>JAUMIR010000009.1:17010833-18305000 GCA_030847615.1 Gambelia wislizenii | reverse complement strand
ATAATAATAATGTATGGGTCTGAAGATAAACTCAGCATAGAAGGTTTCTCCTTATTGCCTTCTTAAAACAGGAAGCGATTCTGAAATCACAAGCCACCGAGCCCAATAAAACGGCCTTCAATTCTTCTTATGCTGATTGTATTTATTTATTTATTTTAAAACTTTCTGTCTTTGGGACCTCGCCTGTATTTTTTATTTCACCAAACCCCCAAAGCACATTCAAAGACAGGGCGAGGTCTACGAAACAGCCTTCCAAAGTGGTCAATTTTAGCAACTTCAGTTCTCCTCCACCCTGCTTTCCTCTTAAAAAAAGATTTGGAGGAGACGAAGAGGAGAGTTTTCCATATGCTTTTCCTCTCCCCACCACCACCGTCCCAGATTTGCCTCAAGGACTTTTATTATTAAAAATGGAGACAATATATATATATATATATATATATGATTCCTCATTAACCCCGGTTTAGCGTTCTCTCCTCTGTGTATAAGTCTGGGCTCCGGCCTAAATGGAATAGTTCCTGTGATATTAAAAATAGATTTGAAATAGACTTCAGCAATATCTGTGTCACGGTCTAGATTTGCCCCCGTTTCTTTGATGTCTTCTCGGTGGTGTGTTGTTACTGCTGGTGTTGGTTTCAGCTGCACCATACACGGGGAGATTTAAAAAAAAACTGGCCAAAGATCTTTTCCTGTTTTAAATACATGTACTGATTATGGAGAGAGAAAGGGAGGAGAGGAGGAGCTCGGAGTCCAGGCCTAATCCCGGTCCCAGAAAAGCAGCAACCCCTACTACCACTCCCGGCTTCTTTTCACCATTCATTTCTCCCAGTATTTCGTTCGCCCGGTCTGATGAAAAGTGACACTCGCCAAATCGACAGCTTCTTAAAGTAATGAAGTCAGATGCGGCTTTAACCGGCCCGATTGCTACAAATAAACGGGGAAACGAGCGAAGGACATTATCTGCTCGCTTAACGACGAGCGAAAATACAGCTTTGGGGCTCGTTTCTCTGTCCCTTGAGTCCAAAGCATCGCAGCCCGCCAGGAACGGATTTATTTCAGATTCTCCCCCCCCCCCCAAAAAAATTCAAGTCCAGGGCAGACATTCGGTTCTTTTCAGTGTCCTGGTTTCTTACAAAAGCAACACCTACAGATACTTTTAAAGATCTTCCTTCCTTCCTTCCTTCCTTCCTTCCTTCCTTCCTTCCACATCCCCAAATCTTCTTTCTCTCCTCTTTCCTTCTCTCTCTCTCTCTCTCTCTCTCTCTCCCCCTCTCTCCCTTCCTTCTTTGGAAGTACGGAACTATCCCTCCTCTCCCGTTTCTCATTAAAGGAAACACACAATTCTCCCCCCCAAGTCCATATTGTAGATATAAAAGGCGCAACATCTCTCTAGTAAACCAGGAGTCCAAAAGGTTCCGAGTCTGAAAACGGAGTCGTTCTGGAAAGAAAGGTCCAGGTTCTCCTCACCTACACCGGTTGCCAGAATGTATCCTAACAAGCCGGAGACATGTTATGATTAAGCCTATGTATATGTATCGGTATATGTAGGTGCCTGGATGGCTTGTGGTTTGAGTGTTGGACCCCGGAGACCGAAGTTCGAATCCCGTTCGGCCATGAAAACCCACCTTGGGCAAGTCACACCCTCTCAGCCTCAGAAAACCCCGTGATAGATTCGCCTTAGGGTCTCCATGAGTCAGAAATGGCATGAGGGTACACGACAACAGCAACAGTATCTATATGCGTATACGTGTGTATCAGCTTAATCATATCCTGCTTATTGAGATATATATGAGTCTACAAGTGATCCTTTTCTATTCCCGAATATATATGCTGAAAAGGAACCGGTTTCTTTTCCGGTCATGTAACCATCTATTTATCTCAGCTGCAGATCAAGTTGCAACGGCAAGATACTTTCTCGAAACAAGGCGTTCTCTTATTCTCAACTCCAAGTGCCTGCATTCTATTACTAAGAGCATTATAATTAAAAGGCTGGAGAAAGATATTATTTTATCTTATTATTTTATTTGGGTGATGTTAAACCAGATCGGAAGCCTACAGAAGTCTTCTCGAGTTCATAAACCCAACCGGTCGTACATTCTCTTTAGGTTGCAACTCTAGGCACATTTTCCTGGGATTATATACTCCCCTTTGATACTCAACAACTTTTTTTTCGAGTAAACATGTACAGGATTTCCCTCCCTCCTGTTAAAACACACGCAGGCTGGTAGTGTGTACAGAGGTACCTCTCACCCTTCCCTTATTGCCATTTATAACTTTTCTTCTCCTTCTAATAAAATGAACAGGCAAGAGCTAGACGTGAAAACATAGATAAAACTTAAAGCAAGTTTCGCAGTAGGATATGGATACCCTTAGAGAAATGTTTAGAAATTAAGAATTATAGGTTCTCCAAAAGGAGCATCCATTCAGAATTAGTCCCCAAAAATAAACGCATACGCCACCCCCACTACTATCAGGCACAGTCTAAAAATAGATTAAAACAATATTCGTGCCTTTGTGTGTATGTGTTTGTTCTCTCTCTTTCTTCGCCTAGATTGTACGATAACCAAATAGTGCTTTCACTTTCCACGTTGGTAACAATTCGTTCAGCCCTTCTCGTTAAAAAGGAACTTGTGTTTTCTGCCTTGGGATCAAAACTAGCTGGCTATATAACCTGTAAACTCTTGGGGGTTGGGTGGGGTGAGAAATGAAACCAGTTTCAGAGCTGTGCAGCTGTAATGGACAACAAACATTTGGAAAATATGTGTTTGTGTATACATACATACATACATACTTTGAAATTCTCTAACGGTTTTTACTTCCGACAAGCCTTTGATCGAACAGAATAGACCTGTTAAAATACAGTTTGAAACGTTTTGAAAATCTGGAGTGTATAACACGCTATTGCTATTTGTCACACTGGGCTGGTGCAGTGAAGGTTAGCATTTCGTGCTATTGAGGACGCAGCAGGCATCGTTCTGAACTTAAAGTTGCTGCTCTTATGGTCCAAAGGTCTGGGCTTTTCCAAGGAGGAGTCTCGCTTGCATTCCTCTTCGGAAGTATCGGGGCCCATTAGAGAAGCAGGAAATTCTGGGGAAAATAAATAAATAAATAAATGCGTACATAAGTAAGTAACAGATCCCCTTCACATTTTCTGAGCAAGGTCCAAACTGGAAGGTCTCCTGCGTGTGTGTGTGTGTGTGTGTGTGTGTGTGAAGGGAGAACTTTCCAGGGCTTGGTTTTCCAGCCTCTTTGGGGCAGGACTTATGGGGACAGGGAGGAGAAGAGCAGAAAGCAAATACGACCCCTGTTTTGAGAATGTATGGCTTCAGAGGTTGCACTGAACTAATTTGATCACTTCTGAAAACTAAAGGCACGTGCAATTGAGAAAGATCCTGGAGGAATCAAACTGCGACTTCTTTGTCAGAACCTGCTAGTTTTCGGGGGTGGGGGGTGGTGAAGGCAGGCCGGGTAGCACCCCCCTTATTTCAATTCTTAAATCTGAACATGCCAGAATTAAGATAGCTCCAAGAAAAGTGAACACACGGGCTTTTAAATAGAAGCGTATCACTTTTTTAAAAAATGGCCGATTAATCAAGGCAATATTGAGTTGATTAAGCCACTGGCTGAACAACTTGCAGACAGCCTTTCAGATATATATGATGGGTAATTGGATGGTCTCTTGCCGAAATGTATTTTTAAGGCACTTTGGGAAAATCTAAGGTTGAATCTAATTTGAGCCCTGTTGAAGAGACATTTTGATTCCGAGTGTTGGATTCCCCCACCCATCCAAAGTCAGAGGACTGTATCCAGCCTGTTAAATGTAACTTAAGGCGAACATAATGTGGGGGTGTAATCATGAATCTTGAAAAAGTTCATGATGACTTTTCCTATGGCCAGGCTCCCAAGGGGAATCTCAAAGTGCAAATTGGTGCACTGATCCGTATAAACCAACTTGAGCAGGTCTTTTGTAAAGTTAATGGGCTTAAATTGCCCATCCAAGACCAAGTGCTGAATACTACTGAAGCTGGAATTGCTCACAACAATATAGCGGATCGCTGAGGAAATCCAGCATCCTTCTCCCCACCCTAGTTATAGCGAGAAACAGGGAAGCCTGAGGCGGGTGGAAGTGGCAGATGACAACTTCATCCCTGCTATCAAAATGTTGGGGTCCTGTGACCCTGTCAGCCCTGGCTTCACTATATTGCTGAGGTCCTGAAAAGGAAGAAGACAAGCGAGAACTGACAGTCAGTAGATTCAGTATAGCAGAATAGGAAGACTTCTTTGCACAAGACATAGTTTATTTATCGAATCCATCACCACAGAGATGTGGTAGCGATCAGTTACGGACGAGTCAATCAACTACTTTTAAAGAAGCTGGTTCTACAAGACTTTCATATTTAGAGCAGTAAGACCACTAGTGCCTGATCTTGGAATAAACAAAGAGAGGAGGCCCTCAACGAAGGATATTGGTGGTCCTATGAGTTCCATGGGAGCCACTCCTCGAATATATTTCCCAGGGCAAGCCTGGTACAGTGATTTGAGTGCTGGGCTAAGGTTCTGGGAGACTAAGATTCAAATCCCCGCTCAACCATAGAATCCCACGGGCTGACCTTGGGCAAGTCACACTCTCAGCTTCAAAGGAAAGCAGTGGAAGAGGACCTCCTCTGGATAAATCTTGCCAATCCCCCCCCCCAACAACAAAACCCTAGGAGAGATGGTGTGGTGTAGTGGTTTGAGTGATGATGGTGGATGTCTCCTCCAAACCTGGCTTCGAATCCTCTATCAGCCATGGAAACCCCTTGCTTGACCTTGGGCAAGTAACACTCTCATGGGAGGCAACGGTAAACCTTCTTCTGAATAAATCTGTCCAAGGAAAGCAAAGGAGTGGGTCGCCATAAGTCTGGATCGACTTGAAGGCACAAAACAACAACAACAAATAATGGAGATATATGGGAACATATGCAGATTTTAGGCCGATTTGTATCCCAGGGGGGCTGTGCTTCCCGCATCTTTTAAGTGTCTGATGATACCGCTGCTCTCCATTTTCCTATCCTTTGCTCCTGAACGGCCAAGAAAATCACTGAGATGTTTTTGGCCAAGATCTCAGCAACAAACCCTTCTTAATTTCTAGGGATGGAGGGGCTGAACCGATTCCCCCCCTCCTTTGAAAATTGACCTGGATTTGATCCAGAGACCTTATTTACACGTGAAGGAATGTGTGCGTGTGGGGGGGGGGGTTTGACACACTACCCCACTCCAAGAAGGGAGGATTGCGAAAAGTTTCCAGAAGTAGGCGATCGATTCCGTCGCCTTTCTTCTTTTCCTCCGCAGCCCACCCCCCCGCACCCGCCAATTCGCCGAGTTGTTTGAAAAACCTGTCAAACCCCATTAGAACACAATCCTCTGAGTGGCAGAAGGACCCAAATGCTTTGAAAAAGCTTAAAGAGGAGAGAGGGAGGAAGAAAAGGAGGGGTAAGGAGGTGTCACTTTTTTAAGGAGATGAGTGATAGACCCCCTCCCTCCGAGGTCCAATTTTGAAATGCTGGATAATCTAGAACAGGTTGTGTGCCTGTGATCGACGGATGAAGCCCCGAAGACGTTAATCGTTTTTCATCTCCTAAGGAAGGTCACTCGACTGTCCTCGCTATATATATATATATATATGTGTGTGTGTGTGTGTGTGTGTGTGTGTGTATACAGGGTGTCCCCAAAATATATGCACCCTTTAACGGTTAATAGTAGCTATCGTGATTCTTTGAAGGCTAAGAAAAAAAACACACATTCATATTAAAGGATAAGTGTGATGATAATGATTTAATCAGGGTTACACATTCCATCTTCAATTACAATGTTATGTCAGGTGTTCACATTGTCCCCCCTGTCTGGCCATGGACTCCTCACATTCTCGGAGCACAGAGTGGCAAATCTCACTTTAAAGTTTCTCTTGCAGTTTTCTGACACTTCTCTACTATTGTAATCTTTAATCCGGTTAAGGGTGTATACGTTTTTTTGGAGGTGGGGGGATTCCAGAATTATAAGCTGTTAAGGGTGTATCCATTTTTTCAGGGGACACCCTGTATATCTATGTCGATGTCTACACACAAAGGAGCGCGCACACACATATATAAGTTTGATCATTACTACGACATTGTTGAGTAAACTGTTATTTAGGGGTTGGGGGGGGGGGGAGATCAGGATGGACAGGGAAATCGGATCAGAAACCAGAGCAACTTCACTTGCGAACCCCTGAAAAAGTAGCGTCGGATGGAACAAGGGTGGCCAAAATGGGCAAAACTACCAAGGCTGCTTTTGAGGTCCCCGAGGTCCCCTCAAAATCAGGAGGAAACCCTGATGATTAAGCCGGTCATCCTTCCTACCTTTTGCAGAGCTATAGTAAGAAAGAACAATCTGTACCATTTAAGTTTCAAAAGCAATCCCATCCAGCATTACTGGTAGGACCCAGCTGTGACCCCAGGAGAGAAATCTGCTCTAGTATTGAAATCCATAGGTCTTCAAGTCTCGTGGCAACCCTAAAGTGAACCCATGAGTTTTCTTGGCAAGAACTGCTCAGAGTGGGTTTGCCATGGCCTTCTTTTGAAGCTGAGAGAGTGCGACTTGCCCAAGGTCACCCATTGGGTTTCTCATGCCCGGGCGGAGTTCTGTTCAAACCACAACATCACACTGTCTCTTAACAGTATAGTGTTAAGTATATGCTTACTCAGGAGTAAATCCTAACAAGTTGAACAGGACAGCGCGAACTGCAGAAGAGGATTGTCAAGTCCAAACAGAATGAAACAGTTTTCTTCCTCTTAGTTTCAATGGGACGGCACTCAAGAGTTTGTCCCGTTGGACTCACTGGGACTTTTGAGCAGACAGACCCTGGACTGCCTTGTTGGGAGACAGCCTTCTGCTAACTCCATTCGACTTAACCAGAAGCTGGCAGACATAAAGGGGGCTTGGGCTGGACCATGTCCTAAATGTGTACCTTAAGAACCACAGATTCCCATTCTTGGACAAAGTCCATTTAGCATCAAACAGGCCCAATGGTGTCATGACAGTCTCCATTGCCACCTTACCCCGCTCCCCCAAGAATCCAAAGATTGATTCTGACTCCTATCAACAGAACAGTTTATCAGTTTTCCTCTGCAATCCAATTGATAGTCCCAACTCATGAAAACCCACTGAATCAATGGGATGTGTGTGTGTGTGCATTGATTCCAACAGTAGATTCAAGGGGAATACCAATAGCTGGGCCTTCATTTTCACCACTAGCAGGTCTTTTATGAAGCTAATGAGTCTTAATGACCCATTCTAGTCCAAGCCACCAGGAAAAACCTTGCATTATCACAAGGCATAGTTTGCAACAATTAATGGTCTCTGGAGAAAACACACACACACAGAGCAGCTGTTGTGAGGAGTGCTGCAAACTCAAGGGAACAGGGAAACCAGGGAGGGAAGAGGGTGGCAGAAAATGCCATAGTTCCTGTTAATGACAAAAATCCTGTCACCACCCGCCCAAACCCTGGCTCCACTATCCGACTGTTCCTAAATAAATACCTATGGGTTTCCACCAACCTAGCTTAGGGTGAGGAGGGCTAAATGCCCTAAAGTCACCAGATCCCATCTGTTCTTGGAAGTTAAGCAGGGTAATCTCTGGTTAGTACTTGCATGGGAGACTCCCCAATGAATCCTAGGTGCTGTATATTATATTTCAGAGGAAGGAACTGGCAAACCGCCTCTGAGTATTCCTTGCCTAAGAAAACATTAAGTCCACAGGCGACCTGAAGGCACATACACACTCACATCAGTCAGGGAGATTAACCCAAGTCACAATATTTTCGTGAATGTATGCACTGTGACCTGTGTGCCGAAGAAGCCTGTGTATGTGTGTGGGTTGCCGGTATCTTTCTAACCATATTATGTTAGCTTATTGATCAGTGTAGGATGCTGAAAGGACACCTCGAAATAAAGGATAGCTTTGGGATGGGGGGGAGAGTAAGGGCGCTCTTAATTCTTCAGCAGCAGTCGCCCCGCTGACACTCGTGGCGTGGGAAAACAGGGGCCCACGCGGACTTAAGAGCGGTTTGATGGGAATTGTCTCGGAGTGGTGCTGGCGTCTCCCCCAGGCCCACCACAGCACGTTGGGGGGGGGCGTAAACAACTTTCCCTTTTCTTCTGCGTTACCCATTCTTCCCCACCCACCCCCACCCCTTTCTCTGAATCGGGAGCAGTTGATTACACACTTGCCACTGAGAAAATGAAGAAGGCATAATTGGCGAGGAAGCGACCATGAGATCCGCAGAGGTGACTGGAGAATAATCAACCCCCTTGTGATAGACAGACAGACAGACAGACAGACAGAGAAGAAGCGCACAAAGGTCTCCCCCTCCTTTTAAAGATTTGATAGTTAAAAAGGTATTTTATTTTTTTTTTCTCCTGGAGTCTCATGCCAGGCTTGTCTTTTAGGTAGAAATGTAAGGAGTGAAGTTCCCCACCCGGAATGGAAATGATGAAGAACTATACCTTCTGAATTTCTGCCTGTCATGCAGCTGTAGCACAGGTCGAATCTCTACCATTAGGAGAGATGCCTCTTTGTACGTCTGAGTCTACAGACCTGGTGAAACCAAACTTTTTTTTGGGGGTGGGGCTTTGAAACGCTTCTATTGCTGTTCACGAGGAGGAAATGAAATATTCCGAATCTCAGATGGCTGGCGATGGCTCTGATCCAAGTCTGGCGGGAGTAGGAACCCTTTCACCCAATGGGACGGACTTTAGAGTAAAGTCTCCGAGCCATGGCCGGTGTGCGTTACTTGGCAGTCAGCAAATGAACTCGGATAAACGATTTCCAACTAAGTACAGTTGTCCCTCTGTATCCACGGATTTAAGTATTCACGGCTTGAAAATATTCTTAAAAAATAATAATCCAAAAAGCAAACCTTGATTTTGCCATCTTATATAAGGTACACCATTTTGTTATGCCATGGCATATAATGGGACTTGAGTATTCACGGATTTTGGTATCCAAGGGGGGGGGGGTGTCCTGTAACCAAACTCCAGCAAATATGGAGGGACAACTTATATAGATAGCATTTTAGCCGGCCTGGGAAGATCATAAGGACAGTAGCAGTGGTATACAGAACTATAATGGTGTACCTGATGCTTTTCACAGGGAAACATAAAGAGACAGTCCCCTGCCCCAGGGACCTTCCAATCACAATTTACGTGAGTGCGAGGAGAATAAAAAGCCGGTGTAACAAGGCGTGAACACCCCAAGGTCGAACAGCAGAGTGTGATTAACTTTCTTACTAGAATTACTACAAGATACCACTACCAAATCGACTTGAGTAATAATTCTCTGCAAGGCAGGAGTGGTTGGTTCTTCTTCCTCCAGTTCTAGAAAGTCTACCCAGAAGTGTGAGGCTGTAGCCCTTTGTCCACCCCTGTATCTAAAGGCTTCGATGGGAAAACTGTTCTCAGCAAAGCTCTCGCCCTCCTGGTTGCTCTCCATCGAGATACCCCCGTGCTCTCTCTTGCTTTTTTCTCGCTTGGAGACGGAGACATTTTCCCCCAACCTCACAGCAGATGCCTCCACGGAGACTGTTTTAGGAGATAATTAGATTATAAAGAACATTAAAGTTGTTTTATTGATTCCCAAGGAATTCTCCGAGAGGCTGGGGGGAGCGGCGGGAGAGTCGGCTTTCATCTAGGTAATTACTTCGGGTCTCGGGATGAAAGGAGGAAGAGCCCGGACTGCGACCCCCCCTTCCTCTCTAGTCACAATAAACGAAATCGTGCCCCCTCCCTCGCCACGACCCGATTCCTCTCTGGTTGGTGACACTGTCACTTCTCTCCGCAAGCACGGGTTGGAGGGGGATTTTCCTATCACCACTTGGGGTGGGGGGGAGACGAATAGCTCCCCTAGAGTAAAATCTCAAATATGAGTCCCCTACATTATAGGTGGATGTTGTTGTGTGCCTTCAAGACAACTCCATCTGATGGGGACCCTATCCTGGGTTTATTGGCCAGATTTGTTTGGAGGGGGGTTGTCTTCACCTTCCTCTGAGGAGGCTGAGAGTTTGTGGCCCCAGGTCACCCCGTGAGTTTCCATAGCTGAGCAGGGATTCAAAACCTGGTCTCCCGGAGTCTTTGTGTGACACTCAAACCACTACACCAGGTTAGTTGTCAGGCTGTAGTAGGACTTGTTGACTCCCCCACCCCCCCATGACTGGCCTCAGATATCATACTGGTATCACACACAGTAACATTACCCATACACAGGAAATGAACACTTGGAGAAATGTGAACACAGAGAGGCAGAAGGACCAGAGCTCCTTTGGCCAGCTTGAAGCTACAGAATTGATTTGAAGCTCTCTTTCCAGAGAAGAAGGGGAAGAGCAGCAGTGCCAGGCCTTAGGGAACACACAGGATACCTTGGTAGATCCAGCACATGAAGTAGCCTCTGCCAAGACTCGAAAGCAGTAGTCTGCAGGTCTGACAAAATGTTTCAGGAGGTATGCTGTCTCCCTGGGGCAAACATTCAAGATGTAACAGAGAGGCTGACAAGACTCATAAAACCTTCTGACCATTATCCCTTCCTTTTGGTCCACATGGGAACCAGTGATACTGAAAGGCATAGCCTCCAGAAGATCAAAAGGGATTATGAGGCTTTGGGTAGGAAGCTGAAGAACCTGGATGCATAGATAGTCATTTTGTCTGTCCTTCCAGTGGAAGGAATGGAGAGAAGAATAGTGGAGGTGAACAACTGGCTACACAGATGGTGCTGCTGGAAAGAATTTGGCTTCCTGGACCCAGGAATTTGGCTTAAATTCGGTGTGGTTTCAGGGAGGTGGACTTTTGGCAAGAGATGGGTTGCACCTCACAGCTGTTAGCAGGAATGTTTTTGCTAAGAGTCTGAAAGATCTTATCAGGAGGGCTTTAAACTGAGTTGTATGGGGGAGGGAGACAGTACTCTTGAAGGCAGGAGTTCATCCAGTGCTAGAGATAATAGCCCAAATGTAAGACAGAGAACAAGGTAAATACCACAACAAGCCAACAATGGGCAGATAGGCAGATAGGGGAAGGCAGATAGGGGAAATGGCCCATGGTCTTAGATGTCTCTATCCTAATGCACAGAGCATGGGAAATAAACAGGATGAACTTGAACTCTTAGCACAGCAAAATAAATATGATATAATAAGCATCATTGAAACCTGGTGGGATGAGTCTCATGATTGGAATGTAGGAATAGAGGGGTATATGTAGTATGTGGGGAAATAATCATTGTAATGTAAAAGCAATCTTTTGTACCTCATTCACATCCTAAGATAAGTCTAGGGTTTTTCCCTGCATGCCTTTTGTTCTCCCAAGTTCCCTTTCTCTTATTTCACTGGGCACTTCCAGCCAATTGGAGTGCTGGGTCATTCAAAATGTGACCTAATTTAAATTTGATTGCTCTGTGTAAGCTCTCTTTTAAGTTTGAGTCTCCATGAGGCTGGAGCCATCTTTTTCTCCATCTTAAGCCATCTTATGTCATAAAATATGCAAAGTGCGGTCACTCTCTGCTCATCCGAACAGAGATATATGCAGCAAAATAGCGTGAGCTTTTTGAGCAAAACAAGTACTCCTCTGGTGCAAAGAAAAAGGTCATATCAAAATCCTTTATGGCTTTTTATTAATAAACAAATGAGAATAAAATAAATAACAGAAGACATTCACCCATGCTTCTATATGCTCCAAGATTCTTCTGGAGCTAAGGCAAGGAGCTCCCCAAAAGCAAAAGAAACACACAGGCTAGAAACTTAAACTAGCTCCAAGAACCCCTCCCAGTTATATACCCTTTAAACATTCAGTCTTTCTGAGAAACGAAAGAGGAACTTAACTGTGAGTTTCGACTCTGACCCTCAACTCCCAAAAAACAGAATAACATGAATAGACAGATTTATGAGCTTCCGATAAGCAAGCTGGCGCCGATGTTGTGCTCTAGTGAAAAAAAAATTACCCAAGGGAGGGAGATAAACTTCTAATTACAATATCTATTTTCCCTGACATCTTAAGATATACCATCTTTCCTGTAACCATGCAATGATGTTTACCATGCAGCCTGTAGGCTGGGTGAGTTTTCCTACCCTAAATACCATTAGTTAGTTAGGAACCTCTTTTTAAAGTTTGTTTTAGTATGTAGATTGAGATTGATATACCTTCAGTAAACTTTGATTTGCATTTTAAACTGACTCCTTTGTTTTGTAATGAGTCTAATTTAACTGAGTGATCTCAGACCTCTGAATACACTTTTTAAATGTTAATTGAGCTTAAGTCAGCATTCTTAAGTGCACTCTGCATGAAGTTAAAAGTAAATGAATGATTTTTAACTCTCTTTTTAAAGGAGATAATTCTTGTTGCTTTTTAAAAGGACTAGATCCTGGAATTTTTAATACAATTTTATTTTTTAGACTCATTACTCCTACATGGAAGGGTTTTGGTTCCTAGATTTGAAGACTTAAAAGCTCAATTTAATTTTTGTTTTTGCAAAAGTTTTGTTTTTTTCCTTTTATCTGATCACCTCAGAGTTGCTGTTTTTGGTCTCTCTTGGCTTGAAAACAAAGGCAATAAAGCAATAAAGCAATTATGGCTGAAGCAGCTAGCCTTTCTCCCTTTTTAAACCTGGATAAACTGAATGGTCCAAATTATAGAAAATGGGCATTTTCTTTTGAAACATACACGAAGGCCATGGGACTTATTGATGTTTTACATAAACAGAGGCCAAATCAGGGAAGAGAGAGAGATGATTTTGATAGAAATGATCAAAAAGTATTAGCATTCATAATTTTAACAACTGATGAAGGATTGGTTTGTGAAATCAAAGATAAGAGGACAGCAAAAGCTGCTTGGAACACTTTGAAAGATTTATGTGATGTTCCATCCATGGCAAAAAAAATTGCATTGATGATGAAACTTGTGAACATGAAATTATCAAATCCAAGATGTCTACATGGACACATTAATGATTTCAGAGCTACATTAGCAGAATTGCAATCTCTTGGAGAGGAGATTCCAAAGGCTATGCAAGTTGGGATTTTCTTAGCAAGCTTACCAAAGTTTTACAATCCCATCATAAACACTTTGCAATTGAAAAATGATTTAACCCTACCAGAAGCCTATATTCAAATAAGAGAATTTCAACATAGGCAAAACTTAGTGCAGAATGACAAGGTTGAATCCAGAAATTCTAACTTTAACCAGCAAGTAAATTTGGCTGGAAAAGAAAAGAAACATTTTAAAAGGAATGCTACCCACTCCAAGCCCCCCTCCTCTTCTGAGCCAAATGGGGTGCCATTAAAGGCTTCAAAGGGAAACAGGCAGTCATTCTCACAGCAAGGGATGACTGGCCAGAGGCAAGAGAATGCAAAAGGCCATAGAGATAGAGAAGCTAATGCTAAACAGAAATTTCACATTGGATTAGCTTATGAAAAAGTAATGCAAGCTTCTGGAAATGAATATAAAATTCCTTCATTGTAGACAGTGGCGCTAGCAACACATTTATCAATAAAAGGGAATATTTCCAAGATTTTAATGAAGAAGTAAAATTCCCTGTGTATCTTGCCAATGGAGATTCTGTTACAGTGCAAGGAATTGGGACTGTGTATCTTCCTATGAAATTGGGAGCTAGGACAGAGATATTGAAAATTATGGACACAGTCTATGCCCCCGAGCTCAAGAGCTCCCTCTATTCAGTCAAAATGAGCACATCTAGAAGCAACAGATTAGTTTTCAAAAAGAATGCATGTTATGGTTTTCATGGCAAACAGTTGATTTTTAAAGGCACTCTAAAGGATGATGGCCTTTATCACATGGAGATCAGTGACTCAAATGCCAATGTTGCCACTCAGTGTAAACACAAAGACTGCATAAATTTATGGCACAGAAGGTGTGCTCATCGAACTGTTGAATGCATAAAGAAATTGGCTAATCAAGAGCTAGCAAGAGACTTTCATTTCAAGAACTGTTGTGTGAATGAAAGATGTGTGGAATGCATTAAAGTTAAGGCTACTGCACCTTCACACAAGCCTCTCACAGAAAGACAATCTACTAAACTTCTTGAATTGATACACTCTGATCTCTGTGGACCATTTAGACAGAAATCAGTGGGTGG
The DNA here is from genome assembly GCA_030847615.1 of Gambelia wislizenii. Classification (NCBI taxonomy): domain Eukaryota; kingdom Metazoa; phylum Chordata; class Lepidosauria; order Squamata; family Crotaphytidae; genus Gambelia; species Gambelia wislizenii. The sequence continues at coordinate 18,290,854 of JAUMIR010000009.1, read as the reverse complement.
AAACCTCTATTTCATGACCCTCACAGATGATTTCAGCAGGTACACCCATTGCTACCTCCTAAGGGAGAAAAGTCAAGCTTTTGAGAAGTTCAAAGAGTACTTTAATTATGTCACTAATAAATTTAATTATAAAATTCAAAATTTGAGGACAGATAATGGGACTGAATTTGTCAATAATCAATTTGATGAGTTCTTAAAGGAACATGGCATCAGACACCAGACTTCTGGGATTAATAGTCCTCAACAAAATGGTTTATCAGAGAGGATGAACCGCACCTTAAAGGAAATGGCAGTTGCAATGCTTTTGCAGGCTAACATGTCTAAAGCTTATTGGTCTGAGGCAATTCTCACAGCCACATACTTATACAATAGACTTCCAACCAGATCCAGAGATGTTACTCCATTTGAATTGTGGCATGGTGTGAAACCCAGACTCAACCATCTAAGGGTTTTTGGATCAAAAGCTTATACATACATTCCCAAAAAGAAAAGAGACAAACTGAACAGTAGAAGTGAAGAGGGAATTTTTATTGGCTATGCCAAAGGTGCTTACAAAATCCTAAACCCTGATGGACGCACAATGAGAATAACAAGTGCTGTTTATGTTGATGAAAGACCTCAATTTAATTCTAATCCAAACAAAGATTTCTATTCAGATATGTTTGCAGTGGAAGGAGTCCCTGACCCTGATTCTCAGTGGCAGCCACAGTGTGTGCAGCTCTTTCACCCTCCTGCAAGTGCTTCGCATCCAGAAGTGGCTCCCTTAGCCCACAACTTACCAGAGGATGGAGGACCAGACGCCACGCCATGAGCAGAGCCAGGAACTCAAGTCCAGGTGAGACAATCTGCAAGGGGTAACAGGGCAGTGCCTCCTTTGAGATTCTCCTATCTAGCCACAGGGGAAAGCCTTCTGGAACCCTCTGACTGGCAGAAGATCAAAGGACTGCCAAAGTCTGATTCTGAGAAATGGGTGAAAGCAGCAATAAAGGAAATGGAATCCTTATATAAAAATAAAACTTGCCTGACAGAATTGCCAAAAGGCAAGAAGGCAATTGGCTGCAGATGGGTCTTTACAACAAAGCAAAATGCAGACGGGGAGATTGAAAGACATAAAGCCAGACTTGTAGCTAAAGGTTACAATCAGCAATTTGGAGAAGATTTTCATGAGACTTTCTACCCAGTAGTTACACACACAACTATTAGAACCTTATTGGCTGTTGCAGCTTCCAAGAAAATGCATGTACAACATCTAGATGGGAAAACAGCATTTCTTTATGGAGATCTAGATGAGGAACTGTACATGGAACAGCCTTTGGGATTTGTAGTACCTGGAAAGGAGCATCTAGTGTGTAAACTTGAGAAAAGCTTGTATGGATTAAAACAAGCAGCCAAGAAATGGCACGAAAAGTTAAATCAGCTCCTTATCAAAGAAGGATTTATTCCAGGCACTGTTGACCAATGTGTTTACAAAAGATTCAGAAACAATAGATGGACTTACATTGCAAGTTATGTTGATGATTTGATTCTGTGCAGTCAAGACAAAGCAGATAGTCAAGAGATACTCCTGAATCTCCAGAAAGAAATAGATATTAAAAGTTTGGGAGATATCTCACACAATCTTGGAGTACAAATTGAAAGAGACCGTGATGGAAGCTTTTCTTAATCAAAAGCAAAAGATTATAGATCTTCTGGACTGTCTTGGTTTAAAAGATGCAAAGGATGCTGAAACTCCAATGGAAGTAGGTTTATTAAAGAGCAATGAGGCATCTGAACCTTTGAGAGACAGTGAAAAGTACAGAACTGCAGTTGGAAAACTTCTGTACATAGCTAATTTTGCTAGACCTGATATTGCAAATGCTTTTGGAATCTTACGTAGAATGGTTAATTCTCCTACTCTTCAAGGTTTTACTGCAGTGAAAAGAATTGCAAGATATTTAAAAGTGACTGCTGACTTCAAACTGATGCTGCCAGCATGTGACAAGCCACGACTGATTGCCTATGCAGATGCCAATTGGGGCAGTGATTTGGTGGAGAGAAAATCAAATCACTGGAAACATAATCTTTTACGGTGGTGGAGCAGTAAGTTGGATAAGTCAGAAGCAGAGTACAGTGGCGGATAGTTCCACAGGTGTTGAGTGCGTCTCAGTGAAAACAGCTTGTGATGAAATCAAATGGCTGCAGAATTTGCTTCTGGATCTTGGGATAGAGGAACCCAAGCCAACCATTTTGATGCAAGACAATCAAAGCTGTATCAAGATTTCTCAGAGTGACAAGCCTCTGAAGAAGAACATAGACATTGCTTTCCACAAGGTGAGAAAAATGTGTCAGTCAACTTTTTCAACTGGAGTACTGCAACTCAGAAGAAATGATAGCTGATGTTTTAACTAAGCCTCTTTCTAAGGACAGTTTCCTTAGACTACGGACATTTTCAGACACGGTTTTATCGTACCTAGCACGGGAAGAGCTTATTTCAGAGAAACAGACCAAACAGGAAGTGTAGTGGAGTAGCATTATACATTAAGGATGTGTACACCTGTGAACAGATCCATGACTTTAATCATGGGAGCCAGGTTGAGAGCATCTGGGTAAAAATCAAAGGGGAGAGAAACAGCAGGGATGTCGTTGTGTGGGGTCTACTACAGACCTCCAAGCCAAACTGAGGACTTGGGTGATGCCTTCCTGGAGCAGATGATCACACATACAGAAAGGAGAGATGCAGTAGTAATGGGGATTTCAACGATCCTGATATTTGTTGGAAGGCCAATTCTGCTAAGAATTTAAGATCCAACAAATTCCTCACTTGTCTTGCAGACAATTTCATTGTCCAGAAGGTAGAAGAGGCAACAAAGAGATCAGCTATTTTAGATCTGGTCCTAACCAATGGGAATGACCTGATTGATGGTGTGGAAGTGGTGGGATCCTGAGGGGACAGTGACCATGTTTTCCTGGAGTTTGTTATACAGAGGAAAGGGGAAGCCAGCAGAGTCAGCCATGCATTCTAGACTTTAAGAAATCTGATTTCAGAAAACTTAGGGAATTACTGGGGGTGGTCACATGGTCAGGAATACTAAAAGAAAAGGGATTTCATGAGGGATGGGAGTTTCTTAAAAGTGAGATTCTGAAGGCACAACTTCAAACAGTTCCAATGAGGAGGAAAAAAGGGAGGTATCTAAAGAAACCAGAATGGATGCTGAAAGAACTCTCAACTGAGCTAAAACTTAAAAAGGACATGTACAAGAAATGGAAAAGGGGAGAAACCAAAGAAGAATTCAAACAAATAGCCAGTTCATATAGGGGGAAAGTCAGAAAAGCTAAAGCACAGATGGAGCTCAGGTTTGCTAGAGAGGTTAAAAACAATAAAGGGCTCCCCCCCACCATTATGTCCATAGCCAAATGAAATGGTAGGGTGCCATGTGGAGAAGAAGGCTAACAGAGGACAAAGAAAAGGCAGAACGACTTAACACCTTCTTTGCTTCAGTCTTATCCCAATGATGGAACAGTGCTTAACCCAGGGAAAATGGAGCAGATGATGCCATAGGGGAAATACAGCATAGAATTGTAAAGAGGTAGTTCAGGAATACATGGTCAGTATAAATGAGTTCAAGTCTCCAGGACGAGATGAACTTCATCCAAGAGTATTAAAAGAACTGGCAGAAGTAATCTCAGAACCACTGCCAATAATCTTTGAGAATTCCTGGAAAACAGGAGAGGTCCCAACAGATTGGAAGAGGGCAAAATTTGTCCCCATCTTTAAAAAGAGGAAAAAAGAAGAACAAAATAATTAACAACCAGTCAGCCTGACATCAATACCATGAAAGATTCTAGAGCAGATTGGTAAACAGACAGTCTGTAAGTACTTAGAAAGGAATGTCATGATCACTAAAAGTCAACATGGATTTCTCAAAAACAAGTCATGTCAGACTAATCTTATCTTTTTTTTTTGTTGATACAGTTACAAACTTGATAGATGAAGGGAATGTCGCAGGAATGTGCAGAGCGCAGTCACCTCCTGTTCATCCGAACAGGAGATATGCAACGAAAACGTGTGCTTTGTGAGCAAACAAATACTCCTTTGGTGCAAAAGTAAGTCCATGCCAAAATTCTTTTAGGCTTTTATTAATAACAATTAAATAAAAGGAAAAAACAATTACAGAAAATATTTAACCATGTTTTCTAGGTTCTCTCTAAGCAAGAGAGGTACACACAAACTTGAAGCTCTCTTCCATCTCAGGAACAAAACCAATATAACCCCTCCCAGTTATATAGTCCCTAACACTCAGTCTTTGGGAGAAACAAAAGTAGTCTCAAGTTTCCATTACTCATATACAACCCCCAAAGAGCAGAATAACAAAACAGACAGATTTATGAACCTTTGATAACCAAACTGGCACCTTATGATGTCTGGTGAAAAAGTTACTCAGGGAGGGGGAGACAGACTCCTGATCACAAAAACTATTTTCCCTGACACCCCTCTAATCTTTTCATCCAGACATTAATATTTTACATTTCACATATTATACCCAGCTTGTCACACAGAAGGTCATGCTTAATGTGACCCAATGCTTTAGTAAACAAATCTGCTATATTTTCTTCACTGGGGCAATACACCAAATCAATTAAACCATTTTGAACAGCTTCTCTAACATTTTGAAATTTTACAGCCACATGTTTTGTTCTGCTTTTAACACCTTGTGCTGTTGCCATCGCTATACATGCTTGAGAGTCTTCAAAAACTTTAACAGCTCCTGAAATTGGCATACCTAAATCACTGAAAATTTGTTTTAAATAAATCAGCTCATTTACCACGCTTGACAACGCGGCAAATTCTGCCTCTGCTGAGCTCAAAGCAAGGGTGGATTGCTTTTTTGACCCCCAGTGTATGGCAGTGCCAGCATAAAAAATTATCATCCCTGAATCAGAATATCTATTTTGGATTTCGCTGGCGAAACTGGCATCACAAAATGCTTCCAACTCATGACAACCTTGTGAACTTATCTTTACGCCATAATTCAAAGTTCCACGTAAATATCTTAATACACGTTTCAAACCTTGCCAATCATGTTGAGTTGGTTTTGACACCTTTCTAGACAAAACATTTACAGCATATTGTATATCTGGGCATGACCATCTTGCAATATACAATAAACTTCCAATGACAGAATGAAAAAGTTCAGGATGTTCAAATGGCCTAGAATCTGTGACATTTATGAAATCACAACACATAGGAGTTCGTGCAGGTTTACATTGAGACATGTTACAAAGATCCAAAACCCTTTCAATCTTTTGAACTTGACTCATTTTAAAATCACCATTTTCAAACCTTTGGAAATCTACTCCCAAATAGTTTTTAATTTGACCAAGGTCCTTCAATTTGAATTTTGAACCCAATTCCTGTTTAAACCTTTGCACCTGAACATCAATTTGTGTAATCAAACAGAAATCATCCACAAAAGCGACGACTATTTCATAATTCTTATTAACACCCCTTGTATACAAACATGGATCAGCAATGCTGTTCTGAAAACCAACATTTTTCAGCTGTTCATCCAAACAAAGGTACCAACACCGGCCACTTTGCTTGAGACCATACAAGGCTTTATTGAGGTAATAAACCTGGTCTGCTCCCCCACTGTGAAAACCAGGGGCTTGCTCCATATAGATGCACTCATCCAATGGAGCATTTAAATATGCGGTCTCTACATCAAAGTGATTGACTTTAAGTTGGTTTAAACTTGCAATAGACAAAGCAATTTTTACACTTTGTACTTTAACAGTGTGTGCAAAAACTTGGTCATAATTTTGATACTGTATCTGTGAATACCCCTTTGCAACCAAACGTGCTTTGTATTTAACACCCCCATCCTGCAATTGCTTTCTCTTATATACCCAACGGCAACCCACAGCCTTTTCTCCCTGTGGCAATGCCACAATACGGAAAACATCATGGCTTTTGATGGATTCCATTTCATTTTCCATTGCCTCTTGCCACTTCTGTTCTTCTTTTGGCAACTTTAAAACATCAGTATAATTATCAGGTTCAAAAGTCACCTGGCAAACTTTTACATTCTGTGCTGTGAATCTTAGAGGAGGCACTCCCTTTGTCTCTCTGTTAGAGCGACGGGGGACAACAGACTGAGCCTGATCATTGTCAGAATCTGCATTTGAATCACTTTCCACATCAAAGGATTCATGCTTGGAACCCTCACCTCTCAAGTCTGGGGAAATACCAGTGCCTGACTCAGCAGCCTGCTGCTGCTGCTGTTGTTCAGGCTGATTTTCACCAACAAATGAAGGCAAAACCACATCTATATTAGCATGGACATGAGACCAGTTGGCCTGCTCCTCAAATTCAGCATTCCGGGAAATCAAAACTCTCCCATCCCCAAACGCGAACCGCCAGCCCTTTGATGATTGGTCGTACCCGACAAATCTGAGCCTCCTAGCCTTGGGTTCCCCCTTCTTTCTGATTGCCTTAGGGATATTCACCCATGCATAGGACCCAAAGGTCCTAATGTGCCTCACAGATGGCTTTTTGCCATAAAATATGAAAAAGGGTGTATTTGAAACCACAGAACTGGGTACACGGTTACTTAAATAAGCAGCTGTTAACATAGCTTCTCCCCAGTACTTCTGCTCAATGTTTGGATCAAACATCAGGCTATCTTTAATTGTTTGCAAAACACCATTTTTTCTCTCAAAAATCCCATTTTGACTAGGACTAAAAGGGGTTGTGAGTCTGTGGAAAATTCCTTTTTGTTTGAACCAATTTTGGAACTCATTTGACATGAATTCCCCTCCCCTATCTGACTGGAGAGATGACACCTTCTGGGGAAACTGTCTCTCAACATAAGCCACCCAATTTTTGAAAGTCTGAAATGTCTCATCCTTACTCTTGAGTAAGAATAGAAAACAATTACGACTGAAATCATCCACCAAAACCAGGATATACTTGGCTCCTCCCAGGGAAGGTGGATAGGGGCCAGACAGGTCCATATGAACCAGTTCAAAAATTCTTTTTGACTTTCTATCACTATGCTTGGGAAAAGGATGGACCCTGGATTTCGATTTTTTACAAATTTTACAATCCAGGTACTTCTGACAAGCCCTCAAACTCAACCCATCCACCATCTCAGGCATCTGCCTGAGGACCTTAAAGCTAGCATGGCCAAATCTCCTATGCAACAGATGCACACAATTATCATGCAAAGGAGAGTTTGCCATTATAGTACTAGTTTGAGGCTCCTGTACACTATCATACATATAATACAGTTGGTCATGAAAAACCCCTTCAGCCATGATAGTACCATCCTTTAAAATATAACATTTGTCCCCTTTAAATTGTACTTCATAGCCCTCCTGTGTCAATTTAACAACAGAGAGCAAACACATTTTTAAATCAGGAACATACTGAACATTTTTTACATCCATGTTCAAACATTGTACAAAACATGTACCTTTACCCAAACATTTTGACTTGGATCCATCAGCCAAACTCACACTTGAGGGGCTAGTCTCTTTAAAGTCCTTAAAGAGTTCTCTATTATTGGAGATAAAAGCATTGCAGCCACTATCCAGACACCATTGGGATAAATTTCTATTTTGCTCCTTCACAGCTTGCAAAACAACTGCAGAAACAGTCATACTAGATGAAGCAGGCTTTTTTGCTTTCTTTACTTTTTTTGCTTTGCACTGTTTTGAAAAATGTCCATCTTTCCCACAGTTCCAGCAAAGCTTAGATTTCACAGCAAAAGCTGGGACTTCACCCTTACTGGGGTCTTTGGAGCCATCTACTGGATCATTTGTCAAATTGCGGGCTTTCGCCTGTACAGCCTTTTGAGCAGAATTTTTCCTTTCCAACCACTTGGCCTCTTCTTCCAACAAACGACCAGTAATAAAATTAATGGTCATATTTGCTGCTGCCATATTTTCGAAGGAAAATATTAATGGATCGAATTTTTCTGGTAAACTTGATAGGAGAATATGACATTTTTCTTGTTCAGTAAAATGCACATTAATCTCCTGCAACTGATGAAAATATTGGCGCAAAGTTGAAATGTGTGTGGCCACGTCGCCATCTGGCTGCAGCTTTAGTCTATACAGCTTTCTTGTTAACATAAGCTGTGAGCCAGTCCCAGCATGGACATAAACCTGCCGCAGTGCTTGCCAAATGTCCCTGGCCGTGGCACAGCCTCGCAAATACATCAACTGACTGTCCTCAATTGCCAAAATGAGAGACGCCTTTACACGTTCCTCAGCTCGCTGTTGCAATAAAGAAGCCCCTTGGGCAGGGGGTGCTAAAATGGGAGTGTGTATTAATTGTTGATGCAAATAAGCCTCCATCTTCACAGCCCACAAATGATAATTCTTATCATTTAACTTTTGGAAGGGAAACACTGCCATACTCTGAGCCATTGTCCATAAACTCTTTAGCCCCTCTCAACTGATTATCTGCTTCCCTCACACAGGGGTTGCTTACCAGCAGGGCGTTGTAAATGGTTCGGTCTCAGCAGTTCTCACAGCAGGCTTTCTCACCTTCCAGTCCCCTCTTTGCTGGGGTTGTCAGCTCTTGCCAGGCGTAGACAAAAGTAAGCTCCAACAAAGACTTCAAACCAAAGGGACAAGTTGCCCAACTTCCCACTTGTTCAAAGCCCCTCTCAGCTCAGGCTTAAACAATTTGCAGCATAAGAGCTTCACGGCTCATAAACTCTTGAGCCAGCAATCCTGGGCACCCCATAACCTGTCGCAGGAATGTGCAGAGCGCAGTCACTCCCTGTTCATCCGAACAGGAGATATGCAACGAAAACGTGTGCTTTGTGAGCAAACAAATACTCCTTTGGTGCAAAAGTAAGTCCATGCCAAAATTCTTTTAGGCTTTTATTAATAACAATTAAATAAAAGGAAAAAACAATTACAGAAAACATTTAACCATGTTTTCTAGGTTCTCTCTAAGCAAGAGAGGTACACACAAACTTGAAGCTCTCTTCCATCTCAGGAACAAAACCAATATAATCCCTCCCAGTTATATAGTCCCTAACACTCAGTCTTTGGGAGAAACGAAAGTAGTCTCAAGTTTCCATTACTCATATACAACCCCCAAAGAGCAGAATAACAAAACAGACAGATTTATGAACCTTTGATAACCAAACTGGCACCTTATGATGTCTGGTGAAAAAATTACTCAGGGAGGGGGAGACAGACCCCTGATCACAAAAACTATTTTCCCTGACAGGGAATGCTGTGGATGTAGTGTATCTCGATTTCAGTAAGGCTTTTGACAAAGTCCCTCATGATATCCTTGCAAAGATGTTAGTAACCTGTGGGCTACACAATGCAACTGTTAGGTGCATTTGTAATTGGTTGACTGACAAAACCCAGAGGGTAGAGAGAAAGAACTAGTGGGATGCCACAGGGTTCTGTCCTGGGCCTAGTGCTATTCAACATCTTTATCAATGACTTGGATGAGGGAATAGAGGGCATACTTATCAAGTTTGCAGATGACACCAAATTAAAAGTGGTAGCTAATACCCCAGAGGACAGGATCAGAATCCAAAATAACCTAAACAGATTAGAAAGCTGGGCCAAAACTAACAAAATGAATTTCAACAGGGAGAAATGTAGGATACTGCAGTTGGGCAGTAAAAATGAAATGCACAGATATGGGATGAGTGACACCTGGCTTGATGGCAGTACATGCAAAAGGGATATAGGAGACTTAGTGGACCACAAGCTGAACATGAGTCAGCAGTGTGATGCAGCAGCTAAAAAAGCCAATGCGATTCTAGGCTGCATTAAAAGATTATGGACATAATATTTTTGTTTTTGTTTCAGAAAGAAAGGAGTATAGTGTCTAGATCAAGGGAAGTAATGGTGCCTCTTTATTCTGCTTTGGTCAGACCTCACCTGGAATACTTTGTACCGTTCTGGGCACCACAATTCAGAAAGATACTGAGAAGCTGTGATGTGTCTGGAAGCCATGCCGTATGAGGAGCAGCTTAGGGAACTGGGAATGTTTAGTCTGGAGAAGTGAAGGTTGAGAGATGGTATGATAGCCACATTTAAATATTTGAAGGGATGTCATACTGAGGATGGAGCAAGCTTGTTTTCTACTGCTCCAGGGACTAGGACATGGAGCAATGGGTTCAAAGTACAGAAAAAGGGATTCCACCTAAACATTAGGAAGAATTTCCTGACAGTAAGAGCTGTTTGAAAGTGGAATGCACTGCCTCAAAGTGTGGTAGAGTCTCCTTCTTTGGAGATATTTAAACAGAGGCTGGATGGCCATCTGTAGGGAATGATTTGATTGTGTATTCCTGCATGGCAGGAAGTTAGAATGGATGGCCCTTGTGGTCTCTTCCAACTCTATGATACTACCTTGTAGAAGGAAATGTTGATATTCTTCCTGAGTGGATTCTCACTGTCAGAAATCTTGATACAGCTTTTATTATCTTGAATCAAAATAGTTAGTTTGGGTTTTGTTATCCCAAAGTCCAGAAAAACATTCTGCAGCCATTTTATTTCATCACAAGTTGTCTTTGCTGAGACATACTCAGCACCTGTGGAAGAATCTGCAACTGCAGTTTGCTTCTCACTTGTCCAAATTACAGCTCCTCCACCATAAAATATGAGGCTTATGCTAGTTGATTTCCTGTCTGCCAGGTCAACAGCCCAGTCGGTGTCTGCATAGGAGATCAGTCATGGTTGGTCACACAAAGTCAACATCAGTTTGAAATCTGCAGTTACTTTCAGGTATCTGGTGACTCTCTTCACTGCAAAAGGTCTCTTACACTAGGAGAGTTAACCATTCTGCATAAGATGCCAAAAGCATTTGCAACATCACTTCTGATGAAATTAGCTATGTACTGGAGTTTTCCAACTGCAGTCCTCTACTTTTCATCATCTCTCAAGGGTTTGGATACCTCATTGCTTTTTAAGAAACCTACTTCCATTGGAGTTGGCACATCTCTAGGATTCTTTAGGCCAAGACACTACAGAAGATCTATTATCTTTTGCTTTTGATTAAGAAAGAAGCTTCCATCCCTGCTTCTATTTGTACTCCAAGATAGTGTGCGATGTGTCCCAGGTTTTTGCTATCTGTCTCTTTTTTTGAAAGAGAGATTTTTTACTGTCTCTTCACTATCTGCTTTGTCAGGATCAGATCATCAACATAACTCGTAATATAAATCCATTTATTATTTCTAAACCTCTTGCAGACACATATTTTATCAATAGTGCCTGGAGTGAATCCCACTTTGATGAGAAGTTAGTTTTAACTTTTGACTCCATTCTCATGCAGTCTGTTTTAACGCATAGAGACCCTTTTCCAATTTGCATACTTGGTGCACTTTCCCAGGAACTTGGAATCCTGGAGGCTGTTCCATGTACCGTCTTCATCTAGATCTACACACACACACACACACACACAAACAGTCTTTAAATCTAGATGTTGAACATGCATATTCTTGGAAGCTGCAACAGTCCGTAGAGTTCTAATGGTAGTATGTGTGACTACAGGGAAGAAGGTTTCATTATAATCCTCCCGGAATTGCTGACTGTAGCCTTTAGCCACAAGTCTTGCTTTATATCTCTCAGTTTCCCCTTCTGCATTCTGCTTTGTTGTAAAGACCCATCTGCAGCCTATTGCCCTTTTGTCTTTTGGCAATTCTGTCAAAGTTCATGTCTCATTTTTATATAGAGATTGCATCTCCTCAGTAGTTGTTTGCACCCATTTCTCAGAATCAGACTTTGGCAGTCCCTTAATCTTTTGCCAATCAGAGGATTGCAGAAGAACTTCCCATGTGGCTAGATAAGGGAATCTGAGCAGTGGCACTCTGCAGTTAATCATGTTCAGACCTTCTCACCTGGACTTGGATACCTGGCTCCGCCCCTTGCACTCCATCCATATCCTCGCTTACTGGGAGGTCTCTTGCTGGTGTTGCCCCTTCTGGATGCAAGACACTTGAAGCATGGAAGAGCTCCACATGCTGTTGCTGCTGGTGGAAATCTCATTCCCACTGCAAATACATGTGGATAAACATCTTTGGTTGGATTAGTATTGGACTGTGGCCTTTCATCAACATAAACAGCATTTGACAATTTTATTGTGTGTCCATCTGTATTCAAGGTTTTGTAAGCATTTTTGGCATAACCAATAAAAATTTCCTCTTCACTTCTGCAGTCAAGTTTGCCTCTCTTTTATCCTTGGGAATATAATTATAAGCCCTGCTTCCAAAAATTTTAAATGGCTCAGTTGAGGTTTGACTCCATGTCATAACTGAAATGGAATAGCATCTCTGGATCTAGTTGGGAGTCTGTTATATATGTATGTAGCAGTCATAATGGCTTCAGACCAATAGCTTTTAGACATGTGTGATGTACAGAGAACACACGCTCACATGCAATCAATAAATTGTTTTACTGTCATGGATTCATGTGTCAGGAACATTGGAAAAGCCGAAACTGAGCTACAGGCAAGCAGGGCTGTAGATAAAAGCACACAGCGTGAGAAATGTAGAAAAAGGGAGGACACCACCAACAAGGGGGGGGGAGATGTCTGCACCTGGGCCTCAACGGCCTTGAGTTGCTGGAGAGACCAGAGTTCCCATGGCTACCAGGCGGGCTGGCCTCACTCCAAGACATTCCAGATCCCGAGAAGAAATCAGGCCTGAACCAGCTACATGTCAGGGTCCTCCATGAATTCTACTCCAATACCCAGAATTCAGGGATGAGCCTGACATACTGCCCCCCCGAAGACAAACCCTCCCCCCTTAACCAGGCTTATCAGGAAAGTGGGCATGGAACTTTCGCAATAAGCGCTTAGCACTAACATGATCAGAATTAACCCACTCAGCATGACCCAGAGGCAAATGTTTCCATTTCACCAAATATTGCAACCCTCCCCGATGAACCCTTGAGTTGAACACATCGGAGATTTCAAAATGTTGATCGTGGTTGAGTAGAATGGGTTGGGGTGGAGGTCCCGGGGCCGGGTGGTGCTGGTCTGGAGGGCACGCCAGTTTGAGCAAGCTGGAATGAAACACAGGGTGCACATGTTGGTAAAGTTTAGGCAAAGACAGTTCAAATGCCACTGGGTTTATCACCCTAGTAATAGGAAAGGGTCCAATGTACTTGGCCCCCAACTTCCTGGAGGGTTGGGGGCTCTTAAGGAATTTGGTGGATAAATAGACCAGGTCCCCAATGGCGTATCCCGGGGTGGGATCCCGTCTCTGGTCAGCATGATGTTTGTAGTGCGCTTTGGCAAAGTCCAAGGCAGAGATCACCTGAGGCCAGGCGTCCCTGACCTTATTACACCACTGGGTCACCGAGACCGGGTCCGTGGGGGATCCCTCCTTCAGAGGCAAGGGACTGAAATCTTGTCCTGAGACAACCTTAAAGGGAGATAGACCAGTGCTTTGGTGGATGGCATTATTATAGGCTACCTCCGCAAAAGGCAAGAGGTCAACCCAGTCAGATTGTTGGAAATTTACATAACACCTTAGGTATTGTTTAAGAACCTGATTAATTCGTTCTGTCTGCCCATCTGTCTGGGGATGATGGGAGCTGCTGAGCCCTAGATCCACCCCCAGGAGGTTCGTGAAAGCCTTCCAAAACTGGGAAGTGAACTGGGCCCCACTGTCAGACACAATCTTGGCAGGAATGCCATGGAGCTGGTAGATGTGTTGAATAAACAACCTGGCCAATTGGGAGGCCGTTGGAAACTTCCTGCAGGCCACAAAATGCACTTGTTTAGAAAACAGATCAGTAACCACTCAAATAACAGTCTTTTTCTTACTCTCTGGCAGCTCAACTATAAAGTCCATGTTGATGACTTCCCACCTCTTTCTGCATCCTTGGCCACCGAAACTGTCTCCGGGCCAAATGTAAAGTTTTGACATACCCAAAATGCCCAGCACTTTTGACATCATGGCACTGCCTGAGGATGATGGTCCTCAGGGCCTCAGGGACATACAGGCAGTCACCTTTCCAGGCCAAGCCATCCCTCATGGTCACCTCCCTAGGGTGGGCCAAGAACCACGGGTCCTTGAGCAGGACTGACACTAGTTGGGACTGCCACCTGCCCTCATGATTCCACGGGAGTAGGGGTGGTGGTGAGTGCTCTGGTGCAGGCAGAGCAGCAATGGGTCTAACAACTGACAGGGAAATGACTTCCTTGGCTGGCTTGGGCTCAGGACATGGCCCCACTGGAGCATCAGTGGGTCTAACGTCTGGTGGAGGAGCACCATCCTCAGCTGACTTGGGCACAGGCTCTGGGCCCACCGAGGGGCTGGCTTGGGATTCCTGCTGTTTGGTTTTACTACGTGTGAGGAATGCCAGCCCCAAGTGGGAGGGGGAGAAAACAGTATCAATGACTTCTTTTCTCTTACTCTTATGTTGCAGAAGCCTGGATAAAGCATCAGCCAGGAAATTCCTTTTCCCTGGGATAAATTTTAGGGTGAAGTTGAACCGGTAAAAGAAACTGGCCCACCTGATTTGCTTAGGGCTCAACAGTCTAGGGGTGGCTAACACTTCCAAATTCTTGTGATCTGTCCAAACTTCAAAAGGTTGGGGAGACCCCTCCAGCAGGTGGCACCACGTTTCTAAAGCCAGTTTGATTGCACCCGCCTCCTTTTCCCACACAGGCCAATTCCACTCAGTTTCATTAAATTTCTTAGATAGGTAGGCACATGGCCTGAGCTTCCCCTCCTCCCCCGTTGCATCAGCTCCGCTCCCATTGCAACATCAGACGTGTCAACTTGGACTACAAAGGATTGGGAGGGGTCAGGGTGTTTGAGGATTGGTTCTGACGTGAAGAGAGATTTCAATTTATCAAAAGCCAGTTGACACTGATCCGTCCACACTATTTTTTGGGGAGGGTTTCCCCTCTTTCCTGCCCCCTTACCCTTATTCACCACATCTTTGGTTTTTAACAAATCAGTCAGAGGAAGGGCTACCGTTGCAAAGTCAGGGATGAAGGACGGGTAAAAATTAGCAAACCCCAAGAAGCTTTGCAGTTGCTTCCTAGTTCTAGGGGCTTCTCATGCCAACACCCCTTTGACCTTTTCAGGGTCCATTTCTATCCCCTTGTTTGAGATGTGGTACCCCAAGTAGTCTAAACGGCATTGATGGAATTCACACTTTGACATTTTGGCATACAGATGGTTTTCACCCAACCTTGCAAGCACCTTTTTCACCAGTTTCACATAGGACGTGTAGTCCTCAGAATAAATCAACACATTGTCCAGGTACACCAAGACCCCCTTGTACAGCAAGTCTCTCAAAACGTCATTAATTATGTTCTGAAATATCCCTGGGGCCCCTTTTAATCCAAAAGGCATGACCTTGAACCCGAAAGCCCCCAAAGGGCAATTGAATGCAGTCTTCCATTCGTCTCCTTCCCTGATCCGCACTCTATAATAAGCCTCCCATAGGTCCAACTTAGTGAAAATCTTTCCTTTGGACAAATGGGCTAATATGTCCTTCATCAGGGGCAGGGGGTATTGGTTGGAGACGCTAATTGCATTTAACCCTCGATAGTCTTGAATCAAATGAAGACCCCCATCTGATTTGTGCCTGAACATCACAGGGGCCCCCACCGGTGAGGTTGAGGGCCTAATGAACCCCCGCGCTAAGTTCTTGTCTATAAACTCTCGGATTGCCTCCATTTCAGCAGGGGTCATGGAGTAAATCTTGGGCTTGGGTAATTTAGTCTCAGAGACTATCTTGATGGCACAATCAAAGGGCCTGTGGGGAGGCAAAATGTCGCACTCCCTCTCCTTAAAAATATATTGCCATGCCTTGTACTCTACTGGCAAGCCTTTCAGTTCTCCTTTAACTAAAGCAGTCGTGCAGTTCCTTGAATCGACCTCTAGAGGGACCCCCTCCCTAGGGGATGCTTTCCCCACCCGGTGCTCCTGCACACACACTGGGTCTGCAAATGTCAGGACTTCTCGGACTGGGAGATTTATTCTCCCCTCCGACCCCTTTGAGCTGGGAGCCAAGCAAGCTCAGGGGAGGGGCAGCATGCCACTCTTTGCCACTCCAGTCCGATTTTGGGCTGTATCAATAGAAGTATAGTATCTAGATCAAGGGAAGTAATAGTGCCTCTCTATTCTGCCTCGGTCAGACCTCACCTAGAATACTGTGTCCAGTTCTGGGCACCACAATTCAAAAAGGATATTGACAAATTGGAGCATGTCCAGAGAAGGGCAACTAAAATGGTGAAAGGTCTGGAAACCATGCCTTATGAGGAGAGACTTGGGAGCTGGGTATGTTTAGCCTGGAAAAAAGACGGTTAAGAGGTGATATGATAGCCCTGTTTAAGTATTTGAAGGGGTGTCACGCTGAGGATGGAGCGGGCTTCTTTTCTGCTGATCCAGAGACTGGAACAGGGAGCAATGGATGCAAGCTCCAGGAACAGAGATTCCATCTCAACATTAGGAGGAACTTTTTGACAGTAAGAGCTGTTCAGCAGTGGAACGCACTCCCTCGAAGCGTGGTGGGGTCTCCTTCCTTGGAGGTTTTTAACAGAGGCTGGATTGCCATCTGTTGGGGATGCTTTGATCAAGATTTTGTGCGTGGCAGGGGGGTTGGACTGGATGGCCCTCGTGGTCTCTTCCAACTCTACAATTTTATGATTCTATGAAATAGGTGTCAGAAATTTTCAAAGTCTCTATTCTGTTATTATCAAGTGTTGTCTGCAACAACACTAGCTCTCTTCCTTGTGCTCTAACTTCTTGCCCATTTGCAAGATAAACAGGAAAATCTACATTTTAATCAAAATCCAAAAATAATTCTCTTCGATTAAAGTAATGACTTGTTGCACCACTATCCATGACAACTACATTTTTATATTGAATTTCAGAAGGCTGAAACATTTTCTGGTTAGCGAGACCAACATTAAACTTTCCAGAAGACATTTGTTTGGAGTTAAAAGTTCCTTTGTTAGATTTGGCTCTCTGACCATTTGGTTTCTGCTGCTGCACTTTAGCCTTTGATGTGCTAATTTTCCTCTTAGTTTCTTTAGGAGAAAAGGAATGTTTGAAATGCAGTTTCTCTTCCACAAGATTCACTAGCTTGTCAGGATTTTTTATTTCCGTCTTACATTCCATCATATTTTGCCTGTTTTGAATTTCTCTAACCTCAGATATTGCCTCTGGCAATTTCACATCAGCTTTCAATTGCAATGTATTAATTATTGGAGTATAATAAGTTGCTAAGAATACTCCCAATTGCATCACTTGTGAAATAGACTCCCCAGGGAATTCCAGCCCAGTTAAAGCAGACATGAATTCATTTATGTGCTCATTAAGGTATTGAGGGGTGGTCAATTTCATGTTAACAATCTTCATCGTAGTAGAAATTTGATTTCCCAAGCTAGAAGAATCATATAATTTCTGTAGCGTCTCCCAGATTTCTTTAGCATTGGTCAGTTTTTGAATTTGATAGACTATGTCTGTATCCACAACAAGAGAAATATAGGCTTCTGCCTTCTTATTGTCCTTATCAAAATTCAACTTGTGCCCTGGTGGCCTGCTGAGGCCTTTCATTTTCTAATCCCATTGTTGTTAAATGCATCTTAATTGACCAGGACCATAGTCTGTAATTAGCCGCATTCATCTTCTGAATAGTCAGTATAGAGCTAGTGTTAGAATGAGCTACAGCCATTATTGCTTAATTGCCTTTGTTCCTGTTAAGCAGAAAAACAGAGGCTAGCAGCATCTGAGTGATAAGGGAAAGCACTTACAAAAAAATTAGATTGAATATATTTAAGTGTCCCTGGCTGGGCCCATAACCCAGGTGTGGGGGGAAATTAAAAAAAAACACCATAAAGTTCCCAGGGTGTAAGCCCTTTGAGAAAGTTTCTTCTCCCCCCACTTATTTGCTATTAGAGCAAGTAAGTAATAGATAGGGTAGCGTCTCATGCATGCCTTCCTCTCATCTAACCTTTAATGAGCATGGTTGTAAATAGTACACAACCAAACTATAAGATCATGTTACCTAGGTTAATGTGCCTTTTGGTCTTAGATCTTTTATTACTCTTTCTTCTTGCCTCGAAAGCTACAAGCTGCCTCTCCATCTTGCTCCACAAGAATGCCTTCCGCTGGAACAGTGAGTGCAGATGAGCCTCTTTCTTATCCAAAACCTATTCATTACTTAGTTAGGATGTAAGCTCCAATACATATGTAGATTTAAAGCCATTAGTAAAGCTTAGGTTTTTTTCTTTAACAAAAAGTTGCCTGCTCCTTTGTTCTTGGGGTTGTGTCAAAGCACTGTACTATTGAGTCCATTCCTCCAGCTCTGCTCTGCTACAATAAAGTTAATTCCTGACAGTTTAAACTTTTAAGAAGCTTCCCCCAAAGGGCTAATACCCTGGAACTCAAATTTTACTACACAATGTCTTCACTCCCCCCCCCACACCCTCAGGGGGTACTTCAAAGTAGTGATAAACCAGATGCTTTGGACTTCATTTCCCCAAATCACTGACCAATGCCAGTGACTACTGGGGCTTCTAAGATGTGCCATGGAAAATATCTGGTGTATCAAAGGTTGATGGAAGCCAGTGTGGCATAGTTGAGTGTTGGACTACAGCTTTGGAGACCAGGGTTCAAATCCCTGCTGGGCCATGAAAGCCCACTGGGTGACCTTGGATAGGTCACTCACTCTCAGCCTCAAAAAAACCCTGTGATAGGTCCCAGTTAGGGTCACCATAAGTCCAAAATGACTTGAAGGTACACAACAACAACAATCAAAAGTTGAGGACCATAGCCCTAATGCAGGAGCGGAAATCCAGTGGCCCTTTAGAACTTGCTGGACTGTATCTCCCAGCATACCTCACCAGTGGCTATGCTGTCTGGGGCTGATGGGAATTGTAGTCTAACAGCATCTGTAGGGTTGAATGATTCCTGCCTTTTTCTGTCAAAGGCTTACACATTTAGGCCTAAATCTGTTGGTTATTCCCAACTAAGAGTGGACCCATTGGATTAGTCATTGATTAGTGAGTCAAAATGTGAGTAAATCTTATGGATTCATTGGGTCTACTCTTGTTGGGAGTAGCAGTAGAATTTAGGCCTTTTTATGTTAGCTGCAGTTCTTACATGTAACTGGGTAAGATGGTCACCCTTTTGAAGTAAGGATGAGGTCAAAGAAGCTGACTGTCATCCACAGAACTTACGTTAGAAATTTCTGTTCCCCATTTTGTTTAAATACTATTAATCTTAGTGATCCCAGTTTCTCAGAGCATTATGTCTCATCTGCTTGTGGCTGCATGCCTTTTAAGTCATTTCTGACTTAAGGAAAACCCATCATGGGTTTTTCTTGGCATGATTTGTTCTGCCATAGATTGCCATTCCCTTCATCTAAGGATGAAGAAGTATGACTTGCCCAAGATCACCCAGTGGGTTTCCCTGACTGGGGGTGGGGGTGGAATTTGAACCTTGGTCTTCCTGAATCCTAGTCCAACACTCAAACCACTGCACACAGTCTCATTTCCTACTCCTCTTCTTATGTCCGGTAGTAAATCTAGTGATGGTAGGAAGGAACTGTTGTAGCAGCAGAAGTAACAGAGTTATTATACCATTCTGTCTTGTCAAGACCTTAAATAAAGCTCCAGCTTTCTTGTGGATTGATTTTTCTAGCTCAAGAAATTACTTAACTTTCCACATACACACCCATTTCTTCTGAGAAGTGGGAAACAGTTGTGCTCTTCCTTACAGGGTTGTTTTGAGGGCAAATACAACACAGACCACTCAGTTCATCCTGTCATTCTATTCATGCTTACCTGTCACTAAAACGTGCTAAAATTGAAGTGGGGCATCATATGCCTAGCCTGTCAAGGTATGAATGATGAAAAGTGACTGATTGAAGGGTTGCATTCCTCACCCTTCTCACAAGTGTCTCATTTAATTTATATGTGTGTGGGTGTGTGGATGGGTGTGGAAAGGTGATACTTATTAGCTCCTGCAACAGAGATAACAGTGTAAAATCTCCCAAATTCAACCTGACTAAAGGTGTTTCTAGCACATTGATTAAAATGACCTGGACCATTAAGTCTCATTGTACACAGTTACAACATGTTGGTAGTGCTTTGACTGTCATGGCTCCATCCTGTGGAACCCTGGATTTGTAATTTGGCAAGGGACTTCGATTTCCCTGCTAAAGAGCTTGAATGCTAGGACACTCTACAGCTTTTCAGCAGAGAATTCTAGTACCTCACTAAACTAGACATTCCAGGATTTCATAGGATGGAGCCCTGCCAATTGTGTAATGTAGGCTAGGAGATAAAATGTTCATTTGAGAGCCTTCCAACAACCCCACACCTTTCCTACTTTCCTCCATCTGCATTGTATTATTGGTTTAATGCTGATGAGGCTCCGCTTATGTATGACGTTTGGGGGACCCAACACCCCCCTGGTAGGCCTGAGGATGTCCCCCCAAAACAGTGGGGACTGAGAAAATGAAGGAAGGCTCCCTTAAGAAAACTGAAGAATGCTACCTAACAACAAGGAGGCAAGGTCCCTTCCTCTAGGAACCTACAATCTAAATTTGGACCAGGGACAAGCCCAGGGAGGTAAGAAGCAAAAAGGAACACAGGATCTGATTAGGTCAGGAACGGTAGCTCTCCTGGTACCCAGGGAAGTCTTTTATTTCACAGAGGAGTGGGTGCCTTTAGGACTAAGAGACTGTTTCAGTGAATTAAACTCTAAATTCTAGCCTCTGACATATTGAAATGCCCTTCTGTTATTCCTGGCCACCTCAGTTTCATTCTTTCCTTCAAAGAGACGCTTCTTTTTTGCATTCCTCCCCCCCACCTTTTTTTTTGAAGTGGAAAGATTGTATGATTCTGCATGAGTCGTGTGTGTGTGTGTGTGTGTGTGTGTAAAGGGGGGGTGAGCAGAACTTGGTCTGATGGGGCCAAAGCTAGTGTGACAACTGTTGAAAGTTCGACATGAAAGGCAAAGCATGTGATTCAGTTACCAGAGGATCTGTCTAGCTAAAGAGGAGTATCTTAATTACTAACTGGCTGGGGGGGGGGCAGATTTGGAAAATAAAGGAGGGGAATGGGTGACTGAGGCTGAAAGAGCTCTGTGTGTGTGCGTGTGCGTGTGTGTGCACTGATGGAAGGGGAGGTAGACCAAAGGAGGGGTGCTTTTCCCCATGTCTTTTTGATGAGAGAACACATTAGGCCTTGTGAGTGTTTTAATCATGTTTTAGCCTCTGCAGCTTTTCTCCCCAACACCTCCCCTCCCCGCGCCCTCCCCAGTCCCTCTGAACTTTATAACTATATGTAAACACGGTGTCAGTTGGCCAGTAATCTCTTCTGGGTCCCCCCCCCCTCCTTATTATGGGGGTGGTGGTGTTGGAGGAATGATTCTCCTTGAGTTCTAGATTAAGCAGAATCGTTTTCTCTATTGCTGAATGGACTGAGGCTTCTTGGAATATAATGTGTCAATTGTTGAAGGTTTGTGACCCATAAAATGTGAGGGTGACTATGCTAGCTTTGGTATGTAATTATGCAAAACACTCTCCATAAGGCTTTGCTATCCGATCTAATGACAATCCCTGAGGTCTATTGCCTTTTTAAAAAAAGTCTTATGCTTATATCTATGTATGCGGATAGATAATAGATAGATAGATAGATAGATAGATAGATAGATAGATAGATAAGCTCCAAGGAGAAAGGAAAAGGGAAGGGGTCAGGGGGAGAAACCTCTTTTGGTTTTTAATACCAAATTTTATAGGCATCATAGGCCTCTTCCCCTAGAAAAATTCTGCTAAAAATATTGAGAAATCTAAAAGATTGAAAAGTGGGTTGTGTTTACAGATTAATTGGAAGAAGAGAGAAAGAAAGAAAACAAGATTTAATGTGCAAGAGAAGCCAGTTCAAGGGAACCAGAGGAATCCCCTGTCCCAGGAGAACACTTTTGCAAAATAAAATAAAGTGTTGTGTTTTTTTTAAAGGTGGAGATCTTGTTATTCTGGAAGTTGATCCTATGAGACAGAGGGAGGCAAAGGGATGGATACAAAAGTAGACTATCACAGACTCATAATAAACACGGGCGCATCAGGTCCTCCTTTGATGTTTAGATATCCAGTGCCTAGAGTTTTAATTGAAAGTTTAGCTCTGGACTCTCAAGAAGGATGACAGTTCTGTAGATATGATACCAAGATTTATTTATTTATTTATTAAAAAGCATCTGTTGGGGGGAGAAAGGGGAAAAAAAGAGGAATAGATGAGTGTGATTGAAATATCTTAACCATAAGTGTAAGAAATCAAGTTGTTTAGGTATAAGTATGAGATGCTTAATTGTAAATGAATAACTGAATAAAAAGCCAAAAAAAAAAAAAAGAAAGAAAGAAAGAAAGAAAGAAAGAAAAGAAAAGAAAAGAAACAGCTGGAAAAAAAAAGAAATATCTTAATCGATCCTGAATCAGGTGGAAGGGGGGATATGGAAGCCTGGGCGGGGTCAGGGGAAAAAGTGGGGGGTTGAACTTTTGGGTGGGGATGGGTTATGATAAATGGAAATCTGTTGCGTCA
Source organism: Gambelia wislizenii (assembly GCA_030847615.1). Classification (NCBI taxonomy): domain Eukaryota; kingdom Metazoa; phylum Chordata; class Lepidosauria; order Squamata; family Crotaphytidae; genus Gambelia; species Gambelia wislizenii. Next base: position 18,268,323 of record JAUMIR010000009.1, on the reverse strand, counting down.
ACAAACCTAGTGTAAACACTGCAGCCTATAGACACACTCAGACATTGACTCCCTCCTTCTCCCCCACCTGCCAAGCAAACAGGCTTAATGAGAAATGAAATATATCAACTCTTGCAGGGAAAGAACCTTCTTCTGTTGGTTAGGGATTTCTCACATATAGCAGCAGAGAGTTCGGTTGGCTGTGTTACGGGTGTGGAAAGAGACAAGACGAAACCCACTCATACCATATGCGACTCATAGCTGTGCGTTGTCATACATATACGATCACCCTAGGGCATGACACTCCTAGCTCCCTCGTTGGGGGTTGAAGTCAGAAGACTCCCCTCCCCTCGACTTCTGGCCAGACCCTGATTAAAAGGCAGAATAAATAAAATAGAAACCCGACAGAAAGGAAAGAAGAATAGATAATTAAAAATAGTCCAGGCTTGTTCACCCTCCCTACTCCTTTTTGTGTGTGCAAAGCACAGGTAATTACGATATGAAATTAATTCTAATGTCTCCCTTTGTGACGTCCTGGGGATTTCTGATTCATGCCCATTAACAAACCCCGGGGGTTTATCATCTGGAGGGTGCTACATCTAAAATAACAGTCTCCTTTAATACCCTCCCCCCATGCCCTGACACATACACAGAGAGGGGGGGGGGATCTTTGGCTGGCAGAGGTCAGAGAGCACTGAATTGCACTCACACAGAGACAGACAGATATCTGCATAATAGATTTTCAAAATATAGAGACATACATACTGGAAATATGGGTGTATATATATATATATATATATATATATATATTTCAGAAAGCCAGCGAGCATACACAACATATTGTTTTTGTTTGCCTTCATACGTTTCCGACTTAGGGCGACCCTAAGGCAAACCTATCACTGGGGGTTTCTGAGGCTGAGAGTGTGTGACTTTTCCCAAGGTCACCCAGTGGGTTTTCATGGCCTAGCGGGGATTCAGACCCTGGTCTCCAGAGTCGTAGTCCAACACTCAAACAACTATGCCACGCTGGCTCATAAAGTACTTCACATCTACTGTACTGGTGATTTAAAAGTCAATGAACAACACATCTGACAACCCCCCCCTCCGTGAAAACCAGAACAGAGAACCAGAATACAGTTTGTCACTTAACATAGATAGAGATAGAGGTAGAAACAGGAGTGATTAACAATCAGTATTTTATAACTTTTTGGCTTCTGCCTTCTTCAGTTGCATGCCCTATCTCTGTCAATATGTATCTCTAGATAGCTAGATCGCTAGATACACACACACACACACAGAGAACAGATATATACATATATATTGCCTCTGGGGCCTAAATATCCAAAAGGCATAAAAAGTCTGATCTTGGCAGCACTGCAGGGTAGCTCTGGTTATTACTTGGATGGGGGACTGCCAACAAACCCCAGGTGCTGTAGGCTATATTTCAGTAGAAGGAACTGGCAAAACTATCTCTGAGTATTTCTTGCCTAAGAAAACCCGATGACATTCATGGGGTCGTCATAAATCGACAGGCGATTTGAAGGCACACACACACTTAATCCAGTGCTCTTTGAACTCTGCCATCAAAGGTTCTCTTTCCTTCTCTGATCTAAACTGAAACTATAAGCCAAAGCCAAAGGCTCATAAGTCCTCTGTCGAGTCCATCATAGGCATCCCCACCACCACACCACACCCACATGCACGCGTGTATATATGTCCAGTGAGATGGATATCACACCACCGGTGGCTTAGGAGAGTTTGGCTCGGAGTACAGTTTCAGCTTAGATCATCAAAGTCCCACAAGACTGGGAGATTTTTATGCAAAGATGCCCCCCTCTCTCCCTCCCTCTCCCTCTCTCTCTTTCTCTCTCTCTCTCTCTCTGAGGCTGACCCCCTGACTTCTCTATGATCCCCGAGATGACAGAGCTGCCAGGGGAAAAAAAGAGAATCTCGGATCTTCTCTTGTAACTTCCTATCACTCAAAAGGAATTTAGGGATCCTCTTTTCTAATAAAGAAGGAGGGAGAGTAGTGGAGAAAGAAACAGGGCTCTTTCCTGTCTTGCAATGATGAAGGAGTAGGAGGAGAAGGAAGCAAAGGGTGTCTTCTGAAGGCAAGATCACATCTAAAGCTGGGGAAGGGTCCAGTCCACAGTAAGGTAATTTTCCTCCCATCCACCCAGTCGTTTGTGAAAGGTGATGACGGGGATGATGAACTGTTTTTCTATTTTTATTTCATTAAAGAAACACCCAGCGATGATTTTCATGGACTGGTTTGGGCTTGAACAAAGTGGAGGCCCTTTGTTTACTGTGAAAAGGTCTCCGATGAGTTTAGTTCTTCTGAATGAGGAGAGAGGGAGGAACACAACCCATTTTTGCAATTACCAATTTTTAATTAATGTGTCCCAGCATTACTTCAACCCCCCCTGCCTCTCCTTCTCCTGCAATCTTCAAGGGGGCAAGGGATTTATATGTCTGCTCATACATCAAAACAATATTTCCCCCTCGTATTTTAAATGGGAAAGTTCTTAAACTGAAAATATAAATTCCATCGATATGAACCTTTCTAAAAGTTGGTTTCTGTGGCCACAAAAATTTAGAATTTGCACATATCAAGCGGCACGGGTAGAGCAGAGAAGAATCTGCTCATATTTAGGAACATTCTCATTTTAAAAATAGTTAACCACATCAGGTTCAATGCTAAGTTGATCTTAAAATTATGTTTAATAAAAGCGCTGCGGTTTGCTGTGTGACACCACCCCGCTTAAACACGCTGATTGAAAACGAGATGATGATGATGATTATGATGATGATGATGATAGTGGCAGCGGCTCAAATTCTGTTGGTTAGTTCCAACTAGAGTAGAACCATTCAATTAATTGTTGAATGGTAAGTCAACAAATAGGTAAACTCAATTGATTAAACAGGTCTGTTTTGAGTAGGACAAGCAACAGAATTCAGGGTAACAACAACAACAACAACAACAATAGAAAAAGAAGAAGAAACAGGCAACTTTGGAAAAGGGATAAATCCTTTATGCTAGTGTTATTTCCCCAGTTAATATAGTGCCGGCATTCAAATCCAGGCAGAGATCTGTTGCAGCCAATGGGACTTACTTCTGAGTAGACAAAGGGAAGATTTCCCTATGGTTGGATGACAGATTTTGAGCCCAAAGTTAATAAAGGTAGAATGAAATGCAACCTGGCTAGAAGTTTAGCAGCGCCTAGGTTTAGGGACTGTTTGGGAAGATATTGCTTGACGGCTGAACGAAAGATCAGGCCTCTTAGAAGCCATGGCCACTATCCATTTCAATGAAGCGGGTCTGAGGGGTTCAATAAGACTCTGGAGGAGGAAGAGGAGGAGAATGTTCAATGCAGGATCTTTCCCTTAAATGAAGTAAATGGGAAGGGAATGCAACATATTAGTCCTAGAGCCCCTCAGTGGAGAATCGTGATTAGAGGCATCGTTCCTTCTTCCGTTCATATCTAGACACATTCCTATAGGTATTTCGATTTTGCCTGTGTGTGTTTGTGAAAATCCTGATGCAATGGAACATTTTAAAACTCCATTAATTTCACATTAATGGTTCCCCGGCAAGGGCTTTGCAAGGGCTTAAACCAGATACTCTATTTACCTATCATCCCTGTCTGTCTCCCTGTATCTTTCATCTCTTCCTTCCTCTGTCTACCTACCAATCTGAATACCATCTCTCTGTCTACTATCTACCTACCTATCATTTCTCTTCTTTTTATCTATCTCCCTTTCTATCATCCATTTATCTATCCATATAGTCCCTAGCTTTCTTACTTTCTGTCTGACCATATAATCCCTCCCTTTCTCTTTTTGCCCCTTTCTCTCATTTTACTTTCTCTTTCTCCCTTTCTCCTGTCCATATTATCTGTCCGTCTCTCCAGTCATCCATCCACCTGCTATTCAAATATAAACTTTAAACTGGAATTAGTTTTGGCTTGCCAAATTGAAATCTCTTCTTTTCTCTTCCCTCTTCTTTCTTCCCTCTTTTCTCCTTTTACCTTGCTCCCTTCCTTCTGGGAGGGCTCCCTCACTTTGCTAGCATGTCACAGACTACTGGGGCCCAAGTCCTGGTCCGCACCTTCGTCTCATCCCGGGCCTCTCCGTGGGGGGGGGGGGGCTAGGGAAGGTAGAACTACAACTCCCGAGAGGCCTGGCCGAAGCTAGCCACCGGACCTCAGCAGCCCAGTGCCTCTGTGGGTCCCAGGCGATTGGTGTGGGATTCATGGCCAGGGGGTCGCCCCCTTTTAAGCACGTGTGAAGACTACATCGCTTCCAACAGGGGGACACGTGTTGACCCCCCCTCCCGCGGAACTCGAAAGCCCTCCAAAACTCTCGCCTTCATCTGCAGCTCCTCGCCTCGCTCTTTCTATCGATCCCATCTTGTTATTTTGTTGTCGTTCGGATGCCCATCATCTTCAGAGGACTTCACAACGACATCGGTGGCTTTGTCTCCAACCCCCTCCCCCAAGGCCCCCTTTATAAATATTTTAACATCCTTGACGTTTTCAATTTCAACAGGGTTCCCGAGGAATATTTCAAAGCCCTCCCTCCCCCCGTCTCTCCCCCACTCCCCACCCTAATTTACCACCCACGGCAAAGGTACCTTGGGGTAGAATGACATCTTTTGTAATTAGCACTAAAGGAGAAAAAGAACAGAGAAGGAGACGTGTTGGCTTTCTCTTCCCCCCTTCGCTCCCCTCCCCACCCCAACCCTCTCTGCGATCCAAAGTAACCAGATAATTAACAAATAACCCACAATTAAATGCGTCTCCCACCTTGCCCAAATGAGGATTGACGTTTTAACGACCAAGGCCACAGCAGGGAGAGGGGAAGAGAGGCAAAAATAAGACGCATCCACCTCCTACCTGGAAGCCGGGGGAGGGAGAAAGAAGTGGGGGGTCATGGAAGTTTTGGGGGAGATCTGAAGAAAGGTTTTTGTGATACAATCCAAAGAAAAGGAGGTGAGGGCTCCTGAAGGTCTACCGCGTGTCTGTGTGTGCAGATAGGGGGAAAAATACCTTTGGGAATTTTTCTTGGTTTTTCCCCCGGGCTGTGAGGCTGTGTTCTGGAAGAGTTTATTTCTGACGTTTCGCTTGCATCTGTGGCTGGATTTTCTGAAGATGCCAGCCACAGATGCAAGCGAAACGTCAGAAATAAACTCTTCCAGAACACGGGTCTCACAGCCCGGGGAAAAAACCCAAGGAAACTCTATGGGTGCCTGACATGAAAGCCTTTGGGAATTAATCTGCAGTAAATTATTCTGCAGTAAAACGCTAATCCCGGCATCGAACCTCAAACCCTGTCCGATCCTAGCGTTTCAAGGCCGAATGATGGGGTGCCGGTGTGTCCCCGAAAGTTTTAGCAGGGAGACATTGTCTCTGACTTTTCGGTTTTGCTTGCCAAGACGTGAAATCGGGTTGTCGCCAGTGCGAAACGGAAAAAAACGCCAACGAGACATTGATCCCGCCACTGCAACGGTGGGAAACAACGACAAGGGATTGATCATGGTTAAGCAGAAAGTGTCTTAACAGAGAAGAATCCCTCGTTTTTTCCCCCTGGAACTTGTGGCAGGATTTATGGAGTCGGATGTTTTCCTAAATGCAAATAGTTCTCCGAACCTGGAAAACTATTTTTTACTATTGAAGGAACTTTCGGTCCTTTTTAATTCGGTGGGGAAAAAAAAAAACATTTAACAAACGGGGACCAAACGTCTCCAGTTTGGGTCTAACTGTAGTGTGGGGTTGCAGTCCTATATCGAGTCCTTATTTCGAGCTTGTTGGGACTTGCTTCTGAGTAGACCTCCAAGGGATTGGGCTGTTAAGGGGGCTGTGAGATTCGATCAACAGCTGAAAGAACCCAAAGGCAAAAGAAATAGAAGGGAAAAGGAAAGGAAAGGAACAGGGAAAAAGGAATTTCTGGGAAAAGTGTACTGATTTTATCAGACCGGTTTAACAGGAACCATTTTTATAGGATGAAGGAAAAAGTATTGTGTGTATGCGTTTTTAAAAGGAGAAGTCTCCCTGGTCACCTTTAAGAAAGTTTTTGAGAAATACAGAAATTAGGACTGTAAAAACGTGTAGGTTCTTGAAGAGATGGCTTGGATAGATACCGAGAAAGAGGGAGGAGGGGTACGAGAATTTGTGGACGCATTGCAGAATAACAACGCCAAAGCGCAAACAATCTAAAGAGAATCTGTGAAAAAGGACAGGTACCTAGGTTTCCTATTTCCAGAACAGCAGAGAAACAGCAGAGCTGGGAGAGGAAAGAGAAGAGAGGCAGATGGATGGACTGACGAATGGACAGGCGATAGAGAGAAAAACAGAAGGAAGAGACTTTGGTGAATCAAACAGAGAGCAAACTCGAGGGGGCAATATATTTAGGGGGAGCAAAAGACAAAAAAATCCGAAATCCACAGTATTGGCCAATCAAAACGGACAGAACACATCATGCAAGTTTTCCAAGTTTCACTGGCTTCTTCATCAGGCAAAGATATTAAAAACACTGGAGGAGAGAAGTGATGAAGGCCTACAGTTTGTCTCAAGTGTTACTTCTTATTTTGTCAGTGAAGATGTTCTGCAGGGATTTCAATGCAGGCAGGGGTCACTCCTGTTCTTGACCATGTGGGGACAGGGGACAAAGGGCAATACAAAACAGGTAATAAAATTTCAACTCCATTTGCAACAGAAAAGTAACTTCCCTTGAGATCCAAGCTGTCCCTGTCCTGTCCTTAGCTTACTGCCCCTTTCTTAGAGAACATTGATTTTCTCAAAAAGACTCTGTACTGTTGCATTTGGAAAACCTTCAGGTGCTGTATAGGTAAAGCTTGTCAATTATAGTCCAAATTAGTGTTTTACCTTTGTTGGAGGAAAAATTGGCTAGGGAGCAAAATTTCCTTGGCAATTCCTGTCGGAAGCATCTATATTCGGGAATGACCCTCGTTGAAAGGAACGAGATCAACGCCTGCCTAGGTCGGTCCTATGGGCCCCTTTAAATGAATAACGAGGGGAAAACGGAAGCCTGGAAGAGTAACGAATCGCTCTTACGAGTCTGCAAGGACACCTCTCCGAACTTTGGTGCTCCAACTTTTAGCCACTTGATGGGCAAGTTGGAGGTTTCAATAGATAAAACAATCTAGGTCCCCCCCTGTCCCCGCCTCGCTTCTGGTCGGCGAACCCCTCGGACCCCTTATTGGAATTAACATTCTCACCACTCAGTAGTTTAACGGATAAAATGCAAGCCAAGCGCTTGTTAAGCTTGCCCCCAAAGAGGGCACTTTTTGGTTCAAAACGCAGATTTGTTAAACCCCTGCGGAGGGGCGGCTTTCAACTTCCATATTCAGATGAAACCAGATTTCCCCCTCTCGTCAAACAATGACATTTTAAAATCAACAAAATCTGTTAACTGGAAGATTAATTGAGGTGGCGGTGTGGGAAACGGCACCCAGATTCAAACGCTTGGCGAGCCCTCAAAGAAACGAATCCCTGTTTTTATTCCCACGTCCCTAGACTGATGTGGAAAGGTGTGAACAGATGATGTAGATAGAGCCACCTAAAATGGGGCGGGGGAGAGAGAAGGTTGAATGTCCAGACCTTACCTGTGCATTTCTGCAAAGCCCTGGGCACTCTCTGTCGGGGATGAACAGGTAATTGTGCCTGAGGCTTTTGAACAGCTAATCATGGATCGTGGGTGACCGTTACAAGATTAGAAAGAGGCTGGAATAAATATAAAGGGAATGAGTGGCACGTCTGAATGAACACACACGCGTGTCTGCGGTCGCAAAAGTTGATCAGCAGACTTCGAGAATAAATTCCTCGGGAATTTCTTTGCAATGATGCACCCAACATCTGTGCCTTCTGTTGTGGTGTTGTTACCTGTTTATATCCGTCCATTTCCCCCCAAATTGGGACTCAGGGCGGCTTACAATTGAAAACAAATAGAATATAACTAAACACACGCAAAAGTCAGCCTTCTGCATTTGGACAGGTGCACACAATCTCTTCTCACCCTTCGCTTTCTGAGTCCTGTTTGTTTAGGAAAAATAGTTTCCTACAGCGCAATCCTATCCATGTTTATTCGCTTACTGAGTTCCTCACCTTACCCCCAGGTAAGCGTCTATAGGATAACTGGGATAGAAGGGAGGGCTCGATCCATCGAAAGACAGAAACACGTAGGTAACAGGCATACACGGAGAAAGGTTTGTTTGCGAGCCGGAAAACTGTTTCCTGGTACCTATGAAGGGTGGATAAGAGAGAGAGGGAGAGAGATGAGTTCCATGCTGTATGTGTCTAACGTCTCTGTCTGCTCCACTGTGTAACTATCCATCCATCTAAAGTTTTAAAAGGAAGGCAAAAAATGATTGCCTTCATCTTAGCTTTTCCATGAACCTTTTTTCTAAACGAGACAACGCCGTTTTAATCGATTTCATAATGTACACTGTAAATTTTACAGGAACCTTGCCGTTTTTGTTTGGTATGCCTTTGGGAGGTGTGCATTTAAAATACAATTAAAAAGAAAAAAAAGATCGCCAATAAATCACAAATGAACACTGCACTCCGATCTCTTCCTATACTCCTGACTGAAATCAGAACGAACCAAAATAAAGGAGGAGATGAATAGTCCTTCCTTAAACGCTTCCTCACATATCTTCAAGTGACATTACATTCAGCCTCTGGGTGATAGTCTGCTCATTTGGTCCTTTCCTGGCTAGTCATTCCACAGCATCTGCAGCGGATGTTTTTCGGACTTCTAAAATACACAGGTCTGTAAATAAATACCAGCTTACTTTGCAAAGCTATCGCTCTTCAACAGAGCATGGAAATTATTCCCCGATCTGTCTCTGTAGAACATGGCTGTGAAACATGAAACACTCGTGATCTGTTAGGAACCATGTAAATGAAGTTATTGTGTTAAGCGTGTTTCCGCATGAAGGAAGCAAAGGACAGCCAGAGACGAACTAGATACCCTTCACTACTTAGAGTGCTGTCTTATCTAGATATTTCTCAGCCTGATGTCCTGATGAAGATGATAATCAACAACAGTTTTTTGAGCATCCAAGACACTTCACACAGGACTCCTAGGTAATCTCTACTCCTAGGTAATCTCTACTACCTAGTAAGGTAGTTCACTGTCATCGTATACACATATAAAAATCCATATATCATATACATTCTCTTTTTTCTCATACACACAAGCTACCCTTCCTTCGCACCTTCCTCCCCCTCTTTTCATTTCTCCTTTTTACACAAAGCAGGCTTGGAATCCATCTATCTAGCTCTATTTATATTTGAAATATAAATAACAAAGTGACTTGGAATCCATCTATCTAGCTCTATTTATATTTGAAAAGATATAGAACTTCATTTCTGCTTGCCTGTTTTTTACATGCACTGGTGTGTGTGTGTGTGTGTATCCCAACCCTCTAACAGCTCCCATAATTTCTAGAGGAGGAGGAAAGGGGTGAAGGAGCGGGGGAGCAGGTAGAGAAACCCCTTTAAGTGTGATTCCCAGGTGCAAGGCACTGTTTTTTTTTAGTTGATTTCATGTGATCTTTGTAATTCCCCCATTTTGGCTTTGTATAATTTCTCACCAGCTTCTCAGTATGTTTCGGTTTAGATATCCTAAGCCCCTTGAAATTCATTAACCTGTGGTCAACAACAAAAAAAGGGACAGGGTAATACCGGTTATAAGCTATATTCCTTTTCAGCGTTTGGTCACAGCTAGTCACCAGATTTTCCAGCTGCGAATATGATGTACACTATTTACCCTAATTGAATTGCTGTTGTAACACCTTTCAAGAGGAAGAGTGATACATTGCCACAAAAATGAAGGAGGAAAAATTGCTAGCTGTAGCTGAGGACTTCAGAGTTCTAGTTGTTCTTGTCCTTCTTGGAGGGATCATTCTGAGAAATTGGTTTTTGGGAAACTCTTGCTTGGTAACTTGGCTTTGACCTCTGAGTTCTATCTTGTCCCATGTGCTTATAAATATATATAATTATGCATATTTATATGAAAGCAGCAAGAAAGGCCATCCATGGTAGTTGGCAAGCCCTCCCAGTCCAGCCCTGAAGCATTGACTCAAATGCTGCTATTATGGAAGCATGCAATATACATTAAAACCAGGTAGGTGAACTGCTGAACGGACTTGAGCACAGATTTGCCTACGGCAATGTGGGGATGGTGGTGTTCTTCCTGTTCACCTACCTGGGAAGCATCATCTCCTCAGGTGCCAAGATTGACAACGAGATCGATCACAGATTAGTAAAGGCACATAGCGCATTTGGAAGACTGGAGTAATAAACACCTGAGGCGAAACACAAAAATCAGTGTGTATAGAGCCATTGTACTGTCTCTTCTCCTTTATGGATCTGAAACATGGGTCACCTATCGCCACCACTTAGATTCCATGAACGCTTCCATCAGCGCAGTTTACTCACAATCCTAAATATACACTGGACTGACTATGTGACGAATGTTGCTGTCCTTGAGCAAGCAGGGATCACCAGCATTGAGGCTATACTGAGAACACAGCTGCGCTGGGCAGGGCAAGTTTCTAGGATGGAGGACCATCGCCTCCACAAAATAGTACTCTACGGTGAACTCGCCATCTCAGGCTCATCTCAGGCTCTGCCAAATTGATCACCAACAATGGTCCACTCTGGCCTCACATCGGGAGGCATGGAGACACACTATCCACAATGTTGCAGCCTTATTTGAGAACTCACGCCGAACAAGTCTTGAAGAGAACGACAACGCAGAAAGAATCACAACCCGGAAACATCACCCAAGGAAACCTGCTCTGCTTTCTGCAACCGGACTTGTCTATCTTGGATTGACCTTTTTAGTCATCAGCTCGCTTGCAGAAAAGGCGGGATGAGTCCTTCCTGAATCTTCATTTGCGAGGAAAAGCCAGAGAGAGAGAGACCTTAAAACCAAGGCACACTGATTGCATGCCTTGTTTTGAAGTCAAGTTGCAGGGAACATGACAGTGCCATGTAGGTGGGATTTGATGATGTGCTGGCAAATTCAGTGGTATGGTTCCATGCAGTCCCCAGTGGGCTCAATGGGGGGCAATGTAGCCTCCCCATTCCCAGATTTTCCACACCCTTCTTTAGAAAATAAAACCGTTGGTATTGATGCCTATAAGATAGAAAATAGGTGTCACCTTATTGTTTTAATCCAGGTATGTATGCCAGCAATAAATAAATACACACACACATGTATACACACATTCATCCATTCATTCTATGTTTTATATATATATATATATATATATATATATATCAGTAAAAGCCTTAGAAATTCCAACTGTAGTCTGGAGAATTAGGAACAGATCAGCAGTACATAAGCTTATTTCAAGTAGCAGCTTCAGATTAATGTTTACCTTCAGCTTCAGAAGCAGTGATGACATCATACATTATTTGTCTGAACATCAGGATGCTGGGAGTGGAGTAGATCCAAAAAAGGAAATATAAGCTAGTTCTGCCCTCTCCTTCCCCTATTCTCCAGATTGGCTTGGCCTACCTATCTATCTAGTACAAGAGACAGCCAGTTGCCTACTAGGGTTGGGTAGGAATTTTTGTCCCCTACTCTAGACTTATGGGAAAGGAAGTACCTGCACAGAGTCTCATATGGTCAATGGAAAAATTAGTTCAGGTAGAACATCTGGTAAGTAGCTGATCACTAGGCAAATAGTGTGGAGGTGGGGATGTAGGATACTGTGGGTACACATTGTTGGGCAAAGGAGATGCCTCTGAACCTACTCCTCAGGTTCCTTGATCTGAGATGGAGAAGACTACCTTTAGAGCTAGAAAAGGACATGTCCCTTCTTTGATTCTTGGGACTTGAGCGGAGCAAATCTATTGAGGAAACCTTCCTGTTGTATGTGGGGAAATAATCATTGTAATGTAAAAGCAATCTTGTGTACCTCATTCACAATCTTAGACAAGTCTAGGGTTTTTCCCTGCATGCATTTTGTTCTCCCAAAATTCCCTTCTCTTACTTCACTGAGCACTTCTAGCCAACTGGAGTGCTGGGTCATTTGACACATGACCTAATTTGAATTTTATTACTTTTGTGTAAGTTCTCTTCTGAATCTGACTCTCCATGAGAATGGATGTATCTTGAGCTTTCCTGTAACCATGCCATGATGCATCAGAACCCAGCCACTAGGCTGAGTGAGTTTTTAATTACCTAAATACCTTCAGTTAGGGACCTTTTCTTAAGTTTGTTTTAGTATGTAGATTGAGATTGATATATCTTCAGTAAACTTTGTTTTGCATTTTAAACTGACTCCTTTGTTTTTGTAATGAGTCTAATTTAATTGGGGGATCCCAGACCTCTGATGATAATTGAGCTTAAGTCTGCTTCTTAAGCGCATTCTGCATAAACACAAAGTCAAAAGTGACTGAATGATTTTAACTCTTTTAAAGGAAATAATTCTTGTTGTTTTTTAAAGGACTAGATCCTGGAATTTTTTAATACAATTTTATTTTTAGACTCATTACCTTCCAACACTTCCCTATGATTTTGGCTTGCAATAGAGGCTGGTTTCATAGAATCATAGAATCATAGAATTGCAGAGTTGGAAGAGACCATGAGGGCCATCCAGTCCAAACCCCTGCCATGCAGGAAATCATGATCAAAGCATCCCCAACAGATGGCCATCCAGCCTCTGTTTAAAGACCTCCAAGGAAGGAGATCCCACCATGCTCCGAGGCAGTGCATTCCACTGCTGAACAGCTCTTACTGTCAAAAAGTTCCTCCTCATGTTGAGGTGGAATCTCTGTTCCTGGAGCTTGCATCCATTGCTCTGTGTTCTAGTCTCTGGAGCAGCAGAAAACAAGCTTGCTCCATCCTCAATGTGACACCCCTTCAAATACTTAAACAGGACTATCATATCGCCTCTTAACCATCTTTTTTCCAGGCTAAACATACCCAGCTCCCTAAGTCTCTCCTCATAAGGCATGGTTTCCAGATCTTTCACCATTTTAGTCGCCCTCCTCTGGACACGTGCCAATTTGTCAATATCCTTTTTAAATTGTGGCGCCCAGAACTGGACACTGTATTCTAGGTGAAGTCTGACCAAGGCAGAATAGAGCGGCACTATTACTTCCATTGATCTGGACACTATACTTCTATTGATGCAGACCAAAATCGCATTGGCCTTTTTAGCTGCCGCATCACACTGTTGACTCATGTTCAACCTGTGGTCTACTAGGACTTCTAGATCCCTTTCTCATGTAGTCTCATTCAACCAGGTCTCCCCCATCCTATATCTATGCATTTCATTTTTTCGCCCTAAGTGCAGTACCTTACATTTCTCCGTATTGAATTTCATTTTGTTAGCTTTGGCCCAGCTCTCCAGTTTATCCATGTCATTTTGAATTTTGATCATATCCTCCAGGATATTAGTTACTCCTCCTAATTTGGTGTCATCTGCAAATTTGGTAAGTATGCCCCTAATTCCCTCATCCAAGTCATTGATAAAGATGTTGAATAGCACTGGGCCCAGGACAGAACCCTGTGGCACCCCACTGGTCACATCTTTCCAAGATGAAGAGGAGCCATTGCTGAGCACCCTTTGGGTTCGGCCGGTCAACCAATTACAAATCCATTGAACAGTTAACTTGTCTAGCCCACATGTTACAAGCTTGTTTGCAAGAATGTCATGGGGAACCTTGTCAAAGACCTTACTGAAATCAAGGTATGCGATATCCACAGTGTTCCCTTCATCTACCAAGGTGGTAATTTTATAAAAAAAAGAGATCAGATTAGTTTGGCATGACTTGTTACTCTGAAACCCGTGTTGACTTTTTGTGATTATGGCATTGCCTTCTAAATGTTCACAGACTCTCTGTTTAATGATCTGCTCTAGAATCTTCCCTGGTATTGATGTCAGACGAACTGGACGATAACTGTTGGGATCCACTTTCCCCCCCTTTTTGAAGGTGGGGACAATGTTTGCCCTTCTCCAGTCTGCTGGGACTTCTCCTGTTCTCCAGGAGTTCTCAAAGATTATTGCCAATGGCTCTGACATTATATTTGCCAGCTTTTTAAAATAATCTTGGATGTAGTTCATCTGGTCCTGGAGATTTAAATTCATTTAGATTAAGAAGGTATTCCTGTACTACCTCTTTGCTTATTCTGTGCTGGATTTCCCCTGTTGTGTCTTCTGTACTTTTATCCTCAGGTTGGTCCCCTTTTTCCTTTTCTGAAAACACTGAGGCAAAGAAGGTGTTGAGTAATTCTGCCTTTTCTCTGTCCCCTGTTAACATTTTGCCATCTTCTCCGTGTAGTGGCCCTACCATTTCCTTCTTCCTCCTTTTGCTGTGGACATACCCCAAAAAACCCTTTTTATTGTTCTTAACCTCTCAAGCAAGCCTGAGCTCATTCTGCACTTTAGCTTTTCTGACTATACTCCTACATGTGTTCGCTATCTGTTTGAATTCTTCTTTCGTGCTTTCCCCCTTTTTCCATTTCCTATACATGTTCCATTGAAAACTTAGCTCTGTTGAAATTTCTTTAGTAATTTCTTTAGTCAAATTTCTTTAGTCATCCATCCTGGTTTCTTGAGACACCTCCCATCTTAATTCCTCAATGGTACTGTTTGAAATTGTGCCTTCAATATCTCCCTTTTACCCTTGAAGTTTTGGTTGAGTTAGATTTCCAGCAAATATCAGGATAGGTGAAGTCACCCATCACTACTACATCTCTCCTTTCTGTGTGTGTGTTCATCTGTTCTAAAATGGCATCATCTAATTCCTCCGTCTGACTTGGGGGTCTGTAGTAGAGTCCCACAATAACATCCCTGTTGTTTCCCTCCCCTTTAATTTTTATCCAGATGCTCTCCACCTGGCTCCCAGTATTGATGTCATGGGTCTCTTCACTGGTGTAAATATCCCTGACATATAATGCTATTCCTCCTCCTCTCTTGTTTGGCCTGTTTCTCTTATCAAGGTTATACCCCTCGATTCCTACATTCCAATCATGAGACTCATCCCACCAGGTTTCAGTAATGCCTATTATATAATATTTGCTTTGTAGTGCTAGGAGTTCAAGTCTATCTTGCTTGTGCATTAGTGTAGAGACATCTAAGACCATGTGTTCCCTTTACTTGCTGCTTGTGCAAGTTTTTTTGCCTCCCACTGTTGGATCCTTGTGCTGTTTGGTTTGTTCCCTCTATGAGAGCTTGACTATTTTCTCCAGCTCTTTTGCCTTCCAGAATATTGTCTTCCTCCCCCATATGACTCAGTTTAAAGACCTCCTGATCAAATTCTTGAGACTGTAGGCAAAAACGTTTCTGCCAACTGGTGTGAGATGCACCCCATCTCTTGCCAGAAGTCCCCGCTCATGGAAGTGCAGCCCATGATCCAAGAATCCAAATTGTTCTCGGCGACACCATCTATGGAGCCAGTTGTTTACGACGGCTATTTTCCTCTCCCTTCCTGGACCATGCCCTTCAACTGGCAGAAGAGAGGAGGTGACAATCTGTGCATCCATTTCTTTCAGCTTCCTCCCCAGAGCCTTATAATCTCTTCTGATCTTGGGAAAGCTGTGCCTTGCAGTATCATTGGTTCCCACATGGACCAAAAGGAAGGGGTAATGATCCATAGGCTTGACGAGTCTTGTTAGCCTCTCCATCACATCACGGATCTTTGCCCCAGGGAGACAACACACCTCCCGAGACATCTTGTCAGGCCCACAAACCACTGCTTCTGTATCCCGCAGCAAGGAGTCTCCCACCACCACAACACACCTCCCACGAGGCTTTGCAGGTGCTGTTCCTTGCGGTGGTCCTCTCAAGGTCCCCTGCTCTGCCCCTGAAGTCTGACCATGCTGTTCTTCCTCATTGTCCTTGATTAGGGAGAGCGCTTCGAATCGATTCTGTAGCTGCAAGCTGCTCAAACTATCCCTGGATTTTCTTGTTCTGTGTGTGACATTCTTCCAGCTGTCTACCTCCTATGTCTGTGGAGTGACCATCTCCTCCCCAGCCAGTTCCTCTGTGCGGTCCCCGTCCAAGACTCTTCGTCCTGTTCTGTCCAGGAAAACCTCTTGCTCCTGAATATGTTGAAGTGTAGCTACCCTAGTCTCCAGCTACTGGACTTTCTCCTCCAAGAGGGCTACCAGGTTGCACTTGGTGCATGTGAAGTTCCCCAGGTCTGTAGACAAGAAGACAAACATCCCACAAGTCATAGAATCATAGAATCATAGAATTGCAGAGTTGGAAGAGACCACGAGGGCCATCCAGTCCAACCCCCCTGCCATGCAGGAAATCTTGATCAAAGCATCCCCGACAGATGGCCATCCAGCCTCTGTTTAAAGACCTCCAAGGAAGGAGACCCCACCACGCTCCGAGGGAGTGTGTTCCACTGCAGAACAGCTCTTACTGTCAAAAAGTTCCTCCTCATGTTGAGGTGGAATCTCTGTTCCTGGAGCTTGCACCCATTGCTCCGTGTTCCAGTCTCTGGAGCAGCAGAAAACAAGCCTGCTCCATCCTCAGCGTGACATCCCTTCAAATACTTAAACAGGGCTATCATATCGCCTCTTAACCGTCTTTTTTCCAGGCTAAACATACCCAGCTCCCTAAGTGTCTCCTCATAAGGCATGGTTTCCAGACCTTTCACCATTTTAGTTGCCCTTCTCTGGACACGCTCCAATTTGTCAATATCCTTTCTGAATTGTGGTGCCCAGAACTGGACACAGTATTCTAAGTGAGGTCTGACCAAGGCAGAATAGAGTGGCACTATTACTTCCCTTGATCTAGACACTATACTTCTATTGATACAGCCCAAAATCGCATTGGCCTTTTTAGCTGCCGCATCACACTGTTGGCTCATGTTCAACTTGTGGTCTACTAGGACTCCTAGATCCCTTTCGCACGTAGTCTCATTCAGCCAGGTCTCTCCCATCCTATATTTATGCATTTCATTTTTCCGCCCTAAATGCAGTACTTTACATTTCTCCGTATTGAATTTCATTTTGTTAGCTTTGGCCCAGCTCTCCAGTCTATCCAGGTCATTCTGAATTTTGATCCTGTCCTCTAGGGTATTAGCTACTCCTCCCAATTTGGTGTCATTTGCAAATTTGATAAGTATGCCCCTAATTCCCTCGTCTAAGTCATTGATAAAGATGTTGAATAGCACTGAGTCCAGGACAGAACCCTGTGGCACCCCACTGGTCACATCTTTCCAAGACGAAGAGGAGCCACTGCTGAGCACCCTTTTGGTTCGGCCGGTCAACCAATTACAAATCCATTGAACAGTTAACTTGTCTAGCCCACATTCTACAAGCTTGTTTGCAAGAATGTCATGGGGAACCTTGTCAAAGGCCTTACTGAAATCAAGGTATGCAATGTCCACAGCATTCCCTTCATCTACCAAGCTGGTAACTTTATCAAAAAAAGAGATCAGATTAGTCTGGAATGACTTGTTTCTCTGAAACCCATGTTGACTTTTTGTGATTATGGCATTGCCTTCTAAATGTTCACAGACTCTCTGCTTAATGATCTGTTCTAGAATCTTCCCTGGTATTGATGTCAGACTAACTGGACAATAATTGTTGGGATCCTCTTTTTTCCCCTTTTTGAAGATGGGGACAACGTTTGCCCTCCTCCAGTCTGCTGGGACTTCTCCTGTTCTCCAGGAGTTCTCAAAGATTATTGCCAATGGCTCTGACATTATATTTGCCAGCTCTTTTAATACTCTTGGATGTAGTTCATCCGGTCCTGGAGATTTAAATTCATTTAGATTAAGAAGGTATTCCTGTACTACCTCTTTACTTATTTTGAGCTGGATTTCCCCTATTGTGTCCTCTGTTCCATTATCCTCAGGTTGGTCCTCCTTTTCCTTTTCTGAAAACACTGAGGCAAAGAAGGTGTTGAGTAATTCTGCCTTTTCTCTGTCCCCTGTTAGCATTTTGCCATCTTCTCCACGTAGCGGCCCTATCATTTCCTTCTTCCTCCTTTTGCTGCGGACATACCCAAAAAAACCCTTTTTATTGTTCTTAACCTCCCTAGCAAGCCTGAGCTCATTCTGCGCTTTAGCTTTTCTGACTTTACTCCTACACGTGTTCGCTATCTGTTTGAATTCTTCTTTGGTGATTTCCCCCCTTTTCCATTTCCTATCCATGTTCCGTTTAAAACTTAGCTCCATTGAAAGTTCTTTAGTCATCCATCCTGGTTTCTTGAGACACCTCCCATTTTTCTTCCTCAATGGTACTGTTTGAAATTGTGCCTTCAGTATCTCCCTTTTGAGAAAGTCCCATCCGTCTTGAGGTCTCTTCTCTTTTAGTATTCCTGACCATGGGATCACCCCCAGTATTTCCCTGAGTTTATTGAAATCATCTCTCCTAAAGTCAAGAATGCGTGTCTGACTGTGCCTGGCTTCTCCTTTCCATTGTATAACAAACTCCAGGAGAACATGATCACTCTCACCTAAGGATCCCATCACTTGCACCCCATTAACCAGGTCATCCCTGTTGGTTAGGATCAGATCTAAAATAGCTGACCCCCTTGTTGCCTCTTCCACCTTTTGGACAATGAAATTGTCTTCCAGGCATGTAAGGAATTTGCTAGACCTTGTAGTTTTGGCTGAGTTAGATTGCCAGCAGTGTTGCAGGTGACTGCCGCAGTCCCCTCAGTGTCCATGGTGAGAGCTTTTAGGTAGTCTAAGAACTCTTAATTAATGGTGAAAATTCTATGATGTACTTTTAAGTATGCTGTATTTTTTTTTTGGCTTGGCCACTCAAACTCCCAAGAAAAATTCAAACTCACAGAAGCCCCACCCCTCTGCAACAAGCAGCCTCTCCCAAGAGTGTAAAAAAATTCAAACTCACAGAAGCTCCACCCCTCTGCAACAAGCAGCCTCTCCCAAGAGTTTAAAAAATTCAAACTCACAGAAGCCCTACCCCTCTGCAACAAGCAGCCTCTCCCAAGAGTTTTAAAAAATTCAAACTCACAGAAGCCCCACCCCTCTGCAAGAAGCAGCCTCTCCCAAGAGTTTTAAAAAATTCAAAAATAGTGGCCTACCCATCCACACGAGGGGTGGTGTGGGGAGAGACATCATTTCTGCTGTTGTTGAAAATCATATTTCCTCTGAAATGCAAGGTGCATTGTTATCATGTATTTTGTTTTAAAGGCAGTGTCAACCAGGTGAAATTGGGTGATGTGGTGGCATGCACCCCACAATTGATTCAGATGTGGAATTTGCCCATGCCTGCCTTAGAACATATAGATATAGATGATGCCTATCGTATAGATGATGCCTGTAGTATAGAAGGGTAGATGCTGCCTCGTTGTCTAAATGAATACCATAACAGAAAAAAAAATCTCTCTGCAATTCCTTTCATGGGCAAAGACACACTTATTTATTTGTATTATGTGGTATGGTGCCATGTACATTGATGGTGATATTTCAATACCCCCTCCTCAAATAACATGCAAGAAAAGCTGAGATGCTCTTTGTCTGTGTACTCCAAAGGCTTTGCTACTTAATTGGAAGTGAGGCCTTTGATATCATTCAACAGTATGATCAGGTCTAATGGTTTTAAGTTACAGGAGGATAAATTTTGATTGCACATCAGAATGAACTCCTTAACAGGAAGAGCAGTTCGGCACCTAAAGAGGTGATGGTGTCTCTTTCTCTGGATCTCTTCAAAAAGAGGTTGGACAGCTACTTGCTGGGGATGCTCTACCTGAGTGGGGGAGAGTTTGGACTTGATGAGCTATGGGGCCAACTCTATGATTCTATGATCCATAACCAGAATCCTGTTTGTTAGGTCTAGCTAGAGTAGATCCACTCAGTCAATTGCTGAATGGTGAGTCAACATATTGGTAAATACATTTGATTCAATGACTTTACTCTACTTGGAACTAACAATAGAATTAAGGCATATGTTGGATAACAGGAGTTTTGCTTATTGCAGGTGGATAAGAGAAGCAATGATTTTTCTTATCAGAATTCCATCTAAATATTAAGAAGAACATTTTGACTGTAAGAGCCTTTCAAGAGTAGAAAAGAATACCCAAGTGGGTGATGGATTCTCTTTTGTTGGGGATCGTTAACCAGAGGATGGATGACCATCTTTCAGGAGTGTATTAGTTGTGTATTCCTGCATCCCACCCAGCTCTAGGATTCTATAATTACCACCCTGTCACTGAAATTATTGGGAAGGCCCATTGTAGAAAATGCTGCAAAATGAGTAACTAGTGCTAAAGGGGATTAGAATGAAATTTCACAGGAACATTCTGGTAGCAATGCCATGCATTTCTGAAGCAAAGCTCTAGGACATCTACCCCATTCCAAACCATCCATTCTTACAGCTTTTCTGTCTGTGTTTTTAATTTCCATTCAGATGTGCTTTTGGTGACTGGGAATAGGCTAGAATAATTAACATAATAGCCAAGATCCTATATTGGAGTTGTAGACTGGAAATCTCTGCAAGGGGAGGTAGACATTAATTGTGCTATCTAACCTTGTGTTTAATGGCAACATTGCATAACTGAACCAAGACACTAAATGTGAAACCAAGGCATAATATGCATCTATGTGCAGTACACATCTTCATGCACAAGGGCATAGCGTGTGCAACTCTTCTGCCACACTCTTAAAATGAATGTAGATGTTCTGCATTAGACAAAAAATGTCCAACCACTTCCAAAAGGGAATTTACACATGAGAAGACACCAAAAGGTTTGCAGACATTATTGTGATTGTCAGGATCCTGCCCGCCCAGTGCCCAGTTTTCAAATATGAGATGTCTGATTCAGTTTTGTCTAATAGCACATGGCAAGAGAGGAAATTTCATTCCTCAGCAAACATAAGATTTCATTAAGACAAACATGTATTTGGCTAAGAATGTTTTACCAATATTACCAAGATATTTGAAAGCAGACAGGGAAGGAGGGCTGAGAGGTTGAAAGAAGAGTTTTGATTGACATGAAGGATCCCTATCACTCTCTCTTTTTAGGGGTAAGTAATATCTTGGTAAACCGTGTATGTGCGTGTGTGGAGAGAATGAGTGAGCATACATTACATAAACACACACACACAGACACTGTATAGTGCTTATTATGGAAGGAATAGATGGGAACAGGGTGCCCTGTGTTTGGTGCACCTAAACAAAGATACTGGGGTGGGGGGTTGCTGTACAGATACCTAAGGATCCTGTTAATTTTATTGGTGTGTGGGATTCCATGGCATATTAGAAGCAGTGGTCTTATTGACTGCTAACTCCTGGCTCACAGTGAGAGGCTTTACTTGGGGCATCAATAATGTATCATTATAGCTTGGAAAACTGCTGAAAAAAACAACACAAATTAAATACAACACAAATGATCCCATTATAGTTCCAAGGCCCACCTCTCCAAAAAGGAACTTATTATTACAGTTAGAAATTTTAAAAATAATTTTCTATAGCAGGTGTGATGAAGCTGTGGGAACTGAGGGGTGATTTTCTTCAGCCTCAAGACCTTCCAGGGGCCTAAATTGGCCCTCCAAATAAATCTAGTGGTGAATGGGATCACTCTCTCCCTGGCTTTTCTTCGCAAACGAAGATTCAGGAAGGACTCGTCCAGCGCTTTTTGCAAGCTCGCTGATGACTAAAA
This sequence comes from Gambelia wislizenii, assembly GCA_030847615.1. Classification (NCBI taxonomy): domain Eukaryota; kingdom Metazoa; phylum Chordata; class Lepidosauria; order Squamata; family Crotaphytidae; genus Gambelia; species Gambelia wislizenii. The sequence goes on along the minus strand of JAUMIR010000009.1, from coordinate 18,246,713 downwards.
AGGCTAATCCGAGATAAACAAGTCCAGTTGCAGAAAGCACAGCAGAAGGTCTCCTTGGTTGATGTTTCCATGTTGTGATTCTTTCTGCATTGTCATTTCTCTTCAAGATTTGTTCGGCGTGAGTTCTCAAATAAGGCTGCAGCATTGTGGATAGTGCATCTCCATGCCTCCCGATGTGAGGCCAGGGTGGACCATTGTTCGTGATCAATTTGGCCGAGCCTGAGATGTTGTTTCAGGGAGTCCTTGTATCACTTTTTTGGAGTGCCCCTCTTATGCTGACCCGTGGCGATTTGACCATAGAATACTATTTTTGGGAGGCGATGGTCCTCCATCTTAGAAACGTGCCCTGCCCAGCGCAGCTGTGTTCTCAATATCATGGCCTCAATGCTGGTGTTCCCTGCTTGCTCAAGGACAGCAACATTCGTCACATAGTCAGTCCAGTGTATATTTAAGATTGCGCATATACAGCGCTGATGAAAGCGTTCAAGGAGTCGTAAGTGTTGGCAATAGGTGACCCATGTTTTGATGGGATCACTACTTCCATTTAAAAACAGACAAACAACAACTTCAGTTTTAAAAAGAATTTCATACTAAAACATGGTGTATGTCTGTATCATAGTTAGAATTAATTTTGCTCTCCCTGAGTTTGTTTTGGGACAGAAAGCATTTTTTTTAATGGAAAAAGTAAAAGTGACCTGCTTATGATGGTCCAGGGAAGGTCCAGGCCCTAAGAAGTTCCTAACTTTTCACATCCAGAAGTGGACCTCTGGCCATTTTTGGATTGTTTTGTGTTCTAGTTTTGGCATTTTTAGTAGTCTGTCCACTGCTCAGAAGCTTGCAGGGGTAGGAAAATGGTCCCCATACTCAGCAAAGTTGTCCATCTCTGTATTAACAGGCATGGTGACCTGTTGCAAGTCTTAGGCCTTTGTCTACATGGGCCAGAATGCAGCAGTTCCCCCCTGGCATATTCTGAACATGGACCTGACCTGTTGCTCCAGATGGGCACACTGGCCTGTCTCTGCAGCCACCACTGCTGTTGTCCACGTCACACTCTCTGGCGCCAGGCAGGAGACCCACGGCACGTGTTCAAGGCCCCTGGAATGTGACCAGCCCTGGTCACATACTGTGGGCCTGCTTCCTGGCTTCAGAGAGAGTGATGTGGACGGCAGCTGCAGCGATGGGCCAGCATGCCAGTATGAGCTCCTGTAGTCATCTGGGGCCCGATCCATTTCTTCCAATAAGAAATGATCCCCCCTCCAGTATTTTGCTGAAATGTTTTATCAGGTTTTATCATGTCTTAGCCCCATTTTAGCCCTGGGGGGGGGAGTCATGAGAAATGGCCGGAGGCAAAGTGGGGCAAAAGCCCTGCATTATTAGGACTGTAGGGCTCCAAGACAGGGCCAAGATGGAGTAAACAGCCCATCTAGACAAGGCCTTAGTGACAATCAATCATAAGCATGAGGCTTCTGGTTGTTCAAGCCCTTGCAACAGCAGCACAAAGCCCAGGGTGGGCATGGGAGGAACTTCCTGGAAGACTGGAAGTGAATTTTTGAGAAGCCCAGCAGGAGCAAAGGACTTGCAGAGAAACTCCCCAGTTTTCATGTGTTTTGTAAGAAAGGCTGCATAAAAGTTGCACTTAGAGGAAATGGTGGGAACTGCTGAAGTCGATGGGTGCATTTGCTGCCCTCTTAGTCAAAGAAAAATGGGTTGCCATATTCCTTGATCATCTGGGTTTTACCCACATTCTCAGTCTATTTACCAAGATTGTCCTCATGATAATTTCCAGAACCAATGACACAGAAGAAGTTCTGTATCATCTACTAATCTTTACTTTCTGGACAATCTGCTAATCCTTACTTTCTGTGACACTGTGACACCAGCCCTATGGCACCACAAAGGCTTGTCTTCATGATATCGCAAGGATCCATACCCTAGTTTCAGGTTTTGGCTCCAAAAATCGTGGGATTGCAATTCTGCTTACCTGGCAGCCTGAAATAATCTTAGAAACCACTTAAATCACTTTAAAGAATCACTTAAAATTAAGCGATCTCAAAATTTTGTAATCAGGGCCAGCCCTATCATCAGCCAGAATGAGGTGCCTGCCTCGGGCAGATTTTGACCATGAATGATGAGTTGATGTCTTCCTCCCATCTCCCACTCCTGATTCTTTGTGTGCAGAGGCCATTCAATTTTATTCCAATAATGGGGACAGGTAGTATTTTCTACTACCTCTGGTATATATGGGGCACATAACACAGACAAGCCATGTGACACAGACATGACAGCTCTACCTATTCCACACAAGAGTCAGGAAAAGTTACTGTTTTGGAAGCCAACTTCCAGAATGCCACAGGCCAGCATAGCCACTGGCTGTGTGGGTTGGAGGATTCTGGGAGCGGTCATCCAAAAAACAGACTTTCCCAAGCTTTGTTTCACACCCCTTGTTAGTATGCCCTACTATCCACTCCCCACAATATGTCATAATGGAAATACTGGACACTTTTTGGGGTCAGGTTGGCTGGGGAGAACCAAAGAGGTCAGTTGGAGGTCATCATCATCATCTTTTATTTCTTATTCACCTGTCCCCAAGGCTCAAGGCAGGATCCAACATAAATTAAAATACAATATAGGACATAAAATCATTTTAAAACACCAATAAAACACATAGGATTAAAACAAACATTAACATCATTCATAGACTTAAAATATCAATTTAAAATTCATAGTTTAAAATCAGCTGGGTAGTGCTGTTTTAGTGCTGTTTTAAATTCCAGAAGCATGTTTAGCTGTCAAATCTGTACCACCAGGCCATTCCACAGTCTGGGGGCAGCTGATGAAAAGGTCCTCTGGGTGACCTGGGATGTGACTTAGAAATATTTTGGCAAGCAAGCCCATATTAGGATTGTGTGGAAGCCCCTTGGTAAACAAAGTCGTTAAGTATGTGCTAATCCTTTATTCCAGCCTTGGGTGCAATTAAGTGAACATTCACAAATCTACTTTTATGGAAGTCACTCCAACCCCCCTCCTGTCCAGCCTTGTGAGGTTGTTGTAAACCCATCAATTTCTGTCTCCTAGACATTAATGCAATCAGTTGAGTTTTGGTTCCTTTGTCTATCCTATGGGAAAGCCATTCAAGTTTTTTCCTAATCAGAGTACCCCTTCAGGATATGAAACAGAGTATAAATATTATTCCACTGGCAATACTAAAGGTGTGCTATGGTGGACAAACCCAGCCACTTTCTTTCTCGGTGTGCCCCCAGATCAGAACCTCCTGTGCCACCCACAGATGCCTGTCTGTGTATCTTCACAGCACAAAACTCTGCTCTTCAAGATTGGTGACTATCACCCTGTATTCCTAAATATCTCCCTCTATCCAATCTCTCTGCCTTACTCCTCTATAGCCTTGTATGGTTCTTAGGAACGTGTGTTGAGTGTGTGAGTTCACTTTGTGTTATTTCCAATACAAAATACTTTGTTTCACTTTAAACTTGAGTGCTCTTTACAGTTAGTACCGGTGTACATCGGTGAAAAGATTCCAGAGTTACCTGCCTTTCTCAGGCTTCCATTTGAGCTCCCCCAGATAGATTTTAGCATCACATGTTGGCCTCTAAAGCACCCCCACCTCTTAAGGTAACACCCTAAGGATCTGCTACTTGAAGCAGCTGTCTCACTCTTCTTAATGGCTCTGCCCCAGCTAGTTTTATGACAAGGAGACTGAGTTTTACTTTATGTGTATCACTGCAGAAAACAGGCAATTCTTTCTTAAACAAGTGTTTAAATAACCATTCTTTTTTGATTGAGGCATGGAATGTTAGTATGTGAGTACCACTACAGATCATCTGGATGGTTGAAGAGAATCCATGGAGAAGATACACTCTCCCTCCCCTTCCCAACAACTCATGATTTCTCCTCAGAGTATATTACCTGTTACAACTCCTGATCTTCAAATCAGCTGTAGTACCTCCTGTGTAACTCTTGTTTTCTGTGTTGAAAGACCTCCTTGAATAGGCCCCCTTGATCTTGCCAATCTCCCCCCCCCAATCATGAGCAACTCTAATTCAGCTTGGTTTAATAACACTTCACATGTAATATGGGCATATTTCCTCTTCAAAGAAGCTCTGTATAAACACTGATTAATGTTCATGACACACCATTTGCAGAGAGTGGGACCTGTTGGCTGAGTGATGAGGGCACTTAACAACAACACCAAAGGAGGGAGAGGTATTGTGCTGGTGTATTCTTGAGCCCTTCTCATCATGCTCTTACAGGGCCACCAGCAGTACCAAATGTGCAGAACAATCAGTGGTGCAAGAACAGGTAACTGTTTGCTCATATATTATTATAGGAAGACATCTAAGAATGGCTGGAAGGAACACTGATAACAAGCTTTTATAGGACTAAATGTAATGGTTAGTCCCAACAAGAGTTGATCCACTGAACCTGTTTCTGAATGATAAGTCAGTGGGCTTGTCTACACAAAGGGAAAAAAATGGGCTGCTCCACAGTAATAGCAAGTCGCAGCAGCTGAGACCTGTCTTAATGGTTTTACATCCACCATAAACTTCATATGTCTGTAGCTGAGATGGTGGCCGCGAGTGGATTACTCGTGTTTTTAAATCTGCCACTGCTGAACTTTCTTTTTTTAAAAATGATTTTTATGGTGCGCACAAATGATAATCAACCTTTCCCAAAAAGAAAGATAAAATAAAAGATAGCACAAACCTCCATTTTATCACTTTAGTGATCACTTGCTAAAGCGAAAATCCAACATGGCGGTACAGGTGCTTGGCCTGTAACCCACCCACCCCCTGCACTTGTCCAGCCAATCAGGTTTGCACTTTGTCCTGCACAGGGAAGCGATTCATGTTGAATCGCTTGTCTTAATGAGTGAAAATGTACATATCCCTGGAGCTTTTTGAAAAAGTCGGGAAAAGCTGCAAATGCTTTTCTCACATAGTTTTTGTTCTTTTTGGCCCCCCTCCTTCACAATATAATGAGACAATGTGGGATCCCATTAAGACAGCTCATTTTCTGAATGAATTTTGTGAGGGGTATTTTCACCATGTGGACAATCCCAGCATCTGTGTAAACTCCATTAATTCAATAGGTTTACTCTAGGAGGGATGTAGGCTATAATTTCATAGACATTTCCCAATGTTTCTGACTTCTCTTCATCAAGGGGTTTATCACTAAGGAGTCAGCTATATCCAAAACTAAATCTTTTTCTAATATTACTGCATGATTTTTGTGGTCTGAAACATGATTAATTCTTTATTAATTGATTTCCCCCCCCAAAACATACTAGAAGCAGCATCTTCCACTCAGAAAGGCTACTCAGAAACCACAAAACAATAATGAAAGAGTGCACACTGCAATCCCAAAGCAGCACCACAAAATCCAGAACACATCCTAAGAATAACAATAAATGGGTCCGTAAGATGTAAATTGTATAGTTCTTCCTTAGCATAGAATTTCTGTACTCACCAAATAAGGTAACTAAACCTTCTACAGATAAGAAATCCATAATCTGGGGTGCTACTGATGGGAAGGATTGATCTTGCTTGACCTTGTACTCCTCAAAGAGTTTGTCTAAACTACATAGGTATAGCAGTTTGATACCACTCCAACTATCACAGCTTCCTTATATGGAATGCTGGAGTTTGTAGTTTGGGGAGACATTTAGAATTTTCTGCTAGAGATCCCTAATGCTATAGTTCAAGGGGTTGGATTTGCACAAGATAGAGGTTAAGTGAAGGCTTGGAAGAACAACCAAATTTTGGAGAGTACAAAAAAAAGTAGGGAAAGAAACTTGAGCAGCAAATCAAGAAAAAAATTAAGAAAGGACAGAACTCTGTTTGGCATGGTGTGAGGTGTGTCTATGTGATACAGATCGAAGGTGAATGGGGAATAGCTTGAAGTATCTTGAATGAAGGCTCAGTTGGGACCTGGAATATCAAACAGGAGTGCTCCACACTGCAATATTGCATTGCATGTCCCATTTGTTGTTGCAATTAAATTTCCAAGAATTTGTTGCAAAATGGAGATTGTTCCCTAGCAGATAATGAACTTGCTTTGCACTGAGTCAGACAATTGACACAGTATGACCTACTTTTGACTTGCATCAGCTCTCCAAAGACTCAGGGCTCATCTACACAAGCCAGGATATGCTGGCTCCTCGTGGACCAGGCCCATTGTTCCACCATTCTCTCCATGGAATGGGAGGAAGGCTTGGTGGGCATGTTGGTCCATTGCTGCAGCCACCGCCAGCGCCATTTTCCTTGCTGACTTGGAAGGCAGGAAGGGGCCCCGTAACATATGATTTAGGCCCCCTGCATGTGACCAGCCTTGATCACATGCTGCAGGAATCCTTCCTGCCCTCTGGGACAGCCAGGAGGACTGTAGCAGCAGTGAAGGCTGACCTGCAGGGACGGGCTTCTGCAGACATGTGGGGCCTGATTCATTTTTTGCCAGCAGTAATGAAGTAAAATGGGTATTTTTTTAAAAAAAAAGTTGTATCAGGGCCTAACCCTCCTTCCCCCTGTGTCAGCCTGTATCTGCCCTGGGGTGGTGAGGACTGCCCAGGGCAGAACAGGGCAAATGCCCTGTGTCGTCTGGACTGCAAGGCTCTAAGACGGGGGCTTTTGCCCATCTAGACAAACCTCAGTCACATACATTAACCTGAGATCTGTTGGTTGGAATTGCTGAGGACTGGGAGCATAAAAACATCCAGTTTTTATGGTCTACCATTGGCGGGGGTAGGAAGTTTTCATAAGACAAGCTAATATGAGAATTCTTGAAGGGGGGGGAGTTTGAAAATGACTGTTTTTGTTGGAAAATATAGTTTGCAGTCCAATAAGTGGAAATGGTTTTGCTATTGAGGGGTTAACTGAGAAGGCATATGAGATGAGCTGATGTAACTTCCTGAAGTTTTGCTATTGGGCAATCTGGGATGAAGGGGAGTGTCTGAGTGTTCTTCTTTGTTTCCAGAAGCCAGGATCCTTAACAATCCTCATGGACCTTTGAAGTGAGAGGACCCCGAAAGGGGCGTCCTGGATATAGTTTTCTAACAATGTAGTTTTAAAGTATTTTTAACTAGTTTTAGTCTGTTTTGATGGTGTTTTTGTTACCTGCCACGAATGAGCTCTCTAAACTGTGAGTAAAGAAGTTTTTGTACTTTTTAAACTAACTTTTGAATCTTGAGTGGTTATTTTGGTAGTTAGACAACTTGGGAAAAGACAAAGGGTGTTTGGTTACTTACTAAGCAGTGTTTTTACATGTATGCTAACATTCTGACGCTAGATGCTGCTGTGTTAACTCTGAATTCTGCTAAAGTTGGCTGTATTCTCCACTAACGTGTGAAGTACAGTGTGGATGTTTAAACAGGGACAAAATACCCTGATATTTTAAACAGTGTATTTCTACACAATCCAATAGTTTTAAAGGAATGTATGAGACTAATTTTCATGCAAATAGGTTCAGATTCCAGGTATAAAGTATTCACTTGCATATCTTGTCTGTCTGTCTGGATCATTCTTTGGGAAGGTATCCTTCTCATATTCATCTATGCTTATCCTTTGATAAGCAGCTGATAGGTACCTGTCCTTTGATAGCAGTTAATTTCACAGAAGCTTCCAAGAAGCTGCCAACTATTCTCAGTCTAAGACAGGGCAGATCCACTGAATCCATTGAATTTACCTATGTGTCGACTCACCATTCAACCATTGAGTCAGTGGGTGTGACGGATGCCCTACCCAGGTTGACCCTGACATTCCATTTCTGGGGGTCCTATCACTCACCCTGCCCTTTTACCCTGCAGATCCCTCCCTGGATCTGGTATGAAAGGTTGGGTTGCCCAGCAGGTTCACTGTACAGTTCATATGTGCTGGGGTTTGGTTCCAGGACCCCCCCCCCATGGATACCAAAATCTGTGAATACTCAAGTCCCATTATATGCAATGGCATAGCAAAATTGTGTCCCTTCACAATTTTTCTATTAACTAATTTCAAAAGTTAACATGAGTCCCGTCTACATGATTTAAATAATACGTACAGCGTGTGGAAGTTCGCGCTTCGGTACAAACGGCCGTTTGGATGCACACGAATGAAAAAGAGGGGGGGCAGTTTTCCACCCTGAAATACACACACGCGGCATTCGGGAGGGAAAGCGGATCGCGAAGAGAAATCCGTACGCCGTTCGGATGGCTGACGGGTCTGTACGGTCCGTTCGCACACATACGAACAGGCAGGGTAATCTGATTGGCTGGCCGAGTAGAGGGGGCGGGGCTAGCACAGAGGGGAATTGGGAGCGGCTGCCATGTTGGTTTCCCGGCTAGCGAGCGTCCGGTAAGTCCGTGAATTTATATGTTTATGTATTTTTATTTTATATTGTAAATATGGAAAACTGACTGTCTGCAACCCAGGAACCTTTAAAAAAAAAAGCGGCGGGAGATTTAAAACTGCCGCTTGGCTTGCTTGCTCCAGCCAGCTTCGGGAAGAGTGAGTCATACGGAGTTTAGGGGCTTAAAAATCATATAGCCGGTTCGTATGCATACGAACGACAGGCTGTTCGTATTTTTTGCCCCCCATACGGATTTTTTTATGATCATATAGCTGCACCCATGGATTCTTTACTATAAGTCCTGGATGGGGTCACGCTCTCCATTAAGGACTGTGTTCGCAGTCTGGGGGTGCTCCTTGATTCATCGCTTCAGATGACGAGTCAGGTGAATGCGACAGTCAGGAGCGCCTGTTATCAGCTTCGGCTGATACGCCAGCTGTGCCATTTCCTGGAAGTAAAGGACCTCGAGACTGTGGTGCACGCACTGGTAACCTCTCGTCTAGATTTCTGCAGTGCGCTCTACATGGGGCTGCCCTCATGCTTGGTCCGGAAACTTCAGTTTTTACAAAATATGGCAGCCAGAGTGGTCTCGGGAACATCTCGGAGAGAACATATAACTCCAGTGTTAAGATCTCTCCACTGGCTGCCTATCAGTTTCTGGGCCCAGTATAAGGTGTTGGTTATTACCTTTAAAGCCCTAAATGGCTTGGGTCCAACTTATCTCCGGAACCGCCTCCTCCCATACAATCCTCCCCGCGCACTCCGGTCCTCTGGGAGGAATTTGCTTCAGCCACAAAAATCTAGGCTGTCTGCAACCTCCCAGAGGGCCTTTTCGGTAATCGCCCCCAAATTGTGGAATGACCTGCCGAACGAGATCCGTCAGATAACAACCCTGAGTAGCTTTAAAAAAGCACTAAAGACGGATCTCTTTCAGCAGGCCTTTCCTAATTAGATCCCGGCCTCAGGGGATCCTGGCTTCTTTTAGTACGCTGGCCATTTATAGTATTTTATAGTATTTATTGTTTTTAATTGTGATTTTATATCAGTTGGTTTTAATTTATAATTGTTTAATATTTTTTTATGGGGGAGGGTGGGGTGGGGGGTGTTTGGGGATTTTATCTGTATTGTATTTTAATTTTTGTAAGCCGCCCCGATTGTTTTAACAGAGGGGCGGGGTATAAATAAATTTTATTATTATTATTATTGTATTCAAAAATATTAATTCCCCTACCCCCCCCCACCTCAGTGCTCCCCTTCACCGGAGCCATTATCCCTTACCTAATCTTTCCAGAATCTCATTTCTTCTCATGGAGGTAACCTCCCATCTTTTGTCTATAATACTTTTTTAACAAATACTTTCCAAATTTTATCAAAATCACTTTCTTTCCAACTTCCTCTTCTTACTTTAATTCTACATGTTAACTTATCATTTATTGCCATCTTCCAAACTTCTTTATACCACTCCTCCACTTGTACATTTATTTGCATTTTCCAATGTCTTGCTATAATTAATCTTGCTGGCATTAATAAATTTGTTATTAAATCCTTTTCTGCTTGGTTCCCATTCTCTCCATTATAAATTGACATCAATGCTATGCTCGGTTTCCTTTCTATATTTCTATTCAGAATATTCTCTATTTCTATGAAAACCATTTCCCAAAACTGCTGTACAAATTTACAATTCCACCACATATGCATATATGTACCTATTTCTTGACAACCTCTCCAACAATATTTAGAGTTATTCTTATCTATATTATGCAATCTTGCTGGTGTCAAATACCATTTCCATATTATTTTATAATAATTTTCTTTTATCCGTATCAACATATTTTTAGATGTCTTTGTTTCCATATCTTATCCCATTCATGATCTCCAATTTTTTGTTTCAAATCTTCCTCCCATATTCTCCTTAAATATTCCCCTTTGTCTTTTTTCCCCTTATTTTTTATCAATATTTTAGGGGTTATTATTTTTAAAGAATATTTTCAAGTTGTGAATACTTAAATCCATGGATGCCAAATCTGTGGATACAGAGGGACAACTGTAGTAAAGTGTGGCCAGTCTTCCTAGTTAAGTATTAAAATAAAACATTCAGACAAGAGATGTAGAAAATGAAAGAGCAGTAAATATTTATTATATAACAAATAAAATAAGCATTTTGCCTTATGCCCCTCCCCACAGAGGACACAGAAAACAAGTATCACGTCTCCCTGAACTCTCTCCACATCCCCAGCTTCCCCAAACCCAATGTGGATCTTCTTCATTCCCCTCCTACTAACTAACCCTCACTCTCTTTCTGACTGTCCCAACGTATTTTATTCAAGACATTGTGTTTGTTTCTAAGTTTCCCAAAGGCAAAACAAACCTTCCAAATAAGTGTTTTGAAACAGGAAGAGCATTTAGATGCTTTCTACCCATCCAGCCTCTCTTTCTTCAGGGCTACAGCTTTTGCAAGCACAACATGCTTTGCCCTGTGATGGGACAGGGTAAACTTTGCACATTCCTTATTAAAAAGTCAGTGGGGGAGAGAAATTATTTCAGCTGAAACTGGGTTACTCTGTAATGCTGAAAAAAACAGCAGATCTTGTAAAGGCCTTGGGCTTATTTACACTAGCCAGGATGTGCCAGCTTTCCATTGGCATATCCTGGCTGCCAAGCTGGCCAGTTCTCTCCCCATTACCTGGAGGGAATGGGCCAGAGTCCACAAAGAATGCTGTTCTGTCTCTGCAGCCACCGCTACCACCATTTTCTCTGCTGTCTTGCCAGGAAGGGGCCCTGCAGCATGTGACTGTAGGCCCCCTGCATGTGACTAGTCTTGGTCACCTATGGGACCCCTGCCTGACTTCTGGGAGAGCCAGGAATCTGGTGGCAGCAGTGAGGGCCAGTGTGCCAGATGGGCTCCCATGGACACCTGGAGCCTGATCTAGATTTTGGCTGGTGGTACCAGAGTAAACTGGGTATTTTGCTGTTTTGTTGGGCCTTATCTCAGATTGCCCCTGTTTCAGCCTTGTATCTATCCTGGGGGTGGTGAGGACTGCTGGGCACAGGACAGGGCAAATGCCCTGAGTCATATGGACTGCAGGGCTCTGACACAGCAGCAAACCGGGGTCTTTAACCCATGTAGATAAGTCCCAATATGTCTATTGTAGAATCAACTTCCCCAGGGCTATATGGAATGCATCTGAGAAGACAGGTGGGCCGGACCAAGACATTTTGCTCCGTGTAGTAAAACACAGGATGGTGTCCCCACCCCTCCATGCCATGAAGAGAAGCCAACTGGACTGGCAGATGAACTTTTCCCCAAGACAGATGAGGAATGTCCTCCACCACACCTGTAAGCAGCATTCCAAGGAAAGAAGGACAGGCTCTGTGGAACACACAAAACCATTCTTCAAAACAGGAGAATGGTGAAGGAAGGCTGCTACTGCTGTTCCCTAATGTCTTTTACTTGAGGTACTCACCTCACCCTTCCTAATGGAAAGACAAGCCCTGGCCTCCAAGGCATGGAAACTCATGCTATTGCAACTGTTGGGAGACTCTCCAGCAATTTTGCTACAATGGGGGTACATAAAGGCCCATCTAGTCCAGTATTTTGCCTACAGCAGAATATGGGAGACACCTCACTAATATAACTAAAGTTGCATTTTTTTCCATTCAGGATTTTGTTCTTTCCCCCCATTGATTTGTACTAGGTTTCCTCTAATCTACCACCAAGCCCCACACCTGCAAGCTATGTCCCAGTGAAATCAGTCAAACATGCTCCCTAGAAAATGTATTCATGGTGTGGGTGAATGGTGGGGATCAAATTACCAGGTTTCTGTCTAGTAATTCAGTAGTTCCTTCAAACTGCATTCCCCAGCTGTTGTTTAGAGATTCTCTCTGCTAAGATATGCATCATAAATGCATCTATGTCCACACTTGTGGGAAAGACAAGAATTCTTTTCTCCCTGCCTTCCACTGCCCCAAGTGTTGCTTTATATGAGCCATGTCCCCAGAGAAGACATTATTTATATAATGCAATCAAAGGCAGATATTGGGGGACTCTAAGAGAGTGGGAGAGGAGGGAAAACTTACTTAAGTACATCAAATCAAACCATTCACTCAACAAACGGATTTAATTCAACTTTGCAGGGGAAACTTAGGAGTGGTTTATACAGCTGCCAGAATCAATAGGGTCAGAGCTCAATGGCAGAGCACACACATTGCATGTAAAAGGTCCCAGGTTCCATTCCCCCAGCTCCTCCAGTTCAAGGATGTCAGGTAGCTGAAGCAGAATAACACTTTTCAGAGACCCTGAAAGTCGCTACTGCTCAGGAGTGCTTCTGCACTTCACTGCTAATAGCAATTAGATACCACTTTCCCTGTCTTGGCTCCATCTTATGGAATCCTGGAATTTTTAGTTTGGGGAGGTGTTTAGAATGCTCTTCTAGAGAGCTCTAGTCTGTTCCCTTGACTGACCAGGGTTTGAGGATTTAATCAGAATCTCTTGGGAACTGCAGTAAAAATCTTTAACAGAGAATTCGAAGAACCTTGGCAAACTACAAATCCTAGGATGCCATGAGAGGGAGCCGTGACATTTAAAGTACTTTCACACTGATTTATCTGTGCAGTGTAAATACATCATCAGAACAGAAGAAAACTTGGATAGATGAGTCAATGGATGGACTCTTGATAAGGCTTAATGACATATAACAGCAACAGTGTAAGATAATAAAATGACTGGAAGCAAATAATGGAAAACAATTTGATTTGCCTTTTTAACTTGTTTTTCTTATGCGAGCCAGAGTGATGCAGTGGTTTGAGTTTTGGACTAGGACTCCAGGAGATAAGGGTTCGAATTCCTTACTTGCCTGGAAGACAATTTCATGGTCCAAAAGGTGGAAGAGGCAAAAAGGGGGTCAGCTATTTTAGATCTGATCCTAACCAACAGGGATGACCTGGTTAATGGGGTGCAAGTGATGGGATCCTTAGGTGAGAGTGATCATGTTCTCCTGGAGTTTGTTATACAATGGAAAGGAGAAGCCAGGCACAGTCAGACACGCATTCTTGACTTTAGGAGAGCTGATTTCAATAAACTCAGGGAAATACTGGGGGTGATCCCATGGTCAGGAATACTAAAAGAGAAGAGACCTCAAGACGGATGGGACTTTCTCAAAAGGGAGATACTCAGGGCCGGTTTAACCTGTCTGCCAAATCAGCATTGGCAGGGGGCCCCGAGGTCAAGAGGGGGCCCCGAGGTCAAGAGAGGGCCCCGTGTTGGCCTCCTTAATATGAAAATAATGGGATTTCTGGTTTAAAATACCATAGAGTTGCCTTGGAAGGCCTAGAAAAGGGCTAGGGAAGACACATTTTCTAGGAAGACTCTATGGTAGGTGTGCTGTTTTGTGTCCCATGGATAATGAATCCAGGGATACGGGGGTCCTACTATAAGCTGAACATCCTGTACGGTGAATAGGTTAGGTTACATTGATCTGAGATAAACATATGGGGGCCCCAAAGTAAAGCATTGCAGGGGGCCCCAAAATTCCTTAAACCGGTCCTGGAGATACTGAAGGCACAATTTCAAACAGTACCATTGAAGAATTAAAATGGGAGGTGTCTGAAGAAACCAGGATGGATGACTAAAGAACTTTCAACAGACCAAAGTTTTAAACGGAACATGTATAGGAAATGGAAAAAGGGGGAAATCACCAAAGAAGAATTCAAACAGATAGTGAACACGTGGAGAGGGGAAAAGGGACAATTTCCCACCTAACCTGGTAGTAAATACTGTTGTGCCCAGGATTACCAGAAGTGGCATTGCATCTCTTCTGGTTTTGAATTCAGACAATTTTTGGCTTTTTAAAAAAGATTTAGGAGTATGTGAGCAGTTTGGAAATGGGGCACAAAACTGTGGCATATTGCAGTGGTTTGGGGATATTTTGAAAGTTTGGGGCAGTGAAAAAATGCCCATTTTATTTTTAAGGGGTTTGGGAGTCTTTAAAGGGCTACAGGGGTTCTTCAAGGGTCACACCTTGGGGCCCCAAGCTTTGTATGTTGCCCGCAGACCACGCTTTGCCCATCCCACTTTAAAGACAGGGCTGACCCCTGTTACCTCTACAAATAAGGAAATGCCCTGGGTAAAGTAGGATACCTGACTACCTTAGGGGGGTGGCTGGCCAGAACACTAAATCAGGAACATTGCTGTTAGAAGGTATGACATTATGCTGCAGGGAGCATTGAAGTCAACAGTCTGGATCCTATTGTTAAGCCTTACTAGAGGACAGTCATTGATCAAATCAATACGATTTATCTTTACGATGACTCACCATTCAACAATTAGTTCAAAGGGTCTACTCTTGTTGGAATTAGTCAACAGGATTCTGGCCAATAGATATTAAAGAAGACAATACAAAATGATGACTCCATTATTAGGGGTAATGTATCCCTAACTGTAGGGTGCTTGTGGCAAATGACACATGCCCTAGCAACTAAAACCTGTTTAGTTTGCATGGTTGCCTACTGTCAGCTGTTTTCTACTAAATGAACCCCTGGTGCAACCCACAGAGGTAAGTCTCTTATGTTCCTAAGGAGATCACCTTCTGGACAAGCAAGAACAGGACAATTATCTCAAGGCAGAGGTCAGTGGGGACGCCACAATCAACCTTTGCAAAAGCCCAAACCTACTCACTAAATCATAATTGTGCTAGAACCTAACCAAGCCTCTCTTCATGTTTCATTTGTCTTTTGACTGTTATTGAATAGTTGAAAAGCAAGAGCTGGTGCAGGAGGGGGGCAGGGGGGGAAGAAGATGCATTCCAGCTGTATTGAGATCTGTTTCATTCCTTGCGACTCTGGCCCATCATTAGATAGTTTCCCTGTCTGAGCAGAAGGTCAGAGAGTATAAATATAAATTGCATTTTGCATTACTTCTAGATGACTGAAGCTGTCAAAGCAATAATATAAGCTTTCAGTCCCACATTCTACCACTTCTCTCCTGATTTTTGGCCACGAGGTCATGTGCAAATTGAACGTGACAGGCCAGACAAAATGTCCAACAGACTTATATTGTTCAGCTGTGGGTACTCATGGGAAGGCTGGGCCCACATTGGATGGAGAGCTCTCCAATCATCAGGGGTGCTGACAACATCTTAGACCTTTTCAGATGTCTCCCTCACATACATACACCAAGTTCACTCCATCCTAGATAGCCTGAAAAGAGCTTTCCCAGAATAAACAGACACATCTCAGGAGGTGAGGAGGAGGACAAAGAGAGTTGGATTCCTACTTGTTAAAAAAAAAAAAAACTTTTGATGTTGTAGAGCTTGTCTACAAGGGTGATTTACCTTGCCTTGCCCTCATTCCAGAGCCTTGCAGTCCAAACAATGCAAGGCATTTACCCTGATCTGTCCCCAGGCAGTCCAAACAACCCCCAAGGCAGATATGGGGCTGGAAGAGGGGCAAGCTGAGATATGACCCAATAAAACGTTTTAAGAAAATAACCAGTTTACTTAAGAAAAACTGGATCAGGCCCTGTGTATCCATGGAAGCCAATCCAACACACCACTCCTCACCACTACTATGCTATCTCTCTGGCTCTCCCAGAAGCCAGGCAGGGGTCCTTCAGTGTGTGACCAAGGCTGGTCACATTCAGGGGGCCTGCAGTCACATGTTGTGGGACCCCCTACCTGACATCCATATTAGCAGAGAAAATGGTGGTGGCTTCAGTGATGGGCCTATTTCCTGTGTGGACTCCAGCCCATTTTCTGCAGGTAACAAGGGGGAAATAGGCCAGCTCCAACATCAAAATACACCGGCAGGGAGCCAGCATATCCTGGCTAGTGTAGACGAGGCTGTGGTGAATAGATCAGAACTTGGAAATGTTGGCTAGAATCCTATGGGTGTCTTGTGCTTGTGTAAGGGCATTGTGCATTGCATGTGGAGATGTGCAATTATGCAGTTGTGTATTGTGCACGTGGTTGCACATTGTGCATTGGTTATACAGTTGTGCATTGTGCATTACATTTGGTTGTACTTTCCATTGTACAACATGACAATTCACTAATGAGATGGCATCTTACAACTGCTGCATAATTTTGTCATTGTAAACTTATGTTCCATCTCATCAAAGTAGGTTCTTGGTTGTTACTAGTGGGGGTGGAATTATGACTCTCAGAATCCCCAGCCAGTATTGGTGGAACCTAGGCCAGTGGGCAAAAAAGCTAGACCAAAGTGGTTGGGTCACAAAATTCAGAAAAATTACTTTTTGGACTACAACACCCAGAATACTTTAGCCACTTGGACCACTGGCTGGGTGTTTTAATTATGCCAGTATTAAGTGGTGGTTGCAAGATGAAGAAGGCCACAGTTGCAGAGGTCATGAATAGGCTGCTCATAGCCAGCAGATTTTGATGAGTTGACCTAAACAACCAGACCAAATTTTGTGGATTAAATGCAGCGTTCTCATTAGCTGATGGTGCCAGAAGTGGAGTTATATATGTGGACCCATTCTGCATGTGGAAACACATTAAAGTACCCAGACTAGTGTGTAAATTGTGTGTTGTACTTTGCATTTGCACAATGGGCTGTCACACATGCACATTGATCATTCATCCACATATATGGTGCAAATGTTGGTATTCTGTTTGAGGTTTGAATAATGTCAGTGTAACATAATTCTGCTGGCAGATATTTACACTAAGCTGACGTAATGTAGGATATCAGTCTTTGTTTGCTTTCCCTTACCACCACTGCATGACCCTGGGAAATGTCCAACAATTAGTATTATTCATCACCAAGATTCTGGCTACTGTCTCCCACACTTACACTTACTTACTTACTTACACACACACACGTATATACAGTATGTCACCTGCAACTATTTAAATGAACTCAAAGCAACATAATCCATTCCTCCTTTGTGTTGTTGTCATTGTGCTGCTGCTGTTGTTGTTGTGCAAGTCATTTTTTACTTATGGCAACCCTAAGGCAAACCTGTCACGGGGGGGGGGTCAAGATTTACCCAGATAAGATCTGCTGCTGCCTTCCTCTTAGAATGGGAGAATGTAACTTGCCCAAGATTACCAAGTGGGTCAGGACAGCTGAGCAAGGATTCATAGAATGATAGAATCATAGAATTGTAGAGTTGGAAGAGACCACGAGGGCCATCCAGTCCAACTCCCTGCCTTCTCTCTGTCCCCTGTTAGCATTTTGCCATCTTCTCCACGTAGTGGCCCTATCATTTCCTTCTTCCTCCTTTTGCTGCGGACATACCCCAAAAAACCCTTTTTATTGTTCTTAACCTCCCTAGCAAGCCTGAGCTCATTCTGTGCTTTAGCTTTTCTGACTTTACTCCTACACGTGTTCGCTATCTGTTTGAATTCTTCTTTGGTGATTTCCCCCCTTTTCCATTTCCTATACATGTTCCGTTTAAAACTTAGCTCCATTGAAAGTTCTTTAGTCATCCATCCTGGTTTCTTGAGACACCTCCCATTTTTCTTCCTCAATGGTACTGTTTGAAATTGTGCCTTCAGTATCTCCCTTTTGAGAAAGTCCCATCCGTCTTGAGGTCTCTTCTCTTTTAGTATTCCTGACCATGGGATCACCCCCAGTATTTCCCTGAGTTTATTGAAATCAGCTCTCCTAAAGTCAAGAATGCATGTCTGACTATGTCTGGCTTCTCCTTTCCATTGTATAACAAACTCCAGGAGAACATGATCACACTCACCTAAGGATCCCACCACTTGCACCCCATTAACCAGGTCATCTCTGTTGGTTAGGATCAGATCTAAAATCAGATCTGACCCCCTTGTTGCCTCTTCCACCTTTGGGACCATGAAATTGTCTTCCAGGCATGTGAGGAATTTGCTAGACCTTGAAGTTTTGGCTGAGTTAGATTGCCAGCAAATATCAGGATAGTGGAAGTCACCCATCACTACTACATCTCTCCTTTCTGCATGTGTGTTCATCTGTTCTAGAAAGGCATCATCCAATTCCACCGTCTGATTTGGGGGTCTGTAGTAGAGTCCCACAATAACATCCCTGTTGTTTCCCTCCCCTTTAATTTTTATCCACATGCTCTCCACCTGGCTTCCAGTATTGATGTCATGGATCACTTCACTGGTGTAAATATCCCTGACATATAATGCTATTCCTCCTCCTTTCCTGTTTGGCCTGTTTCTCCTATAAAGGTTATACCCCTCTATTCCAACATTCCAATCATGAGACTCGTCCCACCATGTTTCAGTAATGCCCATTATATCATATTTGTTTTGTAGTGCGAGGAGTTCAAGTTCATCTTGCTTATTTCCCATGCTCTGTGCATTAGTGTAGAGACATCTAAGACCATGTGTTCCCTTTACTTGCTCCCTGTGCAAGTTTTTTTGCCTCCCACTGTTGGGTCCTTGCGCTGTTTGCCTTGTTCCCTCTATGACAGTTTGACTCTTTTCTCCAGCCCTTTTGCCTTCCAGAATACTGTCTCCCTCCCCCATTTGACTCAGTTTAAAGCCCTCCTGATCAAATTCTTGAGACTGTTGGCAAAAACGTTTCTGCCAACTGTTGTAAGATGCACCCCATCTCTTGCCAGAAGTCCCCCCGCATGGAAGCACAGTCCATGATCCAAGAATCCAATTTGTTCTCGGCGACACCATCTACGGAGCCAGTTGTTTACGTCAGCTATTTTCCTTTCCCTTCTTGGACCATGCCCTTCAACTGGCAGAAGAGATGAGATGACAACCTGTGCATCCATTTCTTTCAGCTTCCTCCCCAGGGCCTCATAATCTCTTCTGATCTTGGGAAAACTGTGCATTGGTTCCCACATGGACCAAAAGGAAGGGGTAATGATCCGTAGGCTTGATAAGTCTTGTCAGCCTCTCGGTCACATCACAGATCTTTGCCCCAGGGAGACAACATACCTCCCGAGTCATCTTGTCAGGCCCACATACCACTGCTTCTGTACCCCTCAGCAAGGAGTCCCCCACCACCACCACACGCCTCCGCCGAGGCTTTGCAGCTGCTGTTCCTTGCGGTGGTTCTCTCAAGGTCCCCTGCTCTACCCCTGAAGTCTGTCCATGCTGTTCTTCTTCATTGTCCTTGATAAGGGAAAGGGCTTCAAATCGATTCTGTAGCTGCAAGCTGCTCGAAGAATCCCTGGATTTTCTTGTTCTGTGTGTGACATTCCTCCAGCTGTCTACTTCCTGTGTCTGTGAAGTGCCCCTCTCCTCCATAGCCACTTCCTCTGTGTGGTCCCCATCCAAGACTGTTCATTCTGTTCTGTCCAGGAAAACCTCTTGCTCGTGAATCTGTTGAAGTGTAGCTACCCCTGTCTCCAGCTGCTATACTTTCTCCCTAAGAGGGCTACCAGCTTTCACTTGGTGCATGTGAAGTTCTCCATGTCTGTAGACAAGAAGACAAACATTGCACAAGTGTTGCAAGTGACTGCTGCAGTCCCCTCAGTGTCCATGGTGAGAGCTTTTAGGTAATCTAAGAACTCTTATTTAATGCTGAGAATGCTAAGCTGTACTTTTAGGTATGCTGTATTTTTGTTTGGTTACTGAAATTACAGGTGTGACTCACAGGAGGGCTCTTGAGGGTAAAAGGGCAAGGTCAGAAGTTCGAGCCCCTCAACAACAAGCAGCCTCTCCCAACAGTTTTTTAAAAAAATCAATCTCCCCAGTCAGAATGGCTTTCCAGAAGCTGCTCTCCTTCTTCTCCCTGGCAGGAAACTGGCCTGGAAACTGGCAGGAAACTTGCTGTCCAGAAGCTGCTCTCCTTCTCTCTGGCAGGAAACTGAGAGAGGCTTTCCTCTTCCAAGTTATCATCCCCCAACTAAATATGTAATTCTTTACTGGTTTTCTTCTTGAAGGAAGCAACAAGTAATGTTAGCAATTTTTCCCTTTTAAGAGAAAGTCTTCAAGAATTGCAGTTTTCAAAGCCGGGATGATGAGAATCTTCACTGTCCAAGACTTATTCTGCACAAAATTCTCATGGGGCTGTTTTGGACAGAAAAACAGCATTTTTAATGCAGGAAACAACATTTCCTGTGCAGAAAATAATACTTCTACACATAAATATTATTCTCTGTGCAAAGAAAAGCTGTCTCCTGTGTAGAAAATACTGTTGTTTGTGCAAAGCAACTACTTGTGAATTTTGTGCAAAAGAAGTCCTGAACTGCCAAGATTCTCATCATCCAGGTTTCTTCCCATCATGGTTTCTCAACACTAAAAAAAAACCATGTTTTTCAACCATTTTTTGGAATATTTCAAACATTGTTTCCATCCCTACCCCTAATTTCTTTAATTTTTCCTTGTGTACAAGGTACCATGCTTCCTTGAATACTTTAGCCCCCTGCTTCTATGTAGCTCTCCAATGTTCTTTTTGAGATGCACCAACCCCAATACATGTGCAATATTATCTTTGTGGTATTTGTTGTTAGGTGCATTGCAAAACCAGAAAGGTTGGGATGATACAAATACCAGCATCTCAGTAGGCCATGACATATGCATTTGGAGACGGTGGAGATAGGCAGAGGTTGACACTAGGGAGTGAGATCCTTAATCTCACATAGCTACATTGTGGTGACATTGCGCCACCTTTCTGCTGAATGCCTATATTCTGCAACCAATTCTGTATCTGTCTGTTAATGACCCTGCTTATTATTCTATTGGAGAATGTCCAGTGGCAGTTTCTGCAATCCCAATGAACCAAGTGGTACATTGAAGGCACTGGGAAGTACCATCCAAGAATACACAACTGTATGGCTGGAATTCTAGTTGTTTAGTCCCAGCTTGTTGAATATTGAGTTGACACACAAGTAAATCCAATTAATTTAATGACTTTACTCTAGTTTGGCTTAACAACATGATTTAGGCCCATGCAAAACAATTATAGTTGTGTAGTACTGCTTATGCAACCATGAGCTGAGCACATCTGTTGTACAATGACCAATAAGTGCAATCAGGAGCTGTGTGAACAAGAGACTGGATAACAAGATAATAGGCATTTTGTGTGGGATTGGTAGAAAATAGAAAATAAGGTGAGTGTGTATCTTTTGAGTTAAGGCTGGTTGTTTGGCTCAGCTCTTTGTGTGTGTTGCTGTTGTGTGCCTTCAAGTCATTTCCAACTTATGGCAACAAAAGGTGAACCTATCATGGGGTTTTCTGAGTCTGAGAATGCGTGACTTGCCAAGTGGGTCACCCAGTGGGTTCTTCATGGCTGAGTGGGGATTTGAACCCTGGTCTGTAGAGTTTTCGTCCAACACTCAAACCACTATGCCATGATTGCAAGCTGTTCGGAGTCTTGCTTATATATTTTTGTGTATGTGAGGGCACATGCTTTACATGAGCACATGGTCTAAGGGGCAGGGCTTCTGCTAAGAGAAGGCGGCTTGGTTGTGGGCAGAGCTAGAAGCCACTAGTTCTTTACAGCTGCTGCCTCAGTCTCTGGGCCTTGGTGTACAGGATCTTAGATCGCAGGACAAGGAAACTGGTGTTTTGTATGGGCATTTAATGGCGGAAATACTTGGTGAGATTCCATGGTCAAAAATGCTCAAAGAGAAGACCTTTCATGCCGGATGGCAGTTTCTTAAAGGAAAGATACTGAAGGCATGATGACACACAATTCCAAGGAGTAAGAAAAGTGGGAGGTATCTAAAGAAAGCAGGGTGGATGTATTAAAAACAAACAAACACATGTTCAGATGAACTGAGGTTCAGAAGAGATGTATACAAGAAATGGAAAGAATACAAATGGATAGCCAGTACTTGGTAGGGAGAATGTCAGAGAAGTATATCTCAGAATGATGTCAGGCTTCCTAGAGGTTAGAGATAATTAAAAGAGGTGGAGGGGTTGGCTATTACTGGAGCAAGAAGAAGGAGAAGGATATGACAGGGCCAATGCATGGAGAAGATGGTGAAATGGTACTGTGACAGAAAGAAGGCCGAACTAATCAATGCCTTCTTTCACTTGTTCTTCTCCACAAAGGAAAATGGAGCTTAATCTGGTGAAAATAGAACAAATAATTCGGCACTGCAGGTGGGGGCAGGTACAGCCCAAATAGGCAGAAAACTAGTACAGGAATATCTGTCTACTGTAAATGAATTCAAGTCTCTAGGGTTGTATGTACTGAATCCAAGATTACTAAAGGAACTTACTGATGTAATCTCAGAGCCTCTTTTGATAATTTTGGAGCTTATTGGGGAACAGAATATGTCCCAATAGACTGAAGGAATGTGAATGTTGAGATTTATTGAAAGACAGGTATCCCCAAATACTAAAGGAAAATAAAAGTTGTTTCCATCTTCAAAAACTGGGAAAAAAAGATCCAAGAAACTACTGGTCAGTTGACCAGTCAGCTTGATGTCAATAGCAGGGAAGTTTCTAGAACAGATCATTAAATAGTCAGCCTATGAACACTTAGAAAGAAATGCTGTGATGACTAGAGCCAGCATGTATTTCTTAAAACACGGCATGCCAGACTGATCAGGGGAATTTTGTGGATGTAGCATATCTTGATTTCAGTAAGGCTTTTATTGAGGTCCCTCCCCAATATTGTTGCAGGCAAGCCCATGAAGTGTTGTCTAGTTAATCCTAGTGTTAGTTGAATTTGTAACTAGTTGACAACCAAACCCAGAGAGTGCTCACTAGTGTTTCCTTTTTATTCTGGAGGGAAGTGACTAGTGGGGTGTCTTAGAATTCTGTCCTGGGCCAGTGTTGTTCAATATCTTTATACACAACTTGAATGATGGAAGAGAGGGTATGCTTTTCAAAATTTTAGATCATGCCAAATTTGGAAGGGTAGCTAATATAACAGATGAAAGGCTCAGATTGATTAACTAGGTCAAAGTTAACAAAATGAATTTCAGCAGGATATATGTAAGACACAATGCTGTGCAGATCTGGGTGATCATAGAGGATTTTATGAAGCTCTTAAGGCAGTGTTTGGACCTACTTATCAGGTCCAAAGCTCCTTATACAGTACAGATGGTCAAACATTAATTACTGATACAGCCTCCATCCTGAATTGATCGGCTGAACATTTTCAAAGTCTCTTTAGCACCAACCGAGTAGTCCAAGGCTCAGCTATCCAACATATGATACAAAAACCGATGAAAAATGAATTGGACATAGCTCCCACTTTGGAAGAGACCCTTAAGGCCATACAGCAGATGAAAAACGGCAAGGCAGCTGGGATTGATGGAATCCCACCTAGGTTTGGAAACATGGAGGTCATGCACTCCACAAAAAATTCCACGAATTCCTTGTGAATTGCTGGGAAAAAGGGGAACTGCCATCAGACCTCCGAGATGCAGTCATCATCACCCTGTACAAGAAAAAAGGAGCAAAATCCGACTGCTCAAACTATCGAGGCATAACACTGCTCTCTATTGCTGGAAAAATCCTTGCAAGGATACTCCTGAACAGATTAGTTCCTGCTATTGCAGAAGAACTTCTCCCTGAAAGCCAATGTGGCTTCAGAGCCAACAGGAGTACTACAGACATGGTATTTGCCCTTAGACAACTGCAAGAAAAATGTAGGGAGCAGAACAAGGGTCTCTATGTAACATTTGTTGACCTCACCAAAGCCTTCAACACTGTAAGTAGAAAAGGTCTGTGGCAGATCCTGGAAAGACTAGGATGTCCCCCCAAATTCCTTAAAATGATTATCTTGCTACACAAAGGCCAGCGTGGTCAAGTCAGATATGGTGATGCTCTTTCAGAGCCCTTTCTAATAACTAATGGAGTGAAGCAAGGTTGTGTTCTTGCACCAACTTTATTTACAATCTTCTTTAGCATGATGCTCCAAAGGGCTATGGCAGAGCTTGAAGAAGACGACGGCATCTATATACGTTACCGTACTGATGGTAGCTTGTTTAACTTAAGCCGTCTGAGGGCTCACACTAAGACTCTAAACTATCTAGTTCATGAGCTGCTCTTTGCCGATGCTGCTGCCCTTGTTGCCCACACAGAAGCAGCTCTGCAGCACCTAACATCCTGCTTTGCAACAGCTGCAGAGCGGTTTGGGCTGGAAGTCAACCTGAAGAAAACAGAAGTTCTTTACCAGCCTGCACCACAGGACGAACACCACCATCCCCACATTGCTGTCAGCAAATCTGTGCTCAAGTCCGTTCAGCAGTTCACCTACCTGGGAAGCATCATCTCCTCAGATGCCAAGATTGACAAAGAGCTCGATCACAGATTAGCAAAGGCATATAGTGCATTTGGAAGACTTCACAAAAGAGTCTGGAGCAATAAACACCTGAGGCAAAGCACAAAAATCAGTGTGTATAGAGCCATTGTACTGTCTACCCTCCTTTATGGATCTGAAACATGGGTCACCTATCGCCACCACCTACGACTCCTCAAGCGCTTTCATCAGTGCTGTCTACACACAATCCTAAATATACAGTGGATTGACTATGTGACGAATGTTCCTGTCCTTGAGCAAGCAGGGATCACCAGTATTGAGGCCATGATATTGAGGACGCAGCTGCACTGGGCAGGGCACATTTCTAGGATGGAGGACCATCGCCTCCCAAAAATACTACTCTACGGTGAACTCACCACGGGTCAGCGTAAGAGGGGCGCTCCAAAAAAGTGATAGAAGGACTCCCTGAAACAACAGTTCAAGAAGAATATTGACAAGCTGGAAAGTGTTCAGAGGGAGACAACCAGGATGGTAAAAGGTCTGGAAGGCAAGCCAAATGAGGAACATATTAGGAAGCCATATTAGAAGCTGAATGTCTTGAGGAGGCTTAGGAAGCCATATTTAAATACCTAAAGGGTTGTCATGTAGAAGATGGAACAACTTTGTTTCCAGAGATCAGGACCCAAGCCAATGGATTCAAATTATAAGAAAAGAGATTCCACCTAAACACTAGTAAGAATGTCTTCACCGTAAGAATTGTTCAACAGTAGAATAGACTGCTTTAGAGGGTGGTGGTCTCTCATTCTTTGCAGTCTTTAAACAAGTGGTCATCTTTTAGGAGTGCTTTAGCTGTGTAGTCCTGTAGGGGTGGCAGTTGGACTAAATGGCCCTTGGAGCCCTTCCCAATGCGGTGATGCTATAAAGCAAACAGGATTCCAACTTAGCTACACACTAAAGAAGGAATGATCAGCTGCAGTCAAGGAGGAGGCCAATTTGTGCCTATGTACTCCCTAGTTGTTGTTATGAAAATCAAACAAAAATTCAATCTGGAAATGACAAGAGGATACTTGAGTTTCTCATTACCTGGCTGTTGTTGCTGCTGGCTGCTTTTCAGTCAGATTCTGTCAAAGAAAGAAGGTTTTGAGGGTCAGGTGAATTTGAGGGATTTAAGCCACAACCCTGTCTCTGGTGATATTTGGAATATTTTTGTGGTTTTGGCTGAAAAAATGGAGGGTACAAGGACCCTGGGCAACATAGGCTGTTTGTGGCTCATGGGCCACACTTTCCCCATCCCATGCTAAAGAGTGGGGTAGTGAAGCCAGGGATTGTAGTATCAAAGTCCTGGGAATTTTCACTGACAAGGTCAATTATGTAATCTGCCCACCTCCCTCTTCTTCCCTCTTCATCCTATCTGAGCTTAGTTGCAAATCCCAACTGTTTGAGTGACTGCATACAGGTGGATTTTCCCAACCACTATATACTACACCAGCCAGATATGCTGGTTCCTCGTCAGCATACACTGGCTGTGGAGGTGGCCCATTCTGCCCCCATTATTTCCCTCTGCATGTGACCAGCCTTGGTCACATACTGCAGGACTCCTGTCTGGTTTCCAGGAGAGTTAGGAAGCTGGCGGCAGCAGCAAGGGCTGGCATGCTGGGTGGACTCCTGTGGACATGTGGGTTTTGGCCATCGGTACTGGATTAAACTGGGTATTTTGCTATAATGATGTATCGGATGCTATCTCGGCTTGCCCCTGTCTCAGCTCCATATCTGCGCAGGGTGGTGAGGATTGCCTAGTGGCATAACAGGGCAAAGGCCCTGCATCATTTGGAGTGCAGGGCTCTGAGATGGGGCAAGATGGTGTATTTAACCCATGTAGATAAGCCACTTGTAATACAAAACATTCTGGGATGGCTTGGTTCTGAATTGGTGAATAAGAACCATTAATTTTACAAAGGGCCTGTTCCCAGTGGAGGTGAAAACTGTGAGAGCTGAACTGGTGGTTTGCGATATATCAGCACAGCTGCCTCCATTTTTGGACTCTCCTTAGTGGGTGGGACTGTGGGGACCACCATGATGGATAGCCTGTTACCGCTACTCCACTCAGGCTAAATTAAAGTCTCTGATTTGTGTTCTTTAGCAAGGAACTGGTGGCAGAGGTATGGAGATTGGAAAGGTCAGAGGAAAAAACTGGAATAATGAGGCACTGTCCCCCTCCCCAAAGTCTTTTGGAGGCTATGAAGATTCTTCTTTGGGATCCAGGTAAAGAGGGGGGTCTCAAGTGGATACCAAATTTTAACTATCAGACTCATAAAGGCTCAAATGCATTTAATCATATGTCTAATTGTTCTTTTGTGTGTAATTCGAGGTCCTCTACCTAAGCACATGGTCTCAGGGAGGTGGGGCTTCTCCTGAGATGAAGTGAAGCAAAGACTTGGTTGGGGCTCTATATAGCTGCAGCCCCAGTCCCTGGAGCTCTGTTAATAGAGCTCAACTGGAAGAGGGAAAATGTGTCCTCATTGTTAGAAACGGAAAAAAGAGAACCCAAACAATTATTGCCTAGTAAGCCTGACGTCAATACCAGGAAGGATTCTAGAGCAGATCATTAAACAGAAAGTCTGCAAGCACTTAGAAAGGAATGCCATGATCACTAAACATCACCACAGGTTTCTCAAAAACGAGTCATGCCAGACTAATTTTATCTCTCTCTTTTTAATAGCATTACAAACTTGATAGATGAAAAGAATGCTGTGAATGTAACATACCTTGATTTCAGTAAGGCCTTTGACAAGGTTCCCCATGATATTCTTGCAAACAAACTAGTAAAATGTGGGCTAGACAATGCTACTGTTAGGTGGATTTGTAATTGGTTGACTGACCAAACCCAAAGGGTGCTCACCAATGGCTCCTCTTCACCCTGGAGAGAAATGACTAGTGGGGTGCCACAGGGTTCTGTCCTGGGCCCAGTGCTATTCAACATCTTGATAAATGGCTTTGATGACAGAATAGAGGACATGCTTTTCAGAGCTGCAGATTAAACCAAATTATGAGGAGTAGCTAATATCTCAGAGGACAGGATCAGAATTCAAAATGAACAGATTAGAGAGCTAGGCCAAAATTAACAAAATGAATTTCAACAGGGAGAAATGTAAGGTACTACACTTGGCAGAATTTTTTAAAAAATACTCAGATGTAGGATGAGTGACACCTGGCTTGACAACATTACATGTGAAAGGGATCTGGGATTCTCAGTAGTCTACAAGCTGCACATAAATGAACAGTGTGCTGCAGCAGCCAAAAAGCCAATGCAATTCTAGGCTGCATCAATAGGAGTTTAGCATCTAGATTGAGGGAAGTAATAGTGCCACTCTATTCTGCTTTGGTTAAACCTCACTTGGAATGCTGTCTCCTGTTCTGGGCACCACGATTCAAGAAGGATATTAAGAAACTGGAATGTGTCCAGAGGAGGGCAACCAAAATGGTGGGAAGTCTGGAAGCCGTGCCCTATGAGGAGCAACTTAGGGAGCTGGGTATGTTTATCCTGAAGAAGAGAAGGTTAAGAGGTGACATGATAGTCATGTTTCAGTATTTGAAAGGGTGTCATATCAAAGATGGAGCATGCTTGCTTTCTGCTGCTCCAAAGACTAGGGCCTTGTCTAGATCAGCTATATACCCCAGGGTGGCCCCATTTTGGAGCCCTGCAGTCCTTAACAGAGCAGGGCTTTTGCCTCTGTGCAGTCCTCATGGTGCAAAGAAAAGGGAGAAGATGGGGTATAACTGTTACACTGTTGTATAATAACACCCATAAAAAACTGTTCCAGCGGAGGGGAAATGGATCTGGCCCCACATGATCCCAGGAGTCTGTACTGACATGCCATGTCCATCACTGTAACTGCCATCTGCATTGCTCTCCCTGAAGGTAAGAACCAATGTTATTCACATGCAAGGGGCAGGCCAGCTTCCTGGATCTGTAGAGTGGGATGCGGGTAGCAGCGACTGTAGAGATGGGCTGGCATGACAGTCGGTGCTCCTTCCTGTTTTGTTCAGGTAACACAGGCCAAACTTGTGGCCAGAATATGCTGGCAGGAGAGTCTTGTAGATGAGCTGTAGGATATGGAGCAAACAATTCAAGCTATAGGAAAAGAGATTCTGCCTAAACATAGGAAGAACTTCCTGACAGTAGTTGCTGTTTGACATTGCCTCAGACATTGACATTATCACTGACTGTTTGACACTGCCTCAGAGTCGTCTTCTTTGGAGATTTTTAAACAGGGGCTGGATGGCCATTTGTCAGGAGTGCTTTGATTGTGTATTCCATCATGGCTGCGGGTGAGACTGGATAGCCTTTGTGGTCTCTTCCAACTCTATGATTCTATGATTCTATGGATCCAGCAGTCTTAATCCTGGAGACAGATGCTTCATGTGCACTGCCATGGTAACACTGTGTCTGGATTGCAAAGCATCAGGTGAGATTTCACTTGACTTAATTCTCTCCCCCCAGCACACACACAGTATATGTAGAAGGCAGGGGAGAGAACTGGGTTCAAATCCTCATTCAGCCATGGTATTCTACTTGAAGAACATGGGCAAGCCATACTGAATTTATACTTGAATATACTTGGTTTATACTGAATAAATCTTGCCTAGAAAACCCTATGATGGGGTCACCATAATTCAGAGTCATCTTGAAGGCACATAACAAAGTATCCTCTTCTACACAGTCGTTAAAGATACACAAGCCCTCTCCAGTTTTTGCTCTGGCAGTTCTAATCGTTGGGCTGGCATTGAAACCAGCATCCCCCTGACTGCAACCTGGAAACACTGGCTTGTTCTGCTAAGATTGCCTCATCTTTTCAACTTCATGTTTTTGAGTTGCAAAAGAAGGCCAATGTGCAGTTATTAGTGTGGTAAGATTGTCCTCTATATCAACAGGGGAAGTCCTGTGTCCTCAATTAAGAATCAGGGCCTTCTCTGCACTGGCATCACATCTATGTTTTCTTTTCTTTTGTTTTTTCAGGTCATGTTGTTCGTTAACTTCCAGAGTCCACCTGAGACCTTCATTTTGGACAGGTTTTCGAATATCACAAAAGATTTTGTTCTTTAGTATTGTCAGGTGAATGTGTCTTATTTTGTGGAACTTGATGCTGGACTATGATTCCTTAAATTCACTTGACTGACTAACCTTTTGAAAGCCTCCTGGCAAGTCTGTAATTTGAATTCATATAATATGAATTTGTAATTGGTTGACCGGCCGAACCCAAAGGGTGCTCAGCAGTGACTCCTCTTCGTCTTGGAAAGATGTGACCAGTGGGGTGCCACAGGGTTCTGTCCTGGGCCCAGTGCTATTCAACATCTTTATCAATGACTTGGATGAGGAAATTAGGGGCATACTTATCAAATTTGCAGATGACACCAAATTAGGAGGAGTAGCTAATACCCTAGAGGACAGGATCAACATTCAGAATGACCTGGATAGACTGGAGAGATGGGCCAAAGCTAACAAAATGAAATTCAATACGGAAAAATGTAAGGTACTGCATTTAGGGCGGAAAAATGAAATGCATAAATATAGGATGGGAGAGACCTGGCTGAACGAGACTATGTGCGAAAGGGATCTAGAAGTCCTAGTAGACCACAAGTTGAACATGAGTCAACAATGTGATGCGGCAGCTAAAAAGGCCAATGCAATTTTGGGCTGTATCAATAGAAGTATAGTGTCTAGATCAAGGGAAGTAATAGTGCCACTCTATTCTGCCTTGGTCAGACCTCACTTAGAATACTGTGTCCAGTTCTGGGCACCACAATTCAGAAAGGATATTGACAAATTGGAGTGTGTCCAGAGGAGGGCAACTAAAATGGTGAAAGGTCTGGAAATGATGCCTTATGAGGAGAGACTTAGGGAGCTGGGTATGTTTAGCCTGGAAAAAAGACGGTTAAGAGGCGATATGATAGCTCTGTTTAAGTATTTGAAGGGATGTCATGCTGAGGATGGAGCAGGCTTGTTTTCTGCTGCTCCAGAGACTGGAACACGGAGCAATGGATGCAAGCTCCAGGAACAGAGATTCCACCTCAACATTAGGAGGAACTTTTTGACAGTAAGAGCTGTTCGGCAGTGGAACACACTCCCTCGGAGCGTGGTGGGGTCTCCTTCCGTGGAGGTCTTTAAACAGAGGCTGGATTGCCATCTGTCGGGGATGCTTTGATCAAGATTTCCTGCATGGCAGGGGGGTTGGACTGGATGGCCCTCGTGGTCTCTTCCAACTCTGCAATTCTTTGATTCTATGATGCTATGGTAATATATATTATGACTTTGTTCCATTTTGATATTATTCCTATAATAGGAGGCAATGCAATGTTATAAAATAAAAATAAATCATTATTGTCAAATAAAATTATATTGTTGTGAGAAGGAGGAAGGGAACCAGTGTGGTTTAGTGGTGTGAGTGTTGGACTAGGACACTGGGAGACCACTGTTTGAATCCTTGTTTGGCCACAGAAACCCATTGGGTGACCTTGGGCAAGTCACATTTTCTCAGCTTTGCTTTTTAAAAAAATCATATTGTTTTAAACTGTTTATATTATTTTAAATAGTTCCAAATTGCCATCTTACACTGTTGGAATTGTTTTCAATTGTTTAATGATGCTTTACTGCCTCTACCCCACCTTGTGATCTTTGGATATGGGTAGGACCTCCCATGCCAATAAGGTTGTGGTGAATATACTCTGGGTTGTAGTCCAAACTCTAAAGAAGCTATCCAAAGAGAAGAACCTATCACAGGGGAAAGGTATGGATCCTTAGGAAGCTGTTTCATGATTAAGATTAAAATCCAGAGCAGAATTACCACTGGTATGGGAGTCTGCTGGATAGTTTAAAGAAATAATTTCTCAAACAATTGCTGTGCAAAGGTTGGAGGAAGGTTAGCTGTAATCTAAAGATAAACCTACATTCAAGAGGAAAGAGAGGAAGCATCCAATGGTGAAGGCCAGAGCAGAGGAGTGTAAAAAAAGAAAGAAAAAAGTAATTTGAAGACTGGGAGAGTCGTCTCTTTTCCCCTCCAACACATGCAGAGAGGTTGCCTTATGATTGATGGATGTTGTTGTTGTTGCTGTATCTGTCCCTCCTTCTTAGTGTAAACTGTCTCAGTGCTCACTTCTTAATTTTTACATATGTGCATACACTGTGCCTGTATGTTTGTGGTGTGCCAAAGCGAAGCAGTTAATAGCTATTTCTTTCCCAGTTATTAATCTACTGCTCTGCCCCCTAGCTGCCCTTATAATCCCTGAGCATGTGCTAGTGACATCACCCGGCCATCAGCTCCAAGTTCCTGTCCCCTGTAACTGTCATTAAGTGCTGCGAGCAAATGAAAAATGACTGGGAGACTCAGTGGCTCCCACCGTTGACCTTGCGTATTATTAGAATGACCTCCCTTTGGTTGGACCATAGAGGAGGGGGAGGAGGAAGAGAAAAGGCCTTCCTTGATATCATCACATTGGGCTGGGCTGAACTGAAGCTGTTTCTGAGGGATGTGGATGGAAGAGAAAGAATGAGAGAGAGGGAGAGAGGGAAGGAGGGAGCCTGGGGCAAAAATGCATAAAATGTTATGCAGAGCAGAGGTACTAATAAATACTTAATCAGAAAGGAGGGGCTCTGTTGGGAGCTGCCCTTTTTGAAAAATAATATTGGGGGTGATGGTGAAATTCCATCCCAAGGTTTTTATTTGTAATTGAATCTTCTCCTGCACAGCTAAGGAGGTGACAAACAAGAATGGGATAGGATAAAGAAGATGATGAATCATGGTAAGATTGTTGGTTTCAAATGTGTGTGTGTGTGTTTAAATAACAACAATGGGCAACATGGTGACAAAGTCTGAAAAACATTTCTACTCAGCCTTCATGAATTCTCTACACCAAGGACTGTAGGCATCCTATTTCTGTTGCAGTGTTGTGGAGTTAATGTATGACAGATGGAATAGAAGCATAATAAGGTCAGTGTAAGCATACGCAGTTGCCACTAGAATGCCATTCCAAGCCAGCCCAGGTTGCAACTGATGTTGATTGTTAGCGGTAGCCCTATTGTAGACCAAGTGCATCTCCCCACACTACTCAAAAGTGTCTGTATGGAAAAAGTAAGCTATTTGCTAGATATTCTAGACTACTTGTGGAACACTTGCTGAACATGGAATGGGGAAAAATAGTTTTGTGGTCCTTTACAGATTAGGGGCTTGTCTTCACTTCTGGCCAGAGTATTCTGACCCCAGAGTTGGCCCAGATTCCCCTGTTACCATGACGAAGGTCTGCATGCACATGCCATCTGGTATCTTCAGTTGTCTCTAACCCTGCCACGTGTGGCACTCTCAGAAGCTGCGAAGGAGGCCCTCAGCATGTGATCAGGGCTGGTCACATGCAGGGGACCTTGATCACATGCAGAGGTCCTCCTTCCAGGTTTCAGAGTGACACCAGTGGCATTGGTGTTCGGTGATCCAGGCAGGTGTGGAGGTAGGGACTCCTGTGTTCCCATGCCAGACCCTTCTGGGTTTCCCCACATAATGCAGGTTTTCCCAGGGGTTGTTTAGAAACATTTTTAAAAGGGGTTACCCCAGATTCCCCCGGCTTCACCTTGGACATCGTCAGGACAGTCTGAAGGTGAATTGGGCAAGAGCCCTGTGTTGTTTGGACTATAGGGCTCCAACACAGGGGGTGAGGAGCCAGGGTAAATTGTTAATCTAGACAAGCCCTAAAACATTTGATTATGGGACCAAGTGTTATAGGTCCAAATCAGGAGAAGGTGATCTGCCTATACCCTGCTAAACTTCTTTGCAAAGTTATACATTTCCATATGCTGTAGCCAACATGGTATAGTTGTTTGAGTGTGGGACTAGGACTGTAGAAGACCAGAATTCAATTCCCTATCTATCACAGAAACCCACTGTGTGTGACCTTGGGCAAGTCACACTCTCTCAACCTAAGAGGAAGGCTATAGAATGAAATCTTGCCAAGAAAACCCTAAGATAGGGTTGGCATAAATTAAACTCAATCTATGAGAACTAATCTGATGCAGTAGTTTGAAAATTGGACTAGGATTCCAAGGAGACCAAGGTTCAAATCACCACTCAGCCATGGTAAATCCACTGGGTGACTTTGGGCAAGTCACAATCTCTCAGCTTCAGAGAAAGGCAATGGCAAACTTCTTCAGAACAAAGCTTGCCAAGAAAACTCAATGATGGGTTTGCTATAAGTCAGAGTCAACTTGAAAGCACATAACAATAGCATTTCTACATTATGTGGTTAAATGTAATGCCTTTCTTTCTAACAATTCCCCAAGGGGTAGCTGCCCCTTGCAGCAAAAACATCAACATGTCTTGTTAGTAGTTTAAAAACTAGCCAATTTATTTCACCAAACATTGGAACCAATTCAATCCACTTGATCAGATCTGTATACCACCCAACTCTTCTTCCTTAGTCAAGTGTCTCCAGGGTGAGATTAATTACACTCCAAGAGCTGACAGGCATTATTTCAGAGCTGGTGACTCTAACTCAGGGGTAGGACTTCAACTGCTCATGGGTCACACATGTGGTTACCAAGATCACTTTTTTTTTTTAATCTCTGAAAGGCAACTCCCAACAGATCCCCCTCCTTCTGTTAAGTATGTATTACCCACCTTGGCTCCCCTGTCAAGAGAAAGCTCCCTTCCAATATTTCACCCTCAATTGTTTTAACACCTGATTATGGATAAGTACCTGTTTCCAGGAGCAGTGGTTCTCTTCTCAAGCAGGGGTAGGCAACAGTTAGAGGTTATGCAGATACATTGGCCTCCCTGAGGGCCTTGAGAGGGCTAACTCTAATCTAAACAACAATTGTTCTGATCCCTAGTCAGAGGCTGTGATATCAATTTATCATATTTTCAGACTTGCTTGCTGTTGTAAATAAGGCCTCTTCTTAGCCTAGATGCTCTCCATCCCAGTGCTCTTCAGAACCTCAAATGTAGAATTGCTAATGCTAGCCTTCTAACAAAAGCTACTTTCCAGCTCCTTTGGTTTTAGAGGCTGATCTCAAGGGCATGCCATATCCTTTTGTAATATAATGTAATGTTACCTTTTAAAAAAGAGATCCTGAGGAGATCAAGGAAATTACAGGGCAGCCAGCTAAATAACACTCCCCCCCCCCATGTACCGTGGAAAGATTCTGAAAGTAAAATGATCCAGCATCTCTAGAAAGATGATTCTTGCTAAAGGAGAAGCAACATGGCTTCTACAAAAATAAGTCCCACTTCACTGATCATGAGAAAGTAGACAAGCATGTGGGTAGGGATGATCTGGTAAACCAGAAGTTGAACATGAGTCAAATTGTTACCTTTTGAAAAATTGTTACCTTTTATATTAAAAAACACAGGGCCTTTATAACCTATTTAAAAGGCAAGTGACAGTTTCTGAAGGCTTCCAGAAGATGTAATTCAACTTTTAAGGGAAGGGAGAAAGGTGCAATCTGGAAATCTGGGAGTAGGGGGCAAAAAAAAAAACATGTTCAGGGGCACATAGAATCATAGAATCATAGAATTGCGGAGTTGGAAGAGACCACGAGGGCCATCCAGTCCAACCCCCCTGCCATGCAGGAAATCTTGATCAAAGCATCCCCGACAGATGGCCATCCAGCCTCTGTTTAAAGACCTCCAAGGAAGGAGACCCCACCATGCTCCGAGGGAGTGTGTTCCACTGCCGAACAGCTCTTACTGTCAAAAAGTTCCTCCTAATGTTGAGGTGGAATCTCTGTTCCTGGAGCTTGCATCCATTGCTCTGTGTTCCAGTCTCTGGAGCAGCAGAAAACAAGCCTGCTCCATCCTCAGCATGACATCCCTTCAAATACTTAAACAGGGCTATCGTATCGCCTCTTAACCATCTTTTTTCCAAGCTAAACATACCCAGCTCCCTAAGTCTCTCCTCATAAGGCATCGTTTCCAGACCTTTCACCATTTTAGTTGCTGTTCTCTGGACATGCTCCAATTTGTCAATATCCTTTTTGAATTGTGGTGCCCAGAACTGGCATTGGCTGTTTTAGTTGTCACAGCTGGTGTTATGAGATCTGTCTAGTAAATAATGAGACTGTGTTTCTACCTTTCAGACAAATCAAGGAGAACTGATTGTGAATGCTTGAGTGGTGACCTTGAACATGTCTGAAACTTCATGACAAACATCAGCACTCTTGGCCATTCACTCTCAGTCGTTTCTTAAAGCAGCTGTGTTGTCTGTTGTGTGCCGGAAAAATGCCAAGTTTAAAAGTCGAGCAACATGTCAATTTGAATTTTTTAGTAAAATTGAACAAAACACCAATGGAATCTTTTCAAACATTTACTGAGGCCAATGGGGAAGACTGCATGTCTCATGACCATGTGTTTCAGTGTCACAAAAGATTCAGAGAAGGACGTGAGAATGTGGAAGATGATGAATGCCTTGGATAACCTTCCACTTCGAGAACCAAAGAAATTGTGGAAGAAAATCAGCTAGCTTGTTTGAGAAGACCACTGAATCAGTGTCAAGTGATAGCTGAACCATGAACATTGACAAAGACACTGCATGGAAAATTTTGCATGACGATCTCAACATGAGAAAAGTTTGTGCTAATGGTCCCTTGGGTTCTCATATCAAAGCAAAAAGAGTGCCACAAGGAAATTTGCACTGACACTCTGCAGCAACTTGAGGCAGACCCAAACCTTTTCCAAAAAGTCATCACTTGTGATGAAACCTGGATCTTCCAGTATGATCCTGAGACAAACAAAAGTCAATGCACTGGAAAACACCATCTTCACCAAGAATGAAAAAAGTATGTCAAAGCAAGTCCACATTCAAAGCCATGCTCATTGTGTTTGCTGACATCAAAGGTGTAATTTTGGCAGAATGGATTCCAGAAGGCAGAACAGTGGACCAGCATTATTATAAAGAAGTTTTGACAAGCTGAGAGAGAGTCAGGGAAAAAAAAAAGGCCAGAACTGTGGAAAAATGGTTTAATTCTTCATCAAGACAATGCACCTGCTCACACAGCACTTTCTGTGAAGAGGTTTTTGGCTGATAAATGCATTACTACACTTGCACATTCTCCATATTCACAGATATGGCATTGTGTGACTTTTTTCTTTTCCCTAAAGTGAAATCAGTGCTTAAAGGAACACATTTTGAGTCAACTAATGCAGTAAAGAAGAAAACGGCAGATGTGTTGAAACAGCTGATAGAAACTGATCTGCTCCATGCCTTTGGCTAGAGGAAAACAAGATTGCATTGATATCTGAGTGTGAATGGGGAGTATATTGAAGGGGAAGGGAACAAGCATTAGAATTGTAATGCATATAAATAAAAATAGGTTATTGTATCAGTCTCATTATTTAAGAGACTGACCTTGTATTTTTGCTGCTACTGCAGTCCCAAGCAGGCAACACAAATCTTAATATATATTGCTCTTAGGTATGTTGCCATTTCCAATGTGCTGATTGGCCGCTTAGGAAACTGACCAACCAACCAAAGCTCTGTTGGGCAGCCAATCAGCACACTGGGGGTGGGACCACGTGGAAGTTTCACTCCTTTCTAAACATTGTGGAGGCAGAGGGGGTGTGAATAGCATGGGGGGGATGTGGCATGATGTGCATGTGTGGAGTGTAAGGGGTATGGGGAGGGTGGTCTGAGCATGGAGAGGGTGGCATGGGGCATGGGGAGGGCGCTGCGAGCACAGGGAGGGTGGACCAGGGCACATGGAGGGTAGCACAGGGTGGCACAGGGTGCGGGGTGGGAGGTGCGGGTGCAGGGAGGGTGCCACGAGTATGGGGTGGGTGGCACAGGGAGAGTGGTGCAGGTGTAGGGAGGGCAGCACAAGCACAGGGGCAGCACGGGGCACAGGGAGGGTGGTGCGAGCAGGGGGGGCAGCACGGGGTGCCACAGGGTGCAGGGAGGGCAATGTGAGTGCGTGGAGGGTGGCATCGGATGCGGGGAGGGAGGCACAGGCACGGGGCAGGTGGCACAAGCATGGGAAGGGCAGCATGGGCTGGCATGGGGCATGGGGAGGGAGCCATGGTGTGCAGGGAGGGTGGCATGAGCACAGGATGGGCAGAATGGGGTGGCACGGAGAGGGAGGTGCAGGGCGCACGGAGGGTAGCACGAGCACAGGGAGGGCAGCATGGGGTGGCATGGGGTTCAGGGAGGGCAGCATGGGGGAGTGGCATGTGTACCATGGGGGGTGTAGTGCCCGGGGGGGCACAGTGTATGTTACACCAGGTATAGCTTTATTATTTATTTCCTTAAATGTTTCCTTTCTGTTTTGCTTTTTTGGAATCCTCACTGGAGCACACCTTCTCTGAAGTGGCTTCTCAAGCAGAGTGGTGGTGGGAAGGAACACCATTTGAGCTTTGCATAAAGCAGGGGGCGGATCTGTCTGGGGTTGAGAAGATGCATTGACACCCATATGAGCTTGGAGTGCTGCCTTTAGCCCAGAAAAATGCCACACACATCCCAGTTGCTTTTAGCCCAGAAGACACCATAAATAAAACAGGAAGTCACTCAGAAGTCAACTTCCATGTACTTTCTTGTTTTTAAAAAAGTTTTCACTACACCTAAAATGGTCTCTAGCAGTATTTTGGAGGCAGAATAATCATTTTTTTCATAGGAGGCAGTTCTGGGAGCACCTGCAGACCATGAAGACTGCAAACAACACGGTCTCCACCTCTAGTCTAAGACAGCATAATGTTTAGAGGTGAGCACTGCAGATGGTTTACTATGTGGCAGTTTACTCTATCCCACCACTGTATCAAGCTCGGTTGGTGGGTACAAGGGAGAGGGCCTTCTTGGTGGCTACTCCTAGACTGTGGAACGCCTTCCCCAATCTATGATTGCCATCTGTCAGGGATGCTTTGATCAAGATTTCCTGCGTGGCAGGGGGTTGGACTGGATGGCCCTCGTGGTCTCTTCTAACTCTACAATTCTATGATTCTATGATTCTATGATTCTATATTGCCTAGATCAAGGGAAGTAATAGTGTCACTCTATTCTGCTTTGGTCAGACCTCACCTCAAATACTGTGTCCAGTTTTGAGCACCATAATTCAAGAAGGATGTTGACAAGCTGGAGCATGTCCAAAGGAGGGCGACCAAAATGGTGAAAGGACTGGAAACCATGCTCTATGAGCAGCAGCATAGAG
The DNA here is from genome assembly GCA_030847615.1 of Gambelia wislizenii. NCBI lineage: Eukaryota > Metazoa > Chordata > Lepidosauria > Squamata > Crotaphytidae > Gambelia > Gambelia wislizenii. Next base: position 18,208,078 of record JAUMIR010000009.1, on the reverse strand, counting down.
AGCTGGATATGTTTAGCCTGAAGAAGACAAGTTTGAGAGGTGACATGATAGCCATGTTTAAATATTTGAAGTGGGGCTATATTGATGGTGGAACAAGCTTGTTTTCTGCTGCTCCAGAGGCTAGGACCTGGAGCAATTGATTCAAACTACAGGAAAAGAGATTCCACCTAAACATTAGGAAGGACTTCCTGACTTTAAGAGCTGTTTGACAGTGGAATATGCTACATCTGAGTGTAGTGGAGTCTCCTTCTTTGGAGGTGTTTAAAAAGAGGGTGGGTGTCCATCTGTTGGGAGTGCTTTGATTGTGTGTTCCTGCATGGCAGAGGGTTGGACTGGATGAACTTTGTGGTCTCTTCCAACTATATGATTCTGTGATCAAGTACTGGCAGATATTATCAAGTACTGGCAGGAAGTAGCACAAAAGATCTAAGGATGGAGTGCATACATAACAGAACAAACAGACAAATGCCATATAATAACAAGAATAATGCATTGCAAAACAAGAGACATAAAAATTGCCCCGTCATAGAATCATAGAAACATTGATCCATAGAGTTGGAAGGAGCCACATAGACCATTGAGTCCAACCTTTCACTCAGAGCTGAAACTCCTGATAGAGCATTCCCAGCAGGTAGGTGCTGTCCACTCTCTTTTAGAAGAAGTCCAGAAAAAGAGACTCCACCACTGCTCTAGCTAATTGGTTCCATTGCCAAACTTCTCATACTGTCAAGAAGCTCCTTCTAATATTCAGTCAAAATCTACCTTTCTATTACTTAAAACCATTAGACCTGATCCTACCCTCTGGGGCAGCAGAGAACAAACCTTCAACCTCCTCTCTGTGACAACCCTTTAGATATTAAAGAGTGAAGTCATGGCAACCCTCAGTCTTTTCTGCACCAGGCTGAATTTTGTTCTCCATATCATAATTGTCTTTCTCTGAACTTTGTCTGCAAATAAGGTTTTCTGCTATAGATGGTACTCCAAGAAAATCCTCCTCTGAAGTTGTAATGTAAGTTGTCCCTCCATATCCATGGATTTAAATATTCATGGCTTGAAAATATTCTTTAAAAAATAATCATCCAAAAAGCAAACCTTGATTTTGCCATCTTATATAAGGGACACCATTTTGCAATGCCATTGCATTTAATGGGACTTGAGTATTCATGGATTTTGGTATCCAGGGGGGTGGGGAGGTTCCTCGAACCAAACCCCAGCAAATATCAAGGGACAACTGTACTGGCAAGATGTTATGGGAGGAGGCACTCCTACAGATATCTGGGATCCTTCAGGAATATGGATAACAACTACACTGCTATAGTGCTATTATTCCACTTTAACTGCTATGGCTGCCTCCAATAAAATCCTGGAATTTGCAGTTTAGGGAAGGGCATTTAGAATTCTCAGCCAGAGAGCTCATGGGCCTCACTAAACTACAAACCCTACAATTCCACAGGAGGCAGCCATAGCAGTTAAAGTGGAATAACAGTTGTAGTGTGATTAAGTCAGGGGATATTGCTAATTTGGTCAGTCACATGCTGTGCAAGCCTGCCCTATGGCATTATCTGCTGTGCACAATTGAGAAGAACATGAGTCCCTGGAGAAAAATGTGCCACCTTAGTCCTCCTGATGGACATTGATGCCTATGGTCAGTGGAGTGGGGAGAATGAAAGGAATCTTCCCTTGTCTTTACAGTTTGAAAACAGAGATGCTAGTATAAAGTGTGTGTGGGGGGGAGCCACCCCAGGCTTTCCATTTTCAAGAGAAGAGGCATGCATCAATGGTTTTAGGGCTCTTCTGTAATCACACAACTCATCCATTTATAAAGAGGTGATGGCACATGAATACTGAAGCATGCTCAGGCCCTGTTAACTGATCTGAGATGGAGGGAGGCACCCACTCTATCCAGCCTGTAAGCCTCATTCTGACTCCAGTTCCCTAAACACTCCTCTGAAGATGCCATGTTTGAAATCCCACTCCCCACAATGATTGATTATATCAAGGTTTCCTCCAACACCTATCATTTGAAGGCATTTTCACACTGCCTTTAGGACCATCAAGAGCATTTTCTTTTATTCCACTTGCTGGTGCTCCTTATTGAGTTGTCTCCTTGTCTCTCTCTCTCTCTTCCTCTCTGTAGCATGTCATCACTTGTAATGAATGACATGTCCCCTGTTTTGCCAGGCAGTGAGCTCAGAGGGTATCTGATCTACTGTGGAGGAGATTGCTTTGAAATTCTACCCTTTCTGAAAAGCTTTCCTAATTGTTATTGTTGCTATTTTCACATCTTAGAGTTAAGGCAGAGGTGAGGAAAGTATGACTTTTGAAAGCCACAAATGTTCCCTGGACCATTTTTTGTGGTCCCTACCCCCAATTTTTATTTTTATTTTGGGGAAAAGTTTTTTTTTTTTTTTTGAAAAACCCCTCAAATGTTCCACAAACTCTGGCTCATTTCCTTGTTGAGCGGGGGGGGGGGGGGGGAGGCCTCTCCTGAGCCTAAAATGGTACACAGATGGCAAAAATGTGGAAAGTTTTACTCCAAACCCCTTAAGAGGCATTAGACAACATGGGGAAGCTTTAAAGGTTTGTGTTTTTGGAAGGCCTCCTACTGTGCAACCTGCCTTTTGGCATCATCTGAGGCTTCCTGGTGGACCAATACAGCCACCTGACCACAGCCCCCCTCCCAAGGGTAGGCCAGGAGTGCTGAGCCCCCCTGAAATAACCAGGACAAATTGGACTACCAAGATTCCTATGTAGTTGAGCCCCCTCAGGATTTAGCTGTTGAAAGTGTGCTAAATGAGGACTGGTTTGCCATTGATTTTGTGGTACTAAGATTGTTATCAGCTTTTTTTGGATGGTGATGATGATGGTAGTGGTAGTGGTGGTTTTCATGAAACTTACTCTGTGTTCTCATTGTTTTATAAAAACAGACCTGCAAATAGATCAAATTAATAATGACTTACCTGCCAGTGTTAGGCCCCACCACCACCTTAAAAACATGTCCTGAGGCTCAGCACCTGTCCTCTGACTTTGGTCCACCCCTGACCCCTGACTTTGGTCCACCCTTGATGGAGGGGGCAATCACGGGCAGAATGTCTCAGTATGGGTTGCTAGTCAGTTTTGCTTCAGTTTTGCACACCTAGCATGCCCACATCTGTGAATTCCCTTCTTTCCTCACCTCTACCATCAATCCTTCATTTGGTTGTGTTATGCAAATAAAATGAAATCTGTTGCTTTGGAGAGGAACAGGAAGATGTGGGTACAGTTGTCCCTCCACATTAGTAAGGGTTAGGGGTGTGAGACCCCGGTGAATGGGAAAAAAATGAATAAAAACTAGGTCAGACCACCGCCCTTTGGCACCCCCCGCTGCTTCTTCCCCCCCCCCAGGAGTAGCGACTGGGCTGCCAAAGCCTTGTCGCTGTTTACTCCCACCCTTCCCACCCCCCCAGGAGCAGAGACAGGGCTACCCAAGCCTTGTCGCTGTTTACTCCCACCCTTCCCACCCACCCCCAGGAGCAGCAACGGGGCAACCCAAGCCTGGTTGCTGCTTCCTCCCACCATTCCCCCCTCTCCCAGGAGCAGTGGCAGGTCTACCCAAGCTTGGTTGCTGCTTCCTCCCACCATTCCCCACCCCCAGGAGCAACGACAGGGTTACCCAAGCCTCGCAGCTGCTTCCTCCCCCCTCCCCCCCCGAGCAGCAACACTGTTGCAGTTTTTTGGATGGTGGGGGGCACTCCCAAAACCACGAATCTTAAAGCCGTGAATGTGGAGGGGCAATTGTATTTTGTGCACATATTTCAAGTGGCATGCATACTTTGTTCATGTTCCTCCAATTCCCTGAAATGTTTCTGGGATTTGGTGCGTATTTGAAATGTGCACAGTAGTTGGCAGCCAGATAGCAAGACAGCTTGTTCAAGGTGTTACTCTTGACTTAAAAGGCTAGGTAAGGTGTGGCCCTACTCTGGTTTGTGAATCATAGAATCATAGAATTATAGTGTCGGAAGAGACCACAAGGGCCCTCCAGTCCAACCCACTGCCACGCAGGAATCACAATCAAAGCACCCCTGACAGATGACCATCCAGCCTCTGTTTAAAGACCTCCAAGGAAAGAGACCCCACCACGCTCCGAGGGAGTGTGTTCCACTGCCGAACAGCACTTACTGTCAGAAAGTTCCTCCTAATGTTGAGGTGGAATCTCTGTTCCTGGAGCTTGCATCCACTGTTTTGTGTTCTAGTCTCTGGAGCAGCAGAAAACAAGCTTGCTCCATTCAAGCAGCAGAAAACAAGCTTGCTCCATAGTCAACCAGGATGGATGACTAAAGAACTTTCAATGGAGCTAAGTTTTAAACGGAACATGTATAGGAAATGGAAAAGGGGGGAAATCACCAAAGAAGAATTCAAACAGATAGCGAACACGTGTAGGAGTAAAGTCAGAAAAGCTAAAGCGCAGAATGAGCTCAGGCTTGCTAGGGATGTTAAGAACAATAAAAAGGTTTTTTTGGGGGGTATTTCCGCAGCAAAAGGAGGAAGAAGGAAATGATAGGGCCACTACGTGGAGAAGATGGCAAAATGCTAACAGGGGACAGAGAAATGGCAGAATTACTCAACACCTTCTTTGCCTCAGTATTTTCAGAAAAGGAAAAGGAGGACCAATCTGAGGATAATGGAACAAAGGACACAATAGGGGAAATCCAGCTCAAAATAAGTAAAGAGGTAGTACAGGAATACCTTCTTAATCTAAATGAATTTAAATCTCCAGGACCAGATGAACTCCATCCAAGAGTTTTAAAAGAGCTGGCAAATATAATCTCAGAGCCATTGGCAATAATATTTGAGAACTCCTGGAGAACAGGAGAAGTCCCAGCAGACTGGAGGAGGGCAAACGTTGTTCCCATCTTCAAAAAGGGGAAAAAAGAGGATCCCAACAATTATCGTCCAGTTAGTCTGACATCAATACCAGGGAAGATTCTAGAGCAGATCATGAAACAGAGAGTCTGTGAACGTTTAGAAGGCAATGCCATAATCACAAAAAGTCAACATGGGTTTCAGAGAAACAAGTCATGCTAGACTTATCTGATCTCTTTTTTTTTGATAAAGTTACCAGCTTGGTAGATGAAGGGAATGCTGTGGACATTGCATACCTTGATTCTATGATTCTATGATTCTATTATTCTCTTCTGGATATATCACCATAGAACTGTGTATATGAATAATCTTCCATGTCCAGTAAGGTTGACAGAGGCCTAAATCTAATTTAAGTCCCAAACAGAGTATGCTCATTAAATCAGTCTGAACTTGATAAGTCAACACTTATTTAAAATCCACTGATTTGATGGGTTTACTCTAACTGGGAACTAACAATTGGATTTAGCCTATTGAAAAAAGAAACTTTTTCAATATTGTGTTAATTTTCTACATGCAGGGTTGTTTCTTCGTCTGGAGAAAGCCTGCCCCAGGATGTCCTGTGAAAGCTTCTCAAGTGGTCAAGTCTAGAGAAAGCTATGACTTGCTTCTGCTCACTATGCCGAGAGGAACACATTATTCTAAACTTACAGCCGCCTTCTGAAGAACACTGGTGAGGCTAGAGTAGGGATGTGGCATGTCTGATTAGCTTTCAAGCCTTCAAAATGTGGGAGGAAAGTTGAAGGAACACACATACAGCCCCTATGAAGACTGAGGGAAGACAATGGGTTTGGCTAGCTATATCAATCCCAAACAATTGAGCCTTTATCCCATGGAGATAGAATGGCACCATGCACATTCTATAATGGAGACTAAAGGAATTTGTCCTAAGAGCCTGGCATGCCTTTCTGGAGTCATGAACTTTTCCATATTTCACCTTATTTTTAAAAAATATTTTTTATTAAAATTCTACATGCAACAAAAGTTAAATAAAGCACACAAAGAAGTACAAAATTAAATGCAATGAAACAAAATATGAACACACAGACAAACATGAAGAAAAGAAAGTGTGTGTGTGTGTGTGTGTGTGTGTTTGTGGAGGCGGCGGTAGGGGGAACAAAAATATCCATGCAAACAAAAACATCCCTACAATATATACTACTACAATGTTTAACCAAGAATGACTCCCCACAATTTTTTTTTGTGGTTATATAGTTTTTTTTCTTAGAATCCCCCCTCACTCTCTTTAAACTCTTAGCATTTTTTAGATATTACACTTCATTTGTTTATTTATCCCATACTAATAATCAAAACCAATAGTTATCATACCACCTCCATTACTTCTCAAAAAATCAATAAAGGATTTCCAATCTTTCAAAAAAAGTTACCAATGATTTTTTAAAATCAAAACAGACAGTTTCTCCATCTCTGCAACCTCAATAATTTTTAACAACCATTCTTCTTTAGTAGGCAGTACACTACTCTTCCATTTCTGTGTGTATAACAGTCTTGCTGTCATACTCATGTATTGAAGTATTCTTCCATAAGTCCTTTCAAAATGCTCATCCATCAGTCCCAAAAGAAAAAGTTCAGGTGTTAATTGTATATTAGTCTTTAGAATTCTCTGCATCAGAGTATGTATTTGCACCCAGTACATTTTGGCCTTCTTACAAGTCCATAATATATGATAAAATGTCCCCTCTTGTTGTTCACATTTCTCTGGCTTTTCTTCGCAAACGAAGATTCAGAAAGGACTCATCCCACGCTTTCTGCAAGTGCACTGATGACTGAAAAGGCCAATCTGAGATAAACAAGTCCAGTTGCAGAAAGCACAGCAGTAGGTTTCCTAGGGTGATGTTTCTGGGTTGTGATTCTTTCTGTGTTGTCGTGTCTCTTCAAGACTTGTTTGGCGTGAGCTCTCAAACAAGGCTGCAGCATTGTGGATAGTGCGTCTCCATGCCTCCCAATGTGAGGCCAGGGCGGACCATTGTTGATGATCAATTTGGCCGAGCCTGAGATGTTGTTTCAGGGAGTCCTTGTATCACTTTTTTGGAGCGCCCCCTCTAACGCTGACCTGTGGCGGGTTCACCGTATAGTACTATTTTTGGGAGGCGATGGACCTCCATCCTAGAAACGTGCCCTGCCCAGCGCAGCTGTGTTCTCAATATCGTGGCCTCAATGCTGGTGATCCCTACTTGCTCAAGGACAGCAATATTCGTCACATATTCAGTCCAGAGTATATTTAGGATTGTTTCATGTTTCGTTTTCATGGAGTATTCTCATTGGCAATATTTCAGGATGTCTTGGTACCTCAACCATCTTTCTTTGCCTATTGTTTCTCTTTTATAAGAAGCTTCCTGTGCTGAGACCCATAAAGACATTATCTGGCATAATCTGTGTTTATATCTAATGCATGTTCTCAATAAAGCATGTCTCATATAATTACTAAAATCTCCATTCATTTTAGCTTTATCATACCATAAAAATGCATGTCATCCAAACCTCAGGTTATGACCTACTAATTCTAATAATCTTTTATTTCTCAGCACCATTTTCTTTTAACCACACTAAATGGCAAGAAGCAAAGTATACTTTCAAATTACATCAACCCAAACCTCCTTGCTGCATCACAACTTGCAGTAGTTTAAATTTCACTCTTAGTTTTTTCTATTGCCAAATTAACTTAGATAAGTCTTTCTGCCATTGTTCAAATGGAAAATCATTTGTCACAATTGGTATTGTCTGAAACAGAAATAACATTCTAGGTAACACATTCATTTTTATCACTGAAATTCTCCCTAATGTAGACAGATTTAATTTCTACCATCTCTGCATATCTTTCATTCTGCAACTTAACATAATTGTTTTTAAATAGCATAAAATTCATATTTGTCATAGTCATACCTAAATATTTCACCTTCTTCTCAGTTTTAAAATCAGCAATTTCCATCAGTTATGTTCGATCAGTCATCTTAATATTTTAAGTCAACATCACCATCTTTTGTCTGCCAAGTACCCAAATTCTTTTAATTTTCCCATCAGTCTTTTTATACACTCCAGTGGATTTTCCAAGGTAATCACCAAGTCATCAGCAAATGCCCTTAGCTTATATTATTTAAAAAAAATATCTTTATGCCCCTGATTTTCTCATGTTGCCAAAACTCTAAATAGAAAAGTTCAGTTCAAATTATCAAGACTTTTTTAGCATCTAAAAATATCACTGTAGCCTGTTTCCTGTTGTGCTGCTCTAAGTTTCCCCTATATTTAATACATTTCTAATATTATCTCTCAGTTCTCTTTGTAGTAAAAATCCACACTGATCTTCATGAATAAAATCCTGAAGAATAATTTTCAATCTATCAGCCATGATAATTGTAAATATCTTGCAATTGTTGTTCAACAATGATATGGGTCTATAATTTTTTGTCAAAGTCTTCTTTATATAGTAGTGCAATGCTAACATCTTTTCAGGTATCTGGAATCTTTCCCATTTCCAAAATCACGTTTCTCATCTGTTACAATGGGAATAGAAGTTCATCCTCAAAACATTTGTAATAAAACATGGAAAACCCATCTGGTCCTGGTGTCTTTCCACTAATAGTCTTCTTGATAACATCCCAAATTTCTCTTACTGTTATAGGAGCATTTATACTTCATCTCTGCTCATCTGTGATCTTTGGAAGATTCTGTTTGCTCATATACTCCTCCAACTTCTCCACAGAGATTTCTTGTCATTTATATAGAGAGGAGTTAAATCAAAATGCTTTCTGTATTTTCTTATTATTGGTTATCATGACATTACCCACTTATAATTTGAAAATCATTTTCTTTTCTCTCTCTTTTCATAATTTATATGCCATATTTATTTGCAAATTTCAAGTTCTTTTGTTTTGCATACTTCAACTTTTTCTCCATCTCATCCATTAGCATTGATAATTGTTTATGCAAAATCTTCTTCTGATTGCCAATTAAAGTCTTTGAAGGAGATTTTTTAAAACTCATTCTCCTTCCTTTGTATCTCCTCCAAAATTGATTGAGTCTCCTCTTACCCCCCTTTTTAAAGATCACTACTACGGTCAATAAAGCAACCTCTCATAACTGCTTTACTCACACCCCCACCATTCTAATATCAATACCTTTGTTCTCAAAAAATTGTTCTCCGAAAAAGGTTTCCTTCTTCTGACAGTTCTGCACTATTTTTTTTCATTTTGTAGAATAGTCTCATTCAGTCTCCACCCAAAACTTCACCTTGTTCTTTTGTTCTATATTTCACCCTAAATGCATGAATTAAAATGCTCATCTTGAACAACAACAGCAGCAGTAGCAACACAAACAGCTGCTACAGCTCCTATTACTAAAGTAGAGCAGTAATAATCCAAAGAATGATGAAAGGTCGAACAATGTATAAGTATTTTTAAGGTGTGAGGTTTCTTTCTTGTTCACCAAAGAAAGGGCCTTTTAAACTAGACCTTGCTGTTGCGTTGGAAGCAGCATCTAGAATTTTCTTAATTCATCTGGCACCATCATTCTTTCTTATATCAATGTACCCTTCCCCCCGCAAAGGAATAAACACTTCTCAGGAGAAAAGGAAATCATACAAAAAGATGGATGAAGTGCACTTCTCTGAAGTAACCATGAATTGTGAAGTGATTTTAATTATATATGTGTATGTATGTATTGGAGGAGGTTTATTGGTTTCCAAAAGGACATCCCACTGAACAAGTAGATATATGAAATAGGTTGTCTCTGATCTTCAGTCTGGGATGCTGATTGGTGAAATAAACTTTTAACTCAGTTGATGAGTTGAGATGTTTTCCACATAGAAACTTTCTCACAATGAAGGAATACTGCAATCAATCATCTCCAGGTTTCCTTTGAAAAGGATGGAGCTGACCAGGAGATGTATTAGGGAAATGTGAAATTTACAGAATCCCACTATTAGGGAAATACGAAATTAATGAAATGCAAAGAAAGGGTGCTTTCAAGAAACAGCTGAGTGATAGAAGAGGTATAGCAACAATATAATGTAACAAAAATTTGTTCTACTTGATAAATGATGTCTCACTATCTCACCCCTCTGAGCAGGCTTCATGCAATTGGGCTAAAGTTCTATGATGTTTGGAGAGATATCCATAGGAATAGAGATTTTGTGGGGAGGCGAGGTTCTGGATAAAGGAATCTGTCCTGGTAACAGATCAATGTAAACCCAAAGAAGCTGTTTCATTCTGAATTTATTTTATAGTTGGATGTTTTAATTAGATAGAGAGAGAAAAGCTATTTAAAGAATCACATTTATCGAGCACTTTAATCCATCTAAGCTCAAAGAGGTAAAAAAAGAAAAAGTGCTGTTTCTTTAGAGTAGAAGGGTTGAAATAAGTACCATAGGAAAACCTACTCACAATCTTGTGTGCACCAAGGGGGTGGGGGTGGGTATGGATGTAAACTGAGAGCATTGTCCTCTCTAATAGGAATTCTGCCTCAGGCAAAGTCTTCCTTTAATCCCAAATTTGTAGCATTGCAGAGTGAGACCTTGAAACTTGTTCACACTCAGAACTCTTCTAATTTTTGTATTCATTTTCTCTTGTCACTTTACCTGCCCCTTTTCTTTTGATGCATAAAAGGTATTTCTAAACTTCAACTGAATACAATTCTTGGAGAGTGAATTCTTTTTATGGGGGCAATGTCTTCACTTTTCTAATCTCTCCTGGTGCAACCCCTCCAAACCCATACTCTGCTTGGCAGCAGAATGGACACCATTCTCCATGCTAAAATAGGTTGCGAGAGGAATTACAATTGTGACAATAGCGTCAAAATCATGATCAAATAGTGATCATGAATACTTATCCATGAATATTCATGCATAACTGTTTTTTATGCATGATTGCTACTTAGTCATGATTTTGGCACTATTGCCATGAACTTAACGTTTCTAGGATGGAGGACCATCACCTCCCAAAAATAGTACTCTATGATGAACTCCCCATGGGTCAGCGTAAGAGGGGCACTCCAAAAAAAATGATACAAGGACTCCCTGAAACAACATCTCAGGCTCGGCCAAATTGATCACCAACAATGGTCTGCCCTGGCCTCACATCGGGAGGCATGGAGATGCACTATCCACAATGCTGCAGCCTTATTTGAGAACTCACGTTGAACAAGTCTTGAAGAGAAACAACAACGCAGAAAGAATCACAACTCAGAAACATCACCCAAGGAGACCTTCTGCTGTGCTTTCTGCAACCGGACTTGTTTATCTCGGATTGGCCTTTTTAGTCATCAGTGTGCTTGCAGAAAGTGCGGGATGAGTCCTTCCTGAATCTTTGTTTGCGAAGAAAAGCCAGAGAGAGAGAGAGAGAGAGAGAGAGAGAGAGAGAGAGAGAGAACTTCCCAAACTACTTTACTGGGCATCAGTTGCATGGGGAGACAGAAGTCGATTCTGCTGGTGATCAATCAGAGCGCAGATGATGTTTCTCTCAGGTTTGAGAGGGGGTACCAGGCCAGGAGAGGTTGTACACTTAAGTACAGTTGTCCCTCCATATCCACAGATTTAATATCCACAGATTTAAGTATTCATGGCTTGAAAATATTCTTTAAAAAATAATCATCCAAAAAGCAAACCTTGATTTTGCCATCTTATATAAGGGACACCATTTTACTATGCTATTGCATATAATGGGACTTGAGTATTTATGGATTTTGGTATCCATGGGGGGTCCTGGAAACAAACCCCAGTGAATGTGAAGGTACAACTATATATTCAGTCTTCCTCTGAGCCCAAGGTCACTCAGTGGGTTTCCATGGCTGATAGGAAATTCGAACCCTGGTCTCCCAGAGTCCTAGTCCACTATGCAAACCATTACACCATGCTGGCTTCATTTTTAATCTGCAACTCCCAGAATTCTTCAGGCAGAATTGCCAGTGACAGGAGGTATAGTAACCCTTCATATTCACTGGGGTTTGTTTCCAGGACCCCCCATGAATATCAAAATCCATGAATACTCAAGTCCCATTATATGCAATGGCATAGCAAAATGGTGTCCCTTATATAAGATGGCAAAATCAAGGTTTGCTTTTTGGATGATTATTTTTTAAAGAATATTTTCAAGCCATGAATACTTAAATCTATGGATACCAAAATCCCTAGCAGTGACTGTTCCAAGTTCTGTAAAAGAGCATATCCTCCAACATTTCACAGATGAAAACCAGGACATGTATTACCAAGCAACACCAGAGTGTGATCAAGGTGTCAAAGGTTATTAATGAAGAGGAATAGACAAACTAGGAGAGGCTGTAGCAGTTTGCTTTTTCCTTAGCCTACAGGGAAGGACAAGATTTCACTCTGTCTTCTCCTCTCCCCCTCACATTTGAGTTGAGTGTAAACTACTTTTGCACTTTGAACTGAATTTACAACAATTGAAATAAACTAGGGAACAAAATGAAAAAAAGTGGGGGAAGGAGAGAGAAACAAAGATATTTTTAGAGCAGCTGAGAATGTGGGATGACAGAGGATTAATTTATACTTTTCCTATCAAATCAGGGTAGTTGGAGGATATGAAAGAGGGACACCTGGCTAAAGTTCCACTGCAAGATTTTGGGACTGGATGGGAATCCAAAAGGAGAGGATTTGTGGGAGAGGAGTAGAGACACAGAGTCCACTAAGGATCATTGTCGGAAATGGGAGATGGATGTCAAAAGGATTGCTGTGGATCTTTCAGAGACAATTTACAGCCTAGAAGACTTGTACATTAGCTTAAAGATGCCAGATCAGTCCTTTGAAGGTTTGTGACTGGTTTTACAATTGTCATTTTAAATGTATCCCATTTGACTTTGATTCTACCCCCACGCACATAACTAAGGAATTGTGCATATATATTGTCGTCTTAAATATTGTATTCCCACCACTGCATCAGTGAAAGTGGATTACAAATCCCAGACAGTTCATGCTAAAATAAATCTGTTAGTCTCAGAGGTGTTACAAGACTCCTTTCTTTTCCTTCCTTCCCATCTTTTTATCCTGATACAGATTGACAAGCTCTGTTTCTTTGAAAACTGTACACACAACTCTGTGTGACTATAAACAATTCTCTCCCTTTTGCCAAGTGGTAGAAGGAAAAGTCCATCAGATGTTATTCTAAAAAGAAGATAAGAAGTCTAGGCCTTTTGATACAGAATGAAGGACTGTGGGAAGGTGGGGGAGGGACAGCATCACCCTTTGTCAGGTCTCCCTTCTTGGGCTCCCCAGCTCCAATGTCTCTGACAAGTCTCTGAGGTATCCAGCTGCTTTTAGCCCAGCTTGACAAAGTGGAAGAAATAGGAAACCTGAATTATTGAAGAGTCTGGCAGTTGACTTCTAACCCTCTCCAAGGCTTTCTCTCAGGATCCATCACCTCTATATTTCCTCTGAATGCCTAGAAAGGGAGCCAGAGAGGAGGGGAGCCATGATGAGGGAGCTAGGGAATCCCTGGCAAAATCTCCAGGGGCTGGACCAGGATAGCTGCAGCAGCATGGCAAGAGTCACAGAGGAGAGGTAGGAAGCCGTCTGAAATTGAAGGAAAACCTGTGTTCATTTAGCCCAATATTGTCATCTGGCAGTTGGGGCTGGTGACTTCCAGGTCGATGGGGTGGGGTTTCATCCAAACATTAAAGGGACTGGCAAAAAGAATGAATCTTTTCTGAGGATAAGTTTCAGCATCTTGGAGAACTCCTTTGAGTTGAATCACCACCACTGCTGCATCATGCACATGGAAGCCATCAGCCATGGGATGTGACTCTCCAAGGAGTTTGTTCTTGTGTGCCTTCAAGTCAGTGAACTTAAGACAAATCTGAATCAGTATCCTGTGGGCTAGACAATGCAACTGTTAGGAGGATTTGTATTTGGTTGACTGACTGAACCCAAAGGGTAATCACCAATGGCTCCTCTTCATCCTGGAGAGAAGTGACTAATGGGGTGCCACAGGGTTCTGTCCTGGTCCCAGTGCTATTCAACATCTTTATCAATGACTAGGGTAAGGGAATAGAGGGCATGCTTATCAAGTTTGCAGATGACACCAAATTAGGAGGGGTAGTTAATACCCCAGAGGACAGGATCAGAATCAAAATGTCCTAAATAGATTAGAAAACTGGGCCAAAACTAACAAAATGAATTTCAGCAGGGAGAAATGTGGGATACCACCTTGGGCAGTAAAAATGAAATGGACAGATATAGGATTGGTGACACCTGGCTTGATGGCAGTACATGCGAAAGGGATCTAGGAGTCTTACTGGACCACAAGCTGAACATGAGTCAGCAGTGTGATGCAGCAGCTTAAAAAACCAATACGATTCTAGGCTGTGTTAATAGGAGTATAGTGTCTGGATCAAGGGGAATAATAGTGCCACTCTATTCTGCTTTGGTCAGACCTCACCTGGAATACTGTGGCCAGTACTGGGCACCACAATTCAAGAAGGATATTGAGAAGCTGGAACATGTTTAGAGGAGGGTGCCCAGGATGGTGGGAGGTTTGGAAGCCATGCCCTATGAGGAGCGGCTTAGGGAGCTGGACATGTTTAGTCTGGAGAAGAGAAGGTTGAGAGGTGACATGATAGACATGTTTAAATATTTGAAGGGATGTCATATTGGGGATGGGGCAAGCTTGTTTTCTGCTGCTCCAGAGACTAGGACACAAAGCGGTGGGTTCAAACTACAGGAAAAGAGATTCCACCTAAACATTAGGAAGAAGTTTCTGATGGTAAGAGCTGTTTGGAAATGGAATATACTGCCTTGTAGTGTGGTGGAGTCTCCTTCTTTGGAGGTTTTAAGCAGAGTCTGGATGACTATCTATCGGCAATGATTTGATTGTGTATTCCTGCATGGCAGGGGGTTGGACTGGATGGCCCTTGTGGTCTCTTCCAACTCTGTGGTTCTATGATTCTATGACAGTTTTTTTGTGTGGCAACGTTTGTTCAGAGGGAGTTTGCCATTGCCTTCCTCTGAAGCTAAGAGAGTGTGATTTGCCCCAGGACATAGAATCATAGAATCATAGAATTGTAGAGTTGGAAGAGACCACAAGGGCCATCCAGTCCAACCCCCTGCCACACAGGAATCACGATCACAGCACCCCCAACAGATGGCCATCCAGCCTCTGTTTAAAGACCTCCAAGGAAGGAGACCCCACAACGCTCCGACCTGTGGTGGGTTTCCCAGAACATTCATTCCTGTCTGTGCATGAAGTTTTCTGGTCTTCCCTGGTGGTTCCTCCTCCAAGAACTAACCAAGCTCAACCCTGTTTTGCTTCTGAAATCACATGTCAGAAGAGACTATTCAGGGCAGCATGATATCCTTACATCATAGGAGGCCTCACCTGACACAACAGATAGGCTATACTGGGAAGGGGTTGATTCCTGAAAGAAAAACAAGTGAGTCTATGGAAGAACTAAGCCATATCAGCTGGCGACTTCCATATCAACAGACCAGTGAATCCACTCTGGGTTTTAGTCCAAGCCAAACTTTGGTTCCCAAACTTTGACCCTCCAGGTGTTTTGGTTCTCAGAAGCACCAGCCAGCATGGCTGTCAGTCAGGAATTCTGGGAGCTGAAGCCTAAAACATCTGGAGGACCAAAGTTTGGGAACTACTAGTTCAATGGTGTCCAACCTGTGGTCTTCCAGGTGTTTTGGACTCCCATTCCCAGAAGCCTGAGCCAGGTGGTCCAATGGTCAGGAATTTTGGGATGTGTAGTCCAAAAACACCTAGAGGCCCACAGGTTGGACACCACTGCGTGATTAATCTAAGCTTTATAGGAGCTATTCAAGGTGCTGAATATGTTTTGCAATAATAGGGTTGTGCACCTTGGAAGGTTCCATTATAGTATGCCTTAAAACCCAGAGTGGACTAACTATCCCAATGACTTGAAAGCCACCGGCTACCTCTGATATGTAGGTAATTGTAAATTAGATTCAGGAGCTACCATTGAAAACAAGGTATAGCAAGATCCCATTTTGGTCTACTCTGAATCCCATTCACTTCAGTGGGGCATCCACCTAAGCCTAAGGTCTAAGGCTGCAGTCTGAGCCTGTACAGTTTAGTAGTAGCCCATGTCCCTGCCCTAGCTGCCTTGATCAGAACCTGATCACTAATATGTGATCTAAGTTATACCAAACCAAGCCATCCCCAAGTTTGCAGAAGAGAATTTTTTTGGACCATGACTCTCAAAAGCAGCTGGATGTTGGGGGGCTATAGTCCAGAAAACCACTTTTCCTGGCTCTGCAAACTCCCCCATGTTCTGGAGGAAGAAGACATCTGATTCAAGAGTGTTCACCAGGGCTTGAATATCCCTTTATTGTTTCACCTCCCCAGGCTTGGGTTGGGAAGACTTCAGCTGCAATCCACAAGTGCACTTAGGACGTTATGAAATAAAGTGAAATAATAGCACTGTAACAGTAAACTGGACTGAATCCATGGGACAGGTTAATTCGAAAGAGAGGCACCCGCATTGATGGGCCTTGGACCCATTGATTTGGTTTGTTCTGGGTTGTATCTTTTCTCCCTGAACCTGCTTCTCCTGGACAGTCTGAGTTCAGAGAGAAAAATCATGTCTAGGGATTTTACAAAGAGGTGAAAGGAGCAATCCAATCCACACAAAGGCCTTTGAAACTCTCAGGTTGCCTTGGCTCATTTACTTTAGTTAGCTGAGATCCATACTCCTGGCCTTCATGGGCCTATGAATCCCTTCCACCCTTTTGAATCTGTTCAAATATTCAGTTTAAATTCTAATCTGGTGTAAAGGCTGTGTGTGTGTGTGTGTGTGTGTCAGAATGCCCATGGCCTAATCCACTCTACACAAATAATCCAGTTTGAAACTGGATTATTTGCCATGGCTCCTTCGTATTAAATCTTGGGATTTGTAGTTTGACAAGGTCTTTAGCCTTCTCTGCCAAAAAGTGCTGATGCCTCACCAAACTACAAACCCCAGAACTCCATAGGAGGGAACTATGGGAAGTAATCAAATTTCAAACTGGATTTTTTGTGTAGTGTGGACACACCCCATGTTTCTCTACACCTACCAGCCTCGCACTCATTACTTTCTTCTTTCTTTTAATCACCAGTGAAGGTGAAAACAATGCATTGATTTGTAGCATGTTTGCCTGGAAGTTAGGTTCCCCCTCTGTTCAGTGGGAGGAAATGTGAATACTGGGAGTCCTTCCCATGATTGTTTGAAACTATTGCCAGGAAAAAAGTGTGTGTGTGTGTGTGTGTGTGTGTGAGAGAGAGAGAGAGAGAGAGAGATTGAAAGAGGAATCCATCAATTTCTCCTCCACATTGAGCAATCTTTAGGGTCATGTGGAATACTGAAAGGAAGGTTTTATGGAAATCCACCATCTTCATGTTTAGACTGAAGAGGTCTCTCTCTGGTTAACTTGGCTCAAAGAAAGGCTGGTGTGTCTCTGTGTGTTTTCTTTGTCAAATACATGGTCCACAGTTCACCGCAGACCTTGCCTCTTCCTCATTGCTAATCTGGTGGGGGCACAACCACTACCACCAGTCATTATTATTACTCACCACACAAACATCAGCATTTCCCGGATCTCATGCATTATTTTTTTTATTCCAGAATTAAAGATAACACAGATCCTAATCCACTCCAAGTGCATATGGGGGCACTTGAATTAAAGCAGCAAAAAGAGGTGTGTGCGCTTGGCTGTGCGCACTAAGGTAGATTTGCCTGTGTGCGTCTTCATAATGAATCCAATTAGCATGGGGGAAACCCATTAGGCGCAAGAGCAGGGAAATCATCCTCTCTCCTCCACCCACACCCCCTGCACGACACAAATCTATGTTAAGGCTTTGACAGCTTGACGTGGGAGTCCTTCCACTAACCTCCCTTGCCCTGCCCTCCCTTCCAATGGGTCGGGCTGGACCACTCAGCCTCACCTCCCTTTGACAGCCAAGCAAGGGGAGGCCAGGCCAGAGGTACCATTGTCCAAACCTGACCCTCCATTAACACCCCTCGATTAGCTTCTGTCTCCTCTCCCCGGTTCCCACCCCGTCCCCATCTTCTCAAATCGCCTGTGTGACCAGGAGGGGCTGAACTCTTCCTCCCCTCCTCTCTCTCTCTCTCACACACACATTCACGAACGAGACTCTGCTTGCTGGCGCCTCCCTTTGCAGCATCTAAAAGAGTGGAGTGAAGGAGGATCTCCAAGCCTCGCCCCTCCCAGGGTTAAATTCGCTTTATTGCCCTTTCTGGAGAGGGAATCCCCCATCTCCGTCTACATGCAGAATCTTCCTCTGATCCCCTGCCAACAAATGCGAAAGGAGGAACCCAGTGGAGCCTCCTTAACCAAACACAATCATAATCAATCACAATCGCAATGGCCCTGGGGATTCCTGGGGATGCCTCCCAACTAGGGGAGACCCGCAGGATCAATGGACCAACAGTGAGGTCCAACAGAGAGGTGAAAAATGGCCAAACTTCCTCCCGTTGAAACCAGTAGGTATCAGATCGCAGAGTTTGCAAGCTTTCTTAGCCATCTGGATCTTTATTGACTCATCTCTCTCTCTCTCTCTATTCAGCATCCATCAAAAATGGAAACAGCAGACCTGGAAGAGCCAATCTGGATGGACCATCGTATTGTCTCTCTAATTGGAGGATGAAGAAGAGGAGGAAGAGGAGGAGGGTGGCTGGGTAGATGGGAGGTGTAAGAGAAGCCGCTGACCTGTTGGGTGAGAGGCACAGGTTGGGAGGGTGACATTTGATTGTAAGCCTCCCTTTGAAAAGAAGAAAAGGAGGGGACCAGTCCAAGGGAGGCTGGGGGACCAGGCGAGCAGGGAGGGTTGCTAGGAGACAGGGATGCTGGCGAAGTTCTATCAGAAGCGCTACCCTGACCTTATGCAAATAGGGGGCTGCCGATGCTTTGTAGGGAGATGACATTTCCACCCACCATGTCACCCATACCTGGCACTCAGTCTTTTATTCAAATGTCCTCTAAAACACACTCGCCGAGAAGGATGTGACAATGCATGACATAGTTAAGGCGAGAATTGAGAGAGAGAGAGAGAGAGATCGGAGCTGATGACAGTGGGGGATTCAGCCACTCGATTTCAATGTCAGCTGTTTTTTCCCCCCTTTTTCCTTTCACGTTTTGGAAAACTAGGCGTTCCCACCCTCTTTCTCCCCTCCTCCCTCCCTCGCCAAAGAAGTCCATAGACAGCCCTCGTTCAGCATCCAAAGGCTATCCGCCTGAACTCACATGCTGGGCTCTAGAAACGTTTGGATGTTATGGCTTAACAACAGGGTGGAAAGATGGAGAAACTACTATTTATATCAGGTTCCTTAACACTGCATACATCTTCCCCATGTTATCCCTCTCCCCTCTCCAGATCACTTTACTTTTTTTATATATAACTCACACAACTACCCTGCGAAGTAGGTTAGGCTGAAAGATGGCAACTGGCTCAGGGAACATTAGACCCAGGTCTCCCAGTCCAGTGTTAAACATTTTAAGGGCCCTGCAGCCACAGGAGGTCCATCATTGTGGGGGACCCCCGTTGTAACCCTCTTCCTGCAAAAACATTATTAGTAATAATCTGAATATCCTGTACTGTGAATAGGTTAGGTTAAATTGATCTGAGATAAATATATGGGCCCCTCAAAATAAAGGGTTGCAGCCCCCCCCCCAAAAAAATTCCTGAAACCAGTCCTAGTTAAACATCTATACTACATGACAGGAGACATGACAGGAGACAGTCTAACCACTACATATCACCATTTTAAAATTTTTTGTTTGTTTATAACTAGGAATTGAGGATGGCCATTAAAAAATAAATATATTAAGAACCAGGAATGAGGAAAGGCACCCTGGAAGCTTAACTGGTGAAGCAGAAGTGACATTCTTCAATGCATTTGGAAGGGCTAGGGATAGGAAAGGAAAGGAAATCTGCACATGCTCAGAGTTATTGCAAATGTGTCATCTACCTCCATGATTTCTACCCAGACTATAGGTTGGACCATTAAAGCCTGCCCATTTACAGGTCTGAATTGTCCTCCCCATGAAAATATTCCTTGAAGGTAGAAAACTAGCCTGTGATCAGGCCTCTAATCTACAATGTTTAGTTCTCTACCTGCAAGGTAGTGTTGGTGGTGACTGGAGCATTCCATCCTGGGGAGGGATAGGTAAAAGAAGTGATATCATCTAACTTTCTGACCTACACCTACCATCTAAAATGATATATAAGTACATCTTCCTCTATGAGAATTAGGAACTTGGAGAGGTATAACATGTGTGAATGTCAGAGAGGGAAGCAGGCAGGTGTCTTTGGGTACATTCCACAGTCTTCCACTTCTGCCCTTCAAGTTGATTCCCACTTAAGCAACCGTATCCTAGAATAAGCTTCTTTTACAGGAAGTCTGTGAAATCTTGGGTAAAACTTAGATCATTTTAAGGGAAGAGGTTGCATTTCAACCTCCCTCCTAGAAAACAAGAGGAATCAAGCAAATTTTACACCCAGGTAGAATCATAGAATCGTGGAACCATAGAGCTGAGACAGACCACAAGGGTCATGGTCATCCAGCTTCTGTTTAAAAACCTCCAAAGAAGGAGACTCCACAACACTGCGAGGCAGCACATTCCACTGTCGCTCTTACGGTTAAGAAGTCCCTCCTAAGGTTTAGGTGGAATTTCTTTTCCTGTAATTTGAATCCATAGCTCTGCATCCTAGGGCTGATTTAGACAAGAAAATATAATGCTGAATGCTGCACATTAATGCAAAATTGCAACAGAGTTCTTTTGTCTCCATGGTTCTTTGGCAAAATCGCTGGTATCTGAAGCTATTCATGTTTGAAGTTCACATGCAGCCATGCCTGCAAATCAACACGGTGGCCAAATATTTCACAGAATCACAGAATCACAGAATCGTAGAGTTGGAAGAGACCACGAGGGCCATCCAGTCCAACCCCCTGCCACGCAGGAAATCACGATCAAAGCATCCCCAACAGATGGCCATCCAGCCTCTCTTTAAAGACCTCCAAGGAAGGAGACCCCACCACGCTCCGAGGGATTGTGTTCCACTGCCGAACAGCTCTTACTGTCAAAAAGTTCCTCCTAATGTTGAGGTGGAATCTCTGTTCCTGGAGCTTGCATCCATTGTTCCATGTTCCAGTCTCTGGAGCAGCAGAAAACAAGCCTGCTCCATCCTCAACGTGACACCCCTTCAAATACTTAAACAGGCTATCATATCACCTCTTAACCATCTTTTTTCCAGGCTAAACATACCCAGCTCCCTAAGTCTCTCCTCATAAGGCACGGTTTCCAGACCTTTCACTATTTTAGTCGCCCTCCTCGGGACACGCTCCAATTTGTCAATATCCTTTTTGAATTGTGCTGCCCAGAACTGAACACAGTATTCTTGGTGAGGTCTGACCAAGGCAGAATAGAGTGGCACTATTACTTCCCTTGATCTAGACACTATACTTCTATTGATGCAGCCCAAAATCGCATTGGCCTTTTTAGCTGCCACATCACATTGTTGACTCATGTTCAACTTGTGGTCTACTAGGACTCCTAGATCCCTTTCGCATGTAGTCTCGTTCAGCCAGGTCTCCCCCATCCTGTATCTATGAATTTCGTTTTTCTGCCCTAAGTGCAGTACCTTACATTTCTCCGTATTGAATTTCATTTTGTTAGCTCTGGCCCAGCTCTCCAGTCTATTCAGGTCATTTTGAATTTTGATCCTGTCCTCTAGGGTATTTATTAGCTACTCCTCCTAATTTGGTGTCATCTGCAAATTTGATAAGTATGCCCCTAATTCCCTCATCCAAGTCATTGATAAAGATGTTGAATAGCACTGGGACCAGGACAGAACCCTGTGGCACCCCACTGGTCACATCTTTCCAAGATGAAGAGGAGCCAATGTTTAAACATGGCTATCATGACACCTCTTAACCTTCTCTTCTCCAGGCTAAATATATGCAGCTCCCTAAGCTACACCTCATAGGGCATCGTTTCTAGAACTTTTACCATTTTGGTTGCCCTCTTCTGGATATGTTCCAGCTTGTCAATATCCTTCTTGAATTGTGGTGCCCAGAACTGGACACAGTATTCCAGATGAGGTCTGGCCAAAGCAGAATAGAGTGGTACCATTACTTCCCTTGATCTTGACACTATATAGCTATTGATGTAGCCTAGCATCACGTTGGCTTTTTTAGCTGCCACATCACACTGTTGACTCATGTTCAGCTAATGGTCTACTAAGACTTCTAGGATCCTTTCCCCATGTACTGTTGCCAAATAGGTGTCTCCCATGTTATATCTGTATATTTTGTTTTTACTACCTAAGTGTAGTACTTTACATTTCTCCCAGTTGAAATTCATTTTGTTAGTTTTGGCCCAGCTCTCTAATTTGTTGAGGCCTTTTTGAATTCTTATCCTGTCCTCTGGGGTATTCATTATCCCTCTTAATTTGGTGTCATCTGCAAATTTGATAAGCATGCCTTCTATTCTAGTGTTTATTAACCTGTGGTCCACAGACCTTCAGGGGCCCATGATGTCCTCACAGGGGATCTGTGAAGGCTTGAAGACTGCTTGGCCCACCTTCCTTCATTATCTCACTTTTAAGAAACTCCCATCCATCATGAACTCCCTTCTCTTTTAATATTCCTGAACATGGGATCACACCCAGTATTTCCCCAAGTTTACTGAAATCAGCTTTCTTAAAATCTAGGATGGGTGTCTGACTATGCTTCGTTTCCCCTTTCTGCTGTATAACAAACTCCAGGAGAACACAGTCACTTCTCTGTAAAGATCCCACCACATTCAACACATTAACCAGGTCATCACTGTTTTGGGTATTTAAAATAGTTGAGATTGGTTAGCTCAGTAGCAGAGTAAAAACACACATTTAGCAGAAGGGTTTATATTGGGATACAGCCAAGCCAGTTTACTGCTCCTCACACACACAGTATCTATCTGAGAATAAAACAAGCTTAGCCTTCTTTAAAAGTATAAAAAGTAGTTTACTTACCGAAGTTCTTATGCATGAGAAATATACAGGTACATCATCTTAAAATATGCAAGCAGGAAATAAAATATATAGTTCTATATGCTAATCAGCTACTGACCCCTTAGAAAATGTGGGTGCTCTATAATAAAGAAAATAAAGAAGTTGGAGGAGAGAAGCTCCCTCATGGCTTCTCTCACAAAACAACAAAAAAAAGTTGTGAGCCTCCTGGGCTACTTTCAGGGAACAAAGAAAGGCTATGTGCAACCAGAAGAGAGGGGACCATAAAACAAGTAAACAGGAAATTAGGCTATAAAACATCCCTTCCATGCACTTTAACTCTTTAATTACCATGCAGCCCAATGTATGCAAAAGTTGCAAATATCCCAAGATGTTGGTTAAGATCAGATCTAAAACAGCTGATCTGCTTTTGCCTCTTCCATGTTCTGGACAAAGAAATTATCTGCAAGGCAAGTGAAGAATTTGTTGGAGCTTATATTCTTGGCAGAGTTTGACTTCCAACAAATATCAGGATAGTATCTCCCATTACTACTACATCTCTCCTTTCTGAGAGTATAGGTGCCCATGTTCATCTACTAGGTCAACTAATGCTGCTCCATGGAACCAGTTTATGGATCTAAGCTGGAAGAGAAACAGGGTAGTGATGGGGGTGGCATGGAGCCTGTTTTTGAGGAAGGTGGAGTGAAGAGAGAAAGTTCTGCCTAGAGTCTCAAGAGTGAGGTATCAGGTCTGCACTTCTTTCCAGACAAAGGTAAAACACACACAGGCAGATAAAACCATCATTGACTGCAAATAATGATGAGTGCATTTTTGGAAATGCAATGGATAGCTGGACAAGAAGAAGCCTATAGGTGGAGACCACTAAGAACTAGAAAGAAGCCTCCTGCAAGGAAATGACCACCAGATTCCAGTGGGAGTTGACTTAGAGGTGTAATTGTCCAAAGAGACCTGCTCCCAGTTACACACCAGTATAAGACTGGTAGATATCACCTGCTACTGGCAATGTTCAGCTTTTTTTTTTTTTTTTTTTTTTTTTTTGAGGGGCTCCCTCCAAAATGAAGCTTTGGAAGTTCCATGTGGCCAATGAGCCATTTTTTCCTCCCGCCTGCCTTAACCAGATTTCCTAAATCCCATTATATCTAACGAGTTTTATGCACAATAAATACATTCTGAAAGGCTGTTTGCACCCAGAGCTCCCAGATATCAAAAGGCCTGTTGAAAAATAAAAAGTTCTTCTCCTACCTATAAAAGGATAGCAGGGAGGGCACCAAGGAATCTCCCAAGGAAGAGAGTTCCATAGCCTGGGAGAAGCCACCAAGAAGGCCTTCTTCTGTCTTCCCACCAGGTGTACCTGTTAGGATAGGGGGGCTCAGAGAGCAGGTTAAGTGCAGATGGAAGAAATGATTCTCCCTCTAGGCCCCCATCCTGATGATTATTGTGCAATTGAATGGCTGGACAGAAGATGACTATCATGAAAGAGAGTGTATGTTATACAACTGCCTTCTAGATCATAAGAGGCAGCCATGGGCATTGGCAGATGACTTTAGAGTACAGCTTCGAAAAATTACCGTACTTGGGGGATCACAATTCCCACAATGCCCCAGCCAGCATGGTCAGTGGCCAGGCTGGCTGGGAGATTCTGGGAGTTGTAGACCAAAAAAGTAACCTCCCTATCCTCTGATTTACAACAGGAGTGGAAAACGATTGTTTTGTTGTCAGGCCTTGCTATATTTGTATTACACTTTGAAATTTTTAGCTGTAAGTGGTGTATAAATATTACAGACATAGATACATAAAGATATGAATATTGTCTCACAATGCTTTCAGAGCTTGAAAAATTTCCTTATTTGGACTACACTCCCAGAATCCCCCAGCCACCTATGCTGCCTGAGAAATTATAGATGTTGTCGTCCAAATGGGATATTCCTGCTCTAGCTCTTCTTTTGATACAATTCCCTGTTTCCAGCTCAGCCAATGGTGAGGAATGATCTTGGAAGACATAGTTTATTCACAATTGAAGGGCTTCAGGTTCACCAGCTGGGCTTCAAAGGAAGGGTCTGGTGCATCTGCCCAGACTCTTAATGGTAATAACTTTCCTAGTTTAAATCAAACCTCCAGATTCAATGGCAGTGTACAGTTGAATATGAATCCATTGTTTTGTGTGGGATGAACAGTGAAGGGAGTTTAGTGGCATGGCTTCAGGGCTCCCCAGACTCTGTGCTTCCCTCAAATATGCATATTTCCCATAACTGTTCATTTTAGAGGTACTGTTGAAAATCTACCTTTTTGTGCCAGCCTTTCTTGACTAATCCAATCTAACATCAGCTCCACAGGGCTCAGAAAACCTGTAGTTTAATGTGTGCATTTTGTTTATTTGTTACTCTTATACATGCTTTGAAATCAGGGGAGCTAAGCAGTTAACAAATTGTGGGAAGGTAATGAGTCTAAAAATAAAATTGTATTAAAAATTCCAGGATCTAGTCCTTTTAAAAACAACAAGAATTATCTCTTTAAAAATAGAGAGTTAAAATCATTCATTTACTTTTGACTTCATGTTCATGCAAATTGCGCTTAGGAATGCAGACTTGTAAGCTCAATTATCATTTAAAAGAAAAGTGTATTCAGAGGTCTGGGATCCCCCAGTTAAATTAGACTCATTACAAAGCAAAGGAGTCAGTTTAAAATGCAAATCAAAGTTTACTGAAGGTATATCAATCTCAATCTACATACTAAAACAAACTTAAAAAGAGAGGTCCCTAACTAAAGGTATTTAGGTAATAAAAACTCACTCAGCCTACAGCGGTAGGGCTGGCTTCCGATGCATCATGGCATGGTTTCAGATGAAGATGGCTAAGATATAGCTTAAGATGGCTAAGATGGCTCCAGCCTCATGGAAACTCAAACTTAAAAGAAAACTTACACAAAAGCAATAAAATTTAAATTAGGTCATGTGTTGAATGACCCAGCACTCCATTTGGCTGGAACTGCCCAGTGAAATAAGAGAAAGGGAACTTGGGATAAACAAAGGCATGCAGGGAAAAACCCTAGACTTATCTTAGGATGTGAATGAGGTACACAAGATTGCTTTTACTTTACAATGATTATTTCCCCACATACTACACAAATGCTAGCAATAGGATACATGCATACATACATTGTGTCCAGCTCCTTTGGAGATGTTCATTTTCTTTTGAACCACAATTCCTAGAATCCCCAGCCTGTCATTGCTTAGAATGTATGCTTTGTTATTGTTGCCTTGGCTTTGGAAGGATCAGACTTAAGCAGTTTACAAATACTGGGAATGCAGAAGCATTTTACAAATATTAGCAACACTACACATACATATGTTGTGTCTGGTCATGGTTTCATAGTCTGGAAAAGTTTCTTTTTGGACCACAATTCCCAGAACCCCCAACTGGCCATTGCTTACATTGTATGCTTTGTTATTGTTGCCTATGGCTTTGAAAGGATCAGAATTAAGCAGTTTACAAATACTGGGAATGCAGAAACATTTTACAAATATTAGCAATATTATACATGCATATGTTGTGTCTGTTCACGGTTTCATAGTTTAGAAAAGTTCCTTTTGGATCACAATTCCCAGAAACACTGCCCCCGCCCCCGCCAAACTGGCCATTGCTTACATTGTATGCTTTGCTACTGCTCCATGGTGAAAGGGCCGGATTTAAGTAGTTTACAAATACTGGGAATGCACAACAGGTTTACAAATGCTAGCAATAATGGAGAATGTTTAAAAATGGCACCAAGGAAATGGTTGGCTATATGCTCCTTACTGGTAAAAATAAGCAACATTAGCAGAGTATATGTTTAAAAATACACAGCAAAGTGATAGCAGTTCCAAACACATAGACAATTAACAGCCATCCAACCCTTCTGTCCTCCCCCTTTCCACACAGTGTTTAGCAAAAACAAAGAAAGTACTTCACAGCAGTCTTAAAATCATATAAAAAGTACTTTACTCATGAACATCATGTGTAAAACTTTGATACACAGGTACAAGACTTGAAGATATGCAGGAATAACAAAAATATACGCTGATTGCTACATCTCTTGAGACAAAATATGAAGAGACCCCTTCCTGAGGCATCCTGCCTGCAGGAGATCTTAATGGCAATTGGGCATCCTGTCTTCCAAGACAAAGAACTTTAAGGAACATCTCAGGTTACAACAGGAAATAACCTAATCCTTTCTGTTACATTCAACCTAACTGTTCACTAATAGTAAACAATCCAGCATGTTAGATTGCCACTAAACTCCAACAAGCAATATATGAACATATGCATGTTTCACCTGGCCATGATTCCAGAGTTTGGAAAAGTTCCCTTTTTGGACCATAACCCCCAGAATTTCCCCCAGCCAGCCACCGGCAAAAAGATCTTTTCTCTCACCTCCCTGTAAGTAAAGATGTTTGTATACTTTTATACTACTTTTGAGTGTTTTGAGTCCTTTTGTGCTAGAGAATATAAACTGGGGGAAATTGTGTGGATGGTTATCTTAAACATGCATGCTGGAATCAATAGGTGTCTGCTGCATACGTATTTTAAATAGAAAACTCTGCTGGTTAGTTCTCTGCTTTCTAAGGGAGTTAAAGCGATCAGTTTTAGGGAGCCTGTTTTGTAAGGTACTTCAAGTAAAGCAATATTGTTAATATAGTAACAATATTGTTATTTTTTTAACAAGCCCCGTTACTTTCCACCTCTGCTTTTGCTCCGAGGTTCTGGAGGCTGGGGCAGTCGGGGAGGGGGTCTGCTGAGCAGATGTAAAAGAGCAAAAGGACTCTGGGCGAGGAGGGGACTCTTGTTTGGCTAGACTCAGGCCCTGACCTGTGAACCAAAGCTGCGATCTATCCTCCCTGGCCCAGAAGCCAGGAGGCCGCCTCCGCCAGCCCTGCAAGCCAGCCAAGTCCAGCCATCAATATTTACGAGGCTCGATTGAATTTCGCCTGGCAAAGTTCACACCCCGCCAGGCAACGAGGCTGATATGAAATATTAATAGCCGACCAGGGGAGGAGAGAACAGCTACTTAGGTTGGAAAATAAAATAAAATAGCAAAGTGCAAATGAAACAAGCAATGGAACATTTTAAAGGCATCCTCTCCTCTTCTACCTCGTTCTTCCCGAGCCTCTCTCGCTAGTGTGAGAGGGGGCATTCACACTACACAAACAATCCAGGTTGAAACTGGATTGTTTCATGGCTCCTTCCTAGGGAATCCTGGTTTGGTGAGGCACCAGCACTTTTTGGAGGAGAAGGCTAAACACCTTGTAAAGCTACAAATCCCAGGACTGCATAGGAAGGAGTCATGCAAATAATCCAGTTTCAACCTGGATTATTTGTGTAGTGTGGCTTCCCCCTCATCAGAGAGAAAGAAAGTCGAACGAGCGACCGCGAATTATTCCGCAGGCCATTGCGAATCAAGCCCCCGCAGAACGTGCGAAAACGGTGAAAACTATACGGCTCAGCCCAGGGAGGAAAGGGCACGCAATTCACAGCCTGGAGAGTGTTCCCTGTCCTCTCCCACCTTTCTTTCTGTATAGGCCAAATCCACACTACACAAATAATCCAGTTTGAAACTGGGTTATTTACCATCGTCCCTTCCCATTGAATTCTGGGATCTGTAGTTTCCAAGG
This sequence comes from Gambelia wislizenii, assembly GCA_030847615.1. Classification (NCBI taxonomy): domain Eukaryota; kingdom Metazoa; phylum Chordata; class Lepidosauria; order Squamata; family Crotaphytidae; genus Gambelia; species Gambelia wislizenii. The sequence continues at coordinate 18,179,539 of JAUMIR010000009.1, read as the reverse complement.
GTCCTTTGCCTTCTCTGCCGAAGAGTGCTGATCCCAGGATTCTATAGGAAGGAGCCTTGGCAAATAATCCAGTTTCAAACTGAAGTATTTGTGCAGCCTGGATTCAGCCATGCATGATGCCAGTCTTTTCTCGACCTGGCTGTTCTCACGTGCATCGACTTCCCCGCCTACGCCCAGGAAAGGGGCATTCACACAAGCAAGGCTCTAACAGGTGTTTGCACAAGTACAGGGAAGTGGGAAGTGGGAAGTGGACTTTGACTCCCAATTCAGTGAATCCGCTGCTGGTTTTAGTCCTACCTTTACAAGAGCTAGCCAAACCCTATTCCCTAAGTACGACCATTAACTGGGGGGGGGGGGCTTTCAAAGTTCGGACAGAAACTCAGAACGGGTTCTTCGACCCACTGAGTGGGATCCATCAGCAAACCTGGATGAGCTGACCTCCAATATTTACTCATCCACGTGTACCTGCTGAAGGTGGGGGATCGGGATCCATCCTTTGGAGCGGTCCGATGGCGAAAGACATACAGCTGGCGGGATATTTCAGGAGAAAGCAAATTTCCATGCCTGTAAAAAAACAACCCCACTAACATTTTGTAACGAGAGGCCAGCCAAACTTCCAGCCTGCCCAACACAGAACCTTACTACATGCAAAAAAGCACCCAATATCTTATACTGCAACAATAAATAATGTTTCCATGCCCTCGTCCCCTGTCTCCTGCTGCACAAATCTGGATATTATTTAGGCATCTCTAACAATGTTTAAACCCCACTAATTTAACTGGGTCAGTTCAGGACCTGGGTAGATCTCTCTCTCTCTTTGAACCAGCAGGTCTTTCGGACTTGTCAGTCCTATAAATTGACCTGCAAGTGAGTCCTATTGAATAGGACTGACATCTCAGTAAACGTGGGTAGACTTGCAACGTGGGTCGACTCTGTGTCTCCGAGAGAGGAAACCTGCCATTCTGTATGCACTTACTTGGAAATAAATTGCTTGGGGATAAGTCCCCTTTTAAGAATACCTAAGATCCGTGTCTTGAGATCGATGCAACTTGCAGAAGAAGAAACCAACAATCCTAGGGAGCTGACTCGATTTACCACACTAGAGAAATAATCCAGTTTGAAACAGTTTCAAACTGGATTGTTTGCATTGCTCCTTCCTATGGAATCCTGGTTTTGTGAGGCATCAGCTGTCTTTGTCAGAGTAGGCTAAAGACCTTGTAAAACTATAAATCCCAGGATTCCATAGGAAGGAGCTATGCAAATAATCCAGTTTCAAACTGGATTATTTGTGTTGTGTGGATTCCCCCTAAGGTTGGATCCGAGCCTATATTCTTAGGCAGTGTTCTTACTCCACGGAAAACAGGCCTGGCTTCCTCCGGAGGAAACTGGCCTGCGAGGATTGTGCTGCGCTGCATTAATTTAGATTGGATCATGTTCTCCTCTTTTTCCCTGTCTGGTCCTAGGTCTTCCTTTCTTCCCACCGTCCTTCTCAAACGCACCAACTCTTTCTCTGGGATGAGCCATAGAACTGAACTACACCAAAGAACTGGAACCATGTGTGTAGGCGCCCTTAAAATATAAAAGATATGGGCAATTTAGCAATTCAAAGTAAGAGCCCCAAATGAATACCCTTGAATCCTGGCTTGAGAAGAGTTTGACTCTGAAACTACTTTGGCTGTGTCCTTTTTTTAAATAAATAAACAAACAAATAAATAAAATAAAGGAACAATTCCCGTCTTTCAAAATAAAACAACAAGCATCCATTAATTAATATCTTTGTCAATGAACAGTTGCTCAGAATCTCTCCGGATTAAACACTGTATCTGCCACAAGCTCAGGTATTTCCTGGGGCTACGCTGACACTTGGGGTACATTATTTTAATCCAGAAGGTTTACAAAAGAGCACCACTTCCTCGCCTCTTTCGCACAGATGCGGATTTCCGTCCTACACCTTTCTGACGAACTTGTAGACACGTTTCAGGACTTGGTCATTTCTTTTCTAGAAGTTGGCAGATTTGGGGCTTGTAGAACCTGGAGACCAGGGTTCGAATCCCCGTTCAGCTATGAAAACCTACTGGGTGTCCTTGGGCAAGTCACACATTCTCAGCCTCAGAAAACCCCGTGATTGGGTTGCCAGAAGTCGGAAACGCGCAACAATAACAAAGAATCTACTTCGCTGTTGCTTTTCTTACTAGCATCCCAGCATTTGCTAAAAAGGGCCAGATATAAATTATGGGGGTTGAGTGTGAAGTATCTGGCGTACCCCTCTTTAGCGACACACAACCAACACAAACGCACAACCATGTCTGGGTTACTAGCATTTCTAGGGTTTTGCGGCTAGTTATGCCTCTCTTCCCAAACAACTGGTCAAAAGCAACCAATATATACTATACTCCTAATTTGACAAGGGAAGAGTACTGGCTATGCGTAGAAGGTCACCTATAGTCATTTTTTTTAAAACAGTACTTTCTATTTTATTTATTGTTAAACTCGAGAGCCTGTGCAATGGATTTGTCTAGTGGAGCGCAGCGTGCACAGAACTGGCCCCACCCTTTAAACCAAGGGTTCATCTGCTGTGGCCTTGCAAGCATGGACGTAGCAGTGAAGTCCTCGGCTAGGTTTGATTAGAGTTTCCTTCTCTTAGATGGTTGACCACCTTACAGGGTTTGACGAGCACCATCTGCCCGGGTTTGGGATTAGAGTTTTCTTTCTCCTAGGACGGTTGCCATAATGCTAGAGAGCCCATCCTGCCCCTTGACGCTCTTTGTCAGACCCTTCGGTTTTGACCTGTCTGGCATGGGAGGCCCTACCAGTGGCTATTATGCCACCGCCACCATAGCTCAAAACATCATTAGGGTAGGCAAGCCTCTCTCCCACGACAAGGGGGCGTCAATGGAGAGGTATTGTTAAACTACTGAGAGAGGATATCCACCAGATCCACGCGCCTATTCTGAAGAATGTGACCACAGAAAGTCTAAAGTTAGTCCTATTTTCAGCTTCTGAAAAAGAGATCTTTTATGGTGCTGTCTTCTTTTTACAGTTTTTTTTAAAAATCAATACACAGCTGACAGTTTGCAGAAATTTGAAAAGGGGAAAAATTCCTTTCCCTGTGAATGAACTGCGCCTTCTTATTAGGAGTTGTATCACCTGATTCTGTCCATTCGCGTTTGACTCCTACAGAATTCAATAGGATTTTCTCCCAAGTAACTATGGCCAGGATTATATGCTGCTGAGACCGAAAGTGCGCGTGGAGGGGTGTGTGTGTTCGTGATGAAAAAAAAATCACTTTTCACCATCTCTAATCAGCAAGGAAATCTGATCAGAATTAAAAGAGAGACAGAGACAAATTCAGTTTATAGACATTTTATTTCCAGAATGAAGTAGTAGCATGGGGCAAAGGGAGGGAACACATTTATGTGGGGTATTACCAGTCACCCCTTAATAAAACCAAATTTGACCTGGGGACGGACGTTACCTCCATGCGAAATATTTTTACATTATCTTAATTTCTTTGGGAGGAACCGTGTTAAATCTGGATTGAGATGAGTTCCACCCTTGAATCCCATGAGATTTTTGATTTTGAAGCGGTCTGTTGTTCAGGACCGGTTTAAAGAATTTTGGGGCTCCCTGCAATGCTTTATTTTGGGGGCCCCATATATTTATCTCAGGTCAATGTAACCTAACTCAACCTAAGCTATTCACAGTACAGGATATTCAGTTTATTACTAATAATGTTTTTGCAGGAGAAGGGTTATGACGCCCCCCCAATGATGCGACCTAGGACTGGTTTAAGGAATTTTGCCCCCCCTGCAATGCTTTATTTTGGGGGCCCCATATATTTATCTCAGGTCAATGTAACCTAACTCAACCTAAGCTATTCACAGTACAGGATATTCAGTTTATTACTAATAATGTTTTTGCAGGAGAAGGGTTATGACGCCCCCCCAATGATGCGACCTAGGACCGGTTTAAGGAATTTTGCCCCCCCTGCAATGCTTTATTTTGGGGGCCCCATATATTTATCTCAGGTCAATGTAACCTAACTCAACCTAAGCTATTCACAGTACAGGATATTCAGTTTATTACTAATAATGTTTTTGCAGGAGAAGGGTTATGACGCCCCCCCCCCAATGATGCGACCTAGGACCGGTTTAAGGAATTTTGTCCCCCCCTGCAATGCTTTATTTTTTGGGGGGGGCATATATTTATCTCAGGTCAATGTAACCTAATTCAACCTAAGCTATTCACAGTACAGGATATTCAGATTATTACTAATAATGTTTTTGCAGGAGTAGGGTTACTATGGGGCCCCCCACAATGATGGGGCCCCCTGCGGATGCTGACGCCGCTGGTGCCTTAAACCAGCCCTGCTCTTGTTGCACTAAGCCCACAAACGGCCGCCTCCAGCGTAACGTCAATTGAACGTTAACTTGAGTTTCTAAACTCGCTAGAAAGTCTAAGTCTCCATCACTCCCACGCTCTTGGCTCAAGTTCCTCCCTTACAGTGCACACTAGTCTACTTCGAAGTAAAACCCATAGACCTTAATGGGATTTACTCCGAAGTAAGTATGCCTAAGGTTTCGATTTTGAAAAAAATACCCTCACAGGATACCTCTCCTCCCTTCCTGAAACTAACTCTCCTGCCCCTCTTATGGAGGATTTCATCCGACTTCGGATTACTCCGCTTTGCTCTTGCCTCACATCTTGCCTCGGTGCAGCAAATCTAGACCCACCTGTCCTGGGAGTCTGACTCATTTAATGCAGTCGGAATTACTTTCAAGTAGACATGGCCAGAATTGCTTTTCTACTGAATGTTATCCGATGGTGCAAAGTACTCTTGCAGCCGGATCCTAAACCCACACATTTTGTTCGGGCTCTGCTTCGTGTGGGTGTGTTTGATTTCACTGATCTCAATAAAACCAAGGAAGAGGGTAGGAAAATGCAGTTTTCCCAAACCCTCAAAGTTGATTTCGTTCCCTTTCAGTTCATTTCCAGAGTGACAACTGCTTCGCTTTGAACAGAGTCTCTATCGGGTCGAAAGAGCCCAAGATTATTATGAAGGAACGATCGAAGGGAAACTGAAGGTGTGTTCTTCCAAACGACGTTGGTGATAGTTTATATGCTAAACCGGTTCAAAGCCGGGCAGCATTGGACCCAGTCTCCGCAAAACAAGTTCGGGACCGGGTTCTTTAGAATTCCAAGTCTGCCACCTTGCCATCTCTCCCCAGGGCTTGAAACCAAGTTTGAAACGGGTTATTTTCTACCAGACAAGATTCATTTTTGTGTATCGAAACAGTGGCAACTTCAGTTTACTCGGGTGTAAAAGCTTCGAGGGGGAATATTTGACATTTTCCCTCCTGCAGCTGAGATGGATTGCCTGCGCAATTTAAGAGTGCCACACTTTACTCTTTAGGCTGGAAGTTCTTCGGGGCAGGGACTGACCTTGACAGATTTATTCATATAAATGTCAATTAACGCGGTTAACAACTACAACAGCAGCAAAGAGGCTCTTCACACGAGTTCAGGGCGGGTGTAGTTCAACTACAGTACTTCGACCAAATTACTGTATTTTCGCAAGCCGGATTTACTGTTGTCCCTCCGTATCCACGGATTTAAGTATTCACGGCTTGAAAATACTCTTAAAAAATAATAATCTAAAAAGCAAACCTTGATTTTGTCATCTTATATAAGGGACACCATTTTGCTATGCCATTGCATATAATGGGACTTGAGTATTCACGGATTTTTGTATCCACGGGGTCCTGGAACCAAACCTCAGCGAATCTGAAGCGACAACTTATTTTCTGTACCGGTTCGGACTTTCTTAAAAAAAAAATATCAATCCAGAATGCAATAAAATAAGAGGGAGGAAGATGGAGAATTATATACGCTTTCGTTTCGTTTTGAAGGGGAAGGGAGAGTATCAAATACCGTCAAGTTTTCAAAATATTCTTCCACCGTCCGAAAAATGTTGCTATTGGAGAGACTCCAAGTAGAAACTGCGAAGGTATACCTGAACACGGCTCCTTGAATGCTGCAATAGCGCAATCCTATGGAGGCCTGTTCAAGGGTAGGTCAGTGAGGTTTAAAAGTCCCATTGAACTCAATGGGATTTACATTTTATGAGACTGGTGTTTAATTAATCAGTCCGTCCAAATTTTTACCCGATGATTCAGACAGAACTAAGGCGGATCACAATAGGAAGCAGGGCTTTATAACAGGATTACAACAAAACAAAATAAAATAGAAGGGCATCACACAAGTAACTGGTATAACACAATCAAGTGAAAATACCTGCAGCAGGTAAAAGGGAAAACGGTGCACTGAATCAATAGAAAACCTGGTGAAGCAACAGTGAGGTGGGTTCCATCGGTTTGCTCCAGTTGGGAATAACAGTAAGATTTAGGCCATAATTCACAAATCATTCAAAAGCAGGTAGTAGTAGTTGTCTTTACAGTCCTTCCAAATGAACAAAAACAAAACGAAAACCCCCAGAAGGCCTAAGGAAGACATTTGGGGCCACTGCAGGAAAAGCCCTGCAACTAGTTCCAGACTAGCACCTTTCATTGGGAACCTGCTGGGACCTTTTTACACTACAGAACGATAGTGCTATTATTCCACTTAAACTACCACCGGTTCTGTCCTATGGAATTGTGAGCTTAGTAGTTTGGGGAGGCACTCCAGTGTTCTGGGTGAGAATTTAAATGCCCCTTCCTAAACTGCCAATGCCAGAATCCTGTGGGATAGAACCATGGCAGCTAGAATGGAATAATAGCAGTATAATTCTCTAGAACTCAGGGGCCGGTTTTAAAGTTTGGGCAGTTATAGATGAGTCCAGTGTTCTGGGACAAGAAGCTGGGGACAATTTTGGACTACAGTTCTCATGAATCCCCCCCCCCCACACACACACCAGCGTGACCAGTGGCTATGATAACAGAGTTCTTGGGCACTGGATTTTTTTTTTTAAAGCAATGTTTCTCATTTCTCTGTTATTCACTGATTTATTTATTAGGATTCTGTTAGTGCTTGAATTCACAAAACATTGTTGTTGGTTGTGTGCCTTCAAGTCATTCCCGACTTACTCTCTTCCTAAGGAGAATCTATTATGGGGTTTTCTTGGCAAAATTTGTCCAGAGAGTTTTTTTGTTTGTTTGTTTTTGCCTTCCTCTGAGTCTGAGAGAGTGTGACTTGCCCAAGATCACCCCATGAGTTTCCATGGAGGATCAGGATTCAAACCCAGGTCTCCAGAGTCAAAGTCCAATGCTCAAACCCCACCACCACACTGGCTCTCTCCTGAAACATTAGATCCAGGTAATTTGGCATTCAGGTCCTTTTAGTCCCCAAAACATTTTCCTGAAATTTCTTTTTGACCTCCAAAGAGACAGAAATCTGTTTGGCTCAAATCCCTTTTCTTTACTAGTCTCCAAGGAAAAGTCATGGCTTCCCTGTATGGGTGTAAAAGCTGAACAGTAAAGAAAGCTGAGTCGAAGAAAAGCCACTCATTTGAAATCTGGTACCAAGGGAGAGTTCTACCGATACCATGGATTAATAAAAAGATAAAGGAATGGATCTCACAGCAAATGAAGCCTGAACTCTCCTAGAAGCCAAGGTGACTCAACTGAGTATGTTGTACTTTGGACATATCATGAGAGGAAGTGTATGTGTGTGCTTGTGTAGGTGCCTTCAAGTCGACTTATAGAGAAACCATGAATTTTTCATAGGTTTTTTTTTCTTAGACAAGGAACATTAGCAACTGGTATTTGCTGGTGGTTTCCCATCCAAGTATTAACCAGGGATGACCCTGCTTAACTTCTAAGATCAGACAGAATCTGGTGACTCAGTGGAAAAGAGAGTAATGGTTGGTAAGGTAAGAAGGTGGTAAGAAAAGAGGGTGAGCATGGCACAGGTGGATTGCTTCATTTAAGGAAGCCATGGCTGTAGAGCAACTGAGCAGAGCATTCATCAGTTTGTCACAAGCTGAAGTGACTTGAGGGCAAATAAGGTCACTTAACTGGTTCACCTCCTCTTGAAATTCTCGGTACCTCAGCTTCAATCCCCCCTCCTTAAACATGGCCTACTTCACAGGGTTGGATAGAAGGATTACTCAAAGCACAGCGCTAAACCATTGGAACAGGCAGAGTGATCTAAAGACTAACTGATGGCAATCTGATTATTTATTGTAGGGGGGCACAAAATGTGGCCTTTTAGAGGTTCTTGGATTGCATTTCTTGCATCTCATCATCCCTAATCAACATAGGCAAGGGGAAAAGATACTGGGAGGTGCAGTCCAGCAACACCCCAAGAACAGTAAGAGCTGTTTGGCAGTGGAACATGCTGCCTGGGAATGTGGTGGAGTCTCCTTCTTTGGAAGTTTTTAAACAGAGGCTGGATGGCCATCTGTCAGGAATGCTTTGATTGTTTATTCCTGAATGGCAGGGGGTTGGACTAGATGGCCCTTGAGGTCTCTTCCAACTCTATGATTCTATGATCCTAACTACAGATCCCAGGATTCCATAGAAAGCAGCCGTGCAAATAATCCAGTGTCAACCTGGATTATTGGTGTAGTGTGCATTCCCCTTCTAGCTTGGCTGTTTGTCTCTCCTGCCTTCCTTTCTAGAACAGGATGGCTTGGTCTTTTCTTTCTCTTTTCCCTCCTTTTAAATTGTTTCACACACAAACTCTTTAAAATAAGAACGATTCAGTGGATACTTCCAGATCTTTCTTGAACATCTCTGTGCTGCTTGAGAGCAAACATCTCTCCCCCCCCCCACTGGAAAACTCACCCACCCATGCACGGACCACTGATGCCTGGAGTGATTTAAAATTCTGACTAAAACCTGGAACAGATTTACAATCCCACAGACATGGAAGCTCATCTGCCTCTGCTGAGTCCAGCAGTAGCCCTCTTTCTATGGTGAGGGGTGCTTGTGTTCTTGCACTGCAGCTGATGTGTAAAGTAGGTTAGAATCATAGAATCATAGAATTGCAGAGTTGGAAGAGACCACGAGGGCCATCCAGTCCAACCCCCTGCCACGCAGGAAATCACGATCAAAGCATCCCCGACAGATGGCCATCCAGCCTCTGTTAAAAGACCTCCACGGAAGGAGACCCCACCACGCTCCGATGGAGTGTTTTCCACTGCCGAATGGCTCTGAATGTCAAAAAGTTCCTCCTAATGTTGAGGTGGAATCTCTGTTCCTGGAGCTTGCATCCATTGCTCCGTGTTCCTGTCTCTGGAGCAGCAGAAAACAAGCCCGCTCCATCCTCAGTGTGACACCCCTTCAAATACTTAAACAGGACTATCATATCGCCTCTTAACCATCTTTTTTCCAGGCTAAACATACCCAGCTCCCTAAGTCTCTCCTCATAAGGCATCGTTTCCAGACCTTTCACCATTTTAGTTGCCCTTCTCTGGACATCCTCCAATTTGTCAATATCCTTTTTGAATTGTGGTGCCCAGAGTATTCTAGGTGAGGTCTGACCAAGGCAGAATAGAGTGGCACTATTACTTCCCTTGATCTAGACACTACTATTGATACAGCCCAAGATTGCATTGGCCTTTTTAGCTGCCGCATCACACTGTTGACTCATGTTCAACTTGTGGTCCACTAGGACTCCTAGATCCCTTTTGCATGTAGTCTTGTTCAGCCAGGTCTCCCCCCTCCTATATCTATGCGTTTCATTTTTTCGCCCTAAGTGCAGTACCTTACACTTCTCCGTATTGAATTTCATTTTGTTAGCTTTGGCCCAGCTCTCCAGTCTATCCAGGTCATTTTGAATTTTGATCCTGTCCTCTAGGGTATTAGCTACTCCTCCCAGTTTGGTGTCATCTGCAAATTTGATAAGTATGCCCATAATTCCCTCATCCAAGTCATTAATAAAGATGTTGAATAGCACTGGGCCCAGGACAGAACCTTGTGGCACCCCATTGGTCACATCTTTCCAAGACGAAGAGGAGCCACTGCTGAGCACCCTTTGGGTTCGGCCAGTCAACCAATTACAAATCCATTGAACAGTTAACTTGTCTAGCCCACATTTTACAAGCTTGTTTGCAAGAATGTCATGGGGAACCTTGTCAAAGGCCTTACTGAAATCAAGGTATACGATATCCACAGCGTTCCCTTCATCTACCAAGCTGGTAATTTTATCAAAAAAAGAGATCAGATTAGTCTGGCATGACTTGTTTCTCTGAAACCCATGTTGACTGTGATTATGGCATTGCCTTCTAAATGTTCACAGACTCTCTGTTTCATGATCTGCTCTAGAATCTTCCCTGGTATTGATGTCAGACTAACTGGACGATAGTTGTTGGGATCCTCTTTTTTTCCCTTTTTGCAGGTGGGGACAACGTTTGCCCTCCTCCAGTCTGCTGGGACTTCTCCTGTTCTCCTTGAATTCTCAAAGATTATTGCCAATGGCTCTGAGATTACATTTGCCAGCTCTTTTAATACCCTTGGTTGTACTACTATGTGGGGGGATATAATTGCTTTGGTGATTCACTCTCATCTCTCTGTGTCATTTGAGAGTTCTGCTACACTTACACACACATGCCTGGTAAAGACAACCAAAAGTCTTGCCTCACCTTCAGAGGCGAATAAAGTACAGCCAGAGTGGTGTAAAGCTTGAGGATTAGACTAGGACTCTGGGAGACCAGGGTTCAAATCCCTACTCAAGTCACAGAAACCCACTACATCACTTTGGGTACATCACACTCTCTCAGTGTCAGAAGAAGGCAGGAGCAAATCTTCTCAGAATAAATCTTACCAAGAACATCCTGGGACAGTGTTGCAATAAACTTGAGTTGACTTGAAGACACATAACAACAAAATGTTACAGCATTAATTTTCATAGACTCTTAGCTACTTCATCAGATGTATGGAAGGTTAGTCAGGATCTCTCTCTATAAAACTTCTCTTTATATAAAACTCTTGAGTATGTTGCCTTTCCCAGTGTGCTGACTGGCTGACTGGCTGACTGACTCAGTATCTCACTTTGTCATTAGGTGATCTTGTGCAGGTCATTTCAGCTAATGACTGAAATATGCCTGTTGAATTGTGCTCAATTTGTGATAAAAAACAAAGAAATTATTAAAATTCTTGTTTATGCATGTATATACACCACCCTTCATTAACCTGGTGCCCTCCACATGTGTCTGACTACTGTTCCCATCATCCCCATCCAACATGGGCTGAGGATGATGGGCTTCATGTCCAATACACACATGTCCATTCACTGCTTAAAAAGTTAACTTTCTGGAGCCAAATTACTCCCGGCAAGTCTTTACTCAGAAATAAGCCCCTATGCCTGGGATTCTCACAGGTAAGCACACTTCAGCTTCACACTATGGTGGCTAATCCCAACTAAAATAGACTCCTAGAATCAATTGCTGAATTTTGAATCAACATATGAGTAAATCCAATTGATTTAATGGCTTTAGTCAGGGATAACAACAGGATTTAGGTCCATGTCAATAATTTCTTCTCACACTTTTCTTGAGCATGAGCCCCATTAAACATGAGAAATGAGCTTACTTCTGAGTAAACAGGCACACATGGCTTTTTGCAGGCCTGAACACACTTGCTAAGGACTCACTGAACCAACTGATTTGAGTGGGATCTTCTCACAAGTAAACATGCAGAAGCTTATGCCGAGAGGTATGGAATTCTCCCTTGGCTCCTTTATCATTCACTTAAGGCCTTAGTCAAGAAGATACCTTTTCTTAAACTGAGCCCTGCATTGATCTCAGGGATGGGCATCATGCTGGCCTTCAGATGCGGTTTGATTGCAAGTCACAGTAACTCCTAGCCAACACAACTAAGTCTGAGGAATTCAGGGAGCTGCAGTTAAATGACATCTGGAGGGCCACACAATTTGTTAAGGGGGAAGCCACGCATCTCCTCGGGTTGTTGTAAGGGCCCGTAACAACACAACCCCCTTCAATGTGAAGTTGAAGGCTTTCATGGCTGGCATCCATAGATTTTCCTTCATTTTTTTCCAGGCTGTGAGGCCGTGTTCTGGAATAGTTTCTTTCTAATGTTTCACCTGCATCTGTGGCTGACATCTTCAGAGAATGGTTGGGTAGAATTGTGTGTGGAGTTTATATGCTGTGAACCCCTGTTGGGGAGTGTATGTACATTTGTGTAATTGGATGGTTAGTTTTTAGGTATAGAAATGCAAGGCTCATTAGTGTCTGTTTGGCTAATGGTTGGTTGATGGGCCATTATCTGCTGGAACTCCCTCTGTCCCTGGGTGGAATTCCTTTGTAACTGTTGAGTTTTGTTCTATTGTTTTTCAAAACTGGGAGCCAGATTTTGTTTACTTTTAAGGTTTCTTCTTTCCTGTTGAAGTTGTCCAGATGTTTGTAGATTTCAATAGCTTCCCTGTGCATTCTGACATGATAGTTGTTGGCCTGGTCCAGAATTTCTGTGTTTTTAAATAGCATTTTGTGTCCAGGTTGGTTTATAACATGTTCTGCTACTGCTGATTTTTCTGGCTGGCCCAGTCTGCAGTGTCTCTCATGTTCCTTGATTCATGTTTGCACACTGCATTTAGTGCTTCCTATGTAAACTTGTCCACAGCTGCATGATATGCGGTAAACTCCTGCAGCTGTGAGAGAGTCTCTTTTGTCCTTCGCTGAGTGTATCATTTCTTGGATTTTCTTGGTTGGTCTGTTGATTGTTTGGAGGTTGTATTTTCTCATCAGTTTCCCTATTCTGTCCATGACTCCTTTGATGTATGGTAAAAACACCTTCCCTTTGGGTGGCTGTTTTTCTTCTTCATTCCTGTGGTTTCTTCTGGGTCTGGCTGCTCTTGTGATGTCTGATCTGAGTAACCATTAGCCTGTAGGGCCCAGTTTAGGTGCCTCAGTTTGTCCTCCAGCTAGTGGGGTTCCTACCAATGTTTTTACTGTGCTTTTTTGTCCTGGGTGATGATTGGAGTTCTTGTGTAGGTATATGTCCGTGTGTGGGTCTTTTTGTATACCTTGTAGCCTAACCATTGGTTTGGTTTGCAGATGACTAGGACATCCAAGAATGGCAGTATTCCTTCCTTCTCTTTTTCCATTGTGCATTGGGTATTTGGGTGCGTTCTGTTCAGGTGGCTCAGGAATGAGACCAAATCTTCTTCTCTGTGGTTCCAAATGGTGAAAGTGTCATCCACATATCGGAACCATATTGTGGGCTTTTTTGGTGCTGTTTCTAGGGCTTGCTTTTCAAAATGTTCCATGTAAAAGTTTGTTATCACTGGGTCCAGGGGGCTGCCCATGGCTACCACATCTATCTGTTCATAGAATTCGTTATCCCACTGGAAGTAGCTTGTGGTGAGGCAGTGTTTCAACAAGGCTGTGATGTCCTCAGAAAATATTTGTTGGATGAGTGCCATGGTGTTCATTATGGGGACTTTGGTGAACAAGAGACAATATCAAAACTGATCAGTCTGTGTGAAGTCGAAGGCTTTCATCGCCAGCATCCATAGATTTTCCTTTGGGTTTTTTTTTTGGGGTTGTGAGGCTGTGTTCTGGAATAGTTTCTTTCTGACGTTTCGCCTGCATCTGTGGCTGGCATCCTCAGATAAATTCTGAGGATTTCTCCATCCTCAGAAATGGAGGATGAAGGCAAAACGTCAGAAAGAAACTATTCCAGAACATGGCCTCACAGCCCGAAAAAAACCCAAAGGAAAATCTATGGTCAGTCTGTCTCCAGTTTTCAGTTCAATGTTGTTGATTTTTTCTATGAAGTGAGCTGAGTCTTTGATGTATTGAGCGGTTTGTCCTATGTGGGTTTCTTTCATGTGTGGGATTCTTTCTTTGGTTCCCTAGTCATCACTCATAACTAGCTTGTATTTTGCAATTTGCCACCATCCTTATCCTCGTAAGGCCCCTATAGTACTATCTCCCCCAAGGGAACCCCCACTCTGCCTTTTTAGAATGGTGCTGATACTAGGGGCCCCCTCCTTGCAAAAAGAAAAAAAAATCAAACTATACCTAAATACATTCAGGGCACCTGATCTCATCTGATCTTAGAAGATAAGCTGGGACAGGTTTGGTGAGTATTTGGAAGGGGGATCACCAAGGAATTCCAGGTGCTGTAGACCATGTTTCAGAGGAAGGCAATGGTAAACCATCTCACAGTATTATTCCTGTAAGAAAACCCTATGAAACTAGCTGTACCCAGCATAACATATGCCATTAAAAAACTCCCCAAATAATGCCTGGTAGACCTTATGACAACTCTGTAAGGTAGACTGGTAGATTTTTAAATTCGTTCTCTCCTTTCTCAGCATTCCACTCTTTTCTTGGAATTGCTGAGGGTGACTTGCTCCATTCCCCTGCTGCCTCTGCCAACACCATCAGTTGACTGCCTGGGTCCCATTATGGGCAACCTGCCACTGCTGCCAGTTGACTGCCTGGATCCCATCACAGGTGGCCTCTCGCTGCTACCAGTTGACTGTCTGGGTCTGAATCTGGGGGTCAGATTGAATGGCAGGAATCTGAACCACAGACTAAATGGCAGAAGTGGGTTGTGAGATGGAGAGGGAATTTGCATGTGGGTGGTGATTGGTTGGGTGTGTTTCCTGAGCAGTCAATCAGCACATACCCAAGACAATTATATATACAGAAAATTCATGGGGTCACCATAAAATGATAGGGAAATGCAGCCGCACACACGTAAGCACGCGCACACACGTACACACACACACACACAGAGGAGGGAGAGAGGGGGGAGAGGAGGGGGAGGGGGGAAGAGGAGGGAAAAAGAGAGTCAGGGTAGAACTTTCACTAGAAGCCAAAATGACTAACTGAGCCAATTGTACTTTGGACATATCATGACTTGTTGTAAAGGAGGAAAATGCACAGTAAAATGGAAGGCAGTAGGAAAAGAGTGGAAAATGTACAGTTGTTTTTGCATTTGTAGTTTTGCTTATTTGTGGTTTGTAGCTGCTGCTCAACCAGCTCAAACTCCAAAACCCCACCCCCTCCCCTCTCCTCCTGTCCTGCCATCTTGCTTTTTTACCTTGCACAAAAACAGCATGCCTGTTTAAAACAGTAAGGCCACTCCTTTCCCAAACTAAAGCTAAAAGTTGCAACTGTAGCAACACTCACCCCCCCCATACACTGCCTGTTACTTTAAATCTTACTGTTTTAAATAGGCAGCGCTGTTTTGGTGCAAGGTAAGAATGCAAAATGGAGTTGTGTTGTTGGCAGGGCAGAGGGAGGGAGAGCTGGCGGGAGGTGAGTGTCGGTGAAGGGCATGGTTTGTGTGCCCCGGACAGGTGTTGCTACCAGATTGGCAGGTATTGGCAGTCCTGTCAGTGGGAAAGGAGTCTACAATACTGTAGTGTAGTATACATGTTGAGGGCAGGTCTTAACTTATTTGCGTTTCCCCCCCCCCCACTTTTGCGGTGGTGCTCCGCTCCTAACTCCCACAAATGTGAAGGGACAACTGTACAGTTGTCCTTTCATATTCACTGGGGTTTGATTCCAGGACCCCACCACCACCACCGTGGATACCAAAATCTGTGAATACTCAAGTCCCATTATATGCAGTGGCACAGCAAAATGCTGTCCCTTATATAAGATGGCAAAATCAAGGTTTTCTTTTTGGATTATTATTTTTAAGGAATATTTTCAAGCCGTGAATACTTAAATCCATGGATATGGAGGGACAACTGTATTGCAAGTGGATAGATTGAGTCAAGGAAACCAATGCCCTGAGTTTGCAAGACATTAGCTAGACTCTTGGATGCCTGGCATTCATACCGTCCCCATAAATCAAAGCTGGCTAGATGGCAAATAACAACAACAGCAGCAGCAACAACAACTGCTTTCAAGAGGTCCTTTCCCCTTCACCTAAAAGAAATGCAGAGGGGAAAACGCTGATCTATGTTCCCTCCTCCCCACCTCTCTTTTAAGTGTTAAATAACTTTCCCAGCGTGTATGAAAGGAAGATTGTATTTTTATCAACAGCTGACTGAGGCTGCCATCTGATCCTCTCCGTTTGGTCTTCTAGTATCATATTTATTTAACCTACTGGGGGACCACGAGCGGGGGCACTTCCACCCTGCTGGCAAGAGCAGACATATTACACACTACCCCAGGTATCCTGATTGATTGTTCCCACCCCAAAGCCCAGGGATCGTAATTTAACTCAGCAGCAGGTCTTGGAGGCTGGTCGGTGTGTGTGTGTGTGTTTGTGTGTGTGTGTGTGTGTGTGTGTGTGTGTGTAAGGGCAGAGGAGAGTGATTGGGAACAAGACATCGAGGGGGTATATCCAGGAGCAATTGGAGGAGAAGGGAAAGAGACACAGCCTGTGGAGGCTCACACTTAGCTTGGAAGAATAGTGCCACTCTATTCTGCCTTGGTCAGGCCTCACCTAGAATACTGTGTCCAGTTCTGGGCACCACAATTCAAAAAGGATATGGACAAATTGGAGAGTGTCCAGAGGAGGGCTACTAAAATGGTGAAAGGTCTGGAAACCATGCCTTATGAGGAAAGACTTAGGGAGCTGGGTATGTTTAGCCTGGAAAAAATACAGTTAAGAGGCTATATGATAGCCCTGTTTAAATATTTGAAGGGGTGTCACATTGAGGATGGAGCAAGCTTGTTTTTTGCTGCTCCGGAGACTAGAACACGGAGCAATGGATGCGAGCTTCAGGAACAGAGATTCCACCTCAACACTAGGAGGAACTTTCTGACAGTAAGAGCTGATTGGCAGTGGAACACACTCCCTTGGAGCGTGGTGGGGTCTCCTTCCTTGAAGGTCTTTAAACAGAGGCTGGATGGCCATCTGTCAGGGATGCTTTGATCGTGATTTCCTGTGTGGCAGGGGGTTGGACTGGATGGCCCTCGTGGTCTCTTCCAACTCTACAATTCTATGATTCTATGATTCTATGAAAGAGAACTTTTTAAAAAAACACCTCTTTTTGAAGAGATGTCATTTCCAAAAGTCACCAGACCCCCATGGAACACTCATTTAGGTACTTGTGGAGGCCTTAAAATAAGGTGAAGTCATAGTGGGGAGGTTGGTATAACTCAGACAGAAAATGAGAGGGATGCACGGCTCAGATAGACGGCCTCTGAACATGGAAGCTCTACCATAGCATACCAGTTCCTGGCAAGGAAAAGTAAGGGGGGTGATTGCTTGGCTGGAGTATTGTAGGAGCTGTTGTGGTGAAGAGCTGTATTAAGATCATTGCTGGTGCGACCACCTTGGTTACTCAATTTCTCTCTGGGTTATAGATGGCATTTACAGAGGCCTCCTAGTACAGCAGGCATCTTAAGTTCTTCCATCCTTTGGGCTAGAGGATTCTAGGAGAAATAGTTCAAAGATGTATTTCCCTCAAGCTTTGGGGATAAGTGATCCCCATTGAACAGAGCATGAATAGGCTTGTACTGTAAAGCATCCATTTTTTCCACATTCAACCCATCTTCAGCCCCCCACCAGTGTGGAATGAAGGTGGGGGGAGAAATGGAAGCCCTTTAGTGAACCCACAGAAATGATGTGGTAAGATTGCTTCTGGGTTAAGGCTGGATTTAACTCAACCAAATGTTAAGGAACATGATAAAAGTCTCACTACATTTGTAAAACACCTTGATTCCTGGCTTGGGGGTGGGTGGGTAGGGTAGAAATAAAAATAGTGGAGACAGCATGGGACAGTTTGAGTGCTGGACTGGGACTCCAGGAGACAAGCAAATCTTGCTTAGCCATGGAAAGCCATTGAGTGACTTTAGGCAAGTCACAGTCATTGAATCATAGAATTGCAGAGTTGGAAGAGACCATGAGGGCCATCCAGTCTAACCCCCTGCCATGCAGGAAATCATGATCAAAGCATCCCCGACAGATGGCCATCCAGCCTCTGTTTAAAGACCTCCAAGGAAGGAGACCCCACCATGCTCCGAGGGAGTGTGTTCCACTGCCAAACAGCTCTGACTGTCAAAAACTTCCTCCTAATGTTGAGGAGGAATCTCTGTTCCTGGAGCTTGCATCCATTGCTCCGTGTTCCAGTTTCTGGAGCAGCAGAAAACAAGCTTGCTCCACCTTCAACGTGACACCCCTTCAAATACTTAAACAGTGCTATCATATCGCCTCTTAACCGTATTTTTTCCAGGCTAAACATACCCAGCTCCCTAAGTCTCTCTTCATAAGGCATCGTTTCCAGACCTTTCACCATTTTTGTGGCCCTCCGCTGGACACGCTCCAATTTGTCCATATCCTTTTTGAATTGTGGTGCCCAGAACTGGACACAGTATTCTAGGTGAGGTCTGACCAAGGCAGAATAGAGTGGCACTATTACTTCCCTTGATCTGGACACTATACTTCTATTGATACAGGCCAAAATTGCATTGGCCTTTTTAGCTGTCGCATCACACTGTTGACTCATGTTCAACTTGTGGTCTACTGGACTCCTAGATCCCTTTCACACGTAGTCTCATTCAGCCAGGTCCCCCCCATCCTATATCTATGCATTTCATTTTTTCTCCCTAAGTACAGTACCTTACATTTCTCCGTATTGAATTTCATTTTGTTAGCTTTGGCACAGCTCTCCAGTTTATCCAGGTCATCTTGAATTTTGATCCTGTCCTCCAGGGTATTAGCTATTCCTCCTAATTTGGTGTCATCTGCAAATTTGGTAAGTATGCCCCTAATTCCCTCATCCAAGTCATTAATAAAGATGTTGAATAGCACTGGGCCCAGGACAGAACCCTGTGGCACCCCACTGGTCACATCTTTCCAAGATGAAGAGGAGCCATTGCTGAGCACCCTTTGGGTTCGGCCCGTCAACCAATTACAAATCCATTGAACAGTTAACTTGTCTAGCCCACATTTTACAAGCTTGTTTGCAAGAATGTCATGGGGAACCTTGTCAAAGGCCTTACTGAAATCAAGGTATGCAGTGTCCACAGCGTTCCCTTCATCTACCAAGTTGGTAATTTTATCAAAAAAAAGAGATCAGATTAGTCTGGCATGACTTGTTACTCTGAAACCCATGTTGACTTTTTGTGATTATGGCATTGCCTTCTAAATGTTCACAGACTCTCTGTTTAATGATCTGCTCTAGAATCTTCCCTGGTATTGATGTCAGACTAACTGGACGATAATTGTTGGGATCCTCTTTTTTCCCCTTTTTGAAGATGGGGACAACATTTGCCCTCCTCCAGTCTGCTGGGACTTCTGTTCTCCAGGAGTTCTCAAAGATTATTGCCTATGGCTCTGAGATTATATTTGCCAGCTCTTTTAATACTCTTGGACGTAGTTCATCTGGTCCTGGAGATGTAAATTCATTTAGATTAAGAAGGTATTCCTGTACTACCTCTTTGCTTATTTTGAGCTGGATTTCCCCTGTTGTGTCTTCTGTACCTTTATCCTCAGGTTGGTCCCTCTTTACCTTTTCTGAAAACACTGAGGTAAAGAAGGTGTTGAGTAATTCTGCCTTTTCTCTGTCCCCTGTTAGCATTTTGCCATCTTCTCCACGTAGTGGCCCTACCATTTTCTTCTTCCTCCTTTTGCTGCGGACATACCCCCAAAAACCCTTTTTATTGTTCTTAACCTCTCTAGCAAGCCTGAGCTCATTCTGTGCTTTAGCTTTTCTGACTTTACTCCTACATGTGTTCGCTATCTGTTTGAATTCTTCTTTGGTGATTTCCCCCTTTTTCCATTTCTTATACATGTTCCGTTTAAAACTTAGCTCTGTTGATATTTCTTTAGTCATCCATCCTGGTTTCTTGAGACACCTCCCATTTTTCTTCCTCAATGGTACTGTTTGAAATTGTGCCTTCAGTATCTCCCTTTTGAGAAAGTCCCATCCGTCTTGAGGTCTCTTCTCTTTTAGTATTCCTGACCATGGGATCACCCCCAGTATTTCCCTGAGTTTATTGAAATCAGCTCTCCTAAAGTCAAGAATGCATGTCTGACTATGCCTGGCTTCTCCTTTCCATTGTATAACAAATTCTAGGAGAACATGATCCCTCTCACCTAAGGATCCCACCACTTGCACCCCATTAACCAGGTCATCCCTGTTGGTTAGGATCAGATCTAAAATAGCTGACCCCCTTGTTGCCTCTTCCACCTTTTGGACCATGAAATTGTCTTCCAGGCAAGTCAGGAATTTGTTAGACCTTGAAGTTTTGGTTGAGTTAGATTTCCAGCAAATATCAGGATAGTTGAAGTCACCCATCACTACTACATCTCTCCTTTCTGCATGTGTGTCCATCTGTTCTAGAAAGGCGTCATCCAATTCCTCCGTCTGACTTGGGGGTCTGTAGTAGAGTCCCACAATAACATCCGTGTTGTTTCCCTCCCCTTTAATTTTTATCCAGATGCTCTCCACCTGGCTTCCAGTATTGATGTCATGGATCTCTTCACTGGTGTAAATATCCTTGATATATAATGCTGTTCCTCCTCCTTTCCTGTTTGGCCTGTTTCTCTTAAAAAGGTTATACCCCTCTATTCCTACATTCCAGTCATGAGACTCTTCCCACCAGGTTTCAGTAATGCCTATTATATCATATTTGTTTTGTAGTGCGAGGAGTTCAAGTTCATCTTGCTTATTTCCCATGCTCTGTGCATTAGTGTAGAGACGTCTAAGACCATGTGTTCCCTTTACTTGCTGCCTGTGCAAGTTGTTTTGCCTCCCACTGTTGGGTCCTTGCGCTGTTTGCCTTGTTCCCTCTATGAGAGCTTGACTATTTTCTCCAGCTCTTTTGCCTTCCAGAATAGTCTCCCACTCCCATATGACTCAGTTTAAAGCCCTCCTGATCAAATTCTTGAGGCTGTAGGCAAAAACGTTTCTGCCAACCGGTGTGATATGCACCCCATCTCTTGCCAGAAGTCCCCGCTCATGGAAGTGCAGCCCATGATCCAAGAATCCAAATTGTTCTCGGCGACATCTTGTCAGGCCCACAAACACTGCTTCTGTACCTCGCAGCAAGGAGTCTCCCACCACCACCACACGCCTCCACCGAGGCTTCGCAGCTGCCTTTTCTTGTGGTGGTACTCTCAAGGTCCCCTGCTCTGCCCCTGATGTCTGTCCATGCTGTTCTTCCTCATTGTCCTTGATAAGAGAGAGGGCTTTGAATCGATTCTGTCGACTCTATCAGCATGTGGGCTGGGTTGCAACAGCATGTCTGCAGAACACAATGCAATAAACAAAATTTGAGTTGGGAAAGGGTAGGATTCTGTTCTAGCTGATGGAGGCAGTTGCTGTTTACCTTGCCTGTTATAGACAGGTGCACACAGCTACAGTACAGCCTCCAGAATCAGCCTTACTAAGCCTGTGGGGACAGCAAAACAGAAGCAAAAGAGGAGACCAGATAAGCTTGCCCCCCGGCTCCCCCCCAGCATGTTAAACAGCATAGATTTGTAGGACTAGCTACGAAAATGGCAGCCATAATAAAAGTCTAGGCCGGTGAAGCAAACAAACAAACAGAATTGTACCTGGATGCATTTGGGAAGAAACTGTCATGTTTCATTTCACAGATGCCTACTTAGAATTAAATAAATTGCTGAAATATATTCAACTGCTCTCCTTTTTCATGGTGTAGGAGCCTATCCCTATTTGTCACACGCTATTTCTGCCTCTGCTACCAAATTTTCTGTTAAAGAAGTAATGTTCAGGAACACATCTACTTTGTTAACAAGGACATAGTGGCATATGTTAAAATAAACAGCAGTCAGAATTCTACAAACAGTGTTGTCTCAACACTCAAGTTCTTGCAAATGCCTCCTATATCTTAAATGTACTTTCTCAGGAGTAGGAGATAGAAGCAACATGCAGGCCTCTTGTGAGGACAGAGACATCACAAAGAGCACTGTTGTCCTGCCTGTGCACAGCTGCAAAGTGGTACCCATGAGCCAGAGCATTACAGGACTTTTTACTTGGATTTTGGGTGGGAAACTTTCTCCTCCCTGAATATAGCAGGTCTGGTAAAACAAAGGATGTCCACCTGGCTTTCCATTACAGGGTACCCAACTTAGCCACAAAAGGGAGTCATTTCATAGAATCATAGAGTTGGAAGAGACCACAAGGGCCATCCAGTCCAACCCCATGCCAAGCAGGAACACACAATCAAAGCATTCCTGGCTGATGGCCACCCAACCTCTGTTTAGAAACCTTCACAGAAGGAGACTGTGCCACACTCCAAGGCACCACATTCCACTGTCGAAGAGCTCTTACCATCAGGAAGTTTTCCCTAATGTTTAGGTGGAATCTTTGTTCCCGTAGTTTGAATTCTTGCTCTGTGTCCAAGTCTCTGGAGCTGCAGAAAAAATGCTTGCTCTATCTTCAATATGGCATCCCTTGAAATATTCAAATATTCATGTCACCTCTTAACCTTCTCTTCTCTCCAGGCTAAACATACCCAGCTTCCTAAGCCACTCCTCACAGGGCATGGCTTCCAGACCTTTCACCATTTTGGACACCTTCCTCTGGAAATGCTCCAGCTTGTCAACAACATTCTTCAATTGTGGTGCTCAGAACTGGACACAGTATTCCCGGTGAAGTCTGACCAAAGCAGAATAGAGTGGTACTATTACTTCCCTCGATCTGGATACTATATTCCTATTGATGCATTTATGGGACAACCAAACCACCACCACTTGGCTGAGCCAGGAAGAACATTATGGCCAACAAAAGGAAACAATGTTGAGCCCAACCTAATTTCATCCTCTATCAATAGCCCAGATAAAGCTGTCTGGACTCCCCCTGTCTTATAGCTAATCAATTGCTCCCTACACTTTGAGAGCATCAATATCCAATAGTTATGATTTAAGGACTTATATTCTTGTCATTTTTCAATAGAGCGCTAGATAACTCTTTCAACCAGTGTTTTAATAAGCCATACAGATTCCAGTTTTAGCCTGCAGCTTCCAGTCTCAAGATTGTGCAAATACAGGCATACAGACAACTCTGTATGAAAGGGAGCAAGACAAAGTCAGTAGTATGTTAAGGGAACCCATGGCAGTGGGACATTGAATCTGCTTCAAGTTTTAGTCTACCAGAGCTATTGAAGGGGTTGGACCTATTTTGGGGATGGCATTAGATAATGCCTTTAAAGTTCAGATTAAGACCTAGAACACAGTCACTCCCCCACTGACATGGAAGTGACCAGCTACCTCTAAACAAAGTCAAAGAAGTTAAGTGCTAATGAATGGATATTTGTCATGTCAAGTTGGCTTTGCAAGTTCAACCCAGTGTTGTTGCACTGTCTTAGCATTTTCTCTAGATACCTCTTCAGTTAGCTATGTCCTCGAGCAAGTTATTCATGAAAACATACCACCTTAGTTTGCTGTTTTTAGCTTACAAGTGATTCTCAATAATCCTTTGGCTACTGAGATTGCTCAGTCTTCATTTTTTTTATAAAAAATAAGTAAAGGGGGATTGTCCCTTCAGATTTTTAAAAATGATATACATGATAGGCGGATAAATGGAGCCTTAGCCATCAACTAAGCTTATGTATCTGTTAAAAACACACATGTAATGATATTGTTCCATTTTCTCAAGAGAAACAAAACTGACATTTTACAAACTGTAACACAATCCTAGATGATGGAAGAAAGGGATACTTGTCTCAAAAGACCTTTTTCAGACTCTTTTTGGTAGGAAGCCCATATAGCTTTGTTGGAGTTTTGTTGTGTTCATGGTGTTTGCAAGCTGGGCCATACAGATTGACTTCTGAGCACTGGCCCTTCTAAGTTTCCTCACAAAGGTAAGCTGCACAAACAGAGCCAGACAATGCCTTGTGGTTTCCTTACACATGCTCCCTTTTCACCTTGCCACATCAAAACCTCTTTTGCTTATCACTAGGCCACCAAACTTTCTTACTCCTTGTTAATCTTTGTTGTTTTTTTCTTTCTTTCTCATTTATAAAGAATATTCACTAAGAAATCAGTAAAAAAGGATCAAAGAAGAAGTGTGGATGATAAAGAGCCCCCAAATCAATCAGAAATCATGACAGCCATAGAAGAGTGCACTGTGTGTGTGTTTATGTGTGTGTGTGTGTGTAATCACTGAGTTTGCTTTGCTTTGCTTTCATGGTATAGCTGAAACCTGAAACAGTGCAATTTGTGATTTTACTAGATCCTTCGAGTGAAGTCTAATTCCAACTTCACCTTAGAAAACCCAGAGGAATAAGTTCTCCTTACACGTACTTTTGTTTCATCTTTATTGGCAAAAAGTTCCTTTGTTCTGATTTTCACTGTAATAAACATACTTTTGTGAACCAGGGCATGCAAAAAATGTGAAGTCCTCATAACAGGAGGAGAGATCAAGCCAATTTTTTTTTGTTGTTGTTAAAAAAAATAAAAACACCAAAAACCATTTTTCTCTTTTGGGGAACACAGATTAATTTAACTCCCCTAGGTTCTCATGTTTTCTCTTTCTCCCCTACAAACTCTTGCTCCTTAAAAAAAAAAAAGAAGAGTCAAACTAGTTTACACAGTGGAAAATGGCAAAAGCCTTCCCTCTCCCTTGTCTTCAAGTCATATCTTTCTAAATAAGCATACATTTTAACCACCTCTCTCTTTTAGGCTGCCTTTTTAGCCACACATAAAATAAATAGAATGCTTTTTCATAGTGTGACTAGCAAAATCAGATAATGATCCAAAGAGACTGAAACCTAATAAGTATTTTGAAGAAGAAAAAAAAAAGAAGAAGAAGAAGAAGAAGAAGAACAAGAGACAGAGAGCCAAGAAATGATTACAAGTTAACTTTGGTGGTGTTTGCTGGCTGGCTGTAATGTTTGCTCTGCTACATTATGTTAGGGAGAGTAATGGATTTATTGAGATAAGGGGAAATAGAGCTTGCCCCCAAAAGATGGTGGAGGTGAGGAGCAAGGTCAAACAAATGATAAAGACTGACACTTTCCCTCTATTTTTCACACAGTGGAAAGCAAGGGTGACAATGCTAAAGGGAACAGGAGACAACTTGGAAGTACTGCCATCATGGCCACAGGAAACATGAGAAAGGTCCCAACATAGATCGTTCTCTCTTCTTATTTAAAGAATGGCTTTTAAAAGAAAAAAGAGCAGGATGTGAAGTGTTTCTTACAAGTTTGTTTACTTCTTTTTAGAAAATGTACTCTGTCAGTGTTTTTCAAAGAACTTGCATGCCTTCTTGTTTAACTTTCCCAGAGGTTTCCTGCACTTCTGATTGTTTAATCACACTTTTCCCTCTTTGTTTTCTTTATACTTTTTCAAAAAAGTTTGTACATGTGAAGAGCTTTTAATGCAAGAATAAGCACATGTCCAGCTTATAGGTCTAGTGCTGGGCAACTCTGTCCCTCCAGATGTTTTTTTCAGATTTGTTGCTATGTGCCTTCAACTCGATTCCAACTTACAGTGATCCTATCATGGTTCTTTGCAAGATTTATTCAGAGGAGGTATGTTTTGAACTAAAACTCTCATTATTCTTTACTATTGGTTTTGCTGGCTGGGGCTTCTGTGAGATGGAAGTCCCCACCACAGTGCTGAGTCTGTAAATAAGACTGTACTAGATGGACTTGTACTCTGACTCAGGTATTATCTATACAAGGGGGGGGGAATACAAACACATTTGAAAAGGCAGGCATTCGCAATGATGCAACCTGACTTCACAGTCAAAAGAGAGCCCCTAAACTCTGCATGACCCCCAGCCAAGATGGCAGCCACGAGTGATATATTCACAATTTTAAATCTGCTGTGGCCAATCTTTTTTTAAAAAACAGTTTCCCATAGTGTGCACTAGCAACAGTTCATATTTACAAAAAAGAAAAAAGAAAAAAAAAGAGTTTAAGATCACTGTTTTATCGACTTACCAAACCCTTGCTTAGCTACAAATCCAACAGGGCAGCCACAGGTGCTTTCCCTGTTTGCTAGCCCTGCTCCATGCTCATCCAGCCAATCAGATTATGCTGCTTGTTTGTATCTGTGCGAATACAAGTGTTCAAATGATCAAACATTTACATGTTGTACAGAGCTTTATAAAAAAAATCCAGACAAAGCCCTGGACACAACACACACGGACTTTGCAGTGAATTTGGCTGACCCCTTTCCAAATGCCATGTATCTATGCACATGTTTGTATGAACGGATTGGTGTACGTTCACATGCCATTCAGATTATTTTGACCATATAGACAAGATGTCTGTTGACACCAGCTTCCCAATGTGAGTAATCACTATTCTAAGTGGAGTTCACCTTCTGTGTTTCTGGAAGAGTCACAGTTCTGGATTTACCTTCTCATTTTAAGAAGGAACAGCTAGAGAGGTGACTCCTGTAAAAATGCAACAGGCAGTCTTCTCTAAAAGCAGATAACTGCTGCAAAACTCTAGGGACTTTATCAGACGTGGCAAAAGCCATGTCATAAGGACGAGATGAGAATAGAAACAGGTGACATTATCGTATGACATCATTCTTCAGCCATTGCAGAGGCATAGTGCAGGCATGAATAAGGGTCCCATCTACACGATTTAAATAATACGTACGGTGTGCGGAAGTTCGCACTTCGGTACAAACGGCCGTTCGGATGCATATGAATGCAAAAGAGGGGGGGCGGTTTTCCACCCTGAAATACACACACGCGGCATTCGGGAGGGAAAGTGGATCGTGAAGAGAAATCCGTACGCCATTCGGATGGCTGACAGGTCTGTATGGTCCATTCGCACACATACAAACAAGCAGGGTAATCTGATTGGCTGGCCGAGTAGAGGGGGCGGGGCTAGCACGGAGGGTAATTGGGAGCGGCTGCCATGTTGGTTTCCCGGCTAGCGAGCATCCGGTAAGTCCGTGAATTTATATGTTTATTTATTTTTATTTTATATTGTAAATACAGAAAACCGACTGTCTGCAAACCAGGAACCTTTTTTTTAAAAAAAAGCAGCGGGAGATTTAAAACTGCCGCTTGGCTTGCTCGCTGCAGCCAGCTTCGGGAAGAGGGAGTCATACGGAGCTTAGGGGGCTTAAAAATCGTATAGCCGGTTTGTATGCATACGAACGACAGGCTGTTCGTATTTTTTGCCCCCCATATGGATTTTTTAATGATCGTATAGCCGCACCCAAGGTGTCCGTTTTTATTGATGGCTTAGCCCATCAGTAAAAAAGTGATGCCTAGTCCACATCAGCGCTATGCCCTGGGAATGGCTGAAGATGAAGACGGCTGATAATGTTGCCCTTTCTATTCTCATCCCGTTCTTCTGATGCAATTTGGGACATTGTTTTGTGCCGCTTTTCCCCCGCATCTGATAAAGTCCTAAGATGAATGATCCAAAATCACTTGCACTGCAGAGATTAATCAGAACTAATTAAGAAGGGAAGAAGAAACAAAGGCCAAAACAGTGAATCATGCAGTGTCATTAAGCCACCTCCTTTATAGCTGCATTCTAATATTATCTTACACTGAGTCAAACTATTGATCTGTTTAGTCTACAGTGTTGTCACTTTGACCAGCAGCAGTATGCCTGGGTTTTAGACAGAGTTTTTTTTCCTGGAGGTGCCAAGGATTGAACCTGGTATCTTCTTTATACAAAGTATATGCTGTACAACTGAAGTGTAGGCCTTCCTCAAAGAATGAAAAACATAGACACCTGTCCATCTAGCTCAGTTTTGTCTATATTACAGATGGGACTTAATTTCACTGATTTCTCAGTTGGGCTTAAATTCGGAGTCCCCAACCGGTTGAGAAACTTATTTTGGGAGAAAAACAGCATGTCAAAAGTTCCTGCAAATTTCTGAAACTTTTTAAATTTTACCTGGAACAACATAAACTATATACTTTTTAAGACTGTGCAACAGTTTAAGAAACTGCACAGCTGTGCAGTAAAAACCTATGCTTATAGTCTTTTTAACACACACAGAAAACTGATCAACTTTCTGAGAAAAATGAAAGTGACCTGCTTATATCAATTTTTTTGCTATGTACTTGGGAAAAGTGCATAAAATGCAAAACTAAATTGCAAGCTATAACCCCATAAAAACAACATAATTAATTAAATTATGGGATTGACATTGTGGCAATTTGGGAATTGGGGTGATGGGGAAAGGGCTGGAAAACTAGAGAAAGAAATACAAGGAGCAGAGTTCGAGTGACTTTTGAGAGTTTACACTTATATGAACTTTGAGTTGGAATTCTTGTGGGAAGGCAAGCAAGGTTACATAGCAGGAAAAAAATAAACCCAGGCAACTGAAGCTGTAGCCTTTGCTGGCTTGAATCTTATGCAATTTCCTTTCTGTGCTGAAAGCTGCACAGTTTTCAGGGAAGGCTGAAGCTCCATGGTTTAAAAAAAAAAAACTATGCAATTTTCTAGGCAAGCTGTGCAGGAAAGCTGCACAATTTCCTGCAACTGTGTGCATGTGTGAGAAATTCCCTAGTATCCCAAAGCTACAGGATGAAAAGCAGATTCATTATTCTCAATATCCACCGAGACTTAGAAAGAAGAGACCAACAACTGAATGTAGGACTTTTTGCATGCAAAGTGTGTGTTCTGCTGCTGAGCATGATCTCTTTGATGAATGCATGTGTCTCTTTTGGCCCATTAATGTGTTTAGGCATACTGAGCAGGCATCATCAATCTCAATTTTTGATTCTGCAGGTCACGAATCTCATGTAGTTTTAAAACCAGAGTGAGAAGAGGCAATAAAGTTCAAGAACCAGCCCAGAATTGTTGTTCTAGTGCTTTCAAGTCATTTTGGTGAATCTATCACAGGTTTTTTTTTTTTTAGTTTGAGTGTTGGACTAGGACACTGGGAACCAGGGTTTGAATCCCCGCTTGGCTATGGAAACTCACTGGGTGACCTCAGGCAAGGCATACTCTCTCAGCCTCAGGAGAAGGCAAGTGCAAACTCCCTCTGAACAAATTCTGCCAAGGAAACCCAGAATTACAACTTCCAAAATTGCAGCTCATCCTTTCAAAATGGAACACACATAGCCTGAATTTTGTTGGTGCCTTAAACAGTTGGACACTTTTTGTCCGATGGGAAGCATCCACATTGAGTTGCAGAAGCAAAGTTGCACATGTGCCACTGAACATGTAGATGATCATAATATGCACATTTGGGTGTGTATTTGGCTGCATGCCATTCAACACAATGGTCACAATTAACAATCAATGCTTAATTACACAAGCAGAGATTTATGCTATACAACCCTAGTGTACAATTTCAGCTACTTAACTACTGGTAGGGAAGCCATGAACTACTGAATGAATTCCTGGGACAGAATTGCAGAGGATGGAAGCAGCCACTGAGAAAGCCCTTCTCTATTGTCCAGACCACATTGACTTCTGATGTTGCCTAAACATGAAGAATGAGAGATTTACATTAGGGAATAGACGGTCAAAGTATCCTCTTCCCAAACAATTTTCTGTTTATTGTGCCTCTTGGCTGGTATGAAGACAGTCCCAAACTAATTCTGGATTATTTTCAAGACAGATTTGCCTTGGTCTCTCCCACCTGTACATGATTAGGTATGTTTATAAAACAAGACCTTAGTACAAGAACTCCAACCATTTGTTTCATAACTTGTCAAAACACTAATCTGATATGTGCCTCATTTTTAGTAATAGTAACACACAGTTCTGTAGACTTTTAAAAAACCCTATAAGTTGTCCAGTTCCATTCCCTCCTTCATTATTTTTCAATGCTTCCATTTTAATAATCTCTATCAATATTGGTTTTTAGTAGATTTTAATGTCAACTGGAGATTAATGTGCATTAATTGAATTGACTGTATTTCCTTTAATGAACACAAACAGATTTAGTGTTAATACTGATGATCCTAAGAAGGCTCCCCTGTATTATCTGAATTTTCCTAACAGCCTGCAATTGTTCATTAGAAAAATGAATTAATTTTGTTACTGTTGCCTGCTTTTTTTTAAAAAAAATGCAAGCAAGGTTGATTGAAAAATTGAATTTCTTTTATGTAATTTAGGAGAAAGAAATCAAACCACAGCTAACTGAACAGTTCTGAGGGGGGGCACAACTCAACTTTTTGTACAGCAAAGCTTGTTCTCCAGATTATCAATAGACTGAAATGTTTGAAAATGACACCTCTGATCAGTTCAGCAGCATTTGAGATCTTCAGATATAGAAGCCCTGAGTATAGTCTGGTCTTGTGTCTGGAATCTCTGTTCAGTGGATTTCTAGCTACAAAGTTAAATCTAGAATGAGGGGTGGGGAAAATATAGCTCATGAACAAGATGTGGCCCCAGGACACTGATATGTTGTCCCAAGGCTTCCCAAGAGATCCTCAAAGTCCCCAGATTTCACCAAAGTGGAACAGCAGCTGCCCCCCCCAAAAAACCCACATCCCAAACATTCAAACTGCCAACAAATGACTCTATGGTCCTCTTGCCCCATTGCCCCCCCCACAATTCTCCAAGCCCCCTCTCAAAAATTTTAAATATCTCAGCCAAATCCCAGAACTGTAACTCATTTGACATCACTTCCGATTGACCCAGGAGCATGGTGGAGCCTAAGCTGGTTGCATAGAATGGAATGGCCCACACCCTCTTCACAGTTGCTTACCTATACTCTAAAGATTGGTCAGTAGGTACGTATTGATGATAGCATTTTCTGGGGGATTGCCTCCCCAAATCCTGCTTTATTACAAAAATAACACTCCTGGAGGACCACTGTAATGCATGTATACAGGGTGCCCCCCCAAAAAATGTATGCATCCTTTAACAGCTAATAGTAACAATGATAACAATGATAATTATTTGAAGGCTAAATAAATACATTTATATTGAAGAATACAGTTGCCCCTCCACATTCACGAACTTAGCATTCATAGAATCATAGAATCATAGAATTGCAGAGTTGGAAGAGACCACGAGGGCCATCCAGTCCAACCCCCTGCCACGCAGGAAATCTTGATCAAAGCATCCCCGACAGATGGCCATCCAGCCTCTGTTTAAAGACCTCCAAGGAAGGAGACCCCACCACGCTCCGAGGGAGTGTGTTCCACTGCCGAACAGCTCTTACTGTCAAAAAGTTCCTCCTCATGTTGAGGTGGAATCTCTGTTCCTGGAGCTTGCATCCATTGCTCCGTGTTCCAGTCTCTGGAGCAGCAGAAAACAAGCTTGCTCCATCCTCAGCGTGGCATCCCTTCAAATACTTAAACAGG
Source organism: Gambelia wislizenii (assembly GCA_030847615.1). Taxonomy (NCBI): domain Eukaryota; kingdom Metazoa; phylum Chordata; class Lepidosauria; order Squamata; family Crotaphytidae; genus Gambelia; species Gambelia wislizenii. The sequence goes on along the minus strand of JAUMIR010000009.1, from coordinate 18,148,447 downwards.
GCTATCATATCGCCTCTTAACCGTCTTTTTTCCAGACTAAACATACCCAGCTCCCTAAGTCTCTCCTCATAAGGCACCATTTCCAGACCTTTCACCATTTTAGTTGCCCTTCTCTGGACACGCTCCAATTTGTCAATATCCTTTCTGAATTGTGGTGCCCAGAACTGGACACAGTATTCTAAGTGAGGTCTGACGCAGGCAGAATAGAGTGGCACTATTACTTCCCTTGATCTAGACACTATACTTCTATTGATACAGCCCAAAATCGCATTGGCCTTTTTAGCTGCCGTATCACACTGTTGGCTCATGTTCAACTTGTGGTCTACTAGGACTCCTAGATCCCTTTCGCACGTAGTCTCATTCAGCCAGGTCTCTCCCATCCTATATTTATGCATTTCATTTTTCCGCCCTAAGTGCATTCGCGGTTTTGATTATTTGCGGTTTTGGGAGGGTGCCCCTGCCCTCCTGAAACCGCCACAAGTGGCCTCCTGGAGGCCCCGTGAAGGCCCGGGGAGGGAGGGGGGAGGCCTTCACGGAGCCTTAGAAGGCCCTGTGAAGGCCCGGGGTGGGAGGGGGGAGGGCCAGGGAGGCCCCGTGATGGCCTTGGGAGGGAGTGGGGAGTCCGGGGAAAGTGACTATGGGGCCTCCGGAGGCCCCATGGTCGCTTTGGCGGGGGAGGGGGAGGGCAGTCATTATTCGCGGAATTTTCACATTCGCGGGCGTCTGGGGAACCTAACCCCCGTGAATGTGAAAGGACGACTGTAAATGTTATACTAATGATTTAATCAGAATAACAAATTCCATCTTAAATTACAATTTTACATAAGGTGCTCCTGAGCAGCAATGCACTGCTCACATTGTTGAAGCATAGAGTTGCAAACCTCACTTAAAGTTTCTCTTATAATTTCATGACACTTCTCTACTATTGTAATCTTTAATCATGTCAAGGGTGTATACATTTTTTGGAACAAAAATGCCGCCCTCCCAAATTATAAGCTGTTAACGGGTATATATATTTGGGGGGCACACTTTATATAGGCTAGAATCCTGTTGGCTTCTTACACCAACCGGTCCCCTGCAGAAGCAGGTGGACCATTTTTGTGTGATGCAGAACATAAGTTGATGAACTATTATTTCCACCAGACCCCCACCATTGTTCAGGCTACAACTGGAGTTCAGCAGGTTCTGGGGTTCAGCAGGATGACAGATGACTTGCTCTGAATAAACAAATAAACCCTAGAAATCTATAGGTTGAATCCTTTCAATGTCTTATACATGTGTATACATGTACATCCCCTTACAGAAGCAGCTGGGCAATTTTGTCTGGAAGTCTATATTCAGTTCAATATTGTATCTCTATATATAATTCTCTTGGGTATATTGCTATTCCCAGTGTGCTGATTGGCTGCTTAGGAAACATACCCAACCAATTGTTTTAAAATTGGTTTTAAATCTTGAGTTAAATCTTGGGGGACCATAGGAAGAAAATATATTTAAAGGGGGTCCCTGGTCAAGAAAGATTAAGAGGCATAATAGTATTAGTATAGAATTGTATTAGTATTAGTATAGGTGTGCCCGACGTAACATACACTGCTATATGCCCTGCTGGGATTTCAAGCGGTGGTTGCAGCGTGGAGCTTGGAGTGGCAGTGTTATTTTCACATGGTCCAGTTACGTGGTATTATTTTAAGGAAAAAAGTATTGTTCTTTTTTTTTTTTTACATTTAGGTGGTGATTGGCTGAGGGAGGGAGAACAGGGAGTGGCCCTTATGAGGCTGGGGATGTAAATGCAGATTGAGTGGCAGGAGTGGATTGTGAGGTGGAGAGGGAATTTGCATGTGGGTGGTGATTGGCTGAGGAAGTGAGGTGATTGGTTGGGTATGTTTCCTAAGCCACCAATCAGCACACTGGGAAAGGAAACATACACAAATTAGGTTTATTTTGTAAGGATTGAGTCAGTGAAGATTGACCTCCCAACTAATTAATTGGATTTTTGGAATAGTAGACATTATTTACTCTGTTATAGAACTAGACCAAATTTTGACATGGGTTTTGATATCGCCCAGGCACCCCGGGGGGTCACATCATTCACCTGCCACCCCAGCTGCCACTGTGACGGTACACAGGCAGTTAACTGGTGGCGGCGGCGGCAAAGGGAGCAGGACAACAGAGCAGCTCACCCTTAATGCACCACGGCATATGTTGCGTCGTGTACAGCTAGTATAGTATAATCCAAGAGTTAGGCATGTGGGGGCCATTGCACATGGATGTACATGTGTTTTGTGCACTGGGGTGCATGCCTGTTATATGATTGTATATTGCACACTGATTGACACTTAACATTGTGCCTGCACAGCATTACAATTCACTAATGAAATGGCATTGTGCAACTGCCAGATAAGTCTGTGAACATAAAGTTACTCTTGTTGATGCAGGATTTCAGAAACTGTATGAAAACATGGATGAAAACTATTGTGTATGATGGACTGTACAAAAGACAACGTCTGGAAACCCATTGTCAGTCCCAACTAGAATAGATCCACTGAATCAATGGGGGTTTACCTATGCATTGACTCAGTATTCAACAGTTGATCCAATGGGTCTCCTCTATTAGGCATTACGAAATGGGAATCAGGTCAAAATCAGTGAAGTCGCACAGAGTTTGTCAATAGATCCCCCCTGACTCACTCTCTTTCTCTCTCCCTCTCTTTATTTTCATTGGACATATCCTACTATTCAAGTTCAGCAGCTAAGCAAGGGTTAACCCTAAAACATTCCACCTTGAACCCCGCTCTCTTTATCTAGCACATCATAAAAAAAGATCAAGAGTCCCTGCTTATTATCTTATTTTTTTTCTCTCCCTGCTTGTTTTACTAGGCTTGAGCCCAGACCTGATATGGATTAACATTGTGATCAATAGCAGGCTTGCTGTCTCTCTCTCTGCAGGAGAAAATGAACTAAAAATGCAGTCAAAGTCTTATTGATCAAGGATATAGGTCTCACTTTCATTACCTCTGTCTCTTGATAACCCACAAATAATGTGATGAGTTGCTAATCTCTCTGATTTTCAATGGACCCTTCACCTCCTAGACTCTGTGCCCAGCAGCATGTGCGCGCACACACACACACACACACACACATATATGCTATAGTACATTCTGTTGTGTGTAATACACGTATCATCAACTTCCAATCTATTCCCATCTGGCCTGGTCAATTGAGTCACTTAAAATGGTTCATAAATAGAGATGGGCCAAGAGGAATATACAATTATATTTGGTGCTCTCAAAACAGATGAATTATCTTCCAATAACAGATGGACCAGCTGAGTGGAAGAGGACATTGCTTGATTTACTAATGTCATTGTGAGTGTGTGTATATTCACGTGTGTGGTCTACCTAACGTTTGAACCAAACCAGAAATATTCCTATTTATGTGAGTTCTAGCTTGAAATAAGTCTTTGAGGCTTGAAATTTCACCTCCACCCAAAATAAGAGCCTGGGCTTTTGGAGAGTTACTCCTATTTGTAGTAGGTGATTCTGGGTGAGATGAGCCATTTATTTTGCCTAGCATAATCCAAAGTCATATGTTCACTCTGCTTTTGAACATAGCAGAACTCTTTGGGGGAAGGGTCAAAGCCACTTTATTTATTTATTTATTTATTTATTTTATTTATATCATGCCTTTCTCCCACCAAGGGACCAAAGGCAGCTTATACACTTTAAAACAGAAGTCGGCTAAAATGCAGATTATAAAAGTTAAAAAACAAACAAAATGCTGCAACAAATTAAACTAGTATCTGTACATATACAACTCTTGGGTATGTTGCTTTCCCCAGTGTGCTGATTGGCTGCTCAGGAAACACACACACCAATCACTACCCACATGTAAATTCCCTCTCCACCTCACAATCCACTTCTGCCACGCAATCTGTGGCCCAGATTGAGACTCAGACAGCCAACTGGCAGCGGTGGTGGTGACGGTCCACCTGCGATGGGACCCAGACAGTCAACTTGTGGCAATGGCGGGATGCTGCCACTGCTGCTGCAACAAAATCCAGAGAGCCAATTGGTGGCGGCAGCACAGCGTAACAGAGCGAGTCAACCACAGCAATTCTGGGAAAAGTGTGGAATGCTAAGAAGGGGAAGGAGGAATTTAAAAATCCATCAGCCTACCTTACAGTGTTGTCATGAGGTCTACCGGGCATTTTTTGGGAGTTTTTTTAATGGCATGTGTTATGCTGGGTACAGCTAGTTAAAAACAAATAGTTAAAACACACCACTATCAACACTGTTCCACCATATGATTAAAAAATGATCAATAGCCTGTCTAAATAATAAAAAAAAAAGTCTTAATCTGCCAGTGGAAAGAGACCAGGGAGGGGGTTAATCAGACCTCCTAAGGAAGGGAGTTCCCCTGCCTGGGAGCAGCCACTGAGAAGGTCCTTTCCCATGTCCTCACCAAACAATTGTGTGATGGCGGAGGGACTGAGTGAAAGCTGTGTCCTGAGGATCTTAGAACTTGGGCCAGGGAGACAGGGTCTTTTAAAATAGTCTGAACCCCCATGAAGACCTGATCTGCCTGTTGAAAGTCCCAGGTACAATTCCTGGCACTGAGATGACATTGCAGGTATATATCATGGAGAGGCAACTGTCAGAGGTTTGGGGAAGTGCACTGACCCCCAACAGGACATTAGAAAGATGTCCTTCCATCAACATAAAAAAAAATAAAATAAAAAAAAAATTATCAGAATCCCATTTCCCCATGAAGTCACCTTCTTGGTTCAAAAGGGTCTATCTTGGGCTTAAAACAACCTGGGAAAAAGGTGAAATGCCCAACCATGTATCAGTGTGGGTTTAAAAAAAGTTTTTAAAGCATCTTTTTTTAGTAAAACCAAAATCGTAGTTGAGATCTTTCATTATTAGATGTAATTAGAATGAGAGAGCTTCATTGGCATGGTTCCACCTGATGATGCCATCCCCACTTTTTTTAAAAAAAACGACCTACCTTTTCACCCTGGAAGTACCTCAACTGAATGGTCTCTGAGCTGCTGCAGATCAGGATGCAGGGAAATGTCTTCTACAGTGCTCTCCTGGTCACAGAGCTTCTTGAGACAAGCAGTTGCAGCAGGACCACGAGAGATCTCTCCAGCTGCCTGTTCTGGATGCACCCCATGACAAGGAGGTCACAGCAGATGTTATTCCCCAGAGCCAGAATCTGTAGCACCTCAGAAACCCTTTGACTGGGTTACTGCCAGACTGAAAATGTAGGTTTTGGGAGTTGATTTTGGTTATTAGTGATTGTAAAGACGACTCCCCCTCAGTTAGGAGATCTTAAATCCAGTTTACAATTTTGTAACTCTTGAACAGGATACCAGCCCATATATTTTTGTGAATAAATGAGGTGCTGGGGGACCTTTTGGGCCCCAAAATAGCTTTCAGGAGCTGCCTGCAGATCCCAGGCCTCACTTATTCCAGCCCCAATGTACCCCATCCAGATCTGAATTTACATCTATATCCATTTCATACACAGACTCCCTACCCCACTCTAAAAGTGTGGGAAGAAAAAGTAACTCCCCTAGGGCAATACTGTTGGAAAATATTGTTCCAGTCAAGCTTTCTCTTCACACCCCCTCTCCCATTTGCTGTTAATGGAATGCAGCCTATAGGTGGTGTGAAGTGTATAAGACTTCCTGCATGCCTCTATTCTACTCACAAAGTCTCTTAAGCTTTCCCCTTTTGCTTAACTATTGATTGCAATACATGGTTATCAATAATCCATGTATCTAGGCAACCAGACCATGAAACCCTTTCCTCTTTTCCCTCTCTTTCCCTTTCCTTCCTCCTTCAAGATGGCACGTTCCAGCTCTGCAAAGCATTTCCTCTACCTAAAACTTTCCTTTGGTTAGCTAGGACTTAAGCAATCAATGTATATATGGCAGGCATCCTCTTAATTGTTATAAGAGCATGAGCTGGAATTACAATCTCATAATTTCTGAGATTCATGTTTATGGCCATTAATGGCTGAACATGTGTTGTGAGTGTGACTTCAAGTCACCTGTCAACTTATGGTGACCCCATGAATTTCATAGGGTTTTCTTAGGAGATTTTCAGACAGGCAAAAATCGCCCCTTGCCGCGCGAGCAGCCTCCCGAAACTGCTGCGCGGCAAGGGTCTTTTTCGGACGACGCTGTGCCTCTAGCGAAGCCGTCCGTGTCACTTCCGTGAAGCTTGGGACGGCTCCGCGCCATATTTCAAGCACGGAGGCTGCCCATGATTGAAATATGACGCGGAGCCGTCCCAAGCTTCACGGAAGTGACACGGACGGCTTCGCTAGAGGCACAGCGTCGTCCGAAAAAGACCCTTGCCGCGCAGCAGTTTCGGGAGGCTGCTCGCGCGGCAAGGGGCGATTTTTGCCTGTCTGAAAATCTCCTTAGACAAAGAATACTCAGAGGGTTTTTATTTTGCCAATTCCTTCCTCTGAAATATAGCCCACAGCATCTGATATTCATAGTGGTCTCCCATCCAAATACTAACTGGGGCTGACCCTGCTTAACTTCCAAGACCAGATGGACTCTGGTGCCTTTAGGTTAGTTGGACATCTGACTGAACATGCTCCCTCCCCAAATTTCCTTTTCAGCCAGGCATCACACCCAACTGGAGTTTCCAAGGTACTGCAGACTGGTGTTTTGTAGTGGTCTTCTGGACCTCTATAGTGGTCTTCTGGTCACAGGGAGCATTGAGAGAAGCAGTTGGAGCAGGACTGTACCTCATGACTGGGAGAGCACTGCAGATGTCCTTTCCTAACACCCTGGTCTGCAGCATCTCAGGAACCCTGAAAAGGTAGGCATTTTAGGCGCCATCAGACATAGCTACAGTGATGTAGCTCCTCCATTATTATTACAGTGTGGTTGCATGCAGGATCTTGGCCTATGTTTAGAAAGTATGCTTTAATGTCTCTAATACCCTTTTCAGTTATATAACTTGAATACCGCCTGTCTGCCTTGTTTTACTGAAGGTAGTCTCAGAGGGACATGTAAGAGGTTCAGCTAATTATTCTGCAAACTCTGCTAAAGGGGAGTGCTTCTTAACTGAACCTGTCTTCATCTTTCCCCAAAGGGGCTAACACTCTGGGAAACCACAATCCCCAAAATGCTTCTACTACCACCATCAACAATAGATTTTCTCAGTGGATTATCCCTTTGGCAACAACTCTAAACACATTTACTATGGAGTCTGCACCAGTGAACACAACAAGGCTTTCATAGAATCATAGAATCATAGAATTGCAGAGTTGGAAGAGGTTAATATGTACAGGATTGCATAATTAGTGTAATAAGTGTCGATGATGATGACGACGATGATAATTATGATTATAGTTAGGGTTGCCTGGACAGGACTCTCCCAGGCTCTGAAATTTCAGAATCCAAATTTAAAAACTAGGGACATCTGGTTGTGATATGACACATGATGTTCCTGGTGATGTTGTGAGAATGATGTTACAAGAGGCAGACCCTGATGATGTCATGAAGCATGATATAGTGACCATCAACAATGTCTGTAGATGTATCGCATTCAAATTTTTAATAAAAACACCAAGAGGAATATATATATCATACAGATTTTTACATACACAGTAACACATTTTTTACCGTGAGATTTCTTATACTTGCCCTATGGGCTGGAGAAGAGGATCTAGGCCTTGAGATCTGAGAAACCTGATGATGATGATTATGATACTAAGGAAGCCCTAAAAAGAGAAAGAGGTATATTTCAAAATATGGACATTTATTTTGTTGGTGCTTTACCTTAAGATCTTACCTACAGGAGGTAAGATCTTAGGATAATATTTTGCAAGGTGCTCCCCAATAAACTCATTGCATTTAAAATAAAAACAGTAGGAAAGCCCTCTGTCTATCCTTCACACTTTCTTATTTTGAGATGTTCTACTCTACCCGGAGCATTGTGTTACCATATGGGAGCCCAAATCCATCCATAATTAATGCAATCTGTTGTGTATTATGACTGGGCCTGATGAGCACTGAGTTGATGGCTCCTAAACCTGTAGACGTTTGGAGGTTGTCTACGTGGGCTTTTAGCCGGTCTGCTCTTATCTGGCTGGGATAGTGTGCCACCAACATGGTGAAACTTCAGCTTTGTGTCACAGCTGCTGCATGTGAAGAAGTCCTTTTATGTCCTTCCCCCCTTTTTCCCCTTTCCCTAAATCTAATGCTTTTATTTTTGTCAATAAACTGTCTCATTTATTCGAGTGAAGAAAACTTGTGTTGTTTGAGGTCTTTATCAGAGTTCCTACAAATCAGGTTAATTGGTGATCAACACAGCTTTTCTGCTTTTAATGAGGCCTGGTAGCCTAAGGCAAGACCTAGCTTTTGATAAGGGACTTTTCCTTTCCTTCTAGTGGACTCTTTGATCACTTTTTTTAAATAATAAAAAAATAACAACAAGAAGGAAAAAAAATCAGGAGAACAACCGCCGGGAATGTCATTGTTTTTTAATTGCCTGATTACCAAATGTTGGAGATAAAATATAGATGTTCTCAATTAATAACATTTGCATAGATTAGCATCACTAACAAGCCTCATTAGGAGCTACTGACTTTTTGTTTAGATGGTGTCCCATGACATTTGTGTGTTCAGCTTATGCAGCCTTTTGCCCATGTAGTTCTTCCTCAATTCTTTCTCTTCTTCAAATGGAAATGATGTTCAAATGTGGCAGGATGAGAAATATTAGGAATGTTTATTCCTTTACCTCATGTATTGCAGACAATTTTCTCATTTTACCCATATAGGGATGCAATTCTATGCTAATTTTCTTCTCAAAGAAAGCAATGAGTTTATCGATTTTCTTCCTGCTAGTGAGAAAGTCTTCAAAAAATGTGCCATTTTTCAAAGCCTATTCGCAATTTGGGACTATTTCTGCACAAAATTCAACACATGGTTGTTTTGCACAGAAAACAGCATTTTCTGTGGAGGAGGGAACATTTTTTGTATAGAAAATATTTCTGTTCATGTGCACATTGCTGTTTTCTGCACAAATCAACCACCAGATCATTTTTGTGCAAAATAAATCTTGAACTGTGAAGATTCTTGTCAGTCCAGGTTTTTTCCCATCACTGTTTCTTGACATCTGGAAAGCATGTTTTATGGCCACTTTAAAAGATATTTTACAATATTCTTTCCATCCTTACACCAATACAAAGAAAGGAAAGAATATTCAACAATATTTTTTTAAAAAACAACAACCAGAAAACATGGGGTTTGGTTGTCAAGAAACCATGATGAGAAGAATCCTGGACTGACAAAAATCTTCACAGTTCAAGACTTATTCTGCACAAAATTTGCAGATACCAATATCAAAGAAAGTCAGCATAGTATAGTGGTTTGAGCATTGGACTACAATTTTGAAGACAAGGGTTTGAATCCCTGCTCAGCCACGGAAACTCACTGGGTGACTTTTGGCAAATCACATTTTCTTGGCCTCAGAGGAAGGCAAAAGCAAACCCCCGCTGGACAAACCTTGCCAAGAAAAGCCCATCATAGGTTTGCCATAAGTTGGAAATGGCTTGAAGGCACACCACCATCACCACCACCACTATCAAAATACTTAGACCCCAAGTAGCTGTTTCTAGTCCTGGAAAAGCTGACATAACCAAGAGTGTATCTACTTTACACAGTTACAGCATTTTCATGCCACGTCAACTGCCATGGTACTACCTTAAAGAAGCCAGTGGTTTAGTTTGGTGAATTCTTTACTAGAAAGCTCCAGGGCAGTGTTCCCCATCCACAGGATCTCCAGAGTTTTGATGCACAACTCCCAAATGCCTTAGTCAACATACCCAAGGGTCAGGCATTTGGCACATGCTACAAATGCCATTATCTGTTAAAACAACAACAACAAAACAACACCACAAAACCATATACTTTTTTTGTGAGAATAGTTCCCAATGGTGAATTGTTTTCAAAAATTGAAATAATTTGTTGCAACAAGGAGGAAAATGGTGATGAAATTTCCCAAGATCCACATTTCCAAAGAAGAATCTCTGGCAGGCTTTGTAGTAAAGTAGTAAGGCTTTGAATATGTCATCTATGGATTTCAATGTCTGAACAGCAGACTAGGGCCAAAATACTGTTCAAAGGTTGTGTAGTATAAATGTACACCAGCATAGATCCATCAAAGTTAAAGTACACCAGGGTTAGACTGGGGGCTCATCTACATGAGCCAGGATTCACCAGTTCTCAGCCAGTGTATCATGGCCATGGATCAGGCCCATTGCTCCCCCATGCCCTCCACAGAATGGAAGGAAGTCCTGATGAGCATGCTGGTCTGTTGCTGCAGTTGCTGCTGCCGTCTTTTCCCTTGCTGTCTTGGAAGGCAGGAAGGGGGCCCACAACCTGTGACTAAGGCCCCCTGCATGTGACAAACCTTGGTCACATGCTGCAGAACTGCTCCCTGCCTTCTGGGAGAGCCAGGGAGATGGCTGTGGCGACAATGTCCTGCCTGCCAGGATGGGCTCCTGTGGTTTTGCAGGTCCCGATTCATTTACTCTTGGTGGAAATAGATTTGAACAGGTATTATTCCAAAACATTGTCTCAGGCCATACCCTGCCTTCCCCCCATCTGAGTCCCATATCTGCCCCAAGGATGGTGAGGATTGTCCTGGGGCAGAACAGGGCAAATGCCCTGCATTATATGGACTGCAGAACTCTGAGGCGGGGGCAAGGTGGGGTATATTGCCCATCTAGACAAGACCTCAATTGCACTGTTTCATTATTGATTGCTCTGTGCTCCTGCTCACCCTTTGTGCAATGGAGTCATTACTCCTCAGCAACAACCTAGTGAAGTAAAAGGACCTGATCATAATAATCTTGGGTGTCTCTAACTTTGGCAAGTGCTTGCAGGGCTGTGCATCACTCCAGACTGCTTGTCTGTGCTAGGGCTTGCACTTACACAACCTCCACAAAGCATAATGGTTATGCCAACATAATGCTGCTTGCACCACCCTGAATACCATATCACACTTGCATGTCTTCTACAAAGTGCAATCACTTACATAATGCCACCAAAACTGACCAAGGGGTTGACTACATGATGAAAAAACTCATATAAGAATCCGAGCAGAATGCCCTTGGTCATCATGGATGCTGGCCCACATTTGCCATATTCAGAAGGAGGGGGACTGAAAAATATATTAAAAAAAAGCTCCAAAAAGATCACAATAACAGCCTTCACTGTTTTTAGCATTTTTTTTAAAAAAAGTCTGAGAAATAGCGCATAATTGGTTGTGTGATCAACCAAATTGAAAAGGGGCACACATCACATAGCATAGAGTAAACAGCAGGGCTGAAACCTGATTGGTCAGACCTTGGGGGGTGGGCTTAGAAGGGAGAGCTCTCGATGCCAGAACAGCCATTTTTTTGTTCTTTTTTTGGGGGGGGGGGCTGGCATGATTGATAAAGCGGCAAAGCAAAAGAACAGAGGTATTTTTAGTGGAAAATTGCTCTTCCTCAGCTGCTTTCTTTAAAAAAAAGGGGGGGAGAGGTTTTCATGACTCAATTCACTCACGGACACCATTTTTTGAGGGGGGGGACTCTTGTGAAAAGCTAAATTGCTACTTTTCCTTTTCTGCAAAGTGTTGGATGAGTCATGGGCACAAATGGAGTCTCCAGCAATAGGGAGGCAAGTTCTTATTTTTTGTGACAAATTCTCCCATCTAGCTGACTCCCAAGAGAAGAGGAGTTTGTACAGGAAAATAGTGGAGGAGATTTATGTTAACTCATTTTTGCAAAAGTGTCAGGCCAAACTAGATTTATCAGAATACCTAAATCACCAGACTAACCCAATTGAGTATTTCATGGACAAAAGGGTCCCCAAAAAGTTGTGGGACTTGAGGTGGAGGCTCTACCATCAGGTTCTTAATCTGAGGGGAAAGAGACCATGGACCGCAGAGGATGAGCAGACCTGTCTGCGTCTGAAATGTAAAAAGGCGGAGATTTTGAGTGGCGTGGCACAAAAGGAGACGATCAGACATTTTGTCCAGGACTGCCCGAGTGCCCAGGAAACATGGGAGGAGGTGGCCCAGGTCCTGGATTGGCCAGATTTGGCACAGCAGGCTTGGGAGACAGTGCTTTCGGGGACTGAGCCTCCAGAGGGTGTCAGGGGACTCAGAAAGTCAGTGGGCCAAAAGAGGAAGAGGAAGGAGCCTGGTTCCGCCGTGGCTGAGAGGTTTTGGAAAGTGCTCTGGTCCACGGTGCGCCTGGTAAACCTCTATGTGATGTTAGGGTTAGTTTTCCAGAGACAAAAGGAGGTGAAAAGTCAAAATCTGCAGGATGTAAAAGGCACTGCCTATTATGTGAAGAATGTAATTGAAAATTTAGCTCTGAGTGAAAAAGAGAAATTGCCAAACCATCGTTGGAAAAAGTTTTGGCCCGTGGCTTAGTGAGACGATCCCAGCAATAACATAAAATGATATTTTAAATAAATATTTTATTATTTTTGTATTATTTTGTATTATTATTTTTAATTAATATTTTATTGGTTTTTTTTTCATTTCCAAGTAGGTATAATTATAATGTGTAAATATGTGATTATACTCTCTGGCTTTTCTTCGCAAACGAAGATTCAGGAAGGACTCATCCCGCGCTTTCTGCAAGCGCGCTGATGACTAAAAAGGCCAATCCGAGATAAACAAGTCCGGTTGCAAAAAGTGCAGCAGAAGGTCTTTACACCTGCCGGTTATAGTGTGTTTAGATTAAAGGGAAAAATACATTAGTCTTAGGATAGATTTATTTTTGTATTAGTAAGAAAAGAGGAAAATAATTAGTATTATTTTTGTATTATTGTTATGGCCTTTTGTGGTTGGGTGTATTTTTTAGTAGAATGGTCTTACTCCAATAAAAAATTCCCTATAAAATTTAAAAAAAAAAAATCCCAAGAGAATTCCAGCTTAGCTCAGTATGGAGAGTTTCATCACCAAAAGGCTGACCACCAAAATCCTGAAATTCAAACTGGAAGTAGGCTTCTGGTTGTTTTTGGATACTTATTTCAGCACAACCTCTACACTCAGCACAGTTGCCCACATTTACTGTCAATCATTGTCATCACAGAGAATCCAATGGGAGGAGGGGAACTGATCATTGCCTACAAAGTCCTGACCCTTCATTTCAATATATCCATCCCAGGAATGACATCAAAATGAGAAGAGCAAAAAACAGATCATGACCAAGAAAGCAAGCAGGGAACTGGCTAATATATAAATGTGGTACAAAGTAAATGGAATTGGAAAGTCCCAAGTTCCAATTCCCACACATTTATGAAGCTTGTGGGTGACTTTGATCCAGCCATTATTTCTCAGTCTGGTCTATCTCACCAGGTTGTGGCAAAACTAAATGTGGGAGGTGTGGTCCCATGTATGCCACCTTGAGTTCCTCAGAGGAAAGATGAGGCAAAACAAACAGATAAATAAATATGTTAAAATGGACTTCATTATTCTTTGTATGTAGGTGCATCCTGAAAGAAAGCAATAGTGAAGACACAGATAATTCATCTTGCAAAAATGCAAGATTTGAATTGTCACTTCAAGCTCCACATAACTTTTCAAGGTTTGTTTTTACTAACTCAGTTCAACTTCCTTGAGAAGGGAAGTGAGCTTTACTCGCAGAGCCTCCATTTGAAGCAACCTCAGGTTACAACCTAATTGGCTTCCACATCTCAGCTTCTTGTCTCTAGGTCAGGCCATGGATGGCAGACAAGTTAGGAGAGGAAGTAACACTGAGTTGCATTGCCTGAAGGCAGATAACTCAAGTTACCAACAGTTCTTGTTGGATGACCCTTCTTGGCCATACATATTCTCCTTGTTAAAAATGAAAGCATTCCCCCATTTCTTACATTTTCTCTTTTAGGGAAGGCAGGAAAAAAAAAGCCACTGATCACATATTTGAGCATGCAGTATGCACAGAGATGACTCTTTTTGACTGCATCAGAAAAGGAGACAAATGTATCGACTCAAAAATGGAAAGGCTTACACAAGTATCTTCGCATTGTTGAAAAACTGACACGATAGATTTGCTTTTTTTAAAAAAAAATATGGATTGATTTCCATTTATTTCTTTTATTAATAGAAACAGAAGAAATCTAGATCATCCTTCTTGTTGTTGTAATTTTCCAGTTTGGGACTCAAAGCAGCTTACAAGTTAAAAAACACATAGTTAAAAATTCACAAAATACAAAGGTTAAAAAGAGATTAAACAACCCCAAAATTAAAATCAGATTAAAACATACACCCTTAAACACACACACACACACACCAGCACAACAATTAGCAAGATCCAGCACATAGTTTAGCAGAGATGGGCCTTATGCAATCAATCATCAAATGACTATCTAAACAGAAGTCTGTTCTTATCTTCAAAAAGAAAGTAGGGAGCATGCTAGAGTGTAACTTCTCTGGGAAGGGAGTGTCAGACCCTGGGGCCAGCCACCCTAGAAGGCCCTCTCCCCTGTTCCCACCATATGTACCTGTGAGGGTGGTTCTCAGGTTGGTCTTTGGAATGACATCTTAAGTAGAAAAAGGCTAGAAAAAGAAATGTAGGTTTATGCCTTTATCATATGTTTTGCTAAGGAATGCTGGCAGGCTGCAAATTTTGTTGTATTTTGTTGAATTTTGTTCAGTAATACAGTTGTCCCTTCATATTTGCTGGGGTTTGGTTCCAGGACCCCCCTCCCTCTGTGAATACCAAAATCTGTGAATACTCAAGTCCCATTATGTGCTCTCTCTCTCTCTCTCTCTCTCTCTCTCTCTCTGGCTTTTCTACGCAAACGAATATTCAGGAAGGATTCATCCTGCGCTTTCTGCAAGCGCGTTAATGATTAAAAAGGCCAATCTGAGATAAACAAGTCCAATTGCAGAAAGCACAGCAGAAGGTCTCCTTGGGTGATGTTTCTGGGTTGTGATTCTGTGTTGTCGTTTCTCTTCAAGACTTGTTCGGCATGAGTTCTCAAATAAGGCTGCAGCATTGTGGATACTAAATCTCCATGCCTCCCAATGTGAGGCCAGGGTGGACCATTGTTGGTGATCAATTTGGTCGAGCCTGAGATGTTGCTTCAGGAAGTCCTTGTATCGCTTTTTTGGAGCGCTCCTCTTATGTTGACCCGTGGCAAGTTCACCGTAGAGTACTATTATTGGGAGGTGATGGCCGTCCATCCTAGAAACATGCCCTGCCCAGCGCAGCTGTGTTCTCAATATCATAGCCTCAATGCTGGTGATCCCAATGGCATAGCAAAATGGTGCCCCTTATATAAGATGGCAAAATCAAGGTTTGCTTTTGGAATTTTTTTTTCTTTTTTTTTAAATTCAGTTTCCATATATTATACAATCAAGCATTTCTTTTCTTAATTTTACAAGTACACATACATCAATCATGATATTATAAGTCATGTTATATTCCTTTTAGTTTATAATTTATTTTTTAAAGAATATTTTCAAGCCGTGAATACTTAAATCCGTATATACCAAATCTGTGGATACAGACTAACAAATCATTTCTTTCATAGAATCATAGAATCATAGAATTGCAGAGTTGGAAGAGACCACGAGGGCCATCCAGTCCAACCCCCCTGCCACGCAGGAAATCACGTTCAAAGCATCCCCGACAGATGGCCATCCAGCCTCTGTTTAAAGACCTCCAAGGAAGGAGACCCCACCACGCTCCGAGGGAGTGTGTTCCACTGCTGAACAGCTCTTACTGTCAAAAAGTTCCTCCTAATGTTGAGGTGGAATCTCTGTTCCTGGAGCTTGCATCCATTGCTCCGTGTTCCAGTCTCTGGAGCAGCAGAAAACAAGCCTGCTCCATCCTCAGCGTGACATCCCTTCAAATACTTAAACAGGGCTATCATATCGCCTCTTAACCATCTTTTTTCCAGGCTAAACATACCCAGCTCCCTAAGTCTCTCCTCATAAGGCATGGTTTCCAGACCTTTCACCATTTTAGTTGCCCTTCTCTGGACACGCTCCAATTTGTCAATATCCTTTTTTAATTGTGGTGCCCAGAACTAGACACAGTATTCTAAGTGAGGTCTGACCAAGGCAGAATAGAGTGGCACTATTACTCCCCTTGATCTAGATACTATACTTCTATTGATACAGCCCAAAATCGCATTGGCCTTTTTAGCTGCCGCATCACACTGTTGGCTCATGTTCAACTTGTGGTCTACTAGGACTCCTAGATCCCTTTCACATGTAGTCTCATTCAGCCAGATCTCTCCCATCCTATATTTATGCATTTCATTTTTCCGCCCTAAATGCAGTACTTTACATTTCTCCGTATTGAATTTCATTTTGTTAGCTTTGGCCCAGCTCTCCAGTCTATCCAGGTCATTCTGAATGTTGATCCTGTCCTCTAGGGTATTAGCTACTCCTCCTAATTTGGTGTCATCTGCAAATTTGATAAGTATGCCCCTAATTCCCTCATCTAAGTCATTGATAAAGATGTTGAATAGAACCCTGTGGCACCCCACTTGTCACATCTTTCCAAGACGAAGAGGAGCCACTGCTGAGCACCCTTTGGGTTCGGCCGGTCAACCAATTACAAATCCATTGAACAGTTAATAAAAGTTTTTTAAAAAGCAATAAAAGTGTATGTCTGTGTTGTGTAACTGGCACATCTTGGTAAAGCTGGTATAGGACAGATTTCAATGTTACAGTGTCATTGCCGTACCAGTACTCCTAAGTCACTGCTCTGGACCCTAAGGCAGGTTTTAGGGTAGAGGGGTTTCAGCGCATATCCAAATTCAATGGGAAAATCATAGCTCACCCTTGTCAGCCCCCAAACCTCAGCTTCTGCCATTGCCCCTGCTGCAAAATTTGCTCTCATAATACAAAGTGTGTTCTCTGGCATGAACCTATGCTTCCTACAACGTGACAAGTTAGCCCTTCTCTCCCCATGAAGACGTTAAATGTTGTTCTATAATACATTAGATTATATCCAATGTGAGATAATATTTAATAATTATATTATATTATCAATTAAATAATATTAAATTACATAACATCTTATGTTAATTTAAATAATATCATTCTGTATTGCATTAGAGAAGAGCTAATACAATTAGATCTAATACCTTAGAAACGCCACACACACACAAAAGTCTTTTAGAGTGTGAGAGTAAAGTGTTCCTCCCATTTTAATTCAGAAAACAATTATGCTGTCAAGGAATACCTTGCCTTGAAACAAAGGAAAAGCTCAGAGCCAGAAAAGTTACTCTAAAATAGTAATTAGTTACAGTTATATTTCCAGACCCCCAACCATTTCTAGGTAGTAGCTATTGTAATTTTTAAAAATTGCATTCCTGTTTTCAAAAGGAACTAAAACAGTTATTTGGGGAATTCTTTATAACAGTATTTTAATTCTACTAGCTGCTTGTCTGTGGCTGCTGATACACTGCAGAAATAATGCAGTTTGACACCACGTTAACTATCATGGCTCCATCCTGGGGCTTTGTAGTTTGTTATGGCACCAGAGCTCTCTGACAGAGAAGGCTAAATATCTCACAAAACTACAAATCTCAGAATTCCATGGCATTGAGCCATGCCAGCTAAAGTGGTGTCAAACTGCATTATTTCTGCAGTGCGGCAGCAGCCGGTGACACTAAAAAGACTCTCCTGTCCACCTGATCATTGCCTCATCATCTGCAACCATGTATGAGGCATGGCACAATCCAGCATTTGAACCACATGGGATATTCCTTTTCTACCCTTTACCAAAGCCATACTCTTTAACTATAAAAATAAATTAAAAATTAAAGTTATACCTCAGAAGGAGTGACATTACCCTATGTTAAGTTGCTCCATTCAGATATGGAGGTGATTATGGGTTCAAATCCAGCCATAGGACAGCTTCAGTAATATCCCTGGGAATATGGATGAGGATGTTTTTGGCACATCAGGCACATAATACATTATTTATTGAACATAGCTATGATTATGTCTTGTGAGGAAATTACTTAGTCACGCAGTGTTGTTTGCCCTTTTTGATACATCACATTAGTTTAGCTGAAAATGCCACATCTTATCTACAAACAGAGCGGGCTTCTTGGTAAATCAATGCCTATGGATGTCATGTAGTAGCAATCAAGTTAGGACATGTGTATTAGCAACTTGGCATATGAACATTGCAGAGAACTTCTAAGACAAGAGATAACTAGATGGAATGCAGGGTGAAGACAATTGGTTCTTCACCCCTGCTGTGAGGCTGACATAGCAATTTCCATCATAGACATGTGTACCAGCAGGTCAAATGTGGGATCAGCTCCCCATCTGGCCCCGGCTGTTATTGGTTAGATGAACTGTCCATCTTTCCTCCAGTTTCCCACACCCTTAAGTTGCATGTGTATGTGTATGTACTTGTATATACTTTCATCCTTAACTCCCCTCCCTGACCACTACCAATGTTACAAAACTTTTCCAGGGACTGAAAGGAAAAGCCAAGTAAGTGATTTCACAGAAATCAGTCAATAGTTACTACTTACGAGTGGCTGTTCCCTTCCTGGATTTTATTAAATGATTATGAGAAGGATGTTTGAGCTTGGCATGGGACCCAGAAGCACTTACAGACCAAGTTAAGTTCATAGAGGCTGAGATCCTAAATTGAGGTTGCATTGCATAAATCTCTGCAAAAGGAGTTATGCATTAATTATGCCACCCAATCTTTGTGTTGAATGGCAACATAACTGAACTAAAACATCAAATCCACACCCAAATGCACAACCAAAGGTTAATGTGTATCCTTGAGCACTATGCAGTTTCTGAGCATCCATGAACAATGGAACTGCATGCATAATTCTGTTTCCACAACTTTGAACTGAATGTGGACATTCTGTATTGGACAGAAATGTCCAACCACTTCAGTTAGGGGAACTTATGCATGCACACTGTTCTAGTGCTATTATTCCACTTTAACTGCTCTGGCTGCTTACTGTGGAATCCTGGGATTTGCAGTTTAAGGAGAGGCATTTAAAACTCTCAGCCAGAGAGCTCTTAGGCTTCACTAAACTACAAACCCCAGAATTCCACAGGAGGCAGCCATAGCAGTTAAAGTGGAATAATAGCACTATAATACTGTACTGTGATAAAGTAGCTAGTCATTGTTTATTTAGAGTAAAACTAACAAAGGCAAGATGACAGAAGATAGGCAAATGGATCACCAATTACACCAAGATATTGTAAGTACTTAGAAAACATTCCCAGAGATAGGTCTGACAATGGGGATCTTTTGGAACATTATGGTTTTTTTGAACACTGCAGAAACATGGTATTTTAGAGATGATACCCAGTGGATTGCATATGTGGTTCTTTTGTTCATGGGAATACACATTGGATTGTGCATTGAGGTTGTGTATCTGGTTATGCTTTCCATTGCACATTTGACTGAGCATACAATCATCCATTTGGTTGTGCAATGTTTCTATTCAGCACAAATGTTGTATAACACAATCAATACATAATTCCACATATGGAAGTCCATGTTGTACAATCCAGATGTAGGATCTCAGCCAAGGTGATTAGACCTCATTATTTTTATTCCACCTTTTCCCCAGTCACGGGACTCAAGGTGGTATATAAAAGTTAAAATGTGCACAGGTAAAAAGACATATAAACACTTATTATTAAAATGCAATTACATTATCCACATAAATTAAAACCAATTAGAACCATCTCTATCCATTAAGGTCAGAAAAACAGCATTCTGTTAAAAACCCTAGCCATCATCTATTTAAAAATGATGGGACAGAATAGTTTTGAGTTGCTGATGGAAGGACAGCAAGGAAAGTCCCTGGGGTGGGACTTTCAAAGCCTGGGAGCAGTGATTGGGAAGGCCCTCTCCCTTGCTTCCCCTAAACATTCCTGGTGAGGTAGTGGTACCAAGAGATGGTCCTTCTGCAAAGAGATGAGCCCTGAGTATACTGTTGTTAGAAGATATAGTTTTGGATCCAAGCTTGATAGGTCATAGCAAATACTTTGAATTGTGCCTGAAAATAGATTGGCAGACCATGTTTATATTGAAATAAAGCCTCTAATCAAAGAGGGAAAGCAAAAGTTTTCATCCCTAAAAGTTTTATACCAACATATAAACCAAATTAATGCCAAATAGTTTCAAAAATAGGCCCACTGCAGGAAAGGAAAAAAAAAAGGACCTCAAAATAATTCCCCAAAGATAGAAAGTTTGAAAACTGTTGCCTGAAGGTATGGGAAATAAATACTTAAATTAATGAAAAGATAAGAGCTGGCAGTAAGGTTTGGCTGCTTAATAATTAGGGATTGCCAATTTTATTTGGCCCCTCCCCAGTCTGGGTAGCTGCAGTAAGAAATCTATTGAGACACCCAACCTGTAGAACAGAGATGATTCATTTCTCTTGCACTGTCCATTGGCAGCTTAAATGTCCAAGATAAAAACAAGTATAACAATAGGATATTCATGTGATGCATTCAAAGAGAACTCACTCCTGACCAGAACACTGGATAAATTGTTCAAATCCAGCTCATTATGCAAAGGTTATCTCTGTAATGCTGCCAAAGGAACTCGATTTTTGAGTTACCTGCCATGTAATTGCCAGTTGGTTTCAGAGACAAATTTAACTCACATATCTGCCTCTCTCTCTCTCTCTCTCTCTCTCTCTCTCTCCCTTTGTGTCACTTTTTTGGACAGTTGTATGGTGGATATAATCCAACACTTTAAAATGCTAGCAAAATGAATTGATACTGGAAACAGATCTTTAGTTCTCGTCATCAGAGGTTTCCCACATCAACCCAGTAAATGTGCGTTTAAATATGCCTGATTTTGGTAGGAAACTGAGCATTGTTAGGACTCATGATTATCAAATTGTTAATATTCAGCTGTTTGATTAATTAATGGATCACATCAGCATAAATAGCCAAATAATAAGCTTAAACCCAACTGGTAGTCTTTTGTAAGTTGCCTTGAGTCCCAGACTTGGAAAAAGATGGGATAAAAATAAAGATGATGGCCGAGATTCTACATCCTGATCTGTTTAGTAACTTTACAAAGCTGTATCTGTGTTGCCAAAATGTAATGAAACCATGCTATGAATTGTGAAGATGCACATCTGAGCATTAGCGAGAGTGTTCCAATGTGCATCAGGTGGGCATTTGTGATGTGCAGTGGGCACTTCTGATGCACAATGGATATTTCTGATGTGCACTGGGCATTTTTCATGCTCCTTGGGCATTTGTGATGTGTACTGGGCACTTAATTTGCACTGGGCACTTCTGATACACACCAGGTATTCAAGTTGTACTGCAGCATTTCCTAGTTGGTATCCAGAAGCATATCAGGAGTGCCCTAATGTGCATTTGTTCCTATTGCACATCAAGGCCATGGTACATTAGTCATTCCACTGACTACCATTGCCCGACAAGACACCCATACATTGTAATGTCACAGCAGGCCACAGGTGAATACAGACATTATGAAACTACTCAGTTCTATTTCCTACACTTTACAGAGATGTTAATTCCCATATTGAATGCCAGCTGATAAAGACAGTCCCAGCTAGAGTAAACCCATTGAATCAATGACTGGATGGTAAATCAACACTCATGTATATCCCATTGATTCAGTGGGCCTATGCTAGTTGGATATAACCATTGGATATAGACCATAGCTTTGAAGAAGGGAGGAGATTAACTTTGTCTGAGAGATGAATGAATGAACTCGCCTAAGCACACCTCCAACTAAATCAGAACTTATTCAAATTCTCCCTGGCGGGGGTGGGGTTGCCAGAAAAGAACTCAGATGATTATTATTTTTTCTGTGCCAGTCAAAGGTTCAGAAAAGAAAGGACCCACTCCATTATGCAACCACCCTTGCTGTCTGCCTCTCACCCACTCTCCCAAATCTTGCCCCTCCCTCCAACCGCTCAAAGAAGCACAGAGTCATCAGAGGGAAAGGAGAAGTGGATGGTTTGTCCATCCCCTCCCTCTGGTGCAGGATCAACAGCTCCTTGGTGCAAAAGGTCTATTTTATTTTATTTATACCCTGCTTTTTTCTGGCACAGGACTCAAAGTGGCTTACAATAATTTCAAACAAAGTTCAGCAAAAAGAAACAAACAAACAAACAAAAACACAACAAAACAAAAACAAAAACAAAAACAAAAAAACACATATTACAAAAGTTAACCCCCCCACAATGAATCCATGATCCCATAACCCACAGTTAAAAACAGTTTATAACACATTTAAAACCTAATTTAAAAGATAAAAGATGAGAAGATAAAAACACAACACACCCCTTTCACAACACCATGCTGCCACATGATGGAATGCACAGAGGCCTGACTGAATAAAATCATAGAATCATAGAGCTGGAAGAGACCACAAGGGCCATCCAGTCCAACCCCCTACCATGCAGGAATACACAATCAAATCATTCCCAAGAGATGGCCATTCAGCTTCTGCTTAAAAACCTCCAAAAAAGAAGACTCCACCACACTCCGAGGCAGTGTATTCCACTTCCGAACAGCTCTTACTGTCAGGAAGTTCTTCCTAATGTTTAGGTGGAATCTATTTTCCTGTAGTTTGAACCCATTGCTCCATGCTATGGTATTAGTCTGTTGGAGGAGAGAGCAGAAAGGGGGGAAACTGGATCTCTCATGGAAGGAAGTCTAAGGGGATGGCAGGATGGTTCTTCCATAGGGTAGCCCCCAAAGAATGTCACCTGCTGTATCCCCATAGGGACTTGACTCCCAGTGTGCTGTGTATCAACCTGGCATGTGACATCAGAAGGAAGAGCTAAACCATCATTTATCCTTTCCTCATAGGCTGTTGCAGCTCTTTTCCACTGCTGCTGCTTTCCAGAGGGGGGAAAGATTGAGGACATTATCAGACATGGCAAAAATCATAGAATCATAGAATCATAGAATTGCAGAGTTGGAAGAGACCACGAGGGCCATCCAGTCCAACCCCCCTGCCACGCAGGAAATCACAATCAAAGCATCCCCGACAGATGGCCATCCAGCCTCTGCTTAAAGACCTCCAAGGAAGGAGACGCCACCACGCTCCGAGGGAGTGTGTTCCACTGCCGAACAGCTCTTACTGTCAAAAAGTTCCTCCTCATGTTGAGGTGGAATCTCTGTTCCTGGAGCTTGCACCCATTGCTCTGTGTTCCAGTCTCTGGAGCAGCAGAAAACAAGCCTGCTCCATCCTCAGCGTGACATCCCTTCAAATACTTAAACAGGGCTATCATATCGCCTCTAAACCGTCTTTTTTCCAGGCTAAACATACCCAGCTCCCTAAGTCTCTCCTCATAAGGCATTGTTTCCAGACCTTTCACCATTTTAGTTGCCCTTCTCTGGACACGCTCCAATTTGTCAATATCCTTTCTGAATTGTGGTGCCCAGAACTGGACACAGTATTCTAAGTGAGGTCTGACCAAGGCACAATAGAGTGGCACTATTACTTCCCTTGATCTAGACACTATACTTACATCTACATGTGATAATGAGATTATGATGTCAGGGTAGTCTGAATGGGCCCCGCTATTGCACATTGTCATTGTCTTCACATTATAACTCCATGCTCCAGCAGTGAAAAAGGTGTCCTTTCTAATTTATAGCACAAGCCATCAATAGATCATCAATAGCAGCTATCAACTGCATGAGAAACCACGCCCCATTGTAATAATGAGAAACCACGTCTCATTGGAGATTTTCACATGGGCAATTTATCCTGTTACTGGCATGGAACAGGGTCACTGAAAATTTTTCCTTTCAGACATGTTCACCCTATTCCGTGCCCAAAGTGTCACTATTCTGTTTTCTCCCCGTGATATAGTATTCATGGGGAGAAGTTGTTATTAAGCACCCAGTTCCATTTCTGTAATGGAACACGGGTGTGCAAATTGGATCCCTGTCCCTGTTCTGGAATGACAGGGACGAGGGAGGAGCTCCATGGCAGGCACTTCCTGCCACAATCAGGACATCCAGGTAAGTACCACCCTTCCCCCCCTCCCCGGGTTCCTTGTTTTCTTTTTAATTTAGTTTGATATTTATTTTTTTTCTTTGACAGCTGGGGGGGTTAATTTGATTTTCCCTCCCTCTCATTCTCTCGTGAGAACGAGCAGAATTTTCCCCGGCCAGTTGTAAAGACAGCCTTATGATGGCTGCATTTACGGCTGGCTGGCAAGGATAGAGGAGGTCCATTCCTGCATTGAAATGGAGGTAAGTGCGTGAACATTTACCTCCATTGGTAAATGTTGGTAAATGTTCACACACTTACCTCCATTCCACTGCAGGAATGGGAGAGGAGGTGGTGGGATAGAACGAGGGCTTTTGGCACCAGTGTGAAAATCTCCATTGTAATTGTGAGACTACAGCATGAATGGGCAGTCCTTAGCAAGAAAATGTGCGGGTGAGAGTGTGAAAACAAAGCACAGGATGCTCTTTTTATAAACTGTCCTCTTTAGTTTGCTCATTTTGGGGTTTGTTTAAGTGCTTGTGTGTTCATTTACTTTCTTAATTAAGGGTTTTTTTTTGTTTTTGTTTTTGTTTTAAGCATGCTTGCATCTTCTCACAAGAACCACTGAAATCTTGCCCATGCCAAATTGTAGAAGTAAACTCCCATCTCAAAGAGCTAGTGGTCTTCATGCAACAATTCTGCGGTGTTTCTTTCATGTGATTACATCTACATGTGATAATATGTGTTATAATGCCATGATGTTCCTGCTATCTTCATTTGCTGAATTACAGCATTTTTAGATGCTAGTTTGATAATGTCCTGAGTCTGGGCATTGCCTGGGAGGACTTTGGGGAATGGTTAAATCTGGCAAAGGTAGGATGGTGGGCAGAGGGAGGCATCCAGGAATTCTTCTGTGGCTCATATTTTAATCTCAGCTGGAGAAAAATGCAGGAACATTAAAATCTCACCTGCCAGTTGAAGTGGATTTTTGCAAACCCCTCTAATTTTTTATTTGACCCCAGACTTGGAGAACATCCCTAGTGTCTTGTTTTTTTCAAGATGCCTGTACAGTTGTCCCTTCACATTCATGGATTTGACATTCATGGTTTTAATTATTCACTGCTTGAAAATGTTCTTAAAAAAATAATAATCCAAAAAGCAAACCTTGATTTTGCCATCTTATACAAGGGACACCATTTTGCTATGCCATTGCATATAATGGGACTTGAGTATTCACGGATTTGGGTATTCACGGGGGGTCCTGGAACCAAACCCCAGAGAATGTGAAGGGACAACTGTATTTGTTTCAGTGGACACAATCATGGAAGAAACACTTCCTCCTGTGTGAGAATCACATGGAGGTACCTCTCTTAAGTTCAGGCCTACAATCATGTCTGTATTTCACTATAATAGAATCATAGAATCATAGAATCATAGAATTATAGAGTTGGAAGAGACCACAAGGGCCATCCAGTCCAACCCCCTGCCACGCAGGAATCACGATCAAAGCCACAGCAACAAAAGATATTTAAAGGGGCTCCCTGGCAAAGAAAAGGTTAAGAACTACTGTTTTAATGGATGTGTGGAAGAGGAAGTTTTACCAGCTATTGGTTGTTACCTGTTTGTGTGACAAGCAACACTTGCTCAAATTCCCTCTGCTACACAACCATTAAAAGTTACAGGCACTCTCTCCGGTCTTCATTCTGGCAAGAATAGCCACGTAACATTAAAAAGTGTTAACTGGAATCATAGAGTTGGAAAAGACCACAAGGGCCTCCCAGTACAACCCCCTGCCATGCAGGAATGAACAATCAAATCATTCTGGACAGACGGACATCCAGCCTCTGTTTAAAAACCTCCCCAGACTCCACCACACTCCAAGGCAGTGTATTCCACTTCCGAACAGCTCTTGCCATCAGGAAGTTCTTCCTAATGGTTGGATGAGTGCCATGGTGTTCATTATGGGGACTTTGGTGAATAAGGAGACCACATCAAAGCTGATCAGTCTGTCTCTAGGTTTCAGTTCAAGGATGTTGGGTTTTTTCTATGAAGAGAGCTGAGTCCTTGATGTATTGGGGGTTTGCCCTATGTGGGTTTGCAACTGTGTTATAGCTTTATATTTTAATTGCAGTTTTATTCTTTTAAATGTAGGTTTGAATTGTTTTACTACTGTGACTCATTTCATTGCATTTTAATTTTCACTTTTTGTATGTTTTTAGTGGTATTGTTCTTTTTAAATTGTAAGCCAACTCCTGTCTTTCCTCCTCATGGTCAGCCAGGACTCTGAGAACTCAGAAGGCGAGGAGGCTGAGCCAGTAGCAGAAGAGCTGGGTGAGTCTGAGTCTAGCGCTGAAGAACCCAGGGCTCAGCAGCCTAGCCCTCCCCCAGCACAGGGTCCAAGCCTGGGAGACATAGTAGAGCAAGAGCAAGAGGTAGAAGAGAAGGTACCTACCTTTAGCCAAAGGAGAGCAGAGAGGGCCTGGCTGCGTCGTTCCCGGAGATTAAGAGAGAGAAGCTCATCAATCACCCCACAACTGGGAGTGGGAGCTGGGCCAACATAAGCAGCTGGGGGAGGCTGAGTTCCTTGTTTCAGGCAGTCTGCGTTTCCTGGAGGAAGCCTCTGCCTGTGACTCTCCTGTCTCTTGGAACCTTGCTATCTTGAGACTTCGGATATCTTGACCTTGGACTGTCTTTGTTGACCCACCTGCCGGAATCCTTTTGACCTTGGACTGCCTCTTCATTCTTCACTCTCTCTCTCTCTCTGTGTGTACTTCTGACCCTGTAGGACTGCTACTGACAACACCAGGTACTGTGCTTTTTAACTGAGTTGTTGCCGAGCCAGGTGGTCTTATCAGCTATTTAAGTTGGCTTCTCGACACTGATTCCCCTGAGGACAGCATTCTCTCACAGCAGAACTCCCATTTTCCTCTGCAGTCTTTCTCAAAATAGCAAAAGGAAGTAATATTGCCTCACTTCCTGTCACCATTTTGAGAGGGATTGCAGAAGCAACATGATGTATGGGGTTCTGGGGTGGTTGTGGAAATAAGGAGGAGATATTTTTGCGTACGTTCACAGGTTTTGGATCCTTTCTCTGAAGTTTGGGGCAAAAAAAATCCCCAAATTGAGCTGATTTTTGACAAAAAACTGAGCCATGGGGGGGGGGGAACTGGGGTGGGAGTGGGGCTCCAGGCCCTCAAAAGTGCTATTCAGGGACTGCATGCAGCACATGGGCTGCACTATGCCCACCCGTGCTCTAGAATCAATGGGACTGAAAAGTGCTCTCATGAGCTTGTTTCATCTAATGAACACAACACACACACACAAGAACTATTTTTGTACACTACACAATCCACTAGGAGGTGGGAGACACAACAAAACTGGATATCTGATGTCAGTTGGCTGGCAGAAATCTCATGATATCCCTTTGACCAGTCATTCCCAACATATAAGCTCACATTCAAAAATTATCTCCTTCATCCCCCTCAATTTTGCCCTCCTCTCAAGAAATAAAGCTTTATGGATACCTCTCACTCACAGGTGGCCAGTTCAAGGACTCATTAAAAAGTTTTACAACTTTCCTTTGGATAAACATGCTGAAATTGTAGTCAAGCCAGATTAAGAAGTCACAGCTGTTAAAGAACATGGGTGACTTTCAGAAGAAAATAACAAATTATTATTTAATGAGATGACTAGTCTTCCCATTGTTGCTTTATTTTGAAGAAACATTGAAACAGGCTCCCTGGTGTTTGTATAGTTTCTGGCTATCTTTTATTTTCCTCATGCTCATTATTTATTCTCTCCTGCTGTACCCTCTCTCTCTGTTAATCAGAGATGTTTGCAAGCTCAAACATTTTGCTTGGTTTCTCCCTTCATCCTCAATTCTGTTTTGGACTGAAGGATTACTAGAAGAGTTGGTTGAAGATTTCAGCTAGTTGTTGAAATGGGGGGCATTCCAGGTGACCCCTGGAGCTGATGCTGACACATACTGTTGATGTGACAGTTACACCTTGAGGCTAAAGGTCACCTGGGATTTCCATAAATCCACCCAGGTAATGTGCCAAATAAGATTACAGGAGACTTCATGTTATTGCACAATCTCATGGAAATATCATTTGCTAATCTCCTTTTGGGAGGGATGAGAAGCAGGTAGCTAATCTGAGCAAACCCATGGTCTCTAAGCCAAGGAAAGGGCAAACTGTCTAATTGAAAGTGGGTGTTTACAGTATAACATGGCATAGAGGAAAATCCTGATTTCTCTACTGAGATACAGAAACGTCTTGTTTTGCCTGGCTCGTTTGACCTTTTTCAAAAACCAGACAAACTGAAATATCTTCATGGCAGGCTGTACTAAAATGTGAAGTAAGAGGCTGCAGGTTTTTGTGTACACTGATTCACCCAGTGGTGAGTCAAGGAGGCAGCATAGAGGAGGAAGAAAATCTTGTCCTTCCTAGTTCAAACTTGACTCCACCCTTCAGCAACTAATTGGTTCATCTATAAATAGTTCCAGGTTAAGCCTTGGTAACTGCCAGATAATATAAGGATTGAGTTGAGTTTTCTTCCAAAGGTCAGTCTCTAGTCTAAAGTTGGGTGGACTTCAGGATTGTGTATTTGTTGTTATTGTTGCTGATGTTTACTAGAACAATAAGGTCTACCAACTAGAGGCAGACACAAAAAGGGGTGAAGTCAGTTAACTAGTGCATCCCATGAGTATTTATTGTTGTGTGCCTTCAAGTTATTTTTTGACTTATAATGAGAGGGTTTTTTTGGGGGGGGAGGGGATTTGCCATTGCCTTCCTCTAAGGCTGAGAGAGCATGACTTGCCAAAGGCCACAAGGTTTCCATGGCCAAGAGGGGATTTGAACCATGGTCTCTCAAGATCCTACTCCAATGCTCAGACCATTACATCATGCCGAAGCTCATACAATAGTATATATACACATTTACATGGGAGCTGTCAGAGACTTTCACTCAATACTTTAAAAGTGACCAGCAGAACTGTACAAGGATCTCGTCAAAATGACCAATGAGTAGTCCTATTTTATATATGAGGAATACTGAGGCTGAGAGATGAACAATTAGCACAAACCTGACAGAATTTTGTTCATTTGCAGTTTTCTTTGCTCTTGTTAAAAGTAAAGCGCCCCAGAGGTCAGGAATCTTGGAGCTCTGCTACCAAAAACCCAGAGATTTAACACCATAGCCGAATCTCCCTGCTGCCCATTTTGGCTCTAGTTTATCAGCTAGCCAATTATTAGTGGTGTAAGGGGAGCAAATGTGCCAGGACTCATAGTAGCTTAGGGTTTCATGCATGTCCTGGTCCCTTCCTCCCCAGTGTAGAATCATAGAATCATAGAATCATAGAATTGCAGAGTTGGAAGAGACCACGAGGGCCATCCAGTCCAACCCCCCTGCCACGCAGGAAATCACAATCAAAGCATCCCCGACAGATGGCCATCCAGCCTCTGTTTAAAGACCTCCAAGGAAGGAGACCCCACCACGCTCCGAGGGAGTGCGTTCCACTGCCGAACAGCTCTTACTGTCAAAAAGTTCCTCCTCATGTTGAGGTGGAATCTCTGTTCCTGGAGCTTGCACCCATTGCTCCGTGTTCCAGTCTCTGGAGGAGCAGAAAACAAGCCTGCTCCATCCTCAGCATGACATCCCTTCAAATACTTAAACAGGGCTATCATATCGCCTCTTAACCGTCTTTTTTCCAGGCTAAACATACCCAGCTCCCTAAGTCTCTCCTCATAAGGCATTGTTTCCAGACCTTTCACCATTTTAGTTGCCCTTCTCTGGACACGCTCCAATTTGTCAATATCCTTTCTGAATTGTGGTGCCCAGAACTGGACACAGTATTCTAAGTGAGGTCTGACCAAGGCACAATAGAGTGGCACTATTACTTCCCTTGATCTAGACACTATACTTCTATTGATGCAGCCAGTAATTGCATTGGCCTTTTTAGCTGCCGCATCACACTGTTGGCTCATGTTCAACTTGTGGTCTACTAGGACTCCTAGATCCCTTTCGCACGTAGTCTCATTCAGCCAGGTCTCTCCCATCCTATATTTATGCATTTCATTTTTCCGCCCTAAATGCAGTACTTTACATTTCTCCGTATTGAATTTCATTTTGTTAGCTTTGGCCCAGCTCTCCAGTCTATCCAGGTCATTCTGAATTTTGATCCTGTCCTCTAGGGTATTAGCTACTCCTCCCAATTTGGTGTCATCTGCAAATTTGATAAGTATGCCCCTAATTCCCTCATCTAAGTCATTGATAAAGATGTTGAATAGCACTGGGCCCAGGACAGAACCCTGTGGCACCCCACTGGTCACATCTTTCCAAGACGAAGAGGAGCCACTGCTGAGCACCCTTTGGGTTCGGCCGGTCAACCAATTACAAATCCATTTAACAGTTAACTTGTCTAGCCCACATTCTACAAGCTTGTTTGCAAGAATGTCATGGGGAACCTTGTAAAAGGCCTTACTGAAATCAAGGTATGCAATGTCCACAGCATTCCCTTCATCTACCAAGCTGGTAACTTTATCAAAAAAAGAGATCAGATTAGTCTGGCATGACTTGTTTCTCTGAAACCCATGCTGACTTTTTGTGATTATGGCATTGCCTTCTAAATGTTCACAGACTCTCTGTTTAATGATCTGTTCTAGAATCTTCCCTGGTATTGATGTCAGACTAACTGGACGATAGTTGTTGGGATCCTCTTTTTTCCCCTTTTTGAAGATGGGAACAACGTTTGCCCTCCTCCAGTCTGCTGGGACTTCTCCTGTTCTCCAGGAGTTCTCAAATATTATTGCCAATGGCTCTGAGATTATATTTGCCAGCTCTTTTAATACTCTTGGATGTAGTTCATCTGGTCCTGGAGATTTAAATTCATTTAGATTAAGAAGGTATTCCTGTATTACCTCTTTACTTATTTTGAGCTGGATTTCCCCTATTGTGTCCTCTGTTCCATTATCCTCAGGTTGGTCCTCCTTTTCCTTTTCTGAAAAACACTGAGGCAAAGAAGGTGTTGAGTAATTCTGCCTTTTCTCTGTCCCCTGTTAGCATTTTGCCATCTTCTCCACGTAGCGGCCCTATCATTTCCTTCTTCCTCCTTTTGCTGCGGACATACCCAAAAAAACCCTTTTTATTGTTCTTAACCTCCCTAGCAAGCCTGAGCTCAGTCTGCGCTTTAGCTTTTCTGACTTTACTCCTACACGTGTTCGCTATCTGTTTGAATTCTTCTTTGGTGATTTTCCCCCCTTTCCATTTCCTATACATGTTCCGTTTAAAACTTAGCTCCATTGAAAGTTCTTTAGTCATCCATCCTGGTTTCTTGAGACACCTCCCATTTTTCTTCCTCAATGGTACTGTTTGAAATTGTGCCTTCAGTATCTCCCTTTTGAGAAAGTCCCATCCGTCTTGAGGTCCCTTCTCTTTTAGTATTCTTGACCATGGGATCATCCCCAGTATTTCCCTGAGTTTATTGAAATCAGCTCTCCTAAAGTCAAGAATGCGTGTCTGACTATGCCTGGCTTCTCCTTTCCATTGTATAACAAACTCCAGGAGAACATGATCACTCTCACCTAAGGATCCCACCACTTGCACCCCATTAACCAGGTCGTCTCTGTTGGTTAGGATCAGATCTAAAATAGCTGACCCCCTTGTTGCCTCTTCCACCTTTTGGACCATGAAATTGTCTTCCAGGCATGTAAGGAATTTGCTAGACCTTGTAGTTTTGGCTGAGTTAGATTGCCAGCAAATATCAGGATAGTTGAAGTCACCCATCACTACTACATCTCTCCTTTCTGCATGTATGTTCATCTGTTCTAGAAAGGCAACATCCAATTCCTCCGTCTGATTTGGGGGTCTGTAGTAGAGTCCCACAATAACATCCCTGTTGTTTCCCTCCCCTTTAATTTTTATCCAGATGCTCTCCACCTGGCTTCCAGTATTGATGTCATGGATCACTTCACTGGTGTAAATATCCCTGACATATAATTCTATTCCTCCTCCTTTCCTGTTTGGCCTGTTTCTCCTATAAAGGTTATACCCCTCTATTCCTACATTCCAATCATGAGACTCGTCCCACCAGGTTTCAGTAATGCCTATTATATCATATTTGTTTTGTAGTGCAAGGAGTTCTAGTTCATCTTGCTTATTTCCCATGCTCTGTGCATTAGTGTAGAGACATCTGAGACCATGTGTTCCCTTTACTTGCTCCCTGTGCAAGTTTTTTTGCCTCCCACTGTTGGGTCCTTGCGCTGTTCGCCTTGTTCCCTCTATGACAGTTTGACTATTTTCTCCAGCCCTTTTGCCTTCCAGAATACTGTCTCCCTCCCCCATATGACTCAGTTTAAAGCCCTCCTGATCAAATTCTTGAGACTGTTGGCAAAAATGTTTCTTCCAACTGTTGTAAGATGCACCCCATCTCTTGCCAGAAGTCCCCCCGCATGGAAGCGCAGTCCATGATCCAAGAATCCAATTTGTTCCCGGCGACACCATCTACGGAGCCAGTTTTTTACGTCGGCTATTTTCCTCTCCCTTCTTGGACCATGCCCTTCAACTGGCAGAAGAGACGAGATGACCACCTGTGTGTTCATTTCTTTCAGCTTCCTCCCCAGGGCCTCATAATCTCTTCTGATCTTGGGAAAGCTGTGCCTTGCAGTATCATTGGTTCCCACATGGACCAAAAGGAAGGGGTTATGATCTGTAGGCTTGACGAGTCTTGTCAGCCTCTCGGTCACATCACAGATCTTTGCCCCAGGGAGACAACACACCTCCCGAGTCATCTTGTCAGGCCCACATACCACTGCTTCTGTACCCCTCAGCAAGGAGTCCCCCACCACCACCACACGCCTCCGCTGAGGCTTCGCAGCTGCTGTTCCTTGCGGTGGTCCTCTCAAGGTCCCCTGCTCTACCCCTGAAGTCTGTCCATGCTGTTCTTCCTCGTTGTCCTTGATAAGGGAAAGGGCTTTGAATCGATTCTGTAGCTGCAAGCTGCTGGAAGAATCCCTGGATTTTCTTGTTCTGTGTGTGACATTCCTCCAGCTGTCTACTTCCTGTGTCCGTGAAGTGACCCTCTCCTCCACAGCCACTTCCTCTGTGCGGTCCCCATCCAAGAGTGTTCGTTCTGTTCTGTCCAGGAAAACCTCTTGCTCCCGAATCTGTTGAAGTGTAGCTACCCGTGTCTCCAGCTGCTGTACTTTCTCCTCCAAGAGGGCTACCAGCTTGCATTTGGTGCATGTGAAGTTCTCCACGTCTGTAGACAAGAATACAAACATTGCACATGTGTTGCAAGTGACTGCTGCAGTCCCCTCAGTGTCCATGATGAGAGCTTTTAGGTAATCTAAGAACTCTTAGTTAACGCTGATAATGCTAAGCTGTACTTTTAGGTCTGCTGTATTTTTGTTTGGTTACTGAAATTCGCACACCGTTAGGCGCTTGCCTCTGGCTCTTGAGGGTAAAAGGGGAAGGTCAGAAGTTCAAGCCCCTCAGCAACAAGCAGCCTCTCCCAACAGTTTTTTTAAAAAATTCAATCTCCCCAGTCAGAATGGCTGTTCAGAAGTTGCTTCCTTCTTCTCCCTGGCAGGAAACTGGCAGGAAACTTGCTGTCCAGAAGCTGCTCTCCTTCTCTCTGGCAGGAAACAGAGTCCAATCTTATTCTGTGATACTGTTAAGGAGAACAAAGTTCCTATAGAGAGATGAACCATAGATTTCTCTCTGTTCCTGCTCCCCCAGAGTTGGTAGCATTTCCCACCCACCCAGTTCCATTTTAGAATGATTGAGGATGCAATTTGTGGTCCCATCTCTGAGGCTCTGACCTTGGCCATGCCAGCTCAGTCAAAGACAGGGATGATGCAGAAAACTGCCTACTTATTCATGCCTGAATGGCCTTGGCTACACCTTCAGGGCAGTCTCCTCTCTACCCTGCAATACCTCCAATGAATAGTCCTAGTTTGTTATAACCCCAGTCCATGAAGAAAGGAGGCCTTATTTATTGGAGGAACTGTTCCGACCACCTTCTTCCAGCTGTCTGTCAGTCTTTTTTGTTTCTAATTCCTCACAGCTTCATCCCAGCTTCCTTGTTTCTGATCTTGACTTGTACTTGAACTGGCTTGGCAATGACTTCATATATGCAATGCAATGGCTTTTATCAGGAGTGGAGAACCATTAACCCATCGATGACAATAATTTCCAGTTTAGATGCTAAATTTTAGAACCACCTTATGCAGCATTTTTGATTATACAAAGGTTTTGGTTTAAGTGAATTTGAATAGAACTCCCCTCCATTTAAACATTTGACATCAACATGGGAAGGGGAGTGTATTTACACTACTCATTTACAGTTGTTTAATACCACATTAACTGGTATGGCTCTATCCTATGGAATCCTGGGAGTACTAGTTTGGTGAGGTACTTGGAATTCTATGCTAGACAGCTCTGTTGCTCTGTTCAGGAAAAGCTAGAGAATTTAAGGTATCTTAGCAAAATATTGTTGGGAAATGTGTGAGATAGTAATCGATCTCTCAAGCACAGTAATCAAGTTGGCAAGGCAGGAGCTGAACAACAAACATTCTTATGCCTCCCACTCCCCAGGTCTAGCAGAGAAAGAAACAAGCTCTTTATATAAACATAGCTTTGTCTCCCATGCTAATGCACAATCAACTATATGGTCTAAAGGAGGAGAGAAGGAAGAAGAAAGTGTTGGAGATTAGGGTGATTTCCAAACAAATAGGAAGTTGTTGTTGTGTGCCTTCAAGTCATTTCTGACTTATGGTGACTCTAAGGCAAACCTATCATAAGGTTTTCTGAAGCTGAGAGTGTGTGACTTGCCCAAGGTCACCCAGTGGGGATTCAAACCTTGGTCTCCAGAGTCATAGTTTAGCACAGTGTAGTCCAACCACTATGCCATGCTGTCTCCATTAACAAATATTATGTCACCATCAATATATACTGTGCACAATACTCTACATAGCTATATGCAATCTAACAATTACTGAGCATAGGCATGCAAAGTTTGTTAAATCTAACTACAAACCACAAGATACAATAGGATGAAGCCATGACTATTGAAGTAATGTCAAACTTCTATTAACTGTGTAATGTAGATTCAAGCATGAGCGGGCTGGGTGTTGGCTGGTTTTCATACCTACCCCCGCCATGTTCTAGTCTTCATGTAAGTAGGCCAATCTTTCCTCCAATCAAGAGGCACTCTAAAACCTAGCTGTAAATAGTGACGCTCAAATGAGGAACTTATGTCTCCTCCAGCAACAACTCATTTCTCTTTAGAAAATGTCTCCCTTGTCTTTGGAGAAAAAGAGTGCTTTAAAAAGTAACTTTATGGGCTTCAACTTCCAGGCCATCATGGCCACAAGGAATAATGGCTGTAGTCCAAAAATGAACCTCCAGGCAGGCCTAAGCTATGTTTTTCTCCACTGAGCCTCTGGGTATTTCAAGTGCTACTTCCTTCTGCAAGGCCCCAAACACTTCAAACAATTAAAAGTGGTAGTGGGTGGGGGGCAATAAGAAGGCTCTACTACCTGGTAAAGTAGGAAGAAGAAGAAGAGTGACATGAGTATAAGACTGGGCAAACACTGTACTGAAGAAAGATAATTATCAGTAAGAAATTTAAAAGAGGAACAGGAAGAGCAAAGAGCTCTCTGGAATGTGGTGGGGAATACAGATTTTCTAACATTTATAAATCTGGAAATTTCTACAAGTCTATCAGACTGAGCTACACACATGCACACACATATTTGATCACAAGTGTATACTTGAACAATAAAAATGAGGTTGTAAATAAACTGTTCTTAAAATATTTGTACACCTAAATATTCAGCCTCTAATTTTTTCCTGTGTAAATGTCATGTTAAGAGAGAACTGAAATTAAGAGGAAAAGCACTCTGTAAGAGTATAGGTGGATAGGAGCAGAGAAGTAACTTTACCGGACACTTGTAATATACTGGCCTTTGAGAAGCCCAGTGACAAGAAGTTCATGGGAGGACAGAATCATTAGCAAAGACGGGTGGAATTTACAAATTCACCACTCCCCCCCCAACTTCAGTTCTTCTCACTTTCGTCCATCCCTCTCACCCCCACTTTTTCATCTTTGGGCACGCTCGAATGATATGTCAGTTCAAAGCAGATGCTGCTGTTGTCATGCTTGTGACATGTTCCTCAACCTCCCCGCCTCACTCCTTAGATAATGATTACAACCGATTATACAAGATGCCATGTTCTTTAATCATATCACTTACAGTTGGGCTTAAAGGCAGTGACAAGAGTTTGATGAGAGAAGATCACAGCTGTCCTAGGAGGGGGGAAAGAGAAAAATAAATAAATAAGGTGATTAAAAACAGCAAGAGAAACACAGAAGGGGGAGGGAAAGGGAGAGAGATGGAAAGAGATTTGTCAGTATCCTGAAAATTTGTTGTCCTGGAAAGTAATGTACGGTAGCTGCTTTTCCCCATTCTCTCTTTACAGGTTACCTAACTAGCAAAGAATGAAAGAGGGAATCTTTGTTTGTCAATATTTTAAAGAACAATTTAGTCACAGTTTCACTTTTGTTGCTGAAATGATTAAATAGATATGTGTACATGTATATGCATGTGTCTGTGTGTGAGTTCCAGAATGGCACTAGACTGTATTATGCAGCATTGTAATTGTTATAACATCCTTGATCCCCATGTTACCTCAATGTCCTTTTGCTTTCTCTTTAGTAATTCGCTCCATCTATTTTCTTTCTTACTGGCCTTTTCCCCCTGCATTCATTTTCCATCTGCTCTCCCCCTTCCCTTTCTTACCAGGCAGCAGGATATTTTCTCTCCCTTTCTTTATGAAGAGTTTGGGGAGCCTGCAGAGTGGAATGGCACCTTGAGATGACTAGAGGCCCTGTGAATGTCCCAGGCTTGTGAATGATTTTCCTAAGCTGCCTTCAGTTACCTCTTTGGTGGTTAGAAAAGGTTCAAAAGTCTGTCACCTGGTAATAGAAGATGGTACTGCAGGCTATAGACAGATTTTTACCAACTTAAAGGCAGATTTCAACTAACTAAAACTGCAGTAAAATAAAATACAAAGCAGACAGTCTCTTCAGCATTCATAAAAAATCCGATGTCAGGTTTGGTGCCATTAGAGTTATGGCAGAGACACACAGACACACATTGATGATGACAACAATGGTGGTGATCATAGAAACATAGATTATAGAGTTGGAAGAGACCACAAGGGCCATCCAGTCCAACCCCCTGCCATGCAGAAATACACAATCAAATCATTCCCGACAGATGGCCATCCAGCCTCAAACACCTCCAAAGAAGGAGACTCCACCACACTATGAGACAGTGTATTCCACTTCCAAACAGCTCTTACTGTCAGGAAGTTCTTCGTAATATTTAGGTGGAATCTCTTTTCCTGTCGTTTGAACCCATTGCTCCATGTCTTAGTCTCTGGAGCAGCAGAAAGCAAGCTTGTTCCATCCTCAGTATGACATCCCTCCAAATATTTAAACATGGCTGTCATGTCACCTCTCAACCTTCTCTTCTCCAGACTAAACAAAGCCAGCTCCCTAAGCCACTCCTCATAGGGATGATGATGATGATGATGATGATAGTTTTTAAGTCAATGATGTGCATGTTAGAATGTTGGTTTCACAATATGCAGAGGCAATGAAAAAGCCCTCATATTGTTCCATGTGTAGCCCCAGGCTTTAATTCAGAGACATTCCCCCTAGGGAGGGAATAATTACCAAGTGTTAGAGCTGTTTTTTTTTTTTTTTAATCCAAGAGTTTCCAGATTCATCTCCAGTTAAATCTGGAGCATCCAAGCATCTCTAATTAAATAAATTTTAAGCATAAACCTGGAGATTGCCTTATAGCATATCAAAGCATTTGTCCATCTAGCTCACCGTTGTCTACTCTGACTGGTAGTTGCTCTCTAGCATTTCAGATAATGACCTTCCTTAGCCCTACCTGGAGACATTTCTGGAGAGTGAACTATGGCCCTTATGCCAACTCATAAAGCTGGCAAAATACTTTGCCTGACACCTTGGAGAAATTATTGATAATGGATTCAGGACTGACAAAAGAAAATTATTTGCACAAAATATAAGTAGCAGCAGCAGTGTGGCTTCAAGTGGGGGGTGGAGAGTGAGTGAGTGTTTGCCCTCTCCCTCCTCCCTAGGAACACCTGGCCTCTGAGTGCCTTGAAAGCCAGCTCCAGCCAGACCATCGGCAGCACCAGCAGTAGCAGCAGCAGTGTGGCTTCAAGCGGGGGGTGGAGAGGGAGTGAGTGTTTGCCCTCTCCCTCCTCCCTAGGAACACCTGGCCTCTGAGTGCCTTGAAAGCCAGCTCCAGCCAGACCATTGGCAGCACCAGCAGTAGCAGCAGCAGTGTGGCTTCAAGCGGGGGGTGGAGAGTGAGTGAGTGTTTGCCCTCTCCCTCCTCCCTAGGAACACCTGGCCTCTGAGTGCCTTGAAAGCCAGCTCCAGCCAGACCATTGGCAGCACCAGCAGTAGCAGCAGCAGTGTGGCTTCAAGCGGGGGGTGGAGAGTGAGTGAGTGTTTGCCCTCTCCCTCCTCCCTAGGAACACCTGGCCTCTGAGTGCCTTGAAAGCCAGCTCCAGCCAGACCATTGGCAGCACCAGCAGTAGCAGCAGCAGTGTGGTTTCAAGCGGGGGGTGGAGAGTGAGTGAGTGTTTGCCCTCTCCCTCCTCCCTAGGAATACCTGGCCTCTGAGTGCCTTGAAAGCCAGCTCCAGCCAGACCATTGGCAGCACCAGCAGTAGCAGCAGCAGTGTGGCTTCAAGCGGGGGGTGGAGAGTGAGTGAGTGTTTGCCCTCTCCCTCCTCCCTAGGAACACCTGGCCTCTGAGTGCCTTGAAAGCCAGCTCCAGCCAGACCATTGGCAGCACCAGCAGTAGCAGCAGCAGTGTGGCTTCAAGCGGGGGGTGGAGAGTGAGTGAGTGTTTGCCCTCTCCCTCCTCCCTAGGAACACCTGGCCTCTGAGTGCCTTGAAAGCCAGCTCCAGCCAGACCATCGGCAGCACCAGCAGTAGCAGCAGCAGTGTGGCTTCAAGCGGGGGGTGGAGAGTGAGTGAGTGTTTGCCCTCTCCCTCCTCCCTAGGAACACCTGGCCTCTGAGTGCCTTGAAAGCCAGCTCCAGCCAGACCATCGGCAGCACCAGCAGTAGCAGCAGCAATGTGGCTTCAAGCGGGGGGTGGAGAGGGAGTGAGTGTTTGCCCTCTCCCTCCTCCCTAGGAACACCTGGCCTCTGAGTGCCTTGAAAGCCAGCTCCAGCCAGACCATTGGCAGCACCAGCAGTAGCAGCAGCAGTGTGGCTTCAAGCGGGGGGTGGAGAGTGAGTGAGTGTTTGCCCTCTCCCTCCTCCCTAGGAACACCTGGCCTCTGAGTGCCTTGAAAGCCAGCTCCAGCCAGACCATCGGCGGCAGCAGCAGCAGCAGCAGCAGCAGCGTGGCTTCAAGCTGGGGGTGGAGAGTGAGTGCTCCTCCGTCTTACCTGAGACCGGGAAGGAGGTGGGGACAGTCATCGGAGTAGTGTTGGGGAATGGGAGATATGGCGGGAACAGAGCGAACAAATGTTGCAAGAGAAGACGGGATCGCTGTTTGAAAGCTATCCCGTCTTCAGTTCCCTCTGCTGCCCAGAATGGCTTGGAGAGCAGACCAACCATTCCACAGAACCTCACTCTGCTCCTCTGCAATGCCAGGTCGGTGAGGAATAAGACTCATATCATCCAGGACCTTCTCTTGGATGAGGACGCCGACCTGGCTTGCTTCACGGAGACCTGGCTGGGAGAGGATAGTGCTGTCACATGGGCACAGGCCCTCCCAGCTGGGTACTCTGTTAGCGAGCAGGTGAGAGGAAGTGGGCGAGGGGGTGGAGTGGCTCTAGTCCATAAGAACCACCTGACCTTGACCAGGATACCTATCCGGAACACAGCCCACTTCGAGTGTATATACCTAAGCCTGAAGACCAGGGATAGCTTGGGGATTCTGCTAGTCTATCGGCCACCCCGTTGTCTAGCAGACTGCCTAACCGAGCTGACACAGCTGGTCTCAGAGCTGCTGCTGGAGTCCCCCAGACTTCTGGTTTTGGGGGACTTCAACATCCCGCTCGAATCAGCTTAACAGGTGCAGCTCGGGAGTTCATGGAGACCATGACAAACATGGGCCTATCCCAATTGGTCAACGGGCCCACACATTGTGCAGGTCATACACTCGATGCGGTCTTTAGTTCGGATCAGGTATATCCGTGGGCGGAGGTAATCAGTACCTCTGCCTTGTCATGGACGGATCATTTCCTGGTCAAGATGGAACTTAGAGCCTACATCTGCCACACCGGGGGTGGTGGACCCATTAAAATGGTCCGCCCTCGAAGGCTAATGGAACCTATGGGTTTCCAGAAAGCCTTAGAGGGCTTAATGGTTGGAAATGCCAGTGATCCTGTCGATGCTCTGGTTAATACGTGGAACACCGACCTTACCAGAGCTATCGACACGATTGCTCCCAAGCGTCCTTGCCAACCCGCTTCTAACCGTAGGCCATGGTATACACCTGAGCTTAGGGAAATGAAGCGGTTTGGACAACGACTAGAGCGCAGATGGCG
The DNA here is from genome assembly GCA_030847615.1 of Gambelia wislizenii. Taxonomy (NCBI): domain Eukaryota; kingdom Metazoa; phylum Chordata; class Lepidosauria; order Squamata; family Crotaphytidae; genus Gambelia; species Gambelia wislizenii. The sequence goes on along the minus strand of JAUMIR010000009.1, from coordinate 18,107,847 downwards.
GAAGACTCGACTCTTATCTGACAGAACTCGCCATAGGAACTTTCTTTGGTCCTATCGGGAGGCAGTGCGTGCAGCGCAAAGATCCTTCTCTTCTGCACGTATTGCGTCTGCAGAGTCCCGTCCAGCAGAGCTGTTTAGGGTGGTGAGGGAGCTGGCACAGGTGACCCCTGCGCCGAATCCCCTGATTAACCCGACGACTGCCTGCTGTGATGCATTTAATAACTTCTTTGCAGATAAAATCTCTCAGATAAGAGCCGACCTAGATGCCACTATTGTAACAGAAACAATGGACGAGGTGTCCAGCAACTCTGCCGATGTAATTATACTGGATCAGCTGCAATCTGTGAGTACCGATGACGTGGACAAGCTCCTTGGTAGTGTGAGGAAGACAACCTGCCCCCTCGACCCTTGCCCGTCTTGGCTGGCCGTCCAGGGAGGGGATGCATTGCGGAAGTTCCTGGTGAGCATCATCAATGCATCCTTCAGGGAAGGATATATCCCATCATGTTTAAAGGAGGCGGCTGTTAAGCCTATTTTGAAAAAACCTTCCCTGGACCCCCTGGCTATGAATAATTATAGGCCAGTCTCTTTATTACCATTTTTGAGCAAGGTGATCGAGAGGGCAGTTGCTCTTCAACTCCAAGCTGTCTTGGATGAAACCGATTACCTAGACCCATTTCAAACTGGCTTTAGGACAGGCTTTGGGGTTGAGACTGCCATGGTTGCTTTGACCGACGATCTGCGTCTGAGCATTGACAGGGGTAATGTGATCCTGTTGGTGCTCCTAGACCTCTCAGCGGCTTTTGATACGATAGATCACAGCATTCTTCTGGATCGCCTGGGGGAGTTAGGCATCGGAGGCACTGCTTTGCAGTGGTTCCGGTCCTTCCTCTCAGGCAGGACCCAGAGAGTGCTGCTCGGGGACAGTAGCTCCAGTAAAAGGGAGCTCACCTGTGGAGTACCACAGGGTGCTATTCTGTCCCCGATGTTATTTAACATCTATATGAAGCCGCTGGGTAAGATTATTCGGAGTTATGGAGCTGGGTGTTATCAGTACGCTGATGACACTCAGATCTATTTCTCCGTATCTCGTTCGTCGGCCTTGAATTCTGACGGCATCTCTTCTCTCAATGAATGTCTTCGGGCAGTAATGGGCTGGATGAGGAAAAACAGATTGAGACTGAATCCTGACAAGACGGAGGTGCTCACGGTAGCGGCCCCGAAACCAAGAATCGAGTTGCAATCTCCAGTCCTGGATGGGGTCACACTCTCCTCCAGTGACTGTGTTCGCAGTCTAGGGGTGCTCCTTGACTCGTCGCTCCTGATGACAAATCAGGTAAATGCGACAGTCAGGAGCGCTTGTTATCAGCTTCGGCTGATACGCCAGCTGCGTCCTTTTCTGGAAGTAAGGGAACTTGAGACCATTGTGCACGCGCTGGTAACCTCACGTCTGGATTTCTGTAATGCTTTCTACATGGGGCTACCCTTGTGCCTAGTTCGGAAATTACAGCTGGTACAAAATATGGCAGCCAGGCTAGTTTCTGGAACATCTAGGAGGGACCACATTACTCCGGTTCTGAGGTCCCTCCACTGGCTGCCTATCAGCTTCCGGGCCCAGTACAAGGTGTTGGTTATCACCTTTAAAGCCCTAAATGGCTTGGGCCCAAGCTATCTCAGGGACCGCCTTCTCCCTTATAATCCTCCCCGCGCTCTCCGGTCCTCTGGGAGGAATTTGTTGCAGTCACAAAGACCTAGGCTGGCGACTACCTCCCAGAGGGCTTTCTCGGCTGTCGCCCCCAAATTGTGGAATGGCCTGCCCGACGAGATCCGCCTATTGACATCATTAGACAGCTTTAAAAAGGCTGTCAAGACGGTTCTCTTCGGGCAGGCTTTTCCGGCTTTTCCGGAATAGCTAACCCCGGCCTCAGGAACCCCCTCTGGAGGTTCCTTTTGGATCTCCTAACAGATGCTGCCTGCTTAAAAGGATATTTAACATATTGTATCACATATTGATTTTAACTTGTATTGATTTTAACTTGCATTAATTTAATAATGTTTTAAGGGGAGGGAGGGATTTTGGGTTGTTTTATACTGTTTACCATTTTATCATTGTAAGCCGCCCCGATTGCTTGCAGAGGGGCGGGATATAAATAAATTTTATTATTATTATTATTATTAATGGGTTCTTGCCATTTGCTGCTATATGATCTTGTTACCCCAAGAGGTGGGAGATATGTTAGACTCCCACCTGTGATGCCAAAAGCTAGTTGAGGGAATTATTAACTCAGATAGGGGGCCTGTGAGAGGAGGATAACTTCAGAGATCTTTCCACCTATGTATACCAGGACAGTAGGACCCCTGTATCTGCTGGGGATTGATTCTGGGGAGGGGGGTGATACCAAAAACCACGGATAATAGTGAACACCATTGAAAATAATGGGATTTCTGGTTTAAAATGCCATAGAGTTGCCTTAGAGGACCTAGAAAATGGCTAGAAAGGATAATTTTTTAAGGAAGACTCTATGTGTGCTGTTTTGTGTTCCACGGATAATTGAATCAGTGGATAATGAATAAGTGGATATGGGGGTCCTTCTGTACTAACTGTAGAGGAGGTTCCAGACTTCTAGGGATTGTTCAGGCTTGATTTGCTTTTGGACCCATTTATTCCCTTGGGATCACATCAGTTGAATTAGCTGCCTGCTCTCTCCTTTCCCCACTAGTAAGCAGCAGCAGCTCATTCTGGAGCTTGGCAGATGTGGAGGGAGGGAGGCTTTGGACTTTACACAAAGAGTTACAGGACAGTGCCTTGTGCTCTCTCCAAAGAGACCCATATGCATGTGTCAGACACACTTACTGTAAGGGCATGTATGTCACTAACAGGATTCTAGCCTTGTTTTTCTGGACAAGGGCAAAGTCTTCTTCTCCTCCTCCAGCTACATGTGGCAATGAGACAGTGCTTGGGAACACATTCCTGGTCAGTCAATTTCTGGGAGGGTAGAGCTATGCCTGGGAAATATCCAGCTGATGTTGTGCAAGCAGGAGCAGAGTTGTAAGACAAAAAGGCACTATGTACCAAGGTATTATGCCTGTATAAATCATCAGTATAATTGTGTCCACTGACTTATTCTTAGTTAATTCTCCCCCCCACCACACACACACCAGTTTTGGAGGAATAACCAGAGGAGGTACATGGCTCTGTTACTCTGCTACTCCTGGGAGTGACACCTGGTTTGATGGAAGCTATCTAAGGTATGTGCATGTATGTGTCTTCAAGTTGCCTGTCGACTCCATGAATTTCATAGGGTTTTCTTAGGCAAGGAATACTCAGAGGAGGTTTTGCCAGTTCCTTCCTCTGAAATATAGCCTACAGTATTTGATTTTCATTGTTGGTCTCCCATCCAAGGGCTAACCAGGGCTAACCGTGCATAGCTTCCAAGATCAGACAGGGTCTGTTGCATTTCAGGTATTCAGGATCTGTGTGTGTGCGTGCAAGTTGTAGAATCATAGAATCATAGAATTGTAGAGTTGGAAGATACCACAAGGGCCATCCAGTCCAACCCCCTGCCACGCAGGGAAGCACGATCAAAGCATCCCTGACAGATAGCCATCCAGTCTCTGTTTAAAGACCTCCAAGGAAGGAGACCCCACCACGCTCCGAGGGAGTGTGTTCCACTGCCAAACAGCTCTTACTGTCAAAAAGTTCCTTCTAATGTTGAGGTGGAATCTCTGTTCCTGGAGCTTGCATCAATTGCTCCGTGTTCCAGTCTCTGGAGCAGCAGAAAAGCAAGCTTGCCCACACCTCAATGTGACACCCCTTCAAATACTTCAACAGGGCTATCATATCACCCCTTAACCATCTTTTTTCCAGGCTAAACATACCCAGCTCCCGAAGTCTTTCCTGATAAGGCATGGTTTCCAGACCTTTCACCATTTTAGTTGCCCTTCTCTGGACACGCTCCAATTTGTCAATATCCTTTCTGAATTGTGGTGCCCAGAACTGGACACAGTATTCTAAGTGAGGTCTGACCAAGGCAGAATAGAGTGGCACTATTACTTCCCTTGATCTAGACACTATACTTCTATTGATACAGCCCAAAATCGCATTGGCCTTTTTAGCTGCCGCATCACACTGTTGGCTCATGTTCAACTTGTGGTCTACTAGGACTCCTAGATCCCTTTCGCACGTTCGCAGCCAGGTCTCTCCCGTCCTATATTTATGCATTTCATTTTTCCGCTCTAAATGCAGTACTTTACATTTCTCCGTATTGAATTTCATTTTGTTAGCTTTGGCCCAGCTCTCCAGTCTATCCAGGTCATTCTGAATTTTGATCCTGTCCTCTAGGGTATTAGCTACTCCTCCCAATTTGGTGTCATCTGCAAATTTGATAAGTATGCCCCTAATTCCCTCATCTAAGTCATTGATAAAGATGTTGAATAGCACTGGGCCCAGGACAGAACCCTGTGGCACCCCACTGGTCACATCTTTCCAAGACGAAGAGGAGCCACTGCTGAGCACCCTTTGGGTTCGGCCCATCAACCAATTACAAATCCATTGAACAGTTATCTTGTCTAGCCCACATTTTACAAGCTTGTTTGCAAGAATGTAATGGGGAACCTTGTCAAAGGCCTTAGTGAAATCAAGGTATGCAATGTCCACAGCATTCCCTTCATCTACCAAGCTGGTAACTTTATCAAAAAAAGAGATCAGATTAGTCTGGCATGACTTGTTTCTCTGAAACCCATGTTGACTTTTTGTGATTATGGCATTGCCTTCTAAATGTTCACAGACTCTCTGTTTAATGATCTGCTCTAGAATCTTCCCTGGTATTGATGTCAGACTAACTGGATGATAATTGTTGGGATCCTCTTTTCCCCCCTTTTTGAAGATGGGAACAACATTTGCCCTCCTCCAGTCTGCTGGGACTTCTCCTGTTCTCCAGGAGTTCTCAAAGATTATTGCCAATGGCTCTGAGATTATATTTGCCAGCTCTTTTAATACTCTTGGATGTAGTTCATCTGGTCCTGGAGATTTAAATTCATTTAGATTAAGAAGGTATTCCTGTACTACCTCTTTACTTATTTTGAGCTGGATTTCCCCTATTCTGTCCTCTGTTCCATTATCCTCAGGTTGGTCCTCCTTTTCCTTTTCTGAAAACATTGAGGCAAAGAAGGTGTTGAGTAATTCTGCCTTTTCTCTGTCCCCTGTTAGCATTTTGCCATCTTCTCCACGTAGCGGCCCTATCATTTCCTTCTTCCTCCTTTTGCTGTGGACATACCCCCAAAAACCCTTTTTATTGTTCTTAACCTCCCTAGCAAGCCTGAGCTCATTCTGCGCTTTAGCATTTCTGACTTTACTCCTACATGTGTTCGCTATCTGTTTGAATTCTTCTTTGGTGATTTCCCCCTTTTTCCATTTCCTATACATGTTCCGTTTAAAACTTAGCTCCGTTGAAAGTTCTTTAGTCATCCATCCTGGTTTCTTGAGACACCTCCCATTTTTCTTCCTCAATGGTACTGTTTGAAATTGTGCATTCAGTATCTCCCTTTTGAGAAAGTCCCATCTGTCTTGAGCTCTCTTCTCTTTTAGTATTCCTGACCATGGGATCACCCCCAGTATTTCCCTGAGTTTATTGAAATCAGCTCTCCTAAAGTCAAGAATGCATGTCTGACTATGCCTGGCTTCTCCTTTCCATTGTATAACAAACTCCAGGAGAACACGATCACTCTCACCTAAGGATCCCACCACTTGCACCCCATTAACCAGGTCGTCTCTGTTGGTTAGGATCAGATCTAAAATAGCTGACCCCCTTGTTGCCTCTTCCACCTTTTGGACCATGAAATTGTCTTCCAGGCATGTAAGGAATTTGCTAGACCTTGTAGTTTTGGCTGAGTTAGATTGCCAGCAAATATCAGGATAGTTGAAGTCACCCATCACTACTACATCTCTCCTTTCTGCATGTGTGTTCATCTGTTCTAGAAAGGCAACATCCAATTCCTCCGTCTGATTTGGGGGTCTGTAGTAGTGTCCCACAATAACATCCCTGTTGTTTCCCTCCCCTTTAATTTTTATCCAGATGCTCTCCACCTGGCTTCCAGTATTGATGTCGTGGATCACTTCACTGGTGTAAATATCCCTGACACAGTATTCTAGGTGAGGCCTGACCAAGGCAGAATAGGGCGGCACTATTACTACCCTTGATCTAGACACTATACTTCTACTGATGCAGCCCAAAATCACATTGGGTTTTTTAGCTGCTGCATCACACTGTTGACTCATGTTCAACTTGTGGTCTACTAGGACTCCTAGATCCCTTTCACATGTAGTCTGGTTCAGCAAGGTCTCCCCCATCCTGTATCTATGCATTTCATTTTTCCGCCCTAAATGCAGTACCTTACATTTCTCCATATTGAATTTCATTTTGTTACCTTTGGCCCACCTCTCCAGTCTATCCAGGTCATTTTGAATTTCGATCCTGTCCTCTAGGATATTATCTACTCCTCCTAATTTGGTGTCATCTGCAAATTTGATAAGTATGCCCCTAATTCTGTCATCCAAGTCATTGATAAAGATATTGAATAGCACTGGGCCCAGGACAGAACCCTGAGGCACCCCACTGGTCACATCTTTCCAAGACGAAGAGGAGCCACTGCTGAGCACCCTTTGGGTTCGGCCAGTCAACCAATTACAAATCCACTTTTTAAAAAATCACCTGTTTACAGCCTACAGCACCTGGTATTCATTGATGGTCTCCCATCCAAGTACTAACTAGGGCTTACCCTGTTTAGCTTAGCTTAACATCCAAGACCAGACGGGATTAGCTGCCTTTAGGGTGTTTAGGGAAGGCTGAGAGCCCTATTCCCCAAACAGATTCAGCACTTTGAATAGCTTTCCAACAGCAAGAAGCAGCTACTGTAAAACCCAACATGGATTCACAGTAGCAGAGTAGCTAAAGTTAGCAGAGGTGCTAAAGTAGCAGAGGTGCTAAAGTTACTTTATGATAAAGGATAATTTCATTCATTTTCTGTGTAACAATAACTTCAAATGATATGTTTATAGTTAAAGTGTGGTAGCCTTACTAAATGGAGTCAGTCAAACATGTGCTTCAAGTGCTGTCTTACAATGTTCATGTGTGTTGCACTGCTGCATTGAGATTTTTTTAAAACAGAAAGTTAACAAAAATTTTAGTTACTTTTTTTAAAACAGGAGGGGATAGAATTACTTTTAAATGTTACATCTATAACAGCAGCTAGCTACTTTGGCAACCCATGGAATTATAACTGTAATCATTACTTTTAAAAAGTAAAACAAAAAAAAATTAAAAAATCAAACTACAGTTGTCCTTCCGTATCCACGGATTTGGTATCCACAGATTTACATATTCATGGCTTGAAAATATTCTTAAAAAAATAATAATCCCAAAAGCAAACCTTGATTTTGCCATCTTATGTAAGGGACACCATTTTGCTATGCCATTGCATATAATGGGACTTGAGTATTCACAGATTTTGGTATCCACGGGGGGGTGGTCGTGGTGGTGGTCCTGGAACCAAACCCCAGCGAATATGAAGGGACAAATGTAGTTTTTATTTCTGTGAACTCTGAACCTGCTGCTATTTCCCTGCCCACCCTTGGAAGCATTTTGAGATCTGCCTCCTTTCCTCAATGACCTAGGTTTGGGTTCAATCCTGTCAACACTCCCTATTTGAATTTGCTATTAGATTGAATGATCATTAAATGAAAGCTTCAGTGATGGAAACAAACCACAGGGGAAGCTCAGTGCCTTAACCTTTGAGCAGCTTCAGGCATCTGTCTAGCTTTTGTTAGTAAAAGAACCCTGGAATGGGTAAATATTTGGTCTTATTCAGAAGGACAGGATTTGTTTGTTTGTTTCAAAAAAAGGAAGAGTGAAGAATTAGGAATGTATACAGAGATAAAGATATATAGGATCCTAATTGCTGCCAAACTTGAGTGTGTCCTTCTGTGGAAAGCAATCATTGTCTGCTGGCTTGCTCAGCCTACTTTTCTTCCCCACTTAAGCTGATGTCCATGCCTGCAGGAGACCATGTGGAATGCATAAAGTGGAAGCATAAAAGAGAAATGGAGATAAACATAATTAAAAACAGCACCTCAGACACTTGAGCTCATTCTCTTTAATGAGAGCATACAGCCATTTTATAGAGTAGTCACAGACTTGTCAGATAATAGATGGGTTGACCATATGCCAAAAACTACATCAGCAGAGTGTGGGTCCAAACTATTCACAACTGGTAATAAATCTATGCCATTAACAGGATAAAAATGCCCACACGGCAACCTTGGCATTGCTTCTGTGCTGTACATTGGCAGGCAGACCTCGAACCCATGAAAGAACTCTATATCCACCTTTATTTATCTGAAAGAACAAGTCACCCAACTAACAAAAGGGAGGAGCTTAGCTTTTAAGACCTCCATAGCTTCATCTCTCTTCTCATCTCTCTCTCTTTTCTAATTTGAAGAAAAAGGTGTGTGTGTGTGTGGGGGGGGGAGATAACATCCTTGAAACCTTCTATTCATAAGCAGGGATGCACTCCAGTTTTGTTTCTGTTTTGCAAACCTAACATCAGACATCTCATCTGCTTGCAAAAACAAAAACTTCCTGTATTGAAGGTTAATTTGAGCTGAACTAATATAATAATCAGAAGCCAAGGTTTCTTCGCTGTGACGTCAGGAGTCTTTTAATAATCCTACCCTTCACCTTGAACAGCTCTTGTGCACGTTCCATGAAAGAGAGGAGAGCAAAATTCACCTACTACAATATCACGGCTGAGTCATTCTGGCCTTGGTTTTCAACTGGGCAAAGCAGATATGCAAACAAAGGAAACAAGGAGAGGATCTCTTTAAAATGATTTGAAATTAATACACTCTTGAGGTACGTGTCCTGCGTTTTGACTATGCAGAAGGTTGCCTCAAAGAATACAGCCATCTCCTCTGGCTACTGTTTTATGAAATATTTATCAATGCTCCTGAATGGTGATTTCAGCTTGAAAGCTGGTTACAGATAAACAGAGCAAGTATTGATACAGAATCTGGCTTTGAAGTCCAGAAAGGAGAAATCACACAGTAATTAAATATTGAGTGCAGGCCGCTATCAAAGCAACTCTTTCAGCACCTTGCATTCAAGGGATATGAGCTATGTGCTACCTCAGGGTAGAACAGTGTTGCTCAGAGAAATATTTGTCTCACTCGTGTGGGCTTTCAGATGCATTTTACATGAACTGCTCATCATACAGCAAAGACCTTTCCGGATTGTAGCATTTCTGCCTGCAAGTAGAGGTTCACATGACTGAAATTTAAAATCTATTTTTAAAATAATAAAAGAAAGCACATAAAAAGAAAATTGAAATGCTAAGCAGAAGATTTCTCATCTTCTAGCATGCACATTTACTTATCAGTAAGAATTTTGGTTTTGTTGAGGATTGCTCAAAGATGAACTTCTCATCTCTAGTCTAAACCAGGCCTGGGATCTGATTGGGGTGTTACACCAATGTAGGTCCTGGTTCTGCAGGTGGTTGTACTATTTAGAAACTTGTGTAAGGAGGTATCTATGATGCCCCTTATGCAAGTGGTTCCCCATCTATTCTTAGTGCAATGGTGCATGCATTTTCCCCTCCCCTGCTCCACAATTTAATGGCCACCAGCCCAACTTTGGAATGGCCACTGAACTGGCTGGAGGATACCTCAGTCTTGGTGAAGAGAAGACTGGGGGGGGGGGTGACATGATTGCAGTCTTTACTTCAAGGGATGCTACAGAAAGGAAGGGCAGGCTTGTTCTCTGCTGCCCCATAGGGTAGGACCAAAGCTTTTAAGTTATGGAGAGTAGGTGTCGATTGAACATTAGAAGGAGCTTCTTGACAGTGAAAGTGGTCGACAATGGAACCAATTGCCTAGAGAGGTGGTGGAGTCTCTTTCTCTAGAGGCCAGAGCTGTTCAAACAGTAAGAGCTGTTCAGCAGTGGAACACACTCCCTCGGACCATGGTGGGGTCTCCTTCCTTGGAGGCCTTTAAACAGAGGCTGGGTTGCCATCTGTCAGGGATGCTTTGATCAAGATTTCCTGCATGGTAGGGGGTTGGACTGGATGGCCCTTGTGGTCTCTTCCAACTCTACAATTCTATGATTCTATGATTCTAGGTCTTCAAAAAGAGGCTGGACAGCTAACTGCTGGGGATGCTTTAGGTGGGCCCATTTCAACTCTATGATTCTATAATTCTACCACATCAGCATTTTACACACACACACACACACACACACACTTATTACACATTCCACATACTTTGAACAGGATCAAGACCCAGTTATATATTTCTGTTCCTCTTCACATGTGGAAAGCAACTGTCTGAGGAAAAGGCCCTCCTCAATGATGTATATAATGCTCTAAGAAGTTTTCCCACATGATCTTGAAAGCCAGAAAATCAGCTTTTGAAACCCTATAGGAGTCTCCACTTTCAATATCAGGAGAGTGATGGCAACCAGCAAGAAGAGGTGGGGTTAGAATGCTTATTCTTCTGGAAAATGTATTTCATAGTACCTGAATAGGGCTTCTATATACCCTATATCTGTCTAGATTTACCTTGGAATATGGAGTCTTAGGAAAGATAATTCTTTCAAACTGTTTTTCCTGAGGAGGAAGAAAACTATTGCCTCTTAAACCAGAATATTCTGAACTCTTTCTTTGCCACATCTCAAGTGAGAGAGAATTAAACTGAGGGTGGGTGGCACAAAAGAAACTGATCACCTAAAGAATGTTGATGATCATCCATCCATTGATCCATCACATAACAAGAGTATATTGAACTGGAGCCTAGATCACATGCAATAATTCTAATGTAATGCACATTTGATGTAATTCAGAGAGCACAGTTTGCCAGGAGCTGCATTTCTGAGACTTTCCTTTCTAGGGTAAAACAGCTGGATAAGTGTTCTCTTCATTGTAGCTAAAGGTCAGAAGGAGATAGTCAACAGCTGTTCCTCATTTGCTTTCAAAAGGACAGCCAGAAGTGTAGATTTGGAAGGGATCCCATGGGTATGCAGTTGAAATCTTTGCCCCAAGGCAGGAGACCCTAGAGGCTTCTCCCTTCTTCCATGTTGCCCTTCAAAGAAGGAGATACCACAGTCTGCATTAAGTAGCTTGGTCCTTTGCTGAACTGACATTAGAGGTAAGCAAATAGGCCTAACATTCAAGTGAAAGCTCCTTCCTTGTAATTGGAACTAATTATTTCTTGTTCAACATCTCTATATAAATAATAGAACTTTGATGAATAGTGTGATCACTTTTGAAAAGGGGAGGGGGAGTGCTAATAGGTGTGGCTGTATGCTTGCTTTGGAGGCTACTTTAGTTCTGGTTTGTTACTATAATGGGGGATACAAACTCAAATAGTCTGGATGCCCATTTATTCTAACAATGACTTTTAAAAATTGTACATTTTGTTTAAGATGAAATCTCATGAGTGCATGACATAGGCCTTGCCACTATGCAGATGTTAGAAACATAGGCTGAGATCCTACATTGCTAATTTAGGGCTTGTCTAGACCAGCCAGAAAATGCTGCCTTCCTGCTGATGTATTCCAGCCCCCGATCTGGTCCATTGTTCCTCTCCACTGGTTACCTAGCTGAAATGGGATGAAGTCAGCATGGACACGCTAGTTGGAATTGGCAGGCACCGCTTCCACTGTTGTGGGTTGCTTCTTCTGAAGCCAGGAAGGAGGTCCTCAACATGTACTCAAGGCTGGTCACATGCAGGGGGGCTTGAACACATGCTGGGGGGGGGTCTCATTCCTGGCTGCAGAGCAACTCCAGCAATGGTTGTGGTGGCGGCCAGCTATATAGGCTGCCAGGCACGTACGGACTCTGTGTTCTTGCACCAACCTGATCTGGGTATTGATATATAAAATGGGTTTTCCCAGGTGTTTAATTAAAATGTTTGAACAGGCTTTACCCCAGTCCCCCTGGCTTTGCCTTGGACATTGTCAGGACTGTCTGGAGGTGAAACAGGGCAAGAGCCCTGCTTCATTTGGAATGCAGGGATCCAAGATGGAGGGAAGCTAGGATAAACAGTCAATCTGGACAACCCCTTAGTTATGAATGCACAACTAGTCACAAGTGCATAACTAAAAGGCTCACCCCCCCCCCACAAAACCTACCTGAGCAGCCAGCTGCCACACTGAGCAATTGTAGGAGTAATGAGTCTAAAAAATAAAATTGTATTTTAAAAATCCAGGATCTAGTCCTTTTAAAAAGCAACAAGAATTGATGCTCTTTAAAAAAAAGAGTTAAAAATCATTCATTTACTTTTAACTTCATACAGAGTGCAACTTAGGAATGCTAAGACTGAAAGCTCAATTAACACTTAAAAAGTGTATTCAGAGGTTTGAGATGACTCAATTAAATTAGACTCATTACAAAACAAAGGAGTCAGTTTAAAATGCAAATCAAAGTTTACTGAAGGTATATCAATCTCAATCTACATACTAAAAACAAACTTTAAAAAAGGTTCCTAACTGACTAAGAGTATTCAGGGTAGGAAAAAACTCACCCAGCCTACAGGCTGCATGGTAAACATCATTGCATGGTTACAGGAAAGATGGTATAGCTTAAGATGGCTTAAGATGGCTAAAGATGGAGAAAGATGGCTACAGCCTCATGGAGACTCAAACTTAAAAGAGAAAACTTACACAGGGTAATAAAATTTAAATTAGTTCATGTGTTGAATGACCCAGCACTCCAGTTGGCTGGAAGTGCCCAGTGAAATAAGAGAAAGGGAACTTGGGAGAACAAAAGCATGCAGGGAAAACCCCTAGACTTATGTAAGGATGTGAATGAGGTACACAAGATTGCTTTTACATTACAATGATTATTTCCCCACATACTACATTCCCCTTCTCAATCGCAGGGTACACCATGAACAATCTTCATTTCTTCTCGTAGTCTAAGGAAACTGTCCTTAGAAAGAGGCTTAGTTACAGCAAGAAGACCCTGACGAGGAAAAGGAGAGTAATGGAAAATTTGGGGCGCAAGAGATGTCAAGCGAGGGGTCAGAGAAGGACGAAGAAGAAGATGAAGACTGGAGGAAGGGTAAAGCGGTCGGAGGTGAGGCGGAGGAAGAGGAAGATATTTAAAGAATGGCATTGAACGTTACATTGTGGAATGTGAAAGGTCTCAATATGTTGGTTAAAAGAAGGAAGGTATATCATTTTTTGGAAAAGAATAAAGCGGATATAACTTGCCTTCAAGAGATTAGAGTCTGACAAAAGGAGAGCAAGTTTCTGAAAAACAGTAAATTAGGTCGAGAATTTGCTTCCTTATCGAAAAATAAGAAAAAAGGGGTGGTGGTTTACGTAAACAAAAAGTACAAAGCAAAACAGATAATGAATGACAACGAAGGTCATCTGGTTGGCTTAGAAATAAATCTCACAAATCAAAAGGTGTATGTAGTAGCAATTTATGGTCCTTTAGCAAAAAGAAAAATTTTATAAGGAGCTGCGCATGGAATTGACAAAGCTTGAAAAAGGGCTAATGATACTTCTAGGAGATTTTAATGGCGTATTGAATGGCAAAAGGGATAGATCTGGAGGGAACAGAGAGAGTCAAGGCAGATTGCCGAAGATATGTTTTGATTTGATGGAGGAGTTTCATTTAGCGGATCTATGGACGTCTAAATATGGTAATGAGAAGGGATATACATTTCTCTCAGAAACACACAGGACAATGTCCAGGATTGATATGTTCTGGATAACAAAGACCTTGCTCCCAAGAATAAGTGAGATGGAAATAATACCCAAAATTATATCTGACCACAACCGTATAAAATTCAAAATGACTATGTTAAAAAAGGACTACATGTGGAGGTTAAGGGAAGATTTATTGAAAAAGATGAGTTAGTTACAAAAATCAAGAGAGAAACGATGCAATTTTTTAAAGAAAATAAAGAAGGTATGCAAATGAAGATAGTATGGGATGCCTTTAAAGCGACTATTAGAGGCTGGTTCTTACAGAGGGGAGCAGAGAAGGCGAAGGCAAAGAGAGATAGAAATCAAGAAACCTTACATAAATTAAAAGAAAAAGGGAAAAAGCTGAGAGAAAAACCGCAAGACAAAATATTAATTAAAGAAATTGAGCTGATAAAAAGAACAATGAACAAGGCGATGGTGGAGGAGATTGGATGGAAGTTGAAATAAATAAAGCAGAGGGCTTTCGAACAGGCTAATAAGACCGGGAGATGGCTGTCGTATAGATTGAAAGAAGAAAAGGAAAAGAGGACGATAACTGAAATTAAGAAGAACGGAGAATCTGTGATACTTCAAGAAGACATTAAAAAGGCCTTTGTTGACTATTACTCTTTGTTGTATAAAGAAGTAACACAGGAAGAAAGCTGGGAAGTTAAGATGAATACATATATAAAAGAGAATAAATTCACGAAGGTCCCGGAGGATTTAAGGTTGAAAATATCGGAACCTTTCGCGTTGGAAGAGCTGGTAAAGGTGATTCAAGAATTAAAAAGTGGGAAGGCTCCGGGTCCGGATGGATTTACAGATACCTTTTACAAAGTCTTTGAAAAAGAAATATCAGGGCAACTTTTAGAGGTTATTAATCAGATACATATAGAAGGAATGCCAGACACATGGAAAATGGCAAATATCACACTGATTTGGAAGGAAGGTAAAGAGAGATCTGATGTTAAGAACTACTGTCCAATCTCCTTACTCAATGTGGACTATAAGATTTTCGCGAGCATGTTGGCAACTAGAATAAAGGCGGTGATAAAAGACATAATACACTCAGATCAATGTGGCTTTCTCCCAGGGAGACTATTATCAACTAATGTTAGATATATAATTGATTCATTGGAATTTTTGGAAAAAAACAATGAACGGACAGCAGCAATAATGTTCGCTGATGCAGAAAAAGCATTTGACAATGTTAATTGGCAATGCTTGATTAAAACTATAGAAGAGTTAGGATTTGGTCAGTTTATTACTGCTAATGTGGATAAAATATACAAAGAACAAAAAGCTTTGATAATTGTAAATGGAGAGAGATCTCAGGAGATTCGAATTCAAAAGGGAACAAGACAAGGTTGTCCGTTGTCCCCGTTACTTTTCATAACGGTTTTGGAAATTCTACTAAATAAGATTAGAGGAGAGAAAAAAAATACAAGGGTTAAAAATTAAAAATCAAGAATATAAGGTCAGGGCTTATGCAGATGACATAGCATTTATCTTGGAAGACCGCGTCAACAATGTGTTACATTTAGTAGAAACAATTGAGGAATTCGGAATTTATGCTGGGTTCAAGATGAATAAGGAAAAAAACGATAATTCTTACTAAGAACTTATCAAAAAAAGAACAGGAACTATTAAGAGAAAGATCCAATTGTAAATTAGAACAGAAAGTGAAATACCTAGGAGTGTGGATATCAAATAGAAATTTGGACCTATACGACAACAATTATGAAAGGACATGGAAGGCAATTAAAGAAAGTCTAAAGATTTGGTCTAAATTAAATCTGTCATTGTTGGGGAAAGTTGCAGCGATCAAAATGTCAGTCCTCCCAAAAATGATGTTTTTATTCCAAACATTGCCAATAATATCAAATGATAAGCCATTCAAAAAATGGAAGAAAGATCTAAGTGAGTTCATATGGAACGGCAGGAGAGCGAGGATAAAGTGGCAGACATTAATAGAAAGATCTGAAAGGGGAGGGCTCAACATGCCAGACTTCCAAATGTACCACAGGGCGTGCTCCTTGGTGTGGGTAAGTGAATGGATTACATTAGATGACCCCAAACTACTAATTCTTGAAGGAGCAAGACTGAGATTAGGATGGCATGCTTACATGGGGTACAACAAGGCGATAATACATAAAAACTTTAATAATCATATAATTAGGAGAGCATTGCTGTTAAGCTGGAATAAAATACAAAAGCAATACTTTGGGAAGATACCGAAATGGGTATCACCAGCTGAAGCCTTTATCGGAAGATGGGGACAAATTGGCAAGCCAGACAGAGGGATTACATATAAAGAATTACTCAAAAATAAGAATGAAGGACAAATAACTATAAAAACAAGGGAAGAATTACGATTGGAGGAGTGACATTTCAACTGGTTTACGTACCAACAAATACTTAGTAGGTTCCAAAGTGATGAAAAGGAGTTTGGCTTTCTAGAGGATGAGACAGAGGTCGATAAGATCATTTGGGATAAAAAGAAAAAGAAAATTGCTAGATTATATAAAATACTCGTTTCTGAATCCTTGGAAAAAGAAACAGTAAGAGAATCAATGATAAAATGGGCGAAGGATATAGGGGAAGATGGCAGAGTGGGAAGAGGCATGGGAAAAAACGAAAAAATTCACGGCATGTCAGGATTTGAAAGAGAATAGCTTCAAAATAAACAACAGATGGTACTTAACCCCTGCGAGGTTAAGCAGAATCTATGGTACAAAAGAGAGAAATTGTTGGAAATGCCACAAGGAAGTAGGTACGCTTAAACATATGTGGTGGACATGCCCTATTATTCGCAAATTTTGGACAAAAGTACATAAGATAATTCAAAGAATATTTGATATTGAATTTGAGTTAAACCCCAAAATGTATCTTCTCAACATTACTTCAATTTTATCAAAAAGAGTAGAGAGAAGATACTGGAGAATATTACTGTATTTATACACTGCTGCACGTATGGTTATAGCAGCAAAATGGAAAAATAAAGAAAAACCGTTGATAGAAGATTGGTTAAACAAGATATTAATAATGAGGGAAAATCTTCCCTTTATTATTATTATTATTATTATAACCTTATATCTCAATATCTCTATCCACGTTCCATCTTAATCTACAATAGTGAATGACTGGTGTCCATTCTACTTCAGTCTTGGTTACCACCTCTTGGTTTATTATTTGAGATAATCTATCAATTTGGTAATAAAAGTATGTTAAGAAGAGTAGAAGGATGAGACGAAAATAGAAAGAATCATTTTAAGGAATACTATAAGGGAAAAATGGCGGTTTTTAAGGAATAGAGAAGAAGACTGGGAAAGTCACAAGCAAACAAATGCTTCAGGTTATTTGTACAAAGGAAGTCAGGTTTTAATATTTGAAATATTTTGTAAATCGTCATGGGTAACACCGCGTGACAACATTACGTGTAATACAAATGACAGTATAAGTGTACAGTTTTGTTCTGGTATAATAAAAAAGTAAACTTTTTTTTTTAAAAAAAGAAAGAGGCTTAGTTAAAATATCAGCTATCATTTCTTCTGAGTTGCAGTACTCCAGTTGAACAAGTTGACTCTGGCACATTTCTCTCACCTTGTGGTAAGCAATGTCTATGTTCTTCTTAGAGGCTTGTCACTCTGAGAAATCTTGATACAGCTTTGATTGTCTTGCATCAAAATGGTTGGCTTGGGTTCCTCTATCCCAAGATCCAGAAGCAAATTCTGCAGCCATTTGATTTCATCACAAACTGTTTTCACTGAGACGCACTCGGCACCTGTGGAACTATCCGCCACTGTACTCTGCTCCCAACTTGTCCAACTTACTGCTCCACCACCGTAGAAGATGATGTTTCCACTGGTTGATTTTCTCTCCACCAAATCACTGCCCCAATCGGCATCTGCATAGGCAATCAGTCATAGCTTGTCACATGCTGGCAGCATCAGTTTGAAGTCAGCAGTCATAGAATCATAGAATCATAGAATCATAGAATTGCAGAGTTGGAAGAGACCACGAGGGCCATCCAGTCCAACCCCCCTGCCACGCAGGAAATCACGATCAAAGCATCCCCGACAGATGGCCATACAGCCTCTGTTTAAAGACCTCCAAGGAAGGAGACCCCACCACGCTCCGAGGGAGTGTGTTTCACTGCCAAACAGCTCTTACTGTCAAAAAGTTCCTCCTCATGTTGAGGTAGAATCTCTTTTCCTGGAGCTTGCACCCATTGCTCCATGTTCAAGTCTCTAGAGCAGCAGAAAACAAGCCTGCTCCATCCTCAGCGTGACATCCCTTCAAATACTTAAACAGGGCTATCATATTGCCTCTTAACCGTCTTTTTTCCAGGCTAAACATACCCAGCTCCCTAAGTCTCTCCTCATAAGGCATCGTTTCCAGACCTTTCACCATTTTAGTCGCCCTTCTCTGGACACGCTCCAATTCATCAATATCCTTTTTGAATTGTGGTGCCCAGAACTGGACACAGTATTCTAAGTGATGTCTGACCAAGGCAGAATAGAGTGGCACCATTACTTCCGTTGATCTAGACACTATACTTCTATTGATACAGCCCAAAATCGCATTGGCCTTTTTAGCTGCCGCATCACACTGTTGGCTCATGTTCAACTTGTGGTCTATTAGGACTCCTAGATCCCTTTCGCACGTAGTCTCATTCAGCCAGGTCTCTCCCATCCTATATTTATGCATTTCATTTTTCTGCCCTAAATGCAGTACTTTAGATTTCTCCGTATTGAATTTCATTTTGTGAGCTTTGGCCCAGCTCTCCAGTCTATCCAGGTCATTCTGAATTTTGATCCTGTCCTCTAGGGTATTAGCTACTCCTCCTAATTTGGTGTCATCTGCAAATTTCATAAGTATGCCCCTAATTCCCTCATCCAAGTCATTGATAAAGATGTTGAATAGCATTGGGCCCAGGACAGAACCCTGTGGCACTCCACTGGTCACATCTTTCCAAGACGAAGAGGAGCCACTGCTGAGCACCCTTTGGGTTCGGCCGGTCAACCAATTACAAATCCATTGAACAGTTAACTTGTCTAGCCCACATTTTACAAGCTTGTTTGCAAGAATGTCATGGGGAACCTTGTCAAAGGCCTTACTGAAATCAAGCTATGTGATGTCCACAGCATTCCCTTCATCTACCAAGCTGGTAATTTTATCAAAAAAAGAGATCAGATTAGTCTGGCATGACTTGTTTCTCTGAAACCCATGTTGACTTTTTGCGATTATGGCATTGCCTTCTAAATTTTCACAGACTCTCTCAGTTAGATGACTCAGTTAAATTAGACTCATTACAAAACAAAGGAGTCAGTTTAAAATGCAAATCAAAGTTTACTGAAAGTATATCAATCTCAATCTACATACTAAAAACAAACTTTAAAAAAGGTTCCTAACTGACTAAGAGTATTCAGGGTAGGAAAAAACTCACCCAGCCTACAGGCTGCATGGTAAACATCATGGCATGGTTGCAGGAAATATGGTATAGCTTAAGATGACTTAAGATGGCAAAAGATGGAGAAAGATGGCTACAGCCTCATGGAGACTCAAACTTAAAAGAGAGAACTTACACAGAGCAATAAAATTTAAATTAGGTCATGTGTGGAATGACCCAGCACTCCAGTTGGCTGGAAGTGCCCAGTGAAATAAGAGAAAGGGAACTTGGGAGAACAAAAGCACGCAGGGAAAAACCCCTAGACTTATGTAAGGATGTGAATGAGGTACACAAGATTGCTTTTACATTACAATGATTATTTCCCCACATACTACAGCAATGAAGGTCTATTCTACTTGTGATCAGGCTGTAGCAGGATGATGTCCCCAGTCCCCTCCCACCAACGTTCTGCAGTAGTAGTAGGAACTGTGAGAGGGATCCTACTTCTGATTGTTACACCACAGATCACTAGCAGGAGGGGTCTAGAACTATCATGGCTGTACCATGATTACCAGCAGAACAGACCACTCCACATTGGTCTAGTAGCTTCCTGGGGTTGAAGGTATGATGGTGGGCATTTAGGTATGTGGTGCCATAATTGTTAAGACTGAGGACTTTATCAGACCATGCAAATATGGCATCACAAGGATGCCTAATGATTGTAAAAGGATGAATGTACCAGATGACATCACCCTTTTGTGATCATGTACTGCTAAAAACCCATCCTATTTTATTGATGGCCCAAGCCATCAAGTGATACCCCGTGGTGCTCTTCTGCTGGCATCACCAGCGTTTGAATCTGTGCACCATTTTACTCACATGAATGCAACATCAATGGCCAGTCTGGCCAGAACACTTCCAGGTGAGATCGCAACATCCAGGTAGGTGACACTATGAAGTCAAAGGCTTTCATGGCTGGCATCCATAGGTTTTTTGTGGTTTCTTTCCAGGCTGTGAGGCTGTGTTCTGAAAGAGTTTATTCCTGATGTTTCACCTGCATCTGTGGCTGGCATCTTCAGAAAATGGTAAACCCCACACACCCCTACGCCACCATTCTCTGAAGATGCCAGCCACAGATGCAAGAGATACAGCAGGAATAAACTCTTCCAGAACATGGCTTCACAGCCCAGAAAAAAACAAAACACAAAAAAACTATAGGTGACACTCTTTTTATGACATTCCCTGGTTTACTTGTAATTTTTAAGTGTGTTTGTGTGCTTTCTGTAACTTTTTGAGTGTTATTTTTGTTTTTGATTTTTGAATTTCCTGGTATTGTTGTGAGAATCTGCAGGATTTCAGATGAGGAAGTGAACAGAGCTCCGTTCACTTCTCATTCATTGCTAGGGAAGTGTTTTGGTGGGATGCAAGTTAAGTGAGGTATGGGGCATTCTTTCGCCAGCATAAAAATAGAACAAATTATGCCAGCAAAAGAAAGTTTGGGGAGGGTGGTTTGATAAAGTCCATAGTATAACTGAATCCTGAGCAGTTATGGATTCATAACTCTAGGCTACAAATCCATAACTGCAGTACAGGTCTCCAGCCATAATCAATGAATATTCTTCCATTTTAGGACAATTCATATATGAGCAATTGAAAATCTAACAATGAGAGGTGTTGTGACTTAACATTTAAAAATTAAAATTTTAATTAATTTTTTTTTTAAAAAAAAGATTCCAGAGATTTAAAATTTCCATACTTTTAAAACCATGGGAAAAGCTGTTTTGTTTCAAAAGGTTTTGTTTTGTTTTTTAAAAAAATGGAAATGTACAAAGAAACAAAAATGGAATATTAGCACCCATTGCAGATGGAAAGTCACTTTGTTACTTTAGGAATATAAAATGCATTATATATAACTTGGCTTGGTGTGATAGCATTGAGTTTGATATATCAAAAGTACAGTTTATTCATAAAATTTGCAATTATAAAATACAAAATACAAAATAATTGCAAATTTAGTTTTTATGTTTTTTTTTTTACAAATGGAGCTAGAAGGTCCTGAATTATAAGCAACATCTGAATAGCAAGGGATCTCTTTAATTTTTCCTGTTGATGTGGAAGTAACCAGTTACCACTGACCAGGGTGGGGTTAAGGAATTTTGGGGGCCCCTGCAATGATTTATTTTGGTCAATGTAACCTAACCTATTCACCTTACAGGATGTTCAGATTACAGTAGGACCCCCGTATCCATGGATTCTTTATCCATGGGACACAAAACAGCACACCTACCATGGAGTCTTCCTAGAAAATGTGTCCTCCCTAGTTGTTTTCTAGGCCCTCCAAGGCAACTCTATGGTATTTTAAACCAGCAGTCCAATTATTTTCAATGGCATTCACTATTATTCATGGTTTTCAGAATCCACGCTTCCCCCTGAACCAATCCCCAGTGGATAAGAGGGGCCTTCTGTATTACATAACTTGTCACCAATAATTTAGTTTAAAAACTATATTAAAGGAACTAACATAATATTTTTTGTTTATTAGCAATTAACGTAATGGTGTAGATTTCCTCAAAGAAAAGAAAGAATCATAGAATCATAGAATTGCAGAGTTGGAAGAGACCAGGAGGGCCATCCAGTCCAACCCCCTGCAACGCAGGAAATCACGATCAAAGCATCCCTGACAGATGGCCATCCAGCCTCTGTTTAAAGACCTCCAAGGAACGAGACCCCACCACGCTCCAAGGGAGTGTGTTCCACTGCCGAACAGCTCTTACTGTCAAAAAGTTCCTCCTCATGTTGAGGTGGAATCTCTGTTCATGGAGATTGCATCCATTGCTCCGTGTTCCAGTCTCTGGAGCAGCAGAAAACAAGTCTGCTCCATCCTCAATGTGACACCCCTTCAAATACTTAAACAGGGCTATCATATCGCCTCTTAACCATCTTTTTTCCAGGCTAAACATACCCAGCTCCCTAAGTCTCTCCTCATAAGCCATCGTTTCCAGACCTTTCACCATTTTAGTCACCCTTCTCTGGACATGCTCCAATTTGTCAATATCCTTTTTGAATTGTGGTGCCCAGAACTGCACACAGTATTCTAGGTGAGGTCTGACCAAGGCAGAATAGAGTGGCTCTATTACTTCCCTGGATCTGGACACTATACTTCTATTGATGCAGCCCAAAATCGCATTGGCCTTTTTAGCTGCCGCATCACACTGTTGACTCATGTTCAACTTGTGGTCTACTAGGACACCTAGATCCCTTTCGCACGTAGTCTCATTCAGCCAGGTCCCCCCCATCCTATATTTATGCATTTCATTTTTTCGCCCTAAGTGCAGTACCTTACATTTCTCTGTATTGAATTTCATTTTGTTAGCTTTGGCCCAGCTCTCCAGTTTATCCAGGTCATTTTGAATTTTGATCCTGTCCTCCAGGGTATTAGCTACTCCTCCTAATTTGGTGTCATCTGCAAATTTGATAAGTATGCCCCTAATTCCCTCATCCAAGTCGTTGATAAAGATGTTGAATAGCACTGGGCCCAGGACAGAACCCTGTGGCACCCCACTGGTCACATCTTTCCAAGACGAAGAGGAGTCACTGCTGAGCACCCTTTGGGTTCGGCCGGTCAACCAATTACAAATCCATTGAAAAGTTAACTTGTCTAGCCCACATTTTACAAGCTTGTTTGCAAGAATGTAATGGGGAACCTTGTCAAAGGCCTTACTGAAATCAAGGTATGCGATGTCCACAGCATTCCCTTCAGCTTTTACAAATTATTCCACAACTTGGCTTCTCAATGCAATACCTATTTTCAGTCGGCAATTCAGTTACAACAATATTCAGACAAAGAGTTTTGGATGTGAATGCCCAAATGGACATCGAGACACTTGCAAATATCAAGTCACTGAAATGGTTGGCCCAAAATAAATTGTCCTACCAAACAGAAAAATACTTGGAAATGGGCCTGACTCAATACCATAGAATAGCTGTAACCAGAGCGAGATTTGAACAGCTTGAATCCATGGTCAAATATGGCCGCTATCATCAAGTGCCATACACTGAGAGAACATGTGTTTGTGGAGCACCTGAAATAGAAGACATTGCACATGTACTATTCAATTGCCAATTATATGCTTCAGTAAGGGCCCAGTACCTGCAGACATTACTGGATAGAAATACACATTGGGACTATAATAGACGTTTAAATTACTTCCTTCAGAGTGCAAATATATGTGTAGTCACTAGACTGGCTAAGTTTATAACTAAAGCTATACAATTAAGAACTCGGTTTATTGAACAAATTGGGGTAGCATGCAAAGATGATGAACTTATTTAAATCTTTTATTGTCTCTGCATTTTATCATTCTATATAACTGCAAGATGACAACATATCACTATATGTATTTGGTATTATTTAACTCAGAAAATTATTTTATTATCATTACTAACTGGCAATTTTTATAATTCTAATTCTAATTTTAACATATTTTGTTTCATCGAATTTTTGTTATATTTTACTTAAGTCAGGTCACGTTTAATTAATTAACTTTATACTATATTATATTTTAATATATCTTTTATTTATCTTTCATCTTATATAATGTTTGATGTTAAATGTTAATTGTTTTAATTGATGTTAATTGTTTTGATATGGTCAAATGACTAATCAAATAAACCATAACTAACTAACTAACATTCCCTTCATCTACCAAGCTGGTAATTTTATCAAAAAAAGAGATCAGATTAGTCTGGCATGACTTGTTACTCTGAAACCCATGTTGACTTTTTGCGATTATGGCATTGCCTTCTAAATGTTCACAGACTCTCTGTTTAATGATCTGCTCTAGAATCTTCCCTGGTATTGATGTCAGACTAACTGGATGATCATTGTTGGGATCCTCTTTTTTCCCCTTTTTGAAGATGGGGACAACATTTGCCCTCCTCCAGTTTGCTGGGACTTCTCCTTTTCTCCAGGAGTTCTCAATGATTATTGCCAATGGCTCTGAGATCACATTTGCCAGCACTTTTAATACTCTTGGATGTAGTTCATCTGGTCCTGGAGATTTAAATTCATTTAGATTAAGAAGGTATTCCTGTACTACCTCTTTTCTTATTCTGTGATGGATTTCCCCTATTGTGTCCTCTGTTCCTTTATCCTCAGGTTGGTCCCCCCTTTTCCTTTTCTGAAAACACTGAGGCAAAGAAGGTGTTGAGTAATTCTGCCTTTTCTCTGTCCCCTGTTAGCATTTTGCCATCTTCTCTTCGTAGTGGCCCGATCATTTCCTTCTTCCTCCTTTTGATGCGGACATACCCAAAAAAACCCCTTATTATTGTCTTAACCTCTCTAGCAAGCCTGAGCTCATTCTGCACTTTAACGTTTCTGACTTTACTCCTACACGTGTTTCCTATCTTTGAATTCTTCTTTGGTGATTTCCCCCTTTTTCCATTTCCTATACATGTTCCGTTTAAAACTTAGCTCTGTTGAAATGTCTTTAGTCATCCATCCTGGTTTCTTCAGACACCTCCCATTTTTTTCCTCAATGGTACTGTTTGAAATTGTGCCTTCAGTATCTCCCTTTTGAGAAAGTCCCATCCATCTTGAGGTCTTCCTGACCATGGGATCACCCCCAGTATTTCCCTGAGTTTATTGAAATCAGCTCTCCTAAAGTCAAGAATGTGTGTCTGACTATGCCTGGCTTTTCCTTTCCATTGTATAACATATTCCAGGAGAACATGATCACTCACACCTAAGGATCCCACCACTTGCACCCCATTAACCAGGTCATCCCTGTTGGTTGGGATCAGATCTAAAATAGCTGACCCCCTTGTTACCTCTTCCACCTTTTGGACCATGAAATTGTCTTCCAGGCAAGTCAGGAATTTGCTAGACCTTGAAGTTTTGGTGGAGTTAGATTGTCAGCAAATATCAGGATAGTTGAAGTCACCCTTCACTACTACATCTCTTCTTTTTGCATGTCCATCTGTTCTAGAAAGGCATCATCCAATTCCTCCGTCTGACTTGGGGGTCGGTAGTAGAGTCCCACAATAACATCCCTGTTGTTTCCCTCCCCTTTAATCTGGCTTCCAGTATTGATGTCATGGCTCTCTTCACTGGTGTAAATATCCCTGACATATAATGCTATTCCTCCTCCTCTCTTGTTTCACCTGTTTCTCTTATAAAGGTTATACCCCTCAGTTCCTACATTCCAATCATGAGACTCATCCCATCAGGTTTCAGTAATGCCTTTTATATCATACTTGGTTTGTAGTGCTAGGAGTTCAAGTTCACCTTGCTTATTTCCCATGCTCTGTGCATTAGTGTAGAGACATCTAAGACCATGTGTTCCCTTTACTTGCTGCCTGTGCAAGTTGTTTTGCCTCCCACTGTTGGATCCCTGCGCTGTTTGGTTTGTTCCCTCTATGACAGCTTGACTATTTTCTCCAGCTCTTTTGCCTTCCAGACTACTGTCTCCCTCCCCCATATGACTCAGTTTAAAGCCCTCCTGATCAAATTCTTGAGACTGTAGGCAAAAACATTTCTGCCAACTGTTGTGAGATGCACCCCATCTCTTGCCAGAAGTCCTCCCTCATGGAAGCGCAGCCCATGATCCAAGAATCCAAATTGTTCTCAGTGACGCCATCTACGGAGCCAGTTGTTTACGTCGGCTATTTTCCTCTCCCTTCTTGGACCATGCCCTTCAACTGGCAGAAGAGACGAGATGACCACCTGTGTGTTCATTTCTTTCAGCTTCCTCCCCAGGGCCTCATAATCTCTTCTGATCTTGGGAAAGCTGTGCCTTGCAGTATCATTGGTTCCCACATGGACCAAAAGGAAGGGGTTATGATCCGTAGGCTTGACAGCCTCTCCGTCACATCACGGATCTTTCGCCCAGGGAGACAACACACCTCCAGAGACATCTTGTCAGGCCCAGAAACCACTGCTTCTGTAGCCTGCAGCAAGGAGTCTCCTACCACCACCACATGCCTCCCACGAGGCTTTGCAGCTGCTGTTCCTTGTGGTGGTACTCTCAAGGTCCCCTGCTCTGCCCCTGAAGTCTGTCCATGCTATTCTTCCTCCTTGTCCTTGAAGAGGGCTTCAAATCGATTCTGTAGCTGCAAGCTGCTCGAAGTATCCCTGGATTTTCGTGTTCTGTGTGTGACATTCTTCCAGCTGTCTACCTCCTGTGTCTGTGGAGTGACCATCTCCTCCCCACCCAGTTCCTCTGTGCAGTCCTCGTCCAAGACTGTTTGTTCTGTTCTGTCCAGGAAAACCTCTTGCTCCTGAATCTGTTGAAGTGTAGCTACCCGTGTCTCCAGCTGCTGGACTTTCTCCTCCAAGAGGGCTACCAGCTTGCACTTGGTGCATGTGAAGTTCCCCAGGTCTGTAGACAAGAAGACAAACATTGCACAAGTGTTGCAGGTGACCACAGCAGTCCCCTCAGTGTCTATGGTGAGAGCTTTTAGGTAATCTAAAAACTCTTAGTTAATGCCGAAAACTCTATGCTGTACTTTTAAGTATGCTGTATTATTATTATTTTTGGCGTGCCCATGGCGCACACCTCTGCAACAAGCAGCCTCTCCCTAGAGATTAAAAAAATTCAAACTCATAGAAGCCCTACCACTCTGCAACAAGCAGCCTCTCCTAAGAGTTTAAAAAAAGAGTGGACTACAAGCTCAACATGAGTTAGCTGTGTGATGCAGCAGCAAAAAATGCCAATGCGATTCTAGGCTGCATTAATAGGATTCGTGTCTAGATCAAGGGAAGTAATAGTATCACTCCATTCTGCTTTGGTCAGACCTCACCTGGAATACTGTTTCCAGTTCTGCACACAACAATTTAAGAAAGATACTGATAAGGATGGTTGGAGATGGATGGATGGTCTGGAATCCATTACGCCCTATGAAGAACGGTTTAGCGAGCTGGGTATGCTTAGCCTGGAGAAGAGAAGGTTGAGAGGTGACGTTATAGCCATGTTTAAATATTTGAAGGGATCTCATACTGAGGAAGGAGCAAACTTGTTTTCTGCTACTCCAGAGTCTAGGACACAGAGCCATGGGTTCAAACTACAGGAAAAGAGATTCCACCTGAATATTAGGAAGAACCTCCTGACAGAAAGAGGTGTTTGGAAGTGGAATACACTGCCACCTTGGAGTGTGGTGGAGTCTCCTTCTTTGGTTTTTTTTTAAACATAGGTTGGATGGCCATCTGTCAGGAATGCTTTGATTGTGTGTTCCTGCAGGGCAGAAGCCGATCGGATGGGATGGCTGTTGGGGTCCCTTCCAGCCCTATGCTTCTATGATTCTAGGCTGCATTCAGAGCCTGG
This sequence comes from Gambelia wislizenii, assembly GCA_030847615.1. Classification (NCBI taxonomy): domain Eukaryota; kingdom Metazoa; phylum Chordata; class Lepidosauria; order Squamata; family Crotaphytidae; genus Gambelia; species Gambelia wislizenii. Next base: position 18,080,389 of record JAUMIR010000009.1, on the reverse strand, counting down.
GAAAGTTATTCTTAGATTAAACCTCCCAGAATCCTCCTGCCAGCATCCTTCTCAAGGAAGGTCTGGTTGCATTGTTCCTTTTCCAGCATTCTCTAGCCCAGTGGTTCTTAAGTTGGGGTCCACAATGTCCTCACAGGGAGTCCACAAAGGTTTGACCCACCTCCTCCCTGTAGTGGAGTAGCCATGTGACAGGAATGAAGGCAAAGGCTGGCTGGCTTGGCCTGCACATTGCCATTCAATCCACTCCAGCCACAAACGTGCAGGAAGAAGCAAGAGTGCCTCTGAGGGAAAGTTTAATGGATGGTGTAATTGTATTGTTGTTGTTAGCTATTATTATTAGGGTTTTAAAACTTGAGTTAAGTCTTGGGGCAACAAAAGATATTTAAAGGGGGTCCCTGGTAAAGAAAAGGTTAAGAACAACTGCTCTAGGCCAATGCCTCTCACATAACACTAATGGGATACTGGTGTTTTAGTGACAACAATAAAACCATTGTTCCCAGTAATATTACTCCAATTTTTGTGTATATTCTTTATCTTTTTCTGTTAAAAGAACCAGAGTGTTGTAGAAGTTTCAGCATTGCCCTATGACTGTGGAGACCAGGGTTTGAATCCTTACTCAGCCATGAATGCCCACTGGGTGACCTTGGGCAAGTCACACTCTCTCAGCCTCAAAGGAAGGCAAAGGTACACCCCCTTTGAACAAACCTTCCCTAGAAAACCCTATGGTAGGTTTGCCTTAGTCAGAAATGACTTGAAGGCACATGGGCAAACATATAAATTCCTTTTGCAGGCTGAACTCAGTTGGCAGCAAGGAGAGGAAGTTGAAGAAGACCAAGGGGGAAGGGGAGGGGAGAGGAACCAAGACGGGAAGGGAAGGGAAGGGAAGAAAGAAAGAAATCCTTTCTGAGGGAGACAACACTCAAATCCCCCCATCTCTCTCTCTCTCACACACACACACACACTCACCTTCTCCGTGCCTCTCCCTCCAGCTTCTGCCATGGAGGGCTGCTGTTTCTTTTGCTTTCTCTTTGGGTTTGTGAGATGCTGTTTTTTTTTTAAAACACCAGCGGAGGTTTTTGGAGGAGGAGGGTAGGAGGGGGTTCCTACTGGCTGTCTCCTTTGTCAGATTAAGGAGGCTAGTACGAGGCCCTCTCTTGACCTGCCCGCCCCCCAATGCTGATTTGGCAGAATGGTTAAACCGGCCCTGCCACTGACTGCAGCTTACAGGTGCAGAGAAAAACCCCAAAGCATAATCTTCATTCAGAAAGTGCAATCCTCTTCTAAGAGCTAAGAGTGAACATTCTAACTCTCCCAAGTTAAATGTCTGCCCTAGTGTGCAGAAAGGGGATAAAGAAAAATCACATATATTTTTGAGAGCAAGGGCAAAGTGTGCCTCTAAGAAACAAAACAGTATATTCCTAAATTTTTATTCAAATGGAAACACTGAAGTATACTTGTAGTGTTTTAGTAGAGGAGGAATCTCTGGCTTTTCTTCACAAACGAAGATTCAAGAAGGACTCATTCCACACTTTCTGCAAGTGTGCTGATGACTAAATAGGCCAATCCAAGATAAATAAGTCCGGTTGCAGAAAGCACAGCAGAAGGTCTCCTTGGGTGATGTTTCCGGGTTGTGATTCTTTCTGCGTTATCTTTCCTCTTCAAGACTTGTTCGGCATGAGTTCTCAAATAAGTCTGCAACTTATGGATAGTGCATCTCCATGCCTATTCTGTTCTCTAGAATTGTCTTGTACATGTGAGACCATGGCGGACCATTGTTGGTGATCAATTTGGCTGAGCCTGAGATGTTTCAGGGAGTCCTTGTATTGCTTTTTTGGAGTGCCCCTCTTACACTGACCCGTGGCGAGTTCACCGTAGAGTACTATTTTGGCGATGGTCCTCCATCCTAGAAACATGCCCTGCCCAGTGCAAGCTGTGTTCTCAATATCATGGCCTCAATGCTGGTGATCCCTGCTTGCTCAAGGACGGCAACATTTGTCACATAGTCAGACCAGTGTATATTTAGGATTGTGCATAGACAGTACTGATGAAAGTGTTCGAGGAGTCGTAGGTGGTGGTGATAGGTGACCCATGTTTCAGACCCATAAAGGAGAATAGACAGTACAATGGCTCTATACACACTGATTTTTGTGCTTCGCCTCAGGTGTTTATTACTCCAGACTCTTTTGTAAAGTCTTCCAAATGTGCTATATGCCTTTGCTTATCTGTGATCAATCTCTTTGTCAGTCTTGGCATCTGAGGAGATGATGCTTCCCAGGTAGAGGAGGAATACACTGCAGGAGAAAAGATCTAAGGCTTCCTTCATCTGTAAGAGCATCAAATAACTGGTGGCTACTGATTTCTGCTTTGGCAAATAAATGTGCTGATAATAGTCCACTACTATTTCAAGTCCAATACTGCTTATGACAGATCAGTGTACAAGAAGTCAGAGAAAGAGGCTAAGGAGATTTTCAGACAGGGGCTAATATAGTGTTCCCATCTCACTATCTCCTCTCCCACCATCCTCTCATCCCCATCCCGGCACAGTAATGAAAACTTTTCAGACCTACCTCCTCCATGTCCACCCCCTCCTCTCAGCAGCCCAGGAGTGAATGGAGCTCTCATGGAGCTGCATTCACTTCCTGGAATGGAAATCCAGGCCATTCTCATGAGGGGACGATTGTGCAGGAAATTCAAAAAGATAAAGCTTAAAAAGTAAAACCAAGCACAAAAACACACTTAAAAAAAATACAAGTAATCCGGGGAGGGTACAAAAAAGTGTGTCACCTCAATCTCCCAATCATACCTGGAAGTGTTTGATTTGTGTCCAGTTCTGGGCACCACAATTCAAAAAGGATATTGACAAATTGGAACATATCCAGAGAAGGGCAACTAAAATGGTGAAAGGTCTGGAAATGATGCCTTATGAGGAGAGACTTAGGGAGCTGGGTATGTTTGGCCTGGAAAAAAGACATTTAAGGGGCAATATGATAGCCCTGTTTAAGTATTTGAAGGGGTGTCACATTGAGAATGGAGCAGGCTTGTTTTCTGCTGCTCCAGAGACTGGAACACGGAGCAATGGATGCAAGCTCCAGGAACAGAGATTCCACCTCAACATTAGGAGGAACTTTTTGACAGTCAGAGCTGTTAGGCAGTGGAACACACTCCCTCAGAGCGTGGTGGGGTCTCCTTCCTTGGAGGTCTTTAAACAGAGGCTGGATGGCCATCTGTTGGGGATGCTTTGATCGTGATTTCCTGTGTGGCAGGGGGTTGGACTGAATGGCCCTTGTGGTCTCTTCCAACTCTGCAATTCTATGATTCTATGATTCTATGTTTGTCACAGACCTCCCACAGATGCTGGCATTGCACCAGCATAATGGGGCACAGTTTCAGATGCCTGTCATTCCATTACAGAAATGGAGCAGGTGATCTATTCATGGCTTAGCCTGTGAATAAAATGAAACGGTGGTGGAATGGGGCCAGCACAGGAGCATAAAGGGATAGGAATGACGTCATCTCATATTCAAGCCCTTTAGCGATCTCCTGGTGTCGTTATCACACTATATTTAGGTCATCTGATAATCTCCTAACTCTGATTTTTATTTGTCAGAAGAAAGGAACAGCATGCCTTTTATGCCATGTGCTGCTCTGTTTCTCTGTGTGCATGTTTGGTGCATGCACAAACACAAATATATAAAGCTTAGGCACTGCATGGAGGCAAATATATGGTTCAACTTTTATCACTGTGGCACTTCCCATACCTTAGAGAATGGTTGGCAGGAACAGAAATTTTTTTCAGGGCTTTTCCATCCCAGGATTACCAAGCGCTATGTCTTCTCTCTGTGTGGGTTTCAGATCTGCCTATCCTTGCAGAAGAGAAGGCAAATGCAAGGCTGTCTAAAAATAGAGCAGTACAGAGTGAACTTTTGAACTGTGAAAGCCGGGAGATGTAATCTTCCTGCTTAATAGAGTATTACAGTAGACACTAAACGATCTGGTAGGAGCTTCACCAGCAATGGCACTGTTTATATCAAAGGAAGAGAAATGAGGGTAAAATGATTACAGCTAAAAGCAGCAACTCTTCTCAATGGCTGGTGTTGCTGTTCAGCATTTCTTAATTAGGATGTTACCTACTTATTTACTTATTTGGGATGCATTATGAATTTCTTTGGAGCATGTTCATCAGCTCCTCTTTTACCCTGGAATTCAGAGGTGGTGGTGATAATGAATAGTATTTCTTACCCATTTCAGATTTCAATGTGTGTGGGTAGGAGTGATGTGGAACAAGAGATCTAACAAGGATAAAATATCTGCTCTTGGAAATTAAACAGCAAAGCAAAGCAAAGCAAACACAATGTATTGCAATGACATAATTTATGACTGCTTTGAAAGAAATTCATAATACTGTGTATTATGGCCAGAATTCTGTGATTCACTTACACATGCATAAGTTCCACAAAGAAAGCTGTAGGGCATTTTTCTCAGATGTGGAACAGCTGCATTCAATTCAAGGTTGAGGAAGCAAAGTTGCACATGTGGTGCATGCCTGTGCCTTGTGCATTATGCAAGGTTGTGCATTTGGTTGCACATTTGGTATATTGGTACAGTTGTGCAACATTGCCATGCAACAGAAGAATGGCATAGCACAAATCTCAACATCCAGAAATTTATGCTAGGCATCCCGAATGTAGGATCTTGGCCAAGATGGTAGGGGAAGTGCCACTGCATAACAAACTTAATACTAAAATAATACTGATATCTACATACAGTGGCCAAATCCACACTACACAAATAATCCAGTTTGAAACTGGATTATTTGCCATGGCTCCTTCCTATTGAATCATGGCAGTTATAGTTTTACAAAGTCTTTAGCCTTCTCTGCCAAAGAGTGCTGGTGCTTCACCACACTATAAATCCCAGGATTCCATAGGAACGAGCCATGGCAAATAATCCAGTCTCAAACTGGATTATTTGTGTAGTGTGGATTTGGCCAGTGACTCACAATAAACAATAGAGCAAGGAATAATGAGATTGGACTGGAAAAGGATTTGGGAAGGAAGGCTGGTGCCAGTTGGATGCATGAAAAAGAAATACAAGCTACAATCAAGATAAAACTACTGCCAAGTTCCAAGAAGGCTCCTTGAGCACATTCCTCCTGCTAACAGAGAACTAGCAAAAGAGCAAAGTCAAAATGCAACAAAATATGCTTCACTATCCCTCTCTACAAGTACTGTGATTGGTGGGTATTGCTGAGATTTTAGGCCCACATTGGAAGCTAGAGCTCTCAGTGAACAAGTCCAACTCCTTCCCCCTTCTCCACTCCAATATTTTCTTATGATGGACCTCAGAGACACACTGCTTGGGTTTCCTCTTCTGTCTCAGTTGCTGGACGGATTTTGTTAGATTCAAAGGTAGTTTGGAGTAATCCAATCCAAACTTGTTCTAGATTGGCTGCATCCAGATTGGAATGTGGCAGAATTGGTTGCACATCCCAATAATCACAACTCAAAACAGACTGGTGATTGCAATCATCAAAGTTTTCATCTCATGTCATCATCTCTTAGCAAGACAAGCAAACAGATCCCCAAGTGGTTCCAAGTGGTACCAAACAGATAAATTGTTTCGATGCCAGTGGCAGCTGGTGACTGCATGACAGTTGGCTGGCAAGTCCTCCTGTTTTTACCCAGAATGTTTATTTGTTTATTTAATTTTGATGCCACCTTTCTCCCAGAATGGGACCCAAGGCAGCTCACAACATATAAAACAAGTAAAATAAGACAATTAAAATGTTTTAAAAATTATATTAAAAACATATACAGTAGGACCCCTGTATCCACAGGGGATTGATTCCAGACCCCCACAGATAATGAATTCTGCAGATAATAGCAAACACCACCCCCCAGTTGCCATTGCTGCCATGGAAGCCATCCCACTGGATGAAGGGAGAAGGGAAGTGAGACCTCTTCTCCCTTTCCTTCACCCCCTGTCACCATTGCTGCCACTGGAGCCATGGGGGGGGGAGGGAGAAGGGAGGCAAGACCTCCCCTCCCCTCCGTTCACTGTCCTGTCACCATTACTACCATCTGAGCAACCAGAACCATGGGGGGGGGGGAGAGAAGGGAGACGAGACCTCTTCTCCCTTCCCTTTACCCTCCCATCACCATTGCCACCATTGGAGCCACTGGACCCATGGAGGGGGCAAAGGAAAAGTGAGTCGAGACCTCTCCTCCCTTCCCTTCACCCTCCCATCACCATTGCTGTCATGGAAGCCATCCAGAAGCTTCCTGCCCTCCCTCCCCCATCCACTTACCCCCACTGTTGCCAACCACAGATAACTAAATCAGTGGTGGGCAAATCAGTTGATATGGTGTGCTACTGTACAAGTTAAAACAAAAACAAAAAACACACCCCAATAAAAACCTCTGTGCCTGCAGCTACAAATTAAAAGCTTGCTGAAATAAAAATGTTTTTTTCTTGCTGGTGAAAGGAAAGCAGGGAGGGGCCCAGCCTAGCCTCCAGAGGAAGGGTGTTCTGGAGGGTGGGAGCAGCCACCAAGAAGCTACCCAGGGCATTGAACCCTGTCTCCCTAAATAAGTCCAGCACCTTCAATGACTGCTTTAAAGTTCAAACTAAAACTCAAGAGTAGATTTACTACTGCCTGAGATTGCAGCTACCAATATCACTGCTAGAGTCTTCTATGAGGGCAAGAAGGGGAGGGAGGAATGTAGGAACGCTATGATGCAGAGTTGTTATTTGTTTACTTTGTTTCTATTCTTCCTTTCTCTCAAAACTGGTAGTCAAGGCAGGTTCCTACAAGATTAAGGCTGACATTAGAGGTTACAAAATTCAAGCCTTCAAGGCATGACTTTACAATGAAGGACCTACAACACTCACATGATACACAGTGAATTGTGATAATATCTAATGATACTATCTAGTGATAATATCTAATATGCAATGATACCTGAAGTATGTACATTGGGAAATATTGTACAATAAGACCTGTTGTGCATCAGTACACATTGCGTATTGGGGTATGTTGTGCATGGGGACCAACAAATAATGGTCATGCTGCTGTCTCCACTTGCACAATGGTCCCAATAGCACAGTAACATCTCCCCTCCCCTACTGAGAACATGAATGTTGCACAATAGCACAATTCAACTGTATGCAGTCAGAAGTCTTTTCAGTGGTGTTACTAGGGCTGTGTCACACAGTGCAGTTACTTATGTGTCACTCCCTTGGACCTCTTCCCCTACCAGACCATACAGAATCCTTAGTTTTAGTGCTAAGAGGAAGTTCTGTAAACTATATTTCACAGCAATCTGTACAATCTGTGTGCGACTTTGAGGATCACCAAAAACCTATATGTGGAAGAGGAACAAGAAGGAAGGCTTGCCTGAGGGGACATGGTGCCATGAATATTTTTTATAAAAAAATAATAAATTTCTGTTGAAACACTGCACAGAAATTTTATAGACAGTCATTTTGGTGTCAGCCCCTGTAATGGTGTCACCCAGTACAGTCCGCACCCCCCGCACTCCCCTACTGACACCACTGAGTCTGTTTACCAGGTGGAGGTCAGCTCAACTCAATTTTTTTAAAAAAATCCAATTTGATCAATGTTATGGGAGAACACAATTAAAGAACTTGTGATGTTAAAATATAATGGAATTGAGCAATTAAAAGCACAGCAATAAAGAAAAGACAGCACCCACCCATGAAATGTCTTTTTTTTCAACAAAGAGTAAATTACCCAAAGCCCTTCTAAATAATTAAAAAAGGGCTCTTCTTGCTCACAGAAAGACAACTGCAGTTGGGGGTGGGTAGCCTACTTCCCTTGGAAAGGAGTTTCACAGCCAAGGAGCAGTCTGGGAGTTACTTGAGCTGGGGGCTGTATCAGGGTACTCCTTTGATCCAGGGGGTTGTGATAACTAGAGACCTCCACCCCAGGTGCACAAACAACTTTTATTAGGACACCATGCATGTGGAGCAGGAGCTGCCTTTTGATGAGGCAGAGAAAGGTAGCTGCCTCTAACAGCTGATTTAAAGTCAGGAAATGACAATCTAACTTTACTTGTAGTTTTATTTCCAAAGGTAGAGAAAGCAGAGTTGCTTTGTGATTTTTCTGCCTCAGGTCTTGAAATAACTTGGATGGTCTTCGGTGTCCTGCACGCTGCTGCTGCTGCTAGTGGTGGTAGGGCAGAGCACCATTTTCTGCTCCACCTCAGACAAGCAGCAAAATGTTTTGATGTTCAGAAAGAATTCATCATGTCAGTCAACCTCATCTCTGTCTGTAGAGCAATTCCCTTCCTGTAACTGTAAAAAGGTGGCAGCTGCTGCTTCCTGCCTCTGACAAGAGTGCTGTGAAGATTAATACATTAAAGAATATGGAGTCCTTAGATATTAGCAGTGGAGAGGCTGGATGGATGCAATAAAAAGATAGGAGAGCTGGTTAGTAACGCACTGGGCTAGCCTTAGATTCTGGAGGAATTAAACATTAATCTCTCCAAATACCACTTTGAGAAACCAAAGAGAGTTTAGCAGAACGGGACACGGAGGTAAAAGAAATCACAGGGAATACTTGGAATGGGCATGGAATCAGGCTGATCTTATTATCTGCATTCCAGTACTTTCATGTATGATGTCTGATGGTGCTATCGCCCAGTGATTATAATGTACAATTGGTTACATCCACCAGCACTTTCTTTTTCTGTTGCATATAGAAATGCCTCCCTTCTAGAAAATGAGATCTCAGGAAGCTCAGGCCTTGTAAGAGAGTTTGGGTTGTGTTGTGATAAGAACAACTGATCCAGGAATGCATCTACACAATGTGTATGGTTCAATGCAATGCATGTACAGACCATGTGGTTTCTCCACCAATATGGGATATTAATCATCATCATCATCATCATTGCTGTCATCATCACCATCATTCATCATCTATCATCCTCATCTTCATCCTCATCTCATCTTTTCCCCAGTCTATGGACTTTATCAGACACAGGAAAACGTGGCAAAAAACACACACACCCCAACCATGTCATAAGGATGGGAATGTAGCCCAAAAGGCAAAATGTTCAGATGCCTGTGTCGTCACCCATTCCTGGGGTGTTGTGCTGGTGCGGACGAGCCATCACTTTTTTTTATTAACAGACTAAGCCATCAATAAAAAGTGATGCCTTATTCATGCCTGTGTTACGCCCCCGGAATGGCAAATTCCAATGTTGTCAGATAATTTCAGCCTTTTGTGTTATCATCGCATCTTTATGATGCATTTTTTCACTCATCTGATAAAATCCTATGACTCAAGGTGGCTTACAAAAGATAAAAGAGATACAGCTAAAACATTTACATCATACAAAATTTAGGAATATAATTAAACTTTTAATAAGATTAAAAGTAGTTAAAAACAAACTATTAAAAAAATAACAGATATAAACCGCACAAGTCCTTTCGTCCTGAGCATCCCTCAAGGCCTGCAGAAAGAAAAATGTCTTCACTTGCCTATGGAAGCATAGCAAGGAGGACATCAGTCTAAACCTGTCTAGGAAGTGAGTTCCAGAGTCTGCGAGCATCCACCAAGAAGGTCCTTTCCTGTGTTCACACCAGGTGTTCCTGTGAGGATGGTGGGACAGTGAGAAGGGCCTCTCTAGAAGATCTCAAAGCCCAGACAGGCTCATATAGGGAGATGCTGTCCTTCAGATAACCTGTAGCTGAGCCATATAGAGCTTTGCAAATCAATCCTTTGAATGTGCTTAGAAACAGAGTGACAGCCAGTAGGATTGCTGCAACAAAGGATTTGTGTGCTTGCTATAATGCAGCCTAGTTAACAATCAGGATATAGATGTTTGTCAGGCTGCATCTAGACGACTTCATCTCTTACTCCAAATCCTGATGCTGAGAGAAGAATTCAGAAACACCAATAACAGAAGCCCCATTCAAGTGATTATTTTAATTATAATGTAGAGGTAAGATGGACAACCTCCAAAGGTCCAGGAGCCAAACTCACTCTGTTTACCAGCCCACCCCTCAGAAATCCATAAGAGACACCAATCCTCTTTTTCAGTTTTTCTAATTTTGTAAAAAGTCTGTTTGGGCATTTTTAAAAAAATGTGTATGCAGGATCAACTGGTGTGAAATTGAATAGCTGTGGTCCTTGAAGGCTTTGGGGAGGGGCTGTAACTATCCACTTGTAGGCCATTTTTTCACTAATGAGCCTGGGGGCTGCACTAGGCACTAGATGAGCCCCACGTAGCCTTCATGTCACAAAATACTCACTTACAGTAGAGAAGGAACTGGGACTGTGCACTAGAGCCCTGTCCCCTCCACTTCAAAAACTTCCATATTGGTGAAAAAGTTCTAGAAGATATAACCACATCCAGGTGAACAAGATTACAATGCTCTTTGAAAAATGGACCTTATCTTATCACAGTACTTGATTGCACAGAACTTTGTAATATTCCCCTTTGTTGTTGTTAACTGTTGTCAAGTTGACTTCAACTTATGGCACCCGCATGAATGAGAGACCACAAAGTCACCCTGCCATCTCATAGCCTTACTCAGGTTTTTCATGAGTTTCAGCCATGAAAGACATCGACTTCACCTTGCTCAGGTCTTGCAGTGGCCCTGGCTTCCTTGTTTATACACCTGTAATGCAGTCTTCCTCTTTTCCTACTGCCATCTACCTTCCCAAATATTATTGTCTTTTCTAGTGAGTCATGTCTTCTTATAGTATGGCCAAAGTATGACAGTGTCAATGTGTCATGCCCCATGAGCCTGATGAGTCAGAGGAGGAGGAGGACATGGCAGGGAACGGCCCTAGGGACCCTGGCACAGGTTTATCTACACCTGTACCAGCAGTGAACCCTGCCAACCTCAAGCAGAAGAAGAGCCTGGTCCAAATGGGTTGGCATCAGGTCCAGCAGAGAGTTCTACCCACTCAGATAAGGAAGAAGAAGAGGAGAGGGACTTACCTCCACCATCGTATACCCAGCAATGAGCTCAAAAGGTGGCTCAAAGGAGGTCTCTGAGAATTTATGAGAAGAACTTGCTCATTAAGAAACACCTGGCAAAGCCTTAATTGCTTTATATCTGCTGGAAGAGGCAATGGAGGCTTTGTCAGAGATCAACTGATCTCCCTGGAGTAAGCTTCTGGCTGTCTTTGGTGCCTGAATCATTGCTGCCTTGACTTGTGCCTTGACCTTGGACTGTTCCTGACCACCCTGTTGCCTGATCCTGCTGACCCACGGACTGATGTCTGGACAACACTGCCTTCTGTAAGCCTTGACCTTTGGACTGTATTCTGGACTCTTCTCTGTGTGCCTTCTTGTCTGTATTGCTGCTTCTCCAAGAAATGGAACCTTGTTTGTTCTGAACTTTATCTGGCTTTCCCTAATTAACTATCACAGGGGCTTGGCTGTTTTCCCAGCCCTTGGTTTTCCTGCTGGCATTTTGAGCTGCTTTTCTGGACACAATGTAGCCATCTTGGCTTCTAGGGAGAGTTCAAGCTTGATTTGCTTTAGGACCCATTTATTTGTCTCTTTAGCAGGCCACAGTACCCATAGAATTCTAAACATGGCTATTTCCCCATTAAAAACCTATTGAAGGAGACAAGCCTCAAGAGGGCCAAAGCACCAGGACATCTTATTATCAAGAGACACTGATCTCATCTGTGACCATAACCAATTCTAATCAGGCTACTCTGTTCCTAATGATAACATATATATGTATATGGATTTTTTCCTACAACAATCTAATATTGTGAGCTGCTTGTCTTTTGGGATGGTTTGGTCTTGAATGAACTATTGAGACCCCTTAGTTTTACCCTCTATTTGCACCTGGTAGACATGAAAAACTGCTGAAACTGGTTTGTTGATATACAATAAAATGACAGGAAAGACTTCTGTCTAAAACCCTGGAGAGGTACTCTGAGGTAGATCGAGATTGTCTAACCTGCCAGTCAGAGCTGACCACACTGGATGAGATGGATCAGTGGTTTGATTCAGTATAGGGCAGCTTCACATGTTCCTATGTTTGAAAATACCAAAACCAAACTGATGAACAAAAATATGAAACTGCCCACTATCAAATCAAACCACTGATCCATCTCATCCAGTGTGGTCAACTCTGACTCTTAATGATAGTTTTTCTAAGGTTTTAGTTGGATTTCTTTCCTGGTCCTACAATCCTTGTTATTGCTCCCTAGTTACTCCCATCCAAGTACTAATCAGGCCAAACCCTACTTAGCTTCTGAAGTAATATGAATTCAGGTGTTTCCAGATTGGTAATGGAGAACCTTATTGGGAGCTTGTGTCTGCCTTCCGAAAGATGGAGATTATTTAACACTGATGAAATATAAAACAAGTGCTAACAGTTGCATATAATTGAATAGCTGCTTCCAAGTATCTATGGTACATGCTGCCCCACTCAAACCCATTGACAAGCTTATAATGATGGCTCCTAAGCACTAGTCTGATAGAGCCATTGCAAATGTATCAAAAAAGATGAAGCACTGAACTGTATACTTTGGCAGGCAGCTTTATAAAAACATTTACTTGCTCTGGGTGTCCATTAAAACATGGTTCCCCAATAGTATGAGCAACATTGTTTTGTCTTTGGGGTATCAAGGGAACAATTGTGTCAAGCAGAGGATAATCTGGTAATTTATGACAGGCTACCAGACAGCAAGCATTTACACACTGGGAATTAAGAAATGTTCTAACTCCTGTTTTTCTTCTCTGTGTTGCATTTATATGAAGCGAATTCTGGGTTTTGAGGTTTTGTTCCCCCCAGGAATTTCCTTCTTTAGTGGAAACTTCTTTCAAAGAAGCAGTTGAAACTAAGGCAATGTCATTCATTATGGGTTTGTTGGGTTCTGCATGTGGGATTATGGTCTGCCACAGGAAGAGTGCCATCTGGAGATTTAGGGAAATTATGGTGTCTGGGCTTCTCTAAATATGGTCATGGGAGGTTTGGCTTGACAGCAGGAGAACAGATTAATGTCGATGAAGGTAGCTTGGTTCTTGGGTGACTTGAGTTCACTTATTTGTCATCAGGGCTTGGTTCAACCATTATGTTAAACATGCTGCAGCATGCTGGAGAAACTCAGTCAAACAGGGAAGAAATTACCAGGAGTCTCCTTAAGGAAGACAATGTGCTTGTTATACACTCTCCTCAAAAAGAACAAAGAGCAGGACATGGCACCATCTTCTTCATTATAGGACAAATAATAATAATAATAATAAAATTTATTTATACCCCGCCCCTCTGTTAAAACAATCGGGGCGGCTTACAGAATTTAAAATACAATACAAATAAAATCCCTAAACACCCCCACTCCCACCCTCCCCCATAAAAAAACATTAAACAAATATAAATTAAAAACAACTAATCTAAAATCACATTTAAAACTATAAATACAATAAAATATAATAAATGGCCAGCAGCCTAGAAGAGGCCAGGATCCCCTGAGGCCGGGATCTAATTAGGAAAGGCCTGCCGAAAGAGATCCGTCTTTAGTGCTTTTTTAAAGCCACTCAGGCTCGTTATCTGACGGATCTCATTCGGCAGGTCATTCCACAATTTGGGGGCGACTACCGAAAAGGCCCTCTGGGAGGTTGCAGACAGCCTAGATTTTTGTGGCTGAAGCAAATTCCTCCCAGAGGACCGGAGTGCACGGGGAGGATTGTATGGGAGGAGGCGGTTCCGGAGATAAGTTGGACCCAAGCCATTTAGGGCTTTAAAGGTAATAACCAACACCTTATACTGGGCCCGGAAACTGATTGGCAGCCAGTGGAGAGATTTTAGTACTGGAGTTATATGGTCTCTCCGAGATGTTCCTGAGACCACTCTGGCTGCCATATTTTGTACCAACTGAAGTTTCCGGACCAAGCATGAGGGCAGCCCCATGTAGAGCGCATTGCAGAAATCTAGACGGGAGGTTACCAGCGCGTGCACCACAGTCTCGAGGTCCCTTACTTCCAGGAAATGGCGCAGCTGGCGTATCAGCCGAAGCTGATAACAGGCGCTCCTGACTGTCGCATTCACTTGACTCGTCATCTGAAGCGATGAATCAAGGAGCACCCCCAGACTGCGAACACAGTCCTTAACGGAGAGTGTGACCCCGTCCAGGACTGGAGGTTGCAACCCAACTCTTGGTTTGGGGGCCGCTACCGTGAGCACCTCCGTTTTATCTGGATTTAATCTCAATCTGTTTTTCCTCATCCAGCCCATTACTGCTTTAAGACAATCATTAAGAGGAGAGACGCCATCGAAATTCGAGGCCGATGATCGGGGCAAGGAGAAATAGATCTGGGTGTCATCAGCGTACTGATAACACCCAGCCCCATAACTGCGAATAATCTCACCCAGCGGCTTCATATAAATGTTAAACAGCATCGGGGACAGGATGGCACCCTGTGGAACACCACAAGTAAGCTCCTTTCTGCTGGAGCAGCTGTCCCCGAGCAACACCCTCTGGGACCTGCCCGAGAGGAAGGACCGGAACCACTGGAGCGCAGTGCCTCCGATTCCTAACCCCCTCAAGCGATCCAAGAGGATGCTATGATCTATTGTATCGAAAGCCGCTGAGAGGTCCAGAAGCACCAACAGGGTCACACTACCCCTGTCAATGCTTAGACGCAGGTCATCAGTCAAGGCAACCATGGCAGTCTCAACTCCAAATCCCGTCCTAAAGCCAGTTTGAAATGGGTCTAGATAATCGGTTTCATCCAAAACCACTTGGAGTTGAAGCGCAACTGCCCTCTCGATCACTTTGCTCAAGAATGGTAACATAGAAAAGGAGAAATGCTGTTCTTGGGTGGTTTAGGGATTTTAATCTGTATTTGTATTTTGATTTTTGTAAGCCGCCCCGATTGTTTTTAACAGAGGGGCGGGGTATACATTATTATTATTATTATTATTATTATTATTATTATTATTACTACTACTACTATTATTATTCTTTCTAGTTATAATTTTAAGAATCTATCTAAGAGAAGCATGCTCCCTTGTGCCATTCCTCCACGCATGGCCGTAGCATTAACCCTGTGGCATATCATGCTCCCTCGCCACATGCTTGCTGGTAATACATTCTTTTTTCCTGTCCTGTGACTGGGTGAGGCAGCTTTTCCCCATCACATGAATCCGGGTATGCTTTCTTTACATTTTTTATTTTTTTTTTAAAAAAAAGATGACCACAGAGTCATGAGGTACATGCTCTGAGAACCTCATTTCTTTGTGATTGTTGAGAAGCAGGGTGGAACACCCACAAGAAAACATGTGAGACAATGGCGGAAGAGGAGAGGTATGATTTTGGAAAAGGCTTTAGTCTTTTCTAGCAAGTTGGAAGTGTTTTAAACAGAGGCTGGGTGGCTGTCTGTCAGGAGTGCTTTGATGGTGTCTCCCTGCGTGGCAGAAGGGGGTTGGACTGGATGGCCCTTTGTGATCTCTTCCAACTCTATGATCCTATGAGCTCTCCATGGTGCTGAAATGGTTTAGGACTGGAGGCTGGGTGGCCATCTGTCAGGAGTGTTTTGATTTTGTCTCCCTGCAGGGGAGAATGGGGTTGGACTAGATGGCCCTTTGAGGTACCTTCCAACTCTAGGAGTCTGTGAACTCTGTGGGTTCTACTCCAAATGCATGGTCAGTGCAAGGATATTTCTCCAGATTTCTTTTTAGAATGAAAGGAACAGGGAAATGATACCAAAAATTGGGCAAATAGCATCCATACTCCAAAGAGCTTTATTTGGAGGTCTGGTACCGGCTTCAGTGTCTTGTAGGCAGTGAGATACCCTACTTCAATCCAGAAGACAATTGCTTAGTGGAAAAGTCCATGCTTTTCATGGAGAAGATTCCATGTACAATGTCCAGCTTCTCTAGTTAAAAGTAATATCAGGAAGCGAGCCATATAAAAGAATGATCTCTTTCTGAGGCCTTGTCTACATGGGCTAAATGAAATGTCCCCTTCCAGTTCCTATGTCTGGATGTCCAGATGATGCAGGGGTTTGGCCCTGTTTCTTGTCTGAACTGTCCAAATGGTGTCTGGGCAGTTCCAATGAGAATCTGGGGCAAATGCCTCTTAAAACAGAGAAGATACATGGTAAAAAACAAAACAAAAACCCTCACTGTTTGCTGCAGTTCTTCTGGAGAAAATGGTGAGTTCCATTACTGCAATGAGGATGTGTCCAAACACATCGCCTTCCTAGTGAAGTCATTTCCACGCTGGATTGTATGTATTGCATCTGCTGAGGTCACTGTGAGATGCCTAGCCATGTGACCATGGCCAGATGCTTTGTTCCTGGTTTTGGAAAACCCAACCAGTTCAGGGAAGAGAAACTCTAGTTCACGCACAGGCCATGGGTGTACAGAGACTCCTGCATTGCAGCAATGGAAGAGCAGGTAACATGGGGGGGATGGCATGGGCTCGGGACTGGAATACTCTGGCCAAAAGATTGAGTATTCTGGCAGTGTAGACAAACCCTGAGTCTCTGGAGAGCCACTATCTGTCAGAAGTGACAACATTGGGTTCAGTGGATATATATTTATGGTTCGTCACTCTCCTCTGGATTCACCTTACAGGAGGAATATAAAGATTATTTTCAAAAGTGCACCTCTTGGATAAAAAGCTGTGTCTCAACATATATTGGCACACCCACACAAGAAAAGAACGGGGGGGGGGGAGCCACTGATATTTCACCCTTGCATGAGAGTGAAATACATGCACAAGACTGAAAACACAGTACTCCCCCCCATCAGCTGCACCAATAGCAAAAGAAAGAAACCTAGCACTATATATATATATATATATATATATATATATATATGTTGCACAAACACTTATTTTGCACAAAAATATATCCTTCCAAAAAACAAAAACAAAAAACAACCCATGGTTTTTTTGTGCCAAAAAAATTAAATAATAATAATCAGTAATTTTGGGCCCCAAAATGTGTGTGTGTGTGTGTGTGTGTATTGAAGGTTCATATTCCTACATCTGTCTCCTTAGCTTCTCCAGTCTTGCTTCTCCAGTCTTTCTCAGCTCTTGAGAACTATCCAATCTGGACTCCTTTTTTGGGGAATGAGATTCTTTGCTCATTCCTCAGTCTGCCCTGGGATAGCCCAACCTTCACTGTGACTCACCAGCATTCGGGTTCTTCCTGGTTTCCACAGAAATATCCAGGCAGCAAGAGGGGAATAAACAAACAAAGGGAGCAAGTTTACATTCCTGCTTTCTAATGGGTACTGATACACACCCTCTTCCCAGCTGAACTGCCATATCACAATGGATACAGCCGAACTCATCTAATTTCAAAAACTCAGTAATGTGTATTGGGCTTTTTTAGTATTTGGACTGGAGACCATTAGACAAAACCAGGGATCACCAGGCAGGGCTTGGAAAGAATCCTGCCTAAACCCTGGACAGCCATTGCTACCAGTCAGAGCTGACAATCCTGGACTAGCTGAGTCAGTGGTCCTACCAGAGGTCTAACTACTGGAGGGGGCATAAAATGAGAACAATCTCCCCCAATGAAATTTACTTTCCATTCCCACATTTCTAGCATCACAGTAACTTGAAACTTCAGTTAAGCGTTTAGAAAGACAACTTCACCTTCCAAAGAAAAGGGGCAGGTAAAATGCCCAAGGAAATGTGAACACAGTGAATGCAAGAGTTTTAGGTGGGAAGGTTTTTCAACATCTCACTCTTTGCAATGCTATAAATCTGGGTAGAGGAAGAATATGTCATTGTGGGGACAATATTTTTATTTAGGCGAAATACATTCATTTTGCCTATCCCCCCACATAGTTAACAACCCTGGGTCTTACTCAGTGTAAGGCAGTTTCATAAGTTCCTCACAATACATGGTCCTAAGGTTGTAAGGAGAAGTGACCAGGTTGCCTGACACTAATTTTTTTATACAATTAGATGTAAAGCAAAGTTTACGTGTTTAAGTTGCAAGCCCAAACAATGTTCTCTAATTCACATTAAGTGTGTATCTTATATCTCCCTCTTGCATTTGATTTCAAACAAACAAACACACATACACACACACACACACACACACACATATACACAGACCATAAATTAATACGCTTCTTCCAGTATATTTGCTGGACAAATTGGTAAAGATGTGCTTCATTCATTTTCTCTTTCTCTACAGCCAGGTTAATATATTGATCTTTTCCCTTACTTCTTTCTTTTGACATTTTTTTTTATTTCAAAGAAAGCCTAATTACAGGTATCTGATTCTCGATAGTTGTTGAAATAGCAGAACAATCAATATTAAGTACACTTTGCACCAATTTAGAAACCTATTCTACTCAGACATCTAGCACATTTTCAAGCATATATATATATATATATATAGAGAGAGAGAGAGAGAGAGAGAGAGAGAGAAAGGGTAATAGGAATTTCCCAATTAGCTTTGGCCAAATCAGCATTCTTCCATCACAAATCTTGCGGAAAAAATGGTATGCAGAAAGCAGGCCTAAAACCTATCAAGAGAGAGAGGGGAACAAATAACAAAAGAAGAACATCTTGCATAAATGAGACATAAAAACCAATAAACAGAGTGTGAGAGACTTGTTTAGGAGAAGCTCCACATTCACCAGAGGGAGGTGGAAGAACAATCATTTGCCTGTGGGAAGTGTCATTTGTTAATTAGCTGTGTTTCTCCAGCACTTGGGAAAGCTAGATGCGTTAAACACTCACATTAATGATTGCATAGATGTTGATGGCTGTACCAGAGGAGACATTGGAACATGGTTTTGAGCTCATTGTTTTGAAGGTAGCGCTTGTCTGCACCATAGATGATGAGAGAGGGGAGTGTGAATGAAGATGAGAGATAATGGTCTAAAAAGAAAAGATGGTGATATTGACTCTGCCAGCTGTCCTTTTCTAGCATTCCTAATGTTGGTATATGAATTGCTAGCTTCCAATTTATCTCTGCATATAATTCTAAGGGCTACTTTTGACAAAGAAAGCCATGAATGGTCTGGGACTGAGATAGCAATATATCTTTCCAATGGTGAAAGATTTCCACTGGCTTCTCGTACATTTCTGAGCATGATTCAAAGAGCTGGTAACTTCCTCTAAAAGCATAAAATGTTTGGTTGCACATGGATACTTCATAGCTTCTCCTACATCAAACTGTTCATACATAAAGGTTTCAGAGTATATAGAGAAAGAATATTTGCTAATATTTGAAAAAATCATCCAAATACCCCCCCCCATGTCAAGAAACCCTGATGAGAAGAATCCTGGATTGATAAGAATTTTCACAGTTTAGAACTTCTGTAAAAAAATCGCATATGGTTATTTTCCTAAAGAAAACAGCATTTTTTGAGAGGAAACAGTATTTTTTTGTGCATAAAACAATATTTCTGCACAAAACAGCTGCTTCCTATGCAAACTTTTTTTTTAGTCATTGTTGGGGATTTTTGTGCAAAAATTGCATGTGGTTGATCCACAAAGTAAACAGCATTTTCTTGCTGTCCTCATCTCTCCCTTGAAGTGAATCAGTTGGTTATAGAGGAAGGATGCTTTTAGCTATGACTAAACTAAAGGAATGGGAGACAAATTCATCCAATGCCCATTTTAATGCAAGATTACTTAATTTTGCATGCTTGAAACAACATGTGAACAGGGAATCTGCCTTTGTAATTTGCATTTCTATGAATTTTGCAGTGGAGTTCCCCAATGCAAAATCACATACCCAAATGTGTGTATAACCTTGGGCAAATCACACTCTCTCGGCCTCAGGCTGAATCCACACTATACAAATAATCCAGTTTGAAACTAGACTATTTGCCATTGCTCCTTCCTACGGAATCCCGGGCTCTGTAGTTTTACAAGGCCTTTAGCCTTCTCTGCCAAAGAGTGCTGGTGCCTTACCAAACTACAAAGCCCAGGATTCCCTAGGAAGGAGCCATGGCAAATAATCCAGTTTCAAACTGGATTATTTGTATAGTGTGGATTCAGCTTCAAATAAAGACAATGGTGAATCTCCTCAGAATAATTCTTGCCAAGAAAACTCTAGGATAGTGTCACCGTATGTTGGGGATGACTCGAAGGCACATAGCAATAACAATGGGAAAGTGCACAAAAATGCTCTTGTTCATGAAAATAATATTTTAAAAATGCATTGTATTGAGACAATGTCTTGCAACACCATGGAGATTAGGTAAAATTACAAAAGCAACTGCATGGGTTCACAGAAATGTACAAACATATATGATTTCCACACAAACAAACAAAAATTCAAAATCTAAGATAAATTGAAGCTAAAACTGAAAAAAAAATGAAAAACAAAGAAATTGAAATTGAAAGATCTGTGCATCCCTAGTTGTGGCATTTTTAGGACTTTTCTTCAAGAGTGGTTCATCTGAAACCTACACTGAATGTATTTCCTTCATGGCTGCCTGCAAAACAACCTGCTTCTACATGATCTCAGAGGTCATCTTAATCTCCTCTGACATCTGGAATGAGTCAGTTGGCTATAGGAGATAGAGTCTTTTTAGTTGTGACTAGGGATGGGGAAAACATTTGTTCATTCCTGTATTTCACCAAGCAAGATGACTTAATTTTGCTCTTTTGGGCTCACTAACAAGCAAAGAAGTTAGGATGACTGCTGGCTTCCATATGAACCTGTTCTTCATCTGAGATCTTCATTTGAGTCTCTCCTCCAAGCCCCCCCATTTTTTAAAGGCTGGGGGATGACTACTAGAAAGGGGAACATCTAAGCTATGGAATGCTCCCATAAGACATACATGTGAAGCCAAGCCTATCCCTTTTGCCCACAAGGAAATAGACACTGACCCACTTTGTAAAACTGGGCTCTGTACTGTTGTCTTATTACCTTGTCTTGTGTGTATGTGGTTAATTTTATGGTTAGGATAACCTTGTGGAGAACACGTGGGGTGGGGATGTGATGTGATGTGATGGAAAACTGTGCTATTCCTAAGCTATACCAAGATGGAAAGTTGAGGGACACCTTTTTAATTCCTCCTTTTTTTCTTGTTGCTTTTTCACTTTTAATTCCCCCCTCCACTGGAAAAGGAATAAATACACCATATTTATGCTATTTTCTCCCCTGCGTGTGTGTGGATCTGGTGGGACCAAAGTGAATCAGCTCCAGAATGTTCTTCTTTTCCTCTTCCTGCCTATGGAGCACCACAAGAAGAATCTCTCTCTGGCTTTTCTTCTCAAACAAAGATTCAGGAAGGACTCATCCCGTGCTTTCTGCAAGCGCACTTATGACTAAAAAGGCCAATCCAAGATAAACAAGTCCAGTTGCAGAAAGCACAGCAGAGGGTCTCCTTGGGTGATGTTTCTGAGTTGTGATTCTTTCTGTGTTGCCATTTCTCTTCAAGACTTGTTTGGTGTGAGTTCTCAAATAAGGCTGCAGCATTGTGGATAGTGCGTCTCCATGCCTCCTGATGTGAGGCCAGGATGGACCATTGTTGGTGATCAATTTGGCAGAGCCTGAGATGTTGCTTCAGGGAGACCTTGTGTCGCTTTTTTGGGGTGCCCCTCTTATGCTGACCGTGGCGAGTTCAGCATAGAGTAAAGAATGGCCATGGTGGCATAACTGACCATTTCTGGTCATGAGAGGGCTTCTGCAGTAGACCTCTTTGCCTGCACAAGTCCACAGTATCCTATGTCCTATAGGAAATGTGCCATATAAATAATTTAAACAAAAAAGGAGAGGCACTCTTTGTTCCTGACAGTGGTGTAAGATTTTATTTTGTTGCATAGACTGAATGCTAGGCTGTACAATAAACATCTCCATTTTAAACTGCCTGGTCACTGTGGCTTAAATCCAATTGCTAATCCCATATGGTAAATCCACCCAAATGTCATCCCATTTGTTCAGTGGAGCTAGTGTACTTCGGTCTGGCAAGTGGATTTAAGTCTGCAATGATCATCTAGCACCTAGACCCAAGTTCCACCCACCTTCAAACTTTTTTTTTTTCCTGTGATAACACTCCACTCATGGAATTTTCTCCCAAGATTATTCCCTTGACACCCACATGTAATAAAGACATTTTATTTGCCAAGTTTGGGGTTATCTAGCATCATGATAAAATTCTTCCTTTTTTTTTTTTTTGCCATTGAAAGCCTACCATTTCTAATTTTATTAATTGTTTTCTATTCTCTTTTCTCTTGATACATTCTAGCATCATATTGTGTTGTAAGGAGTCATGGTTCTTGTAATTTTATACAAGCCTTTTTGATTATTGGCTAAACATAAAACACAGTTTGCAAGAATTAAATCAACTGAAACTAATAAATGTCTTCTAACGAATTATTTAAATTGTTAGATGGTGACTGCAAACTGCCACACATAGACACATAGACACTGCCATATGTAAACACACATACACACACACACACACATGCATACATACATGCACATACAGGTCTGTAGTAATTTTGTCCATATGGACACAATTACCACAGACCTGTGTACTTGCTTCAGGAACCATACATTATAATCCTGACCAGGAAGCTCAGGTAAGCAGTAGCCAGACATTTCAGCTCTGGACACCATAGCCTCTTTGATATTGAGGTGCCACCTCTTTCAGGCACTTAGGACAAAAGGGCATTTTTAAAGAGTTAAGGCCCTCACACCACATGGCCTCAACTTAGAGGATAATACCATCATCTGCTAAAGAACACTGGAAACAGGGTGTTCTGAACTGCCATCTTGTACGCTGCTCAGTTTCATCTTTAGAAGGCAGAAGCTGAAATGTTTTGCTCATGTTAAATTTTTCAATCCTGTTTGTTAATTGCCCATACATGCATGTGTGCATGTGTGTGCACACACATACACACAGAGTGATTAACTGCATCTTTCTGGGATCCAGGGCAAGCCTGAAAGAAGTGTTGCTCGGTTGCTTTTTAAATCACACACACAAAATTGATAACAGGTATTTATAATTTATTTATCATTTATAAATATCTGCAATTTTTTCATTAAATTTATAATCTGTTTTATGCTTGATTGTATCCTTCAGGATCCAGGCTTTACTTGTTTGTAGTGCTGATTGTTCTGTTCACAATAGCACACAGGCTAGCCGATCTGCCAGAACTGCAGTAGACGTGCTGTCTAATTGAAGAGCATCAGAAACAAGATAAAACTTCTGGATACATAGATATACCAGACACATCATGTATCTATAAGAAATGCCACACATCAGACTCCCCTGTTTCCAATATTCTATAACTTCTATTTTGGCTACCATACTGTTGGATTCATATCAGAGTAGATGAACAAGGTGGAAACTGAAGTGTTTTAAGAATAATTTAATATTACTGTTGTGTTAGCCTCTCTCTCTCTCTCTCTCTCTCTCACACACACACACAGAGGGGGGTGACTTTTAAGACCAGCTTTCAAAAGGAATTTTTCAATAGAAATGGTAAAGACAATGGGGGAAAATGATATAACAAAACCGTAATGGACTCTTCCTCTGCATACAATCACACATATATACACACATTCCCTTTTGTAGAATATCAGTAAATGAGTACTGCCCAAAACTATCAAGTAATCATGTCTTTGTGCCTTGTATAGACTACAGAAATGTTCAGACTACTCAGTCATTCAAATCCTATCTTCTTAACCACTCAATGTTTGAAAAAAGCAAGCTAGATATTTTCCAATGTGAACCACACTTCGCAAAGAGGATCTCTTGAGTGGTACGCTTGTGGTCATCTGCTCATTTCCATTACCTTTCCCATTGTTGCTTTATTATTATTTTTTGTGAGGACAGGGGCTGGATGATAGGTTTAGGAGGGAAGGAGAATGACCACAGTGACACAGTCGTATGGAGAAGGAATGGGAAATTATGAGATGTGAGTTTGAGCCCTAGCATTAATCCCAGTCTAAGATGCTCCAGTTTCCAAATCGCAGAAATATCACAACCCTTCTTGTTCACTTCTACTTTTTGTGTCTCGTGCATTTATTTACTAGATGCATCATTGGTGCAAGCAAATAGGACTCCAAGTGAATTGAGATAGTGTATGTGAGTTTACAATCTGCTTCAGATGCACACAAAAAAGATGGGGGTGGGGAAAGACCAGACATAGTCAGGACCCTGTTCCCTGTAAAGGAGACATCAACATATTGTAAGAAGCAACCTTTATTCAATAGAGCCATATGCCAGCCTGAGATATAGAA
The DNA here is from genome assembly GCA_030847615.1 of Gambelia wislizenii. Classification (NCBI taxonomy): domain Eukaryota; kingdom Metazoa; phylum Chordata; class Lepidosauria; order Squamata; family Crotaphytidae; genus Gambelia; species Gambelia wislizenii. The sequence goes on along the minus strand of JAUMIR010000009.1, from coordinate 18,056,210 downwards.
TGTATTATGAGAAGCTCTGTGTGTGTGTGTTTTGAAAGATGGCTTGCTGTAGCTGTTATGTTATGACCTCAAAGGCCAGGCTTGGAGTGGGGGGGGATACCTATGTCCATGTTTAAAAGTCTATACAGGGGCAGCTTCTCAGTTAGATGCTGTGGCATAAGATAAACTTTCAGATGCAGCTGAATACAATGACCCAGCTAACAAGGTGTAGAATGAGGCCCTTATGGTATCGTGAAAAATCAGTTAGAATAATTCATGCTATAGATTTCCTAATGCTGAGAACTCTCTGTGCAAGAGAGTATAAACATACATCATATCTGATAGATTTTCTCCTCCTCCTCCTCCTCCTCCTTCCTTCCTCTGCACCATTAGAGACACTCTACAGGAGTAGAGTTGAACCATTCACTTCCCACTGTCAAGATAATTCTCTAAAGACTTTTATTAGTAGGAGATGGCACAGAGATAGTGTTTTCTTTTTAATGCTGGAAACTCCTGCACTGTGCAGTTCAACACTACCTGTCATTAAGAAGTTTGCACACACAGCAGTTAAAAGACATCACACAGTAAAGAAATGTTTGCCCAGAAGGATATGCATATTCTGTTATATTTTCCACAACATTATGTTTGAAGAGCCCAAAAATTGCAGATTAGAAAAAACAGTCTCCAGAATGTTTACTTCAGAGGAGACCTATGATTAGGAATAGTCTGGAATCACTTGCTAACAAGGCATCACTGTTTCCCCAGTGATTGAAAATTATAGTAGCAATTAAGAAAGGTGATTAATGCAAAGGATGAGGAGTTTCCAAAAACACGTGGTTCAGGTACTTGTGAATCAAACTGCAGCACATTTCTTAGCCACATAGGTCTAGGAATATATATATTTTCTGAACTAAATTTCTCATCTGCAAAATGGGAACACTGTACTCCTGGTTTTCAAGAATGGACAGGATTTGTGAGAATTAATGGAATTAAATTCTGCAGTATAATCTTCCAAAGAGTGGTTTATTTTACAGGCCAACCTGTAGGGACTAGGGGCTGCTGGTCCACCTAGTCCAGTATTATCAACTCTGAGGGCTTGACTATATGAGGGGCAAAAATCCAGATGAGATCCAGACTACTTTGACCCAGAGCTGTGGTGCATTAAACTCGGGGTACTCTGGCCCAGATTTAAGCATCACAGCTGCTGAAGCCCATATCTGCTTTGAGTTTGCTTGCATTCACACTTGATTCTGAGCTCCGGGAAAAGCAAAGCCCCAGAAGTAATCATCCTCTCTGAAGCCAGAACATGTGGATGACTCGTGATGGCAGAGCAAGTGCCTTTTCTGACTTCAGAGAAGTTGATTACCACTGGCACTTTGCTTTTCCCAGAGCTCAGAGGGAAGATTGTGTGCCGAAAAAGCAAAGCTCCAGTGATAACCCTTTCTCTGAAGTGAGAATGGACAGCTAGCCTCATAACAGCAGGGCTCGCTGCAGGTTCTGACCTCAGAGAGAGTGACTATCACTGAGGCTCTGCCCTTGGAATGAGAAGTGGTACTGAGGAGCAAGGGGAAATGGCAGCCCCTCAGGCTTTCTTCTCCTATCCACCCCTGAATCTAGTTTGGATGGATTGTTCACATAGCAGTTTTTTCCAGAGTATCCAGCAAACTCTGGAGAAAACTGCAAGTTTTCTAAAACCCATATTAAGAGAGTATTCCCTGAAGCTGGTGGAAATAGGAGCGTATATCTTGTGTCTCTGTTGCACCAGATTCGCGAAAAGGCTGCATGTCATGTGGCATTACCAGGCTGGATTCAGGTGGGATTCTGGGCTTTTTACTGGTGTAGACAAGTCCTGACTGTCAGCAAAGGCTGTCAAGAATTTCAAGCAGATGTCTTTCCTAGCCCTATGAGGAGATTCCTGGTACAGTCTTGTATTTTCCCATTTAAGTATAAACTAGGAAGATTATCAGATGTGTTTAAAGTGGCATTACAAGAATGCCAGGATATCGCAAAAGGGCTCCATTATCAGGTGATGTTATCCCCCATTGTTATGCACGCATTCTGCTCCTGTTCTGCCAGCGCTGCTTTTTATTGATGGGAGAAGCTGCCAATAGATCCCCCCCCCATTCTGTTTCTGTCACAGATTTCTATGCGTGTGACAAGGTGCCCTGTTTCGCTGGTGAGATCCCAGCATCAATGGGCTGTGTCTGCCAGAACATTTCCAGGTGAGATCAGGACATCCAGGTAAGTGACACACTTTTTATGGTCCTCCCCAGGTTACTTTAACATTTTAAGTGTGTTTTCCTGGATGCTGTCACTTTTTTTGGTTATTTTTATTTTTGAATTTCCCATATTCGTGTCTTCTCGCTAGAATCTGCGGGATTTTGATCCAGGAAGTGAATGAGCACCGTTAGAGTTCCATTCACTCCTGGGATGCTGGAATGACATTAGAGAAGGTAAGTGTGGTGGGGAGGGTGATTGTGGTGGGTCAGAGATTGGACAGGGGTGGGAGTGAGACAGGAACACTTTTTTCGTTCCTGTCTGATAATCTCTTAGGTCTGACTCTCCTTGGGTACCAAATTAAATGAGATTGTTATAGTTTGGACTGAGCTGTGAATGCCCTAGCTGGTATCTATAGAGCTGACTGAGCATCAAGACAAACACAAAAAAGTCAAAAACCAAACAACAGTTCCTTAGTTCTAAGTAAAAACTCAGATATGAGGCATATATTTTATTAGGACTACTCAGGCATTACAAAAGTGCTCTGTAATTGATGTGACCTTTAGAATTGTTCAGAACTCTTCATCAGGCACATTGATTCAAAAATTAGGGGATAGATCATAGGAAAGAGACAAGAAGTATAAAAATATGGCCCTGTGGATTGGCCTTTGTGTGTCTCTTTACCTGCATGATGGATAAAATATACCCAGAAAAGAAAAGAACAGTTGAAGTATCAGTTTTCATTTTGCTGGGATTCACAGTTAAGAATTTCTTTCCATCTCCATCAGAGATGGTGACAGTCTGAGAACTGCTAATCACCTTTTTTGAAGCTGACTTCAAAGCATGCTTTTTTGAGGCATGGCTTTAAGAAAAAAGAACAACGTGGAGCAACATGACAATCTTTATATCAGCAAAACCGGAAATCAAATTTGTTGTTATGCTAGATTAAATAAATTCAATTGAACCCAAATTTGCTACCTGGTGGTTTGAGGGAGACAGAATGTTCAGTGATGTGTGCTAGGGATCTCTAGGATGTTCAGGAAATTTTTTTCCTGATGGTACGTTCAGCCACAAGTGGCTAATTATGGAATCACTGTCATCTACATGAATCTACCTGACACTTTAGATTGTCTGCTAATGTACTGGCATGTGTTGTCCTGTATATCTGAAGTAGGCCAGGCAGGTGCAAGAGATGGAAACTCTTCTGTGGTGGCACCAAGACACAACAACACCTCACCGTTGTAAGTCCACCTTTGCCACACATACCTTTCAATTGGCTTTTTCAGGCATTACCTTCCAATTTCCCAATGGCTTCTGTTGGGAAGCCATTCTGTTCTGTTATATGGAGTGATTTGTAAACTGCTTTTTGAGTTTAATTTGATAGATTTTTAAAATAACATTCTGAAACTGATTTTCTGTTGCTTCCTTTGCTGCCTCAGATACTCATCTTATAGAAAACCAGGATAAAATTAAATACATGCATATATATATATATATATATATATATTCTACGTTAGCCTACAATACCCAGTGTTAACTCATTTCTGAATACGAATTTTATTATTCACCTAGAGAGCCAATTATAGTCAAAACAAGCCAGAACTTTGTGGACACAAATGGCATTCTGCACAGATCTCTTGGGATTCAGATTTTGATAGCAGATCAAAGCCTGAGCCACATATTTTCTGTTTGTTTCCTCCATATATTTAAAAACAGCTTTTCCAAGTTTAATTCTCCCCTAGATACATTGGACTAAAACTCTCATCTTTTCTGGTCATCCTGGCCATTGACCACTATCATTTGAGGAAATATAAAAGCTGTATTCCATCTGTATATGTAGTAGTGAACACTGAATATCTATACTGATAGAAAAAGAATCAAATTGAGATTACTCCTTCCACCCATCCCACAGTGGTTTTAAAGCCTTTGCAATAAGCTTTTATCATTTCATGTTGTGCCACTGAGTAGAAAACTTGACCAAAACTGTAGGGAAGTCACCTGAGGTTGCAGGGACTGTGCCAGATGTACACATGACTTGAGCATCCATGTCTCAGTGGTCAGTGCAAAGAAACCAGGATTTCTTTTCTTTCTTTTTTCTTTCTTTCTCTGCCCCTCACTTTCCCTTCAGTTACTGCATGACCCTGCAACACATGAGGTGCTTCTGTCTAAAAGAGAGAAAAGATGTTTGGTGCTGGGGGGGAACGGACACCCAGACAGGCACACATCCAGAAAGCTACAAGAGCTGAGTCTGTCAGCTTTAGCTGCTAAAGCCGCTTAGGCATTCGGCTGCTTACGTTCTGTTATCTGTTTCCTTATGTATATTTCTGAATCTTTGACCAGGGTATTTAGAACTGCAGTTGCTAAGTGATGGAGAAAGGGCCAGCGGAGATGCTGAGGAACCCTCTTGAAGGGTGGCAAGAAAGGAGTTAACTGACCATCATCAATTACAGCATCCAAGGGGGGTGATTAGGCCTGAAATTGCTAGGAGGTTTTTAATTTAGCTCTGAAGAGAGCGGAAGGCCACCACAGGCTTCCCCCCCCCATCACTGCCACCCCCTTCAAGCTTAACTGAACCTATCAGATCATATACTGCTTACTGCTTCATCCGCTTACCGTACACTACCACTCTGTGTTATTGTGTATGGAAAGAGCACCAAGGAAGCACTCCAATATAATATTATTCCTTTGTCTGGGTATACGCCCCAGACCTACAGTTGCTTTTGCCTGGCTCTCAAAAGAACAGCCTATCTAGAGCAATCCTGTCATATATATATATATACATACATATATATATATATATATATATATATATATATATATGTGACAGGAAGGAAGGAAGGAAGGAAGGAAGGAAGGAAGGAAGGAAGGAAATAAATTAACAATGCAAACGATTGCAGGGGTAGCTGTTCTGCACTGTAAAACAAAATCCAAAATCTGTATTGTGGTAACACTTTTATTAGGTCAAGCCTCAGGAGAAAATACATTACACTAGCTTCTGAAGATTCTTCACTAGGTGAAGATGGTTACAAAAAACATGCAGGGGAAGGAAAGTGCAGCTGTTGGAGTGAGGGCATCTATATGTTTCTTCTAGAAGTAATGGAGGAAGGATCTGTATAGATCAGTGGTTCTCAACCTGTGGGTCCCCAGATGTTGTTGGACTACAGTTCTCAGGAGCCCTCTGAGGTCTCACCTTGACAGCCAGGTGGTCCTCCAAGTCATTAGTGAGGCTGTAGGATTGAACTCATAGCCTCACTAATGACTGGGAGGACCACCTGGCTATCAAGGTGAGACCTCAGAGGGCTCCTGGGAACTGTAGTCCAACAACATCTGGGGACCCACAGGTTGAGAACCACTGGTATAGATGAAAAGGTTAGGCCTTCCACCTCCATGGCCATGAAATGACTGGGGATTAGGGTTCCCAGCTATCAGGATATGGTCCTAAGGACCTGGCCCCTCTTCTACAGTCTTCAAGGGGAGGGGGAAAATCTGTGGGTGACAGCATTACCTTGCAAAGAATGTGTGTATGTGTACGTTTCATCTTTTGTTGGACTTTTTTTATCTGAATACCCTGTGCAACTCTGGTTGATGTTTAATGTCTCATGCTAAGTGGTATATTCAGGGCCTGCCCCTTGCAACGTCATCCTTGAAACATTACCAGGGGCCACTCCCTATGGCATCATGAGGGATCATGCCTAGGTTTCAACCCCACAATCTCAAGGTCTCTGAGTCTGGGATAATTCTGATCTGGCAGTCCTGGTGGTGGAGACAAAGCAGTCAAAAGAAAGCCAAAAAAAGTTTAGCTTCTCTGTTTGAAGTTACAAAGTATCTTCTTCTGAGAAATGGTGCCTACTTCTATCCAGTATGAGGCTTTAGGTTGCTTCCAATGAAGAGGGCAGTGAGTCCCTTGAGAAATTTCTGTGTTGGGTGTTGGAAAAGCTAAAGCATTTTCCAATTGGAAATTGGAAAAGTTCCAATTTTGGTGCTGGAAATGCCAAACTCTGTTAGTAGGAGCCAAACTAGGCAGCTGGAAGGCACAGTCCAGAGTTTGCAAGACCTGAACAGGGCTTTCAATAACAAGATTTTTTTGGAGACACTCATTCATAGGGCTACCATACTATAAGTCAAAATCAACTTGATGACACATATCAACAAACCTCGTGTTAGAAGACTGTTATAAAAGATGTTTCTGGAGATAAATGAGAGAAGCCTCTCCTTTCATTAAAGGGGGCTGCTAGTTGGTTTTTAAAGTAGCACTCTCTTCATCTATTATTTTTTCCCTGTTGTGGATGATATCCCTCATCCCATAAAAGGATCTGTGTAACTTGCATCACAGAACAACTTAGCTGCATCATATTTTTGAGAGCAAAAACCTTAAACGTTTCAGAGAGTCTGTAAACATTCATCTTGAGAGTGTGTATGAGTAAGAGATGGGCTGCCTCCAGAGGGACCCACTCCCTTCCCTTCTGTTGGAGTCATTGGCAATGTGTGCTCCCCTATATGTAGATAATTACATTTTCAGAACTGTGACTCATGCATGGATATAGCAAGTAACCTCCTCTGTTACCTTTGACACCACAAAGGCCTTCTATGACTAATTTCTCATGGGAAAGTACCAAGGTAGAAGGTTATATTACAATAAGTGCCACTTTGAGGGACTACCTGCTTGGTTGTAACTACTCACCAAGAGTTGCTGGCTGCCAATCTATTCATTTATAAAGATCCAAAGCAGTATGAGGGGGATGAAACCATTAAAAAAAAAAAAAAAAAAAACTCTGTTCAACTATTCATGTCATTTCCTATTGTGGGGGAAAATCTAAAGGTTTGGCCCAAAATATATTTAGAGCTTCAGGCCAAAAATCAAAATAGCATCTTCTCCCTGTGGGGGAAATAGCATCATTATAAATTTAAATGACATGCAAAACCTGGCACCTGAACAACTGAACATTAGTGGTTTATGAAAATATGGGATGTTGCTATTATGGAAAAGCTTACTAATTAGCATAAAGTTTCAAATGATGCTCAAGCAAATCAATTTTTTTAAAAAAACATATTTTTTCTCACTCTTTTTATGAAATGAAGAGCTTAGAGGAGGTTTCATAGGCAAACGTCTTCAATATAAAACAATATGCATTATTGATTTAAGCAAATAGACATCACGTGAAGAAATGCTAGAGGAAAGAATGACATGTATAGTGAAGAAAGGTGATTTGTCATACATGATCCATAATTATTCTTCAATGAGCTTAATATTAAAAAATATACAGCAATCAGATATATTGTAATTTAACATATTCATTGCAATTATCCATCTACTTGCACTTCTACAGCTTATTATGCTTATCAGGAGCTGTAACAGAGACAATGAGAGGGGAAACCAACTCCACATTTCTTCCACTTGGGAAGCTGTCTCACTATGCCTTTCTCAAGGTTCTCAGCTTTATCCCATTCAAGAAGCAGTTATAAAGTAATTTGCTGAGTTCAGTGGGGTTTAGATTATTCTGATACAAACACATTAGATGATGATGGCCAACAAAAATCCAGAGTTTGGTGTCCTTCAAGTCAAGGCCCTCGTGGTTTGATTCTGGCAGCTAGATCTTAAAGGACAGCGAAGAAAAGATATTCTGTTAATCAGAAAAGGTAAGACCAGCCCTCTGATATTTATGCTAGGACTAGCTAATCTAGGGACATCATATTTAATCCTGATTTCTGGAAGCACTAATGCATTCCTATTGCCTGTTAAACAGGAACAATTCATAATCTACCACCATAACTCAGTGGTAGAATATGTATTCCATCAAGAAGAAACTATCCCACATTGATTGTCTCCAGTTAAGTGGTTTCCATGTTAATGGGGCAGTTAATAATTTCCATGTTTTAATCCAAATGTTAAATGTGCTATCCAAGTTTCTGAACCCTATCCCCAAAATATGTCCAGCAACTTGGATAGTTCTTATAAAGTTCAGACTGAAACTCAGAGTGGATTCCTCACCCACTGACATTGGTGTCATGGTCAGTCAGGACTCTGAGGGCTCAGAAGGCGAGGAGGCTGAGCCAGTAGCAGAAGAGCTGGCTGAGTCTGAGTCTAGCCCTGAAGAACCCAGGGCTCAGCAGCCTAGCCCTCCCCCAGCTCAGGGTCCAAGCCTGGGAGACATAGTAGAGCAAGAGCAAGAGGTAGAAGAGAAGGTACCTACCTTTAGCCAAAGGAGAGAAGAGAAGGCGTGGCTTCGTCGTTCTCAGAGATTAAGAGACAGAAGCTCATCAATCACCCCGCAGCTGGGAGTGGGAGCTGGGCCAACATAAGCAGCTGGGGGAGGCTGAGTTCCTTGTTTCAAGCAGTCTGTGTTACCTGGAGGAACCCTCTACCTGTGACTCTTCTGGAACCTTGCTATTTTGAGACTTTGGATATCTTGACCTTGGACTGCTTTTGTTGACCCACCTGCCGGAACCCTTTTGACCTTGGACTGCCTCTCCATTCTGCACTCTCTCTCTCTGTGTACTTCTGACCCTGTAGGACTGCTACTGACAACACCAGGTACTGTGCTTTTCAACTGGGTTGTTGCCGAGCCGGGCTCCTTATCAGGTATTGAGTTGGCTTCACGACAATTGGAATCACCAGTCACCACTATTTCCATTTGAAAGGGCCAAGGGATGGGGAATTTTTTCTCTCTCTGAAAGCCTAGAGGAATGTTGCTAGGGCCAGTGGCAAAACGTGGAAGTAATGAATTAGGAGTAACATAAGTTACCTGTAACAAGTGACTTTTCTTGTTAAGAAGGGTGCAACAAAGTCATATTTAGACTGTAAGGACTTTTTCAGATGCCTTAAAATCCATGAGGAGAGGGTGGGAGAGGTACGCAACTATTGCGCGGCAGGGGGTCCATTTCGGACCACTCCATCCCTCTCCCGTCATCATCCGTGTTACTTTCATGTTCTATTGAAGGCAACTGCACCATTTTTTTCCGTGAGTAAAAAATGGCACAGTTGCCTTCAATAGAACACGGAAGCAACACGGACGACGATGGGAGAGGGACGGCATCATCTGAAATGGACCCCCTGCCATGCAATAGCTGAGTACCTCTTCCGCCCTCTCCTCATGAATTTTAAGGTGTCTGAAAAAGTCCTAAGTCTGAGGACAGGAAACTGTCAAATTTTTATTCATAAGCCATCCTGGGAGCCTTTTTGGATGAAAGGCATGCTATAAACACACTAGAAATGAATAAATTAAATATTTCAAAAGTAAAACAAGTAGAAATAAAGTTATTTTATCAATGTAGTGAGGAATAGCTTCTAGTTACTTTCAGAGGTTACTTTTCAAGGGCCTTTTGTAAACATTTTAGTGGACTTTGACAAAAATCTTGCCATTCTCTTAACAACCTTAACCTTATCAGAAGGAAAAGGAAAGAGCAACTAAATAAGCAAAATAACAGTTTGGTTTCTGATCAAATTGGGGCTTGGAGCCAATCTTCTGCCCTTGAGACCTTTTTGGAGCCACATGGACTACCAGTTTTTTTTTTTTTTTTTTAAATAGCAAAAAGGAGGAATCTTCCAAATGTGGGTAGAAATGCACATTTGGACTTGGAAAAAAGGGAGGATCTATTTTAGAGTTAAACAGTATGGTCCTCTCCCCTCCATGATTCATTGAAAAGGTAGATTGCATGTCTTGGAGGCTTCAAGGTAGAATAGTTCATGCTTTGGGGGGTACTAGAAAAAGGGAACCTGGAGGGATTGAGGCCTGAAAAACAGCTTTGAGTGGGTCTCACTTTGCCCATCTCTGTCATAAATAAAGACAATGAATAAAGACATGAGCAAGAGAAATGAATTGCTATTAAAAAGTAACTTTCCAGGTTCTGCAGGGTAGCCCGTAACAGGGCCAGATAGGTAATTGCTCTGACTTGGTATAAAGCAGCTTCCTTATGTTAAACCACAGCTCATTAAGCCAGGCCCCAGCTACCAGATTTCCTGTCCAAGCATCAGAGATGCTGACACACATTATGGATTCTCTGCTCATGTCAGTTTCCCCTTCCTAGCCTTTCTTTTTGATTCTGGGTTTGTTATCATGCCTGATCTTCATTTGCCACCAATGTGGACTTTTTCTTTCTCCTGTCCAACAGGAGAGCAAAAACAAGGGGAGGTATTCAAGCCTGAGAAACCCATAGTGTATAGTTGGAGGTGTTTACCCAGTCTCATGTGTCATGTTTTGCTTGCAGGTCTGAGCCAACATCTTCTCATTGGCTATCAGTTTTGAAGAAGAGATAATTTGATATGGACAACTGATGCACAGCTAGGAGACCCTCCACCATGGTTATGGCAGAAAGGTTCTAACAATGAAAGACCAGGTGGAACAAAGCCATGGCTAATCCCTGGCCAAGCAGATTCTGGTGGACAATATCATCTGTTGGTGGGCTCAGTTAGGAACTATATAGTCCCAGACTTATATGACTCAGGTAATTCAGCCATCTTTTTTAGCTTCTTAGAATGTTCCAGAATGATGTCATGTTGGGCATCCCAGGCCATTGTTGGAAAACAAAAGGTGACTTTCCCACTGTTGCTACAAGAGAAGATGATAGCCAGGAAGATAAGCCACACATCAGAACCACTGATGGTTTGGAGGCACATGTGTCCTTGAATCCCAGAAGCTGACCTGGGATGCTGGATAGTGATATCAGGTCTGAATAATGCTAACGACATGGCTCCATCTGGTTTAGTTCCACTAATAAGCCAAATAAATGTTGGTATAGGGCACATAACTTTATGCCAACAGTGAGTCTCATCAGTAGTTTGCTTAGAGACAGCACTGGCCCAAGCTATTTCCATGTGTGAGTAAAAACAAATGGTGGGAGGAATGAGATGATTACCCCTTCCATTCCATTCTGAAATACCAACGGAATGAAACTGAATCTTTCTTCAGCACTGACAATGGAAGAGCATTCAGGGAGTTCAAGCAGGTCATGTGCTACACAGCTGGTTCCTCCAACACCTTGTTGATGCCTCTTAATATCTAGACCACCACAATTTATTAAATGGTTAGTGCCGGTGTTGGTTGAAATATCCCTGTTGTAACAGTATCTTGCAGATTTTCTCTATAACAACTAAGTAATGGACAAAGCTGTGTCTATTGCTGCTTGATTGAGGAGATCTCTTGAGAAAAAGAGATGTTACAATGTGATGTAGAAAGGGGCAGGAATAGGCAAGTGGAGAGGAGAGTAGACAGTATGACCTCAGGCACAAGGTCTACAGGAGCACACGTTGGAATAGTGTAAACTTCTTCTCTCCATGTGTTCCAACTATAGTGGGAGAGAATTATGTTGGCCACAAAGGAGCTCAGAGAAGTATTTGTCAAGGTTGTGACTTACATCAAACATACATATCCTCCTCCCCGCCTTGCTGCCCCATCAATGTTTTATTTCCCCTTACAGAAGATCAGGTGGAGTTTGGGCTTAGTGAGCCCCACAGCCATTGGCTGCTCTTTGTACTAAGTGACTTTGTAATCCAAAATTGAATTGTATTTCCCCCCTGTTTTGCACCTGTTCAGTTCTTCTTTTGTCTGTTCATTGAAAGTCAATGAATTCCAGGCAGTGAAAGGGAGCGGGCGGGGGGGGGGGAGATGGTCTTAGGTGAAGGTCTTTTAGATAACAGCCCAAATTCCCCAATATGTTTTTGAGATGAAAGTAGATGGAAATTGTTTTAGGTGAAAGGTTTCTTTCACTAGGAAACCTCTCTACTAGAACCTCTCAGTCAATAGACCAGAATATTTGTGATCAAATTATTTCCATGGGGTATAATGGCTAGGAGAAATTATTCTTTGAGACTGGAATTTGAGAGTAAAAATGCGTCCATTGCTTTACACATACGCCATCATCCATAGCCTCTGTGTTCCCTTCTCATGCTGAAACACAAATAAATGACACTTCCAGTAGTGTGGAGATGAAGTTAGGGAATGACTGGGGGCAGCTGGAGGCTCCCATGTCAAGAATGTGGTGACTCCAATTTTATTCCAAACTCTAAAGGATTCAATCTAAGGTGCTCAACCTATTTTGGGGATAGGATTCAGAAGCTCAGATACTTCCTTTAGAATCTGGAATAGTACTCTGCATGAATTCAGCACACCCCTGACATGGAAACCACTGACCCATGGGTAAGACCCATGTTTATCTAATGCTAGCAGTGATTCTTTCTTAATTATATATGAAATGTATAATCAAAGTCCCATTCTCTGAAAGTTTCTTTCCATCAGAATTGAACAGAAGTGAAGATAGGGCTGTTGCTATCCAGCAGTATTAAATATTTTTATTTGTATAATGTATGCTTCCTCTCCTCCTTTCCAGTCTCTCTTTTGTGAGTCTTTGCTTGCTGTTTCTCCACTATATTTAGATGGCCAGAATCATAGGTCTTGGGCCAGGATAGCTGGAAGACTGATGCTTTCTGTATGAACTTGCTCATTATAATTATTTTACAAGTTCCTATTTTATTATATAAAAAATGGATAGGTAGGATACAGAACAGGAGATGTCGAATTCTTTTGCAAAGAAAGTTAAATTAGTCATATCCCTGAAAGTCTGTAGGTAGTTACCCAATTCATTGCTCACTTTTAATTATGTTTAAATTGAACTGAAACCTGATCTCCATTTTAGTCTCAGTATTCAGTTTCGATTGTTCTTCTTTGTCTTTTACATATTAATTTTGTAAAGTATCTTAGGATCCTTATTAGGGTGGAGACATTATTTTTGAAACATCTTTGTTGATACATAGATAAATTACAATGACAGCAGCAATAGCTTTAGGCAAAGCAACAGTGGTAAAAATAATTAAATCAAACTTCTGAACATTTCCCCCTTTCAAAGTTGTCCTGATCCCCCCCGCCCCGGGGCAACATTTTCATCCAATGAAAGATTCACTGCTAATAGATTTTATTGATAACCCATTTGGAAGCTGTAATCAAAATCAAGTGGTAAGGAAGAGAGTGAGGAGAAAGTTAGAGTTTCTTCCCGCACAGACTATTCAAGCCCATAAGCCACAGTTAACTCTGGAGCCCTAGCCGCTCCCCTCTTTGAATTCTGATATCTTAGCCATGTTGGCTGGTAATAGAAAGCTTTTAGATTTTCCTTAGTGAAGCATTAGATACTGTCACTGAAGGTCGATATAGTTATGACCCCACTTCTTACTCTGACGCACCTCCCAATGACCTCAAAGGGAGTTCTGAGGACAGCGAAGAGACAGTTCCTAATGTAAGTACTGATATGGTTAACTAGTGTTGCCAGATCTGTTTTTTTTTTAATAAAAAAAAAATCAGGCACAGTGCAGTGCCAAAGTGTCTGGCTTGTAATGTTCAATAGAGCTGGACTGATCTGAATAATGAATATTTGTTCTGAATAGCTATGAAGTTCTAGAATTAGAGGCAGCTCTTGATGAGAAAAGCACCTTGGCCCAACCTTTGCAATTACTATATCTGTGTTTTTCTTGCACACTTCAAATTAGCAAGATGACAGTGTGTTTGCTGAATCTATGGGTCTTCTGGACAGAAAGAGTGGTGCAATTCTTTGACTATCCCCAGTAATTTGTTAAGGGAGGGGAAAAAACCCACTTCATCTAAACAAAAGTCTCATTGAACACAAGAAATCAGAAAAGAGGCATCTCCTGTCACAAAGCAGAGGACATAACGTGGAGTTCATGTCCTTCCAATGCCTTCTTTAATGTAGTAGAATTTAGTACTTTTTAAAAGCAATGGCAGCCATCCAGCACTTTTCTCTTGGAAATGTGAAGTTGTCTGGGAGAACTTTGAGCCCTCCTAGAAATGCAGGAGGTAGACAGAGAAATCGACCAAACGTTCTGCTACAAACAACATGGCAGAACCTTGATGTGGCATTCCCCAACCTGTGGCCATTCACCACCCTCAAACATCGCTGCCTACTTTTCTTTAGAATTAGAGGTTTTGCCACACTCATGGTCAGAAATTACTTGGCCTGCAATGAGTTTAATTACTTTGCAGCCTGTCAATCCACTCCCCTACAATTTCTCCAAGATCAGGAATCTATCCACCAGTCTAGAAAGCTGCTGCTGCAGCAGCTGTCGCCACCACCTCTTCCTCTTCTTCCTCCTCATCTTCTTCTTCCTCTTTCTCCTCCTCATCCTCCTTCTTTTTCCAACAACAGCAACTAACCACTAGCTTATTTTTATTGTTTATTTTTTGCGGCAATATGCATACTTCAACAAAAATACTTCTTGCAGGAATTTGTGAATTATTTAAATAACAAAAACTCTCTCATTTATTTAGGGTTTTTTTTTTTAAATGTGTATCTTGTTCTCCCCCTGCCCCAAGAGCCTGTTTTGAGATGGAATGCATATTTTAAAAATTATCTGAATATCTTTAATGATTTTTGTGGCAACTGATAATCTACAGAAATTACCGTAAGTGACAAGGCAGTCCTAAATATGCTTACTCAGTTGCAAGTACCACTATATCCAGTGAAGATTATTCCTAAGGTGGTGTGTTTTGGACTTCAGGTGTAGACCTCAACTGGGAGCAATTCCCATTGAACATGATTGAATTTACTTAGGAGTAGAAATGTACAAGACTGCATGGTTTGCTGTTTAATTACAGTTGAGAAATAATGTAAAATCAATATTAAATTAAGACGGCAATCTTTCCACATTGTCTAAAGGACTAAGCATGTGAGATTCACCATTTTGGGGGGAAATCATCACAGACTTGGGAAGAAATGTGTTATTAGTTACTCTGAAAGAAATTCAACATTGACAGTACTGAGAATTTTCCCATTAAAATCGGAGGAACCCAGGATAATGACATTCAGGTTGTAGTCCTATAGAAATTTACCTGGCAGTAAACCCCATTGTATTATATGGGATTGATGTCTTAGTACCCATACCCAGGATCCACACTGCTGCAGAGACCATCCTATAGGTTTATTAGTTTGCTTTTAATTATGGGCAAGGTGGCCTCTGGACTGTATTATGTTTACAGAAATAAAGACATTTATTTATTTGGCAAGGAATCCTCTTGAAATGTACTTCCACAGAGTTTCTGTGAAGAATGTAAAACCCATGACTTGATTTTGAAGCCAGACTCTTATTTCTTCATGGTGGTAAATAGATAATAAACTAGTATTGTCTTACTGGGACTAAGAGAAGGAATTTTTTCTTTTTCCTCAGCCTCCACTCTGTCAATGATTTTTTTAAAACCCTTATTGAACAGTTATGGGGGGGGGGTCTTGATGTGGACAATAGTTGCCAGTAGTAAAGAAAAAAATATTTCAAAACAAGATAAGCAATACTTACATTTTGAGTATGCAACTGTTCAAGAAGTCAAGAGTTATCATCACACAACTCAATTGTACGCTATCCTTTCACTCAGTGATTCAAAAAATGTTATTTCAAAGAATTGTTTCTAAAGGACCCTGAAATTCCAGTAAGTGTATATAAGAGAGAGATGCTTTAAAAACATTCAAGAAGAAGCTACCTGCTGATTTCTAGTTCAATTCATAATGTACAAAGTTATAGGATTGGGACCTTGACATTGCACTTTCATTGTTGGAAAAAAAAACTACTAGCATCTATGTCTAATTCTTGTTCAAATAATGAACAGCTGCAGTTTCGTTCCCATAAATAGGGGCTTAAATTCCATCTGAAATATATTTTTTAAGGAAAATAATCTAGACTAGATGCATGGAAAATATATACTTGAAGTTACAAGTTACTACAAATAAACCCATTTCTGCTTTCCAACACTACCTAGTTTCTAAGTCATAATAAAATGGTATTCATACCCACTTACACTTATTTCTCTTCCATTCATTTCACACAAACACCCTTCAAGCTTATATTTATCGAATAAACAAACATTGCAGCTCCAAAAATAGTTTTGCAATCTGACCTCAAGATCATAGTAAGTAGATTCCAATATCCAAGTTAATATGTTTTAATTTGGGGTTTCTCTATCTACATGGAAACAGAAATATAGCAGCTAATTTCATCAGTTTACATCTGATTTAATTGCATGTACTTCTGATGGATTAAGTTTCCAGTTAATTGTAGGAATCCAGAAAGGCTGTTGTAGAGGGAGATTTAAACTAAAACAATAATTAGCTACCTTAGATAATCTTAAAATATTCATATTAACTTCAAATTTTGCACTTTAAGTATTGCTGTATCTATTCACCACATTCAAACTATTCCCTGGAACCTTGAGTATTTTAATCATATTCTAACATTATCGGTGAACAGTTTGTTTTATGGTATAATTATTTCTTATATTCTGTCCTGTTGTAGTATGGCAAAAAAGATTTTCATATTATAAAAAGACATTAATACAATCATATTCTAAGGATGAAATCAAATAGCAAGAAATGTTTGTAAAGGTTGTGAGTTTACCACATATAATCTGTTTATGTGACATCTTTTCTATGTATTTTGAAGATACAATAATACACTGTCACATAAATACAACATAGGATTTTTTCTGCATCATTTTCAGAATTCTTGATTTTGATGGCATCACTTAAAATTAAAATGTGGTATCCATTTGAAAGACCTGATAGTACATAAACACAAGTCCAAGAACAAAACTTTCTTTGTTCAGATACCATCTTGCGACACTGATGGAATAGTCCAAAAGTACACATTTCCAGCAAAATACTGTACTGTCATCAAGCTCTATTGATATTTATTTAATTAAAATCTGCTAAAGTTATGATATTTAAAAAGCAATACTTCCCCCACAATCAAGAAATTGACAGGAGAATGTTGTGAATTTTTTTTTTTGAATCAGATAACCAACTAGGCAGCTGTGTTTTTAAAAGTATTTCTTTTATCTTCACTAAAAAAAATAATAATAGTCTTAATCGACTTTGAGTTGTTGTGTATACACTGGCATGTGTGAACATGGATGCTTGTGCACTTATGTAGTGTGTAATCTCTCTCTCTCTCTCTCTCTCGATAGATATAGATATAACATTTAAAGAAAATGGCTACATCCATTGATGAAAATTATGTATCAGGTTCTTGGTGGAAAACCCCAATTAAACAAAGCCTAGTACATAATTTCTTTCTTGAAGAAAATCCAAACAAATACATTTTCTTATGTTGTCAATTATGTTGTCAAGTAAATACATCACTGATTCTTTCTTTCTCTTTCCTTTCCAAAGTTGTGAGCTTCTTTTTTCTCTATCTGGCAAATTGAGATAGAAAAAGCTGGAGTCAAATACCTTCAATGTAACCCTCTCTTTTCAGCCCTGAAATCTACAACTGCAATCTGAGACTTAACTTTTCAGTGAAGTAGGGGTGCTTCTCCCCCTCCCCACTAAACATGTAATTAGTATAATTAATAATTATTCCCTAATTGAAACACAGGTTAACAAACTTCCACAATGTTGAGAGGTAAAGGAGAGGAAAATGGCAAGCATTCACCCTGAGTGTTTTTAAGCCTATAAAAGTCTTCAAAAGACCTCAAGATATCAAGGAATCTTTTATCCAACTAAACCTACCCCCCACCTTCATTCTTATACATACTTAAAGACCCACTATGCTCACAGCTTGGAAAAAAGGAAGAAAGGCCTTAATGGATCATTGGTTTTAACTAAAGGAGGATAGGTACATGCATCGTATAAGTGGTCTTGAGCCCATTTTTGTAGTATTAATAATTTTCATCAAACGAAAACAAAGGCATCTTAGCTGTGCAGACAGCAAAGCTTTCAACCGAGCTCCTATTAACATAGCTTTTATTTTCAAGCACAAACATTTCAAACAATTATGCCAGAACCCACTGCGCTGTTTGTAACTAAAACGAGACATCAGGTATGCTCCTAGTCCCTGACAGGAAGAGGTGAAATTAAATTTGCGTAGCAACAGAAGAGAAGGATTGGGGGTCTGATTCTGTGAATCCTCCTGCCTACTCATTCCTGCAAGTGTAAGAATAGAACAAATGATCACAGCAACTTTCTTTTTTGAATAAAAGGACTATGGAATACTGACAATGCCTTCATTTCAATTGCAATTTCCGGACTAATATTACTATAAATGGCAGAACCCATCCCCACATTATTATTCATATTCCGTTCCTCAATAAAATACGGGCTAATAATTTGTATATTTAAAGAATAAATGGTTCTCTTCAATAAGTAAACTTCTGCATTTAGGACAGACTGGAGCATTATTTTACAAAAACAGGAAAAAAAAACCCTATAGTGTAGCTTGATAGTATTGCAATGTATTAATATTCCTGTTAAAGTTAGCTGCTTTTAATTCTGTTTTACAGAAAGATCCCATTACTGAAAATTAAAGTTTTAGCATCCTTGACTTTTGGCTATGTGGTATATAGAATTATGACATTACATCCTGTGTGTTTCAATCTGTATATGTGGTTCATCAAGAGGGTACAGCACATACTGCTGTGTGTAATTTTATAAAGATGAATTTAAACACTCTTTTGTAATATTCTGCATTTCTTCTTTTTCTTTTCTTTAAATGTAACTTATTTTCAGCTATTAAAAAGAGCGCAAAGGATATCTAAAAGTGCCTAATAGAACTTCCAAGTGAACTTCTTAGTTCTCTATCCTTCTCTTCAATGCTTAATTTTGCACAACTTTAGGTATCTCAGGCTGTCATAAATCCATTCTTATTAGCAATTATTTCAAAGCAACTATTACTGTCTTTCATCTGCGTATGAAGATTGGGATTGCCAATATGTCTTGAGTTTTCATATGATTTGGGCGGATGTTAACAATTTTTGGAGACATGAAACTGCAGCAAAACTAATCTATGAACCAGGATTTGGTCTGGGTGACTAACTTTTACTACATGATACTTCCAGTCAATTGAAGCCAAATTATTTGGTTTCAGTCTGCTCTTGTGCTTTGGAAGTCAATGTAACAATTCATTTACTTGGACAATATGGGTTATGAATTGAGCGGCAGAACAATGTTTAAAAAACCAGTACCCAAATTCCAAACGATTTTAACATTTGAGATGAGGAATCAATTTATTAATTCAAAAATATTCCCAAATAATATTATATTTTTCCTTTGCAAAGGCAATATAGTTTAGTCCAATGAGCAAGCAAGCATGGAGGAAAATTAAGTTGATTTGGCAAACTAACAAAATTGGGGCAATTGGATTTAATTGAGGTAGTAAGTTTATCCTCTGCTATAATTCTTGCTTATCTGGGTTGTACATTTACTTAAATTTTAAGAAGGACATTTTGCTGAACTGATTTTAGAATCAGAATTGAAATCAACCATATCCACATGTTTCACGTTCACATAGATGACTCCTGTTCTTTAGATAGCTATAAGTGGGGGAATCTAATTTGGATAACCATCATGAATATAAGAATAGTTTCTATTGCTCTAGACTTGAAAAGTCTGTGGCCCATAAGATATAGGGTGCCCTTTCCATACAATGCTCTGACAATTTGTCAACTCCACCTCAACTTGTAATTGCATATTCAGAAAGACTGAAGCACTATCTGTTACCTGACCCTCATGTTGTAAACAGACAAGGACACAGACAGATATATACAGCTTCCATACATGACACCTGTCTGAGTTATTAAAAAAAAATGTGTTATAAAGGTGTGTGTGTGGGTGGGAGGGGGAGATAGAGATACCATTTTCGATTGTGATCCCTACAGTGATGAGGTGACTTCCCTCATTCTTTGAAGAGAGCCTCTTCGAGTTTCAAATTGGGTCTTCAAAAACCATTTATAAGTGTCTTTTTACACCAGCTCCACAAGTAACATTCCATGAAAACATGTCACCTCCCCAACAGGAATAACAGTTGTGAAATAAACAAATAAATGACAAAAAATTTGAACAATAGAAATGGTGTCATAAAGGTGAAAATTGACCTCTTAGGATATAGTTAACCCATCACATATGAAGCGGCTTTGCAATACAAACTCTACATTTAAACACTCCAGACAAAAGCAAAGAGCATGTGTGGACCATATCAAGAAACTAACAGAATATCCAATTTAATAGCAACAGTTGGAACCAGTTGCTCATGGTTCCCCACCCCCATCCCTTTTTCTTTTTTTCTCAAGACACTCATTTTATTTTCTAATCTTGCTAAAGATGAAATACCATTGCTCAAAGAAACACTTGTGGCTTTGGAAAAGAGAATTCACTTTAACAAAATAAAACTTTATCATATCTAGATTTCTTTTCTCTTTTAAATGCCATTGAAAAGAGGGCCCATAATTCACAGATGTGTTACTCACTAGTGTTATTTGTGGTTGTTGGTTATCATGCTTTCATAGAAACAGTATTCATGGAGATTCATTGGACCAACTTCCAAGTAAATATGGATATTGTTTGCAATATCAGAATCCTTGTTTTGTGTTCTATGAGAAGAGATTTTGTTTACAGCAATATGTACACATTCCCTTTATTCCACGTTCCTGCTCATATTTGCCAAGCATGATGGTTTTGTTTCATATTGTGTAAATTTTTGTGTGGTGCATACAAATTGTGGGAAAGGGGATGAAAATATACATTATTTCTTTTATCCATTCTCTGTGTACCTGTACTTGAAAAATGAATTTGCAGGTTCTGAGCACTAAGTAATTGGCTATCCCTCCAAAAGTTTATTTAATTTATTATGAAAAAAAAAATCAAGAAAACTAGAGTTAGTTATAGGGCCAAAAGCTTTCAAACATCACTCACCCTACTATTCTCACTTTCTCAATCATCTTTTTAGGTTTTTAAAATACTGAAGCTATAACCTAAGGGGAGGTACCCCTATGAAGACTTCACTGAAAGAGGAAAGGATTGGCTAAGAATATCAGGGTATTATTTTGCATTACCTATGCATTTCATTGAGGCTTATGTGAGAGTAGATCATACTTTTGTGTAAGGTGCTGGTGACTATATACAACTTCCATTTATTTTAACACAGTTTGGACATGAAATTTGTACAACAGATTGGGCTCCCAAATTAAATGTAGATCACACACAAAGGAGTTCACTTTGGGTATGTCCAGATGGTTTTGCTCTTGGGAACCAAGTATGTTCTTTGGGGTATCAGACAAAGCTGATTTCCTGTTCATCTGTAAACATGCCAGTGATAGTACATGAGCGGTCCTTAATCATTGGTTTTTGAGGGTAAACACAGTGGAGTTCCAGGAAAAGAGCAGTAATTTTTCTTCTTCCCGGGGGGGGGGAGACTTTCCAAACTTTACGTTTGTATGCCAGCTCATGGAGCTGTCAATGCCATGGATAGGTGGGTTTGCTAAAAAGGAGTACTTTCTTGAACATCTTTAAATGCCCAAAGCCACCTTTTTGCCCACGTCATTTTGCAAATATTCATTTGCATGTGTGATAAGATTTGTATATTCACATCATATTCAACAACAGCTTAGCTTAGGTTTTTACTTTATTTGAATAGAATCTAATTTGGGGATGGGGAAGGAGATACAATTCTATGAAATCCAAATGACAGATTTTCTTAACAGGTAAAATCAGGATTCCTTCAGGACTAAATGTGTATAAATAGTTACAATTTGTGAAAGTTGAGGACCTAGGTCCTTAACCCAGGCTTTCTTTCTTGTTATGACTGTGATTCCTGGTATCACCCACCCAAGAGTAGTCTTGTTTGAAGACTACTCACAAAATTGTATAATGAAAATATGCATGCACGTGTATGTGCGCGCACGCGCGCGCGCACACACACACACACAGAGCAATCTCTAAAATGGGCTGAAGTGTGTTTGTTAATGAAAAACCTTCTATCAGGGTTAGATTAGGATAGCTCTGATGATAGGGCACAGCAACTGCCAGCTAAGCAAATTTAAAATTAATGACCAACAAAATCAACTCCCCTTTGTGGTTGATATTAAGCCAGTTGTATCCCTGTATAAAAGACCTATCAAAGGAAAGGATTCATCAATTATTAACTCAGAACAGTTTCAGAAAACCATCTTTAAGCCTCCATTGACATCCTTCCTGACAGGCTCCTAATCTCTCAAAAAGTTGTTGGTACAAGTTGCTTTTTTGCCTCCATGTGTCATCATTCCTAGCTTGAACAGTCACAAGTCCTAGAGGATTCCTTAGTCGCATATCTATGAACACATGGGTCCAGTGACCAATTCTTGAAAGACATCTGTGTGGAACATTTTACATCAGAATTCCCTGCATAATTCCCTGTGTAACTCTCCTTCAGCTGTCAACATAATAGAGCTGTCAACAGCCTAATTGTAAGATACAATATGTAAGGGGGACCCATCCAACTGAGGGGTGGTGGCAGAGAAAGGGGGGAGAGATGTATGTGCAAAGTAACACAACTCAACTGTCATTTTCATAAAGACTAGCCCAACCTGTGGCTAAACCATTTAAACCTCCCATTTAAACCTCCAGATTAATCCCTAGATTTCTCAGCATAGGTTGGATCAGACTCAAAAATCAGCAATCAACAAAAGATAGAAACTTCAAGACACCCAGTGCCTCACACACACCTGCCACATAAGCCTGTCAGTTATTGCTTTTTTTATGTCACTGATTTCAAGGGATTCTTTGCTTTCTTACATTCCAGTTTTTAAAACTCTTTTCAATTCTTTTGCCTCTACCTCCCTTCATGTCCCTGCTCTAACAACAAATTACATTCCTGACCCATCGTATCACTTAAAAAAAATCTTTTAACAAACACATGGATTAGCTAGGTGCAAACATGAAATGACTAGAATTTATTATTTAAAAACACACTGGCACAAGAAAACCAAAACTTATGCTTCCCTCCTGCATACAAAATGCAAAACAATTATCTAGGTTGGTTTCCATTATTTGTTAGCTGCAACTCAATATTATACAAAATGCATAAAATTACTGTTACTTAGATGAAAACATATTCCTGAAATTAAAAATTGGCCATTAGGTGAACTGAACATCCTACATATCAAATGCTTTTTACTCTTTTGAATTCACCCCAGTGTATTACCATGAGAAGGAAACTTCTCTTCAAAATCTGAAATGCTGAGCTGAACACACTTTTTAAACAAAATCCAACAAAACAACTCACTGGATACAACAGGTTTCTACTTTCTAGTACTTAGTGCTTTTTTTTTCTTTTTTAAAAGAACAGCAATGGCTGTGATGTTAAAGAGAAGTGCTTTTATCTTTTATAATAATTACAAGATGGAAAACAATGCACCATACTTGCACACAGAAGGATAGAAAACAGGTTGATTTGGCATCTCAACACTAACTGAGGCATTTCTTCCTTGAAATCAATAGTCATCCTGTTGGATTTTTGGATGGTTATTCCAAAATCACATGGATATTGAAAAGTTATTACAAATCAGACATATTTCTTAAACTCAAAATATATGGATAACCTGCCCCTCTTTTCCTGGAGGACTACACATACGCACACATGAAGACACAACACATATTTGGTTATTGATTTCCATTTGAATTCTTGACTTATCAATAAAGGCCTGATTGACCTTTCCTCCCCATGCAAAAATTGTACAAGTTATTAGCTAAATATTTAGTAGTGACTAGGAAAAGTCAAGAAAGATAATTCATGCAAACTATAATAATTTTATGGCAGTTCTCATTCTTACAGTTTTTATTTTACTTTCTTCTTATTAGTTCTATTTTATTTTTACTTCCTACCTTTGCAGGCCTGTGTCATCTGTTCCATTAAAAGCAGTAAATTTGTGCATATGCTCCTGATCATTCTATGTTTGCATCAGTGTGAAACCTTAAAAAATGTTCTTTGCCTATACAAATGTGGGATCGTATAATAGCTACTTGAAGCAAGGAATCGCTCCAATATGTGTGTCTATCGTTGTCCTTATTTAGGCCAGTCCACAATTTTGTTTGTCGTCTTGCCATTCATGGCAGCTGGACTCTGACCTTCAAGTTCTTCCCCCCCCCCCAGTATTCTTTTCAGATTCCAAGTTCTTTCCTTCTTACCCTCCCACTGACACCATCCTATTCAAAAGTGAAGATAACTTTATTCATCTACACATCATTGTATCAAATTCAATAGGCAAACGGCTTCAACGTTCTTCAGAACTGGACAGGCTGATAATGTCTTCATTCCCTCCCTGCCCTCTCCCACCCCCCACCCCCCCCCACACACTATGCAAAAAGAACTCCTTTGAAAATCATTTCAGTTTTAAAGAAACTATCAATATTTTTAATTTTTTTTTTAACTTTCACATTTCTGTTCCACCATCTTCCTGGCAGAACTGCAACGTGTTTTTCATGAGTGGACATGGATCATCACTTCAAAAGATTGCTACCAATGAAGCAACTGGACAAATATTTAGTGAACTGGGGCTAGAGCATAAGCTTGTGTTAGACTATGTTTCTTAGCTGGACAATATTGTGTCTGGAATTATATATTACAAGAAGAAAATGGGCTGTCCCCAAAAAGGTTTTTAAAAAGTGTATTGTCTTTTGGTTGATTTCCCCTCCCACACAGCTTGCAAGAGAAATTCAGATTAAATTGTGCTAAGACTTATCATTTGGTTAGGGAGGAAAAATCCTAATCTTCCTGTTTGTTGATTACAGTCAGGAATTATAAAAGAGGTGATTATGTCAGTATAAATTTGCTGTCAGTGACGTAACAAATTCAAGATCCTAGAACTAACTGAGAGTGTTCACTTAAATGCTAATGATATCAAAAATCAATTGATGCTCAGGCAGCTCCAACTGAGATGCACCCAACTCCTTTCACATCTTCCCCTGGTCTTCCTTCCAAACTTTTTTTAGATGCTACTTTGCTTGCTTAAGAAAACTAGCTGATGTCTGAAGAAATACATTGGAGAATTTTGTGTATTTTTTTTTAAGAGCAAGGGACTTATCTAAATAATGTCTATGGCAATACAATGTCTCCTCCTGCACCCCCCAGCTGCTTTTGCTGCCCACTCTGATTCCACTATCATTCTGATCTAAGATTAGTGAAGCTATGCAGACAGAGCTAACATCTTTCATTCATTTTTAGGTGAGCTGAGATGACAGATGGGAGAAATGAAAAGGTGAATTACAGAGAAATCAGAACATCTGAAGTCCTTAAACCAGCTAATCATATGGGAGTATTTAAATCTGTGGAATAAAGAGAGAGAGAAAGAAAGAGAGAGAATATAAAGAGAAGGGGAAAAGAAAATCTAACCCTCTTCCCTGATGGGGGTATTTCCTGCAAGAGGACCTAGAAGTTTATTTAGAGGGAAGACTGAACATTGGGAGGGATTTGGGAGTTTCAAAAGAGAGAAGTTTATACATTAGTGCAGCAAGTTGCAAAACACTGTTGATATTCAAATGTTTATTGTGTAAAATCTGGGATAAGCTTCAGCATGAGAGAGCCTTTAAGTGCCTACAACTATTGCTAATTCCCCTCAGCATTGAGGCGGACACAAAAGCCTTAATCCAATTCCACTCCCCCCACCCCAAAGGGCCTGTGCTATTTTCTCTCCCATAAACTAACAACACTATCCCGTTCCACCGCAAGAGTGGTCAAAGAAAAAAGGGGCTCTGTGTTTATACTTCAACCAACACTTTGTGTTTCTTGGCTAAGTATGGCGAGAAACTTTTAAAGTGGAACCTGAGGCCCCATGCCATCTTTAGAAAGAAAAATAAGCTGCCCAAGATTGAAAATGGGCTAAAGGTTGAAGAGACGTCAGCCATTCTCTCAGTCACTATCTGCGCAAAGAAATTGGTTATTTGAGCCACAGTATTCTTAGAGATATGAATTTTGGGAGGGACTCAAAATAGCTTTTTTTGGGGGGGGGGGTCAGGACTCTGCATGACCTCCCACATAGATGGTAGTGGTTTTTTTGAAAGTCCTTTTTTGTGTGTGAGATCCTAAAAGAAAAAGTAGTTGTCTGCATTATTCCAAATATAGAGAAAGAATGCTGATTAGAAACATTTTGGAGCTGAATGTTTTCTTTTTAAAACTGCACACCTTTTAACCCTGTATCAGCCAGAATCCAAAGGCTTATTTCTGCTGAATCTCACTTTTTCTGACAGCTCCCTAAAAGTTTGTTGTGGAAACAACCTAGAACAGATTTTTGGTGTCACAGAAAGGTACCATTGGATGGAGAGGAGATGAAAAGATTCTACTACTGGCATTGAAACATACTGTTAGATCTTGGTTATTATCTATAAGAACATAAACCACACATATAATTAAGAAGATGTTGTCACATAGGCGAGGAGGGAACATGCCAGGAAACAATGACTACCTGTCTCTACCTTTAGTGCATCCTATAAACCCAGGAAACTACCACTTCTCTGGTATGCTCTTACCAGGCATATTTAAAGGTGGGGCTATTAAGCAATGTTTCAATGTGTATCTTGGTTTTGTAGAAGGTGCAGTGCTAAGCATGCATGTGGTATCAAACTTGGAGTCATGCGGGAGTACATCTCTCTTTGCCAATGTCTTCAGCTTGCCCTCTGTACTGGACCACTCCCCAAACACTCTTCTGTTGCTGTTATCTGAGAGGAAGACACAACAATTAGGAAGACTTCAGCTCCTGCCACAACCCTTGCATTAATTAAAAAACAAACACCCACAGGTGAATGTCCCTTGAGTCCTCCATGGCAGTGTAGTTTAAACTTTATTCTTCCAGATGTTCAGGGCTTTAGTTCCTGAGCTTTGGCCACACTGGGTGGAACTTCTGTGAGTTGAAGTTCAAAATCTCAGAAGGACCAGAGTCTGAGAACCACTGGCTTTTGGGCATGGAGACAATTTTGACATTTGTTTGGATTCCATTATCTGTTTTAAGGCTTGGAGAGGCCTTTTTTGAAACTAGAGTAGATCAGAAATCATTTTCATTTTTTTAAAAAGTCTCTCTGGGCCTAAACGAACTGGGGAAGAGGGACAAATATGGGAAGTTGCTCCCTATGCCTCTTCAAGTTTTTTTTTAAATGTGGGAGGGGGTCACTGGGGACCTCAAAAAGGCCTTGGAAGAATGCATGCGGCCCCCAGGGCCACGCTGTAACCCTTTTCTAAAGTGAAACTATGTTGTTGTTGATGATGATGTTCTGTTGCTGCCAATACTATTTGTTTCACAGTCCACCAGGCATTACCAATTGCTCCTCCATTGGTGTTACCAATTTGGGACCACCAATGATTCTGATTCAATCCAAAGATCTAGGAATCACTGAGTCATCATCAGTTTAATGTTGCATGTCGAGACTTCTATCACTTTTTGTAATGTTGCTATTATGGTCCTACATATGGTGATTTCCTTTAGATGTTTTGTTAGTCCATTTGGATTTGCTCCCAGAACACCTATTCACCACTGAAACTTCACTTATAGAATCATAGAATCATAGAATCATAGAATCATAGAATCATAGAATCATAGAATTGTAGAGTTGGAAGAGACCACGAGGGCCATCCAGTCCAACCCCCTGCCATGCAGGAATACACAATCAAAGCATCCCTGACAGATGGCCATCCAGCCTCTGTTTAAAGACCTCCAAGGAAGGAGACCCTACCACGCTCCAAGGGAGTGTGTTCTACTGCCAAACAGCTCTCATTTCATTTATTTGATAAAAAGAGGTGGACCAAAGGAAATGGCAGCTATTCTTTAAATATGATGCATCACACCATATTTGAGTAGTCACATTGGGGGAAAAAAATATTCACATTCAAAAGCGATCCCCCCTCCAAAAAAGACATGTGTGTCCCCCAATTTTTTAAAATTAATTTTATTATTTTTTTATTTTCCAAATATGTATAATTGTGATGTGTAACTTTTAATTTTAGTATAAAGGTGTAAATATAATGTTCATTGGAAAAGAAAAAAGAGTGATTATAGTGTGTTTAGATTAAGAGGAAAAATGTATTAGTGTTAGGATAGATCATTTTATTTTTGTATTAGTAAGAAAAGAGGAAAACACATATTTTTTGCGTTATTGTTACGGCCTTTTGCGGTTGGGTGTATTTTTCAGTAGAATGGTCTTATTCCAATAAAAAATTCATAATATCTAATTTCTCCACTTGCACTTACAGTAATTCTCCCAATTAAGACAGTATAATTTTAACAGATCAAAGCATTTAGCTTAAAGAATTCCGCCTCTAATGGCAGCTGAATTAAGCCATGCTTCATCTCATTTCATTTATTTGGTAAAAAGAGGTGGACCAAAGGAAATGGCAGCTATTCTTTAAATATGATGCCTCACACCATATTTGAATAGTCACATTGGGGAAAAAACACACACAACATAATTCACATTCAAAAGCAACCCCCCCCTTCCAAAAAAGAGATGTGTGCCGCCCAATTTTTTTAAATCAATTTTATTACTTTTTGCTTTTCCAAATTATGTATAATTTAATGTGTAATTTCTAATTTTAGTATAAAGGTTAGTATATAATGTATAGTATATAATGTTCATTGGAAAAGAAAAAGAGTGATTATAGTGTGTATACATTAAGAGGAAAAATGTATTAGTGTTAGGATAGATCGTTTTATTTTTGTATTAGTAAGAAAAGAGGAAAACACATAATTTTTTGCGTTATTGTTACGGCCTTTTGCGGTAAAAAATATTTTTCAGTAGAATGGTCTTATTTCAATAATAATAATAATAAGATTTTCCTTGGTTCCTTTCAGGCCGTGAGGCCGTGCTCTGGAACAGCCTCCCACCGATGTTTCGCCTGCATCTGTGGCCGGCATCCTCAGAGAATGGTTGGGTAGGAGTGTGTCTGAGGTTTATATACTGTGAACTCCTGTTTGGGAGGATATGTAAATGTGTGTATTTGAATGGTTAGTTTGTGGGTATAGAAATGCAAGGAGGATGAGTATCTGTTTGGCTAATGGTTGGTTTATCATCCATTATCTGCTGGGAATCCCCGTCCCTGGGTGGAATTCTTTTGTAAGCGTTGAGTTTTGATTCTATTGTTTTTCAAAACTGGGAGCCAGATTTTGTTTACTTTTAGAGTTTCTTCTTTCCTGTTGAAGTTGTCCAGGTGTTTGTGGATTTCAATAGCTTATCTGTGCATTCTGACATGATAGTTGTTGGCCTGGTCCAGAATTTCTGTGTTTTTAAATAACATTTTGTGTCCAGGTTGGTTTATAACATGTTCTACTACTGCTGATTTTTCTGGCTGGCCTTTCTGAAGATCTA
Organism: Gambelia wislizenii; assembly: GCA_030847615.1. Classification (NCBI taxonomy): domain Eukaryota; kingdom Metazoa; phylum Chordata; class Lepidosauria; order Squamata; family Crotaphytidae; genus Gambelia; species Gambelia wislizenii. The sequence continues at coordinate 18,026,930 of JAUMIR010000009.1, read as the reverse complement.
TCTATCTATCTATTCCACCATTCTCTGAGGATGCCAACCATAGATGCAGGCAAAACCCCAGAAAGAAACCACTCCAGAACACAGCCACACAGCCCAGAAAAAAACCAAAGAAAACCTATGGGTGCCAACTGTGAAAGCCTTCGACTTCACAATTAAAAAAAAAAAAAAGTCATAATCCCCAATTTCTCCACTTGCAATGGAAAGGGGTTGCCAGGGGCCTGACCTGCTACCCGCATCCGTATCAAGGCCAGTGAATGAGCAGCAGCAGCAGCGCCTCGTTACTTACGCCCACCGTTCCACGTTACTTACGCCCACCGTTCCCTTCCCAGCCTCCAGAGCCGGCGGATGCCTTTACTCGACACCCCCAGCAGGGGCAAAAACCACACACACCCCTGGGTGTTTGCTTGTAGGGCACAAAGACAAGAACTTTGGTCTTATAAGGGAAGTCAAGATCCTGTTATGGCAAACTGTTCATTGAAAAAACTCTTCTGTAAATGGTTTCATAGAATCATACAATCATAGAGTTGGAAGAGACCTCAAGGGCCATACAGTCCAACCCCCTGCCATGCAGGAATACACAATCAAATCATTCCTGACAAATAGCCATCCAGCCTCTCTTTAAAAACCTCCAAAGAAGGAGACTCCACCACACTACGAGGCAGTGTATTCCACTTCCAAACAGTTCTTACTGTCAGGAAGTTCTTCCTAATGTTTAGGTGGAATCTTTTTTCTGTAGTTTGAACCCATTGCTCCACGTCCTAGTTTCTGGAGCAGCAGAAAACAAGCTTGCTCCATCCTCAGTACAACATCCTTTCAAATATTTAAACATGGCTACTGTGTCACCTCTCAACCTTCTCTTCTCCAGACTAAACATGCCCAGCTTCCTAAGACACTCCTCATAGGGCATAATGGCTTCCAGACCTCCCACCATCCTAGTTGCCCTCCTCTGGACATGTTGCAGCTTCTCAATATCCTTCCTGAATTGTGGTACCCAGAACTGGACATGGTATTTCAGGTGAGGTCAGACCAAAGCAGAATAGAGTGACACTATTACTTCCCTTGATCTAGACACTATACTCCTATTAATGCATCCTAGAATTGCATTGACCTTTTTTTAGCTTCTGCATCACACGGCTGACTCATGTTCAGCTTGTGGTCTACTAAGACTCCTAGATCCCTTTCACATGTATTGTCATCAAGCCAGGTGTCGCCCATCCTACATGTGTCCATTTCATTTTTACTGCTCAAATGTAGTATCCTACATTTCTCCGTGTTGAAATTCATTTTGTTAGTTTTGGCCCAACTTTCTAATCTGTTCAGGTCATTTTGGATTCTGATCTCATCCTCTGGGGTATTAGCTACCCCATATAATTGGGTATCATCTGCAAACTTGAGAAGCATACCCTCTATTCCCTCATCCATGTCATTGATAAAGATGTTGAACAGCACTGGGCCCAGGACAGAACCCTGTGGCACCCCACTGGTCACTTCTCTCCAGGATGAAGAGAAGTGACTAGTGGGGTTTAACAGTCTCCATGCTCACATGGATGGAAAGTGGTGATGTTGACAATGGCAGAAATGGAATCAGCTAGCCTTGAATCAAGAGTGTGGGCAATGGTATAATGAATCTCTCACCCATCAGTTGTTGTTTGAGTCAGTGGAGTGGAGGAGCTTCATTGCACACCAGCTAGCTGCCATTATGCATCCTGAAGAAAAGGAGATTGTACAAGGAGATACTGGATACCTCCTTGTGTCATGTTACAAAATAGTATGTATCTTCTTCTGGGGAAAGGTATTCCTGGTCAACATCAGCATAAGTTACTATAAGGTTTCTGGACAGAATCTCTAGTCTTTTCTTCTTTGAATGTTCTCCAAGCAATGGGGGCACAGAATACCAATATTTGTAACATACTGTATGGAGCAATTTTTTTTGTGGGGAGGGGATGAGACAGCAATTGGTATTTACAATCAACTAATATATAAGATGGAATGAGAAAAAATGGCATTTGTTATAAGCCATAATCAAGTTTTCACTTCCTGAATTCCTATGAAATTAGAGTCACATAAATGGAAGAACAAGGTGTATTTTTGTTACCTCCTCCTCCTGTCATGTTCTTTTCAGTTGTTTCTATCATCCTCTCTTAATGTATTTGTGTTAATTTTTTATTTATGTCTCAAAAGCATTAATGCATATCAAATGAACAAATAGCATACACATCATAAATTAGTTAACAAACACACAACAACAACAACAACGAATGTGAGAATTTTACCAGGGTTATCCATCATGTAAAATCCCTAACATATACTGTCTTAAATCTTATTAGTAAGTCTCAGCTTGAGTAGACCCATTGGATCAATTGTTGCCTGGTGACTCAATAGGTGGATATATCCCATTGATTAAATTTAGTGCACTCTCACGGAGACTAAGGTTTGTCTAGATGACAGCATATAATGCTGATTCCTGCATATTATTGCAAATTTGTAGCAGCGTTCATTTGTCTCCACAGTCTTTTGACAAAACCGATAGTATGTGAAGCTATCAGTGTTCACAGTGCTTGCAAATCAAGATGGTGGCCGAGTAAATTAGCATGTTATTTTCCTCCAAAAGTTGTTGACACTGCACAGTATGTTTTTTTTAAAAAAACTTTAAAGCAAAGGTGCACAAGTGTGACCTTCTGTTTTTTAAAAAGAACTATTTGGTCACCTTGGAGCAGCAAAAAAGTGCACGATTGGCAACATGAAAATCCGAAATGGCACTTCTGGTTGCTTCCTTGCCTGAAAGCCCACCCTCAATGCATGTCCAAGCAATAAGCTATCCACATCCATTCCTCTCCGAGAATGCGCAGCATCCCAAATCAATTCTCCAAATGAGTGGTAATGCACATTACCATGCATTATTTTTTTTAAAAAAAACTTTTGGAAAAACCCCAAAGGCTTTTCCCATGTAGTTTTTGGATTTTTTTTGGTCTCCCCTCCTCCTTAATACCATGAATCTTATATAGATCCCATTGGGACAAAAGGTATTCTCCTTGAATTCTATGAGGAGTATTTTCACTGTCTAGATAACCGTGAACAATATTGTTCTGGCTATTGTCATAATCAAGCTATAGTATCTTTCCATTGAGAGCCATGAGGAGTCGGAGGAATGCATACCTGTCCATTATCATTTAAAAATGGAATAAAGATGTACCATGTTTCATAACAAAATGTCTGCAGCAAAGTCCTAAATCAGTGGAAGAGCCTCTATGTCTTTCGAGGATGACACAGCCAAATGAAGAAAACACACTAGTGAGGGCAGGACACCCACCCCAAACAATGTTGTTTCTGTTCTCCCTCATGGGATGCTAATCTCAAAAGAAGAGGAAGCCTGAACGCTACTACTGTGGTTGATCAGGCTTCACAAGTATTGCATTTCAGAGAAGGATGTCCAACATCATTTTTATCCCAGCAGGTTTTGCTACAGGTCATGTGCTAGGTCCATACCAATCAGTGACACTGAGCCTGAAATCTCTATGGACTTTATCAGACTAAATATTCAATAATGTTTCTGTCCCACCAAAAGCTAAAAGCATACGTGTCCTGGCAGAATAACCCTATCAGACCTACCTCCAGCAGCTTGAAAAGGCAGCCCCAGCATTAACAGAGCACAAACAGAGCTCCGTTCACTTCTGTGCTCATAATCTTGATGATTCTCATGAGAAGATGTGAGCGTAGTAAATTTTAAAAAATACAGAAACATACAGACACAAAATGTACACATGAGCATAGAAAAATGCTTTAAAACTTAAAAAGTAAACTGGGGAGGTTCTTAAAAAGAGTGTCTCCTACCTGGCTGTTGTGTTCTCACACAGAAGTGTTCTGGCATTCATGCTGAAATCGTGAAAGGACAAAGGCACGAGGTTTCAAATACTGGTAATACTGGCAAAAAAAGTGCCACAGGAGATCTACTGATGGCTTGGCCCATCCAAAAAAAAAGAAAAAAAAAAGAAAAAGAAAAGAAAAGAAAAGAAAGAAAGAACAGCTTATTCCCTACACATGATCTCCTGCCAGAGGGAAGAAAGAGAGCAGCTTCTGGACAGCCAGTTTCCTGCCAGTTTCCAGGCCAGTTTCCTGCCAGGGAGAAGAAGGAGAGCAGCTTCTGGACAGCCATTTTGACTATCGGGAGAGGCTGCTTGTTGCTGAGGCGCAAGCCTAATGGTGCACGCCATTCAGTGACCAAACAAAAATACAGCATACCTAGAAGTACAGCTTAGTGTTCTCAGCATTACCTAAGAGTTTTTAGATTACCTAAAAGCTCTCACCATGGACACTGAGGGGGCTGCAGCAGTCACCTGCAACACTTGTGTGATGTTTGTCTTCTTGCCTACAGACATGGAGAACTTCACATGCATCAAGTGCAAGCTGGTAGCCCTCTTGGAGGAGAAAGTCCAGCAGCTGGAGACACGGGTAGCTACACTTCAACAGATTCGTGAGCAAGAGGTTTTCCTCAACAGAACAGAATGACCAGTCTTGGACGGGGACCGCACAGAGGAAGTGGCTGCGGAGAAAAGGGTCACTTCACAGACATAGGAAGGAAACAGCTGGAGGAATGTCACACACAGAACAAGAAAACCCAGGGATCTTTCCAGCAGCCTGCAGCTACAGAATCGATTCGAAGCACTTTCCCTTATCAAGGACAACGGGGAAGAACAGCATGGACAGACTTCAGAGGTAGAGCAGGGGACCATGAGAGTACCGCTGCAAGGAACAGCAGCTGCAAAGCCTCGGTGGAGGCGTGTGGTGGTGGTGGGGGACTCCTTGTTGTGGGGTACAGAAGCAGTGGTTTGTGGGCCTGACAAGATGACTCGGGAGGTATGTGGTCTCCCTAGGGCAAAGATCTGTGATGTGACGGAGAGGCTGACAAGACTAGTCAAGCCTACGGATCATTACCTCTTCCTTTTGGTCCATGTGGGAACCAATGATACTGCAAGGCACAGCTTTCCCAAGATCAAAAGAGATTATGAGGCCCTGTGGAGGAAGCTGAAAGAAATGGATGCACAGCTTATCATCTCGTCTCTTCTGCCAGTTGAACGGCATGGTCCAGGAAGGGAGAGGAAAATAGCCGACATAAACAACTGGCTCTATAGATGGTGTCACCGAGAACAATTTGGATTCTTGGATCATGGACTGCGCTTCCATGAGGGGGGACTTCTGGCAAGAGATGGGGTGCATCTTACGCCATTTGGAAGAAACATTTTTGCCAACAGTCTCAAGAATTTGATCAGGAGGGCTTTAAACTGAGTCATATGGGGGGAGGGAGACAGTAGTCTGAAAGGCAAAAGGGCTGGAGAAAATAGTCAAACTGTCATAGAGGGAACAAGGCAAACAGCGCAAGGACCCAACAGTGGGAGGCAAAAAAACTTGCACAGGCAGCAAGTAAAGGGAACACATGGTCTTAGATGTCTCTACACTAATGCACAGAGCATGGGAAATAAGAAAGATGAACTTGAACTCCTAGCATTACAAAACAAATATGATATAATAGGCATTACTGAAATCTGGTGGGATGAGTCTCATAACTGGAATGTAGGAATAGAGGGGTATAACCTTTATAAAAGAAACAGGCCAAACAGGAAAGGAGGAGGAATAGCATTATATGTCAGGGATATTTACACCAGTGAAGAGATCCATGACATCAATACTGGAAGCCTGGTGGAGAGCATCTGGATAAAAATTAAAGGGGAGGGAAACAACAGGGATGTTATTGTGGGACTCTACTACAGACCCCCAAGTCAGACGGAGGAATTAGATGATGCCTTTCTAGAACAGATGAACACACATGCAGAAAGGAGAAATGTAGTAGTGATGGGTGACTTCAACTATCCTGATATTTGCTGGCAATCTAACTCAACCAAAACTTCAAGGTCTAGCAAATTCCTAACTTGCCTGGAAGACAATTTCATGGTCCAAAAGGGGGAAGAGGCAACAAGGGGGTCAGCTATTTTAGGTCTGATCCTAACCAACAGAGATGACCTGGTTAATGGGGTGCAAGTGGTGGGATCCTTAGGTGAGTGTGATCATGTTCTCCTGGAGTTTGTTATACAATGGAAAGGAGAAGCCAGGCACAGTCAGACATGCATTCTTGACTTTAGGAGAGCTGATTTCAATAAACTCAGGGAAATACTGGGGGTGATCCCATGGTCAGGAATACTAAAAGAGAAGAGCTCTCAAGACGGATGGGACTTTCTCAAAAGGGAGATACTGAAGGCACAATTTCAAACAGTACCATTGAGGAAGAAAAATGGGAGGTGTCTCAAGAAACCAGGATGGATGACTAAAGAACTTTCAACGGAGCTAAGTTTTAAACAGAACATGTATAGGAAATGGAAAAACGGGGAAATCACCAAAGAAGAATTCAAACAGATAGCAAACACGTGTAGGAGTAAAGTCAGAAAAGCTAAAGCACAGAATGAGCTCAGGCTTGCTTGGGATTTTAAGAACAATAAAAAGGGTTTTTTTGGGTATGTCCACAAGAAAAGGAGTAAGAAGGGTATGTTTAGCCTGGAAAAAAGACAGTTAAGAGGTGATATGATAGCCCTGTTTAAGTATTTGAAGGGGTGTCACATTGAGGATGGAGCAAGCTTGTTTTCTGCTGCTCTAGAGATAGGAACATGGAGCAATGGATGCAAGCTCCAGGAAGAGAGATTCCACCTCAACATGAGGAGGAACTTTTTGACAGTAAGAGCTGTTCAGCAGTGGAACGCACTCCCTCGGAGCATGGTGGGGTCTCCTTCCTTGGAGGTCTTTAAACAGAGGCTGGATGGCCATCTGTGGGGATACTTTGATCGTGATTTCCTGCATGGCAGGGGGTTGGACTGGATGGCCCTCATGGTCTCTTCCAATTCTGCAATTCTATGATTCTATGATTCTAAGGAAATGATAGGGCCACTACGTGGAGAAGATGGCAAAATGTTAACAGGGGACAGAGAGAAGGCAGAATTACTCAACACCTTCTTTGCCTCAGTGTTTTCAGAAAAGGAAAAGGGGGACCAACCTGAGGTGAATGGAACAGAGGACACAATAGGGGATATCCAGCTAAGAATAAGCAAATAGGTTGTACAGGAATACCTTCATAATCTAAATGAATTTAAATCTCCAGGAGCAGATGAACTACATCCAAGAGTATTAAAAGAACTGGCAAATGTGATCTCAGAGCCGTTGGCAATAATCTTTGAGAATTCCTGGAGAACAAGAGAAGGCCCAGCAGACTGGAGGAGGGCAAACGTTGTCCCCATCTTCAAAAAGGGGGGAAAAGAGGATCCCAACAATTATCGTCCAGTTAGTCTGACATCAATACCAGGGAAGATTCTAGAACAGATCATTAAACAGAGAGTCTGCGAACATTTAGAAGGCAATGCCATAATCACAAAGAGTCAGCATAGGTTTCAGAGTAACAAGTCATGCCGGACTAATCTGATCTCTTTTTTTGATAAAATTACCAGCTTGGTAGATGATGGGAATGCTGTGAACATTGCGTACCTTGATTTCAGTAAGGCCTTTGACAAGGTTCCCCATTACATTCTTGCAAACAAGCTTGTAAAATGTGGGCTAGACAAGTTAACTGTTCAATGGATTCGTAATTGGTTGACCGGCTGAACCCAAAGGGTGCTCAGCAGTGGCTACTCTTCGTCTTGGAAGGATGTGACCAGTGGGGTGCCACAGGGTTCTGTCCTGGGCCCAGTGCTATTCAACATCTTTATCAATGACTTGGATGAGCGAATTAGGGCATACTTACCAAATTTGCAGATGACACCAAATTAGGAGCAGTAGCCAATACCCTAGAGGACAGGATCAAAATTCAGAATGACCTGGATAGACTGGAGAGCTGGGCCAAAGCTAACAAAATGAAATTCAACACAGAGAAATGTAAAGTACTGCACTTAGGGCGGAAAAATGAAATGCATAGATATAGGATAAGAGAGACGTGGCTGAACGAGACTACGTGCGAAAGGGATCTAGGAGTCCTCATAGATCACAAGTTGAACATGAGTCAACAGTGTGATGCGGCAGCTAAAAAGGCCAATGCGATTTTGGGCTGTATCAATAGAAGTATATTATCTAGATCAAGGGAAGTAATAGTGCCACTCTATTCTGCCTTGGTCAGACCTCACCTGGAGTACTGTGTCCAGTTCTGGTCACCACAATTCAAAAAGGATATTGACAGATTGGAGCATGTCCAGAGAAAGGGAACTAAAATGGTGAAAGGTCTGGAAACGATGCCTTATGAGGAGAGACTTAGGGAGCTTTGTATGTTTAGCCTGGAAAAAAGATGGTTAAGAGGCGATATGATGGCCCTGTTTAAGTATTTGAAGGGGTGTCACGTTGAGGATGGTGCAGGCTTGTTTTCTGCTGCTCCAGAGACTGGAACACGGAGCAATGGATGCGAGCTTCAGGAACAGAGATTCCACCTCAACACTAGGAGGAACTTTTTGACAGTAAGAGCTGTTCGGCAGTGGAACGCACCCCCTCGGAGCATGGTGGGGTCTCCTTCCTTGGAGGTCTTTAAACAGAGGCTGGATTGCCATCTGTCGGGGATGCTTTGATCAAGATTTCTTGCTTGGCAGGGAGTTGGACTGGATGGCCCTCTTGTTCTCTTCCAACTCTACAATTCATTGATTCTATTTTCACGAATGGACGTCGTCTGATATGTGCACCCTTTTGCATTCATTAGGCATCGTTATGATGTCTTATTTGCTACATCTGATAAAGTCCTAATTTGGGACTGAGTTTAATTGCAGACTTCAGTGGCTTAAGACATCTAAGTAAAAAGGTTTTGGGAAACCTCTATGCCTCCCACCCCCCATGCCTATAGTGATTTTTTTAAATATCTAGACAAGGGCTTGGAATCATGGATCCCTCCAGATTTTGCTGGACTGTCCACTCAGAGCAGCCCAGTTAGCATAGCCAATGGTGAGGAATTCTTGCAGTTGCAGTTCCAGAACATCAGGTGGTCCTTGATCTAGCCTCATGATCCTGGTCTAGCATGAAGAAAAGTCCAGGCGAACTCTAAAGCTTGTGTTATACTTTTAAAAATGAATTTATAGTTGATCCTTCTGAGGGTATTTTTTACCTTTGGATCAAGAAAATCTCTTTCTTTTTTGGAACTGTTTTGTGAAGGTGATTCAGCTGTGGTACATTTGGGTGAAGAAAGAAAAGAAAAGAAAATGTTCTCCTATTGACTAGGGCCGTGTTGAGGAAGGGGGGAGTAAAAATAAATAGGCTTGGCTGATGTACCATTCTTGGTATCTCCTCCCACCCCCACCCCCAGAACTAAGCAATGCAAATTAGATTATATTGTATGTTCACAAACATGTGACAAAGTTCATTGCCTCACCTCCCCATCCAGAATCTCTTTTCTTTCCCTTTTCCCCCTCCACAAGTCTCAAATGAGTACATCTTTTCTCGTTGGGGATTCATTTCTAGCACATCACTTTGGATTATTGTGTTGCATTGAGAGAAATTATAAGAGTGATATTTTCTTTGACTGACACATCGCCCAGCATAGTTAACAACTTTAATTATCCTTGTCATTTCCAGAATGAGCAGAGAAGAAATGTATAAAATCAACAGAAGTATGTCAGCTGGTTATTACTTACCAAAGAGCCTTCCTTTTATCTACTTTCTCTCAGGTGGAAACCATTCTTTCTATTAAATAGGGAAGTAGTTCAAAAACTGAGGCATGTCACTATCTTCATGAGATGTACGTACTTGCACTCCTGCCTTCCTGCCCCCCTCCATGTGTGTGGGTGGGTGCTTGTGTTTTGGGAGGGCATTTACTAACTTTCAAATTTCTTTTTTGCATCACATCACTTTGGTGTTGATGCCTCAGCACACTTTCAGCCCTGTCTGTTTTCATTGTCCAAGATCCTTCATCAAGGAGACAGCATGTAATTTTACATATAAGAAGTTATGTGACAGTTGCATCATGATACTTCATTAATGAATTGTGTCATTGCAGAAGTAAACATGTATGTGCATCCACACTCAGTATGTGGATCAGCACATGTAAATGTGCAATGCACAATGTATATCTGTATGTTCAAATATGCCAAATGGCTGCACAAGGACATTTTGCTTCCACAATCGTTGAATGCAGACATGGCCCATTGGATAAAAATGTCCAACTGCTTTGATAACTGAAGTTAATGCATCTCTATGAGCTGTTTGACAGTGGAATACACTGCCTTGAAGTGTGGTGGGGTCTCCTTCTTTGGAGGTTTTTAAACAGAGGCTGGATGGCCATCTGTTGGGAATGCTTTGATTGTGTATTCCTGCAAGGCAGGGGGTTGGAATGGATGTCCCTTGTGGTTTCTTCCAACTCTGTGATTCTATGACAGCCACAGAATTCTCACCATTGTCTCTACTGAATGTTTCAATGGAACCTATTTCTACTACAGTGGACCCTCTATATCTGCAGGTTTAATGTCTGCAGATTTGAGCATCCACGGATCGCCACTGCATACCTAAAATGGCGACACCCATACCTAAAATGTTGGCACCCATACTTAAAATGGCCACTCTCATTTATTAATATGGAACTCTACTATCCATGGTTTTTGCTATGCACAGAGAGTTCTGGAACCAAACCCCTGTGGATATGGAGGGCTCACTGTATTGTTGTTGTGCGTCTTCAAATCATTTCCAACTTACAGGGACTCTAAGGCCATCCTCAGTGTGGTCTGTTGGTTTGAGGGCTGGACTACAACTCTGGAGAACAGGGTTCAAATCTTTGCTCAGCCATGGGCACCTACTGGGTAACCTTGGGCAAATCATTCTCTCTTAGGACTTTTCCAAAAGGGGTGGGGGAACCGCGAGGATGTCAGGAGAAGAACAGGGCTGTTGTGCTTACAGAGCCCCATTTCAGATGACACGGTCCTCCTCCGTCCTCCTCCCAACCTTCTCCCATGCTGTGGGCACCACTTTTTATTGATGGAAAACCTCCATCAATAAAAAGTGGTGCCTGCAGCATGGGGGAAGGTCGGGAGGAGGATGGAGGAGGACGGGGCTGTCTGAAACAGGGCTCTGTAAGCGCAACAGCCCCATTCTTCTCCCAACCTCCTCAGGGGTTTTCCCCCCATTTGAAAAAATCCATAGACTCAGAGGAAGGCAATGGCAGATTACCCAGTGAATTAATCTTACCAAGGAAACACCATGTAGGTTCACTTTAGGGTCACCATAAGTTGGAAATGTCTTGAAGGCCCACAGCATCAACAAAGGCAATCTTATTGTTGTTGTTTTGGGGGTGTGATTTGTTCAGAGGGGGGGTTGAGAGAGTGTGATTTGCCCAAGGTCAACCAGTGGGTTTCCATGGTCAAGCATGGATTTGAACCTGGTTTCCCATAAACCTAGTCCAGCACTCCAACTGCTATACAACACTGACTCCTCTTTCCTCTGTTAACAAGAAAGGGGTGGGGAAGGGAAACTTCATCAAAATAATACAGTGTATACCACCTCCTAGAGGAATTCCCCTGTTCAGAATTCCAGTCAGCTAACTTGTCATGCTCTCCTCCAAGACACTGTAAGTCAATGGATCTCAACATGTCTGATGTATCTTACAACCCACCACTCTGTCCAAAAAAAGAAAAGAAAAAAAAAAGGAAAAGAAAAAAAAGGGGGGGTGTCTCAATGATAGGACTGCTTTTCCAAAGAAAGGTATTTGTGTGTTCACATGCATTCAGTCATTATAGTTATTACCTATGGCAGTGACAGTTCCCCATTGGTGAGGCAGTGAATCTTGCTGAAATAAAAACTTTTTTGCCTGCTGGTGAAAGGAGAGCAGGGAGGGGACCAGCCTAGCCTTTGGAGGAAGGGAGTTCCAGAAGGTGGGAGCAGCCTCTGAGAAGGCTCTCTCTTGTGTCCTCATCAAGCGAGCCTGGGATGATGACAGGATAGAGTGAAAGCCTTCCCCTGGGGATCTTAAAATTCTGGCAGGTTCATATCGGGAGATATGGTCTTCCAAATAGCTTGGACTCAAGCCATACAGGGCTTTATAGGTCATGACCAGCACTTTGAATTCTGCTTGGAAATGAATCAGTCGCCAGTGAAGCTGTTTTAACACAAGGTTTATATTATCCCTATAGCTAGCTCCAGTCAGCATTCTGGCTGCAGAATTCTGGACCCACTGAAGTTTCTGAACAGTTTCCAAAGGCAGCCCCACATAGAGTGTATTACAGTAATCCAAATAGGATGTAATCAAGGCATGTGTTGCCGTGGCCAGATCTGAAGTCTCAAGGAACGGGCGCATCTGGTGCACTAGTTTTAACTGTGCAAAAATGTTTTAAAATGTTCCACCTGACTTTAACTGTTTTGTCTCAAATTGCTATATTGTTTAAAATGATGTCAGTCAATTTAAATCATTTCCCTCCATTTTATACTGTTTAAACTGGCTGCACTGATTTTACTGTATGCTGCTTTTCTGAGCTGGAACTGGCTGCAATTCAAGGCCTCCCATTACCCAGCTGTTGGGATCAGGAGTGTTGTCCCTGAGATAGACTGGGATGAATTTGTGGTTTAAGGGCTCAGTTCTATCACATGCTGTGAGAGAATGCTGGAACCATTTGCTAAGGGACTCATATTCTCCAACTGTCCCAGTTTGGCAGGGACAGTCCCGATTAATCTTCTGTTGTCTTACTTCTTCAGCTGCTTTAAAAATGTCTCAGTTTCCCCCTTCATCTTGGCTTACTTCAATTTCTGCAAACTGAGTTCAAAGTGCAAAAGTTGTATAAACTCAATTAACAATGGGAGATTATCTCACAAGGCAAAAAGTGGAATTAAAGCAGGGTAGTTAGCTGTATGGCCAAGCCTTATCAAATGACATTGTCATCCTGTTGCTTGTGTGTAAACATCCCGTTAGTCTGACACTCCTTTTCACTGATGGGGAAAACCCATCAATAAACTCTTAATATTGCTGCTATTCTAGGAGTTTACTGGTGCAATAAGTCTTCACTTCAATGCTGGCATTAGAAGTGTCACCAGGGGCCACCCCTCCCACTTGTTATTCCAGAGCAGGCTAACTCCGTTCCTGTCAGTTTTTTTTTTTAATATTTTGCTATGGTTTGAGTAATTACAGCAAGGTGATAAAAATAATTTTAAAATGTTTTCTGCCATATTTATGCAAACATTGCAATTATTATTTTTTTTAAAAAAAGGCAAGGAGTTAGCTTGCTTTGGAATAGCGAGGGGGAGGCAGAGGGAAGAGAATCAAGCCCTGTCTTCCCATGTGACTGCTGTAATGCTGGCATTGAAGAAAGAGACTTAACGCACTAGGGGAGTCTGCAAAATAGAGCAGTTGTGCAAAAGAAGAGAGGTGCAATACTCAACGTTTTCAAAATGGTATGTTATTTCTTTCCTTTTATAACACTACTAGTTGTACACAGCATAACATACACCACTAAAAAACTCCCCCAAAATACCCAGTAGACCTCACAACAGCCCTGTAAGGTAGGCTGATGGATTTTTAAATTACTTCTCCCCCTCTTCAGTGTTTGACACTTTTCCTGGAATTGCCACTGCCAGTTGACTGTCTGGGTCCTATCTCAGCAGCGGCATCCCATCCACTGTTAGTTGACCACTGTTAGTTGACTGTCTGGGTCCCATCACAGGAGCAATCACAGCATCCCACCACCACTGCCAGTTGACTGCCTGGGTCCCAATCTAGGCCACAGATTGAGTGGCAGGAGTGGATTGTGAGGTGGAGAGGGAATTTGCATGTGGGTGGTGATTGGTTGGGTGTGTTTCCTGAGCAGCCAATCAGCACACCAGGAGAGGAAACATACCAAGGTCTATTTGTCAGGATCATCCATGAATTCTGAGACATAGAGTAGAGTTCATGGAGGATCCCGACAGTTTGTTGGTTTGAGACTGGTTCTGCCTTGGGCCTCTGGAATGTCTGGGAGATGTTGGTTACCATGGGAACGCTGGTCATCCCGGGAGCTCAAGGCCGGACAGATGGTTTGGCGCTTCTCGCTCCCCCATAGTGTACTTTGATATGCTGTCCTCCCTTTTCTGCTTTCTCACGCTGGGTGTCTCTTATCTGTTTCCACTGTAAGCCTGATCTTTAGTTGCTGCTTTGCCTATGTCCCTTACACATGCTTCTATTCCAATAAAGAACTTTATTGAAGATATGTGAGTTTGTGTTCTGTGTACATCACAGAAAGCTGCAACTCTCAAAACTTTTATTTTTCCGTCCTGAAACTGTGGAGCCTTTACCCGCAATGTCTGAGGACGCGGAGACTGGCACGCAGATGGACCAAGAACTGATTGTGGCCAGCACCAAAGAAGCCGATGCCTCGAAGCAGGAGACTGGGGCAGAGGGGGGTGCTGTAGCCGTCGCAGCTGGAGGCACCAGCCGAGACCACTGGAGGGCTGGAAGATTTCCACTCTCCACTGAGCCCTGGGAGCTGGGGGTCGAGCTGGCTCCAGGGAGGGGCAGCCTGCCAAGCTTCGGCACTCCGGTGCGAGAGGTTTTGGGCCCCGCCTGGCCATGGGCAGGGGCTGGTCGCAGAAAAGAACGCAGGTCCCGGTGGGACAGGCCCCAGGGTGAGGGGCCTCGAGAGCCAGAAGCGAAGTTTTCCCTGGCAGAAGTTGGAGCCGAGGTTCTTCAACTGAAACAGCAAATGGGTGAGATACGGGAGGTACTCCTAGAACTCCTGCACAGAACCCCTCCGGCTCCACCAGCCCCTGGAGGGGCCCAGCCTCCCCCAGCGCAACCAGCGGCTGCCCAGGCACCTGGGGATGGGGTCCCCGCTCAGCCTCCTGATGTCCCTGGCCTGCCAGCTCCTGGACCGGCTCCCCCTGTGGGGGCTGGACCAGTTGAGCCGCAGGAGCGACCCCGGGGCTGGAAACACCGGCATCTGAAGGCGAAGTTTGATGGGGATCCAGCAAAACTACCCTACTTCATGACTCAAGTGGTGAGTTACATGACTCAGTGGGAAGGGGAGTTCCAGTCCGAGGCTGAGAAGGTGCAGTATGTGTCCAACCAATTGGAGGGCGAGGCGGCCCAGTGGTTGGTGGGACTTTATGATATGGGAGCCCCTGAACTGGGTAATTACCAAGAGTTCCTGATGGCTCTCAGGGCCCAGTTCGAAGATCCTTTAAGAGGGAAGTGCGCTCGGGGGAAGCTTAGGAGCCTGAAGCAAGGTACGATGACAGTGGCAGAGTACGCGGCTGAGTTCCGCCGCCTGGCCAGCCAAGTGCCTGAGTGGTCAGAAGAGGTCAAGTTGCAGTTTTTCCAGGAGGGACTGAATCCTGACATTCTAGAGTGGGCCCTGTTCCAGGGAGACCCCAAAACCCTCCTGGGGTGGGTGCATCTAGCTGGTGAAGTGGAGTCTGTGAAAGGCAGCATCAAGATGTTGCGCCGCCAGGCAGGGACGGAGGGGAAGTCCTCAGGGTCCCCGGGGAAGAAGACCAAGGCAGGGCACTCAGGGGGAGCCACCACCGGAGAGTCCGAATGAGAGCGAAGGATGAGAAAGGGCCTGTGCCTACATTGTGGGAAGAGCAGACATTGCATAGCGGAGTGCCCAGAGAGGAGTCCTCGGGAGCAACCCGCCGCCGCCAAGCCAGCGCGGAGCGAGGGGAGAACCGGGTCCGCCAAGACTCCCTCCAAGCCCAAGCCCAAAGCGACGGCCAGGGCCCTGGAGTCAGGCCATGAGGCCGGGGAGTCTTCAGATGATCCCGAGGATAGTGGGTCCTACTCCTCCGACGCTGAGCCGGCGGGAAACGGGCCCAGCCCGCCCTATTGAGCGCCCGAGGGCGGGCTAATCCGGAAGGGTACCCGGATGCAGTGGTGAGTGGAGTGAAGGGCCCATTCTTTATCAAAGCTCGAGTGGAGGTTGGAGGGGAGGGCCCCACCCATAAAGTAATGTTAATGATTGACTCTGATTGTACCCAAGTGCTCATCCACCCCTCCTTAGTCAGTGAACTGAACGTTAATACTGTTAAGCTGGACAAGCCCGTGTGGCTGTCTCAGATGGATGGGGGGATGATGAAGGGGGGCCCCGCCAGGTGCAAAACTGGCCCCATGAACATGAGGATGGGAACCCACCAGGAGGAACTGCAGTTTGTGATTGCTCCAGGTTTAGTCCCCGCGGCAGTCATGGGTCTGAACTGGCTAAAGTACCACAACCCCACCATAGACTGGATAAAAGAGACACTGACTTTTACAGACCCACTGTGTACCAAGGAGCACGGGGTGGGGGGAGGATCCCCAGGGGACGGGGGCCCCCTGGAGGGTGAGTCACAGAACTACACGACTGCCTTAGTAAAAGGGGAGCTGAAAGGACTGCCAGTGGAGTACAAGGCATGGCAATATGTGTTTGAGGAGAGGGAGTGTGACATTTTGCCACCCCACTGGGCTTTTGACTGTGCCATTGAGATACTCTCAGAGTCCAGCCTACCTAAGCCTCGCATTTATTCTATGACCCCAGCTGAAATGGAGGCGCTCCGAGAGTTCATAGACAAAAACTTAGCCCGAGGGTTCATTAGGCCCTCAACCTCGCCTGTGGGGGCTCTGGTGATGTTTAGGCGCAAAGCAGATGGGGGGCTTCGTTTGATTCAGGATTACAGAGGGCTAAATGTGATTAGTGTCTCCAACCAGTACCCCCTGCCCCTGATGAAGGACATATTAGCCCATCTCTCCAAAGGGAAGATTTTCACGAAGCTGGATCTGCGGGAGGCCTACTACAGAGTACGGATTCGGGAAGGGGACAAATGGAAGACTGCATTTAATTGCCCCTTGGGGGCTTTTGAGTTCCTCGTCATGCCTTTCGGCCTAAAAGGGGCCCCTGGCATTTTTCAGAACTTAATTAATGATGTGTTATGTGATTTTCTGTACAAAGGGGTGTTGGTATACCTTGATGATGTGTTGATTTATTCTGAGGATTACACGTCCCATGTGAAACTGGTGAAAAAGGTGCTTGCCAGGTTGGGGGAAAATCATCTGTATGCAAAAATGTCCAAGTGTGAGTTTCATCAAAGCCGTTTGGATTATTTAGGGTACTGCATCTCAAACAAAGGGATTGAAATGGACCCAGAGAAGGTAAAGGGGGTCTTGGCATGGGAAGCCCCTAGAACCAGGAAACAGTTACAGAGCTTCCTGGGATTTGCTAATTTTTATCGGTCCTTCGTCCCTGACTTTGCGTCGGTAGCCCTTCCCCTGACAGATTTCCTGAAAACCAAAGATGGGAAAGGCAAAAGTTCCAAGCACAGTAAAGGGGACAAACCTCCCCAAAAGATAGTGTGGTCACCACAGTGCCAACAAGCATTTGACAAATTGAAATCCCTTTTCACTTCTGAGCCAATTCTCAAGCACCCCGATCCCTCCCAGCCTTTCATGGTCCAAGTGGACGCCTCAGATGTAGCGATGGGTGGTGTTCTGTTGCAAAAGGGGGAGGAAGGGGATTTGAGACCATGTGCCTACTTGTCCAGAAAGTTCAATGAAACTGAACAAAATTGGCCGGTGTGGGAGAAGGAGGCAGGTGCTATCAAGTTGGCACTAGAGACTTGGCGCCACCTACTGGAGGGCTCACCCAAACCGTTTGAAGTTTGGACTGATCACAAGAATTTGGAAGTATTGGCTACCCCTAGACGTTTGAGCCCCAGGCAGGTCAGGTGGGCCAGTTTCTTTTACCGATTTAATTTCAGTCTGAAATTTATCCCGGGGAAAAGGAATTTTCTGGCTGATGCTTTGTCCAGGCTACCGCAGCATGAGAGTAAGAGTAAGGAGGTCATTGACACCGTTTTTTCTCCTTCCCACTTGGGACTAGCAGTCCTCACACGGAGCAAAGCCAAGCAACAGAAATCCACTGCTAGCCCTGCTGTGGAGCTTGGATCAAATGGAATTGACTGTGGCTCGCCCTTGGTGCCTGGACCTGAGCCCCAGCCCTTGAACCCCGACCCACCTTCCCCAGACCCGGGGCCCCAGGCAGTGACTCCTACGGTGGAAGGTTCTGCCCCACCTACAGGTTCTCAAGGGGAGAAAGGGGGGTGGCATTCCCAATTGGCCTCGGAACTGCCCATGGATCAGTGGTTCCTGGCTCACCCCAATGAGGTGACAGTGAGGGAGGGTTTGGCCTGGAAAGGAGATCGCCTGTATGTTCCTGAGGTCTTGAGAACGAGCATCCTCAAGCAGTGCCATGATGTCAAGAGTGCGGGGCATTTTGGGTATCTCAAAACTTTGCATTTGGCCCGGAGACAGTTTTGGTGGCCCCGAATGAGGAAGGAGGTGGAGGAATATGTGAAGGGGTGTACCCCTTGTGCAGTGGCAAAAGGGGGGTCAGGGAAGCCCAAAGGTTTGCTCCAACCTCTACCTACCCCAACCAAGCCCTGGGAGGTCATTAGCATGGATTTTATTGTTGAATTACCAGAGAGTAGGGAAAATATGGTTATTTGCGTGGTTACTGATTTGTTCTCAAAACAAGCGCATTTTGTGGCCTGTCAGAAACTCCCCACGGCCTCCCAATTAGCCAAGTTGTTCATTCAGCATATTTATCGGATTCATGGCATTCCAGCCAAGATTGTGTCTGATCGGGGGGCCCAATTTACCTCACAGTTTTGGAAGGCTTTCACAAACCTTCTAGGGGTGGAGCTCGGTCTTAGTAGCTCCCATCATCCCCAGTTGGACGGGCAAACAGAACGAACAAATCAGACTCTTGAACAATACCTAAGATGTTATGTGAGTTTCCAACAGTCTGATTGGGTTGATCTTCTGCCTTTTGCTGAAGTGGCCTACAATAATGCCACTCACCAGAGCACTGGTCTCTCGCCGTTCAAGGTTGTGTCTGGACATGATTTCGGTCCCCTGCCTTTGTTGGAGGGGTCCTCCAACTCCGACCCTGTTTCGGTCTCCCAGTGGAGTCAAAAGGTCAGAGATGCGTGGCCTCATGTAATCTCGGCCTTAGACTTTGTCAAAGCATGCTACAAACATTATGCTGATCAAAAGCGGGACCCTTCTCCTAGATATGAGGTGGGGGATCTGGTTTATTTGTCCACCAAGTTCCTTAAGTGCCCCCAACCCTCCAAAAAATTGGGAGCCAAATACATTGGGCCTTTTCATGTTGTTAGGATGGTAAATCTTGTGGCTTTTGAACTGTCTTTACCTAAGTTGTACCGTCATGTGCATCCTGTGTTTCATTCCAGCCTGCTCAAGCCCGCGAGCCCTCCGGACAAACACCATCCGGCACCAGAACCTGCTTCTCAGCCGATCCTGGTGGATCAGGACCAGCATTTTGAAATCTCTGAGATCCTGGACTCTAGGCTTCATCGGGGAGGGTTACAGTATTTGGTGAAGTGGAAACACCTGCCTTTGGTCCATGCGGAGTGAGTAGCTTCTGAACATGTCAATGCCAAACGCTAATTGCGAAAGTTTCATGCCTGCTTTCCCGATAAGCCAGGTTGAAAGGGGGGGGTTGATCTTCAGGGGGGCAGTATGTCAGGATCATCCATGAATTCTGAGACATAGAGTAGAGTTCATGGAGGATCCTGACAGTTTGTTGGTTTGAGACTGGTTCTGCCTTGGGCCTCTGGAATGTCTGGGAGATGTTGGTTACCATGGGAACGCTGGTCATCCCAGGAGCTCAAGGCCGGACAGATGGTTTGGCGCTTCTCGCTCCCCCATAGTGTACTTTGATATGCTGTCCTCCCTTTTCTGCTTTCTCACGCTGGGTGTCTCTTATCTGTTTCCACTGTAAGCCTGATCTTTAGTTGCAGCTTTGCCTATGTCCCTTACACATGCTTCTATTCCAATAAAGAACTTTATTGAAGATATGTGAGTTTGTGTTCTGTGTACATCACACTATTGTACGTACCCAAGAGTTATATATATATATATATATATATATATTGCTGTGGCAAAACAGCCTTATGTGATAATCTCCTTTAGCAGGTGGGGGAGGGAGAGAAGAATGGGTGGAATCTTGCCCCTCCCAGGAGGCTCAGGCAAAATCAAACTGTTGTATCCTCTCCTAGCTTGTGTGTTCTTCCTCGTTAATAATGCTTGCCATCTTGACCACACTCTGTTGTGGCTTGGCCACATGTCTCCTGGTTTTCATCTGTGATGCATCCTCTCCTGAAGGCCACCTATTGCATCATTTCCCACTGGAGTGAGCTACTGGGTCAGGTCCAGGGTCCACTTTTAGGCCTTGGAACCCTCCAGGGGCCATAGGGATACAAAAAAATAAATAAAACAACCCACCAAAAGTGACTGGAAATTCACTCCTGGTTGTAATATATATATATATATATATATATATATATATATATTACATATATATGTATGTACATATATATGTATGTACATATATATGTATGTACATATATACATATGTACATATATACATATATACATATATAAAACAGTACAGTACAGTACAGTACAGTACAGACCTTGCAACCTATTTAAAAGAGAAATCATTACAGCTGGTGGCTTCCAGGAGCAGGAACTTCCTTCTTTCTTTGTGCAGCAAAAAATCAGTCTAGGGATTCTGGAGATGTTTTGGGTCAGGAAAAAAATCTCAGGAATCCACATACAACCCAGGGCTGGACTCTGCCTACCCCATTGTACCACTTTATAGTAGTAATATGTGACATTTTTGATACCAAACAAACCACCTTCTGAGGTGGAATATTTCACTGTCAAACAACTCTTACCATTGTTACCCAAAGAGGTAGGGTGCTTTAGAACCCCACTCGTGATGCCAAAACTATATTAATATTTGGGAGAAATGTTATTATGAACTCAAATGGAAGGCTGTGAGAGGAGGGTAACTTCTGAATCTTTACAACTATGTATACCAGTACATATGTAAATGTACTGTATGAAATGTACTGTATGAAATGTAAAGTACTGCACTTAGGGCGGAAAAATAAAATGCATAGATATAAGATGGGAGAGACCTGGCTGAATGAGACTACGTGTGAAAGGGATCTAGGAGTCCTAGTAGACTACAAGTTGAACATGAGTCAACAGTGTGATGCGGCAGCTAAAAAGGCCAATGTGATTTTGGGCTGTATCAATAGAAGTATAGTATCTAGATCAAGGGAAGTAATAGTGCCGCTCTATTCTGCCTTGGTCAGACCTCACCTAGAATACTGTGTCCAGTTCTGGGCACCACAATTCAAAAAGGATATTGACAAATTGGAGCATGTCCAGAGAAGGGCAACTAAAATGGTGAAAGGTCTGGAAACCATGCCTTATGAGGAGAGACTTAGGGAGCTGGGTATGTTTAGCCTGGAAAAAAGAAGGTTAAGAGGCGATATGGTAGCCCTGTTTAAGTATTTGAAGGGGTGTCACGCTGAGGATGGAGCAGGCTTGTTTTCTGCTGCTCCAGAGACTGGAACACGGAGCAATGGATGCAAGCTCCAGGAACAGAGATTCCACCTCAACATTAGGAAGAACTTTTTGACAGTAAGAGCTGTTCAGCAGCAGAACACACTCCTTCAGAGGATGGTGGGGTCTCCTTCCTTGGAGGTCTTTAAACAGAGGCTGGATTGCCGTCTGTCGGGGATACTTTGATCAAGATTTCCTGCGTGGCAGGGAGTTGGACTGGATGGCCCTCGTGGTCTCTTCCAACTCTACAATTCTATGATTCTATGATTCTATGATTCTAATTGCAGAGAACTCCAGGTTAAAGTGAAATAAAATATTTTTGGAAATAACACAAAAAGCATTCACACACACAACACACATGCACAAGAATAAAACAAGTCTATCAAAGAGTTAAGGTAGAAATGTTTGATAGATCAATAGATTTGGGAAATAGGGTAATAGGTACTAGTCAGGAGTTTCAAAGTATTCAGACTGAGATACACTGGAAGTTCTGATCCAGGGGCACACTGAGAAAGAGAGTGGCTGGTCTCATCCACAGTGGCACACTTTTCTATTGTTGGAGGGCTAATATTTATACCCTGATTCATGTCCTGAAGGGGGCATTTTAGCTAGAACAAACCTTAGATGGCTTCTCACTGAATAGATGAAGGAAACTGAAACTTGGCTGATTGATGTTAATGCCTGGGTGATAGAACTTGATAGGTTTCTGACAATCTCACATTTCAGGACATCAGGGGATTCTGAAGGATATTTTCTGGGGACTTTGGTTGGAAAGATCTTTTGAACCTATTGTGTGACTCACCTCTGAAGGGCCCAAGAAGGAATTAGTACATACCTCCTTAATGGTTTAGTTTACTAAGGGGCTTCCGCTCAATCCTAGCTTGGGCTTGCTTGCTAAAATATTTTTAAGACACCTTCCCAGGTCCTTATGAATACCACCTGACCTCATTTTGGATCACCCCAGTCTACTTGACCCCTTTGAAGTATCCAGTATTTCCAATTATGAGATATTAGTAGGGCATGCTAACATGTCAAAAAGCTCTTACCATCATAAAGTTGAGTCAGAGTCTCCCTTCTTGTGGTTTGACCCCATTGGCTTGAGGCCTGTCCTGCTGTCTGGGGGAGCAGAAGAAAAGCCTTGTTCATCTTAAGTCCCCAAATGGGAACTGAAGACTTGAAGAATCAGCTGGAAGTTCTCAAGTTTCTTTCTCTCCACCTCACCCCATCTTTTGCCCTCAAAAGGTCAAAAGATAGACTGAGAAATAATAAGTGGCCCAATAACACACCCAGGGCATTGTGGCTGAATGAGGTTTTGGACCTATGGCACACTGATTAACAGTGACCACACAGTGGCTTTTAAATAAATTTCTGATACTTCTTACATCTTATCATGTACTTCCACTTGCCACTACGTAATGCATTCAATCTTGGATGGAAGAGATGAACTATTCAAAGATGTCCAAGGGCAGAGGTGGCTTCTAGGTCAGTGGAGCACCAAATCTGTTCTGATGTTTAGTCCAAACTTCAAAGGAGCTCTCCAAGGTGCTACACCCCATCCCTAAAATAATCCCAGCACCTTGGAGAGCACCTTTACAGTCCTGACTAAACCCCAGAGTGGATTTACTATTTCCTCATCAGTCCCACCAGCCTTCATTGTCGGAGCCTGTCTTTCTTCTTAACTTGGTATGGAGGGGTTAAGGATCCCTCTCCTGATTTGCCTGCAGCTTGAAATAAATTTAGCACTTCATAAGCCAAGCTGTGAGCAGGACTGATTGTGTTGGCCCTTTTAGAAACCTTTGCGGAGTATAAAATGAAGCTCTGCTTAGCTGCTGACCACTGCTTTGCATTCTTCACCTCCTCCCCTTCCCTAGAAATGAGTGTGAGATTCAGATATGTAATAACACCTGCTGACTCCAACAGCCCCCGTCTCTTGACATTTTTTTTTAATGAATCAGCATTAGGAGTCTGTGGTCTGTCTTCCCTCCCCACACATACATTTTCTTAACTGATTGCTCCTGAATTGCATAACAGATGAATATGTATCATTGGTGCTACTTCTCTCCCCATTCCACACCATCCTCTTCTTTCTTCTTTGTCTCTGCACTTCATTTAAAGGTTTACATGAAAATTTAGCCTTTTAAAGGGGAGTGCCTGTGTTGTTCTCTGTCACTTGGTGTGATGCTTGCTGTGGGGAGGGAGGGGTCCTTGTATGAGCATGGGAAGTTTGGATCTCATATCAAAGGGTTTATGGCTAATGATTTTAAGTATGGTTGAATTTTATTGCTCCTCCAGTAGGCTAAAACCTTCCACAACTCTTTGACCTCTTTCCAGTCAATCCAATTCCATCTAATGCTATGTGACTAATATGGTGGATATTTAATCTACTTTTGCTGCTGAAATTACTTTTGAGTTGCAGAGTGGATTTTTTCTTTTTTCTTTATTGTCTCTCTCTCTCTGTTTGTGTAGGGGGGGCATGCTTGCAGTCTCCTTCAGGGACTGCAAGGATGCGCATATATTTAGAGTTTGTGACAGAAAAAAAATAGTTTGGAGTATTATTTTTCTTGATACTTTAATACTTAATATTTATTACTTACATATAAATTTACTTGTAAGTGAGGAAGTAACTGTATTTTGAAACTAACAACAAAGTGAAAATAAAACAATAAATTGGACATTTTTATTCATATATTTACCTATCTATTAATTTTGGGCTTGTGTATATGAGACAATAAAATGTGGATTGGTGCACAGTAATGCCAATTCACAGTAGCTTTTATTTGTCTCCATGGGTTTTTTGAAGATTGCAGGCATGCAAAGTCATATGTATTTGATGTGAATCAAGCTGGAGGGCACAAGTGAACAAGATTTCCTGCGTGGCAGGGGGTTGGACTGGATGGCCCTCGTGGTCTCTTCCAACTCTACAATTCTATGATTCTATGATTCTAGTTGTCTTTATATTGTCACCAGTTAAAAAAGCATATTCATGGTGTGGAAATGGGATCTTAAATACACAGAATAAAAGGGGGGGGGGGAGAAAAGATTGTTTCATTGCCTCAGAAATTGATTGCTATGGCAAAAATCTAACATGGTAGTTCGAGGTACTTGCCTTATCAGCAAGCTCCATCCCCTGTGCATGTCCAGCCAATCAGCTTTTCATTTCCGCTCTTATAGGGAATGTGTTTCAAAACAAATGGGTTGTTCCAACTAGTGGGAATGTGCATTTCCTTCTGAATTTTTAAAAATATGTTTTTGGTGTTTTTGCCCCCCTTCCAAATATGGTGGATTGATATGGGATCCCATTGGGACAAATCATATTCTCCTCAATTCTATGAAGAGTATTTTTGCCATTTAGACAACCCCTTAAATCTAACCTTTCTTTGAATATGGGACCCAAGGCATCATAATCCCTTACACTTCAACCACACTTCAGTATGTTGCATTTTGCCCAATCAAATTAAATAATACTGATTGATTGTAATGGGCAGGTCTAGCCTTTCAAGCATTTAAATCAGAAATGGGCAGCATGTGACTTTTCAGATGCTATTTGGATTGCAACTTCATTTATTCTTCACCGCTGGAAACATTGGCTGGTTGTAACCCAATAACATCTGGAAGGCCTTGTTCACTCTTGCACAAGAGCAGACGTTGGTCAAATGTAGCCCTGGTGCCACATCTGGACCTCTAAAGATGTTTTTGTCTCCCCCAGCACAATGAGATAGCCCAAATTAACATTTTTTTCTGGCCAAAAAATTTATGAAATTTCTGCTCCAGAAACCTTTGTGGTGCAAAAAAGTGAAAATACCCCTCATGGAATTTGCTAGGAATCCTACCTGTTTAAAAGAGTTATGTTCATTCTCTCTGCCAAGCCATACTTCATTGGAATGTAGGGTTGTGTAGTTTGATGCTCAATGCCATGCTCCTTTAAAAATCCATCAAACTCAGCATTGACAAATTATTTGCTATTTTCAGTATGTAATATATAATAATAATAATAATAAATAAAATTTTATTTATATCCCGCCCCTCTGCAACGCAATCGGTTCTTGGGTTTGTAGCCAAATTATTAGAAACACAATTAGAGTACTCTTTGAATTTTGGAAAAACTTGGTTTTTCTCTCTGAAAAGGTAAGTGTATATATATCTCCAGAATTCTTCAATAATAGTCAGAAAATAAGAACTTCCATTTGCAGACCTTTGGCTGAATGGTCCACAAAAATCAGCCAGATTTTTGGCCAGCTAGATGACACAAATCTAGTGGCTTGGTGGACAGTCTTAGTCAGTGATGGCACTAAGGGGTTCAGAGAGACCTCTTCACACCTGATGACACCATCAGAGGGAGGGGTAACACCAGCTTTAGTAATGTCACAGGTCCTAGTTGCCTTTACTTTTAAACATTCTATACATCTTTTATTGTTAGAGCACACTTTGAACTTAAAGTCCCTTGAAAGTTCCTGATTGGCAAATTTCTTAATGTATTATACACTATGATGCTCCAATCTGTGATGACACAAATTCAAAGTCTTTATGATTGCATTGGGTCATGTTCTTTGCAAATGAATTGGCAATTTCCTTCTCATAGCATTCATTCCTTAATGCTTTTTAAAGTATTAAATCTTCGCCATTGAAACCAAAACAGGACTCCTTCCTGAACTGACATTCAGTACCTCCTTGACTGCAACTGACTGAAATAAAAACAAACAAACAAGCAGGCAGCATCAAGTTACAAAGTAAACAAATTTACTAATTGTTTTTAGAATGTACATACACTTGAAGTATCTTGTACATCTTAACTAATGAAAAGATGATATAAAGGATAGAACTGCAGTGAGCCTAACACTTTAACTCATTCTCTAGTAGGATAGAATTCAGACATGGCCATCTTAGTCTGGATAAGTACCGTATATATTCCGGTGTATAAGATGACTGGGCGCATAAGATGACCCCCCCATTTTTAAGTTAAAATATAGACTTTGCCCCCCCCCTCTGTCCAGCCAGCCACCTGGCTGGAAAGCCTGCCCCCCACCAGCCAGCCAGCTCAGTGGCTGTAGATGATGGAATAGTCTGTGAAATTAAAGGACTGAGAACAGCTAAAAAAGCATGGGATACTTTGAAAAATCTCTGTGGTGTTCAGTCTTTGGAAAGTAAGGTTTCATTAATAATGAAGTTGGTTAATATGAAGCTATCAAATCCAAAATTTTTGAATGAGCACATTAATGATTTTAGAGCCACATTGGCAGACTTGGAAACTCCTGGAGAGGAAATCCCCAAAACTATGCAAATGAAAATCTTCCTGGCAAGTTTACCAAAATACAATCCGTCAATGGAGGGCAATTAATACTTCAAAGGCAAAGCAGTCATTCTCACAGCAGGGGGAAGGATCTTCTGGGCATATAAGATGACCCCCCACTTTTGAGGAGATTTTTAAGTGTTAATAAGCAGTCTTATACGCAGGAATATACGATATGTAAAGGGATATTGCACCATCTTTGAGACTAATTGGGAGAAAGTTTGTACCAAAGCTTTCATAGAAAGAGGGCTTATTTACATGAGCCAGGAGACACTGGCTCCCTGCCAGAATATCCTGCATCTAGATATGGCCCATGCCCCCCACCCCCTCATTACCTAAAGAAAACAGACCAGCATCCAAACAGAATACTGGCCCATCACTGCCGCCTCCACAACTAATGCTGCTGCCATTTTCTCTGCTAATGCAAAAGTTAGAAAGGGTGCCCACAATATGTGATGCAGGCCCCCTGCATGTGACCAGCCTTGGTCGCATGCTGAGGGACCCCTGCCTGGCTTCTGGGAGAGCCAGGGAGCTGGCAGAAGCAGTGAGGCACAATGTTCCTGGATGGGCTTTGCAGATACACAGGACCTGATCTGGCAGTACTGGATTGAACTGGGCATTATCTTATATCACTGTAAAGGGTCCCTCATTTCAGCCCTATATCTGCCCCAGGCATAATTTGGACTGTCTAGGGGCAGATCAGGATAAATGCCCTGCATTGTTTTGACTGCAGAGATCTGGAACAGGGGAAGCTGGCTTATTTGGACCTTGTAGGTAAGCCTTGAGTCTATTTCATCAGATGCATGGACTGAAATACCTATGGACAAACATTTATACCCATGAATGGGCGTGTGTGTGTGAATAGTAATAGACATGCAAAATGTGTGGGTATGGTGATGAGGTGACATGTTCAGCTTTAACAGTGGTTATTGGGGGACAAAGTTGGGAGGAAAGATATTGCCTAAAGCCAAGATGAGTTGATAACCTGGTGGAGGGCGTTCTTGTAATGCATTATGCTGCTGGCTGGGAATCAGAAAGGAGTTGTGATAAAATGGGCAAAAGATCCTTCATAAAGCTAGGGTGTTAACTCGTGTTATAATATCTGTAGCATGGAAACCATTGTCTCTGTTCAGCCGTCTGTCCATGGAATGGAGTTTGTGGATATATCCCAATTCTGCTGTTTCTCTTTCCAATCTCCCTTTGAAGTTGGATTCCCCCCCTTTTTTGGGACTGATAAGCACAGCACTTTCTAGCATGGAGAGCACATGTTGTATCTGACTATCATGTAGGTGTTAAAGATGAGATACAACTCTGAAAAACAGACTCTCCTGAAATAGGGGACAACTCTAATTTAGAATTAACACAATGAATATAAAGGGTTTCAAACTAGGAAGAGTGAAGCACTTACTTTGGGCTTAGATCATTTTTTATTTTTTTATTTGTTTGTTCTAAAGTAAAACACTAGCTGTTTCCTTCAATATGAAGAAATATTCAGAATGGGAAAATATTTGGCTGTTGGGTAAATTCTTATAAAAAGGATCTGAAATAAAAATCTTATCCATCACAGACAGGAATGGTTGGAGTCCTCCAGATGTTTTGGACAGCAACTTCCAGCTTTCATCATCATTGGATATGCTAGCAAGGAACTGGAGAGCTGGGCCAAAGCTAACAAAATGAAATTCAATACGGAGAAATGTAAGGTACTGCACTTAGGGCGGAAAAATGAAATGCATAGATACAGGATGGGGGAGACCTGGATAAATGAGACTACCTGCGAAAGGGATCTAGGAGTCCTAGTAGACCACAAGTTGAACATGAGCCAACAGTGCGATGCAGGAGCTAAAAAGGTCAAGGCAATTTTGGGCTGCATCAATAGAGGTATAGTGTCTAGATCAGAAGTAATAGTGCCACTCTATTCTGTCTTGGTTAGGCCTCATCTAGAATACTGTGTCCAGTTCTAGGCACCACAATTCAAAAAGGATATTGACAAAGTGGAGCGTGTCCAGAGGAGGGCAACTAAAATGGTGAAAGTTCTGGAAACCATGCCTTATGAGGAAAGACTTAGGGAGCTGGGTATGTTTGGCCTGGAAAAAAAGACATTTAAGGGGCAATATGATAGCCCTGTTTAAGTATTTGAAGGGGTGTCACATTGAGGAGGGAGCAAGCTTGTTTTCTGCTGCTCCAGAGACTAGAACATGGAGCAATGGATGAAAGCTCCAGGAACAGAGATTCCACCTCAACATTAGGGGGAACTTTTTGGCAGTAAGAGCTGTTCGGCAGTGGAACATACTCCCTTGGAGCATGGTGGGGTCTCCTTCCTTGGAGGTCTTTAAACAGAGGCTGGATGGCCATCTGTCGGGGATGCTTTGATCAAGATTTCCTGCGTGGCAGGGGGTTGGACTGGATGGCCCTTGTGGT
This sequence comes from Gambelia wislizenii, assembly GCA_030847615.1. Classification (NCBI taxonomy): domain Eukaryota; kingdom Metazoa; phylum Chordata; class Lepidosauria; order Squamata; family Crotaphytidae; genus Gambelia; species Gambelia wislizenii. The sequence continues at coordinate 17,997,861 of JAUMIR010000009.1, read as the reverse complement.
CTTTTCCCACTCTACAATTCTATGATTCTATGATTCTGTGATCATCTGGAGGTCCATATGATTATCACCACTGTGCTCTCTCTCTCTCCCCCCCCCCTTTTAAAGGATTTCAGCATGATTTTACCATGGAAAAGTTGCATACAAAACATGGGAGTAATGAGGGCGTTAGTTCAGTTTGGTCCAAGTCAACAGTGAGGACTTCAGCTCAAGTTTAGCTCAAAGACTCCTCTTTGAAACCCTAGAGAAAAAAATGCCAGTCAAAAATAGATCATACTGGGCTTGATGAACCACTGGTCTGACTGCAGCCTCATATAGAATCATGTTCATATTTTATTGAAGTTTTGAACAGCAAGCAGATTTTTAAAAAATGAATTATAGCTAGAAGGTAATTTGTCTTTATCTATTTTCATCGTAAGTATTTGACAAGCAGGTTTGTTACTTATACTGTACAAAGACATTTTTGTTTAAAAGGGGGGGGGACACAGTGCTGTACTAGCACATGACAAAATGATCCAAAGTGACAACCCCCATTTGTGGTTAATTTATAGACAAATGAATTTCCAGCAGGTACAAATCAAGGTGTAAAGTGCTATATTATAACAGATTTCCATGCCATATGCATTTGCTTTTGCAGATGACGGTGAGGAAATGATTGAAATAAAATGGACATTTTGTTTCCAAATTAAAGAAATGCTGTTAATTAAAAAAAAAACCTTTCAAAGTTACCTCTTATAATCAGAAGATTGTGAAGTTGAAGACTTTCATGGCCGGCATCCAGAGATTTTCCTTGGGTTTTTTCTGGGCTTTGAGGCTGTGTTCTGGAATAGTTTCTTTCTGACATTTCGCCTGGAGCTGTGGCTGGCATCTTCAGAAAATACCAGCCACAAATGCAGGTGAAACGTCAGAAAGAAACTATTCCAGAACACGGCCTCACAGCCCGGAAAATAACCCAAGGAAAATCAATCAGAAGATCATTCCTTTCCATGGGCTCTTTCATATATTCAACATTTATTTTTAGGGTGGTTTACTTTTAAACCCTTTTAAGTACAGTTTTATCAATTATCAGATTAATCTTTCCCTTCAGTAGGGGAATCCACACTTATGTATACCACCAACATTATTAGCCTGGCTTTCGCAGGCAGTGGTGGTTCCAGGTACCGGTAGATTGAGTCAAAATGCTACCTCTATTGGTGCCCTCCTCTTTCTCCTCACTGAGGAGATTATTAGAATGGGGGGGGGGATAGTATCCCCATCTCATAATCTCTTCTCCCACCCTGCTCCCATCCCCATCCTGGCACAGTAACAAAAAATTTCAAGCTTACCTTAATCGTGTGATGCTTCCTCCCCCTCGGAAGTCCAGGAGTGAATGGAGCTCTCACGGAGCTGCATTCACTTCCTTGTTGAAATCCTGGACTGTTTGTGGAGAGGACAAGCATGTGGGAAATTCAAAATTAAAATGAAAGATACACTTTAAAAAATAAAACCAAACACCTAAACATACCTAAAAGTTTACAAGTAACAGGGGGATGGTACAAAAAAGTGTGCCACTTACTTGGATATCTCCATCGCACCCGGAAGTGTTTGGCACAGACCTCACACTGATGCTGGCATCGCACCAGCATAATGGGGCACCTTTTCACTCGCCCATCGTTCTGTGACAGAAACGGAATGGGTGATCTATTGACGGCTCAGCCCATCAATAAAAAGAACCGCTGGCAGAACGGGAGCAGCATGGGTGCATAACGACATGGGGACAATGCCATTTGAAAAATAAGCCCTTTAGCGATCTCCTGCCATCGTTGTCATGCCATATTTACAGCGTCTGATAATCTCCTGAGACTTTGGTATCCACCCATTTGCTTCACTAGACCTCTAGGTCCTCAAATCACCATCAAATACCAGAGCAAAAGAGAGAGCCAGGTAGAATTTTTTCCTCCTTCACTTTGCATCTCTCAAGGTGGGGTGGTCAGAAGCATCCCAGGCTCTGAGAATCCAGGACCAAAATGAGACCCTAGAGAGGAGGTCCTTGTGAAGTCACAGAGGCAAGACAGGGCAGGGTTATATGGAGTGATGAACTGCTTCTGGGCCAGGTGATAGTGGAAATGGGCATGAGGGGAGGCTGTGTAAATGGCCAGATAATATTGCAATCCAGACATTGCAATAACGTTTTCATTGCAATGAAAAACACTTTTTACTTTGGTCATTAACCAGTCAATAAAGTATTTCTTTTTATTAGTGGCTTAACCCCATCAATAAAAAAGTGAAGTCTTGTTTATGCCAGTGCTATGCCCCGGAACGGCTGAGGACACAGGCAACTGATTATATATATATATATATATATATATATATATATACATATACATATATATATATATATATATATACATATACATATATATATATATATATATATATATATATATATATTTGCTGCAGTTCCCCACATCTGATAAAGTCCAATGACTCTGGGAGACCATAGTCTCTGCTCATCCATGGAAACCCCCTGCATGACCTTGGGCAAGTCACATTCTCCCAGCCTGAGTTGAAGGCAATGGCACCCCCCCCAAAAAAAAAAAATTCTTGCCAAGAAAACCCCATGACCAGGTTGCCTTAGGATCACCATAAGTAAGAAATGACTTGGAAGCACAGAACAAGAGTTGCAGCAGCTGTCATCATTCTGGTTAGGCCTGGTATGGAGAAAATGTAGTCTGTGAGCCAAATGTAGCCTGTGGGATCCCATTTCAAAGACCCATCCCCCAAGAAAGTCCCTATTCAAAACAGACAATTTGCAGCCCCAGCTATCCCCAAACTACCACCCAAACATGGTGCCTTGGCTCCCTTTGCCCTTACAATCTCTAGCCCCTCCTAAACTTTTTTTCAGTTGAAACCTGGAACTTGAAGTGATGTCTTGTTGCAGAAGAAGAAAGACTGTGGCCCACAGGATGGGTCATGGTACACCACATTTGCCCACCTTTGCTTTAGGCCAGTGGTTTCCAAACTTTGCTCTTCCAGGTGTTTTGGACTTCAACTCCCAGAAACCCTAGCCCGCTTGTCCAGTTCTGGAAGCTGAAGTCCAAACTTTCAGGAATTCTGGAAGCTGAAGTCCAAAACACCTGGAGGACCAAAGTTTAGAAACCACTGCTTTAAGCCTTGCATCCTGTGTGGCCTTACTTGCATCACACATGACAAGTGACACGTTCTTCTTGATCTTATGATGGGTGCTGCTGGGCCTTGTGGAAAGCTCCCTGTCCATCCCCCCCTCACCCACAACACATTGGTGGAGCACAGTGTCTAGGTATCCTTCTTCCCACCATCATAGGAGTTGGTAGATCAGGTCCTGATCTCCCACAAAAGCATTCCATCAAAAAAGAATACAAACACTGAAGCCTGAGTATGAAGCACTGAATGCAAGCACTGATGCCTGAGACATGTATTTGCAACCCTAGAGAGGAGGTTCTTCTGAACCTCCTATGTATTAGATTGCAAGACTAGGACTGGAATCTTGCTTTATAAGATGCACATGTGACATGTAGCTACGTCTCTGTAGGTATCTCTCTTGATGCTAGCTCCCCTGAACCTTTTCAGTGCTGCAGCCCCTGCCATGTGGCCATTTCCATGTTGTTGGAAAGGAAAGGGATCAATGGAGACCTACCCAGCCATTTCTGTGTTGTTCTAAAGCAAGGAGATCAATGCAGAGATGTCTAGCTACTTTCTTGTAGTTGGACACATTGCAAACGATATCTACAGGGACCTCATGCACTATGTAGTGTTATTATTATTTTTTAAAATGTATATTTTCTTTTATACTGTTTTTACATCAACTAAAATGCACTCATTTCATACTATTTTTCAAATGAATGCATTTTAACAAATGCACATTTGTGAAACTTACCCATGGAGTTGTGCACATTTCTCACCACAATGTTCACTGCAAACTTTCCAGATGCCAAGATATCTGAGGCAAGACACATTCTTCTTTTTCTGTCAGTATTGATAAGGGCAAAATGGGTATTTTTGATTTCATAGTGCACATCCAATAAATGCCTTCCTCATTTCTAATCTAGGACACAGTTGTGAAAAACAGCAGGAAGGTTTTCTCTGAGTTAACTGTGGTAAGGCACCAGCCAAACAGCAATGGAGAATTCTTGTTATATATTTGCTTGAGGAATTTTCATTAGTTCAAGTTACATTTCTTATACTGACCAGCTGGGATAAAAACAATTGAGATAGCCTGTTAGAATGGCTGCCACTAGGTAACAGTTGAGAGACAGCCAAAGACAGCTGTCAGCAGAGACAGTGGAATGAGCTTGTTTCTCTTCTTTCCCTCTGCTCTAATGTTCAGAAGATGTTTTGCAGGTTCTGCAAAACTTCACACAATTTCCCTCCTCTTCTTTGACCACAGCACAGTGACACAAAACTCATGCTCCTGACTGGTTTGGGAACTCCCAGCTGGAAAGAACATTTGTGAATAATTGGATAACAAGCAAACAAACAAACAAAGCAGGGCTCCTAAATGGGGAAACCCTGATGAAGAAAATCCTGGATGGATGAAAATCTTCACAGTACAGGACTTAGTCTGCAAGAAAATTGCACAAGAGGTATTTGAACAGAAAACAGAGGCCAAGATCCTGCCTCAGACTATGAAGCAAAACCTTACAACTAGCTGTACCTGGCATAACAGCCACCATTAAAAATTCTCCCCAAAATGCATGGTAGACCTCATGACAACCCTGTAAGGTAGGCTGGTGGATTTTTAAATTCCTCCTCCCCCTTCTCAGCATTCCACACTTTTCCTAGCATTGCTGAGGGTGACTCGCTCTGTTGCCCTGCTGTCACTGTGACTGAAGCCACCACCATTTCACTGCCTGAATCCCATCATAGGCAGCCCACAGCACCACCATTTGACTGCCTGGGTCCTGTCACAGCAGTAGAAGTGGTGTCCTGCTGCCACCACCAGTTGACTGCCTGGATCCCATCACAGTCCCATGACTGGTGAGTAGCTGAGGGAATGAAAAGATGGAGGGAGGGGTCCTTTTGCGTCAGGGGTGTAGATGCAGATTGAGTGGCAGGAGTGGATGGTGAGGTGGCAAGGGAATTTGCATTTGGGTGGTGATTGGTTGTGTGTGTTTCCTGAGCAGCCAATCAGCATACTGGGAAAGGCAACATACCCACGAGTTTTATATATGTAGATAGATGGCAGAGCTATGCCACTGACATGATACACAACCATGATAGTTAATTGCAATCATACACAATGGGGAACTGTGCAACATGCCCCATTATACAACAGGGCCTCCCATTGTGCAATGGGAAAAATTGCACATCAGAACATGGTGTGCATTGAGATGCATTATGCATCAGGACATATTGGCAAAGGCCATGCTATTCAGCCACTATTCACAATGACACAGCTACATCTCTGTCCCCCTACTGAGAATATGAACTATGCACAACAGCCCAATTCGAATTATGTGACCATAGGTTTGCAATGACATAACGTCCCAATAGGATGCCAACCTAAATTTTCTGCACAGAAGTTATTGCTGTGCAGGAAACAAGCAACCTACACAGAAAGAAAGTTTCCTGAACAGAAAACATCATCATCATCATCATCATCATTTTATTATTTTCTGTACAGACAACATGTGTGTGGTTTTTTCACATACTAAATCCTGAACTGCAAACAGTTTTTGAGGATGCGCTCTCTGCTGGGAGAAATGAGTTTAAATTATTTATTCTTGCCGCTGTAGATGAAATGTATGATCTTCATCTCAAGCCTGGTTATCTTTAAGAGTTTAGTTTGAACACTGCTATGAATTCGGTTCTGATATACTGTTCCCATGCCACCATCTTAACATATTGGTCTGAATCCTATTAGTTAGCCATAACTAGAGTAGACTCATTAAATCAATTGTTGAATGGTGAGTAAACAAATAGGCATATCCCATTGATTTAATGGCTCTCTGGTATTGGGGGACTAACAATAAGATTCAGGCTCTTATGCATATGCTTGTTCCATAAAGAGTAGTGAAGCTGATCTCATAGAAGATTCATTGAATCCATTATACCATGGTGAAACAACACATAGGTAAATCCCACTGACTCAATGGGTCTTCTCCAGTGGGGACTAACAAAAGGTTTCAGCCCCTTATGTGCAAGCTGGTTCCATAAAGAGCAGTGAAGTTGATCTCATGGAAGAGAAGAGCTTGGGCTTACCACCTCTTTCTCTTTTGTTTAATCACAGTAATCTATGCACAAAATGATGTTCATTTCCATAATAAAGACTGGGCACAAAAAAGGAGGGAGGAGGTAAATATATGAATGTCTGCTTTGAAAACTTTCCTCGCCAGTGCTGGATACTTCCTCTCTTTGATGTATTTTGAATATGTGGGATGCATTAGTGCTCTTTAATTTTCCTATTTCCTAACATTTTTGACAGTTAGTGGCAAAGAGCTAGCCATAGCATTTGTGTTATATTTGGCGTGGAGCTGTCAAAATGTTTCCTTAAGGGAAGATGCTCATGGGGAGATTTCTTTCTTTACATTTTTTTTTTAAGAAGCCATGTTTTGCTTCTTTGGCCAGCAAGGAGGATCATTTGAATTAAACATGCAAATCCACCACATTGAAACTTGGAACAGATGGAGATGAGCAATGTAAAGTCAAACAGAACTGGTCCAGGCTCAAGTGTCATACTTGCAACATGTGAGGAAAGATAGATGTTCAGGCTTGCATCAACCAAAGCACTCACCAAAGCCCGTTGTTGTTGTTGTTGTTGTTGTTGCTGCTGCTGCTGCTGCTGTTTGCCATCAAGTCAACTTTAATTTAATGATAACTCTATGAGTGAGAGACCTCCAAGTTCCCTGGTCATCAACTACCCTGCTCAGGCCTTACAAACTCAAGGCCATGACTTCTTTGATTGAATCAATCTACTTGTAGTATGCTCTCCCCACTACTGTCTTACATTTTGCCAAGCATTTGTCATCTTTTCTAGTTAGTCATGTCATCTCAGTACATATATTGTGTACTGATTTGACAAAGAAAACCAGTGTGGTATGTAGAAGTTAGAGCATGACTAGAGAAAACTAGGGGGTTGTCCAAATGGTGAAAGAACTCCTCACAGAATGTGAGGAGAATCCTACCTGTCTTAATGGCATTCTGCCTGATTTCATCATATTGTGGGTGGCCAAAACCAACAAAAACTCTCCAGAAAAGCCTTAGTGGCTTTCCCCATCTTTAAAAAATAATAATGAGGGTGCACATTTCTGCTTGTTAGGACTAGCGACTTGACCTGATTCGCTTGCCCAAATCAGAGGAAACACAAATCTGATTGACTGGATGAGCACAGGGGGTGGGAATTACTAGCAAGGCAAGTACCTGCTGCTGCCACATTGGATTTTTGCCTAAGTGGGCAAGCACTAAAGCAAGAAAATTGGGTATTTTTTTTCTCTTTCTGCTTTTGTGTTAAAGTGAAAAAGATCACTCAACTGCACCTTGGATATCCTTTTTTTTTAAAGGCCATCAATGGAAAATTCAGGTGAGTACAAATGTGAGTAAATCACTCATAGTTGCCATGTTTCCTAGTGGGCATGCAGAACTTAACGGGACAGAAAAACCATTAGGTCAGGTTGCAGCTGCTGTGAAATGTCATTACTACTATGTGCTCTGTTTTTTCATGGGATCATATAGACATGAGCACCCTTGGGCCATCTTTTGCCATCTGTCAGCCTAACCTCCCTTGTAGATTGTTGTGAGGAGAGTTGTCCATAGGATGAGTGATATAAAATTAGTTAACCAATCAAAAACCTAGCTCTACTCTTTCCCCTAAGTTCTTAGTTACAATAATGGTAAACTGAAACAGTTGACAAAAGAAAATCCACAAAACACACCCTGAAAAGAAACAGCATCTTCAACATTCCAGTGGAAGATGTACAGAAGGAAAAAGAGGAGGGAAGAGGAAAGGAAGGAAGAGGCAGAAAAATCCTTGACTCAATTTGCTTAGCATTTCAGAAATGAGGAGTATGGAACCATCCCCTACTCCTAGCCCTTTCTATTCCATTCTGAGACAATAAAAAAGAGCAGGGACTGAGTTCGTGACTTCAGCTAATGTGTGGGTCAGTGCTTGGAGTTTTACTTTGAAAAAGAATGAGGATAGTGACACATTAAAGCTCATCTCTAACCGAGCAGTGGTTGGTTGATACTCTGGATTCCAGAGCATTCTCCTACTGTTTTTGAGTTATAAATGGCTTCATGTCATGTTACTCATACTTATTAAAAGGAACATTAAACCTCCATGTGTGGGTCTGACATAGGAAGAGGCAGTCCCTCTGGCTGTGGGTGCCAAGTGATATAGGAATCTTAAGGGTTAAAATAAGCACCTTGAATGTTGCAGAGTGATATAGATTTGTTGTGTGCCTTCTAGTCATTTCCAGCTTATGGTAACCCTAAGGCAGCACTATCACAGGGTTTTCTTGGTAAGATTTGATCAGAAGGGGTTCGCCTTTGCCTTCCTTTGAGGCTGAGACAGTATGACTTGGGCTTCCATGACCAAGTGGGGATTTGAACTCTGGTCTCCAGAGTTGTAGTCCAATGCTCAAACTACTATAGTAATACCATGATATGTGATACAGAGTGCGACTTTTGAGAGCCAAGCATCCCATGACCTCCCTCCATACTGATAGATCTGTGAGTTTTGCAATCGCTCACATTCATTTTTAAAAAATGAATGTATATTTCTTTCCATCCCATATAAGGATAACATTATGGTAAGTTCTTATCACAAAAGAAGATAAACAAAATTCTTGTGCATTCCTACAAAACTCATAGATTTATTTTGTGCTTTTGTTGATGCTCTTCTAATTGCTTTTTGCCAGTTGGGTTCTGTACTTTGTATAGTTTATGGTTTCATCTTTCCCTCCTGCACACAACCTTTCATTTATTGGAATAAAAGTGCAATAAACACTTAGGTGCATAATCAAAGAAACATAAGAACAGGATTTCTAATTATAAGGGATGGAAAGAATATTTGAAAATATTCAAAAAATGGTGGGGAAACATGCTCTTGAGTGTTGAGGAACCCTGACAAGAAGAATCTTGGACTGATGAGACTCTTTGATGTGTGAGTTTTATTCTGCACAAAATTTGCATGTGCTTGTTTTGCATGGAAAGTGCATTTTATGCAGAAATATTATTTTCTCTGCAAGAAAAAAATGTTGCCTGTGCAGAACATGCTGTTTTCTGTACAAATTACCCACATGACCATTTTGTGCAGAATATATCTTGAATGGGAAATAAGGTTTGAAAACTTTGCCGTTTTTCGAAGACCTTCTCACAGTGGGAAAAGAATTGCAAAAATTACTTGATGGCTGCCTTGAAAAGAAAATTAGTGAAGAATTACATCACTATCAATCACATGGACAGCCTCTATACATAAAGAAATATCTCCTTTATGTAATTATCTGTTCTGTTCCAACAGTGGTGGATGCTTTTAAAGTTCATTTATTCAAAAGGTTGGGAAAAGTTCCCTAAAAGAGGAATATGGCAGGTTGGATGCAAAGCAGAGGAGGGAAGCAGCTGACAAATTATCAGTATTTTAAGATTTTTTACCAAACCCCCCTTAATTTCTATTATTACATTTTAATCACCCCATAAATATGTTTTTTTAAAAAAACTTATAGCTACAGATTAAATAGAATTGATACCATTTCCTCTTCCCTCAGAATGTAGGTCACAGTACATTTGTGATGGAGCTGAGAAAGAATTCTGGCAAAACTCTGAACACTCTCAACAAATTATATTTCTCAGAATTCTTTGTGGGAGGTCAAACTGGTATAAAACCAGTACAGGTATTGGCAAGGAGATATTTGATGTTACTGCTTTAAAAAATCATGAGCAGAACACAATTTCACAATTGTCTTTTGAAAATAACATCTGAAAAACTTTTTTTAAATGCTGGAATTTTAACAGATTTTGAATTTGTGAAATTTTGCTACAACCCTAGAAAGAATGCCAACTTGGGAATCTTTTTTGTGGGGGGCAATCATTAGAGGAAGCTTTGTTCAGAAATTGTCATGGTACCATTCTAGTCTCACATTTGTAGTTTCAAAATTTTGGCAACACAAATATAAAACATATGTATAGAAACAGAGTTAGAAAATTGTGTGCTGGGATTTGTCTAACTTTATTAATGATGGGGTGGGCAATTGCACCAAAAGTGTGGATGAATTTTCACACTTGCATTTCTCTGTGGGCTGCACCATCACATTCAGACAACCAGAAGTGACATGTCTTTTGTGGGTGACATTTTGGCTGATTTATTAAAACTGATGGAGACATCCCCATAATATGAGCACACATTCCACTGTTTGTCTTTGGGAAGAACAGCAGGTCAGAACGAACACTGGGCTATTGCAGAAATTGGGGGAAAGAACTCAGCATGGGAGCAATGATTTTGGAATTTAGTCCTGAGTTTAATCAAACATAGAGCCAGTCTAGATAAGGGAATACAATGTGAATTGGGATGCAGAAACACCAATTCTCAGCAGCTGTCATCTGTCTCAATGATTTTTTTTTTAAGGCAAGATCTTTTTGTGTGTGAAGCTCTTTGTGTTTCCTATTCACACAGAGGGATGCCAGTGAATCAAGATGGTGGCTGTGAGTGAATTACTCACAGTTTTGTACTCCCCAGCTTGCCCCTGCCAAACAATATATATAATATATATATATAACAATATATATATAAATATATATTGTGTGTAAAGCTCCTCATGTTACCTATTCACACAGAGGGATGCCAGTGAATCAAGATGGTGGCCGTGAGTGAATTACTCACAGTTTTGTACTCCCCAGCTTGCCCCTGCCAAACAATATATATATATAACAATATAACAATATATAACATATATATAAACAATTTATATATATTAAAAAAAAACCAACTCCAAGGTACGGAACAGCAATCTTCTGCTTAGATAATAAAAAACCAAGGAAAGAAAGCCTGTTTCATTGCCTCAGTGCACAATCACTACAGCGACAATTCAACATGGTGGTTCTGCGATCTGCTGTCTTACCAAGACCCTTACTTACTCCTGTGCACATCCGACCAATCAGCTGTCCTCTTCAGCAATGCAATGTGATGTGATTCAATTGTCCTAACAGCTGAGGGAAAAATCCTGGAGGTTTCTGCCATGGACTTTCTCCAACTTTTGCTCCCCTCCCTCCAAAAAGGATGAAACACTGCAGGATCCCATTTGGACACATGGGATTCCCCGTGGATTCTAAGAAGGTTTTCTTCACTGTCTGGACTAGCCCATGCAGACCTGAATCTGATTGGAATCCCACTTAGAGTAGGCTCATTAGATGAAAGGAAATGATCCATGCGCTGGGTCACTAGAACAGATTCAAATGATTCCACTCTAGTTGGGAGTAACAAAACCCTACATAGAATTGACCTATGCTTTTTAGGCAGGAAAGCTGTTGCATGGAACTGAGCTATGCTTTTCAGGCAGGAAAGGCAACTGGAGAAAAAGTTCTGTAAATTATTTTTGCATCCCATAATGTCTGGGGCCCATTTTCTACATACATATATGCTACCTTAAGACCTATAAGTCAAGAGTTGATAAAAATGTATATATAGGATTTTACACATATACATACATGAAAAATATTATTAACAGGTATAAAATGCTTTCTAGGAAATTAAAAGTCAACAATGCCTATTTGTAAAGTGTTGACACTGGAGCAAAATAAATGATTGCACATATCTGCAAAACTTTTCTTGTATAATTTATCTGAGTCTTTCTCTAAAAACTACCCAAATTAAACCTCCCTTGTCTGTCTCCTCTCTTGGTTGCTGAGGGGGAGTAATTATTCTTTTAAATGTATCATTTCCCCTTTGCCTCCAATCCAAGTTTTGTGAAAATATATGGTAAATATGCAAACAGCATTATGGAAAATGATTTAGGAGATTATCAGACAGGAACGGAAAAAGCGTTCCTGTCCCACAATCTCCACTCCCGCCCCTGTCCTGTCCCTGTCCTTCCACAATCACCCTCCCCACTGCACTTACCTTGGCTCATGTCAACAGGGCAGCCCAGGAGTGAAAGGAGCTCTAACATAGCTCTGTTCACTTCCTGGATCGTAATCCCGGTGATTCTTCTGAGAAGATGTAAGTGCGGTAAATTCAAAAAGAAAAAGAAAAATAATTAAAAAAGTGATAGCAAGCACAAAAACACACTTTAAAATTAAGAAGTAACCTGGGGAGGGTCATAAAAAGTGTGCCACTTACCTAGATGTCCCGATCTCACCTGGAAGTGTTCTGGCAGGGACCTCCCATTGATGCTGGAATCTCATCAGCACAACAGGGCACCTTGTTGCACACTTTCAAATCCATGACAGAAATGGAACAGCGGCATCTATTGATGGCTTCTCCCATAAATAAAAAGCAGCACTGGCAGAAGGGGAGAAAAATGGGTGCATAACAAGGGGGGACAACGTCATCTGATAAGGGAGCCCTTTTGCGATCTCCTGGCATTGCTGTAACACCACTTTTGATGTGTCTGATAATCTCATTAGTGTTGCCAGTATTTGTCATTCAAGTGATCTTTTTTCCACAAACAACTTAATAACCAAGGGCAAGATTATAGCTTCTCTTCATTGAGGTGTTTCCTCTTTTTCAAAATGTTTCCACTTCACAGTTTTCAGCATCTGACATCCTATGACCCACTGACCACAACTGACATTAGTGGTAAATCTTCTTGTCAGACTAAGCCAGGAGGGAAAAAGATTTAATAGAAATGCAAAACTACTTTCTCAGCCCTTCTCACAGCTCATATAGGAAGGAACACTCAGGTAAGGCTGCTATGCCTTAGGCTTCTGACACATTACAGAAATAATGCAGTTTGACACCACCTTAACTGCCATGGCTCAATGCTAAGGAATTCTGGGATTTGTAGTTTTGTGAGATATTTAGCTTCACTGTCAGAGAGCTCTGGTTTCGCAACAAACAACAAATCCCAGGATTCCATAGGATGGAGCCATGATAATTAAAGTTGTGTCAAACTGCATTATTTCTGCAGTGTGTCAGCAGGTTTAGTCATCCATAGCATTCCCAACAATATTTGGCTCAATGTGAAGTCGAAGACTTTCATGCCCAGCAACCATTGATTTTCCTTGGTTTTTTTTTCAGGCTGTGAGGCTGTGTTCTGGAATAGTTTCTTTCTGATGTTTCGTCTTTATCTGTGGCTGGCATCCTCTGAGAATGGTTGGGTAGGAGTGTATGTCGAGTTTATATGCTGTGACCCCCTATTAGTGTAACTGAATGGTTAGTTTCTGGGTATGGAAATGCAAGGCTCGTTAGTGTCTGTTTGGCTAATGTTGGCTGTTTGGTTGATGGGCTATTATCTGCTGGAACTCCCTCTGTCCCTGGGTGGAATTCCTTTGTAAGTGTTGAGTTTTGATTCTATTGTTCTTCAAAACTGGGAGCCAGATTTTGTTTACTTTTAAGGTTTCTTCTTTCCTGTTGAAGTTGTCCAGGTGTTTGTGGATTTCAATAGTTTCTCTGTGCATTCTGACATGATAGTTGTTGGCCTGGTCCAGAATTTCTGTGTTTTTAAATAGCACTTTGTGTCCAGGTTGGTTTATAACATGTTCTGCTACTGCTGATTTTTCTGGGTGGCCCAGTCTGCAATGTCTCTCATGTTCCTTGATTCATGTTTGCACACTGTGTTTAGTGGTCCCTATGTAGTAGTAGTAGTATTAATTTATTCGGTCATTGACCAGCAGAATCGAAATTATAGGTACAATACAATGCAATTACAATAAAAATTCAAGAATTTCTAAACATTAAAATCATACAAGTAAAAAAATAAAATCTTTTAGCACTTCAGAATAAAAGTTTGGGCATGTCCAGGGCCATACGTCATTTCTCCTGAAATTCGTTACTTCCCCTTCAGTCCTTACCAAATTGACTTTGTTATTTCCCAATGACCATGTAAAGAGGTTATATCAACAATATAGCAAAATTGGTAACTCATATAGAACCATATACGGCTAGCCTAATCAAACTGAAATGGCAACCACAATAGAAAACAGCAATTTCCAGCCATATTCTAAGAAATTACAATCACTATCTTTGGCGTCAAGAGCTAGAAGCTCAGACGTGCCCAGGGCCAGACGTCATGACTTCCTTGGTTCCATCCTTAACTGCCTCAGTCTTACAGACACACAGCTTGCCTGCATTAATTCCCATTAACCATTTGAGGTCGCAGCTTACATACAATATAGCAAAACTTAGCTATCTTAAATACAACCTCAGGTACCTGATTATTTAGAAGATTGTGGATATAAAAGGCATCAGGGTGACCAGGGTATTTCTCTAGAAGGGGGGTAATCAACAGGTGACGGATGTCTCTATAAAATTGACAATACAAAAAGACATGCTCAATGGTTTCAACTGCACCTGCATCGCAAGGACAAAGGCGGGATTCGTAGGGCACTCTCTTAAGCCTACCTTCCAAGACTGCTGTGGGCAGGGCGTTGAACCAGACCAAGGAAAAGGCTCTCCTAAATTTAGGCATTGTGATTTGAGACAGATATACTGCAGGTGAAGTAACCCAAATTTGTTTATTGGCTATAATATGTTTGGGGAAAGCAGTGGTTTCTAGCTGGCCTTCGATATCTAACAATCTTTGTTTAATGGCCAGTTTTGCATGGTCAAGATTTAATTTCAAGATGGTATCCCTCGAGAAACCCAGTGTGTTCAGTTTCTTAATTATTGCTGTTTCCCACAAAGATTTAAAGGTATCTGCCAAGACAAATTTAATCAGCCCACCAGGATTTTTGTTTAATTTGAACCAGTATGTGAAGGTGTTAATCCACATACTTGTCTCGAGTTTACTAACTCCTGCTTCCCTTCTTATTACTGCATTTGGTACACAGCAGGTTACTTGAAATATTTTCCTTAGAAACTTAGTTTGGACTTGTTCTAATGAAATAGGATCTTTATAGGGTCCTATTTGAGCTCCATAGAGTAATTGTTGCTTTACTTTGGCCAAAAAAAGTTTAATTGCAGCTGGAACAAACAGGGCTCCCTTAGTGAAGAAGTACCTTTGGATAGCATTTGCCAATCTTTGGGCATTCCGGGTGACATAGTCCAGGTGAGCTTTTCTGCTCCCTGTGGATTGAAATACACTTCCTAGATATTTAAAGATTTTGACCTGTTCGATAGGTTGCTTTCCCATAGTCCATTTTCTCATTTTTGGACATTTGGCAAAAGAGAGAATTTTGGTTTTGGTGTAGTTTATTGTTAGGTTTTCTTCCACACAATAAAGAGCTAGAGACTTTAGGGCTCTTTTGAGGCCGATTGGGGTTAGAGATAAGATTGCTGCATCATCAGCGTATAATAGCACATTGATGTGTCTGTTTGCTATTTTAGGAGGATGATAAGAAGGATTACTCAGAAATGGAATTAATGAATTTATGTAATAATTGAATAGTGTTAGGGCCAACACACACCCCTGCCTGACTCCATTCTTGACTTGTACTTCTTTGGAAACGTGTCCTTTCAAACTACATCTCACCTTCAAGCGGTTGTTTTCGTGCATCTTAACAAGCAATAAGAGAAGGCGTTTATCGATCATACTATTCATAAGTTTGTCCCACAATTTAGCTCTGGAAAAAGTTTCAAAAGCCAATTTGAAATCTATAAATGCTGCATACAGTGGTTAGCCTTTGTGGGAGTATTTCTCTACCAGATGTAGTACCAACGCATGATCAAGTGTTGACCTTTCAGCCCTGAAACCTGCCTGCTCATCCTTCAAAATCTCCTCTGTTTCAAGCCAGTCCATTAACTTGGCTTGCAGGTGTTTGGCATATATTTTGCTAATCTGGCTAAGGAGACTAATAGGTCTGAAGTTTGTTGGGTCATCTCTTTTGCCTTTTTTGAATATTGGAATTATAATTGCAAGACCCCAATCAGTTGGTATCCTCCCTGATCGGTCAATTGCAGTGAAAAGTGTGGATAATACAGGTATCCACCAATTCAAATCATTTTTAAACATCTCATAAGTAATAAAGTCTACGCCGGAGGCCTTTGCTGGTTTGAGTTGACTTATTAGGCTCTTAATTTCTGAATGTGAGACAGGGGGCCAAAAAGGCAGAGTAGTAGCATCCAATATTTGTCCTATTTGTGATTTCTCGGTATTTTCATATAGCTTAGCAAAATGGTTTCCCCATATGTTAGCTGGGATCTGGAACAAGGGATTTTGTACATTTTTAGGGAAGGATGGGGCTACCTCTTTCCAGAAAAGAGTGGGATTATTTATACTGGCTGCCATTATCAGTTTTCCCCAGGAATCTTGTATAGCATTCCTTTTTTTTTTTAAAGTCTAATCAGTTGTTTATATTGTCTCTTTTGCTTCATAAGGACTGAGACAGAACAGTGTGAAGTGTTCAATTTATATTGTTTGAAGTGATCTTTCAGAACCATCGAAGCCTCTGTGCATTCTGCATCGAACCAACTTTGCTGGGTTTTTTTGTTTGTGCCTGTTAGTAAAACTTTTAGGAGCAATTAGTAGTGGTCGAATTTTGCTTGTTAAGTTGTTAAAGTTTGACAGTATGTTGATATCTGATCTGCCATCTACTATAGCATTGTAAAGGCTTCCCATTTCTTCACTGCCAAGAAATTTAGTAAGGGCCTCAGCTAATTGTGAAGACCATTTGGCACGGGTAGGACAAGTTTCATCAGGCAAGACCAGATTTTGGCATACTGGCAAGAACAGGGTATCGAAAGGCTTTAAACATAACAACACTGGAAAATGATCGCTTTCAGGGCAAACAACAACAGTAAATTTATACACGTATGGGATTAAATCCTGTGTGACCCCTATATAGTCCAATATTGAGGGTCTATTGCCCATCCAGTGAGTGTATTCTGCAGGGTGGTCGTCATTTGTAGAGCCATTCAAAATGACCAGATTTAACTCCACAAAAGTTTTTACCAGACATAACCCTCTGAAGTCACAAATTGTATCCTTAGACTGGCGGAGTAACAATGGTTGTACAGAAATGGATGGTAATAACTGGCAGTTAAATTTAGAAAAAAGAGTAGCATCATTTGCTCCAATTCTAGCATTGAAGTCTCCCACCAGTATAAGGTATGCTGCCGGTGATGCAATCATAATGTTTTTAACAAAACCATTTAGTTTGTCCCAGACTTCTTTTATCTTAGCATGCCCTTGCAAAGGTGGTATATAAATATTGATCAGACACACAAAACAATTTTTAAATTGCAACAATATTGCTAAGGCAAATTGGTCTAAGATGGATAGTTTAGATATCTGCGTTTGTAGTGAGGTGGATATTAAGACACCTAATCCCCCACAAAGCCTACCATGGCCTTTTCCTGGCACTGCATCCAGAACAATTGATGTATAGCTCTCTACGTACAGCTCTTCCGCTAACCAAGTTTCTTGAAGCAAGATGATGTCGTGCCTAGTAATGAAGGACATGAAGGAAGGGTCTCTACTTCTGGCTTTCCATCCAGCAATACTCCAAGAGATTAGAGTTAAAGGGGTGGAGGCCGGTGATGTTCTCTGTCAATCATTTGAAATCAGTAAGGGTGTTAGTGTTGTTGTTTCCTGTAAATCATTTGAGTAGACTTCCTTCTCTCTGGAATTCCCGATTTCAAAATTGGTGTTTCGGGGACTAAGTGTCCATATGTTTGCGTTACCTGTTGGATCAGTGTCTTTTAACAGGTCCCTATGTAAACTTGTCCACAGCTGCATGGTATGCGGTAAACTCCTGCAGCTGTGGGAGGGTCTCTTTTGTCCTTCACTGAGTGTAGCATTTCTTGGATTTTCTTGGTTGGTCTGTAGATTGTTTGGAGGTTGTGTTTCCTCATCAGTTTCCCTATTCTGTCTGTG
The DNA here is from genome assembly GCA_030847615.1 of Gambelia wislizenii. Lineage (NCBI taxonomy): Eukaryota > Metazoa > Chordata > Lepidosauria > Squamata > Crotaphytidae > Gambelia > Gambelia wislizenii. The sequence goes on along the minus strand of JAUMIR010000009.1, from coordinate 17,979,943 downwards.
ACTCTTTTGATGCATGTTAAAAATACCTTCCCTTTGGATGGCTGTTTTTCTTCTTCATTCCTGTGGTTTTTTCTGGGTCTGGCTGCTCTTGTAATGTCTGATCTGGAGTAATCATTAGCCTGTAGGGCCAGTTTAGGTGCACCATCCTCCAGGTAGTGGGGTTCGCAGATCCTTTTTGCATGGTCTACCAATGTTTTTATTGTGCTTCTTTTATGTACTGGGTGATGACTGGAGTTCTTGTGTAGGTACCTGTCTCTGTGTTTGGGTTTTCTGTATACCTTGTGGCCTAACGGTTGGTTTGGTTTGCAGATGACTAAGATATTCAAGAATGGCAGTGTTCCGTCCTTCTCTTTTTCCATCATGAATTGGATATTTGGGTGGATGCTGTTCAGTTGGTTCAGGAATGAGACCAAATCTCTGTGGCTCCAAATGGCACAAGTGTCATCCACATATCAGGACCATGTTGTGGGCTTTTTTGGTGCTGTTTCCTGGGCTTGCTTTTCAAAATGTTCCATGTAAAAGTTTGTTATCACTGGGCTCAGGGGGCTGCTCAATGCTTAGCTCATTGATTAGGTCAGATTTGGGTCAATGGCTCATCCAAATATCTTGGGGACCCAAGGGAGCACATCATAGGGGTATGAAATATTTTTTAAGAATGTGCCATTGCAGGCATTGTTTTTTAAAAAATGTTCATTTTGTGATCCGTTATCTCATTCATTTCGAGTACTCTCATTTATTTTTATTTTTTATTTTTTTTATTTTATTTTATTTTTTGTTTCCCATTCATTTTAGTGAATAGTCTTCTAGTCTTTCTAACTTCTATGTTTGCAATCCAAATGGCATAAAAAAGGCACTCTACTATTTTTCAAAAAGTTCAGACCTATTGAATAAGAAAAGGGGTTCACATTCCACATGCAGTTATATTTATACCATTTATTCCTACTTCTAGTAGTGAATGCAGGTATGTTAACAGTAGCCAAAAGGAGGAGAGGAATCATGACATAATATCATAAAATCATAGAATCTAGTCCAACCCCTGCTATGCAGAAATACACAACTAAAGCATTCTTGAAAGATGCCCATCCAACTTATGTTTAAAGGCTTCCAAAGAAGTAGAGAACATCACCTTCTGAGGCAGTCTCTGGACCAGGAGGAAGCAAGCTCACTTCATCCCTACATGACATCCCTTCAGATACTTAAGGATGGTTATCATGGCACCTTTTAGGATGTGTTTAAACATCGAAAATACTCCTGATAGAATTCACTGGGAATATGCTTTGTCTTAATGGCAATGATTCACCTTATTCGGAAGGGGGAAGGGGGCAAAAATTGTCATATGCTGTTCACTAGGAGAATTTGTGGTTTATTGCAAAGTTTTTTAAAATATACCAGGTGTGTGTGTGCACTATCGCCCATTTGGGCAACTGATTTGCATTGCTGAGCATTCTCAGAAAAGGAGGAACTTTACAGCTAATTGGTCCATATGAAGCAGGGGTGGGCTTTCCAGCAGTGGAGTCTGGAAACATCATTTTGGCATTTCAGTGGAGCGATTGTATACATTTTCACCACGCCAATGCAACATATATATGTATTACAAGTGGAAGGTCCCCCTTCTGTCTGTTTACATTTAACATTTTTTTTTTATAAAAAGGTGTGCAATGACAATATCATTGTGGGGGGTGGTAGCGCCCAGTACATGTGGCCGCCATCTTGATTTGCAGGCAGGGCTCTATCAGAACACCCATGTGAATAGCTTCACAGATGTTTTTTTGTGCCAGAAAATCATTAAGACATATGACAGCTGCTGCAAATTCCTGGTAATGTGTATCCCTTGTGGTACTTCCTCCCATACAGGCAATCCCTCAGTCTTCTCTTGTCCACAAACCCAGTTCCTTAAATGATACCTTACACAGTTTGGTTTCCCAACCACTAATCAGCTTGTTTGCCCATCTCTGGATATGTTCCAGCTTACCATTATCCTTCCTGAATGGTGAAGCCCAGAACTAGACACAGTATTCCAGGTATTCTCACCAAAGCAGAGTAAAGTGGCATTACTATTCCCTTGATCACCATTATCACACTCAGGAAATCCTGAGGTTTTCAGAAATGTTTATTGTTGTTGTTGTTGTTTTTTAAAAAAACTGAAATCCTATGATAGCAGAGAGAGAGAGAGAGAGATCCCTCATGCAGAGAAATAGATCAATAAGGATATAGCATCTTGTCAGCTGGAAAAACAAAAACAAAAGTGGAACAAGATAAGTGTGGAATGTTCTACTGCAGCATGGTTGGCCAGCATCCTGCATAGAAGCACTCCTGTTAGAAGGCAAGGATACACTGTGACAATTTGTTGCATTTTCTTCTTGTTACAATTGTACCTCAACTTTCTGCCAGGAGCTCTAAGTATAAATTTCATAAGGCTATGAAATAAATCAGCTGAGAGATAATGAGAGTCCAAAATCACCAAGTAAGCTTTAAGGCTGAGTGGAGAATTGAACATTTGTCACCTCAGAGCTAGTCTAGGAGTGGATCTCAATTGCTCAGTTTTTGAAATTTAGGGATGTAGTTAGAATTCTCTCCTACAAAGCTCTAGTATTCAAGGGAGTGGGCAAGAGGTATCTGGTGGAGAATTCTAAGCAGGCCACCAGATTACAAACACTGGGGTGCTGCAGGATGGTGCTATTGGCTGAAGTGGTGTCAGACTGCTACAGCAGTGTAGTGTAGATACACTTGTAGGCTGAATAACTTTGAAGCACCACAGCTCAGTGGAAGAGCTTTACATGTAAAAGATAGTTCTGGGTTTAATCTCCCATTATCTCTAGGGGTATATCCACACTATATTATACCCTCACTTTGTTATTGCTTTAACTACCATGGCTCCCCACAAGACAATCCTTGCATTTCTAGTGCGTGGACATAGAATTCTCCACTAGAGTACACTAAGGGGTAGTCCAGACAGTGAAATAAATCCTCATGGGATATGTGAAGAATCCCATGTGTCCAAATGGGATCCTGCAGCATTCCATCATTTTCAGAGGGAGGGGGAGCAAAATTTGGGGAAGCTATGGGGGGAAAGCCTTCAGGGCTTTTCCCAAGATTTTTTTAAAAAAACTGCAGGGGAAATGTACACTCCTGCTTGTTAGGACAACTAAATCACATTGCAGCACATTGCTGAAGAGGATAGCTAATTGGTCAGATGTGTGTGTTGGGGGAGCGGAGCTTGCTAAGAAGGCAGTGTCCAGAACCAACCTGTTGGATTGTCGCCATAGCGATTGTGCACTGCAATGACAAAACAGCCTTTTCTTCTTTTTTCATTATTTTAGTGAAAGATTGCTCTTCCACACCTTAGATTTAGTTTTTAAAAAACTGTTTGGCAGGGGCAAGTTGGGGAGTATAGAACCACGAGTAATTCACTCACACTGACCATCTTGACTTGCTGGCATGCCTCCATGTGACAGCAACCACAGATAGCTTCGTATACCAGTGACCTTACAAAAAAATCATTGAGACAGGTGAAAGCTTTGTTTCCTCATCTAGACCAGTGCTAGGTTTCTAGTTCATAGGAATGTACTACAGAGTACTACAGAGGTCTCTACAGAGAATAGTAAGCTTATCCCTAAACTGCAAATCCCAGGATTCTGTAAGATGGAACCATGACACAGAGCCCTTTCAGTGGTTAGTCCTGGGCTGTGGAGCTCCCTCCCATGAGTGATTCAGTTAGCACCCTCTCTGCTCTCTTTCTGATGGCAGGCAAATACGTTTATATTTAGACAGGTTTTGGGTTCTCCAAAGAGGATGTATTCAGTGTAGTCTTTTATGTTTAATCTTTCTAATTATGTTTAAATGTGGTTTAAATGGTTTTAACTATGTACCTTTTAAAGCAGAACTCCCTCCTTAATTTTTTTTTTTAACTTTTGTAATATCAGGTCTAAACCGATTTCTTTTTTAAATTGTTGTAAGCATTTGGGGTCCCATGCTGGCTGCTCAGAAGGGAAGATGTAACTACACTATCAGGACTATTGGGCATTCAGAGTCAGCAGCATGACCATTGTGCATTGTTCCTGATGCATGATATGTCTTGATGCACAATGTGTCTCATTGCACAAAGGGAGCCCCCATTGTGCAATGGGACATCTTGCATGGAGTCCCATTGTGCATAGTTACAATTTACTTGCATGGTTGTAGATCATGCCAACAGCATATTTCTGCCATCTTAAAGTTAGCATCATAGCCCCTGATGCAAGATCTCACTGGTATATGTCAAGTGATTGAAATTTGGGTACTTTGTGTCATAACTCAGTCTCAGTCTCAGGAGTCAGAAGATTCAGATGAAGAAGAGGAGGAACATTGTCAGGAATCTGCAACTCCTGATGTGGTACTCTCTCTGAGTCAGAGGAGATGGGACTGAGTCAGAGGGGGTCCTGTTTCCCAGCAGGAGGTTGCAGATGCTGAAGACCCATTACCATCATTCATGGAGTGACCAAGAAGCAAAGAGATACTGTGTCACTCCCAGTGGTTATTAAATAGGAGGCACTGATCTGATTAGGCACCTGGTGATTCGGAGACAGATGCCTATAAATCTTCCAGCCACTTTCTTGCAGCTTTGTTGCTTTTAACCCTCCTTCTTGACTACTAGCAGCACTCTTTGACTTTAGTGTTTTCCTGATCTTGGACTGGCTATGATTTATGACTCTGTTTTTCTTCTTGCTGGCTTTATCAGGACTACTGACTTGCTGAATGACTCCTGGACTAGCTGACAACCACCCTCTTGCTTCTCCCTTCATCCTGCTGGATATCCTGTGATTGACCTGGACTGAATTAACTACTCAACACTTCTTGTATTGTAACCACCTGATTTCTGGGACACTTGCTGATTAGAGCACAGGACACTATGGCCAGATCTACACTACACAAATAACCCAGTCTGAAACTGGATTTTTTGCTATGGCTTCTTCCTAGCACTCTTTGGCAGAGAAAGCTAAACACCTTATAAAACTACAAATCCCAGAATTCAACAGGAAGGAGCCATGTCAGGTAATCCAGTTCCAAACTGAATTATTAATGTAGTGTGGATTTGGCTTTTGTTTACTTCTCTTATAGTGAGAAACCTGCAGGTTGCCTACATTGTTGGTCTACAACTTTGTGGATTTTGCAATGGAGCATGATTCTAGGGGAGCTATTATTCATTTTATAATAAATGTATTTTATTTAAAATTAATGAACAAACAAACAAAGGAATGCAATACTAAAATGTCCCATCCATATGAATCTATGCAATCCATGGGAGAAAGTGAAACTGCCATTATATAGTATTGGAAACACATGGTTAAGCTTTCACATTTAACATTCCTTGTTGTCAACCTACCTTTTTTTTCTGGAACCTGTGGCATGGGCAATCCATATGCCATGCCAAACCCTTCCCCAGTCTTGTTTAATGAGAGAAAATCTACTGGACACTTCCCCGATAACAAACTTGTACTGACCATTGCATTAGAACAGTTGTGAGAAACTGCCTTTTCCTTTCTCCAGCAAAAGAAGATGTCTATTAATTTCCCATCAATCTCTCCAACAGGAGATCATTTGTTTCCAGATTGTTATGTGAATGTTCTTCTCAGTCTAGGTTGTATATCTTGGGAGGGGGCATACATCAGCGAACCTTTCATGATTAATCTCATTTACCTCTTTTTGCCATGACAGATGGAGAGGTGCTGATTTGTTCTGTGCACACTGGTCATGTGCATTTTTTTTTCAGTCTGAGTCTAAGAACAAATTGTCTTTTCAAAGTAACACAGTTAAATTGAGTGGATTTAGTGACCACTAAGTTCTAAGGTACATAAGACACATTAGAAACTTGTCGAAGTTGGCATTGACATGACAGCCTCCGTTTGGGAGTGGAAAGAATAAAAATGAGCTGGGGGCCATCTGCCGCTCAGAGAGAGAGAATGAGAGAGAGAGAATTCCCATTTATGTGCTGCTGATTGTCCTGTCTGTCTTGAGGGTGCAGACAGACTTGATGTAGCATCAATGTACGGACTACATTTTTTGTAGGCTACCCAAAGCTGAACCAAGGCATTTCAGGCTGCAGGAAGGCTGTGTGGTAGAGTAGACAGAATTTTAGATATAGACCAGAGAGGTCCAGGTTCAAATTCTTGCTGAGCCATGAACCCCATGGAGTGAGCTTTGGCCTGTTGCTATGGTCCTACTCAGCTCTTTTTCTAAAGTCCAATCAGTGGGGGATGAGAACCACAGCAAAGTGCAGGCAGCTACCAAGCAAGAACTTGGAACCCAATGGCATATGCCAGAACCTGATAGCAAACCAGGAGTAAGTAGAGTGAGGTGGTGGTCCAGGTTTTAATCCCCCTCACTCAGCCAATGCCCTTACTAGATGTCCTTGGACCAGTCACTATCTTTCCACAGACTGATCTACCCCAAAGAGTTGTTGCAAGGATAAAGGGGGAATAGTAGTAGTTGTTATTATTTTCCACCTTTTCCCAAGTCTCAGGACTTTATCAGACCAGGTAACTATGGCAATGACTAATGATCATGAAAGTATGTGCATACCAGACTAGATCATCCTTTCGCAATCATATATTGTCCAAAACCCTTTCCTTTTTATTGATGGGCCAATCCATCAATAGATCTGCTGTGGTGCTTTGTTGCCACCATTGCTGGTGTTTGAAACTTTGTGCCATTGTGCTCAATATCAATTGGCAGAACACTTCTGGATGAGATCATGACAGCCAGGTAGGGGCTGCTCTTTATATTACCCCTCCCCCAGTCTACTTAGGACTTTTAAAGTGTGTTTCTGTGCTTGTCTTAAGATTTTATGTGTTTATTTCGCTTGACTTTTTGAATGTGCCTTGCTCATGTCTTTTTGCGAGAATTAGTGAAATCTCAAACCCAGAAGTCAATGGAGCTCCGTTTGTGCTCCGTTTATGTCAGGGATGTCACATTTCCGCCACCCAAGGTAGGTGTGGTGGTGGTAGTGGTGGTGTTGCTGGCATAAAAAAACCCACAAAACATGCCACAAAGGAACACTAATGCAGGGTGGTCTGATAAAGTCCTGGGACTCAAGGAGATTTAGAACAGTTGAAATAAATGTAGCTAAAAATATTTCAAATACAAATGTTTAACTATCCATACAATTAAAATCAGGTAAAACATAGTTATTAAAATAAGCACCCACAAATGGACAGTACAGCAGAGCCCTGCAAAGGCCTGGTCTCCTTGAGCAGTCCATCTTCAAAGGCCTGCCCTCCCTCCAAAAAAAGTCTTAACCTGCCTTCAGAAAGATAGCAAAGAGGGTGCCAGTCTAGCCTCTTTAGTTCCAGCGCCTGGGAGCAGCCCCTGTTAGTATGCTGTACTACCCCCCTCCCCAAGGTATCTCATAACTGAAAAGATTGGACACTTTTGGGGGTCAGGTTGGCTTAGGTAGACTGGCGGTCAGTTGGAGATCACAATGACTTGAGACTTGTCTGAAACCTGGTGGGACGAGTCTCATGATTGGAATGTAGGAATAGAGGGGTATAACCTTTATAGGAGAAACAGGCCAAACAGGAAAGGAGGAGGAATAGCATTATATGTCAGGGATATTTACACCAGTGAAGTGATCCATGACATCAATACTGGAAGCCAGGTGGAGAGCATCTGGATAAAAATTAAAGGGGAGGGAAACAACAGGGATGTTATTGTGGGACTCTACTACAGACCCCCAAATCAGACGGAGGAATTGGATGTTGCCTTTCTAGAACAGATGAACACACATGCAGAAAGGAGAGATGTAGTAGTGATGGGTGACTTCAACTATCCTGATATTTGCTGGCAATCTAACTCAGCCAAAACTACAAGGTCTAGCAAATTCCTTACATGCCTGGAAGACAATTTCATGGTCCAAAAGGTGGAAGAGGCAACAAGAGGGTCAGCTATTTTAGATCTGATCCTAACCAACAGAGACGACCTTGTTAATGGGGTGCAAGTGGTGGGATCCTTAGGTGAGAGTGATCATGTTCTCCTGGAGTTTGTTATACAATGGAAAGAAGAAGCCAGGCATAGTCAGACACGCATTCTTGACTTTAGGAGAGCTGATTTCAATAAACTCAGGGAAATACTGGGGATGATCCCATGGTCAAGAATACTAAAAGAGAAGGGACCTCAAGACGGTTTTGACTTTCTCAAAAGGGAGATACTGAAGGCACAATTTCAAACAGTACCATTGAGGAAGAAAAATGGGAGGTGTCTCAAGAAACCAGGATGGATGACTAAAGAACTTTCAATGGAGCTAAGTTTTAAACGGAACATGTATAGGAAATGGAAAAGGGGGGAAATCACCAAAGAAGAATTCAAACAGATAGCGAACACGTGTAGGAGTAAAGTCAGAAAAGCTAAAGTGCAGAATGAGCTCAGGCTTGCTAGGGAGGTTAAGAACAATAAAAAGGGTTTTTTTGGGTATGTCCGCAGCAAAAGGAGGAAGAAGGAAATGATAGGGCCACTACGTGGAGAAGATGGCAAAATGCTAACAGGGGACAGAGAAAAGGCAGAATTACTCAACACCTTCTTTGCCTCAGTGTTTTCAGAAAAGGAAAAGGAGGACCAACCTGAGGAAAATGGAACAGAGGACACAATAGGGGAAATCCAGCTGAAAATAAGTAAAGAGGTGGTACAGGAATACCTTCTTAATCTAAATGAATTTAAATCTCCAGGACCAGATGAACTACATCCAAGAGTATTAAAAGAGCTGGCAAATATAATCTCAGAGCCATTGGCAATAATCTTTGAGAACTCCTGGAGAACAGGAGAAGTCCCAGCAGACTGGAGGAGGGCAAACGTTGTTCCCATCTTCAAAAAGGGGAAAAAAGAGGATCCCAACAACTATCGTCCAGTTAGTCTGACATCAATACCAGGGAAGATTCTAGAACAGATCATTAAACAGAGAGTCTGTGAACATTTAGAAGGCAATGCCATAATCACAAAAAGTCAACATGGGTTTCAGAGAAACAAGTCATGCCAGACTAATCTGATCTCTTTTTTTGATAAAGTTACCAGCTTGGTAGATGAAGGGAATGCTGTGGACATTGCATACCTTGATTTCAGTAAGGCCTTTGACAAGGTTCCCCATGACATTCTTGCAAACAAGCTTGTAGAATGTGGGCTAGACAAGTTAACTGTTCAATGGATTTGTAATTGGTTGACCGGCCGAACCCAAAGGGTGCTCAGCAGTGGCTCCTCTTCGTCTTGGAAAGATGTGACCAGTGGGGTGCCACAGGGTTCTGTCCTGGGCCCAGTGCTATTCAACATCTTTATCAATGACTTAGATGAGGGAATTAGGGGCATACTTATCAAATTTGCAGATGACACCAAATTGGGAGGAGTAGCTAATACCCTAGAGGACAGGATCAAAATTCAGAATGACCTGGATAGACTGGAGAGCTGGGCCAAAGCTAACAAAATGAAATTCAATACGGAGAAATGTAAAGTACTGCATTTAGGGCGGAAAAATGAAATGCATAAATATAGGATGGGAGAGACCTGGCTGAATGAGACTATGTGCGAAAGGGATCTAGGAGTCCTAGTAGACCACAAGTTGAACATGAGCCAACAGTGTGATGCGGCAGCTAAAAAGGCCAATGCAATTTTGGGCTGTATCAATAGAAGTATAGTGTCTAGATCAAGGGAAGTAATAGTGCCACTCTATTCTGCCTTGGTCAGACCTCACTTAGAATACTGTGTCCAGTTCTGGGCACCACAATTCAAAAAGGATATTGACAAATTGGAGCGTGTCCAGAGAAGGGCAACTAAAATGGTGAAAGGTCTGGAAACCATGCCTTATGAGGAGAGACTTAGGGAGCTGGGTATGTTTAGCCTGGAAAAAAGACGGTTTAGAGGCGATATGATAGCCCTGTTTAAGTATTTGAAGGGATGTCACGCTGAGGATGGAGCAGGCTTGTTTTTCTGCTGCTCCAGAGACTGGAACACGGAGCAATGGGTGCAAGCTCCAGGAACAGAGATTCCACCTCAACATGAGGAGGAACTTTTTGACAGTAAGAGCTGTTCGGCAGTGGAACACACTCCCTCGGAGCGTGGTGGGGTCTCCTTCCTTGGAGGTCTTTAAACAGAGGCTGGATGGCCATCTGTCGGGGATGCTTTGATTGTGATTTCCTGCGTGGCAGGGGGTTGGACTGGATGGCCCTCGTGGTCTCTTCCAACTCTGCAATTCTATGATTCTATGATTCTAGAAATATAGTGGCGTGAAAGCTCATATTAAGAAGCCCCCATAATGGGTTTATGCTAACAACCTAGTCATTAGAGGGGTATGTGCTAATCCTCTCTTCCAGCCTTGGGTGTTCCCAGCAATAATTCAATCAAGGGATCAAGTGACCATTCCTTAATCTATACCCTACAGAAATCTCTCCTATACTCCCAACCTGAACAAACATTAAGACGTTGCTGCAGCACCATCAATGTTTAGTCTTGCCGGAACAAAAGCAATCAGTTGAGTTTCTTTCCCTTTGTCTATCTGGTGGGAAAGCCATCCAGGCTTTGTCCTAACCAAAGTACCCCTTCAGGATATGAGATAGGGTATAAATATTAGACCCCAGACCCCAGTAAAGTGTGCCACAGTGGACAGACCCAACCACTCTCTTTCTCAGCACACCCTGGATTGGAACCTCCTGTGCCACCCTCAGTCACCATTCTGAGTATCCTCATTGCACAGAACTTCTCTTCAGAACTGGTAACTATCACCCTATCTTCCAAGATCTCCCTCCCTCTATCTAACCTTTCTGTCTTACTCTGCTATAGCCATTTGTGGTTTTTAAGAAAGTGTTGTGTATGTTAGTTCAGTTTTGTGTTATTCTAATAAAATACATTATTTCACTTTAACTGGAGTACTCTCTACTGTTGGTATACATAGGTTAAAGGATCCCTGAAGTTACCCGCCTCTTGCAGGCCTCCTATTGAGTGAATAATTCTCCCAGATATTACAGGAGGCTTTGGCATCGCACATGGAGTTCCAATGTACCCCCTCCTCTTAGGGTAACACCACTGAGAAGGCCTTCTCCTGTGTTCCTATCAGATCTACCTGTGAGGTAGGTGGGATAGACAGAAGGCTCTCCACGGAGGATCTTAAATCACGGGCAGATTCCTGTGGGAGAATATTGTTATTCAGAAGGATAGCCATATACAATTCTTTGAGCCCATTAGAGGAACGGTGGCATAAAAATGTATCTAATGCATACTTATCATTGAAAATCTCTCTCTGTGTGTCATAACAATGTTCTGAGAATCCACATACTTGATCACAGTCACCAAACTTGACAATGCTCATGGGAGCAAAACACAGACTATCAGCTACTCTGGACAGCACCTGAATTAAAAACTTTAGATTTCAGTATTAGCTGACCAATCCATGAAATAATGAGACCACACACAGTAAGTTTGGATTGACATACGGACCACTTTATTTAAACTATCATCTATTTATATTTAATTCCCGAGATGTGCAAAAGGGGAAACCAACCTAGTGTGGAAACAGCTGGGGTAGGTGGTTTCTGTCAAATATCTCCCCCAGCTTCCCCTGGGGGGAACACCTGATCCCCAAGAAGAACCCAAAGGCTGGGTTGTTCCCTTGCTGGCTCACCATTGGAAGATCAAAGAATCCATCCTCCAAATCAAATTATTTAAAGTGAGGGCTAAATTCTCAGACCATCCATGAGAACAGCCTCCTTCCCCACCCCCCAGATTTCATTATATGTAGGGGCAGTTCCAGAGACCTCTCCTTCACCAAATGTGTGCCATAGGTATTCACCAAACTTTTACATTATTCCTCCACTTCCTGCCATGGGCAAGAGGTGTGCATCTGCTTAGCCTCTGTCCCCTACCAGGCTGGCCAAAGGGCCCTCACACCCTGTTGCACATCTGCAAGGAATATTTGATTCACCTCTTTGGACAGGTGGACCCCAGAAGCTTCTTAGAGCTTGGGGTATTGAAATATTTGGGGATGAGGCAAGAAATGGCCCAATGGTTGGATTTCCCTATTTACCCTTCTACAGGCTATGTTGATGCACCAGAGAGTCCTGGCCATACTTGACTGGGCACAATTGCAGACCACATAATAGCCACATCTGGCCACAAAGACTAGATAAACCCATGTTCTTTATTGCCTTGCAACCATGCAACCATTCTAGTGAACTGTGCAACCATGCTAGTGAATTGTGACTATGCACAATGGGACACCGTGCAAGATGTCCCATTGCACAGTGGGGTCTCTCATTGTACAACAAGATACATTGTCCACCAGTACATATTGTGCATCAGGAACAATGCACAATGACCATGCTGTTGACTCTGCATGCCCAATAGTCCTCATAGTCTAGTTACATCTCCCCTCCCCTCCTGAGAATATGAATACTGTGCAATGGTACAATTCAACTTTTTGCAATCATATGTCAGTTTAGGATGACAGAGTGACCTAGAAGTATGGCAGAGACCCAGCATGACTAGGCCTGAAGGCCAACCATAGTACAATCAGCCTGAAAGTAGCTGAGAGGGAATTATATGAAAGGCAGTGCATAGTGGGACTGGGCATGAAGGCTGACCAGCATGCAGGGAACAAGGGCCATTTGGGCCCAGCAGGGCAGAGAGAGAGGCCTAGATTGATGACAGGGACCTAGTGGGTTAGGCAATTCTCAACCATCACACAACAGCCCAAGGCTTAGCTCAGGCCCAACAGAGGCTGGGAGAGGACTGGATGAATGGCGGGGTGTGTGACAGCTAGGTCATGAAGCCAAGGGATGCCTACCTGTACTGCAGAGGCCAAGTGTAAACAGGGCTAGCTATGCAGGGAAGGATGGGCCAATGGATGGGCTTAGACTGTACAAACTGGGCCTTGGCCATACGGCAATTATAGACCTACCTCTCCCAGGCCCAGTCTTCACTGCAGGTAAAGGCTTGCTGACCAAGATCTAATCAGGAATCGGAGCCTGAAAATAATGTCTAATGGGCCTAATCCATCCTGGGCTTTTCACCACCCAGACACCCAGGGTCTGCCCAAGCTGCTTGTTCAATACAGCTGAAGACTGCATCACTGACCTGCTCCATTCCCCAGCCTAAGTGAGGCTATGAATATATAGCCCAATGAAAAGCAAGAAATCTAAAGCAAAAGAACACTGCAAAATGGATATAAACAATTTAATCACTGCCTACCTGACGATGGAGCTGCAACAGTCCCATGCCTATCCCAGGTCCACTGGGGCCTCTGCTATTCAAAAATGAAAGCAGCATTCAAGAGAAAATTCAAGTCAAATTGGCCAAATCACACAGCAGTGTCAGTATGGCTCAGGTCTAGGTTATTTGGCAGACTGTATCTCCCTCTGTGAACCAGCCCAGGCCCTAGGCTCTTCAGGGGAGGCCCTTCTCTCAGTCCTACCACCATCTCAAGTATGGCTGGTGGGGAAATGAGAGAAGGCCTTTTCAGTGGCTGCTCCTAGACTCTGGAACTCCCTCGCCAGGGAGGCCAGATTGGCCCTTTCCCTATTGTCCTCTGGTGGCAGGCCAAAGACTTTTTATTTAGGCAGGCTTTTTAAAGAACAGGCTGGAGGGGGATGCTGTGTGGTTATGTTGGGCTGTTTTAAAAAGCTTTTTATATATTTTTAATTTTTTTAAAAATACTTTTAAGTATATGTTATTCTTTTAAATATTTTGCTGTTATTTTAATGATGTAAGGGGTTTAATTCTGTTTTAATGTGCACTTTTTATATATTTTTATTGTGTGTTTTTAGAACTTTGAGCTGCTTTGGATCTAAGCCTTGGGGAAAAAGTGGACTATCAACAACAATTACAACTACAGCCCAGCACTACCATGCAACAGGGCCCAGCCATAATCCAGCCACAATCCAAGCACTTGCACCTCACTGCTGCTGGTGAGACTTCTTTGAAAAGGAATCAGAGAAGAGGAAGAGGAGGGAGAGGCAGGAGTTTTTAACCACTCATGCTCTGCCCCCATGCTTTCTTTCCATTACAGTGCATGGCAACCTGATGCTGTTGGCTTGGCCTCTTTTCATCAGAAGCCAGTAAATGCACCTGCCCCCTGCTGTGATGCTGTGCTGTGGGGGAGGTCCAAATTTTTGCTCTAGAATCCCCATTTATGAAGCAATCCTGATATTGTACACATGATATTTACACTTAGGCTGAATTCACTTTTTTTTTTTTTTTTTTTTGCAACTTTGAGACCAATCTATTTTCCTTTTTTAAAACAAGGAAAATTATTATTTTGGATCTATTTTACATGGAACTTGAGAAGCAAATTTCAGGTGCTGTCTGTCAAATTTGTCTTTCATTCAAATCATGAGCACTAACCAGGGCAATGCTGGATACATTTCCCAATGGAGAAAATAAAACCAAACTAGAACTTCAAAGGCTTACTGTGGAGCTCAGGAATCTCTCATGGTTCACTTACCAGATTCCTTCCTTTCTTCCTGCTCCTAGAACTAGAAGTACATGGTATGGTGTCATGCTCCTGCAGCTTCGATATGATAATTGTTCCCTGTGGCTGCAGTGCTTATAAATTTATTTTTAGATTGCTTCATTGTGAGTCACCCTAAGAGCAAAGCTGATAGGAAAGGGTATACCTCACTCACTCAATGAATACCTGTGTGAAGAGTGCATCTTACTTCTCAAAGGACTTTATCACATGAGGCTGAACTAATGAGATTAGGATGGGATAGTAGCATGAACAGGTTCTTGTTATTGCATGATGTCGTTGTCCTCCCATGGTCCATGTATGCTCCATGCAGTAATTAGATGTAACTTTACATTGACAGGCAAAACCCATCAATAGCCCTCAGTATTGCTCTTTTCACAGTATTGATGAACATGTGAAATCACATCCCACTGTCATCACACGATTGCAGAGTGAATGGGTGGCCCTCTTTTTCCCCTCCTCTTTCTGAATGAGAACACATAATAAAACTTCCAGTGGAGAAAGTGAACAGGACCTAATGGACACTCTTTTAATCAACTGTCACCTTTTCTTGGTATCTTTTTATGTTTGTTTAAGTGTTTATTTGTGAATTTGTTTGGTTATTTATTTGTTTTTGGTGTGTTTAACAGCATCCATGTCTTCTCGTGAGAACAGGTGAAATCTCACCCATACAAAATCCAGGAAGTAAGAGAAAGCTTTTCTTAAAGGCACATGCATGGGCCAGCATGAAGCATTAATATTCTGTCATTACAAGGCGATGCGAAGAGAAGTGTTACTATTGAAATCCCATTTTTAAACCACTAGTGGTAGTTGTGTGATAATTCTGTGGTAGCAGTATTGCATTATTACAGCAACATGTGATAATTACTGTGATCATGCCACTATGTTTCCACTTTCCTCAATAGCAGAATTACAGCATTTTTAGACACTTGTCTGATAAAGTCCTGACACTATTTCCAAGGCATGCACTGAATGGCATCAATTCAATGCACTGAAATCCATCCCAAGTCATCATCACTGCACTCTTCCTCCCCCTTTCTGTTTCATAAGTGTCCTGGGGCAGGGATTTGTTTGTCTACTTGTGTTGGTTCTGCCACTGATAAAATTACATTTTTAAAATAATGTCATTCCATTGCAATAGTATGTGTGTACACAACATCTTAATGAATGTCCAAATGCATGCCCCAAATGATGGCTGTGACAGCAAGGCTACCACTCTCCCACCCCAACCCCAGTTGTAGCCTCAACATCCCATTATAGTTGAATGCCATTTTCTTCTTGTTAATGATCAAAGTTTGCATAGCAAGGCTCCCACAACCCCACTAAAAAAAAAAAAAAAAAGGATCATGAGATAGTAGTCTTCTGGTAATGTTGATTACTCTTGAATTGCTGGGCCTGTGTTGCTTGGTTTTGATTGATGTCATCGACAGGTTTCAGCATTCAGAACATATCAAATACATTTGTTCTACTTTGAACATGAAAGAAGAAGTAAAACATAGATCATTTAAGAAGCCAGAGATGCAGGATGGTAGCAGTGTTCGTGCAGATGATTAGGAGGGGGGGGGCAGCTGAAGAAAGATTTCGACACTACTGCCTGGCTGCTTGGCAAGCAGCTTTGGTCCATAGAGGACACATGCAACCATGAAAATTGCATAGGCAAATGTCCTAAAGCAGACTTTTGTCATGTTCTAGGAATGTTACCAGTCAAAGGAAGCAAGGTGAGAGGTGAATAAATTAATTGCCGGGGCAGGAGAGCGGTCCAAGTCAGGTGGCAACAGTCTTTGGCATCTGGAGGTCACCTCACCCCATTCACCCCAAGATTTAAGGAAAAGCACCTTTCTTCTAATAAACAGAGGTTCAACTTGTCTAGCTTACAAGCACTGGCTTTGGATCCACCCATTTCACTTGGTTCACACAAACTGCAAATAACATATTGTAGTACATGCCACTTCAGAACGCTGGTAGGCAATGCTGTCACAGAATGTGGGAGAAGCTGTAGCTAGGTCAGTGGCAGAGCCAAAGATTTGTATGCCAAAGATCTCAGGTTCAATTCTAGGATCTTGTGGTAGGACTTAGAAGGACCCTTGCCAGAAAACCTAAACACCACTACCAACCAACATAGACATTATTGAGTGATATGGACATAGGTCTCGTTGGTAGAATGCACATTCTCATCTTTTGCAGGGAGAGGTTAATCTCAGTTTCAGGATACATGTGTTGCTTATAGAAGGTCCATACAAGGTAGCTTCCTGTATTCTATATTAGTGGTGGTTCTTAACCTGGGTTCCATGACAGTTGCTTGGACCATCTCCTCCCTGTAGTGACGTGACCATGTAACAGAAGACAAGGCTAAGGCTTCTGTAGCTGACTGGCTTGGCCTGCACATTGCCATTCAATCCACTCCAGCCACAAACTTGCAGGAAGAAACAGAGGAAAAGTCTTCCCTCCTGGTCCAGTGCCTCTGAGGGAAGGTTTAATGGAAGGTGTGATTGTACTACAGTTGTCCTTTCATATTTGCTTGGGTTTCGTTCCAGCCCCCCCCCCCCGTAGATACCAAAATCCATCAATACTCAAGTCTCATTATATGCAATGGCATAGCAACATAGGGTCCCTTATATAAGATGGCAAAATCAAGGTTTGCTTTTTGGAGTATTCATAGAATCATAGAATCATAGAATTGCAGAGTTAGAAGAGACCACGAGGGCCATCCAGTCCAACCCCCTGCCATGCAGGAAATCATGATCAAAGCATCCCTGACAGATGGCAATCCAGCTTCTGTTTAAAGACCTCCAAGGAAGGATACCCCACCACGCTCCGAGGGAGTGCACTCCACTGCCGAACAGCTCTTACTGTCAAAAAGTTCCTCCTAATATTGAGGTGGAATCTCTGTTCCTGGAGCTTGCATCCATTGCTCCGTGTTCCAATCTCTGGAGCAGCAGAAAACAAGCTTGCTCCATCCACAACGTGACACCCCTTCAAATACTTAAACAGGGCTATCATATCGCCTCTTAACCGTCTTTTTTCCAGGCTAAACATACCCAGCTCCCTAAGTCTCTCCTCATAAGGCATGGTTTCCAGTTCTTTCACCATTTTAATCGCCTTTCTTTGAACACGCTCCAATTTGTCAATATCCTTTTTGAATTGTGGTGCCCAGAACTGGACACAGTATTCTAGGTGAGGTCTGACCAAGGCAGAATAGAGAGGCACTATTACTTCCCTTGATCTGGACACTATACTTCTATTGATGCAGCCCAAAATTGCATTGGCCTTTTTAGCTGCTGCATCACACTGTTGACTCATGTTCAACTTGTGGTCTACTAGGACTCCTAGATCCCTTTCGCATGTAGTCTCATTCAGCCAGGTCTCCCCCATCCTATATCTATGCATTTCATTTTTTCGCCCTAAGTACAGTACCTTACATTTCTCCGTATTGAATTTCATTTTGTTAGCTTTGGCACAGCTCTCCAGTTTATCCAGGTCATCTTGAATTTTGATCCTGTCCTCCAGGGTATTAGCTACTCCTCCTAATTTGGTGTCATCTGCAAATTTGGTAAGTATGCCCCAATTCCCTCATCCAAGTCATTGATAAAGATGTTGAATAGCACTGGGCCCAGGACAGAACCCTGTGGCAACCCACTGGTCACATCTTTCCAAGACGAAGAAGAGCTATTGCTGAGCACCCTTTGGGTTCGGCCGGTCAACCAATTACAAATCCATTGAACTGTTAACTTGTCTATCCCACATTTTACAAGCTTGTTTGCAAGAATGTCATGGGGAACCTTGTCAAAGGCTTGACTGAAATCAAGGTATGCAATGTCCACAGCGTTCCCTTCATCTACCAAGCTGGTAATTTTATCAAAAAAAAAGAGATCAGATTAGTCTTGTAACTCTGCACTTGTATGACTTGTTACTCTGAAACCCATGTTGACTTTTTGTGATTATGGCATTGCCTTCTAAATGTTCACAGACTCTCTGTTTAAGGATCTGCTCTAGAATCTTCCCTGGTATTGATGTCAGACTAACTGGATGATAATTGTTGGGATCCTCTTTTTTCCCCTTTTTGAAGATGGGGACAACATTTGCCCTCCTCCAGTCTGCTGGGACTTCTCCTGTTCTCCAGGAGTTCTCAAAGATTATTGCCAATGGCTCCGAGATTATATTTGCCAGCTCTTTTAATACTCTTGGATATAGTTCATCTGGTGCTGGAGATATAAATTCATTTAGATTAAGAAGGTATTCCTGTACTTCCTCTTTGCTTATTCTGTGCTGGATTTCCCCTGTTGTGTCTTCTGTACTTTTATCCTCAGGTTCGTCCCCCTTTACCTTTTCTGAAAACACTGAGGCAAAGAAGGTATTGAGTAATTCTGCCTTTTCTCTGTCCCCTGCTAGCATTTTGCCATCTGCTCCGCGTAGTGGCCCTACCATTTCCTTCTTCCTCCTTTTGCTGTGGACATACCCAAAAAAACCCTTTTTATTGTTCTTAACCTCTCTAGCAAGCCTGAGCTCATTCTGTGCTTTAGCTTTTCTGACTTTACTCCTACATGTGTTCGCTATCTGTTTGAATTCTTCTTTGGTGATTTCCCCCTTTTTCCATTTTTTATACATGTTCCATTTAAAACTTAGCTCTGTTGATATTTCTTTAGTCATCAATCTTGGTTTCTTGAGATACCTCCCATTTTTCTTCCTCAGTGGTACTGTTTGAAATTGTGCCTTCAGTATTTCCCTTTTGAGAAAGTCCCATCCGTCTTGAGGTCTCTTCTCTTTTAGTATTCCTGACCATGGGATCACCCCCAGTATTTCCCTGAGTTTATTGAAATCAGGTCTCCTAAAGTCAAGAATGAGTGTCTGACTATGCCTGGCTTCTCCTTTCCATTGTATAACAAAATCCAGGAGAATATGATCACTCTCACCTAAGGATCCCACCACTTGCACCCCATTAACCAGGTCATCTCTGTTGGTTAGGATCAGACCTAAAATAGCTGACCCCCTTGTTGCCTCTTCCACCTTTTGGACCATGAAATTGTCTTCTAGGCAAGTCAGGAATTTGCTAGACCTTGAAGTTTTGGTTGAGTTAGATTGCCAGCAAATATCAGGATAGTTGAAGTCACCCATCACTACTACATCTCTCCTTTCTGCGTGTGTGTTCATCTGTTCTAGAAAGGCATCATCCAATTCCTCCGTCTGACTTGGGGGTCTGTAGTAGAGTCCCACAATAACATCCGTGTTGTTTCCCTCCCCTTTAGTTTTTATCCAGATGCTCTCCACCTGGCTTCCAGTATTGATGTCATGGATCTCTTCACTGGTGTAAATATCCTTGACATATAATGCTGTTCCTCCTTCTTTCCTGTTTGGCCTGTTTCTCTTAAAAAGGTTATACCCCTCTATTCCTACATTCCAATCATGAGACTCATCCCACCAGGTTTCAGTAATGCCTATTATATCATATTTGTGTTGTAGTGCTAGGAGTTCAAGTTCACCTTGCTTATTTCCCATGCTCTGTGCATTAGTCTAGAGATATCTAAGACCATGTGTTCCCTTTACTTGCTGCGTGTGCAAGTTTTTTTGCCTCCCACTGTTGGATCCTTGCGCTGTTTGCCTTGTTCCCTCTATGACAGCTTGACTATTTTCTCCAGCCCTTTTGCCTTCCAGAATACTGTCTCCCTCCCCCATATGACTCAATTTAAAGACCTCCTGATCAAATTCTTGAGACTGTAGGCAAAAACGTTTCTGCCAACTGGTGTGAGATGCACCCCATCTCTTGCCAGAAGTCCCCCCTCATGGAAGCGCTGCCCATGATCCAAGAATCCAAATTGTTCTCGGCAACACCATCTACGGAGCCAGTTGTTTACGTCATTTATTTTCCTCTCTCTTCCTGGACCATGCCCTTCAACTGGCAGAAGGGACTTGATGACAACCTGTGCATCTATTTCTTTCAGCTTCCTCCCCAGAGCCTCATAATCTCTTCTGATCTTTGGAAAGCTGTGCCTTGCTGTATCGTTGGTTCCCACATGGACCAAAAAGAAGGGGTAATGCTCCGTAGGCTTGACGAGTCTTGTTAGCTGCTCCGTCACATCACGGATCTTTGCCCCAGGGAGACAACACACCTCCCAAGACATTTTGTCAGGCCCACAAACCACTGCTTCTGTACCTTGCAACAAGGAGTCTCCCACCACCACCACACGCCTCCGCTGAGGCTTTGCAGCTTCTGTTCCTTGTGGTGGTCCTCTCAAGGTCCCCTGCTCTGCCCCTGATGTCTGTCCATGCTGTTCTTTCTCATTGTCCTTGACAAGAGAGAGGGCTTCGAATCGATTCTGTAGCTGCAAGCTGCTCGAAGTATCCCTGGATTTTCTTATCCTGTGTGTGACATTCATGCAGCTGCCTACCTCCTGTGTCTGTGGAGTGACCCTCTCCTCCTCAGCAAGTTCCTCTGTGCGGTCCCCGTCCAAGACTGGTCATTCTGTTCTGTCCAGGAAAACCTCTTGCTCCCGAATCTGTTGAAGTGTATCTACCCATGTCTCCAGCTGCTGGACTTTCTCCTCCAGGAGGGCTACCAACTTGCACTTGGTTACATTTTAAGTTCCCCACGTCTGTAGCCAAGAAGACAAACGTCGCACAAGTATTGCAGGTGACTGCCATAGTCCCCTCAGTGTCCATGGTGATAGTTTTTAGGCAAGAAGCAGCCTCTCCCAGGAGTTTAAAAAAAATTCAAACTCACAGAAGCTCCACCCACTGCAACAAGCAGCCTCTCCCAGGAGCTTAAAAAAATTCCAACTCACAGAAGCTCCACCCTCTGCAACAAGCAGCCTCTCCCAGGAGTTTAAAAAAAATCAAACTCACAGAAGCTCCACCCACTGCAACAAGCAGCCTCCTCGTGGAGTTTTAAAATATTCAAACTCACAGAAGCTCCACCCTTTGCAACAAGCAGCCTCTCCCAGGAGTTAAAAAAATCAAACCTACAGAAGTTCCACCCACTGCAACAAGCAGCCTCTCCCAGGAGTTAAAAAAAATCAAACTCACAGAAGCTCCACCCACTGCAACAAGCAGCCTCTCCCAGGAGTTTTAAAAAATTCAAACTCACAGAAGCTCCACCCAGTGCAACAAGCAGCCTCTCCCAGGCTGAAGTGAAAGGCTGAGGAGGTCGGGGAGCTTGCCACTGCCTCACTGCGTAGCTGCCTAGTAAGCAGCAGGAACACTGCCGTCACCACTTTTAAAAGACTTAAAATTAGACAGAGGCTGGAGAAGGGAAAGAAGTTTGGAGGTGAGTCCTCGACAATATATAATTTTTGCTGGGAACAAAATAGCAAAACTTCGAAAGGGAAAGGCGGAAGTATCAGTGAAGTAAAGTCTGGAGGAGGAAAGCTTATAACTGGCGCTTGCTCCGCTTGGAAGCTGAGGAGTGGGGTGTGTGAGTAGAAAGCAAGTTAAAAATAACTGCGTAATGAGCTTGACTTTGCTAACTAAACAAGCGGTAACAGATGATTGATATAGAACCCAAATCTGAGTGGGTCCCTTGGATTGATTTGGAGTGGGGAGTCTTGATTTGAAAAAGAGGAAGGAAAAGAATAAGAGAAGTTGGAAGGAGATTGATTCCAGACTATTGCTTTCTGGCTACTGACATTGAATGCTAAGTGGACTGGAGCATACAAGAATGGAGGAGGAGTAGCTAAGCTGATACATTGTAATATTTGGATACATTGTAACACTTGGACTTAAAGCCGGAAGAGGAGGAAAAGAAGAGAAAGAAAGGGGAAATAAAGGAAGCAAATTGGACAGTATTGACAGAAAGAAACATCTTAAACTGTTGGAGGAAAGAAGGAGGGGTTAGAGTAATAGAGAAAAAACCGAAGGAGAAATCAGAAAGAGAGAAAAGAGGGGAAGAAAGCAGGGGGGGAAACAAGGGGGGGTAGACAAGCCCTCCAGATGTTTTGGTATTTCATATCCTCTACAGGTTGAACTTAAATTTACTTTAATACTGCAAAAGAATACTTACTATAATATTGTAAAAGAATTTATGACTAATTATAAAGTGGAGAAAAGCAAAAAAAGATGTAATTTATCTGTTCATGGAATGTGCATATATGAGTTAAATTGAGTACATGGTGGAGAAATTGAGGTTGTAAAGGGTGGGAGATTATTCTGGGTTGGAAGCTATTGAGAGTGCAAGTAAGTGATTGTGAAGATTGACTTAAAGTAAAATAGCTGATATGGTATTGTACTTTAGAAAAGCTTACTTACTACCTCCTTTTTATAAGAATTAGGAGAAGTAAAGTAACTGTGTATTTAATACAACGTCTAAATTGATAGATATTGAAAGGTAATATTGAGAAAGAGATTTGAGATTGGAGAGACTGAGAATTAGAAATTATTGAAGGAGCAGATTGGGAAAAGAGGAGAGATAGATATATATAGATATATAGGTGTGGAATAAGCTTAAAGAATAAGAAATGGCAGCAGGTACAAGAAGAAATATAGCTCAATTGAGTCAAAGAAGACCATCGATAGAATTGCAAACAAAAATACCTGACATGAATATGGTATTGTTGGACGAGATGAAGAAGATGGGGAAACAAATTAGAATGGATATAAAGGCACAGATGAAGGAACTAAGAGAAGAAATAAAGGCAGATTTTAAAAGGGAATTAGAAAACTTAGGTAAAAAGATAGAGGAAAATACAAAAGCCTTAACACAATTACAAACAAGAATACAGAGTCTTGAACAAAGAACGGATACTTTAGAATTAAGAACCAAAGAAATGGAGGAAAATAAACATCAAGAACAAATTAAGGAGAATATTCTAGAATTGAAAAGTAGATCAAAGTGTATTAAAATAAGAGGGATAGAGGAACAGGAAAATGAGGATTTATACACAAGGATAGTGCCGGCATTAGCAAAGTTTATAGGGTGGCTTCCTGAGCAACTTGATTTGGAAATTGACAAAATGTTTTGAATTGAATTGTGGGTAGCTAAGAAGAATAAGGTGCCAAGGGATATAGTAATTTATTTTTTAAGAGAAAGAGTAAAAGAAATAGTGTTGAATATAGCGTATGAAGATGTGTTGAAAATAGAGGAGAAAGAGATTAAAATTTATAAAGATATTCCAGCAAATATCCTAAAAAAAAGGAAAGAATACAAATTCCTGATACAAGAATTAAGAAAATATGAAATACATTATAAATGGGAAAAAATAGAAGGGATTATAGTAACATATAGGTTCAAAAAAATATAAAATAAACAGTACAGAAAAGGCTAAGGAATTTGTGAAGAGATTGGAAAGAGATCATAAAGGAGAAAAAAAGGAGGAGGAAGAATTTAGGGGAGATAGAAATGGAGGAGGAAAGAAAGTAGTGGAAATAATAAGGAAAACAAAAACAAAAATTCAAGGTAAAGAGGATGAAGGAAAGGAGAAGAACGAGGTGGAGGAAGAGTATACAGATGAAGAAGAAGTAGGAAAAGACGAAGAGGAGGAAGAAGAGAGGGCTTTGGAAGTAGAGACAGGAACAAAAGGTGATTTATTGAGAGAAATAAAAGATAGTAATAACATAGAACAAGAAGAGATTCAGGAGTAGGAAGGAGTGGGAAAAGTATTAAGATATTGAATAGGTTAAAACTATGTTAGAAAGAATTCTATTTTGGAATGTACGAGGGTTAAATTCACCACAGAAAAGAAGAAAAATATTTCATTATTTGGAAAGACAAAAGTTAGATTTGGCATGTCTGCAAGAAATACATATACGAAATAAAGACTTAAAATACATGACAAATTATAAATTGGGCCAAAGTTTTGCAGCAACAACAGAAAAGAAGAAGAAAGGAGTTATAATATATGTGAATAGGAAATTTGAGGCGAAGGAGATATTTAGAGATGTAGATGGACAGTATATAGGAGTTGAAATTCAGATAGAGAACAGTCAGATATTGTTGGTAGGATTGTATGCACCTATTGATAATAAAGCAAAATTTTATAATAAGCTATGGAATGTGATTTTGGAAACTGATTTTGATGAGCTTTTTATTATGGGTGACTGGAATGGGGTGGTAGATGTAGCCATGGATAGATCATCAAGTAAAAAGGGGAAAAATAGTCATGGCAGATTACCAAAAGCCTGTCTAGAAATGATAGAAAATCTGTCCCTAGTGGATTCATGGAGAATTAAGTATGGCCTGGAGAAAGAATATACCTGCTTCTCAGATTATCATAAGACTTGGTCCAGAATTGATATGATTTTTATATCTAAAAGTGCAGTCAAAAAAATCAGAAAGATTGAAATAAAGAATAGATATCTTTCAGATCATTGCCCGATAGTTTTGATATGTCAAAAAAGCAAAAGAGAATTCTCCTGGAAATTAAAAAACTTTCTGTTGAAAAATAAAAATGTAATTCAAGAAGCAAAAGATACATTAAAATTCTTCTTTGAGGAAAATCTAGGTAAGGAAACAGATGTGAATACAGTTTGGGATGCAAGTAAAGTGGCGATTAGGGGATTTTTTATACAAAAAGAAGTAGAATTAAAGAGGAAGAGGAAAGAAAGGGAAGACAGGATTGAGGGTGAGATCAAGAGAAAAGAACAGGAACTGAAGAAGAACCCTAAGGATAATAAAATAATAGAGATTAAGATCTTACAACATCAGCTAAAATTAGAAGTTACAACAGAAATAGAAAGGAAATTAAGATTTCAGAAACAAAAATACTTTGAAAATGCAAATAGACCAGGTAAATGGTTATCGTACAGAATTAGGAAAGAAAGAGAGAAGAAAATAATTTCAGAAATAAGAAGTGAGGAAAAAATATACAGACAACAGGGAAAAATAAATAAGCTATTTTACGAGTATTTTTCTAGAGTATTTTCAGAACAAGAACAGGAGATACACAGAGAGAGAAGAGAGGAAATAAAGGAATATCTTATGAAGGAAGAGGTACCACAGATATTGGAAGAACAAAGAAAAGAGTTAAATAAACCAATCTCCAAAGAGGAGATCCTAAAGGCAATTCAAAAAATGAAATTGGGGAAAGCAACAGGACCTGATGGACTAACAGCAATATATTATAAAACGTTCAATGAAGAATGAATCAACCTTTTGTATTTTTTGATGAATGAGATTCATAAGGGAAGGAAACCTAAATCATGGGGAGAAGCAAACATAAGTTTGATCCCCAAAGAAGGAAAAGATCCGAAGGAATTGAAAAATTATAGACCAATTTCATTATTGAATTCAGCCTATAAGATTTTCTCAACAGTATTAGCAGACAGGTTAAAGGAGATATTAAAGGTCTGGATTCATGAAGATCAGTGTGGATTCTTACCGAATAGCTTTTTGAGAAACAACATAAGGATAGTCTTAGATATAATAGAATATTATGAAAAACAGAATCATAAAAAGTTAAGCCTTATATTTTTAGATGCCAAAAAGGCGTTTGATAGTTTAAAATGGGATTTCATGATAGAAGTATTGAAAAAAAATGGATTTAGGAGAAAAATATATAAATTGGATCCAAGCTATATATGAAGATCAAATGGCAAGAATAATAGTGAACGGGGAAAAGACACAAGCATGTAAAATAATGAAAGGTACGAGGCAGGGTTGTCCCCTGTCTCCGTTACTTTTTATTACAGTATTAGAAATTCTTAATAGAAAAATAAGGAAAGAGGATATGATTAAAGGGATCAAAATACAAAAATGTAATTACAAGATAAGGGCTTTTGCTGATGATCTCGTAATTTGTTTGGAAAATCCATTAGAGAGTATAAAAAGATTGATGACAATGTTAGAAGAATTTGGGAAATTAGCAGGGGTTAAAATAAATTCAGAAAAAAACATCTATGATAACAAAAAATATACCCCAACAAGAAGAAAAACAATTAATGGATATCACAAAGTTCAAAATTGAGAAGAAGGTGAAATATCTAGGAGTAACTATAACAAGGAGTAATGCAGGTCTATTTAAAAACAATTATACAAAAGGATGGAGTCAAAGCAAAAAAGATTTACAACAATGGGATAAATTAAAATTATCACTGATGGGAAGGATTTCATTGGTAAAGATGAATGTCTTACCGAAAGTGATGTTTTGGTTTCAAACACTCCCAGTCATAGAGAGAGAAGAGGTCTTTAAGAGCTGGAATAGAGATATTTCAAAATATATTTGGCAAGGGAAAAAAACCAAGGATAATGTGGAAAATACTTCATGAATCCAAAAATAGAGGTGGATTACAACTGCTTAACCTGAAGCTATATTATTATGCATGCAGTTTGGCTTGGATACAAGATTGGATTAAACTAGAAGATAAAAGGCTTCTAGCATTAGAAGGATTTAATAATCGTTATGGTTGGCACGCATATTTAATATATAATAAAGTGGCGGTTAATAAGGACTTTAAACACCACTTTATTAGGAAAAAAATATTATTAACATGGCAGAAGTGTAGAAATAAGATTTCCAAGAACATCCCATTATGGACTTCAACGCATGAAACCTTTCACAGGAATGAAAATCTATGTAAAGACAACTGGTTAATGTATAAGGACATCTTGAAGTTAAAAGGAGACCAATGGGCAATTAAAACAAGGGAAGAGTTAGAATAAGAAGAGTTGGTTTGTCATTGGTTTCTTTATAGACAATTAAAATAAAAATTTGTTCAGGATATTAAATTGGAAGGCATTGAGAGAACATTATCGGAATTAGATCTAATACTATTAAAAGGAAAGGAAAAATTAATCTCCAAACTGTATAAAATGTTAATTAAAGTAGAAATGGAAGATGAGACAATAAAAGATAATATGATCAAACGGGCAGCAGATCTAGGTCAGTCACCCACATTGGAGCAATGGGAGAGAACTTGGAAAACAAATATTCAATTTACCAGAAGCTATGATCTAAGAGAAAATTATTATAAGATGTTATATAGATGCCATTTGACCCCGTACAAAATTGCCAGAATGTATAAGACCAAGAATGAACGATGTTGGAAATGCTGAAAAGAAGTAGGTACATTTTTCCATATGTGGTGGCAATGTCCTAGAGCAAGAAAATACTGGGGGAAAATACACAGGATGATAGAAAGGACTTTAGAGACAAAGATACCAATGTGGGCAGAGTTATATCTATTGAATATGCTGAATGGGGTGGAAAAGCAGGTAGAAAAATTATATTGGAGAATTATACTGTATATGGTGACGATGGCCAGAATTATTTACGCAAAATATTGGAAGATGCCAGAAATTCCAAAAGAAGAAGAATGGTTAGTTAAATTATATGTCACTGTTGGATAAATTAACCCTACTATTAAAAGATAAAACAGTGGAGGATTTTAGGGATGGATGGAGATGTTTGTTACCAATTTGGAAGGAGAAATGGGGAAAAGAAGCAATATTAAGCTTCTGAAGAATTAAAGGTATAATAAGTAAGGGATGAGATAAGAACTTCATCCAGATGTGCTAGTTAATAAATGTTGAGAACAGGATGAGGATTTAATCAACAATAAATGTGAGTACTGAAAATAAGTAAAAGAAGAGCAAAGATTGGGTTAAAAGGAAAATGAAGAGACAGAGGCCAGTTAAGATAAGGGTAAAAATATATATCCAAACTCAAGAGGAAAAAGAAATAAGGAACGAAGAATTGTATTGTAGAGAAATAAAGTTGTTGTTAACGGTCAATTACTGTCATTTAGAAGAAATGAAGAAAATGTATGTTGGAAAAATCGGAGATTGGAAAGGATGACGTTTAGGACATTGATATTAAAGTTGAAATTTAACATAAATAATTGTATAATAATCTAACCTTTTCTGTAAGTGATTATTGTTTTGATTAGTAGTATTTGTAATGTTTTAGATATATGTTAATTACATATATTTAATTATATGGAATATCATATGTAATTAAAACAACAATAAAAATATTGGGGGAAAAAATTCAAACTCACAGAAGCTCCACCCACTGCAAGAAGCAGCCTCTCCCAGGAGTTAAAAAAAATTCAAACTCACAGAAGCTCCACCCACTGCAAGAAGCAGCCTCTCCCAGGAGTTAAAAAAAATTCAAACTCACAGAAGCTCCACCCACTGCAAGAAGCAGCCTCTCCCAGGAGTTTAAAAAATTTCAAACTCACAGAAGCTCCACCCACTGCAACAAGTATTGTTTTTTAAAGAATATTTTCAAGCTGTGAATACTTAAATATGTGGATACGGAGGGACAACTGTATCATTATTATTGGATGGTGGTATTATTATTATTATAATTATTATTAGTAGTAGTAGTAGTATTGAGTTGAATCTTCGGGGTCCATGGCAATAAAATATATTTAAAAGGGTTCCCTGGTAAAGAAAAGGTTAAGAACCACTATTCTATATCACCTCTCCCAACCACACAATTCCTACATATAGGCCTGACTCCTGTTAGTCCCATCTAAAATAGAGTCATTGAATCAATGGGATTTACCTGCTTGTTGGCTCAGTATTCAACAATTCAATCAGTGCATCTATGCTAATTGGGACTACTCAAAAGAGCAGTGAGAACCTTCTTTCTGATTTGTAGATTATTAAATTTTTTTAGTATGTCAGTTCAGGACTTTAAGCAATCACAGTGCATAGGTTTACCACCCGATTTTGATTACTGTTATTTCAATTGTCTCACATCTTTCTGACCAAGATCCCAACGTGCAAGTACTTTTTGGTTCTTGTAGAAGGAGGTATCCAGCTTTTTCTTGTACAACATCTTTCTTTCTTTTTTTAAAAAATATATTTTTATTAATTTTATAATCATACATTATATTATCCATTCAACACTTAGTTAGTATAACACATAACATTACTATAAACATCGCAATTTTTCTATTAACTAATTTCAAAGGTTAACATAGATTCTTTACTATAATTCTATTCAAAAATATTAACTACCCTACCCCCCACCTCAGTGCTCCCCTTCACCAGAGCCATTATCCCTTACCTAATCTTTCCAGAAACTCATTTCTTCTCGTGGAGGTAACCTCCCATCTTTTGTCTGTAATACTTTTTTAAACAAATACTTGCCAAATTTTATCAAAATCACTTTCTTTCCAACTTCCTCTTCTTACTTTAATTCTACGTGTTAACTTATCATTTATTGCCATCTTCCAAACTTCTTTATACCACTCCTCCACTTGTACATTTATTTGCATTTTCCAATGTCTTGCTATAATTAATCTTGCTGCCATTAATAAATTTATTATTAAATCCTTTTCTGCTTGATTCCCATTCTCTCCATTATAAATTGACATCAATGCTATGCTCGGTTTCCTTTCTATATTTCTATTCAGAATATTCTCTATTCCTATGAAAACAATTTCCCAAAACTGCTGTACAAATTTACAGTTCCACCACAGATGCATATATGTACCTATTTCTTGACAACCTCTCCAACAATATTTATCATAGAATCATAGAATCATAGAATTGCAGAGTTGGAAGAGACCACGAGGGCCATCCAGTCCAACCCCCCGCCATGCAGGAAATCTTGATCAAAGCATCCCCGACAGATGACAATCCAGAGTTATTCTTATCTATATTATGCAATCTTGCTGGTGTCAAATACCATCCCCATATTATTTTATTATAATTTTCTTTTATCTGTATCGACATATTTTTAGATGTCTTTGTTTCCATATCTTATCCCATTCATGATCTCCAATTTTTTGTTTCAAATCTTCCTCCCATATTCTCCTTAGATATTCCCTTTGTCTTTTTTATCCTTATTTTTATCAATATTTTATATAATTCACTTGTAATACCTTTCATACTTTCATTATCATCCCTCTTTTCACCTTTTTTCACCAAATTTTCAAATTTTGTAAATTCCCTTGTTTCTTTATGATTCTTTTTCCAATTTTTAATCCATTGTTCTAACTGTATACAATTAAACCATGAAATTTTCATTCCACATAATTTGTCTCTTATACTCCCTTTTTCATTCATCCATCCTATCCATCCCTCTATTTTGTCTAGTCCTCTTTTCTTTAATTCCTTTCCCATTTTTTCCTTCAAATTATTTGGGAATTTTTTTCCCCCATTATAACTGGTGTTAATAATGAATCAATAGTCAAAAAATCTCTCTTATATTTATACCATATTTGCCACATATTTTGCAGAAATGGGTTCTCAATTCCTTTAATTTCCTTTTTTGTAAAATTATCAAAAAATATGTTCCATATTCTCTTTTCTACTCTCCCTGTTTCTGTCTCTAACTATTCTAAATCCCCCTGTCCCACAATTCCTTCTATAACATATCTTAATTGATTAGCTTCATAATATCCTTTTATTTTGGGAAGACCAAGTCCTCCCTCCTTCTGTGATATATACCAAAATAATTTATTTAATCTTGTCCTTTCCCCTCCATTACAATATTTATTCAACATATTTTGCCATTTTTTCAGTTCTACTTCTGATAATTTTATTGGTAACATTCTAAACAAAAAAATTAGTTTAGGTAATATTTTCATTTTAGCTAAAGCTACTCTTCCAAACCATGATAGTTGAATATTTTTATATTCTTCCAACTTCTTTTCCATTTCTTTCCTTAATACCATAATATTTTTCTCTTCTAGTTCTTTTAAATCTTTTGTAATATTTATTCCTAAATACTTAATATTACCTTTTAATCTTCTATTTTTTTCTCTTTTACAAATATTTTCTTCTTCCTTAGTATAGTTAAACAACATCATATCTGATTTGTTCCAATTAACCTGTAAGCCTGTCATCTCCCCAAATACTTTTAAATGTTCTTTAATTTTTCCTATTCCGTTAATCAGTTCCTTAATTGTTAGCAATGTATTGTCAGCAAACAAGCTTATCTTATGTTTTGTTTCTACTCCAATTCCTTCTATACTATTATCATTTCTTATCACATTTCCTAGAATTTCTATTACCATTGCAAAAATATTGGAGAAAGTGGGCAACCTTGTCTTGTTCCTCTCATTATTTTTATTTCTCTTGTTACTCCATCATTAACCATCACTATAGCTGTGTTATGGGAATACAATTGATCTATTAATCCTCTAAACCTCTTCCCCATTCCAAATTCCTTCAATATTATTTTAAAGTTGGCCATTCCACACAGACAAATGCTTTAAATATATCTAATGCTAATATCCCTGCTTTTACTTTTGTTTTGCCAATTATATGTATTTTGTTTAACACCCTTCCTATTAAATTTGATATTTGTCTTCCTTTCACAAATCCACATTGGTCCTTTAATATATATTTATAAATACAACTATTCATTCTCTTTGGCATTATTACTGATAATAACTTTGCATCTTGATTTATTAGTGATATAGGCCTGTATGATCCAGGTTCCAAAAAATCCTTATCTGGCTTTGGTATCAATATTATCAATCATTGTTGCCATGATAGAGGGACTTTGTCTGCCATTATTATATTATTATATAATTCTAATAATTTAGGTATCAACGTCTTTTTAAATACTTTATAATAATCTGGTCCTAACCCATCCATTCCTGGAGCTTTCCCACTTTTTAAATTGTTTATTGCTTCCTCTACTTCATTTTCGTAATTGGTTTTTCTAATAAATCCCTATCTACCTCTTCTATTTTAATCTTCCAATTTTCCCCTACATATTTTTCTATTTGTTCCACTGATTTATTCCCTGACTGGTACAGGTCTTTATAAAACTCCTCAAAAATTGTTATTTTTTCCTTCATTGTTCTACACGTTTTACCTGTTTTATCTCTAATCCCATTTATCATATTTTCCATTTTCTTCTTCTGTGTGGATCTAGCCAACAGTTTTGAATTTTTATTACTAAATTCAAAATACTCCCTTCTTAAATAAATTAAATTTTCCTGTACTTCATCTACTTCCATTTTATCCAATTCCTCCCTCTTTGCTCGTAACTCAATATAAATTTGTTTTTCCTTGTTTAATATATATTTATTTTCCAGTAATTCTATTTCCCTTTCTAATTTCCCTTTTCTTTCTTCTTGCCTTTTTTTAAGTTAAAGGTTTCTTTTATGCATATCCCCCTTGTCACAGCTTTCATAGTATCCCACAAAATTCTTTTTGATACTTCTTTATCATTTAATTCCCATAATTCTTGCCATTCATGCTCAATTGCCAGTTCTGGGCACCAGAATTCAAAAAGGATATTGACAAATTGAAGCATGTCCAGAGAAGGGTGACTAAAATGGTGAAAGGTCTGGAAACGATGCCTTATGAGGAGAGACTCAGGGAGCTGGGTATGTTTAGCCTGGAAAAAAGATGATTAAGAGGCGATATGATAGCCCTGTTTAAGTATTTGAAGGGGTGTCACACTGAGGATGGAGCAGGCTTGTTTTCTGCTGTTCCAGAGACTGGAACACAAAGCAATGGATGCAAGCTCCAGGAACAGAGATTCCACCTCAACATTAGGAGGAACTTTTTGACAGTAAGAGCTGTTCGGCAGTGGAACACACTCCCTTGGAGCGTGTTGGGGTCTCCTTCCTTGGAGGTCTTCAAACAGAGGCTAGATTGCCATCTGTCAGGGATGCTTTGATCAAGATTTCCTGCATGGCAGGGAGTTGGACTGGATGGTGCTCGTGGTGTCTTCCAACTCTACAGTTCTATGATTCTATGATAATTTTTCCTACTATTTCTCTGTAATTTAAAATCTTTGTATTCAACCTCCACCTTTTCACCTGTTCATAATCTCTCTTCATTATAATCTCCACATTGACCAGTGCATGGTTTTTTACTTTTATATTTTCTATCTGTGAATTTATGATTTTATCAATCAAATTTTTGGATACAAAAATATAATCAATTCTTGAATAACTCTTATGTACCATTGAAAAGTATGTATATTTCCTCTCATCTCCCTTTACCAATCTCCACACATCTTTCAACCCGTTTCTTTTTATTATTTTATTAAATTTGTAATATTATCATATTTATCCCTTAATGAATAATTTGATTTATGTTTTATTCTTTCCATTTGCATATTAAAATCTCCTGCTACAACAATATTTTGTTCTTGCATATTCTCCATTTCTTTAAATACTTTCTCATAAAATTCCTCTTGTTTTTCATTTGGAGCATATACATTCATTAGAACATATTTATCTTCTCCCATTTCACCTTGCATAATATATCTACCATTTTCATCTTTTTTCACCTTTTTAATGACAAAATTACATTTTTTTGCTATTAATATTGCTACTCCTCTAGCTTTTGAATTCCCATATGCTTTTTCATAAACTGTTACCCAATTCAATTTCAGTTCATTTACTCCTTCCCCTTTTTTATGTGTCTCTTGCAAAAATATTATATCTGCTTGATCCTTCTTCAATAATGCTTCAATCCTTTTTCATTTTATTACCGTGCCAAGGCCATGAACATTTAAAGTTGATATCTTTAATTTATTAACCATTAGATTCCTTATTACATTTTCTATAAGATCTTCTGGCTCCAAAAAGTGACCTCCCTTCCCCATACCCACCCCTCCCCAATTTTCCCCCATTCCATTCCCCCCTCCCACTTTCCCTTCTTTACCTCCCCACCTTGTCTTCCCAAGGCAAATTGCCTTGCTCATGACCCCCCAGGTCTTCCAGGTGAGGAGAGGCGAAGAGATCATCCAATGGCCCAGAACAACTCCCTCCCCCTGAGTGCTCATAAAAATAAAAAATAAAAACATTTCCCCTCTTTTTTTCCCCTGTAATTTTTTTCCCTTCTTCTTCCTTCTGCTTTCTTCATCTGTCTAAACTTTTCCTCCTCCGCTGTTCGCTCCTCCATCAGCTCCATACGCCTTCTTATGTACTCCTAACTCCTCCAACAATCGCAGCCCTTCTTCTGGTGTTTCCATTCTATATCTTTTTCCTGCCCATTCAAATTTAAAAAACAGTGGATATCCCCAAGCATATTTTATACCAGCTTTCAAAAGAGTAGCAATACAAGGCTTCATCAGTTTTCTCCAGATTACTGTTTGTGGACAGTAGTCATTATATAATTCCACCCTTACATCTCCATACTTCATTCTCTCTGGATATTTCTTGACTGTTCTCATCAATTCCTCCTTGTTATTGTAATTAACAACTCTGACAATAACATCTCTTGGCAAAATACTTCTCCTTCCTCTCAGTTCTCTATGGATCCGCTCGATGTCCTCTTCCCTCCATTTCATAGCTGGGGTCACTTGCTGTAGCCATTTCAACACTTCAGATTTCAGATTAGATCCTTGATCTTTCCCCACAGATTCTGGCAGGAACCTTATTTTGAAGTTATTCCTGCGTTGATAATCTTGCATGTATATCAGGGTTTTTTCCCCATATCTGTGATTTTCTTCATATTATCCTGGATCTGACTGCCTTGAAGTGTTTGGATTTTAATTATTTCTTTGTTCTCTTTTACTATACTAAGAATATGTTGTATTCCTTGTATTTTTGTACTCATTTCCACAAATCTTCAGATCTTTTCCTCTCCTTCTGCTTTTCTTCTCTTATGCTTGCAAACTCTGAAAACATTCTCTTTTTATCTTTAAATTCTGTCATCATTTTTGTAAAGAGAGAATCCATATGAGTTTTAATATCCTCTATGCTTTCTCCCCTTCTTTCCCTCCCTTTTGGGGATGGGGGATTTAAGGCTGAGGCACCTAATGGAGGGCTAATTTCTTTTTCCATCTTTTGTCCTTCTGGTTCACCCTTGTTATTCTGTACTTCCGGAAATCTCCTCTCCAATCTCTCCAATCTCTTGTGCGATATATCTGATGGTTTACTTAATACTTGTGGTCTCAACCAGCTTTTTCCTGCTGTATTGCTTCTTTTTTTAGACATAAGAAAATCAAAACACTCCAATCTTTCATTTCTTCCCTTCTGTTAATGATCCCTCCTTCCTCCACCACTTACTTTTTTTAAAGCTTCCCACTTATTCTCCAGTTAGATTAAATATTTCTTCCTCTGTTAAATCATCCTTTTCATTTGCCTACAATTGTTCTCTGCTTTCTCCAACCCTAGTTATTTATTAACCAAGTGTTCTTTTTAATTATTTTGGAGACAGTTCCAAGATCAAGATTGGAGAAAACCAAAAGTAACTATCTGTTTACTTTAGGCTTCTTTGATCTGCAGTTTTCCCTTCTATTAACATTCCTTAGTAATTCACAACCATACATCTTCCCTCCAGAGCTCTCCTCATGCCTTTTTGAGGGGAAAATATTCATTTAATTCCATTACCTTGAGCACGCGTTCTGGGAATTGTTCCTACGCCGTAGAAGCTTGACTCCTCCCCCCACAACATCTTTCTTTCAGCTGCACAGTGACAGCTTTATAGCTCCTGGGAGCTGGTTAGTCCACTGCCACTGCTTATAGTGATTTTAAACCTGTTTATTATTTGAGTTGACCTGAGAAGATTTGCTTATAGCCTGGTATATAACAGCAGACATACATAGCAATCTGCAATTCATTTAATCTATGAAATCCAAACGAACAAACAAACAAATTCCATATTCAACTATCTGAAGTGTTACTGTGCAGGAATGGTGTTATAATTTGATGAACTGTTCTTGGAGATTGGGCCTTTGATTTAAGAAAGGTGAAAACTCTTGCTGCTAAGCAAGCAATTCCTATTTTCTTTCAAACTCTCCCAACCATTCTGGTGGACACATGGGATAAGATGGGTATGTGAAGATGACCTGATCATGCAGTTAATGGCAGCTTCAGCCTGGAGATACAGAACCTTGGAGAGATCCAAGTGGAGCACTTTCTCTAGAAAAGAGGGAAGCTCTTCAAGTGATGATTGGTCTGCTTTGCTTTCTCCCCATTTCAATTTTCTTATCCTTTGCCTGAAAAACACAATTTGTGAAAATTAGTAAATTCTCTGAAAGGAATGAGATTCTTCCCTATCTGCACAGGCTGGATTCAATAGATAAAGCTATTACCAGCCTGGAGGTTACCATGTTGAACCTGCCTCTCATATTACTATTAAAGTTGAGGACCTTCTTAAGGAAGAGGTAGCTCAGAAAATTCTGTAATTGGGGACTTATTGTGTGCAAAATTCACACTTGGTTGATCTTCACACAACCCTCCACCCCAGAATTTTTTGTGCAGGAAAAAAAAGTGCAGAAAACAATGAACTTTGAATACTGTGGTCCCATCTATATGAGGGGGTGGGGATGCAATTTCCTCCAAAGCAGCAGCCATTCTCAGTACTGCAATCTGTCTTAACAGTCAAAAGAACCCCCTAAACTTTGCCTGAGCCCTAGGAAGATGGTGGCCATGAGCGATTTACTCATGCTTTTAAATCTGCTGCTGCCTATATATATATATATATATATATATATAGGCAGCATATAAGTTTGTGGCTGGAGTGGATTGAATGGCAATGTGCAGGCCAAGCCAGTCACCTACAGAAGCCTTAGCCATGGCTTCTGTTACATGGTCATGCCACTACAGGGAGGAGATGGGCCAAGCACCTTTCATGGAACCCAGGATAAGAACCACACACACACACACACACACACATATATATATGGTGCGCACATGCAATATTTCTTATTTACCAACGGGGGAGAGAGTAAAAGGTTGTCATTTTACTTCCTTATCAATCTCTCACTTAGCTGAAAATCCAACATGGTGGCAGCAGGCACTTTCCCTGTTCGCTAGACCTGCCCCTCATGCTCGTCCAGTCAATCAGATTACGCTGCCTGGTTGCAGCAATGTGAATGCCTGGAAGACAATTTCATGGTCCAAAAGGTAGAAGAGGCAACAAGGGGGTCAGCTATTTTAGATCTGATCTTAACCAGGGTCAGGATCCAAGGGATGACTTGGTTAATGGGGTGTAAGTGGTGGGATCCTTAGGTGAGAGTGATCATGTTCTCCTGGAGTTTGTTATACAACGGAAAGGAGAAGCCAGGCATAGTCAGACACGCATGCTCGACTTTAGGAGAGCTGATTTCAATAAACTCAGGGAAACACTGGGGGTGATCCCATGGCCAGGAATACTAAAAGAGACCTCAAGATGGATGGGACTTTCTCAAAAGGGAGATACTGAAGGCACAATTTCAACCAGTACCATTGAGGAAGAAAAATGGGAGGTGTCTCAAGAAACCAGGATGGATGACTAAAGAAATTTCAAAAGAGCTAAGTTTTAAATGGAACATGTACAGGAAATGGAAAAAGGGGGAAATCACCAAAGAATTCAAACAGATAGCGAACACATGTAGGAGTAAAGTCAGAAAAGCTAAAGCGCAGAATGAGCTGAGGCTTGCTAGAGAGGATAAGAACAATAAAAAGGGGTTTTTTTTGGTATGTCCGCAGCAAAAGGAGGAAGAAGGAAATAGTAGGGCCACTATGCGGAGAAGATAGCAAAATGCTAACAGGGGACAGAGAAAAGGCAGAATTACTCAACACCTTCTTTGCCTCAGTGTTTTCAGAAAAAGAAAAGGGGGATCAACCTGAGGATAAAGGAACAGAGGACACAATAGGGGAAATCCAGCACAGAATAAGCAAAAAGGTAGTACAGGAATGCCTTCTTAATCTAAATGAATTTAAATCTCCAGGACCAGATGAACTACATCCAAGAGTATTAAAAGTGCAGGCAAATGTGATCTCAGAGCCATTGGCAATAATCTTTGAGAACTCCTGGAGAACAGGAGAAGTCCCAGCAGACTGGAGGAGGGCAAACGTTGTCCCCATCTTCAAAAAGGGGAAAAAATTATCGTCCAGTTAGTTAGTCTGACATCAATACCAGGGAAGATTCTAGAGCAGATCCTTAAACAGAGAGTCTGTGAACATTTAGAAGGCAATGCCATAATCACAAAAAGTCAACATGGGTTTCAGAGTAACAAGTCATGCCAGACTAATCTGATCTCTTTTTTTGATAAAATGACCAGCTTGGTAGATGAAGGGAACGCTGTGGATATCGTATACCTTGATTTCAGTAAGGCCTTTGACAAGGTTCCCCATGACATTCTTGCAAACAAGCTTGTAAAATGTGGGATAGACAAGTTAACTGTTCAATGGATTTGTAATTGGTTGACTGGCCGAACCCAAAGGGTGCTCAGCAGTGGCTGCTCTTCGTCTTGGGAAGATGTGACCAGGGGGTGCCACAAGGTTCGGTCCTGGGCCCAATGCTATTCAACATCTTTATCAATGACATCGATGAGGGAATTAGGGCCATACTTATCAAATTTGCAGATGACACCAAATTGGGAGGAGCAGCCACTACCCTAGAGGACAGGATCAAAATTCAAAATGACCTGGATAGATTGGAGAGCTGGCCAAAGCTAACAAAATGAAATTCAATACAGAGAAGTGTAAGGTACTGCATTTAGGGTGAAAAAATGAAATGCATCGATATAGGATGGGGGAGACCTGGCTGAATGAGACTATATGCGAAAGGGATATAGGAGTCCTAGTAGACCACAAGTTGAACATGATTCAACAGTGTGATGCGACAGCTAAAAAGGCCAATGAGATTTTTGGCTGCATTAATAGAAGTATTGTGTCTAGGTCAAGGGATGTAATAGTGCCGCTCTATTTTGCCTTGGTCAGACCTCACCTAGAATACTGTGTCCAGTTCTGGGCACCACAATTCAAAAAGGATATGGACAAATTGGAGTGTGTGCAAAGAAGGGCGACTAAAATGGTGAAAGGTCTGGAAACGATGCCTTATGAGGAGAGACTTAGGGAGCTGGGTATGTTTAGCCTGGAAAAAAGATGGTTAAGATGCGATATGATAGCCCTGTTTAAGTATTTTAAGGGGTGTCACATTGAAGATCATAGAATCATAGAATCATAGAATTGCAGAGTTGGAAGAGACCACGAGGGCCATCCAGTCCAACCCCCCTGCCACACAGGAAATCACAATCAAAGCATCCCCGACAGATGGCCATCCAGCCTCTGTTTAAAGACCTCCAAGGAAGGAGACCCCACCACGCTCCGAGGGAGTGTGTTCCACTGCCGAACAGCTCTTACTGTCAAAAAGTTCCTCCTCATGTTGAGGTGGAATCTCTGTTCCTGGAGCTTGCACCCATTGCTCCGTGTTCCAGTCTCTGGAGGAGCAGAAAACAAGCCTGCTCCATCCTCAGTGTGACATCCCTTCAAATACTTAAACAGGGCTATCATGTCGCCTCTAAACCGTCTTTTTTGCAGGCTAAACATACCCAGCTCCCTAAGTCTCTCCTCATAAGGCATTGTTTCCAGACCTTTCACCATTTTAGTTGCCCTTCTCTGGACACGCTCCAATTTGTCAATATCCTTTCTGAATTGTGGTGCCCAGAACTGGACACAGTACTCTAAGTGAGGTCTGACCAAGGCAGAATAGAGTGGCACTATTACTTCCCTTGATCTAGACACTATACTTCTATTGATACAGCCCAAAATTGCATTGGCCTTTTTAGCTGCCGCATCACACTGTTGGCTCATGTTCAACTTGTGGTCTACTAGGACTCCTAGATCCCTTTCGCACGTAGTCTCATTCAGCCAGGTCTCTCCCATCCTATATTTATGCATTTCATTTTTCCGCCCTAAATGCAGTACTTTACATTTCTCCGTATTGAATTTCATTTTGTTAGCTTTGGCCCAGCTCTCCAGTCTATCCAGGTCATTCTGAATTTTGATCCTGTCCTCTAGGGTATTAGCTACTCCTCCCAATTTGGTGTCATCTGCAAATTTGATAAGTATGCCCCTAATTCCCTCATCTAAGTCATTGATAAAGATGTTGAATAGCACTGGGCCCAGGACAGAACCCTGTGGCACCCCACTGGTCACATCTTTCCAAGACGAAGAGGAGCCACTGCTGAGCACACTTTGGGTTCGGCCGGTCAACCAATTACAAATCCATTGAACAGTTAACTTGTCTAGCCCACATGTTACAAGCTTGTTTGCAAGAATGTCATGGGGAACCTTGTCAAAGGCCTTACTGAAATCAAGGTATGCAATGTCCACAGCATTCCCTTCATCTACCAAGCTGGTAACTTTATCAAAAAAAGAGATCAGATTAGTCTGGCATGACTTGTTTCTCTGAAACCCATGCTGACTTTTTGTGATTATGGCATTGCCTTCTAAATGTTCACAGACTCTCTGTTTAATGATATGTTCTAGAATCTTCCCTGGTATTGATGTCAGACTAACTGGACGATAGTTGTTGGGATCCTCTTTTTTCCCCTTTTTGAAGATGGGAACAACGTTTGCCCTCCTCCAGTCTGCTGGGACTTCTCCTGTTCTCCAGGAGTTCTCAAAGATTATTGCCAATGGCTCCGAGATTATATTTGCCAGCTCTTTTAATACTCTTGGATGTAGTTCATCTGGTCCTGGAGATTTAAATTAATTTAGATTAAGAAAGTATTGTTGTACTACCTCTTTGCTTATTCTGTGCTGGATTTCCCCTGTTGTGTCTTCTGTACCTTTATCCTCAGGTTGGTCCCCCTTTACCTTTTCTGAAAACACTGAGGCAAAGAAGGTGTTGAGTAATTCTGCCTTTTCTCTGTCCCCTGTTAACATTTTGCCATCTTCTCCGCATAGTGGCCCTACCATTTCCTTCTTCCTCTTTTTGCTGCGGACATACTCAAAAAAACCCCCCTTTTTATTGTTCTTAACCTCTCTAGCAAGCCTGAGCTCATTCTGTGCTTTAGCTTTTCTGACTTTACTCCTACATGTGTTCGCTATCTGTTTGAATTCTTCTTTGGTGATTTCCCCCTTTTTCCATTTCTTATACATGTTCCATTTAAAACTTAGCTCTGTTGCTATTTCTTTAGTCATCCATCCTGGTTTCTTGAGACACCTCCCATTTTTCTTCCTCAATGGTACAGTTTGAAATTGTGCATTCAGTATCTCCCTATTGAGAAAGTCCCATCCGTCTTGAGGTCTCTTCTCTTTTAGTATTCCTGACCATGGGATCACCCCCAGTATTTCCCTGAGTTTATTGAAATCAGCTCTCCTAAAGTCAAGAATGCGTGTCTGACTATGCCTGGCTTCTCCTTTCCATTGTATAATAAATTCCAGGGGAACATGATCTCTCTCACCTAAGGATCCCACCACTTGCACCCCATTAACCAGGTCATCCCTGTTGGTTAGGATCAGATCTAAAATAACTAACCCCTTTGTTGCCTCTTCCACCTTTTGGACTATGAAATTGTCTTCCAGGCATGTCAGGAATTTGCTAGACCTTGAAGTTTTGGTTGAGTTAGATTGCCAGTAAATATCAGGATAGTTGAAGTCACCCATCACTACTACATCTCTCCTTTCTGTGTGTGTGTTCTGGAAAGGCATCATCCAATTCCTCCATCTGACTTGTGGGTCTGTAGTAGAGTCCCACAATAACATCTGTGTTGTTTCCCTCCCCTTTAATTTTTATTGATGATGCTGTACAACTCTTGTACTGAATGTTGTACAACTGAATGGACAACCAAAGGTGTAATTGCATATGCAGCCATATGTGCAACTGAATGCATAACAATATACAATTCAATGTGTATTGCATGCACAACAGCACCACATGTGCAACTCCATTTCTTCAAACTTCAACTTAATGCATCAGACAAAAATATCCAGCCAGTTTCATAGGGGAACACTTGCTTGCAGAAGACATCAAGAGGATTCAGCCCTGTCTCCCCAAATTTAATCTGTTTACAATGTAAAGAGTCCTCCTCTTAACAGAGTAAAACAGAAACAAGCGACAACAACAAAATAAACCCATAGGGAAAAAAATCCCAACAAATTTATTGATTTTGGCCATTAGTGTACTCTTTTTTTCCCAGTCAACATAGCAAAATTGGACAAACTTCATGGGTTTAGTGAACCATGATGTTCTCGGTTGGCCCCATTGCCATTGTCAAAATTGCACTAGAACTCTGTAATACCAGGATTTGGATCTCTGATCACCTATGGAAACCTACTGGGTGACCTTGGCAATTGACACTCTCTCAGTCTGAGATGAAGGAAGTGGCAAAGCTCCTCTGAATAAAGGATGAAGGCTCTATCAAAGTTTACATTACTTAACTTTACATATACTTAGCTATGTAGCAAACACACTAAGAAGATTATCAGATTCAGCAAATGTATTGCCAACATAATGACAACAGAAGGACACAAAAGGATGCCAATATCAGATGATGTCCTTTTTCATTCTGCTGGTCTTATGGTGTCATTTCTTTCTATAGATGGCTGAAGCCATCAATGGATCCCCCCTGTTCCTTTTTTGGTGCCGGCATTACCGGCGCATGGAACCTCAGGACATTTAGCTTTCATGAATGTAGCATCAAAGACCAGTCTGGCATGAACACTTCTGGGAGAAATCGGGACATCCAGGTAAGTTTTGCTCTTTTTATGACCTTTCGCATGTTACTTGGGACCTTTAAAGTTTATGTATGTGCTTTGTGCAACTTTTATGCATTATTTTTCTCTTCTTCTTCTTCTTCTTCTTCTTCTTCTTCTTTTGAATATGGCACACAATGAAGACTTGCAAAAATCCACAGGACTTCAAAAGAGTAAGTGAATGGAGCTCCATTTACTTCCTCCATTGCCAGGGAAACCTTTGAATGGGAGGGAAGGTAAGTGCAATGAGGAGCATTCTTTTGCCAGCATAAAAATGTTTTTATTTATGCCGGCAAAAGAACATTTTTAAGGGGTTCATCTGATAATCTCCTTAGAAATCCTGTTAGTGAATTGTAAAGATACATAATAGGACACTGGCAAGAGTATCCTGTTGGGCATTGATCAGTTTGCTGGCTCCTCTGTGTAGTAACATCATGGCAGACCCTTGTGGAATACAGACATTGCAAAACTGCTCAATTCTATTTTCTGCAGACACAAGTCCACTTACAAAGATGTAAATCCCTTACTGAACTCTGGTCATATTTTTCACTATTTTTTTTCCTGAAAGAGGCAATGAGTAATTGTGTCAATTTTCTTCCAGCTGTAAGAAAGTCCAGGGTCTGTCCAAATAGTGAAAATAATCCAAATGGCGATCACATGCAAGGAGATCTGTCCAAATGGACATTTGCATCAATACATCTTATTCAGAAAGGGAACAGCCAAATCCACCTTAAACTCCTTAAGGGAAGTCTTCGGAGCTGTTGCTGGATTTTTTAAAAAGCTCCGTAGTGTACACGAATCTGAGATCATTAAGACAGGTACATTCATAGAATCATAGAATCATAGAATCATAAAATTGCAGAGTTGGAAGAGACCACGAGGGCCATCCAGTCCAACCCCCTGCCACGCAGGAAATCACGATCAAAGCATCCCCGACAGATGGCCATCCAACCTCTGTTTAAAGACCTCCAAGGAAGGAGACCCCACCACGCTCCGAGGGAGTGTGTTCCACTGCCAAACAGCTCTTACTGTCAAAAAGTTCCTCCTAATGTTGAGGTGGAATCTCTTGTCCTGGAGCTCGCATCCATTGCTCCGTGTTCCAGTCTCTGGAGCAGCAGAAAACAAGCCTGTTTAATGGGGTGCAAGTGGTGGGATCCTTAGGTGAGAGTGATCATGTTCTCCTGGAGTTTGTTATACAATGGAAAGGAGAAGCAAGGCATAGTCAGACACGCATTCTTGACTTTAGGAGAGCTGATTTCAATAAACTCAGGGAAATACTGGGGATGATCCCATGGTCAAGAATACTAAAAGAGAAGGGACCTCAAGACGGATGGGACTTTCTCAAAAGGGAGATACTGAAGGCACAATTTCAAACAGTAATTGTGAATGAATTTAAATCTCCAGGACCAGATGAACTACATCCAAGAGTATTAAAAGAGCTGGCAAATATAATCGCAGAGCCATTGGCAATAATCTTTGAGAACTCCTGGAGAACAGGAGAACTCCCAGCAGACTAGAGGGGGTCAAATGAAATTCAATACAGAGAAATGTAAGGTACTGCACT
The DNA here is from genome assembly GCA_030847615.1 of Gambelia wislizenii. Classification (NCBI taxonomy): domain Eukaryota; kingdom Metazoa; phylum Chordata; class Lepidosauria; order Squamata; family Crotaphytidae; genus Gambelia; species Gambelia wislizenii. The sequence continues at coordinate 17,935,640 of JAUMIR010000009.1, read as the reverse complement.
TAGGGCGAAAAAATGAAATGCATAGATATAGGATGGGGGAGACCTGGCTGAATGAGACTACGTGCAAAAGGGATCTAGGAGTCCTAGTAGACCAGAAGTTCAACATGAGTCAACAGTGTGATACGGCAGCTAAAAAGACCAATGCGATTTTGGGCTGCATCAATAGAAGCATAGTGTCTAGATCAAGGGAAGTAATAGTGCCGCTCTATTCTGCCTTGGTCAGACCTCACCTAGAATACTGTGTCCAGTTCTGGTCACCACAATTCAAAAAGGATATTGACAAATTGGAGCGTGTCCAGAGGAAGGTGACTAAAATGGTGAAAGGTCTGGAAACCATGCCTTATGAGGAGAGACTTAGGGAGCTGGGTATGTTTAGCCTGGAAAAAAGACGGTTAAGAGGCGATATGATAGCCCTGTTTAAGTATCTGAAGGGGTGTCACATTGAGGATGGAGCAGGCTTGGTTTCTGCTGCTCCAGAGACTGGAACACGGAGCAATGGATGCAAGCTCCAGGAACACGGAGGAACATGGAGCAATAGATGCAAGCTCCACCTCAACATTAGGAGGAACTTTTTGACAGTAAGCGCTGTTCGGCAGTGGAACACACTCCCTTGGAGCATGGTGGGGTCTCCTTCCTTGGAGGTCTTTAAACAGACGCTGGATGGCCATCTGTCGGGGATGCTTTGATCGTGATTCTCTGCATGGCAGGGGGTTGGACTGGATGGCCCTCGTGGTCTCTTCCAACTCTGCAATTCTATGATTCTATGATTCTATGATCAGTGTCTATTTCCACATTCAGATATTTGCATGGGAAAACCATAATGTAGGAGCTTAACAATTTTCCCAACTGCTTAGGTGACAATGTCCTAACCCATCTACAATGTAGGCCTATTTCTGTGTGGATAAAGCAAATGAAACATAACTCTGGAGGACTAAAATGGCCCCTTTCTGGAGTAAGAGCTTTAAAAAGAAAAGATGCCACCATGAGCAGAAGTGGCCACTGGTCGTCCATCCTTCCTTTAAAATTTACATATGTAAGGATTCATCCTCTTCTACAGAAATTATAGAAAAGTGGCCAGACCCAAGACATGGATCCTAACTTCTGCTTCATGCAGACAACATAATAGACGGGGAAAATCTGGATAAAGATATGCATTTACTTATTTTTTAAAATAATAATAATAATAATAATAATAATAATATCCTGCTTCCCCCTCCCCAAATTGAGGCTCATAGCAGCTCACAATTTAAAAGAACAATACAATTAAAAAAATACAAAAAGCAAGCATTAAAATAGAAAAAGACTACATGCAAGTATTTTGCTGTTCTCCAAGAGACACCAGTGCACAGTGTGAGAATGACCAAACTAGCCGTTAGTATGCAGCAGGCATGGCTTAGAGGCTTAAAGGGATCACAGGAGATATTAAAAATGAGTGGCAAGGATCCAGATTGCTAATCATACCCTAGCAGATCTGTTTAGCAGTGTGCTTGAATTCCAAATAAATAATCAGAAATTGGCAAAAGGAACACCTTTTTCAGTTGATACAAAAGAATTCCATGTTCTTTCTATGGCCGGTGGTGATGGTGGGGAGATGTGGACAGAAGGGGAAATTTCTACATGTGGGGGAAGTGGAGAAGAGCCTCTCAGGTGTTGACACAGAGTTCTAGAAAGACACAAGATTTTAAGAAAGTAACAAGTATGTGAAATGAATTTTAAACGGATGGTTGACAAGCAACCATGGTGTTCTAATTATAATTTTTATGAAGACAGTAGTGAAGCCAAGGTTTTGTCAGAGTGGTGGTGGGGAGAGAAATCTATTTGCAGAAGGAGAAAAAAAAATTATGCTTTTCATTTTGATAGGGGAAGTAATTATTGTGAGGAGACCCACAAAGATCTGGAAGCCTGTCGCCCTCCCTTTAATAAGTCCTTGTGGCAGCTAAGTGGGGATCAGCAATATACTTTATCAGGTCTGCATTCAAGTAGCACTAAATATATGCAGGTAGGAATTAAATAGTATCTGAGTTTAATTAAAATGATATATGGAAAAAAACCAGCAAAGAATGACTGGGAGACGGCTCAACCGCGTTTTAACCGGTAACCTCAGACCCTAATTAGAAATGCTTTTCGTATCTCTTCCATGCAAGGGCTTAATTTGAGGCAAGGCTGTGAGTGAGGGCTTGGGGAACAGTATTAATTCTGCATTCGATCTGGGTTTGTATGGAAGCAGGCAACCGTTGATTGACCAAGCAGCAGCACGGATCCCATGACCTTGCTAGGATTTTCATGTGAGGTGTTAATTGAGAGGGTGGGTTAATCTTTCGGCATCATTGTCCCTGAGCAATGGGCAAAGTTTGCGCTCTCTCTGTTTCCTTACTCCACAGAGTATTTGATCTTGCCTTCCTAATTCTCCAACTAGGACAGCCCTACAGGAGAGAGGAGGGAGAGAAAAAGAAAAGGGGAGGAGAGAATTGCACCCATGGATTTATTCCTTGGCAGGATGAGGAATAGCTGTGTGATCTTGCTTCTCAGAGATGGAGTTAATCGACAACCTTTTAGATGCAATTTATTCAGATGGCTTGCCCCCTCTTTGCTGAAAGCTCAAATCGGGTTATGCTTTCTTCTTTCCATATTGGAAAAGAAGATGAAGAAAAAGGAAAAAAAAGATGGGAGGTATTTTCTGAAAAGGCTCAAAACTTCATTTATAGTTTGGGAAGGAGGGGATTAAAACATTAAAACTAAAAATCACCCAGGCTCTGGTGGGTGTTATATGCAACAGTTAATCTAGGCCCCAAGATAGTTCAGAAAATGTAACTTGTGAATGTGAGCAATGGAGTACTGACAAAAGGAAGATAGAGAACCCAACTGTGAACAGGATATGCATTTTACACTCAATGACCAGAATCCTCTTGATGTCTTACACATGTGTAAAGAATGGTTTAGGGAAATGGTATGCTTAGTTTGGAGAAGGGAAATCTGTGAGAGGATATGGAGATTTTCAGACCGCGTTTTACTGTGGCTCATGTGGGAGGAGCTTCCGGGAGAGGGAAGGCGGTCTTGCGCAGCAGAGGGTCATTTTCAGACGCCGCCATCCCTCTCCCGAAACCATCAGTGTCACTTCCGTGAGGCTTCGGAAGCTTCAGCGCCATATTTTAATCACAGGCAACCTCCATGATTAAAATATGGCTCTGCGGCTTCCGAAGCTTCACGGAAGTGACACGGATGGTTTCAGGAGAGGGACGGCGGCATCTGAAAATGACCCTCTGCTGCGCAAGACCGCCGTCCCTCTCCCGGAAGCTCCTCCTGCATGAGCCACGGTAAAACATGGTCTGAAAATTTCCTATGATAGTCGTCTTTAAATATCTAAAGAGACATAATGTAGAAGATGGAGCAAGCTTGTTTTCTACTGCTTCACAGAGTAGAGCAGAAGCCAATTTAGATTACAATAGAAGGAATTCCACATAACATTAGGAAGAACTTCATTACTGTAAGAGCTCCTTTGTGGGCTTGGAGGATGGTGGATTTTGCTTCATTGGGGAGTCTTGAAACAGAGGTTGGATGAACATTTTTCAGGAGTGCTTTCTTTAGTTGTCTATTTCTCCATGTCAGGGAGTTGGACTAGATAGCCTTTGAGGTCCCTTCCAGCTTTTTGAATCTATGGCTGTATGATTCTGTGATTCTATGTTCCTATAAGGAAGTGATTGGACATTTTTCTATAATGAAGAATGCCCACATGTAGTTCAAAGTTGCAAAACCAGAGTTGTGCATGCCATGCCATTATGCATTGCACACATATGGGCAAGCACATTTAGATGTGCATTCAGTTGCACATTTGGAAGCCTGATTCAGTGACAAAACTTAACGTACCTGGCAGCCCAAGGGCAAGAAAGAGAAAGACCCCAAGGACAAATGCTGCCATCTTGTCTGTCAGGATCTGAGTTGGAAGTGATGCAGACAGTCCTCTTTGGTTAGAAGATGAGGACCAATGTCCCCAGCCATCCAATGGATGCTATGCTCCTGGAAGCATAGAATCCTAGAGTTGGAAGAGACCACAATGGCCATCCAGTCCAACCCCTTGCCATGCAGGAATACACAGTCAAAGCACTCTTAACAGATGGCCATCTAGCCTCTGTTTAGAAACCTCAAAGAAGGAGACTCCACCACTCTCCCAGGTAGCACATTCCATAGAATCGTAGAATCATAGAGTTGGAAGAGACCACAAGGGACATCCAGTCCAAAGCCCTGCCATGCAGGAATACACAATCAAAGCACTCCCAATAGATGACCATCCAGCTTCGGTTTAAAAACTTCAAAACTTCCTGCTGTCTTTATGTATGCTTTTTTTCTTTTTCTTTTAAAAAGGTATTGAAGCTGTTAAATCACTTGCATCAATGAGTTCCATCAGTTCATAAACTGTCAAATGAGTGCTGACTATAGTTTGCAATCAGAAGTGGTACCAACATGAAGTTTACGCTGAGCAATACCAGAGGGGCATTGGCCCTGGCATGACTTGTAACCAGCTTTTTGCTGCTAAAACCATCACTATGATTGCTATTTGTGTGTCCACAGCAGAGCTCAGGAGAACATACTTGAATATGATGATGCTGGTGTCTTAATAGCAGTAGCCCTGACCACCAGTTAATAGCACTAGCCCTGGCCACTGGAGAAGGAAGCATTGAGAAAGTGACACCAGTTCATTTCTGAGTGCAGCTCAGAAATCAGCTAAACACCATTATCTATAAACCCAGAGGGGCACAGCTATCTAAGCTCAGGTCTGTGAAAACCTGGAACCAGATCTGTTTAAAATATTTCCATCTAACACTATCCTGTTGGGCTCCTAAGGTAGAATTTCTCAAACTTAACAGGACCATTGTCCCAAATTCCTGAGGGCGGGGCTGGAGAATAGTCATCGTCGTCATCATCATCTTCCTCTGATGCAAACACCCTTGTAGATATAATCGTTCATCATATCCTTAGTTTCACGTATCATCCATTGAGCTGAAGGCAATCTACAAGGCAGTCCTTTAGCTATACATTATCCTCACAACAAGCAGAGGTTCCAGTAAGTTATTGTTTCTACAGAATGGTATTGCTGCCCTGAAACAGACCTTGGGAAAGGGAAAAGAGCATCTCCTCCTCATCTCTCCTCCAAGATTTCTGGGAGAATCATAGAATCATAGAATTGCAGAGTTGGAAGAGACCACGAGGGCCATCCAGTCCAAACCCCTGCCATGCAGGAAATCACGATCAAAGCATCCCCGACAGATGGCCATCCAACCTCTGTTTAAAGACCTCCAAGGAAGGAGACCCCACCATGCTCCGAGGGAGTGTGTTCCACTGCCAAACAGCTCTTACTATCAAAACGTTCCTCCTAATGTTGAGGTGGAATTGCTGTTCCTGGAGCTTGCATCCATTGCTCCGTGTTCCAGTCTCTGGAGCAGAAGAAATCAAGCCTACTCCATCCTCAATGTGACACCCCTTAAAATACTTAAACAAGGCTATCATATCGCCTCTTAACCGTCTTTTTTCCAGGCTAAACATACCCAGCTCCCTAAGTCTCTCCTCATAAGGCATTGTTTCCAGACCTTTCACCATTTTAATCGCCTTTCTTTGAACACACTCCAATTTGTCTATATCCTTTTTGAATTGTGGTGCCCAGAACTGGACACAGTATTCTAGGTGAGGTCTGACCAAGGCAGGATAGAGCGGCACTATTATTTCCCTTGACCTAGACACAATACTTCTATTGATGCAGCCAAAAATCACATTGGCCTTTTTAGCTGCCGCATCACACTGTTGACTCATGTTCAGCTTGTGGTCTACTAGGACTCCTAGATCCCTTTCGCATGTAGTCTCATTCAGCCAGGTCTCCCCCATCCTAAATTGATGCATTTCATTTTTTCACCCTAAGTGCAGTACCTTACACTTCTCCGTATTGAATTTCATTTTGTTAGCTTTGGTCCCAGCTCTCCAATCTATCCAGGTCATTTTGAATTTTGATCCTGTCCTCTAGGGTAGTGGCTACTCCTCCCAATTTGGTGTCATCTGCAAATTTAATAAGTATGGTCCTAATTCCCTCATCGATGTCATTGATAAAGATGTTGAATAGCACAATAGTTCCCACACATTTCGAAGCAACAGTGCCGTTTTCAGAAGGAGGGGGTGCAAAAAACCCATAAGTCGCGCAGTATCAGCTTTCGCTAGTTTTCCGCACTTTTTTGATTAAGTTCACAAAAATGCTCATAATTTGTCATGGGAACTAACGATCATTTACCTTTTCGAATTACTGTGAGCAGAGCTGAATCCTGATTGGACCTTTCTGCTTTATCCGAATAGAGGGGTTGGAGAGAAAAAAATTAACCCTCCTTCTGCTTGCAACCCACCCGTGCTTCGCTGCTGTGAGAGTGTGTGTGTGTGTGCATTCGTGTATGTGGGAGACACAGACATCGCATGTTCGTCCTTTTGTTTGTTTGTCCTTCCATTCAATTGCCTGCCATTCAAGGCTTCAAACAATCAGCAATGAGGCAAGCTTCTGTGGTGTGTGTGTGTGTGCACGAAGGGAAGGGAAGCAGAAAGCTCCAGCACTCTTTTGCTTGTTCATCTTTTCATTCACTCCTTTCTTTATAGAAGCCTTTCGGGGCTGGGGAAGGGGGGGGTTGACAGATCACTCTTTCGATTCCTTGTTTGTTTGTACTTTTTCTCCCCTCTCATTATTTATGGTCTCCATGACCCCCTCCTTGCTCCCTCCCCGCCTCCTGCCTTGCTTTAATCATCTGGAGGCGATCCCTCCCACCTTTGCCTGTGTGAACTATAAGGAAAACAGTTGCTCATCTTCCGAAAATGCTGGGGAGTCGTGTGATTTATGCTCTTCTGATGCAAAAGAATGGTAATCCAGAATCTTGCAAACTTTTTCCTGTTGTGGAACCGGCCCCCAAGATTCCATAGGATAGAGCCATGGCAATTAAAATGGTATCAGACTCATATATCAGTGTAGTGAGAATGCAGTCATAGTTTGCTGGTGCAAGCTCTTAATCAGAAATGTCTTGCTCAGTTTGGGGGCCTAAGTCCATCATCACCCTGGTGGAATTCTCTTACGCTTCAATTTTCCACTTCAGCTCTCAGCACTGTCCTCAAATCAGCCCTTCAGAATCAGTTTTGGGGATGCATAGTGAGTTGCAGCTGGGGTCCTCCATATCGATGGAGCAGTGACTGTACTCCAGGCTTTATTTGAGACTTTCCAAAGTAGCTGTCCAAGCTGTTGGAACTATTTTGGGAATAGGGTTTGGCATCTTGGGAGATTATAAGACAGGAATGCAAAAAGCATTCCTGTCCCACAATCTCCAATTCCACCCCTGTCCTGGCACAATAACCCTCCACATCACACTTGCCTTCTCTCCCATCGACAGGCAGCCCAGGAATGAACGGAGCTCCATTCACTTCCTGGACTGAAATCCTGCCTGTTCTTGCGAGAAGATGTGAGTGCAGGAAATTTAAAAAAGAAGTTACAGAAAGCACATACACCAGGGAAGTTTTTAAAAAGTGTGTTACTTATCTGGATCCGAAAGTGTTCTGGCAAGACCACGCATTGACACTGCATTCATGAGTTAAGTGGCCCAAGGTTTCACACTCTGGCAATGTGGGCACCAAATTGCAATGGGGATCTATTGACAGCTGAGCCCAACAAAAACAAAAACAAAACAAAACAAAAACATAATGATGCCAACAAAAGTACATTGTCATCTGATATTGGTGACCTTTTGCATTCTTCTGGCATCATTATGGCACCACTTTAGCCATGTCTGATAATCTCCTTGGATACTGTCTTTAAATATCAGATTAAAGTCCAGAGTTGATTCATGCACCATTTACATGGGCATCATAATCTGCCAATGGGAGATTGACTGTCCCATTTTCGCTGGAGCCAGATCTTGTATGGTCATACTGTTTCATATTCTCTGTTCCTGTTTCTGTGCTGATCTGTTTTATCTTGCTTGTGGTTTTACCCCAGAACATTAATTGTTTCAACTCTTCTCTTACTCTCTCTCTCTCTCTTTCTCTTGTCTGTGTCTGTATATGTGTGTGTAAATGAACTTTTTGGTAAACTGCTTTAAACACTGAATGTGTAATTAATTATATCTAGGCTTGTTGATATCTCATGCACATGTAAGTTCCCCTATGGTAATCTCTGTATATCTTTGTCTGAATTAGAATGTCCTAATTCAGTTCCAGATTGTGGAAATGGGGTTGCTTATCAATGGCACTATCCATTGATCCTGCAAATGTACAGTGCACATGTATGTATGTTGTGCATGCACATTGTGTTGTGTATTTCACTGGTCATTTGGTGTCTTGGTTCTGTTTGTGCAACATTGCTTTTCATCACAAAAGTTTCATCGTAACTCCTCATGCAGAGATCTATAGTGAAGGATTTCAGCTGTAGACTACATACTTAAAGTGGATTAAAAGACATACACTCTTTTCAAAGATTCCTGAGATTTCTCAATGCCTCATTGAACGACATTTCCCAGAATTCTCTGAGAAAGGCACTGGCAGCTAAAGTAGCATAAAGCTAATTCATGGTGGGAATCCCTGATTAATCCCTGATATCTCACCTGATCATCACTTTACTCAGTGCAGTTTACAGATGTAATAGAACGCTAGAATCTGAGAGCTGGAAGGGACCACAACGGCCATCTATTCCATCTCCTGCCATGCAGGAATACACAACTAAAGAACTCCTGGAAAATGCCCATCCAACCTCTGTTTAAAGGCCTCCAAAGGAGGAGAACCCATCATCCTCCAAGGCAGTCTATTTCACTGTCAAACAGCTCTCCCAGTCAAGATGTTGTTCCTGCTGTTTAGGTAGAATCTCTGTTCTTGTAATTTGAATCCATTAGTTCGCATTCTAATCTCTAAAATAGATACATGATTTTTCTTTCTATTGTGATTCTATACTTATTCTATCTCTAGAATATCTAAAATAATAACACAGAGGGTATCTCACTCCAGAGAGATTGGCTAAAATATATTCAGAAGTGGATGGGAGATGCTGGAAAAGATGGAGATATTATTTCATGTATGATGGCAGTGTAAAAAAATAAATGAATTTTGGAAAGAGATACATAAGGTGGTACAAAATATTATTGGTAGAAATTTTAAAATGAAACCTGAGATGTATTTATTGAATATTGTAGATGAAGAATTAAGACTGGATGAAAATTTAATATTATATTTGATTACAGCTGCTAGAGTCACAATGGCAAGATATTGGAGGAAAACAGACATGCCAGAAATGGAAGAATGGTTGATAAAAGTAGACAATTTGATAATGTTGGATAAACTTACAAAATGGTTAAAAGACAAGACAACAAACTGTTAATGGAAAAAGATGGAACGTATATGTAAAAAATAATTTTGTGTTATCAATAGTATAAATATTAAGGATAGAAAAGTAGAAGACAGGAAAAGCTCAGCAAAGCAGTTAGATGGCGATGAGGAAATGTTTTGAATAATAGAGATTCAGGAAATAAGTAATTGATAATTTGTAAATAGTAGGGGGAAATCATTTGATATATATTACACTTTAAAATTTAATGTATAAGGTAGATTAGAATTATAATACTAAAGAAAAAAGCACATACAAATAATAAAGTGAATGAAATAAATAGATTAATAGAAGGATAATATATGATATGAAATGATGTGTTATGATGGATAATTTTTAATGTTTTAGAAGGTATGGAAGATTTGTAATGTATAATAAAAATATTTTTAAAAAATAAAATAATAATAACACAGAGAAGACCCATTAATTTATCAGAGTGAGGCAGGTGCCTCAGGCAGGCAATTGTGAATGTAATTTAAAAGGAGAAGAAATTATTATTGATGTAACTGAGTATTGTTGCATTGTTACTGCTGGGGGAGGTGAGGTACATGGGCAATATTCTGTCTCATGTGCCAAAATAATTTGGCTGGCCTAAAACTTCATGCACCTTAGTTTAAGCAGTGAGAGGTGCTGGGCCATGCCTAAAAACAAACAAATGAAATGTCTATGCACAATTCATGTGTGTTTGTGTGTGTGGTCATCATTTTTAAAGGGTTAAAGCCTAGTCCAAATACTTTATAAACCAGTAACAGTCAGAAACAATTTAGAAAGTGAAGATGCAACAATTTAATGTAAAGATTGACATATGCAAATAGGACTAGTGAGATTTTGTTTTGTTTTGTTTTTTAATTTATTTATTGAAACTATATATACAATTATACATACAAACATAATCATGTGTATTAGATATCTTTACCAAAACATCTTCTGTTTTACCTTGTTTATCTTAATTAGTTATATATACATTACTTCCTTCTTTTTCTTCCTATTTCTATGCTCTAATTCTTTCTACTTCTTTCAACCTCTTTCTTCTTTCTGTCTTTTAGCTTTCTTTTCGCTTTCTTACACCTACTATTCTCTTGCTACTATGTTTCCTCTCTACAGTCGCATTCTCCTTTTCTACTCGATAAATCCTTCCCACTTATTTTTCCTTCATTAAATTATTTTCTATACAAGCTTTCCCTTCTATTACACCTCTTCTTTACTTTAGTACAAACGTACAAAACATTCAACTATACAAACTTACAATGACTTCCTTATCATTGCATCGTACCTTTTTCCATATGTGGTGCAACTGTCCAATAGTTAAACAATTTTGGCTAAAAATACATAAAATGATGCAAGAAATTTATAGCATCCAGTATGAAATGTGCCCAAAATTATATCTTTTGAATATAACAACTGTCATTGAAAAGGGGATTTTGTTTTTAGATGTAAAAAAGTGTAATTTTCTTATTACAGAAAGATCAGGATGTTATTTGAATTTTCTGTGTTAAATGCATGTTCAAAATGTTTAAGCATACTGCATAATATGCATGACTTTTTATATGGAAAAAATAAAATAAAAAAATGAGTGGAGCTGTTGTTGGACAACAACAACAACAACAACAACAACAACAACCAACATCCTACCTTTTTCCCAATCTGGGACTCAAGGCAGCATAGAACAGTAAAATGAAACATTGTTAAAATATATACCAAATAGAAAAGTTAAAAATATTATTAAACTATCCATAATATTAAAGCCAGTTAAAAACACAGCTATTTAAAACAACAAATGAGCAACACAAAGATAGACAGTACAGCACAATTCTGGAAAGCCAAGTCCCCTTGAACAAGAAGTCTCCAGAGCCTTGCTGATTTTTTTCTTAAAACTCTTAACCTGCCTGCAGAAAAATAGGAGAGAGGGTTCCACTCTTACAGAAAGGAGTTCCAGAGTCTGGAAGCAGCTGTCAAGAAGGCCCTCTGCTGTGCTCCCACCAAATGTACCTGTGAGAGTGGCGGAAGGGAGAGAGAAACACCTTCCTGAAGATTCTCAAACAGAGAATGCAGTCTTTCAGATATCATGGCGTTTTTATAGTGTGTTTAATTGTGTGGGGTTTTTTTTAGCATCTTGTTTTTCACAGTACATGATTTTAACTTTGTTGTAATCCACTTGGGTTCCATGCCAGAAGAAAGCCAGATATAAATCAAATAAATAAATAATTAATAAATTATGACAACCCCCCCCCCTCATGATAATGGGTTTTCCCCCATTATTTGGGCAGCATGGCCAAACAGGTAAACAAAGGGTTAACTAGGTGTTGAGAGTAAAGTTATAGTTTGTTGGGGATCAGCATCATGAGGAGTCATAGGTCATGAGGGGTACCTGACCAATAAAGATGTCCAGCAGAAGCAATCTGTCTGGGAAGAAGTAATAAATACTGCCTCGGGCCAGTGCTTGTGAGCTGGATGACCCCCATTCCAGCTACTGGGGATGTGTGTGTGCTTGGTAGAGACTAAGCTGAAAGGTCTAGGCTCTCAGTCTTCATGAACAAATAGCACACTTGCAAGTAGATTAGGGACTGTCTAGTTTAGTTGCATCAGGGCTTATGTTTATTTTACAACTTGGCTGGAATGACTAGATTTATCTGTAACTTGTAACTTCCAAGTGTGCCTGGAAGGAAGTAGCATTTCATGGAAGAAACACCCTTTCTTGCTATATAATTCTGCTTAGAATAAACTTCCTTTAAATCTCTCTCTTCGGCACACTCTTTCCACTTCCCTTGCTCAGCTTTTCCTTCCCCAGGGGGTGAGGGGAGGTGAAATTCTGCAGAGTCAGAGTGAGAAGCACAAATGGAACCCTGTAACTTCCCACTGGTTTACATGAAAAGGGTTAGAGTCAAAGGGTGGTGGAGACAACAAGAGATTTTAAATTAACCCTGGAGTGCTCAGGGTGCATATGCATGCACAGAAGTGACCTCCAGAGCACCACACCCCCATATTCATGGGACTGGTACCTGTGGATTCACTTACCTGCATTTGAAAAAATATGGTCTCTGTAGGCATCTTCTAGGCCCTCCAGTGCAATTCTATAGTATGCTTCAAATTGATCATAGAGTCACACTGGAGGATCTAGAAGATGGAATCTCAAGTTCCTCCATCACAACTGTATGGTATGCTTGGGATGAAAGTCATTTATTTTAATAGGTTTCATTATTATCCACAGTTTCTGGTATCCATGGTAAATCCAGGAATGTCCCTGTGAATATGGGGGTTGTACTATAATTCAAGGATTGTGTCTACTGAATTGCCACATTCCAGGAATGTGTGGCCTTCCAGATATCTCTGCTGCTACTCCCATCAACCCGTGCCAGCGCAGCCAGTTGTTTGGAATGATTGGTGTTTTCAGTCCAGCATCATTTGGAGGACAACCTAATTCCCCACCCTTTCTCTATTGCTGTGTGGCTTCAAGTCATTTCCAACTTATGGTGTCCCTAAGGTGAACCTATCAAGGAGGTTTCTTGGCATGATTTGTTCAGAGGGGACTTGCCATTGCTTTCCTTTAAGGCTAAGAGAGTGTGACTTCCCAAGTGTGACTTGCCCAAGCGACTTGCCCAGTGGGTTTCCATGGCTGAGCAGGAATTCGAACCCTGGCCTCCCAGAGTCCTGGTCCAACACTCAAACCACTACACCATGCTGGGCTCCCCAACTGTATCCAAGTCCCCCAAAATCTCAAGCACATGGAAACACACACACACACACACACACACACCTCTTCTTATGGTGTTACTTGCACAGTTTGAGTACAGAGGTAACTCTTTCTATTTCCAAACCACAAGTGTTTTATTTATTCCCTGTGATATTTTCTGCCAACCCTTTTTCTTTTAATCAGTTGAACAGCTACTGATAGAATAATGCAAGCACCAAAGTTGGCAGATGCAGGATGCGAAAAGCTTTATGCTATTTGAGTGTTGTTTTGTTTTGTTTTTTTAACTGAAGAGACATTTGTAATAATTGCTCTGATGCTCTTATTTGAAAGGGCTTTTCCACAACAACAATCATCATACACTTAACTACATTTGATAAACTTCCCATAAACCTCTGCTTCAAGGAGCTTCTTCATTTTATAACCTCTTCATAAAACAGAACTAAGGTGGCCCTGTATCCTATACAACAGAGAACAGTTGTTCATTTGAAAGGCAGCTCCATCTGAAGACATCCTCTATAGGGGCAAGGCTGTCTCAACAAAGTGCAGCTTAGAGATGTTGGCCGAAATTCTCTATGGTAGTCTATGCTACATAACTTTATGTATATTTAGGTACCTAGCAGAGGAACTAAGAAATCCTGTAAGTGAATTGTGAAGATGTGTAGTGGGATACCAACAAGAGTGTCCCAATGCACATTGGAAAATGCTGAAGCACATCGGCAGTCCATAGCCATTGTCCTGATGCACATTGGTCCCATGGTGGATCGGTCCCATTGTGCATCAGTCCCAATGTGCATGTGTTGCTTTGCTGGCTTCCCTATGTAGTAACGTAACAGCAGCCCTTTTGCTGAACACAGCCATTGCAGAACTTCTCAGTTCTACTTCCCACAGAGGTAAGTCCCCTTACAAAGATGTACGTCTCTACGTGAATTCCAGCCAAAGAATCATAAGAATAGGGGCCTTGAAATTAGGGTTCCGTACCAGGACTATCCCATAGCCTGAAATGCCAAGGACAAAACCTGATACCTAGGGGCAGCCCTCTGTGATATCATGGGGATAGCTTTGGTGACATTGCAATGATGATATCAATCACAGTTGCACTGATTATGCCATTAACATAATTTAAAAAGTCTAATGGATGAGATAGAGTCATAGAGCTGGAAGAGACCACAAGGGCCATCCATTCCAAACCCCTGCCATGCAGGAACTCACAATCAAAGCACTCCTGACTGTGGCCATCCAGCCTCCATTTAAAAACCTTCAAAGAAGTAGATTCCACCATACTCTGAGGCAGAGTGTTTCACTGTCTTACCATCAGGAAGTTCTTCCTAATGTTTAGGTACAATCGTTTTCCCTGTAGTTTGACGCTTATCATCTATCTGTCACAATACTTTTTAAGGCAGAAATCTCACCCTAAGATTCTTTCCCTTCCCTGAGGATTAGAGAAGAGGGTCCAAGCACTTAGACTTGAGAACTCTACTTGATATTCCTCATCCATCAGCACTTAGCAGCACAAGAGATTGGAAACAGACACCATCCAATGAAACTAGATGGAAAGAAGAGGATGACTCTCTGTAAAGTGGCTTCCCTTATGAGCTAGCAATCCAGAGGTAAAAAGTAGAAATTCCCACCACCATCACAGAGGGCCTGTTGTTTCACACACTCCTATACCTCTGCATGTTCCAATGAGGAGAGAAAGGCAGGCCCAGGTTGCATCAGCAGCCACCATCTTTCTTGTTCTCACCTCTTTCTCCTTAATTGGCAAGGTCTGTGGGTGGGGCACATGATGTTCAGCAGCCTTGATTGGCTGGCAGCCCAGGAGCCTGGCCTTATCCATTCTGGCCACCTGTGTGCCTTTTACACACAATGCATTTTGGCCAAGAAAAAGAATAGCCTGGTGTGTTTCAGCCCAAGAAGTATTTCTATGATGCTCTTCAGGAGCTGTTAAGGGGAACAATACTTAAATGTGAATAAGAAGCATGAAGGGAAAAGATAAAAAAAAACTGACTGTATACTTATGTCTCATATTAACTTATGCACGAAATAACAACTATAAAGAATGCTATAATAAATCAAATGAAGGAAAGCCCTGTTTCATATGAATCCAACTGCATTCAGTTTATAGATTTTATTTCACGTGTAAATACAGACATTAAAAAATCTGTTCAGTTCACATTTTGTATTCTTGTTTATGTGTTGTGCCCCTTCCATTAACAGCACCTGAAGAAGGACATATAAGTATAGCAATGGCTATAGCAATAGCATTGATATTTCTATACCACTTATCAGTGCAAAGCACACCCTAAGCAGTTTACAATGTGGTAGCTAATTGCCCCCAACAAGCTGGGTACTCATTTTACCAACTAACAGAAGGATGGAAGGGTGAGTCAACCTTGGAGCCCTCTGGGATCGACCTCATAACATTGTGGCTTCAGTACAGGCATCCAGGGCTCCTTCTCCCCCCCACCCCCGTTAGGGTTGCCAGAGTGAAAACTGGAGATGACTCCTGTCCCTTTAATGGTTGAATAGAAGAAGACATTTCAGCAGGTGCTTGTTGACTGACAAAAAACATCTGCTGAAATTCCCATTTCTACATGACTATTAAAGAGACAGGGCCATCTCCAGTTTTCAGTCTGGTAACACTCCCTGTGACTAATACAGGTTAAGCTATTCAGGGGAGAGAAAGTCATTTTAAAATATCCAGAAACCCTATCACTTCAACAGACTGAACCAGTTCACAAATTACTTGGGAGACTTTCCCAATATGGTGAAATCTGTATTATATTCCTATTTAAATTACAGCAGTGATTTCCAAATTTGTAGTTCTTACTCTTCAAATTAATGTTTGCAAATTTATTCAAATCAATTTAATTTTTGAACGGTCATGCTTCCCTAAAAAAAGCCAAACTATCATGCTCAGGCTTGGCATTCTGCCATTCCACTGAATTTGAGGGTACTAGTGAGAGAGTGGAGAGATGGCATGCAATGTCGGGGAGGGGGGGGAAACAATGAGTGAAAGGCTAACAAGTCAGCCACCCTAAGAAACAAACCATGGCTTTATTATGGACAGGAAATAAGAATTGTCCTTGTGGTTAGAGTTAACTGGACCATTTGGGGTTACCTTTAATTCACTGAGATAGGAGCCCTGGTAGCTTCCATGTCAGTAAGGTAGAGAATCTGCTGTACATTTTAGTCTTAAACTTCAGGACATTACCTTTTGGAATTTTTGGGCTAAGTCCTTTCTGTCATGCTCACCTAGTGCATTGCATATACCATATTCAGGTTCATTTGCTCTGGCTGATTACATAAAGAACTTGACTGTGCCAATCTATCGCATATTATTTATGAAGGCCAGATGTAATGTTTTTCCTTCAGCAATGTTGTATGGTACATATGTGGGGCTGCCATTTGCATCAAGGCTCCATGTGGGTCACAGGAAGTGGAACCATCTACTCTCCTCTGTCCTTCATTCCCAGAGTTGTAAACAACTGATTTCTCCCTTGCTATGCCATCTACCTGGCCATTCAGAGAGGTTCTATGTCAAAATCTTACTAGAGGATAAATGTCCTAATACTACTTCGTCAGTTGCTAAGTTCTTATCTGTGGTCATTAAGACCAGTGAGAGGCAAGTTAATAGGTGAATAAGTTGGTTGAGCTCCAAAAAGTCCATGAACAAGTATCCTAATTGTATTGGTTTGTATTATGGTTTTATCTATTAATGTACATCATGTCTGTTATTTGATGGGTCTAAGGACTGTATGAATAAATTGATTGATTTTAGTCTTAACTTTAAAAAAGCTATCCAAGGTGCTGATTCCTATCCCCAAAATATGTTCAAAAACTTGGATGCTTCCTTTAGAGTGGATTCATTGTTCCAGTGACATGGTAGTCACTAGCTACTATGGGGTTACAAACAATATGATCCTGATCAAAATTATATTTCACTGCACTAAGGGGTTCCTGTTTGAATTTTTTAACAGCATATAGTATATCTAGATATTCTAGATAGATAAACAGAATAGTTATTTCTCTTGGATTCTTTCATGCAATAATTAAAACAACTTTTAAAACACAACTTTTTTTCTCTCTTTACATAAAAGAGTTAATTGTTGTTGATAGATGCAACACCTGAATCTAGATACTGCTTTACAACTTGGATATTAAGATCTCAATGAAATGTTGGTAAAGTCATCATCATTTCAGTTTTGTGGATGGTTAACACAGGGAATCACTTCCCTCTCCCTC
The DNA here is from genome assembly GCA_030847615.1 of Gambelia wislizenii. Classification (NCBI taxonomy): domain Eukaryota; kingdom Metazoa; phylum Chordata; class Lepidosauria; order Squamata; family Crotaphytidae; genus Gambelia; species Gambelia wislizenii. Next base: position 17,918,325 of record JAUMIR010000009.1, on the reverse strand, counting down.
AAATGCATAATCAAGGTAGGATTAGAACCAGGACCCTCAGCCCCATGTGCTATTTATCCTCTCCCTCCCTGGTGTGCATCAATTATATGATCTTTTCTGCTTATTTTCTAGAGAGAGACTTCGCTTTCCTTTCCACATAAATGTGAGAGTAAAAATGGAAGCTGGGGTGAGGGGATTCTATTGCTGTTGGAAAACATCAATTAATGTACATGGAATCTAACTTACCTCATTGTGGTATAAGGCTCTATGAGGTCAGGATTAAAAAGACCACAGGCAGGCTTTAGCAAGCTTGCTTACTATACATTTCATTGGCTTATGATTTTACCTTGCCTTTAAAGAAGAACAAAAGGGGCTGCATTAGAACACTAATAAACTCCTTCACCTTTGGGACTTAAATTAATCTTGCATTTCTCTCCAAACCTGGCTGGTTCTGCTATAGGATGAATAAGTACATCTCACCTTGAGTAGAAGAACTGGCCCGGGGGGCCAGTGGGGGGGAGAGATATACAGCTTCCAGGTCTAAATTTCCTTCTCGTCTTCCTCCTTATGCTTAAATTTTAGACACAGATCTCAAATTAGTTTTACTTTGGCTTCTGGGAGCAGAGAGGAAAATGAAAGAGGGAAAATAAAGGTACGGTGGGTGGATAAACGTGGTCACAGTCTGCACAAACGGGATTAAGGAGAAGAGCCAAGAGTGGAAGGGAAAATGAGGATGTGACAGAGGCCACAGCGGGTTTAAACAAAATTTGGCCTGCTTAAGGCAGGAGAAATCAGATTGGTGACAGGTGCCATCTTGTGGGTCATTCTGCCGCTCTGCCTCCTGCCACTTTTTATAACAAGAACAAATAAAGGAGGGCTGGATTTGTGGGGTTTGGGATTGGGAAAGTAATTCAAAGAGATGTAAGCAAGCTTGGCTCCAGGGTTTCCATGATACTGTAAGCATCAAGGCACGCCATGTCGAAGTTCTATATGGTACTTAAGGACTTAAGAAGTGGTGCTTTAAACTTGTGTCTCTGACACACAATTGTAAATACTACAAATGATATTCAAATTATTTGTGGACTTTATAGTAATGCAAATAAAATTTTCATACAGCACAGAAGCTGGGAAAGGTTACAGTGCTACACACAGTTAATTAAAAATATAGCAGCCCCAAGAGCATATGGCAGAGAATGTCTTCCCCAGCCCCTCCATCCCCCATTCCTTGGCTTTTAGATATTATCACTAGTGTGTGTGTCTGCACACACATGTATATGTACACATGCACATATGTGTAAAATCTCATTCGCTGATATTTCATAACAGTGTGCATGTCAGACAAGATCTGTGGAACTGTGTATATTTTAGTACACTGATGAAATCTGCAATGCAGGCATATTCTATGGGGATAAAAATCAAAATGGGATTTTAAAAAATTGGGCCTACTCTTGGTATAAGGAAAGGACAATGTTATAGTAGGGGTAAGGATGGGACTTTGAGACTGGGTTTTATTGACCCAAAGTTTTTGTCTGTTATCAGATGTACCATTAAAACAAAATAATTCAATACAGTTTACTCTCATTGCTAATGAGAACATCCAAAACATTTGTATAACCCAGTGCTTGAGTAAGCACATACAAAATTTTGCATTGTCACACAGGACTAGAATTAATGAATCTTGCATTTTGATCATTCCCATTTCAGTTTGATTCATGTCTATAATGCAGTCCTTTTGGCTCATTCCCATTTGTATGTCTTTCTGTGAATTAAAGAAGCTACAACTTCATCTAGGAGTAAAGAGCAACATCTAAAACCATTTAGCTAGCTCTCCCAACTGAAGGGAAAGTTATACAGTATTAAAAAAAATGAAAAACAAAATAGAATAATGCAACTTTGAGGGGGGGAGTGGAGTATTTCAAAATACTCTATTAGAAAATATTTGGAGGAGGGTTGAAACTTTGCAAAGGAATACAAAATGTAGAGAGGCCTTTTAATTTTAGGTAAACAATGCAAAGATATTTGTAGCCATTGCTCATGTGGTAAGGAAATATTATTAGTGTCTAAAGGAAATATACAATTTATTTTTCCTATTTACCTCAGCATCACCAACAGGAGTAGACCCAATGGATTTTTTTTTCCTTGATCCTTATCAAGATTATGTGACAATTTCTTATTTTTTAAAATGGGAAACCTAGAGAGATATCTTTGCTCTATTCTTTGAAAAGTAAAACATTCCACACATAGCAGAACTTTCCAGTATATGTTTTCACTTGGCAACTTGCAAAATGTGAACCCACGCAAAAAGCATATTCATGGCAAAACTTTACAGTTTGCTGTGACATTTTAATCCAAGACAATTTCATGTTAAAAAAAAAACAACACACATTGTGGTTATGAAAACAAATTAATGTTCAATATGATATCCCCCCCATTTCCATTTATGACATCTCCATCAGCTTTCCCACTCCCTCCTCCTGTCCCTGCAGTCTCTCTGCCTCCCACAACGCCACACAAAAGGAGGTATTAACAAAATAACAGTAGTTGTTGTGTGTTCTCCTATGAACAAGCCCTGTGATCTCATCCCAAGGTTTTATACAAGCTTGAACCATCTGGCTCATCACTGGAGAAAAGCATGCCGGCTATTCCCCAGAATTTCAGTGTCAGGGCAAGGGGGCGATGTGTCTTCGCTTAATGCCAATCTCTTCTCCCTCCCTTTCCCCACCTCCTTGCCAGAAAGACAGGAGTCAAACCCTGAAAAACATACCAGGAATTTTTAAACACAATCCCAACATTTCCTCAATTTTTTCCACAGCTATGGCTTTCCCACCCTCCCACTCGCTCTCTCTTTCAATCAAATAAAGCACCCTTCTCTCTCTCTCTCTCTGTCCCCTGCCCCCCTCTCTCATTGCAAAGAAGGAGAGGGTTTTGAAGGTGCAGGGGGGAGGGGGGAGAAAGTTGGCAATTTAATTCAAACAAAAGAAGCTTGAAATCTATAAGCACAGCAACTGGGAGACTACTAGCAATAGAATTCTAATTAGTATTCTCCTATTTTTCTTTTAGACAGTTGAGGAATGCCCCCTATTGACTCCAGAAGGCAGGCTGGTTAAGAGAGAGAGAGAGAGAGAGAGAGAGAGAGAGAGAGAGAAGGGGGGAGCATGTGCCTGTGTGTGGGGAGAAGGAAGGGAGGGGGGAGCCAGCAAAGACTGCAGATTGCAAATTAGATCACAAGCCTTGCCAAGTTTCTACTCTTGGCATCAGATTTTTAATGACACCCTGGAAAAAGAAAAAAAAAGAGAGAGAGGCCGGGAGAGGCTGCAGGAGTGGGGTGGGGTAGGGAAAGGAAAGCCCTCAGCAAAAGTGGGGGGGGGGAGGAATGAAAGGGTGGAGGCTAATGTGGTGATAGGCCTTTGCTAAAAACCCAAATGGCCAAACACACGAGGGCCCGCACGCACACACACACACACACACACACACACACACACGGTTTTGAAATATTCATAGGGGGAACTGAAGTTGAAGATGTGAAAATGTACATTTGTTGCCTGGTCAATTGGCAACTCCTGCTGCATATTAATGAAAGAGATGATCTCATTTTAAAGAGACAAGGTAAACCCCACTCCCTTCATCCCTTCTTCTCTCACCTCCCCCAGCCCTGCTGCCTCTCAAACTCAGATTCTTTGATTTTCATGAAGATGAGGCCAAAACATAATAAAGGAGGCCATAAATGACATGGAGTTAGTGTTTTCTTTTGATCTCGACCTAGCGTTAACCAATACTTCAGTCGGGAATTCTAGGACATTATTTTTTTTCTTTTTCTTTTTTTAAATAATGTCTCCTTGCATAATCTGTCTGATGTATGCCTGTGGAATTCTTTGATATCTCTCATCTACCTTCCTTTCTTCCTTTACCAGTATACAAGGCAAGATGCCATCCACAAAGAGGTGAACTGAAGCAATGATGGAGGCCATATCTACAAAGAGCTGCTTTACACTGGAGTACCTATGGGACACCTCACAGTTTCACCCCCTGAGGAAGGCATGAGATCATCTCCCTCATTAATTGGTTCCTGACACACAAGCCAGAAGGGAACATGCCTGTGTAGATTAATATTGCATAAATGTTAAAAACAGAAGAGTTTTTGTTTGTTTTTCATTTCATAAGAAAAGCTGTTCTGGGTCAGATAAAAATCTTGGAAATCTAGGACCTTGACAGTGTCTAATTTCCTAGGCCAAAGTCCTGCTGGAACATTATACTGGAGTATATAATCATAGAATCACTGAGTTGGAAGAGACCACAAGGGCCATCCAGTCCAACCCCCTGCCATGCAAGAAGAGGAAATCAAAGCATGCCCAACAGATGGCCATCCACCTTGTGGTCTCTTCCAACTCTACAATTCTATGATTCTATGATCTCTTTGAAAACCTCCAAAGAAGGAGACTCCACCACACTCTGAAGAGTTGTACTGAAGTGTTGTACATTCCACTGTTGTACTTTTTAAACACTCATGTAAGGAGGTATTCATTACCATCTCAGGTAAACAGTTCCCCTTTCACCCTGAACATGATGGGCTAACAACAATCCTCTCCTGAAATGCTTAGTTCTGCCCAGCATTGAACAGCTTCTCTGACATTTCTGAATTGGCATTCAGGAATGTTGCAACCATGTATACAACTAGCTGTACCCAATGTAACATACGCTGTTATCTTATCCCACTCCTTCAACATACTTCATGGTGAGCGGGGTGGAGGGGACCAAGTTCTGCCACTTTCTCAGGAAAGGAAGCCAAGTCAACCTTTGCTCCTTAGTAAACCCACCCGGGATTGTGGCATGGACCCCCGAGGCAGCCATAAGAAACACAGCTCCAGCAGCATGTGTGGGGTTTTGCTGAACAGCTGAGGGGGGGGGGAAGAAACCCTCATGAGTAAACCCCCACAGACTTGCCTGGTGTCATTCTTGAAACCTGCAGCTAGTGGAAGTGTTCTGCACATTCTGCTCCCAGTGTGCTGATTAGGCAGCCAATGAAGAGTTTTGATTGGTTGGGAAGTTTCCTAAGTGGCCAATCAGCACACTGGGAATGGCAACATGCCTAAGAGTTTTTTATACATAGATATGATACAATATGATATGATATGATATGATATGCAAGAAGAAGAGCAAGCATTCTAGAATAGCATTACATATATGTTATAGGGATATAAATTCACTCATTTCATTCTCAAAGGAAGCAAACAGTAATTTGAGCAATTTTCTTCCCATGTGTGAGAAAATCTTTGAAAACTGCAGTTTTGGAAGATTATTCACAGATTAAAATTTACTGTGTAAATTTTGCTCATAGCTTTTTCCACAGGTAATGGCTTTTTAAAAAATGTTTTTATGCAATCAGAAAATGCTGCAGTTCAGGACTTATTCTGCACAAAAGTCACACACTTTTCTTGTAGAGAAAATAGCATTTTCTGCCAAGGACACAGCATTTTCTGCACAGAAAAATTGTGTAAATTTTGTGCAGAATAAATCTCAAATTCCAGTGAATCTCACCATTTCAGGTTTCTGCTCATCAGGGTTTCCCAACTTTCAGGAAACGTGTTTTAAAAAAAAAAATTTTTTTTTGAATATACTTCCCACCCCTAATATTGAATCCTTGTCATCAAGGTCATCATCAAGGTCCAACAATGTATTTTGGTGTCCAAGACTTTAGTTTCCAAGGAGAGCCATTGTGGTATAGTGGTTTGAGTATTGCACTAGGGTGCCAGTTATATGGCAACTTTTGTCGTGGGGCATACTGGGACCTCCTGATCCCGTATTCATCCCACACTGTTTAAACGATTTTTGTCCCTCTTTTTTTAAAAATATATTTTTATTAATTTTATAATCATACATTATATTATCTAATCAATACTTAGTTATTATAACACATAAAATTACTATAAAATCACAATTTTTCTATTAACTAGTTTCAAAAGTTAACATAGATTCTTTATTATAATTCTATTCAAAAATATTAATTCCCCTACCCCCCCCCACCTCAGTGCTCCCCTTCACCGGAGCCATTATTATCCCTTACCTAATCTTTCCAGAATCTCATTTCTTCACGTGGAGGTAACCTTCCATCTTTTGTCTGTAATACTTTTTTAACAAATACATTCCAAATTTTATCAAAATCATTTTCTTTCCAACTTCCTCTTCTTACTTCAATTCTACATGTTAACTTATCATTTATTGCCATCTTCCAAACTTCTTTATACCACTCCTCCACTTGTACGTTTATTTGCATTTTCCAATGTCTTGCTATAATTAATCTTGCTGCCGTTAATAAATTTATTATTAAATCCTTTTCTGCTTGATTCCCATTCTCTCCATTATAAATTGACATCAATGCTATGCTCGGTTTCCTTTCTATATTTCTATTCAAAATATTCTCTATTTCCATTTCCCAAAATTGCTGTACAAATTTACAATTCCACCACATATGCATATATGTACCTATTTCTTGACAACCTCTCCAACAATATTTAGAGTTATTCTTATCTATGCAATCTTGCTGGTGTCAAATACCATCTCCATATTATTTTATAATAATTTTCTTTTATCCTTATCAACATATTTTTTAGATGTCTTTGTTTCCGTATCTTATCCCATTCATGATCTCCAATTTTTTGTTTCAAATCTTCCTCCCATATTCTCCTTAAATATTCCCCTTTGTCTTTTTTTCCTTATTTTTTATCAATATTTTATATAATTCACTTGTAATACCTTTCATACTTTCATTATCACCCCTCTTTTCACCTTTTTTCACCAAATTTTCAAATTTTGTAAATTCCCTTATTTCTTTATTATTCTTTTTCCAATTTTTAATCCATTGTTCTAACTGTATGCAATTAAACCATGAAATTTACATTCCACATAATTTCTCTCTTATACTCCCTTTCTCATTCATCCATCCTATCCATCCCTCTATTTTGTCTAGTCCTCTTTTCTTTAATTCCTTTCCCATTTTTTCCTTCAAATTATTTGGGAATTTTTTCCCCATTATAACCGGTGTTAATACTGAATCAATAGTCAAAAATTATCTCTTATATTTATGCCATATTTCCCATATATTTTGCAGAAATAGGTTCTCAATTCCTTTAATTTCCTTTTTTGTAAAATTATCAAAAAATATATTCCATATTCTCTTTTCTATTCTCCCTGTTTCTATCTCTAACCATTCTAAATCCCCCTGTCCCACAATTCCTTCTATAACATATCTCAATTGATTAGCTTCATAATATCCTTTTATTTTGGGAAGACCAAGTCCTCCATCCTTCTGTGATATATACCAAAATAATTTATTTAATCTTGTCCTTTTCCCTCCATTACAATATTTATTCAGCATATTTTGCCATTTTTTCAATTCTACTTCTGATACTTTTATTGGTAACATTCTAAACAAAAAATTTAGTTTAGGTAATATTTTCATTTTAACTAAAGCTACTCTTCCAAACCATGATAGTTGAATATTTTTATATTCTTCCAAATTCTTTTCCATTTCTTTCCTTAGTACCATAATATTTTTCTCTTCTAATTCTTTTAAATCTTTAGGAAATTCTGGAAGATCCTGTGATTCATATTTACACGGCATCAGGTCCCGTATTTTTTTCATTTATCCCACACTCTTATATCCCGTGCTTTTGCTGTTTACACATGTTTAGCGTACTGGGATTTATTTATTTTTTGGCTGTCAATAAAGGATGCGATTACATGTTTTTTCACATTTTGAACTACGTGTTTCTGGTCGATCTTCCCACCACAGATCCAGCGATTGGCTACCTTTTGAACAAAGAAGGACATCCTCATGTGCTTTTTTTTTTTAAAAAAAAATTAAAAATTTTTATTAACAAAATGCAACATAAATCTCGCAACATATACTACTACAAACAACATATAATACAGCAAAAGACATATACACAAGAAGAAAAAGAGTAAAAAGATAAAGTAATAAAGAAAGAAAGAAAGAAAGAAAGAAAGAAAAAGAAAAGGTTACAGATAAAAAGAAAAGAGATGTTATTGACAATAATAATCACAATAACTATAACTATAGAATTACTCTAATTATATCAATACGATTATACAGAAATTTTTAAAAGACTTCCCACATGTTCTTGTTTGGCTCTATGATAAATTTCAAAGTTTCCCTCCTATATATGTTGTTATAACCTTACTACCACAATTACTTGACGTTTGAATTTCAATACTCTTATAATCATACATCAACTTCCTTTTTTCATTTATTTTTTCACTGTAGGGCAGGGATCAAATTTTTCCCTTTCCTGTCAGGTCTATAAACTTTTATTAAGTAATAACATTATCCTACAAATTGTTTTCTTTCCATTACATGTTCCCTTCTATATCACTTCAGTATCACTTCCCTTCCATATCATTAGGCATAACAGTGAAAGAAAAGATGTTTAACAGTATATACATACCATCTGTCTACCAGTAAAAACCCAAAGTGGTTATATTTCCCTCTTTCTGTTTATAATATTTTATGAATGGTTCCCACCTCTTGATATATTCTTCCGTAGTTCTCTTTCTCATCCAATTTGTCAATTTATCCATTTTCGCCAAATTCAATACCTTTTCTAACCATTCTGTTTTTGATGGGGCGTTTTCATTCCTCCATTTTTTTTGCTAAAACCAACCTTGCTGCTGTAATCAAATAAAGTATTAGGGATCTATGTTCTTTCTCTATTGGATTTTCTAAATTGATCATATTTAACAAGTATATTTTAGGTCTCATCCCTAAATTTATTCCTATAATTTTCTCTATTTCTTTATTTATTTTCAACCAGTATCTTCTTATATTACAGTCCCACCAAATGTGGTATAAAGAACCCGTATGTTCCTTGCATTTCCAACAATATGGAGAGAAGCCTTTCTTCATTTTCCTTAATTTAAGTGGCATCATATACCACCTGTACATCATTTTATAAAAGTTTTCCCTCAAATTATAACAACAGGTAAATTTCAAGTCTTTTTTCCAAACAGTTTCCCATTGGTCAAATTGGATACTTTGCCCTATCTCTCTAGCCCATTGTACCATGCACTTCTTAACTTGTTCACCCTCTGTATACCATTTTAGTAACAATTTATACCGTTTACTAATTAGATTTGTATTATCTGATTTCAATAATTTTTCAAATTCTGACATTTCCCCTTCGTTGTTTATCTCGGATTGGCCTTTTTAGTCATCAGCGCGCTTGCAGAAAGCGCGGGATGAGTCCTTCCTGAATCTTCGTTTGCGAAGAAAGCCAGAGACTCTAGAACGTATCTGATAATAACTTAACCATTGCAAATATATACCTTCTGCCTCTAAATCACGCCATTCTTTAATCTCCCATCTATTTTCTTTTTTCGTCATTATTTCTCGATAAATTATCCAATTACCATCTCTTAATTCATTCTTACTAAAGGCTTCTTGGGGAGATAACTATCCTGGAATCTTGGGGCATATTCTAATTTTATATTTTTCCCAGACTCTAATCAGAGATCTTCTTATTACATGGTTTTTAAAGTCTTTAATGGTTTTTGTCTTATTATATCCTAGGTATCCATGCCAACCTAGTTTTAGATTGAATCCTTCTAAGTCTAAATTTCTTCTCTTCTCTAATAATAACCATTGCTTTAGCCAAGTGAAGCATGTTGCTTCAAAATTCTTAAATCCGGTAACCCTACTCCACCTCTTTCTTTATCATCAATTAGAAGTTTCCATTTAATTCTAGGTTTTTTCCCTGACCATAAAAATTTATTTAAATCTGTTTGCCAAATTTTGAAGATCTTGCTTGTAATAATTATTGGAATTGTTTGGAATAAGAACATTGATTTTGGTAATACACACATCTTAATGGAGGCTATTCTACCTAACAATGATAAATTCATTCCTTGCCATCTGTTCAAGTCTTTTTGCTTTTGAAGTAGTTTTACTCCCATCCAGCCATTTCTGGAAACATGGAGGTGGGCACATCTACAGCTCTGGCTACAGCTGCTCATTTGAGGGGATCTCTTGCAGCTCTGAAAAGATGGGTTATCATCAGACACAGAAGAAGGATGCTTCTTATTTTTAAGATCCTTTTCCATTCAGAAATGATGGCATTGACTTACTTTTGTCCAGAGTGTATGCACTTTGCAGCCATTGATCCCCCCAAGATATGGATGCATCTTTGCCCACATTGTTGGCTGTAGTGGTGGTGGGTGTACCCAACAACAGAGGAGTGGTGGGAGAAATTTGTGATGAACATCTGGTTGGATGAACGATGGATACTGTACTTTAGGATGCCACAGTACCTCTTTATGCATCTTGTGGAAATACTCCGTCCAGAGATTGCAAAGTCGGACACCAACATGAGGAAAGCCATCCCTGTGGAGAAGAGATTTGCAATAGCCATTTTCCTTCTCACCCACCATTGCTCCTACAGGGCTGTATCTCAGTTATTTGGTGTCGGAAGAGCCACATTATGTAAGATTTTTGTGGAGGTCATCCTTGTGATGGAGAAGTTACTTCTGAAGCGGACAGTTTTCCTTGGAGACCATAGAAAGGTAATTTTTTTTTTACTGTTTTAGTTTGTGAAAATACAGCTTCTTCAAAGTTTAATTCAAACAAGCTTGAATGTAATGCCAATGTAATAAAATATAAACCTCAACATATAGTATGCAATTGAAAACCAATACCATGGATAAACAGCATTTAAATGTCTCTTTATGTACAGATGTGTTTAATCGAATACTCGTGTTTGCATGATCTGACATCTACCTTTATGGATTTTATTTCCTTTTTGTTAGCATACAGGTGATGGATGGATTCACAGCCATGGGATACCCACAAGTGATCGCTTGTTTAGATGGTTGCCATGTTAATATAATCCCCCCCCCTGTTCATCAGGGAGATGAATTTATCAACAGGAAGAATAGGTACAGTATTCTTCTGCAAGGAACTTGTAATCACAGGGGAGTTTTTATTGATGCAGAGATCGGTTGGAGTGGCAAGAATCACAACACTTGAATGTTAAGGAACTCTGGGTTTTTTGAGACTATGGAGGCAGGGATCTTTGTGCCTGGAAATCCCACAATAACGATTATGGGGCAGCAGATTGTCCCGCTCACACTGGTTGATGGTGCATATCCAATTAAGAATTGGCTGCTGACACCTTATAAAGGGACAACAAATGCTAAACAGAGACTGTACAATAGGTACCATAACAAAATTCATTTGACGGTGGAGAGGTGCTTCGGCCACTTGAAATCTAGGTGGAGGGCATTAAGATATTGTATTGAGGTTGCAGAGGAACATGTATGTTCAGTGATATGTGCATGTGTTATTCTACACAGTATCTGCAAAACCAAAGGTACTATCCTGGAAGATCCAAACCGGCGTGTGCAAAGATTTGTTCTTGACACACTGGGAGCTCCAATGATTAATAATGATGCTGCTGAGAACCCCCGGGGGGCTGTGTGCAACACTTTAAAAGAATATTTCTGGCAGGAACATCACCAGGGGGGAATAACATTGGTATCTATTCCTTTTAAATCATTCCGTTATATTGATCCTTGTTTGTGTAATAAAAGCCTCTTATTTTCCCTTGCCGTACTGCAGTTGCTTTGTCCTTTTGTTAACGTAACACAAACTGTCCCAGCTCCATTTTTCAAATCTACTTGTCCATAATAAAATCAATGTATCAATTAATCTGTAGGGCCAATTGGTATATTTTCTCAACAGTAGGACAAACTGGTTACAAATCTAATTTAAAACTAACAGAAACATCCAATACTATGTTGCAGTTTTGGTGGTTGAAGCAATTGGTGGGCTTTTTCCAGGGATTATGCTTTCTGGTAAAGGTTCCAGACACTGCCGAATTTCTAAACATAGGTGCCTCCGCTACTTAACCAATAGATTATAGTACTCAATTTAAAACTTTGAAAATCAAGGGTATTCCAAGCGTTATAGACATGTTTTAAAATAAAATGGTCAACTCAAAAACTAATAAACTCGAGTTTCTGCATCCCGCCACATGGTGTTACAATGGCCGAAGGGGGGAAAGGATGTGTCAGGCTGGGTCAGCGCATCACCTACTTGGGCACCAGGGAGACCAACCTGCTGTTGAAATCCCTGGCCCAGCAGGCAGGTGCGCCAGACTGGCTGATGTGGTCCTCTAATCGGAGGAACTGCAACTTCTACATAGAAGCAGTGCGGTTCCACTGGTCAAGGTGCTACATTCGTACTGGCCTCCAATGCCGCTCCAAGTTTAAGACCCTCAAAGGAAAATTCTTTGTGGCATTGGAGGCCAATAACGGCAGCCCCTCCAAAGGCAGATGCCTTTTTATGTTGTCCTGAACAACCTGTGGGTCCATGCAGGGTGGCCAAGCTGGAGAGACTGGCTGCCAAGAGGTAAGTTATGCCACTGATTTGCACTGCTCTTTGCTTGTGAGTCATTTTGTGCGTGTGTGTGTGTGTGTGTCTATGTGTGGGACAGACAGATCTAAAGTATTTTGTTGTATCTATTACAGTGGTTCGGATCCAGAGACAGGCGGCTGGCCAGCCCATTTCTGAGTCCTCGGAGGAGGAGGAGAATGAAGAGGCCAGCCCAGCTCCAGCTGCACTGCAGCCAGGTATACTTTTTAACGTAATTACTGCCCTAATCCTACAATAATAAGTAATTGTTAGGATTACATGTTTTATTAAAGTTCTCCCTATGCATTACTTTTTTTTAAAGGTTCAGAAGCTGCCCAGGAGGCTGCAGCCCAGCTTGCTGGCCTCAACATCATTGCCAGAATAGAGGAGCTTGGTAAATTCATATAATACTCATTTATATAATGTGTAAAATTTGCCTATCAGGTGCTATATTGTAAACATATACCTTATTTTCCTCATTACAGGGAGGATTTTACAAGCCTGAATAGAAGATCTGGCCAGGAGGGTGCAAGCTATTGAGCAGAGGCTTGGCAAGTAAATAGTGTAAATATTTTGTAACTGTAAATACTGTAAATACTGTAAAAAAAACTGTAAATACTGTAAATAATTTAGAAATTATTATTTCTAAAACATGGATTTATGATTCTGCATCCCTTTATTTATTTTTGTACAAATACTTGTCCTAAATGTTTTGTTATTTGTTATGTTCTTAATATGTAGTGATGTTTTTTCATTTTCATTGTAATGTATTCTTTCCTTGCTTCTGTTTGTATATTGGTGTTTATTTGCTCTCTATATAATTATACATAATTTTTTTCATACTTTTATTTTTATCTGTTTTATATATGTAAATATGTAAATAAAAAAGAACGGTTTTGATAATAAAATAAAAATGTTATGTATTAAAAAAGTTGTCCTTGTGTATTTCCTCATACTACATTATAAACTGATAATCTGTTCAAACAGAACTATATTTATTCTTGTAATATTATTATTTTTACTAGTACATACATAGAATGTCCTTCAAGTAGTATCATTACACAGTACTGTTAAATTTCTTCATTATAAAAAAAGGAATGCTTTTTGCTTCTCCAATTATTTATAATGTGAGGGGAACTCTTTTTTTTTTTTACTGTTTGAGTTGGCCTACTGGCAACAACATTACCAGTACCATAACTAGTGGATGGTACACATTGTTGTGATTCTGGGGAGTTTTCTTTATCTGCTTCCCCAGAATTGTTTGGCTTGGATACTCTCTTAACCACAACATGTTTCTTTGCATTATCCAAAGACTTAATGTGTTTTACAAGGTCTCCAAAGAGATTATTTTGCCTTTTTTTTTCTTTGAGCATTTCCTGAGATTCTTCTACAGACTGCTCATAGAATTTTTCCTGATACCGTTGTAAAGCTATGGCCCTTTGATCCTGCCTGTCAGCAATTTTTGTCATATTTGAAACAAACAGCTCTGCTATGGATCTGGAGTTAGCCATCAATTCATTAACATCAGAATAACATTTTTTCCTGCAAAACATGACCAACCTCTCAGCAGGAGATAAAGTGGCAGTCGGGTTGCTCAAGGAGGCCACTGAAAAAGAAATAAAGGAATTTATTGTTATTATATTTACTAATTAAAAGTAGAAGTAGTTAACTCAATAAAAATGAGCAAAACATCAAGAGATCAATACCATTGCGAGCTGGAGTTGTTGCCCACACAGTATCAATTTCTGTTACTACAACTGAAGTGTTTTCTTCAGCATCGTTGAGTGCCAAGCTTCCTCTGGTCTCCTCAGTTAAAGTTAAGGTAACTGCTGTTTCATCAGAACCCTGGGTCCCATCTGGGGGGAAAAAATAAAAAGAATAGAACCCATAATGGTGAAACAGAAATGTGAAAAACACAGCCATTTCATTCACTTTTTAAACAGATCGCAGTGCTGTGGGCAGAGGTTTACAGAGGAATGCAAGAAGTGCTTATAGCTGCGGCAGGAGACGCCATACTTAATGTGCCAAGATGCATGCACACCTTTAAACCTGCAGGACACAAACAGAGAAAAGTACCATTTGGCTTTAACTGCCATCATCTGCATACCAAAGGAGCATGGAAGAAACACACTAACACATTCCCTAGGCATATAGGCTAATCAAGTAAACCAAATAAACTGATCCTTTCCACATACCACCAGTGGTTAAATGCATGGGGAAAGGCAATTACACTTTAGAATCCCTTTTTAAAAAGCCTGTTTGCTTTAGAGAAACGGAATTTTAAAACTTTGAGTTTTCACATAAGTAATAGTTATTCCCTTTTTCGGGAAAATGAAAAGAAACATGAAAAATAACATGGTAATTACCGGCTCAGGTTAAATACATTAAATGCAGTATATTGCCATGAGAATATTTAAAAAGGCAACACCTATTTCCAGTGGTCTAACCTTGAAAACCAAGTACATAGTTAATCGAGTTTTCACATAATGCAAACTATATTTTTAAAAAATAAAATATTGAAGCTTACCTAGAGGAGTTGAGAAAAGTTCCTCAGAGTATCCCTGCAGCATCTTCTGGGATGATGGGGGCAATCCCACATCTTCTTTGGGGAGGAGAGTGTGATGGGGAGTCACTGACCCACGCGGAACACGCACAATGTCAGTTGTGCTCCCCAGCTGCTTCGGGTGGTGGTTGGCATTGCCGCTGAGAATTGCATGGAGTTCTTTATAAAAGGACATCATGGCCGCATTGTTGCCACTTTTGGAGTTGTGGTCATTGACCTGATGATAATTCTTACGCATCAGTTTCGTCTTTGTCCTGCACTCCTCAGCGGTTTGATCATGCCCTTTGGTTTTCATTTTGGCAGCAATTTTTTCGAAGACGTCAATATTTCTATGGGACCCCTTCAGCTGCTCCTGCACCTTTTCCTTGCCCCATATCACCAAAAGGTCTATGGTCTCATTGTAGGACCAGGAGATCCCACGGCTGCCTTTCCTAGGGCGAGGAGCGGGTTTGGCATCCATCTCTGTAACTGCACAGGTAAAGGGCAGGAGAACAATGGAGATGCATCAAAAATTTGGGATGTTGAATAAAAGGGGCAGGTAGACCTCCCACTCACTGGCCAGTGCCCACCCATGGTCAAGACAATTTCCGGTCATCTCCTGGATCTATGATATCTTGTCCCAGGCTGTTTACATTTCCGATTTTCCGAATCCTCCCGTGACTTTTTTAAAAACCGGCACAAACCGCGGGACTGAAAGACCCATGGATCAAGGGACAAATGGTGGCCCCCCTTCCAAAAAACACATGTCCGACACGATGTACGTGTAAATAGCCGGGGTTCAACACGAATTCATCCCACTATATTTTCATAGTTTAAACGGCACCTAGGACTCTGGGATAAGAGAGTTTAAATCTCCACTTGGCCATGAAAACCCACTGGGTGACCTTGAGCAAGTCTCACTCTCGCAGCCTCAGAGAAAGGCAATGGCAAAACCCTCTGAATAAATCTTGTGAAGAAAATATTGTGATAGGGTTACCTTACTGTGACCATAAGTCAGAAATGATTTGAAGACACAGAATAACAATAACAATCCAAGATTAGTGTGGGTTTCTTCCCCTTGCTAGAATCCTTTGCAGTGTCCCCAAATCCTGTCCCAGTGGGTTTTAGGATCAGGTTTTAGATTGCAGATAGAGATCCCCCCCTCTTCGATTTAAGGGCTGACAAGCCACATTTTTTCTTAACATGTAAAAAAAAAAGAGAGAGAGAGACTCTGTGACATAAGTTATCCAAAGCATACATGAAACACAAAAGATGTGCAGCTAACTGCACACATTATTGGACCAGATATTACATTGGTGTCAGGCATCATAAAGATTCTGGTCAAATATGATCATGTTACAGACTTGCCAAGTCCATTATTTATTAAATTGAGCCTTATTTCTTTGTCACAATGATTAAGGTATCAACAAATTGGCAGAAAATCTTGCAACCATAAACATATTAATATTGGTTTGTTTTTAAAAGTGTAGCAAAAGACTTCAGTTTTATTCCCACATTAAACAGCTTATGGGTAGGGAAATGTTCTTGCTGGCCTCACCTGGAAAAAGGCCTCACCTCACAATGCTGCATACTGTGATGGAGAACATAGGGTGTGGAGTTGGAGATTTTATAAATTCCTGCTGCCCCTTCCTTTCCCTCTGACTGGATGTAGTTGGGACTCACTGGAGCACAAGTGAGTCACATTGAGGATTGGCAGAGCAAACAAGTGGTTGAAGGAGAGCAGTGGTGAGCCAGTGGAGGAGCAATGGAGTTGGAAAAGAGTGCCAAAAGTGTGATCTGCCAAAGGCAGATGATTCAGTAGGGGCAGATGATGCAATAGGGGAAATACAGCACAGAACTGGCAAAGAAGTAGTTCAGGAATACCTGACCAGTGTAAATGAGTTCAAGTCTCCAGGGCCAGATGAACTTCATCCAAGAGTATTAAAAGAACTGGCAGAAGTCAACTCAGAACCACTGTCAATAATCTTGAAGAAATCCTAGAGAACAGGAGAGGTCACAGCAGACTGGAAGAGGGCAAATATTGTCCCCATCTTTAAAAAGAGGGGGGGAAGAAGACCCAAATAATTACCGCCTAGTCAGCCTGATGTCAATACTAGGAAAGACTCTGAGCAGATCATTAAACAGACAGTCTGTAAGCACTTAGAAAGGAATGCTGTGATCACTAAAAGTCAACATGGATTTCTCAAAAACAAGTCATGTCAGACTAATCTTATCTCTTTTTTTGATACAGTTACCAACTTGATAGATGAAGGGAATGCTACGGATGTTGTATATCTTGATTTCAGTAAGGCTTTTGACAAGCTTTTTTTGACTGGCTTTTGTTGGGGGGTGGTGCTTTGAGAATAAGTGAGCTGGTGGTTCAGTCAAAGGGTGACAAGTCAAGAAAAGCCTTAGAGTTCCAGGACCTTTGTATAGGAAGTCAGCATGTAGCCCTCACCATTCCATCATCCAACATGGATCAAGACAGGTCTGGGTCCTGTTTACAGCTACAGACCCGCAGCGACTAGTTGCTATGTCTGATTCACACCTCACAGGACTATGTTCAAGTAAGGGAGTCACAGCATGGCCCCTTGTTTTGCCATGCTGATTGGTTGACTAAATACCAGTTCTGGTTTATCATTTCCAGAGCCTTATCCTTGTTGGATATTAAAGGGGTTAAATTTGGTACCCACCCATTCTGGATTGGGGCTTCTTCAACTGTGTCAGCAATGGGCTTGGTTCACAACTTATTCAGAGGCTTGGGTGCTAGATGTCTTTGGCATATCAAAGATACATCTCTTCTTTTCAATATTAATATGCTGTGCTTTTGTTGTTTCTTTAAGATTCTAGATTATCTTCTTCAGCATGATGCTCCAAAGGGCTATGGCAAAAATGTTACCATGTTGATGGTGGTTTGTTTAACTTAAGCCATCTGAGGGCTCGCACTAAGACTCTAAACTATCTAGTCCATGAGCTGCTCTTCATTGATGATGCTGCCCTTGTTGCCCACACAGAAGCAGCTCTGCAGCACCTAACATCCTGCTTCGCAACAGCTGCAGAGCTGTTTGGGCTGGAAGTCAACCTGAAGAAAACAGAAGTTCTTTACCAGCCTGCACCACAGGACGAACATCCCCACCCCCACATTGCCGTCGGCTTCTCTGTGCTTAAGTCCATTCAGCAGTTTACCTACCTGGGAAGCATCATCTCCTCAGATGCCAAGATTGACAAAGAGATCGATCACAGATTAGCAAAGGCACATAGTGCATTTGGAAGACTTTACAAAAGAGTTTGGAGTAATAAACACTTGAAGCGAAGCACAAAAATCAGTGTTTATAGAGCCATTGTACTGTGTATTCTCCTTTATGGGTCTGAAACATGGGTCACCTATTGCCACCACTTACGACTCCTTGAATGCTTCCATCAGCGCTGTTTACGCACAATCCTAAATATACACTGGACTGACTATGTGACGAATGTTGCTGTCCTTGAGCAAGCAGGGATCACCAGCATTGAGGCCATGATATTGAGAACACAACTGTGCTGGGCAGGGCATGTTTCTAGGATGGAGGACCATCACCTCCCCAAAATAGTATTCTACAGTGAACTCGCCACAGGTCAGTGTAAGAGGGGCGCTCCAAAAAAGAGATACAAGGACTCCCTGAAACAACACCTCAGGCTCAGCCAAATTGATCACCAACAATAGTCCTCCCTGGCCTCACATCGGGAGGCATGGAGACACACTATCCACAATGCTGCAGCCTTATTTGAGAACTCACGCCGAACAAGTCTTGAAGAGAAACGACAACGCAGAAAAAAAATCACAACCCGGAAACATCACCCAAGGAAACCTTCTGTTGTGCTTTCTGCAACCGGACTTGTCCATCTCGGATTGGCCTTTTTAGTCAACAGTGTGCTTGCAGAAAGCGCAGGATGAGTCCTTCCTGAATCTTTGTTTGCGAAGAGAAACCAGAGAGATTATGGCCAGTGAGGCATCAAGTCCTGATCTGTGGCCATAGTGTTATCTACTGGCAGCATGCCAGGCCCACAATTGCCATTTTGAATCCCATTTGGGATTGAGTGAACTGGCTATTGTTGATTGGCTGGGAAAGAGGGGCTTTTGGTGGCATGACCTGATGCCAATGTTGAGCGTATAAGGGGCCTACACCATATGTTTTGGTCATTCACTTGTGTGTGTGTGTGTGTGGGGGGGTTACCTAGATTAGTTGAAGTGCAAGGTTGTTCAAGCCATTCATGATATGAGGATCACACAGTGCAACCAGCCCGGGGTTTCCCTATTGTGGTCTGCCAGTCTACCCCGACAGGTATGGCGAAGATACATTGATACAGCCTGAAGAAGGGTGAATAAGGACATTAATAATGTCTTATTGAAGGGGTTAAGCCACTTTTTGCCACATCCTCAGATAATTTTCTAGAAGCCTGAGCTCTACAGAGCCAATGGTGTTCCCAGAGGCAGGTAATCTGACATTCTTTGGAGATCTGCAACAGGGAGTGAGGTCCCTTTTGTCCAACCTGTTAGGGGGGTGGGGTGGGGGGAGACAAGTAGGAATTCAGTGAACACCCATGGCACCCGTTTTGTGAAGGAGAGGGCTCTTGAACTACCTCTTTAGGTCATGGAAGCAAGGGGGTGGGGAAGGAGACTTACCTTGTGGCTGGCCTGAGGCTGAGCCCTTTATTTTAAGTCATGCAGTTTGGGGGAGATCTTCTTGAGTTGGCCTTCCAGGAGCAGGCTGTCCAGGGAGCAACCAAGTTTTTGGGTTCTCCTTAGGGCTCAGGTGCTTCACCCAGGGGGAGCTGTGGATGAGGTCTGGGCTAGATCACCTGCCTCAGCTGTTCCCACACTTGGTTGCCCCTGCCTTTGCATCTCCCAGTGGTGAAAGGTTAAATAGGTTTATAGCCCAGTCCCTGTTGTTTGGTCTGGTCTATTTATTTCTATGGTTGGTCGACAAAGAGGAGTACTTCAAATCACCTTTTTGAAAAAGTTCAAAAATTGATTGTAGATAAGTTAGCATCTGCTGTGATATAGCAACTTTTTGCTTCGCAAAAGATAATGGTGTATCATACATGGATTAATCAGTTCAACTAAAGTATCTGTACTTTGCTTTTCTGTGATAAACCAAGGTGTCTAACAAATCAGGATCAAGAACATGGAAAATATATTATGCAAAAATAATAAATCTAACAAAAGCAAGATAGAAGGTCAAAATCCTACATCAAGCATACTGAATGTAATTTTACACTCACAGAGTTATGTGGCAGTTGTACAATGCCTACATGATGCAGAAGCATGTGCAATGCATAATGCACAAATGTGCATACAACCATGAGCAATGCACAATGTGAATAATGTAAAATGCACAATAGTATGTACTGGTATATCATGCAGAACCCTACTTCCACATGCCAAACATGAATAACCCCATTATACAAATTTCAGTCCTCAGGTAAGGTAATTTACACCTGTTTATGTAACAAACAGGATACCATCCAACATACCTTTAGGGAGATATTCAAGTTCAAATGGCTGCCTAGTAATAAACATTTTTGCCATTCATCTGAATAACAGAATCAAAGGAACAAGGTGAGCTTTCACTGAGTTGGAGGTCCACATGCTCTGAACAAGGGACAAGCTCTATTTCCAATGCCAGTGGAATTAGAACTTCTTTCTCCATTCTTTACACCTTCAGTCCTCCATGGAGGAAAATGATCTACCACAGAATATTTTCAAACGCCTTCTCTTCAATAATGTTTTTAGACTGTACATAAAGCAGGTAGATGGCTGATTTTGCAGATGCAAAGAAATTCAATGGAAGTACACCATTGAATCCTGGCCTATGAAGGCGTGAATTTAAGTGCTGGTCCTGAAATACTTTATTGTATTGTATTTTATTTTATTTATGAACATAGTTTGTTCCAGGACTGTAGTGATGGGAAGGATGAGGGCATCTGCCCCCAAATAAGAACTCTGCTCTTTCACATGAAAGTTTTCTTGCAGTCTCCAAATTTTTAGCATTGCAGAGAGTGAGACACTGAAAATTGTTCACACTAGAACTCATATGTTTACTATGGTCATCTTCCCTTGGTCACTTCACCTCTTCCCTTTCTTTGGATGCATAAACTGTATTTCTAAATGGTCAAGTGAAATTTTAAGTTACTACAGTGCTAGAATTCTAAAGACATACCTATGCTAGTCTGGATCAGTATGCCAAGGGACTTGTAGCACCTTTGAGATTGAGAAAAAGAGATTGGTAGCATAAGCTTTTGTAGAGGAAGTCTATTTCACATGTATGATGTGAAGTACCTATGGACAGACATTATACCCATGAATGAGCAAGTTGTGTGTGTGAATAGCAATAGAAATGCAAAACTTGTGGGCATGATAATAAGGTGGCAGGTTAAGTTTTATTAATGGTTGTTGGCAGGCAAAGGTATGAGGAAGGATATTGCCTAAAGCCAAGATGAGTAGATAACCATTCTTGGAATGTAGTGTGATGCTAGTTGGAAACCAGAAAGGAGAAGTGATAAAATGGGCAATTGAACCCACATGAGGCTGGTATGCTAACTGGTGTTATAATATTTGCAGTGTGCTAGGAAACCATTGTCTCTGTTCAATCAACTGTTCATGGACAGGAGTTTGTTGATATATTTCAGTCCTACCATTTCTCTTTCCAATCTTTATTTGCAGGTTTTTGGGTTTTTTTGTTCAAGGACTGCTGTTCTTTGGTCAGAGATGGAGTGTCCAGAAAGACTGATGTGTTCTGCAACTGATTTTTGTGTATTCCCATTCCTTATGTCTGGCTGACATAAACCTTCAGGTTAATGATACTGACATGGGCACATAGAATCATAGAGCTGGAAGAGACCTCAAGGGTCATCCAGTCCAACCCCCTGCCATGCAGGAGTACACATCCATGGCACTACAATTTGCCAACATCTTCATGGCTGACCTGGAACAATGCTTCCTTAACTCTTGCACTCAGAAGCCTCTCCTCTATCTGATATATACTTAGAATCATAGAATCATAGAATTGCAGAGTTGGAAGAGACCACGAGGGCCATCCAGTCCAACCCCCCTGCCACGCAGGAAATCACAATCAAAGCATCCCCGACAGATGGCCATCCAGCCTCTGTTTAAAGACCTCCAAGGAAGGAGACCCCACCACGCTCCGAGGGAGTGTGTTCCACTGCCGAACAGCTCTTACTGTCAAAAAGTTCCTCCTCATGTTGAGGTGGAATCTCTGTTCCTGGAGCTTGCACCCATTGCTCCGTGTTCCAGTCTCTGGAGCAGCAGAAAACAAGCCTGCTCCATCCTCAGCGTGGCATCCCTTCAAATACTTAAACAGGGCTATCATATTGCCTCTAAACCGTCTTTTTTCCAGGCTAAACATACCCAGCTCCCTAAGTCTCTCCTCATAAGGCATTGTTTCCAGACCTTTCACCATTTTAGTTGCCCTTCTCTGGACACGCTCCAATTTGTCAATATCCTTTCTGAATTGTGGTGCCCAGAACTGGACACAGTATTCTAAGTGAGGTCTGACCAAGGCAGAATAGAGCGGCACTATTACTTCCCTTGATCTAGACACTATACTTCTATTGATACAGCCCAAAATTGCATTGACTTTTTTAGCTGCCGCATCATTTGGACTCATGGAGAAGACTCACTCAAGACTTTCCACTGAAATTTCAACAACTTTCACCCTACTATCAATGACAGCCTGGAACTATCCACAGAACAAGTTCACTTTCTGGATAAAACTGTACAGCTACACAGTGGATTTCTAAGCACCACACTGTATCACAAACCCACTGACTGCTACCTGTCTCCAATTTCCACCCTGAACATACTACCAAAATCCACATTTTACAGCCAAGCTCTCCAATGCAATTGCATCTGCTCAGACCCATAATAAAAGAATTCCAAACCCATAGAATTATAACAAGCATTCCAAAAGCTACAGTATCCACCATAGGAAGTAAAAAAAATATATCAACAAGGCAATACTTGTACTCAGGACTAATCTATTACAGAACAGTCTAAAGACAGGAAATGGCAGAAAACCATTAGTAGCCTTAAACAGCTCCCAGCTGAGACTACTCAGATGTGTCATCAGTGAACTATAACTTAATCTGGTCAAGAATGCTTCCCTGTCAAGAGCTCTTGGTGGCAGGCCTTTACTTACCTACAGACAGCCTCCCAATTCCAAACAGTTATGTACTTCAAGATGATACATAATACAGGTGTGGAGATAGGTACAAGACCTTGTCACAAACCCAGATGCCAAGTCTTCCCACACATCTACTCATGAAATGTCATAACAGGACATAACAACATCACCCACAATATTAGAGGTACACAATATTAGAGGTACTTTCATTTGTTTATCCTCTAACCTGATATATGCCATCCTCTGTCAACAATGCTCTTCAACACTCTACATTAGGCAAGCAGGCAAGTCTCTGAACCAGAGGATAAACAGAAATAAATCAGACATTAGGAATAAGAATACACAAAAAACAGTTGCAGAACACTTCAGTCTTCCTGGACATTCCATCTCAGACCTCAGCACAGCAGTCCTTGAATAAAACAACAACAACAACAACAAATAAACAAACAACAAAATTGCAAAGGAAAATTTTGCACACAATACTACATTCCAAGAACTCCCTCCACCATTCATATGGTTATCTGCTCATCTTGACTTTAGGCAATATATTTCCTCCCAGCTTTGTTCCCCAACAACCATAGTTAAAACTGAACCTGTCACCTTATCACCATGACTGTACCCACGAGTTTTCAATTTCTATTGCTATTCCCACACAACCTGCTCATTCCTTAGTATAAATATCTGTCCATAGGCACTTCACTCCATGGTCTCAAAGGTGCTACATGATTCCTTTGCATACAATGCTGGAAGTTTGGGGACTGAAGGAAAACCTCACAGAGGGCAAAATTCCTCTTTGGGGAGGCAATGGATTGAGAGATAGGTCCATCTTATTACACTTGGTGAATTGATATGCAGGCCAATGATACTGCAAATGAAAGTCTAAGAAGCAGAGCCATGTTACTGCAACTGGTGGACTGAGAAGCAGGTCCATCTTATGACAAATGGTGAACTGAGAGTTAGGTCTGTGAAATTTTAAATGATGGACTTAGAGGTAGGTCTGTCTTTTTGCAAATGGTGGACTCAAACTCGGGTCCATCTTTTTGCAAATTCAGACTGAGAGACATGTCCATCTTAGTGGAAATGGTGACTGAGCAGATAAGGCTGGTAGTTCCAATGCCAGCAGTACAGAATCCTCTCTGGGATATAGACCAAACTTCTATCCAAGAAGCTATCTTCCAAATAGGCTTGGCACCATGGATAACTCTTTTAAAGTTCTTCTTAAAACCTGGAGCAGATTCACTGCCCTCACTAACATGGAAGCCACCAGTCTCCATTGGCATTGAGACCATTGTGTTTTGCCTGAGGCAATCTAGTAAATTAATAGATGAGATGGCAAAGTTCACCCTGGAATTCCCAGATCAAACTTTCAGTTATTATTTTACACTAGCTTTTAACCTGAACCTTCTATGTGAGTTTGACAACCAGGTTGGGTACATTTATTTACCGTAGTTCTTCCCTCCCATTGAGGTTTCCCCATCCATTCTATCAGTTAGTCTGACTTGGCTTCATTCACCCATAAAGAAAATATTTTTACACACACACACACACACACTTTCCCTGTCTGCTTATGCTCCTATTTACTCACAACCATTTGTGGAGATCAGAAGAGAAGATAAGCTGGAGTGATGAGCAATTGTAACACCCAATGGTATAAAGGAGTTCAAATGACCACAGATGTCACATTAAGTTGTCAAATTGACCAGTACTTTTTCTGTCATTGAAACATTAGAATGAACAGCTTTAGACAATAAAATTGTTTCAATTATAATGCATTAAGCCATCCTCACAAGGAAACCAAGTTGCTTAAGTCAAAAGGGAAAGGATTCTGAAGAGGGCAACTTCTTTGTTGATTGAAGATGATATTATTATTATTATTATTATTATTATTATTATTATTGCTGGGGACCTCCTGCAAATACTATTTTTCTGAAATTCTTTGTTTCTATGACAAAGAAAATTACAATGATTTCATGAGTTGAAGTGTGGGAGCATAATGGCCAAGCCCTAGGTGGGGCCTGTGAAATAGAATTATATCCAACTGAATGTGTATAAAATAACCATAGAATCATAGAATTGTAGAGTTGGAAGAGACCACGAGGGCCATCCAGTCCAAAATGGCTTTTTACTAAGACTTTTGGGGCCTAATTGGTTTATCCAAATCTGAACATATGGGTGGTTTTAATTGATTATTATTGTCTTAAATTATCTTAAGTGTTGAATGGTTTGATACATTAGTAGTCTTCTAAAATCCTCTTCCTCCTCCTCCTTATCTTCTTCTTCATCATCAGTATACTTCAGTTAATGAAGCAGATGTATTCCTGGGCATTACTTTTTTAACAGAAAATTTAGTACAGAGGCAGAAATAACATTAAAAGCTTAGGGGTAGTTTCCTATACCACAAAAATGAAGAACAGTTTAACATGTTCCACCAAGCTTTTTATCCAAATGTAACAATATCATGTGTGAAATGACACAACCTGGTCAGGTAAGCATTGCATATGTAGATAAAAAACATTTTACCTGCCAGGGAACATGTGAAGGCTTCTTCTTAAAAAATGCATCCAGGGATGATTTCCCCCCCTTTCCTTTTCTTATGATTTCCATTTTGGTGGCCAAACCTATATGCTTAACATGGCAGGGGGAGCTTGTGATGCAGGCTTATCTGCTCTCCCCTTTTATCTGTTTTGTTATTAGTTCATGCTCCATAAGGGATTCTGGAGATAGCGTTGCTTGCATTGCCTATTCTAGGCAGGCACACACAGCTACAGTAGGGCTGGCTAGAGGAGATTCCCATTATTTCCCAGCTCAAGCTTTTATCACATTGTTTACTGCAGATATGCTGCTCTACTCCAACACCAAAAGCTTCTGCTTTTTCAGCCATCCTTCACCATCCTCCCAATACTGATGTTGCATCAGGACAACCCTTCTAACTAGACATAAGAAAAGGAGGAAAAGTGTGTCTAGAAGGCATAAAAATTTTGTAAAAAGGAGCTTCTTTATCAGAAGCTTTGTAAACTGGGATATAACTGTATTATTGTTATTCTTATTATATTTATTTATATCCTACCTTTCCCCTGAGTTGAGAGTGAAGGTAGCTTACAAAAACAAAATGTTCTTCTTGATTGAAGGAAGTGAAAGTGCCACTGAAAGATCTGGAAGCCATGCCCTATGAGGAGCAGCTTAGGGAGCTGGGTATGCTTAGCCTGAAGAAGAGAAGGTTAAGAGGTGACAAGGTAGCCATATTTATAGGGATGTCATATTGACAATGGAGCAAGCTTGTTTTCTGCTGCTCCAGAGACCAGAACATGGGGTAAAAGATTCAAACTACAGGAAAAGAGATCCCATCTAAACATTAGGAAGAACTTCCTGACTGTAAGAGGTGTTCGCAGTGGAATGTGCTACCTCAGAGTGTGGTGAAGTCGAGTCTCCTTCTTTGGAGGTTTTTAAACAGAGGCTGCATGGCCACCTGTCGGGAATGCTTTGATTGTTTATTCCTGAATGGCAGGGGGTTGGACAGGATGGCCTTTGTGGTCTCTTCCAACTCCATGATTCTATGATTTCAACTTGTTTAAACTTTTTAAACTGATTTATCCAAGGCTCTGAAGTCGCAGGACAGGATAAAAATATTTTAATAAGTGTTGGCTGACCAAATTCTCAATGATTAACTGGGTTCCCTCTAGCCAGATTTAACACTTGAATTTAAGCTTATCAAGCTAAGACAGACATTCTACCTACTCATCGGAAGGGAGGGGACAGAGGTGTGACTGGATCCAATATCTCAACAGCTCAACGAACAGTTCCTGCACAGAAACTGTGATTTTCTACACAAAATACCATGGGCAATTTTTCCACAGAATAAATCTTGAAAAGGAAATAGTCTTCAAAAACTGTACAGCTTTTGTAGAGGGAAGAAAATTGCTGAAAATACTCATTGCTTCTCATGAGAAT
This sequence comes from Gambelia wislizenii, assembly GCA_030847615.1. Lineage (NCBI taxonomy): Eukaryota > Metazoa > Chordata > Lepidosauria > Squamata > Crotaphytidae > Gambelia > Gambelia wislizenii. The sequence continues at coordinate 17,891,252 of JAUMIR010000009.1, read as the reverse complement.
GAAATTATCAAGGAAACACATTCTTAAGTCAGAGCAGGAACTTGGCCACAGTGTGCCAGATATGAGTTCTGTTCTCACTGGGTGTATTCACAGTTAATACCTGCATTCCACACAGGATCTATGCTCAGACCACAGTTATAAACCATTTTTCAGGACAATGACTGTCTACACATGCCAAAAATGTAGCCCACTTTTCCTGAAAATAACAAATGAGAATGTTGGCCTCTGCAAAACAAAACTGGCACCCCTGATCTTGATTCTCAGCTGGATATACTTTTCTTTTTTCTTGATTTCTCCTTTCCTCAGCTCTGTATCTCCTGTATTCAGGGGGTATAGCCAGACAATTTTCACTAGAGGTGGCAGAGACAAAAATGGGGGGTTGGTTGATCACGCTCATAAAAGAGGGGGGGTGGAAAAGTTTTCACGGGTAAAGAAAAAACAAACACCCTATTGATATATTTTAATGATAAAGTATGTTGTGAAGTTTTCAAAAAAGCATAGCAATTTAAAATGCAACATATTCCACATGCAAAATAGTTGTGTAAACTAAATAACAGTGAGTAGAGAGTAAATGCTGATTATGCAAATCATCTTACTATAACAATCTCAACTGTTAGTAAAATCTAGTGCACCATGATTTCTCGGAAAACCTGCAGAGAAACAGTCCATTCAAAATTTCTTCAAATAGGTTATTTTCCAAAGTCAAAATGACTAAATTTGCTTTCCTCTGGTGAAGCACTGAATACCAGTATGGTGCCAAAGCTGAGCATGAATTTTTTCACACAGCTGTTGATATACCAAAGATGAACCCTGCAGCATACAAACTATATGTGTGGGAAGGTTTCCTTTTACATCTTCAGTGTTTTAGTAAGTTCATGAAATGTTAGTGTTTGCAGGATTTGACCATATCTTTTTTGTGGGGTGAATGTGTAAACAATATTTCTACATGTTCAACTGTAATGCTAGCAATTGGGGGATATTTTAATTTTTAATAATTAAAGGGAAATTACATTGCGGGAAGAATTCTTATTTGGGGGCAATACCCTCCTCCAACTGCCCCCATTGCTACCTCCCTGCCTGTATCCTTTTTCCTCTCACACTATTACCAACTTTCTTCATGGTTCTATTTTTTCAGAGTTAAAACTTAAAAACAAACAAACAAACAAACAAAATCCAGACTGGGGCAAGGAGGCAGAAGCCAATTTGTAGCCTTCCCACTGGATTAAGTCTTTCTCCTGTGTGTCTTCTGATTCAAGATGCGACACTAATTTTGTTCCTGGTTGTGCAGGTGGCCTCTGTTATTATGTAACATTAGTCAAGATTAGGGAGAACACACTCTGGTGGGCTTGTGTGCATGTATGTTGACACAAATTCTGTAAAATCACAAACAGAAGCACACATATACACATGCACACACTTACAGACATGCTTGCAACACAGCCAGTTCGATAGATTCAGAGGAGTGCATAGAGTGTGCATGGATGAGTGGAACTGGGGCGAGGTTAGTCATTTCACTGAATGTGAAAATCGAGACACAGCAGTGGTCTTTCCTTTTGTCTTCGGCTTGCTCTTCAAGATGTGAGAGGCTCCAGTGGGTGGGAGACCTGCACGCCAGCCCCCACAGTTCCAGGGGTAACCCCACTGGTTCATCTTTACAATTACCTTTTTTCTTAAGATGCCAATTAACCCTTTCAGTGCTCCAGAGCCTACTGTGAGGAGACAGGAGAGGGGTGCTTGTTTATCCTGCTGATCGAATGTCATCACAACCAATTATAAGGGGGGGTGTATGGGGGTACATCAGGTACTCCTGTTGAGGAAAACGTTTGCCTTTTCTGACAATGGCTCATTTACAACATTGAAGTGATACTGAGAAAGAGACTGAACATTTCTGTTGGAGTATGTTGCTCGTAAAACAAGGCTGTGTGTATAGCTTTAACCATCAACTTTAAACATTTTCCCCCAAAAAATCTTGCAATACAGTGAGAAGGAAAAGCTGGACACTCTAACATGCATAAATTATGAGTTAGCATGATATCTTTTATTATTATTATTATTATTATTAATTTATTTATTTATACCCAGCTCTTCAGCCACAAGCCTATCAGAGTGGCTTACAAATTGTTTTAAGCCCTCCTGAAAAATTCTCTATTCCTCTAACCCCCCTGAAAAAATCTGATACAACATTTTTTCCCTAGCACATTAAATGTTACTTGTCAGCACTCATACAGATTCAGCCATTAAAAGCTGGACACCTCCATTTAAACACAAGTCAGAGACTTTTTAAAACATTGATTTATTGACTGATTTTGGCCAATATACTCTATCACATATATCTGTGCAACATGGCTTTGTAATGCAATCTGAAATGCATTACAGGTGTGGCTTTTTTCCCCATTTTTTGCTCACAAGGCCCCATTTGAAACTCAGTGGTGTGTACAGTACTGGTGGTGCAGTGGTTAAATGGCAGTACTGCAAGCCACCACGTCGCAAGTTCGATTCCAGCTGGCTCCAAGGTTCACTCAGCCTTCCATCCTTTCGTAGGTCGGTAAATTGAGTACCCAGCTTGTGGGGGGCAATTAGCTAACACACATTGGAAACTGTTTAATGCAGTTAGATGTGTAAATAGCTATTGCTTAAAACAATTTGTAAGCCGCTCTGATAGCCTTGTGGCTGAAGAGCGGGGTATAAATAAAATAAATAAATAAATAAATAATAGTCGGCTTAGGAACACTGCTAACTGGTCTTAGAATTCAAATCCTGATAACTTACCAATATTACAATGTTAACCAATTTGCACTCATAAGGTCCCATTTGAAAGTCAGTGGTGTGTAGGAAGTACATATAGTACCCAGTTTGTGGGGGCAATTAGCTAACACACATTGGAAACTGTTTAATGCAGTGTAGATGTGTAAATAGCTATTGCTTAAAACAATTTGTAAGCCGCTCTGATAGCCTTGTGGCTGAAGAGCGGGGTATAAATAAATAACTAAATAAAAAAAATAGTTGGCTTAGGAACACTGCTAGCTGGCATTAGAATTCAAATTCTGATCTCTTTCCAGCACTCCTGGAAATGAAGCTGCCTAAAAAGACAGCCAAGCTCTTTATGCGACATCAGAGCATCTAAGCCAATAGTAAACAGAAGATCCATGACTTCCTTAATATAAGTAAGACCATTATTGGTTCTCTCGACTTGCATTCAATAGCACCCTCCTCCCCAAAATCAGCTTTTTAACACTGGGCAGTTTCTTCACTACTACAGAATGAGCCCTTAGTTGTTTTTACTTATGTTGAGTTGTCTTATTTTTCAGTTTTCTACCAGTTATATCAGATTTATCCAATTGTTTTATTTCTGTCATTAACTCAGACTACCTAGTGACCAACATGGTCCTCTGATTTGCTTGACAATGTTTGGGACCAATTGAAGCAATAATCCAAGTCACCCCCTTATTTCAAATAGAGTCAAGGGCCTCAGAAGGCCCACAGGGTAAAGCTGTGAGGAAATTCCCCCAGGAGAGTCAGAGAACATCCCAGATAACCACTTGCTGAAGCTGGAACCTCAAAACCAATTCCTGGCCTTGCAGCATAAATGTCAGACTTAATCAGACAATGTATCCACAATGACAGAATATTCACTGGCTTTCCTAGGCACAGATCACTTTCTCCTATAACATTAGAGCCCTGGTGGCACAGTGGTTAAACACCAGTACTGCAGCCACTACATTGTGAGTTCGTTCCTACAGGCCCCAAGATTGACTCATCCTTCCGAGGTCAGTAAAATTAGTACCTAGCTTGTTGGGGAAATTAGTTAACATGTTGTAAACTGTTTAGGGAGTGCTTTGCACTATTAAGCAGTACAGAACTATAAATGCTATTGCTATTGCTAGAGGGGAAAAACAGATCCTGAGTACGTTCTGCCAGAAATGTTGAGTTTGATATAATTTGTAATGACCTTGTAGATGTCATGGAAGCCATGAAATCCTGGACTGTTTCAGACAAGTAGCTTCCATGTGAATATTAAAGACAGCTTCTCCCACAAGACCATCAAGATTTGGGTTTTTAATACATTACTAGAGACCATCTCCAGGTCAGGCAGGAAACTGCTGGGAACTGAAGTGGACCATGGAACAGTAAAATACACCTGAATACTGTGTGGATATTTAAAACTAACAGAAAGACATGGTAGCTGACCAGGTCGATTATATTCCTGTTGATCAGGGGCCAGTAATCATCATCCCAAGGGTCTAATATGATCTACAGGGATCAAATTTGATCCCAAGGAAACCTCTTTTTCCCTTGAAACTTCATATTCAAAGCTCCACACCAATAACTTTCCAATTGCCAAGGTAAATCGCAGGGTTCAGGGACATGTTCTTCATGTTAGAGATCCAAGAGAGCTCTGATGGCTTGGACTCTGGTTCTGAATGTCTTCCTTGGTATGTCTTCTAGACTCCTGGCTCCACACTTCATTGCTGTCAAGATCTCAGCTCTGACAAAGTCTGTGGGTGTCAAAAAACCACACCATCATCTGGACCTCAACAGAATGAAGACAATATCTGATAGACATGAAGCTTCATTCTAGATCGAGTAAGGAAGAAAAATAAGTTAGGCGCAGATTCCATGGGCCAGATTCCTACAGCCTTCCATGGGCCGGATAATTTCATAGGCTATGGACTTTGTACTTTTTCAGCCAGCGTTTCCACCAGGAACCAGGCTTCAGGCTTCTCTATGAGAACAGATGAGTTTAGGGTCTCTCACCAGGTACTTCTGGAAGCTCATGGAAAGAGATAGCCCACTTAGAGAGATCCCTCTGTCTCTAGCAAATGAACAGTGATATCAGAGCTTTTCTTTTCTGGCTCAGAGGCAAAGACATAGGGCCAAACCTTCAGTGGGACTAATCCAGAATTGTGATGGGTATGGCGGGGGGTAGCTGGAGTTTCCTCACCCAAAACCTAGAGGAATAGAATCTGTATACCCCAATGCAGAACATCTATCATGCTTCAATGTACACAAGAAATGACTGTGGCTATTGATAAGCTTCTTTTTTGTTCTAATGATTTCAGAGGAAGTAAGTGACCTGCGTGTGTCAAAAGAATGCATCAAAGAATGGGCTTATGCCTTGAACTGACTGAGAATGCATGGAATTCAACATGCATTCAAGTACCTGGACATTAGCAGTCCATGGATGAAAGCAATGGGAGGGGAGGCATATGATATTTGAAGCTGAGCTGCCTTATGAAAAGGTTTGAGATTCGTTTGGTCAATCAATCATGCAGTGCACCAAATCTCTCTTCCTTAATACCATCTTATTCTTCCCACCTTAATTAAAATCTGCAGCCATCGATTTGGTCTCTCAAGACCTTCACTCTGATTTCAATTTGAAAAGGGCCTTCAAGGGAAAAAATATGCTTGTACAGACCAGAACACTGATCTGCCATACTTTTAAATTGCTTAATTAAACCATTAGAATGGGAATTACTGTTTCTCAATATATTCTGGGAAATACTTAAGAAGGATAATGTTTTCTTGTAATTGTTCAATGCAAATTATTTATTTATCTAAGTAGTTGTTGCAGGACCACTTCGAAGTCCAGCTGTGCCAATGAGTTCTTAGATGGTGAATATTAATGAGTGCAGCACAGGGTGGCAGTACTCCCAGTGGAATACAGGATCATGGCTGTCACAGAAGAATGAGTAGAGGGATGATTGACAGCAGACTGCAGAATGGAATGGTGAGTGGAGATAGAATCAGCTGAGCAAGTGCATCAGTGGGAGGGATCAGAAGTGGTTAGAAGTAGGGGGGGAACTTTTGCTGTATCTGTTTCAAACTTCCTACGACTCACAGCAAGATGAACTACATATTGCCTCAGAAATTTGCAAGTTTGTAGTGTAATGTCATGTTTCAGATAAAAAAACATGCAAAACCACAAATACGGAGGTGAACACACACACATAGGATGGGAGAGACCTGGCTGAATGAGACTACGTGCGAAAGGGATCTAGGAGTCCTAGTAGACCACAAGTTGAACATGAGCCAACAGTGTGATGCGGCAGCTAAAAAGGCCAATGCAATTTTGGGCTGTATCAATAGAAGTATAGTGTCTAGATCAAGGGAAGTAATAGTGCCACTCTATTCTGCCTTGGTCAGACCTCACTTAGAATACTGTGTCCAGTTCTGGGCACCACAATTCAGAAAGGATATTGACAAATTGGAGCGTGTCCAGAGAAGGGCAACTAAAATGGTGAAAGGTCTGGAAACAATGCCTTATGAGGAGAGACTTAGGGAGCTGGGTATGTTTAGCCTGGAAAAAAGACGGTTTAGAGGCGATATGATAGCCCTGTTTAAGTATTTGAAGGGATGTCACACTGAGGATGGAGCAGGCTTGTTTTCTGCTGCTCCAGAGACTGGAACACGGAGCAATGGGTGCAAGCTCCAGGAACAGAGATTCCACCTCAACATGAGGAGGAACTTTTTGACAGTAAGAGCTGTTCGGCAGTGGAACGCACTCCCTCGGAGCGTGGTGGGGTCTCCTTCCTTGGAGGTCTTTAAACAGAGGCTGGATGGCCATCTGTCGGGGATGCTTTGATTGTGATTTCCTGTGTGGCAGGGGGGTTGGACTGGATGGCCCTCGTGGTCTCTTCCAACTCTGCAATTCTATGATTCTATGATTCTATGATTCTATGGTACAAGTCGAAATCAAAGTACCACCTGAACATCCTGGATCATATCAGTATTTATCTAAGAAACTACAACATTTGACACTGGTAGAGACTATTATTACATTAAGCAAAATATGTCTGGATGCCAACACAATTGATGCAACATTCAATATGTAGGAAAAAATACCACTGATCTTCAGACAAGATTCAGAAACCATAAATCAGCAACCTATACCAAGATGTTGGATCAACATGAGGCAAATGATTCTAATTCTGAAGGACACTGGAAAGACTTTCCAACATGGCCATTTTTTTCTGTAGAGAAATCCTATGATCCAACCATGCTTGGACAAAGGAAGGAATACCTAGATCTATAGATTCAGTACCTTGACACTGTATGGGTTTATTTTAAAGGATAATACCACTGTTACATCCTGCACCATCCTTTGAATTCCATGCTTTGATCCTGAGAATTCCACAGCTGCCACTGAACACTTCCCATTTCATAGAAGGCAGAAGCTGATATGTCTGAAGCTTTATTCATACATATACCTCCTCCCTCTTTCCTGTGATCCTGAGTCAAGGAGAGAGCATGCCTTTACATTGAATAGTTCTGTGGCAGCTGTGCAATGCTGCCTCACTGGTGAATTGCAACACTGCTCAACTAAGTGCACATTGCATATTGATGTCCATGTGTGATGCACATAAATCTGTAATATGCAATGTATATCAATGTAGAATCATGCACAAAGAATCCCAAAGTACAATATGCATCAATGTGCAGTGGCACTATGCATGCAGGACTCCAGAGAGTTCCTTTGTTGTGGGATACCCTTGGAGGTTCAGTTTGTATCAACACTGGTTTCTTTCTGGTGTCAGTTAAAACTTGGCTTTATGGGTGTACATGCATGGTCTTATACTGTATTAACTTTCAACCATTCAATATGTTTTTGAATGTTTATTTTTTGATTATTTTTAAAAAATGCCCTGTATTTTAAATTGTTCAGATTGATCTAATGATATTAGGCAGTATAGCAATCTCTCTCTCTCTCTCTCTGGCTTTTCTTCACAAACAAAGATTCAGGAAGGACTCATCCCACGCTTTCTGCAAGGGTGCTGATGACTAAAAAGGCCAATCCAAGATAAACAAGTACAGTTGCAGAAAGCACAGCAGAAGGTCTCCTTTCCAGGTTGTGATTGCTTCTGCATTGTCATTTCTCTTCAAGACTTGTTCGGCGAGAGTTCTCAAATAAGGCTGCAGCATTGTGGATAGTGTGTCTCCATGCCTCCCGATGTGAGGCCAGGGCGGACCACTGTTGGTGATCAATTTGGCTGAGCCTGAGATGTTGTTTCAGGGAGTCCTTGTATTGCTTTTTTGGAGTGCTCCTCTTATGCTGACCTGTGGCAAGTTCACCGTAGAGTACTATTTTTGGGAGGTGATGGTCCTCCATCGTAGAAATGTGCCCTGCCCAGCACAGCTGTGTTCTCAATATCATGGCCTCAATATTAGTATAAATAAATAAATTCCACTTCCATACCCCAAATGGGAATACCTCCATTGTCATCAGCAGGATGACAAAAACATGTACAAACATGGTTTAATTAATGGGGGAAGGGCATACTAAAGAGCACATATGGGGGGGGGGAGAATAATAAGAATGCAAAACTGTAAAAATTGTGTGGCCAAAACTGCATACTCAAAATGCACACTCAAGGTCTTGTGACCTCTTACATTTCTCCCAGGCTTGATATAGGTGAGTCTGAGAGAAAGACAATGATGTAAAGTTCAAGAACTGTTCAAAGTGAAAAGGAAAGTTAAAAGAGAGGGGCTGACATTCTGAATTGCAGTTACAGATTCATGATCTAGAGTTACAGATCCATAACTCATCCGTATTTAGTAAGATTATGTAGTTTAATTGTAAGCCTCTGCAAATGATCCTCCTGCTCATCTTAACTGCCAGAAGCTGCATTGGGTGAAGAAACTCTGTTCAGCTGCTGATTTCCAGCCCCCTCCCACCAGTGAGCAAGGCTGCGGCAACCAGGAGCAGGGCCACTGTCTCAGTTGCTTGTTGCAGCATGCTCACTGGTGGGAGGGGGATGGAAATGTTATCCTCCTTGCATCCTGATCAGCAGCTGAAGAGACCTCATTTGCTTCATGTGGCTACTTGGCCATTAAGTGGTGCTGGGGAGGTTAGGCTAGCAGATGTTACTTAAGACTTTATCAGATGACCCCTTTAAAATGTTCTTTTGCCAGCATAACCTTCCCCCATTTTTATGCCAGCAAAAGAATGTCCCCCCCCCCCACACACACTTACCTTCCTCTCCTGACAAAGGCAGCTCGGGCAATAAAGAGGAAGTGAAAGGAGCCCTGTTCACTTTTTTGTTTGAAACCCTGCAAGACTTCACCGCACAGGAAATTAAAAAATAAAAACAAAGCATTACAAGTTTCAAAAGCACACACACACACACTTTAAAAAGTCCCAAGCAACCCAGGGAGGGTCATAAAAAGAATGAAACTTACCTGGATGTCCTGATCTCACCCGGAAGTGTTCACGCTGGACTGGTTATTCCCACTGCAGTCATGAGAGTTAAATGCCCTGAGGCTTCGCACACCAGCAATGCCAGCACAAAAGTGGCAGGGGGGAAATCAATTGACGGTTTAAGCCATCAATTTAAAACTACAGGTTTGGGGCTGATTTTAACTGCGAAAGGGTGATATTGTCTGATCTGTGTGCCCTTTTGCGGTTATGTGGCACTGTTATGATGCCTTTTTTCGAGTGTCTGATAAAGTCCTTAGTTATGCATTTGTAACTAAGTAGCCAATGCAGAATATAGTTGAGGGCTACTTAAGTTAGAGATCGGAGGCACTGGGAGCTCAAAGAGTTGGTTAATCAGAAGACAGTAGTGGTTGTTTGGTGAATCCGCTCTGTCTTTTAGTCTGAACTTTAAAGTACTATCCAAGGTACTGAACCTATTTTAAGGGCAGGGTAGAGCATTGTGGATAGTTCATTTAATGCTCAGAATAAATTGGTTTCACCATTCTACTAACACAGAAGCTATCAGATGCCATTGGGAGATGAAGAGAAGTGTTAGCAAGATCAGAATGTGTGGAACAGGGAATAAATTTGTCATAGATTCAAATTTTCATGACAATGTGTCTAACTTTGTACTTAGCACTATGAAGACTGAATCACCCTTATCCTTCAAAATAATGTACAGAAATGATAATGAAAATGTATATGTAAGGTAACTTCGATGTGCGAATAAAATAAAAGATATATTCAAGAAAATGTACTAACTTAGGGGAAATTGTTCACAAAGAATATTTGTATATGGCAAAATTATACACAGAAATTCCTATATTAGGAGAGATATACATGACAATGTATATAGTTTTTTTAAAAAAAACACATTAAATAATGAAATGAAATAAATCTTTATTGCTAAAAGCTATATGCTGTTGCAATGCAATTATTTTAAGTGAGTTCACACGCACAAATGATTACAAAGCTATACAATTTAGCACATATGAGAATAATAATAATAAAAAAAGATTGTCATGTGCATTTCTCCTAATATAGGCATTTTTGTTTGCATATTGTTTTGGAAGTGCAAAGTTCCAAAACAATATGTTTTGCTTTGCACTGTCGGGGATGCTTTGATCATGATTTCCTGCGTGGCAGGGGGTTGGACTGGATGGCCCTCATGGACTCTTCCAACTCTACAATTCTATGATTCTATGATTCTATGATTTTAAAAGTGCAAAGTACAAAGTTAGATACATTTTTAACAGGCCCTTGTGTGTGAATACAGAACTATATGAATGAGGTAACACATTCATTTTTGGTAACTCTAGGAGTCTCAAATTGTGAGTGTCAAAAAGTATCATGCCATAAAAACTAGAACATCAAATATGGTCAAGGCAGAATCAAAGCATTTTGTTGTGAGTGTATCACCACCACCATGAAACAGCAACAGTTTTTAAAAATGGCTTCACCCTTTAGACACCAACTCCTGCCTTCAGCTTCTTAGCCCATAAATCAGATGAAGCCATTTCATCTGATTTGTGGGAGGGCCAGCCCCACACTTGCTTAATGGTAATGAATGATCTGGATGAACCATTGCCTCATCTTTCCATAAAACATTTTCTTATCTATCATAATCCTACATTAGCATCACCCTTCATAACAGATTAACCCAGTTGTTCTCTCTCTTCATGTTTCCATGTAAGTAAAGTCATATAATAGCCAGCCCTTATTCTACAAGGATGGGCAACTGAGAATGTCCCAATGTTTGGGATTACAACTTCAGTAACTGGTCACCCATAAGCTATGATAGCTAAGGTTAATGGGAATTATAAAGGGGGCATTAAAAGGGGCAAATCTATGACCCCAGTTCTATAGTTGCCTCACCTGTTTATGATTATATCTATACTGCACAGTTCAACTGCAGTGTGTCTGAGTGTATTCTTGTAATAGTCTTACGCCACTTTAATTGTCATGGTTCCATCTAATGGGATTTTGTGAATTATAGTTTGGTGAGGCAGGATAGTTTGGTGAGGCAGATAGAATTCTCAGCCTTCCATCCTTTTGTAGGTCAGTAAAATGAGTACCCGGCTTGTGGGGGCAATTAGCTAATACACATTGGAAACTGCTTAACGCAGTGTAGATGTGTAAATTGCCATTGCTTAAAACAATTTGTAAGCTGTCAAATAAATAAGTATTTCAGGGGGATGGGTTAAAGTTCTATATGAGATAATTTTAAGTACTTCTCACTCCAAACATCAAGATCCCACAGAATGTAACCATAGCAATTAAACTGCTACCACAGTGTGATACAGTTACCCTCATGGTTTCATTGTAGTTCTCTCTTCTCAAGGAGCCTTGGGAATGGGAAATATAGTTTCCTTAGCAAGAGTAAACATATATCTCTCTTTACTGGGGACCGTCCTTCATTTGTAGATGTTGTCTACTGGAAATACTTTCCCATCTAAGTTTGGTTTAATGTTAAAGATTTTTAAGAAAATAGATCATCAGAAGTCTTGTACCAACAGCTGCCATTTGGACAGTGCAGTGAACAGACACATGGGTTGCTTGGACCCAGGTCTTCTCTACAACAATGGAATGGATTGAATTTCTATATAAATTGTAGCACTTATTGGTTCCAGAACAGTACATTACCTAAGTGCACAGCTCTCCTCTGAGTCCCATTAGGGGAGCAATGTATTATGTGGGGATGCAGGAAAGGGTCTTCTTTGGTATGGTATCTGGCTATGGAATGTCCTCTCCTGGGAGGCCCAACTGGCATTAATTCTAGCCTAATTTCAGTGCAAAGTTGAAAGGTGGCTCTTCACCAAAGCTTTTGGGGCCTAACAGATCATAACTTGACTTGTTGCAGATTTCAGTGTCAATATACAGTATACTCTGCACACTACTTTAAATGGGTTTAAACTGCTTTAACTTGTTTTAGACTATTCAGAACTACTGGTTCTTTCTTTCTTTCTTTCTCTCTCTCTTTCTTTCTTTCTTCCTTTCTTTCTTTCTTTCTTTCTTTCTTTTGGTGATAGGTGAATGACCATGTTATATTAGCGGTGGCATATTGGATTTGTTTAATCCTGAATCATCAGCATCCTTGCTAAACTACTATATATAGGATTATTTGTGCAATACCATAGCAATGAAATTTATACAAAATCAGTATAGGTCAATTGTGTAGACATTCTTTTATTGTTCTGTGCAGACCATAAACAAACAAACAAACAAACAAACAAACAAATAAATCACTGTCTTTTTATTTCTTTCCAACACACTTCAATATGAAGGCTGGAATCCTGTTGGGAGGTTATGCTATCCTAAACTGACTTACCATCATGTAAAGTCATTTCAATGTTTGTATCCTCAGGATGGAAGGGGAGGGGAGACAGGGCTATACCACTGAGACCATTGTGTAAGCAGAACCAGAAGCATTATCACTGTGCAATGGTCCAAATACATAGTGTGTCCCAATGCACAGTATATCTCAATGCACATGTTCCAAGGCATGTGTTCCAGTGCACAATGTGTCCTGATACACAATGGGAGTCTCCGTTGCATAATGGGACTATTTTTTTCCCTCTGGTGTCCCTTTGTGCATCTCACAATTCACTAGCATCATCTCAGTGACACAGCTCTGTCATTGCAAAATTATATATTGTGGACTCTGATGCAGGATCTTGTCCTATCTATATATATAAAATGCTTGAGTATGTTTCCTATCCCAGTGTGCTGATTGGCCACTTAGGAAACATACCCATACTTACAGCTTGCAAGAACAACTGTCTAACCATGACAGAACTGTTCTCAGCATACTTTTCAAAAGTAGATGATCACATTATTCTTTGATACAAGTGCAAATACATTTTGATCTCCCAAAAAGTAAGAATAATCCATTACAAAACAAAACAAAAGGTTTGTCATGCTCTCTTTGCTTTCAACCAGCAATCCCTCAGTGTTTGATGATGAAGAAGAAAATGTTTTTGGTTTGAAATATTTTAACCACAATGCATCTGTAACATGATAATGCATCTTCCCCCCACAGTTAAGGTACTATATTTCCTGTTTAAGTCCATTTCCAAAAAGCTAGAATGTACTGAAAGCCTGTGATTGGGTTCATAGAGTTGAGAGAAAGCACAATGCTGGTAATTTGAGGACTTATTTTACAAGCATGTAAGCCTCTTGTTGAAAAATGGAAGGGACCCCATCCCCCAATAGATGATAAAGTTTTTGATTTGTTTTAAGTGCAGAAGGTACAACGGGAAATTGTTTGTGACATGAAGCCCACTTGGCATTCACTATGCTTTACTCATATTGTAAACTCCCAAATGACCCCAAACACGCCCTAGGGCAACTGTGGAAGGCTAGGTTGTGTGTCCAGAGGAAGGCGGCAAAGATGGAGCCCTTTCACACCAAACTATTGTAGCATTATGATTTCACTTTAACTGGTATTCTTCCATCCTGTGGAATCCTAGAGCTTGTAGTCTGGTGAGGTACTAGAGACATCTGGCAGGAAATTTAAAATTTCCCTCAATGAACTCCACATTCCAGGATTTCAAAGGAAAGAACCATGGCAATTAAAGTGGAATCATTTTGCTATAATTGTGTAGTGTGAAAATTCCCCTGGTGTAGGGCATGGAGATCAGTCCTTCTGAAGAAACAAGTTGGGAATCTTCAGCTGGGATAAGAATTTATCCTTAAGAAGTGATAGTGAACACATGTAGGAGTAAATTCAGAAAAGCTAAAGTACAGAATGAGCTCAGGCTTGCTAGAGAGGTTAAGAACAATAAAAAGGGTTTTTTGGGGTATGTCCGCAGCAAAAGGAGGAAGAAGGAAATGGTAGGGCCACTACGCGGAGCAGATGGCAAAATGCTAACAGGGGACAGAGAAAAGGCAGAATTACTCAACACCTTCTTTGCCTCAGTGTTTTCAGAAAAGGTAAAAGGGGACCAACCTGAGGATAAAGGTACAGAAGACACAACAGGGGAAATCCAGCCCAGAATAAGCAAAGAGGTAGTACAGGAATACCTTCTTAATCTAAATGATTTTAAATCTCCAGGACCAGATGAACTACATCCAAGAGTATTAAAAGAGCTGGCAAATACAATCTCAGAGCCATTGGCCATCTTTGAGAACTCCTGGAGAACAGGAGAAGTCCCAGCAGACTGGAGGAGGGCAAACATTGTCCCCATCTTCAAAAAGGGGAAAAAAGAGGATCCCAACAATTATCGTCCAGTTAGTCTGATATCAATACCAGGGAAGATTCTAGAGCAGATCCTTAAACAGAGAGTCTGTGAACATTTAGAAGGCAATGCCATAATCACAAAAAGTTAACTTGGGTTTCAGAGTAACAAGTCATGCCAGATTAATCTGATCTCTTTTTTTGATAAAATTACCATCTTAGTAGATGAAGAGAACACTGTGGACATCGCATACCTTGATTTCAGTAAGGCCTTTGACAAGGTTCCCAATGACATTCTTGCAAACAAGCTTGTAAAATGTGGGCTAGACAAGTTAACAGTTCAATGGATTTGTAATTGGTTGACCGGCCGAACCCAAAGGGTGCTCACCAATGGCTCCTCTTTATCTTGGAAAGATGTGACCAGTGGGGTGCCACAGGGTTCTGTCCTGGGCCCAGTGCTATTCAACATCTTTATCAATGACTTGGATGAGGGAATTAGGGGCATACTTACCAAATTTGCAGATGACACCAAATTAGGAGGAGTAGCTAATACCCTAGAGGACAGGATCAAAATTCAAGATGACCTGGATAAACTGGAGAGCTGGGCTAAAGCTAACAAAATGAAATTCAATACGGAGAAATGTAAGGTACTGCACTTATGGCAAAAAAAAAAAAAAATGAAATGCATAGATATAGGATGGGGGAGACCTGGCTGAATGAGACTACGTGCGAAAGGGATCTAGGAGTCCTAGTAGACCACAAGTTGAACATGAGTCAACAGTGTGATGTGGCAGCTAAAAAGGCCAATGCAATTTTGGGCTGCATCAATAGAAGTATAGTGTCCAGATCAAGGGAAGTAATAGTGCCGCTCTATTCTGCCTTGGTCAGACCTCACTTAGAATACTGTGTCCAGTTCTGGGCACCACAATTCAAAAAGGATATTGACAAATTGGAGCATGTCCAGAGGAGGGCGACTAAAATGGTGAAAGGTCTGGAAACCATGCCTTATGAGGAGAGACTTAGGGAGCTGGTTATGTTTAGCCTGGAAGAAAGATTGTTAAGAGGCAATATGATAGCCCTGTTTAAGTATTTGAAGGGGTGTCACGTTGAGGATGGAGCAAGCTTGTTTTCTGCTGCTCCAGAGATTGGAACACGGAGCAATGGATGCAACCTGCAGGAACAGAGATTCCACCTCAACATTCGGAGGAACTTTCTGACAGTAAGAGCTGTTAGGCAGTGGAACACACTCCCTCGGAGCTTGGTGGGGTCTCCTTCCTTGGAGGTCTTTAAACAGAGGCTGGATGGCCATCTGTCGGGGATGCTTTGATTGTGATTTCCTGCATGGCAGGGGGTTGGACTGGATGGCCCTCGTGGTCTCTTCCATCTCTGCAATTCTATGATTCTATGATTCTATGATCTTCAAACATTTGAAGGACTCATATAACCAGCGAAGTACATTTGTTTTCTTTTGCTTCAAAATGTTCAAACGATGTGAAAAAATGGTTTTGATGTATTGTTAGGAAGAAGTTCTTGACAGTTCAACAGTAGAACAGATGGTCATGGAATGTGATGGACTATCCTTCTTTTAGGGGATTTGAAGGAGACACTAAACATACATATATCAGGGGAACCACAGCAGTAGATTTCTTGCATTGGCAGAGAGGTAAATTACATGACCTTTTAATTCAATTCCAGCTCTGCGCTTCTATCAATAGGTTCAGAAAAAGATTATTCTTTATGACTTTTATGTTGAGTTATAAACTGAAATTATAAAGAGTGATTTATGGTGAACAGTAGGAGAGAACTAGCAATAACAATAATAATTGGTGTTATGTTCTAGAGAGTAGTGAAAACCCACAGGACTGATACCTACCCTGACTCCAACTGCCCCATATCTTTGATAAATTGGCAATATTTCATAATTTGGTCAACTGTGGCTTTACATGTAGTGTGGCCAGTAAACCGGGGACTCCCACAAACCAGGAATCCCAAAAGACTAGGTCTGAGACTCAATCATGTATGCACTAGGGAGGGGCCATCCCAAATTCCAAAGAAAGGTAATGTGAAGGGCAACTGCTTGCTAATCCCATCAGCCTAAATTGAGATACTCAAGGTTTGTAAAAAGCCCTCATCCTTGTACCTTCCTCCAAACAAAAAGAGTTGCTTCCTCCATTCAGTTACAAAGTATCAGCACATTAAGGGTCGTTAGCATATTTGTCTTACCTTGAGAACCTCCAAGAAGCATTGTCTGTCACTCTAAATTCCATTGCTATTGCTTAAAACAGTTTGTAAGCCGCTCTGATAGCCTTGTGGCTGAAGAGTGGGGTATAAATAACTAAATAAATAAAATAAATAAAATCCCCTGAAGGGAATTATTGGGTATAACCCCCCCCCCCAAGCAGGCACAGTTCCCCTGCTTCTAGACACCACGTCAGACTGTGTAGTCTTTCCTGCTTTGGGGCCCCCACTCTGCTGGTTTTTCTCTGTGATCTCAACTCCTCTGATCAGCACAGTATCACCCCAAAACAACCCCTTACTCTATGCCTGTATCCCAATGCTTCCTACTTTCTTCGCTAGCCTTGCATGATTGCTTGAAGCCTGTGTGTGTGTGTGAGTGTGTGTGTATGGTGTTATTATTGCTTTCTCAATAAAGACCAATTTATTGTATTATCTAGCTTAACATCTCCTCTTGAGTACTTGTATACATAGGTCAAAAGGTCCTGCTCTGTTGTCACCTCTCATATTGCCAAGCTGAGTATATTAAGTCCCCAAATTAATATCAATATTCTGAGGGTCCTTAAGACTCCCTGGTGTTTAGGGTCACAGGACAGGGTAAAAGTACAGCACCAAGGAAAGTTCCAAATGAGCACCTTGTACCAGCAAGATCTGATGTTTAATTGACACCTTTTATACTTCTGACCCAAGACTGCACAGACTCCCATTAAGTGGAAAGACTTAACTAGAGTCCTGGTCTATAATTTGGCATATATTATTTTTTGGCATGCTGGTGTTAGTATTTTGCCTTTCATAACTGTGGGTCAAGCTTCCTCATTGTTGGTGGCAGGTTCTGGGACTACTTCTGTTGGCTTGCACACAGAGGTCTCAAGAGTGCTGGGACTTGTCCAAGGTCTCTGTCAATACCAGTTGCTCTAAGGGTTCATGTCCAAGCCATTGTGGGACTCCTAGATCAGGACAATTGCATAATATTTTAAGGACCACCTTCTGAACTTCCTCAGTCCATAAGATCTGCTACAGAGTGACACATGCCTTTGTTACATTCTTTCTGGAAAACTGTAATGCACTCTCTACATGGGACTGCCTTTGAAGAATGTTTAGGATCTTCTCCCATAAGAACCTACCCATGTTTTGAGATCTTCTGGTGAATCCCTTATTTTTGTTCCAAACCCCTCACAGGTATATTTGGTGACAACATGGGAGAGGGCCTTCTTGGTGGCTGCTCTAAGGAACAAGAACTCCCTTCCTAGAGAGGTTAGACTGACACCCTCCTTGCTATGCCTCTATAGGCAGGTGAAGACTCTTTTTTCTATTTTGGAAGGACTTTGAGGGCTGATTATGCAGGGGGAAAGGATCCTGAATACAGGTATTGTATTGCCTATTTGTTGTTTTCTTTTTAATGACAATGTTTTAACTAGTTTTAATTTTATTGATAGTTCAATTATTCTTTTAACTTTTTGTGAGGTGAATTTTAGCTGTATTTGCTTTAAGCTTTATAAGCTACCATGAGTTCCAAAGTGGGATATAAATTAAAATCACCAATGCTACCATCACCACAGTACTAGTACCACACTTTATATTGTGTGTGCCTTCAAATGTGGGGCACCCAAATGGATAAAGCCGTTGCGGTGGCTGTGCATTATTTCTGTAATGCTACAATAAATGGGAGAAGCATTTATATTAGCATCATTCTTCACACCAGAGTTTTTTATGGTCTGAATTTTTACTTGTTGTGACTATCAACACTGAATGCAATTTTCATCTTTAAAATAAAATAAAATGAATTGTACAAATAAGATTGTGCTTCCCTCCAAAATATTTCATGATATTCTGTGTTTTAAATGTTATTATTGTGAGCCAAAAATGTTTTTTATCAAGTTGCCAAGTAGCAAATATATACTGAAAGCAATGGGTCAGTAGGTGCATCAGTTGTAGCAACATCAGTATGAACCAACCTGGGACATCCTGTCTGTTGAATCAAAGTGTCAGTCACCATTAAGTTCAAAGCAATACACCCTAGCTTGGTGGTGGATGCCCACTATTGATATGAAACTATTGGGTTCTTCTGAGAAAGATTTGAGCTTTGAGTTTTTAAAAATAGTGCATGTTTCAGTGATACAGAATGTTAATTCTTATCCTAGAGGAGGAGGGGGAGGAAGATACTATAGATGACTCTGCTTGGATTCTGCTCTAATAGTACCTGGGTTTTATACCAATTGGGATTAAAGTTGTTATTATTTATCCCAGATTCTTAACCTGGTTGTGTGTGTGGGGGGGTCCATGGGTAGTCTTCAAGAGATTCATGGGTTAGGTGCTAAAATGATGTTTTTAATTTTTTTTCTTTCTGTTACATTGAATTGTTCCTGTCGTTGTGATTTATTTATTTTTTAAAGTTATTTCAAGTGTCCAGTGTATTTTTCCCCATTCCAGACTAGTCTATCAACTTTATCAGTCACTCTCCTTTAAAATGTCATTTTTCCAGCATTTTTTTTAAAAAAACAAACGTTTCCATGCCGGCAAAAGAACATCCCCCCTCCCCGTACTTACCTTCCTCTTCTGGCAAAGGCTCCCCAGCAATAAAGAGGAAGTGGACAGAACCAGTGTGTCCTGATCTTACCCAGAAGTGTTCTCACTGGACCAGCCATTCCCGCTGCAGTGATGGTATTATAAATGGCCTGAAGTTTCTCATGCTGGCAATGCTGGCACCAAAGTGACAGCAAGGAAATCTATTGATGGTTTAAGCTGTCAATTAAAAACCATGGGATTTTGACAGGGCATAACCGTGAAAGGGCGACATCATCTGATATGCACACTCTTTCACCATTATGTGGCATCATCATGACACCATATTTGCTGCATCTGATAAAGTCCTATATCAAGAAAATCATTTTCCTGTGCAATAAAATAAATGGTACACACAACTCTCTCTCTCTCTCTCTCTCTCTGTTTTTCTGGGGAGAGTGTACATAGGTTCCATCCAAATCTAAAAGGGGACAATGAGATTTTAAAATAAAAAGTTAAGAACAACTACATTAGATAAAGGGAGCAAGGGGAAATGAGCTGTGGAGAGTCCCAGCACACAAGGGAAACATGAGAGTTTGAAGATGGTACTTCTGCAAGATTGGATTGTATCCATATAATTATAGGGTGAAAAGAAAATGCAGAGAATTGTTGGAGCATCAAAAACAAGGCACATAACACATTATCTTGAAAGTGTATAACAGTTGGGTAGCACAGGCTACGGCAACATTAATATAGTTTTATTGAGTAACAGATATATGGAATTAGGGAAATGTGTGTGTTCTCACAGTTAAGGAAGGAGGGATGAATATATGATAATCATCAGTCACTTACAGCATACATGTACAAAAAAAAATAGTTTTATTTCCAATGAATCAGCATATTCAGTGCCTACAAATTTTGTATACTTTTCTGTTGAAAGTTTCTTTATGTGCAATGGTTCCACAAGGTGTTGACAAATTATGCATAATGCTTGCATAATGCTTGCTAATGTGGACATACATACAGATGCATAATGCTTGCTAATGTGGACATACATACAGATGCATAATGATTGCTAATGTGGACATACATACAGACAAATATGATTAACGGCATCCTTCTGGGATCCAGGGCAAGCATGGGAGAAGTGCTTTTGATTTGCTTTTTAATCAACTATATGTGTGTATGTCCATCGTACATTAATTTTATTACAAAGGAGTTGTGTGTGTTTTTAAATTATTGGAAACAGGATAGAGGTTATCTAAAATGGAATTATTAGGGTTGTCTTCTAGTTAATGCACAAACTCTAAGTGAAATACAAATCTCCAGTCCCAGTTTCATAGTAGAATTTTTTGTGTTCAAACTGCCTTATATCTCCTTTAATGATTCCAACTGGAAGAAGGCGGCGGGGGGGGGGGACAGTTAGCAAAATACAATTATCCCCTTGTTAAAATAAACAGAATGTTCAGTGGCAGGCAACATAAAAGGCTCTGTGAATTCATACATATTTTAAACACATAAAACACATGTGTTAATAAAGCCACTTTAAAGAGAATACATCAGGTTTGCCTATAAATTATGCTGCTTCTGCAGCCATCTCTACCATTATCCTTCATTCCTATCTTAAATCACAGATGAGTAGTAGCTAATCTTGGGTGTAAAAGTTGAGGAGGAATAGCCTTTGGATTTATGCATTCTTAATGAAAGGGTTGGTCTTCTAGCATACTAATGTGAGTGTTTATATTTATCGCTGCATACAGGCCTATTAGATACTGATGTAGCATTGTAGGTAGAAATTCCAATATACGGGGGTGGGGAATAGAAACAGGGGGATATTTACCCAAGAAAATTTGTGCCATGGCCTTTTATTTTGCTAGAACTGCTACCTAATCTCACTGTCACATCAAAACAAAGGAGATCTTAATGGGCCTGATTTTGATCTGGGGAACTTTTGAGGGGGGCACATACCAGAAACAAAGGGATGAAATAATAATAATAACAGGAGCAACCTTTGTGAACCACCTGAACCATTAGAATAATAGTATAGGGGATGGTATGGAAAAACACAGACACCAAGAAAATACAAATTTCGCTCCAATCTATAGTGTATTAGTTCCCTGTGCCCCTGCCTTTATTGAGCGATTTGGAGTTTCATTAGAATTCAGGATTCCTACAAAAAGGAAAGGGGGGAAAACATGATGGCATGGACTTCTCTTTCATGGGGATTGCTGGTTGACCCATCAAAATGAAAAGACTCAGTGTTTTGCTGACAGGTCCCTGAGCAGGTCTGAGTGACAGCTTCATTCCAGCTCTTCTCAGATGAGATTTGAATGGGGGAGGAGGTGGAGATGGTAGGAGTGGAGATACTTTGTTCCATTAAAAAAGAAAGAAAGAAAGAAAGAAAGAAAGAAAGAAAGAAAGAAAGAAAGGGCCAGTGTCAGCCTTAGTAATTCATGGCCCTTGGAGCTGGGTACAGAAATGAGTCAGAAATCATGTTAAGACTCTGTTGGCTTGCAAATTTATTATTAATACATCACTTGTATACGGATACAGAAGATTACACTGATTTTTTTTTTGGTGGGGGCAGTCTTTGCTGTTTGGTGCCCCTTCTATAGAAAAATAACAAGAAAGAAAAAAATGTTCATAGAAAGAATCATCATTGAAAGATGTTGCTACATTGCCACTGTTGTATGACTTGTTCCATTGTACCCTGCTTGGCTGGAGATCTGGTGATGGCTACAATATGTAGTTCTATCCTGAGTTATAGTGTACAGTGTTTTCATTCCACTGTTACAACAGCTTGATACTACAAATATTATCAGACATGCCAAAAATCCCACCACAGGGACGACAGGACATTGCTAAAGGGCTAACTTTTTAGACGTTGTCGTCCCTGTGTCTTTATGCCCCTGTGCCTGTTCCACCTCCCCCCTGCTCCTTTTTATTGATGCCTTGAGCTGTGAATTGACCCATCATTCTGTTTCTGTCAAGGAATGATGGGTGTGTGAAAAGGTGCTGGTTATGCTGGTGCAGTCCAGATCAGGACGTGACACATTTCCTCCCCTCACCCAAGTTACTTGGTTTTTTTTTTTAAAAAAATGTGTTTCTGTGCTTGCTTTAACTTTTAACCTTTTATTTTTAGTTTTATTTTTAAATTTCCCATGGGATCGTTCTCTCGCGAGAACAGATGGAATTTTGTTTCCAGGAAGTGAATGGGGCTCGGCGAGAGCTCCATTCACTCCTGCGATGCTGGAGGGGTGGGGAGCACATTAAAAGTGCAAAAAAGTTAGGTCTGATAAATTAATTTTTAAAGTGCTACCAGGGACAGGAGTGGGGCGGGAGGGGATGCAGTGAGATAGGGATGGTTTTTTCTGTCCCTGTCTGATAACGTCCTACATGAACTGTTATGTTCCCATTTTACAGAATGTTCAAATTTGTAGTTTCCTAAACTACATAAAAGTTTCTGCTACAGAGCTCTTGTCCACTCCCCTGAATTACAGTTCCCAAAATATCCTGATATCATACAAACTCTTTCTTTTCAAGGTATTCTGTAAATTGGAATTTGTGGAAATTCACTAAAGCTCTTTAGCAGAGAATTCTACTCACCTCATCAAACTAAATATCCTGGGTTTCCAGAGGATGGAGTTATGACCTTGAGCTAGTATTAAAGTTCTAAAACTGTGACAAGTAGATATTCTCATCATCAAGCCTGCTGAGAAGTCAGGAGAAATTTCATCCCCTGCTTCTAAAACTTTTTCCACCCTTGGTGCAAAGTGTGAACCAGGAAGCTTCAATCTGGGTTCAAATCTTTCTTCAGCCCCAAAAGTCCTAGACCAGGACTGTATCACTTACAGGCCCAGTAGTTAAATGGAAGTGGAAGGAGAAAGAATGAAAAACACCCACACAAGTCCTCTGTTGAAGTAAAGACATGACCACATTTTATTGGTAAGAGAAATTAGAGCCTTGACACAGGACAGAGTCCAGGTCTAGGAACCTGCCTGCTGCCTATGTGCCACTTCTGGCTTGAGGGAGTCCCAAAAGTGTGGAGATAAGCAAGCAGGGCCTTTCTGCCCACACTCATAAAAGATCCATGCCAGTTTCAAAACAACCTTCTATGATGTTGACATGAGGATCCAAATGAACCATCAAAGGAAATATACCAGAGTTCATGCAAATGTCAGTAAATGCAAAGTCCAATGTGGGGAAAAACTGACCAAAAGAAGGAAAGTGGTTGAAACCAGAGTCAACTGAACATCACTGTCTAATCCCTACATGGACCAGAGTAAATACTGTACTAGTGTGACATATCCTACAAATTCCTACCTCATTGCCTGGTTTTTTGTTTTTTGTTTGGTTTTTTGTTTGTTTGTTTGTTTGTTTGTTTTGGGGTGTTTTTTTTTGTTTTTTTTTTGTTTTTTTTGGCCAAGGAATGTGTGATGTACCAAGCGCACATGCTCACATTCAGTCAATACATTTCTTTGTTGGCAAGGATTCGTGTGTCAGGAACATGGAACAAAGCCGAAACTGAATACAACTGAAACAAACCCCCAGATAAACCCCACAGCGTGGGAAAGGCATTTGGGGAGGAACAACAGCCCGGCTTGCACCTGGAAGAATTGACCTTGAGATGCAGTGGAGAGCAGCGTTCCCAGGCCAACAAGGCTTCCCTCCAGAACCTCTAGAGGCCTAGGCAAGGGAAACAAGCCAGAGGCAGCCTCATGTCAGGGTATTCCATGACTTGTACTCCAAAGGCCAGAATTCAGGGATGAGCCTGACAGAATGCCACCACAAGAAAGAGGGACCTCTATGTGAGTCCTGTAAAGCCACTAGAGGAGATGGAGGTCACCAGAGAAGCCAGTTAACAGCCATGCCATACCTCCCCTGTTCTACATGGTACTCATACTCTGTACATAATCATACAGTGCTGCAAGCCTGTGTAGGAGAAAGTAGACATTATGGCCCTGACAACTCACTCACTTGTAAAGATAGTTTGCATGGTTAAATGGCATTGCTGTGAACACTTGGAATCCATGTAGATTAAATATTAATCTGGTTACTTATACACTCAGACTGGAGACCCTGTTCCACATAACCATCTCCATTATCTGAGGTCTGGCCCAACTAAATCTTAGGGTTGTGGCAACTCAATTGTGGGATGCCCTCCACCTGGAGGCTTCGTGGTGTCACCATTTTCTTTCTTTGTCAAATATTATTGCATATCTTTTGAGGATATATATACATATACACATCTAGATTTCAACCCTTTTGATTGCAAGACTAAGAAAGCTTGGGCTGAGTGTGAAAATGGATAGTATGAAGACTGTAGAGAGCAGTGCAGAATCCTAGAGAAATAAAATCTGTTAGTAGCCATACTCATTATCCTCGGTGTGTGTGTGTGTGTGTGATGAAAAGACAGCTCCTTTAGCGAATCTCAGAGCAGCTGGTGCCCAGCCAATAGGAAGGCAGCAGGGCATGGCTATAAAAAGACCTGACAGAGAGGGAGTGGGAGTTAGTTGTTTTGAGGTTTGACTGGAAAGAAAGAGTTACACCGAAGGGAGGGTGTGCTCTTAGAGTTCCTGAGGGAACTTTTCAGTCTGACAACCACAGAAGGGTCTTAAGGGTCCAGAGAGGGACTGAATAGACTTGGAGAGTCTAGTAGGGAGAGACTCAGAACAAGTCAAGTATAAAAAGGGGATTTAGGACTTTGTGCCTGAGTTAGTAGTGCTCGTGGGACTAGATTGATGTTATTATTTTAAAAGGAATCTGATGTAACTAAGCCTTAAGAAGATTAACAACTTTAATACTCAACTACAGTTTATTTATTTTATATTTTTCAATAAACTTTCGTTAGAGTTTAAAGCTGCTTGGCCTCTGTTGAATTTAAACCACCCTACCTGATATCAGGGACACAAAGGGCTGTCCCAATAGAAAGTGGTTGGTGCCTCACACATATTTTTGGGGGCAGTGGTGGGATGCAAGAGACCCCACAGGACTGCCATCCTAAAGTCAGAGTGTTAAGGCAGTGGGTTGGCCGTGTACGGGTCACCACAGGGGGTCACTTGTCTATTTTATAAGTTATTCCTCCCCCCCGTCCCCCAAGAAAACTGAAGCATGCAAAGCACAAAGCAGAGAAAGTATGAACAGAATTCAATTTTGAAAAAAAAAAAAGAAAAGAAAAGAAAAAGAAGGCTAGAACAGGATAGCTACACCATTAGTACTTGATAATCATACAGATATACATCTACACCCAGTTGTTACAAACTAGAGTAGGCCCAAAAAGTCAATGGGAATTTAGTAATAATAATAATAATAATAATAAATGTTGATTGATTAGTCCAAAGACCATTGCAAAGGATAAAAATAACATAAAACAATATAAAACACCCAAACTTTCATACAATTACAACATCATAATTAAAATTAACTAATTAAACATGAAGTAAGTAACATATTATAAAACAGATCACATTACAATCCCAAAGGAAAAGTAACATTTAATATTTTGTGTCATACAAAGGCATTTTATACTCTCATATCTTCTGGTGCCTATGACAATTAGCTGAAATGGACTCCAGAAATTTTTCTCTGCATCTGGCAGCCTTTGCCACAAATGCAGCGACCCTCCGAATCTCACATTGATTTGTTGGTTGTAACGGAAAACTACATTTCTCCCCCCCCACTCCCAGTATTCCATTTTCTTTAGGACAGGCTCTAAATAACTTTTTCTAATGTCAGTATATATCTGACATTCGAATATATAATGAGACAAATCTTCCAGAACTAGTTCACCACAGATCTTGTCCTGGGATACCATAGAATCTTCCCCATTTCATCATCGTATCCATTTGTTCAAAATGTAAGTGTGTAAAAGCTTTACATAACACCTCCCCCCCACGGAGCAGTAAGAACGGTTGCGCCGGGGGAGGTGTTTTAATGAACACATGGAGGTGATGACAAGATTGGCCATGGCATGTTACACCATTGCCAGGAGGAGACAGGGGCGGAGCCGGCCTTACTTAACCCTTTCCATCCCTGGCCTCTTCCTCTTTTCTTTGCGGCAACCCACCCACCCGCCTCTGTCACAGTATGAGTTTTCTGGTTGTGTTTTGGGCCAGGTAGGAATCCCCCCCTTTTTATAGGGCGCTTTTTTTTTTTTTTTTTTGGCCTACCCCATGCTGTCACTTTGGAATTGGACGATTGACTTCGGGTGAGTTTATAAATAGGTGGTCACTGGCAGAGAGTGGGGAGACAGGGTATTCAGCATTCACCTATGGCACCCCCATTGTGGGTTGAAGGACTGGCTTATCAAACTGCAGCTGCATCTCATGAGGATGGGGCACTGGGAGATATGCTATCCTTGAGGTCAGCGCTAGGGTGGAACCCTCAACAGAAGTCATGCGGCTTGAGGTTTTACATCCTGGTGTCCTGCCTTCCAGTAGATGGTGCCCAGGAGGCATCCCAGTTCCTGGGATCCCTCTCAGGGCTCAGGTGTTTCACCCAGGGAAGCTGGGGGGATGGGTCTGCGGGGACCATCAGCTCCAGCTGGTCCCGCATGGAGTCTCCCCTTTGGGTTTCCATACCCCAAGAAATAAATAAATAGATAAATAAAGTGGCCCGTATTTCAACCCATCTTTGTGTCTTGTCTCGTTATTCCATGTGTTGAACATTAAATCCATTGGCAGCAGAAATGTCAGGTATTTTTAACATTTATGCTCCCTTTTCATACTGGGAACTTAATAATTCAACATATATGCAAATTAAATTCATTCACTGGGTCTACTTTATTTGGGACTAACAGTTTGATTCAGGTCATAACATTAGTTTTTGTTAGATAACATCCTCAGATGAATATTCCTATGTTTGTGAAGTCGGAAAAAGTGAAGCCCAGGGGAAAAAAAACCAAGGAAAATCTATGCTCCTATGTTTACTTATGAATGTGGACATAATTTGGGAAATATATTGGCACATAGCAAAATAGGAATCTCTCAGCACCACTAGGTGTGACCCCTGATTAGAATCAGGCTATTGGACAATTTTGCTATGGTAGCTCTAGTGCATGTGTTCCAGTTGTGGCAGAATGAAAGTTATTTCAATTATTTGGATTGCAAACAGTATCACCTTGCTGGCTTGTTCACCTGTAGCCCAATGGATTTATGAATGCAATGCAGTGCTCCTGCAATTTATTTTATATTAGTATGACAACTTGTAAAAGGGGGATCTGTCTAATGGTTTTAAATTATAGGAGAGTAGATTTCATTTGAACACCAGAAGGAAGCCAGCATGGTGCAGTGGTTTGAGCATTGGACTACGACTCTGTTTGAATCCCTGCTTGGCCATGGAAACCCACTGCGTGACCTTGGGCAAGTCATGCTCTCTCAGCCTCAGAAGGAGACAAAGGCAAACCTCCACTGCACAAATCTTGCCAAGAAAACCTTTGTGATAGGTTTGCCTTAGGGTCACCATCTGTCAGAAACATATAAGGCATATAGCAAAAGCAATTAGAAGGGAATTACTGAGAGTAAGAGCTGTTGTTCAATGGAATCAATTACCTAGAGAGGTGGGGGGCTCTCCTTCTCTTGATGTTTTCAAAAAGAGGCTGGCTTACTACCTGTTGGGGATGCTCTTGCTGGAGATCCTGTACTGAGAATGGGGTTGGACTAGATGGCCTATAAATCCCCTACCAGCTATATAGTAATAGTAATAGTAATACAATTTATTTCTATCCCACCCCTCTGCAACATAATCGGGGTGGCTTACAGTATAAAACTCCATAATTGCATCAATCCCCTAACCCACCCACCCCTTAAAATAATATTAAAATAGAAAAGATTAAAAAACATACAATAATTAAAATAGAAGAGAGAAAAAAATCAATGGCAGCTCAAAGGGAAAAAGACAGCTGAATCTTTGGGCTGGGATAGTTATTCAGGAAAGGCCTGCTGGAAAAGATCTATCTTGACAGCTTTTTAAAAGCTGTCTAAGGTGGTAATAAGACGGATCTCATCCAGCAGGCCATTCCATAATCTGGGAGCGGCAGCAGAAAAGTCCCTCTGGGAGGTCACCGACAGCCTTGTTTTCACAGGTTGTAACAGATTCCCCCAGAGGACCGAAGCGCATGGGATGGGTCATATGGGAGGAGGCGGTCCTGGAGATAAGTTGGCCCCAAGCCATGTAGGGCTTTAAAGGTCATAACCAACACCTTGTACTGTACCTGGAAACTAATAGGCAGCCAGTGGAGAGCTTTTAGTGCAGGTGTTATGTGCTCTCTTCTGGAAACATTAGAAATCAACCTGGCTGCCACGTTCTGAACTAGTTGAGGTTTCCGAGTCAAGCACAAGGGTAGCCCCATTTAGAGCGCATTACAGAAATCGAGACAGGAGGTTACCAGCGCATGTACCACAGTTTTGAGGTCCCTGATTTCCAGGAAAGGGCACAGCTGGCATATCAGCCGAAGTTGATAACAGGCACTCCTGACAGTCTCATTTACCTGATTAGACATCAGGAGTGACGGGTCCAGGAGCACCCCCAGACTGCAAACACAGCCCTTGGAGGAGAGTGTGCTTCCATCCAGGATTGGAAGTCATATGATTCTATGACTCTATGACTTTATGTATTTGTGAACATAAAAGCTGCATTAGAATGGGTAAAATGTAGTCACTTTCATGATTTTGAACATGTAGTGATAGACAGCAAATCCTATCTCACCTAGGACAGCCTCTGACTAGGGGACAGTCAAGGGAAAGTTACCTTATTTGTAGGCATTCTCTGATTCATGAATGTGTATCATGAGCTTTCCATAATAGGATGTTTCATTCATAGGATCACCATAAATTGAAGCCAATTTGACAGCACATAACAACAAAAACAAGACCTTGTAAGATAGTTTCACTTTAGCATGGCAGTTCACATAAGAGGCAGTTGGGAAAAGACCAAGAAAGGTGCCACAACCCTAAACACAAAATTTAAATGGCTAATAAGCTCCTGAAATTCCTTAAGTGTAGCCTTCCTATGCACTACAAACTCTGAAAGCCTTTCCCTTAAATCACTAAACTTCTTCTCAGAAAGCCTACAGTGTTGTTCCATGGTATCAGTTTTGACACCAAGGAATACCAAACACTGACTGAGTCTCTTTCATTGGAGGCCAGCAAAGGCATGTTCTTCCCTGCAGCACTTTATGCCACTTGGGCCTGGATGCATAGTATTTGATTCTATGTAGGCATTTATTTGATTGACATTCTTCCTTTCTCCCAGAACTGGGATGCAAAGAAACATCCAACACAATTAAAACTCAATAAATTATGCATTAATAAGAATAAAATGAATGACACAAGATACCAATTTTATACACAACATTACTAGTAAAAAGCATTGAAAATACTAAAGTCCAGCACATCTGTTTTTAAGTTCGGATATTAGCAAACAGTTGTGATTGCTTGAATATAAAAGTCTATTGATGGCAGGTCAACAATGAGAGGGTTCACCTAACCTCCTTCAGAAGGGAGTTGTATAATCTGGGGGTGGTAACCAAAAAGACCCTTTCCTATGTCTGCACCAGTCATAACCCTGAATGTGATGAGAATGGGCCTCCCCTGCTTATCTCAAAGAACACCCAGGCTTTAGTAAATAAAACTAGCTGTACCTGGTGTAACATACACCATTAAAAAAACTCCCCAAAATGCCTGGTAGGCTTAACAACAACCCTGTAAGGTAGACCAGTGGATTTAAAAAATTCTCCTCCCCCTTCTCAGCATTCCACACTTTCCCCAGAATTGCTGAAGGTGACTTGCTCTGTTGCCCTGCTGCCGCCACAGCTGCAGCCACCACCAGTTGACTATTTGGGTCCTGTTACAGTGGCAGCAGTAGCATCTTGCTGCCACCAATTGACTGTCTTGGTCCTGTTGCCACCACCACTGCCAGTTGACTGTCTGGGTTCCAGTCTGGCCCACAGACTGAATGGCAGGAGTGGATTGTGAGGTGAAGAGGGAATTTGCATGTGGGTGATGATTCATTGGGTATGTTTCCTGAGCAGCTAATCGGCACACTGGGAAAGGCAACATACCCAAGAGTTATATATATATATATATATATATATATATATGGATGTGACCCTACATTGCCACAGGGTAATCTTGAGTCTTACCTTCCCCCTTCCCAGTGGATACACAATAATGATAATGCTTTATCCGCCTGAACTGTAGATCCAATGGATTATGCTTTTTCACAACATAGTTGCTGCATAAACATTAACTCATATGAGTACCAACTGGGTGACCTTGAGCAAGTCAAACACTCAGCCTCAGAAAACCCCATAATAGGTTTGCTTTAGGGTTTCCATAACTCATAAATGATTTGAAGGCACAGAAAAAACAACAACATATGAAAAACTACCCTTTTAATCCACCAAATCAGATCACTGGTCAATCTAGTTCAGTATCATCTACACCAATGGTTCTCAAATGTTGGTTCTCAAGATGAACATCAAATCACAGAAGCCTCAGCTAACATGAGTTGTGGTAATGAATTCAGGAATCTGAAGCTCCAAACAGCCAGAATATGAAAGTTTGAGAATTTTTGATCTGCATTGATAGGCTGTGGTTCTCCATGGTTTTGTATGAAGATTTTGCTTAGCTCTTTGGTAGATATATGAGGGATTGGTTACAGTCAACCCTATGTATCCACAGATTCTGCATCCACAGATTTCACCATCCACAGCTTGACAAATATTCAAAAAATAATAATAATTCAAAAAGCAAACATTGATTTGCCATTTTATATAAAGGGTGCCATTTTTATTGCATCATTGTATATATTAGGACTTTAGCACTTGCTGATTTTGGAATCCAAGATGGGGATTGACCTATTCCAGTCTACTGGGACTTCTCCTGTTCTCTAGGAATTCTCAAAAATAATTGCTAGGGGTTCAAGAACTTCTACCAGTTCTTTTAATACCCTTGGATGTAGTTCATCTGGCCCTGATGACATGAATTCATTTAGAGTAGCCAGGTACTACTCTACTACCTCTTTACCTGTTCTGTGCTGCATTTCCCCACTACATCATCTGCTCCATTTTCCCCAGGTTGAACTTTGTTCTCCTTTTGGGAGAAGACTGAGGCAAAGAAGTTGATGTCATCTGTCAGCATTTCACCATATTCTCCATACAGTGGCCCTACCATTTCCTCGTTCTTCCTTATGCTACAGGCATAACCAAAATAGCCCTTTTTATTGTTTTGAATCTCTCTAGCAAGCCTGAGTTCATTCTCCACTTTCTCCCTACACATGCTGACTATTCATTTGAATTCCTCTTTGGAGATTTTCCCCTTTCTCCATTTCTTGTACATGACCTATTAAAAACTTACTCAGTTGAAAGTTCTTTAAACATCCATTCTGGTTTCTTTAGTCAACTCCCATTTTTCCTCCTTGGTGGAACTATTTGAACTTTTGCCTTCAATATCAGTTGTGGTCTTTTTCTTGCTAAATGCATTTGAATCTAACTATTATTTTATTTCTTTTCATTATATTTTCAGTTATATGAACACCCACATTATTCATAATATACTATACCTATGATCTGAGATTCCATATTAACAAAGAAAAAGGGAGGAAAAAATAAAAAAGAACATTAAAGGGCTTTAAAAATTTATGTACCATATAATAGTAATATAAATATATCTACTCATATAATAGTAACATAAAACAATAATATTTTCAAAAATACCTTCTGATCTATTCCCATAATGAACCAATTTTTTAAAAAAGATACAGTTTCATGGAAACTTATCAAACTTCGTGGACCCTTATCATATGAGTGCATTTTATGTAGTACAGCTGCTCTTTATTGTTATCATAAAATCATAGAATCCTATAGTTGGAAGAGACCACAAGGGTTATCCAGTCCAACCCCTGCCACACAAGAACACACAATCATTGCACACCCACCAGATGGCCATCCAGCCTCTGTGCAAAAACCTCTAAAGCAGGAGACTCCACCACACTCTGAGGCAGTGCATTCCATTGTTGGGTAGCTCTTATCATGAGGAGATGCTCGTACAGTTGTCCCTTCACATTTGCTGGGATTTGGTTCCATGATCCCCCATGAATACCCAAATCCATGAATCCTCATGCCCCATTATATGCAATGGCATAGCAAAATGGTGTCCCTTATATAAGATGGCAAAATCAAGGTTTGCTTTATGGATTGTTATTTTTTAAAGAATATTTTCAAGCCGTGAATACTTAAATCTGTGAATGCCAAATCCGTGAATATGGAGGGACAACTGTATATACATGTAGGAGTTTAATCACACATCTGTTCATACAGATGCTCTTTATATGAAACAAGTCACAGCTTCACGTAGGAAGCCCCTGCTCCCATTTAAAGGAATCCCTTTCCAACCTGCTGCCCTTCAGATAGAGAGGAATTGTAGTTCAGCACAAGATGAGGCACTATGGTAAAATCCACACTACACAAATAATCCAGTTTGCTAGTGGTGGCAGGGGCAAACAGATGGAAATGGGGGCCAGAGTTTGGCTGGGGAACCAGAGGAGAGAGGACAGCCTGTGTTCCCACACTTAGGACCAATCCTGATCCCCAAAGCCCATTGAAGCCCACCAACGCCCACCTGAGGACCAGGAACCATGCCCAGATGCCACCATCCCTTCCCTTCCTTCCTGAGAGCAGGAAGTGTGGCCAGCTACAGCCAATCCTCCCCTGTACTGCCTGGCTAGTGCCCAGTGGCTCTCCACCTCATGTCCCCACTGGCAGTCTGCCCAGAGAGACATGGTCAGCCATACCATGCCAGAGGAAGGGGAGAACTGTTCCATCTGCCCAGAGAGGTATGCCCATCTTTTCTATGCATCTCAGAGAAGGAAGGAGGTGAACTTTATCATCTGCCCAGAGGGACATGACTGGGCTCCTCCCTGGCCAGCCTCCCACTCTTGCCCTCACCCCAGCTGCTCCACTTTGCTGTGGCTGTCACCTCCCTCCTGGCCTCTGCGAGCATGGCTCCTCTGGGGCCCATGAGGGCATGGGCTGCCCACCAGCTCACTTGCACATGGAAGCAGATGAGTGGGGGGATTTCCCACCATGGGTAATTGAAACAGTAGATATCAATCCCACATTAATGGGGGTTGACCTGTACTCCTGAAAAACCAAAAGTTACCAAATCATATCTTCTTTTTTTCTCCCCACAAAAAGTCTATTAGGGTTTTCCAGTGAAGGTAAAAACCACTCCTTCCAACTTATCCCATATAAATGAAATCTTTGTTTGTTTAAATTTATATGTCAGGGAGAAGTACTCTTTTCTCTTACACAATATCCTAATAGGAATTTCTTCAAGCACTATGACATCTGCATTATCAATTTTCATTCTGTTCTCAAAATGCTGCTGTAAGACTTGATCTCTAGTCGTTTTCCTAACAAAGAAGAGAAGCATAATCCTTGAAACATTTCTTAATCTTGCAAATTGTGTGTTAATCCCATACATTTTCTCAATCTATACTTTCATGTCATCTTTTTCTCTTTCCAAAAACATGCCTAAAGATTCAATAATATTTTCTCTAATGTCTTCATCAGGGTTTTCCAAAATCAATCTAAATCTTAAACAAAATTATTTTTTCTGTCTTTCTAGCAGTGCCAAATTGTCCAAAGCTTTTTCCATCTATCTATTTATAATTTCAGTTTTGCTTTACAAAATTTCCACTTTATTATTAACTTGTTTTACATCCCCAACTAGTTGCCTTACTGTTTCTTTAATTACTTTAACTCTTTTTTCATATATTCTTTCAACTCCTCTTTCATTTTTTACCATACCAACCATTTCTTAATCATATTATTTCTCATAGATCTAATCTCTTCAACCGCTGTTAAATTTCTAGAAAACTTGCAATTTCTGGAAATTATTCTACTGACCCCCCTCCTCACTTCTGTAGTTTTTATAGTTCTGTAGTGGTTGTCAGATTCTGTAGTTACAAAGAAAAATACAATGATTATAGAGCTCAGAATAAAAAGCATAAGTCTTGTGAGTTTTTTTCCATAAGGTTAAAAATTTATTCCCAATGAGGTTTCTGTAGTTCTAATAATACCATTTGGATATTCTTAGTCTTCTTCTTTTTTGTTACTTCCACCAATTAGATATTTCCTTTAAAAATAAACAATACGTATTCCAACAGAGGTCTGGTCTAAAGCCTAGTCAGATTTAATGATTGTAAGCCACCTTGAATCCCATCTTGGGAGAAAGGTGGGATACAAATACAATAAATTAAATAAATAAATAAATAATATTCTCAAAGCACATTTGTCAAAAACAAAATAAGAAATCTTCTATCTTTTAAAATTACTGTCTCTTTTATCCATTTATAACTTTGTTGAGTCAAAGTATCTGTTCTTATCAGTTTAAGCTTTTTTGTTTTTAAACTAAATTCTTGTAAATAGTCCTTACTTTTTCTCCTCCTGTTTACAGAAAGAAGGGAACTCACTGAGGCTTTAATCTCACCTAATTTAAAGATCTCTCTTCAGTTGTAAATTAGATAGTTAGAATGTTTAAGAAAATAAATGTTTCACTTCTTCCAAAAGATGGTAGGTTGAAGCATTCCCTTTTGCAGGGCTTTATAGGGAAAGAAGCAGCTTTATTGGGAAAGAAGCAACATTCAACAACCCAATGTTGTCAAAAAACATATCTAAAGTATTTAGAATGTTAATTTACTCTTATTGTTAATTATTCTCCTCACAAGGAGCAGTGTTTCAGAACAATCATGAGTGATGTCACTCTCCATCCTTGTCTGGAGTGAGTTTTCACTGGCTGGAACTTGTCTCCTAGCTGACTATTTTTCTGCTTAAGCTTTTCCTGCCATCAAGCTTGCACAGGAATGTCAATTGCCCATCAATCCTCACCTGGAAGTCCTTCCTGTTAGCATTTCTGAATCTTTATACATACCCACCAGATATGCATATTATCAGTGAATCTGTTCACACAACTCCAACATATATCTACAGTGACTAAGATGAATTTGTTCATCTTTTATTTATTTATTTATTTATTTATTTATACCCCGCTCTTCAGCCAGAAGGCTATCAGAGCGGCTTACAAATTATTTTAAGCAACAGCAATTTACACATCTACACTGCATTAAGCAGTTTCCAATGTGTGTTCACTAATTGCCCCCACAAGTTGGGTACTCATTTACCGACCTACGAAAGGATGGAAGGCTGAGTGAACCTTGGAGCCCGCTGGAATTGAACTTGCGACGTGGTGACTTGCAGTACTGGCATTTAACCACTGTGCCACCAGGGCTCCCTTAACAAGAATGCCTTTCAGCATTCTTCTTCCTTTAAATAAATATATAGATACTTTATTTATTACATTTCTTTTTTTTTTCAATATTTTTATTGATATTTTAAAACATATTAAAATATCTCCGATCTGTGTACATATATTCTTCAGTTTATCTTTCATACATTCTATTTTCCTCCAACCGAGAAGCCAAGAGATATATAAGTATACAGAAATATACAGAAATATACAGAAATATACAGGAATCTATATATATACAGAGATTTGTCTTTCCCCCTTTTTTTTCTACCAGTTTCCTCTGTTTCTTCTCGGTTCTTTTGTAGTTCTTTTTCCCTCTCCTCTCTGTCTTGCTTCCTCTTACTATTATCTCTCCTTCTGGTGTATCGTTTTTTTTTTACCACTTGAGTCCGACCTCTTTAATACACCATTTGATTTTATCTATATCTACTTCACATTTGGATCTTTTTTTTTCTCTCTCTCTTTTCTATTACCTTTTTTTCCCCCTTAATTCTACTACATCAATTTGTTACCTTACTATTCCTTAGTTGACTGAGGTTTCCTATTTCTGTGTTCCTCTATTTCTCATATCGTTCATCTAAAGCTTAATGTTGCTCCTATTCCCCATTTTTCTTCCCATATTGGAATTAGACAATTCCATTCATTTTTGAAATCCTTTTCATTTTTATCATTCAGTAGCATTGTTAGTTTGTCCATTACAGCTGTTTCATGTAACTTGACCAACCACTCCTCTATCCCTGGTGTTTCCGGATTTTTCCAATACTTAGCATATACCATCCTAGCTGTAGTTGTTATATACAACAATATTCGCCAGTGTTTTTTCCTTATTTGTATGTCTAGTATATCTAACATGTTTAATAAATAGAATTCTGGTCTTATTGGCATCTCTACTCCTAATATTTTCACTATTACTGTATGAATTTTTTTCCAAAATTTCCTTGCTTTAGGGCATTGTCACCAAATATGGTAAAAAGTACCTCTTTCCACCCCACATTTCCAACACCTGTCATTACTTGTTTTATACATTTTAGCTATCTTATATGGTGTTAGATGCCACCTATAGAACATCTTATAGTAATTTTCTTTTAGGTTTTGGCTTTTGGTAAATTTTAAATTTTTGTCCCAGGACTTTTCCCATTGTTCTAACGTTGGGGAGAAACCCATATTTTGTGCCCATTTAATCATGTTATGTTTCACTATCTCTTCTTCCATATCAATTGTTAGCAGTAGTCTGTATAATTTAGAGATTATTTTTTCTTTCTCAGTTCTCAATATTTGATCCAATTCTGTATGTTTCCTCTCAATCCCGGTCAGTTTCATATCCTGTGTAAATTTCTCCCTTATTTGTCTGTATAGGAACCAGTGGCATTGCAGCTGCTCTTCTTCCAATTCTTCCCTTGTTTTTATACTCCACTGGTCTCCCTTCACTTTTAGGATCTCTTCATAAGTCAACCACTTATCCTTGTTTAAGTTTTCTTTTTTGTGAAAAGCCTCGTGTGTCGATGTCCATAACGGTATCTTCCTTGAGATTTTACTCCTGCATTTCTGCCACACACTTAGTAAAGCTCTTCTTATAAAGTGGTGTTTAAACGTCTTATGCACTTCTACCTTATTGTATACTAGATATGCGTGCCACCCGAATCTATTGTTAAAGCCTTCTAATGACAACAATTTTTTGTCTTCTAAATTTATCCACTTTTCTATCCACGACAGGCAGCACGCATAGTAGTATAATTTCAAATTTGGGAGTTGGAGTCCTCCTCTTTCTCTCCTTTCATGTAGTATTTTCCACCTGACCCTAGGCTTCTTGCCTTGCCAAACGAATCTTGATAATTCTTTATTCCATTCTTTAAATGGAGTGTCATTCACTATAATCGGTATGTTCTGAAACCAGAACATCATTTTAGGTAGTATGTTCATCTTTATTAAGGATATCCTTCCCAATAATGATAGTTTTAATTTTTCCCAATGTCGAAGCTCTTTTTTTATGTCATTCCATCCTTTAATATAATTGTTTTTGAATAGTTCTGTATTTGTTTTTGTTAGTGTTATTCCTAGATATCTTACCTTTTTCTCTATGTTAAATTTGGACATTTCCTTTAGTTCTTTTTCTTCCTTTGTTGTCATATTTTTTGTTATCATTACTGTTTTTTCCATATTAATTTTAAATCCCGCCAGGTCTCCAAATTCTTCCAAAATTAATAATAATTTCTTTATGCTTTCCATCGGGTTCTCCAAACAGATAACTAAGTCGTCTGCATATGCTTACAATTTATATTTATAATTCTGGACCTTAAGTCCTTTTATTTCTTCATCCATTCTTATTTTCCTATTCAGGATTTCCAGAACCATAATAAACAACAATGGGGAGAGCGGGCATCCTTGTCTTGTTCCTTTTGAGATGTTACATATTGGTGATTTTTCCCCGTTAATAATTAATTTTGCCGTTTGATCTTTATATATTGATTTTATCCAATTAATAAAGTTCTCCCCTAATCTCATCTCTTCCAGTACTTCAAACATAAATCCCCAATTTAGATTATCAAACGCTTTCTCAGCGTCAATAAAAATCAAACTTAGTTTCTTATGGTTTTGTTTTTCAAAATATTCCAGAATATTGATCACCGTTCTTATATTATTTCTTAGATATCTGTTTGGTAGAAAACCGCTTTGGTCTTCATGTATCCAATTTTTCAGTATTTCTTTTAACCTTTCTGCTATTATGAATGTGAAGATCTTATAGTCCAAATTTAACAAGGAGATTGGTCTATAATTTTTTATTTCTTTAGGGTCTTTTGCTTCTTTCGGGATCAAACTTATATTCGCTTCTCCCCATGTTTTTGGTGTTTTCCCTTCTTGGACGTTATTTATTATCTGATGTAGAGGCTTTATCAACTCTTCACCCAATGTTTTGTAATATAGGGCTGTAAGACCATCTGGTCCCGCCGCTTTCCCTAATTTTAATTTTCTTATAGCTGTCTGAATTTCGTCCATTGAGATTTTTTTATTTAACTCCTTTCTTTGTTCTTCTGTTATTTGTGGTATTTCCTCTTTCCTTAGATATTCCTTAATCTTTTCCCTTTTTCCTTCTATTTGTTTTTGCTCTTTATATAATCCAGAGAAGTAATTATAGAACAGTTTTTTAATTTCCTTTTGTTGTCTATATGATTCTCCGCCTACTCTTATTTCAGCAATTATTTTTTTCTCTCTCTCTTTTCTTGTCACAAAGGACAGCCATTTCCCTGGTTTGTTTGCGTTTTCAAAATATTTCTGTTTTGTGTATCTTAATTTTCTTTCTATCTCATTTGTCATTTCCAGATTTATTTGATTCTGCAGAATCTTAATCTCATTGTTTAATTCCACCCTTTTAGGGTTATTCTTCAATTCTTGTTCTTTTGTCGCTATATTCTCTTCTAGTTGTTTCAGTCTTTCTCTTCTTTTCCTTTTCTGCTCTATTTCTTTCTGGATGAAAAAACCTCGGATCACTGCCTTGCTGGCATCCCAGACTATATCTATTGGTGTACCTCTTTCCATGTTTTCCTCAAAAAAGTATCTTAATGTCTCTTTTGCTTTTTTCACTGTTTCCTCATTCTTTAATAGATAATCTTTTAATCTCCATGAGAGTTCTTTCTTATTCGTTTTCAGGGATAGCAGTATTGGGCAGTGATCCAAGAATAGTCTATTTTTTATTTCTATCTTTTGTATTTTTTTGCTGACGCTTTTGGACATCCAAATCATGTCAATTCTTGACCAAGATTGGTGTCTGTCCGAAAAGCATGTATATTCTATTTTTTCCCGTATGTCTCTCTCCAGATATCTACTAGCGCTAAGTTTTCCATCATCTCAAAACATTCTCTTGGGAGCTTCCCCCTATTCTCCTTTCCTTTCTTTTTGTTTGATCTATCCAGGGATGGGTCTAGAACTCCATTCCAGTCCCCCATCATGATTAGTTCATCAAATTCCAATTCTAAGATTTCTTTCCATAATTTTGAGTAGAATTTAGCTTTATTGTCTAGGGCTGCATATAACCCAATCACTAATATCCTAGTGTTCTCCCAACATATTTCTATCCCTATAAATCTACCTTCAGGGTCTTTAAGTACTTCTTTTGCTTCAAATTTTCTGTTTATGTATATTATCACCCCATTTTTTTTCTTCTCGGTTGTTGCAGCAAAAAGATCACCTAATTTTGGATTTTTCAGGAATTTAAGATCTTTATTTTTAATATGCGTCTCCTGTAAGCATGTAATATCTAACTTCTGTTTTTCCAAATAATGAAAGATTTTTTTTCTTTTTTGCGGAGTATTCATACCTCGTATATTCCATGTCAAGATTTTCCTTATCATTTTAACTCCTACTATTAGATCTTCCCTTCTTTTTCTATCCCTCCTTTTCTTCCTCTTGTTCTGCCCGATTCTTAGCTTTGGTCTCTGTCTCCTCCTCAGACTCTCTTTCCCTTTCTTCCTTGCTCTCTCCTTCCTCTACTTCTTCTTCCTCTTCTTCCTCTTCCTCTCTTTCAGATTCACCATCCTCCTCTCTCTCCTCTCCTTCTTGAGTTTCTATATCCGGTGGTTCTTTAGATTTTCTTATTATTATTGTTCCTTTCTTATTGCTACTCCTTTCTTTATCCTCTGCCTTTTTCTCTGTCTGTTCTCCTTCTCTGCTCAATTTTTTGAGAAAATCTTTAGCTTTTTCTATGTTGTTTATTTTGTACCTCCTGAGTTTATAAGTGAATGATACTCCCTCTATCTTTCCCCATCTGTACTGTATTTCTTTTCTTCTTAGTTCTTGAGTCAGGGGATTGTATTCTTTTCTCTTTTTTAGAATTGTTGAAGGCACATCTTTAAATATCTTAATTTCCCTCCCTTCTATCCTAAATGTTTCCTCATAAGCTCTATTTATTACTATGTCCTTCACTCTTTCTCTCAGGAAGTAAATCACAATATCTCTTGGTGCTTTATTTTTTTTGGCTATCCATGATTCAATTCTGAACATCTTATCTATCTCTAAATCCAGTTGTTCCGGCAGCCAACCGATAAATTTGGCCAAGTCCGGTATTACTCTTACATATAAGTCTTCAGCCTCTTTTTCTTCTAATCCTCTAATTTTTACACATTTGGATCTACTTTTCAATTCTGTTATCGTATCCTTAATCTCCTCTTGCTGTTTTTTCCCTTCTAATTCTTTAGTTCTAGTTTCTATCTTTTCCGTTTTTTGCTCCAAGTTCTTAATTTTCTCTTCCATCTGAGATAATGTCTTTGTATTTTCCTCAATTTTTTTCCCTAATTTATCTAATTCTTTTTTAAAGTCTGCTCTTAATTCTTCTCTTAATTCTTTCATTTGGTGCTTAATCTCCGTTCTTATCTCTTTTCCCATTTTTCTCATTTCTTCTAATAATATTTCATTGGGATCTATCGTTTTAGTTTGTAGTTCTATCGATGGTCTCCTTAGACTTTGCAATTGTGCAACGTGTCTCCTTGTTCCTGTTGCCATGTTTTAACTTAAAAAGGCAATTAATTTATTCAATATTTTCTCTTAACTCAAATAATTCACTTTCACCCGACCCCCCCTTTGTTTTATTTCATTAGATAGTCCAAATTCTGTTTTACTTCATTAATTAGCTCCGATCTTATCAATTTGCCCTTACTGGGGCTATTCCCCTAATATCAGAATCAATCAAAAAGTTACAATGTCAATCAATATAGTAAGGACATTATCAATCAATCAATCAGTGTTGATGTCAATACCGTCCTTATCAATCAATATAGTATCAATCAATCTCACAATCAGTCAATATCACCAATATTAGTTAGTACGATATCAATCAATAACACCTTCCATTAATATCACAATAACCATTAATATCATTGAATTCCCATTATTCCCAGATTTTCAATTTTCAAATTTTTAATTCAGCAAGGAAACGAAAAAAAAAAATATGAAGGAAAATTCAGAAAGGATATTGACAAATTGGAGCGTGTCCAAAGAAGGGCAACTAAAATGGTGAAAGGTCTGGAAACAATGCCTTATGAGGAGAGACTTAGGGAGCTGGGTATGTTTAGCCTGGAAAAAAGACGGTTTAGAGGTGATATGATAGCCCTGTTTAAGTATTTGAAGGGATGTCACGCTGAGGATGGAGCAGGCTTGTTTTCTGCTGCTCCAGAGACTGGAACACGGAGCAATGGGTGCAAGCTCCAGGAACAGAGATTCCACCTCAACATGAGGAGGAACTTTTTGACAGTAAGAGCTGTTCGGCAGTGGAACACACTCCCTCGGAGCGTGGTGGGGTCTCCTTCCTTGGAGGTCTTTAAACAGAGGCTGGATGGCCATCTGTCGGGGATGCTTTGATTGTGTATTCCTGCATGGCAGGGGGGTTGGACTGGATGGCCCTCGTGGTCTCTTCCAACTCTGCAATTCTATGATTCTATGATTCTATGATTAAAATAAACCTTCTTGGATTTTCTAGTTTCTAATTCAATTCCCTTTCTGAACACTTAATCAGATTACCCTTAATTTAAGCACTTTGACTCCCCTTCAGTTGTTTTCTTCAATTTACACAATTTCCCCAGATTATACAATGTCAGAAAATCACACCCTTAAATTAATCTTCTTATATATGCTGATATTTCAACATTAATAATTAATAATTAAACCAAAATCCAGACTAGTTGATGGCTAGTTGAGGTGTTTGCTTACTACTTTACAATTCTCACAGGTTCTCAACCTGGATCTAGTCAAATAGATGTCACCCCACCTGTTTAAGTAGTTTCTTCTCAGCTTTTATCCGCCCCTTTTACTGTTAGTTTCTCTTACAATCAGTCTTAATTTTCTAATTATTATTTCTAAGCCACTTTTCTTTTCCAACGTCCTTTGGGTTTTGTTTTTTTTTCCTTTCCTCAGCTGTTCTTGTTTTGTCTTTCCACTCTTATCTTCCGCTGTTTACTATTTCTTCTTTTCAGCCGGATATTCTATAACTTTGTAGCACTCCCCACTCTCTGGTAGTCAGTCCGCGTTTACTTACACAATGTCTCTTTAAGGTCACCGCCTCAGTGCTATTCTCGCTTTTCCAATACAGTCAAACAGCTGGCCAAGCCATACGATTCATCAAACACAGTTCAACAATCCTCCTCCTCTGTTGCTTCACGAAATCAAGGATTCAAAATTTACACTGTCCTCTTCTTTAACTTTCTTGTCTTTAAACTTGTTAATTAATTATTTCAGAATATCAAAAAATTAAACCATTAAACTTTGTTTCTGAATGATGTCTCATTGTTTGTTTAGTATGTCTTCTCTTCTCCCTCTGTCCTTCAAACCTGGGCGTTACCCCACCCTTTAACCGTGAGGGTTCTGACTCCTTTTCCCCCTCTCCACGTTTTCCCTGTAGTAGAATCTTTCCTTCTTCGAGGATTTACCCCCCAGAATTTTACCTCTTGCTTTCGTTGCTTTGTTTAAAAGTGGTGACGGCAGCGCTCGT
This sequence comes from Gambelia wislizenii, assembly GCA_030847615.1. Classification (NCBI taxonomy): domain Eukaryota; kingdom Metazoa; phylum Chordata; class Lepidosauria; order Squamata; family Crotaphytidae; genus Gambelia; species Gambelia wislizenii. The sequence goes on along the minus strand of JAUMIR010000009.1, from coordinate 17,848,365 downwards.
GCTGTTTGCTAGGCAGCTGCCGAACGGGGCTGTGCTTAGCTCCACGACCGCCTCAGCCTCTTCTCGGCCACTCCTGTTTTCTCTCTCTCTCCGCTCCCCTCCTTTCTTCCATGGCTCATAGGCTGGCACCGGTCTTCGCGGAGCGCCTCTGAACCCCTTATTCCTAAGGGGTAATTCGCTCTGACCGCTATTGTTTTAGCGGCAGATTCTAAGCCCCGTTCGCGGTCGCGTCTAAGCACTCCTGCTCGACACGTCCGTTCACGCCGCCATCTTCACCGGAAGTCCTATTTATTACATTTCTATATCACTTTTTAAATAGATTACAGCCACACCCTACTTTTCACAACCTGTAGTGGACTTCAAAACACTTAGGGGATTTGGTACTTTATGGGGGGGGGGCATTTTTTATAATCTGGGTAGACCCTGGAGGATCTAAGAGGCAGAAATTTGGTCTCTGAACCCATTCCAGTTGCTCACACTTTGCCCTAAAGCAATGTTAAATGCTAAATGGATATGATTGTGGTTTGTTTGCTTCCCCCTCCCCTCCCTTCATTTGGCTCAATCATCAGGAGGAAACTGGAAACATCCTGTTTCATTTTTAGCTAACTGCAGTTGTTTCTTCTTCCATACTGTGGCAAACTTTAGTTAGTTTTAACTATACTGGCTGGCATCCTGTTAGGTATTTATGTCATTTTTAACTGACTTATGATCACATAAAGGTGAATTGCAACAACATCTATAGTCTCAGGATGGGAGCAGAGACCTAGGACTTTATCAGACACTCTTTTAAAAAAAGTAGATGTCAGGAGGAGGATGCCACTGCCCCACTTGTGGTGGTCGATACCGCATGCCCTGTCCTCCTCCTGTCCTTCGTCCATGCTCCCTCTGTGCTGGAGGGATGGAAAAGGCACCAATTTTCACTGATGGAAGCTTCTGTCAATGAAAAGCAGCAATTTTTTTTGTCTCTCCAGCACGGATGGAGAATGAATGAAGTACGAGGGAAGGACAGCGTTGTGCAGTATGGCCAGCCTGTAGCGGTACAGTGGTATCCTCCTCCTGACCTCTCTGTTTTTTTCTTTTTTCTTTTGCACCCGATAATCTCCATAGCTATGTTTCCAAGACTATTGTGCAAATGGAGCCAGTAGCATGGCCATTGCAGAATGGTCCTAATCCACAATGTGGCATCTTGCACATCACATTGGAACACATTGTGCATTGGAACATGTTGTGCAATGGGAGCCCATTGTGCAGTGTGACAACTTGTGTGGTGCAGCATCGTACCTCATTGCAATCTACTAACATGTTTGTTTAACATGTTAGCAACATGGCTCCATCATCATAAAGTTACATATCAGCCTCTGATGAAGAATCTGTGCCAGAGGTCCCCACCCTGCCCCAAACATGACAACTTAGAATCATATCTCAAGTCTATGCTGCTTCTGTTCAGCCACAATTCAAACTAATTGCAGTTCTTAATTCATGTAAACAAAAACCCTGGAAAGTTACTTTTAAGAAGGAATGGGATTTAATGGCACCTTGTGTTAGCCATTCATAAAAAGAGGATTGGTAGGATGATGATGTGGGACTCAAAGTAAAGCTTCTACCACTGTTCAATTACAGATGGCTACAGCATGCTGTTAGATTCATAGATTTTTTCCCCTTAAAAGTAGCTTTCCAAGTTGGGGTGAAAGAATAAACTGTGGCTAGTTGAAAAAGGGCATGATTGCTTCTGATCTCTTTGCAGGCACACCAAAGGAGAGAAAGAGACAGCATGCTTATGAAATGAAACATTAAGCTATGATTTAACATTATGCCCAAATCAGGCAGATGACTCTCTTGAAAGAGGCATACTCCCCTGCTGAGACTGTAAACAACTTTATGGAAACATATCTGTGAGCAAACTTGTGCTATGTAAACCATTCTGAGAACTTTGCTTGTTGCTGAAAATGGTTATATAACTGTTCAAAACAAACAGATAAGGAATATCACAATTTCATTGGAGCTTTCATTTATTCAGATTTCTTGGTTTTTCAGTGCACTTGGAATGTTCTGAGTGCATGTGAATTCTCTGCTGCAGCCTCTGATGAGTTGGGCTACAACTCTATGATGGCTTGGGATAATGGAAGATATAGCAATCATATTCAAACAATGGACTGAACCATGATCAAGGCAGTGGGTCACCATCTTGAAACATCTGCACATGATCACAAAAAACCACATGATCACAAAAACCCCTGAGGATGGAGCAAGCTTGTTTTCTGTGGCTCCAGAGACTAGGACATGGAGCAATGGGGTCAAACTACAGGAAAAGAGAGTCCACCTAAACATTAGGAAGAACTTCCTGACAGTAAGAGCTGTTCGGAAATGGAATACACTACCTCGTAGTGTGGTGGAGTCTTCTTCTTTGGAGGTTTTTAAGCAGAGGCTGGATGGCGGTCTGTCAGGAATTCTTTGATTGTGTATTCCTGCATGGCAGAAGGTTGGACAAGATGGCCCTAGTGGTCTCTTCCAACTCTATGATTCTATGATTCTAGTTCAATGCTTCAAAACCACAGAGGTACACTGACCATGGGAATTGTCCCTAACTAGCAAGTGGAGGTTAATACCTTTGTGGTAAAAGAAAGAAAGAAAAAGAGACTGTCTACACTACACACATTTGCATTTGTTTCTTTATTTGCTTGATTTATATCATATCTTTCTCCCAAACTGGGACTCAAAACAGCGTATAATATAAGTTGTTCTGAACTTTAGCTTTCTTTACACTATTCCTACAAGGACTACACAACTGTACTATTTATTGGGTGTTTGTCCTTCCATCCATTCTTTATTTGTTCTTGTGTGCTTTCAAGTCAATTTCAACTTGTGATCCTAAGGCAAACCAATGACAAAGTTTTCATGGCACAATTTTTTTTATGATGGGATTTTCCTTCGCCTTCCTCTTCCATTCTTTATGCATACTCTTTTTTCTTCGCACTTCTGCAGCCGCATTGGCTTTTCCAGATGTTTCCTATTTTTCTTCTTCCATGGGATTGTTTCTGATTGTACTATTTTCAACGGCTTCTTCTAGAACTCCCATCTTTGCTGGGTGTCTTTTTCTATTTGCATGTCTAGCCATGGGATTCCACTCAGTATTTCCCTGGACTTGCTAAAATCAGTTTTCTTGGAATCCAAGCTCCATGTTTGACTCTACTGTTCTTTGCCTTGTCCCACAATTGTGAATGAATACATGGTCACATCCCCTTAAGATAGCAGCTTCTTTGATTTTAATGACCAACTCCTTCATATTGGTCATTAGGATCAAGTCCAGGATTGCTGAATCCCTTGGTCCTTCCTCTATCTGTTGAAATAGGATATCTTCTGCAAAGGCACATCAGTAATTTTTTTTGGACAGCCTATGCTTAGAAAAGTTAATCTCTCAGCAGATATCAGGGTAGTTGAAGTTCCCCATAAGTATTAATTCTTGCATCTTTGAGATTTCTGGCCTTTGTTTCTCAAAAGTATTGTCCACCATCTCTTCTTGGTTTGGTGGCCTATAGTAAACTCCTACCACAATGTGGCTTTTATTTCTTTCTCCGTCTATTTCCCCCCAAATACTTTCAACTGGTCCGCTCTCATCACTCTCATGGATTTCTGTGCAGGTGAATTTGTGTCTTCTATATAATTCTAATTTCCTTCCTTTCCTGCCACATCTTTTCTTTTTGAACAGGTTATACCATTGAATTGTAATATTCCTTTCATGGGAGTCATCCCACCAGGGCTGCTGCCCCACTGCAGAAATAATGCAGTTTGACACTGCTTTAACTATCATGGCTCCATCTTATGGAATCCTGGGATTTGTATTTGTTGTGACAGCAGAGCTCTCCGACAGAGTGGCAAAGTATCTCACAAAACTACAGATCCCAGAATTCTTTAGCATTGAGCCATAGCAGTTCTCTCTCTCTGGCTTTTCTTCGCAAACGAAGATTCAGGAAGGACTCATCCCGCGCTTTCTGCAAGACTTTCTGCATGACTAAAAAGGCCAATCCCAGATAAACAAGTCCGCGTAGGTGGTGGCGATAGGTGATCCATGTTTCAGATCCATAAAGGAGGATAGACAGTACGATGGCTCTATACACACTGATTTTTGTGCTTTGCCTCAGGTGTTTATTGCTCCAGACTCTTTTGTGAAGTCTTCCAAATGCACTATATGCCTTTGCAAATCTGTGATCGATCTCTTTATCAATCTTGGCATCTGAAGAGATGATGCTTCCCAGGTAGGTGAACTGCTGAACGGACTTGAGCACAGATTTGCCGACGGCAATGTGGGGATGGTGGTGTTCGTCCTGTGGTGCAGGCTGGTAAAGAACTTCTGTTTTCTTCAGGTTGACTTCTAGCCCAAACAGCTCTGCAACTGTTGCAAAGCAGGACGTTAGGTGGTGCAGAGCTGCTTCTGTGTGGGCAACAAGGGCAGCATCATCGGCGAAGAGCAGCTCACGGACTAGATAGTTTAGAGTCTTAGTGTGGGCCCTCAGGCGGCTTAAGTTAAACAAGCTACCATCAGCACGGTAACGTATATAGATGCCGTCGTCTTCTTCAAGCTCTGCCATAGCCCTTTGGAGCATCGTGCTAAAGAAGATTGTAAATAAAGTTGGTGCAAGAACACAACATTAGTTATTAGAAAGGGCTCTGAAAGAGCATCGCCATATCTGACTTGTCCACGCTGGCCCTTGTGCAGCAAGATAATCATTTTAAGGAATTTGGGGGGACATCCTCGTCTTTCCAGGATCTGCCACAGACCTTTTCTACTTACTGTGTCGAAGGCTTTGGTGAGGTCGACAAATGTTACATAGAGATCTTTGTTCTGCTCCCTACATTTTTCTTGCAGTTGCCTAAGGGCAAATACCATGTCAGTAGTACTCCTATTAAAGCAGCATCAAACTTCAATATTTATTTGTTTATTTATTTATTTATTTTTATTTAGTTATTTATACCCCGCTCTTTAGCCACAAGGCTATCAGAGTGGCTTACAAATTGTTTTAAGCAATAGCTATTTACACATCTACACTGCATTAAACAGTTTCCAATGTGTGTTAGCTAATTGCCCCCACAAGCCGGGTATTCTTTAGTGTGGCAGCAGCCCAGGTCTGCATTATGCCTATAAAGTCCTAGCACCTTCTTGCACCAGGACTTCAAGCTCATCCTGTTTGTTTCCTGAATTCTGTGCATTGGTGTATAGATATCTGAAGCTTTGTTTGTTCTCACTTATTAATTTACTGTTAACATTTCTGTGAATACCATTCTCTTCCTCAGCTTTTCCTCTAGAAGTTGGATTTAGAGCTTGCATTTGAGATGATGTTTGAACTATGATTTTTAACCCTCAAAAGATTTAGTTTAAAACTCTCTTGATTAGACATGCCATGCTACTACTGGGAATCATTCTTCCTAGTAGTCTTCATGAGGTGCAGCCCCTCTGTAACCAGTACTCCTCTGTCTATAAATGAAGATGATAGTACCAGAAGCTAGATCTTTCCTGTCTACACCATCTATTTAGCCTGCCATCCACTTTTAGTATATTCCTGTCCCTGGCAGAATTGACAAGAATATCACCTGTGCCTGAAACCTCTTCAGCTTCCTGTCCAAGGCTTCATAGTCAGGGGTGATCTGCTCAAAGGCGTTCTTGGCCATGTCGTTGATGCTCATGTGAATAAGGGGGAATACTTTCTCCTTATGAGTCCTGATGAGTTTTGGCAAGTTGTCTGTGACATCCCGGATACATGCACCAGGAAGACAGCACACTTCCAGATTAATCTTGTCAGCCTGTCACACAGGTGGCTCTATACCCCTGAGCAATGAGTCCCCAACCACCAGCATCTTTCATTTCTTCTTGTTCCAGTTGGCAGTTACCTTGACTCCTTCCTTGGCATGCAGTATACTTTGTTGCTGGTTTCCCATTTGAGCATCTTCACTGCTGCTATCCTCATGAAGAGGTAGGAAGTGACTGCTTAGTTGGAGAGGTTCTGATTCCCTTCTGTATGATCTGCTCCTAACAGTGGCTGTCCTCCAAGGTGTTTCCCCTCTGTTACAAGACTCTTCATTTTCCTTGGCAGTTTCTTCTTGTTGTTTTGGTAGGATCAATTGTCCCTGTGTTCTATCCAGGGAGTCCTCATGTTTTCTGATGCACTAGAGGGACTCAACACATAGCTGTAGTGCACTGACCTCTCCAGCTACCAATCTGTACTTGCTGCAGTTGTAGTCGATGAGCTTTTCTAACAAGAAAATAAACATTGCATATTAACATACATTCAATGACATCCCTGTTGTTTGTCTCCCCCTTAATTTTTACCCAGGTTCTCTCAAGCTGGCTTCCAGGATTTAAGTGTTGGATCAGTTCACAGGTGTAAACATCCTTGATATATAATGCTGCTTCTCCTTTCCTTATTAGTCTATTTCTCTGAATAAGGTTATAGACCTCTATTACTACATTCTAATCATAAGACTCATCCTACCAGGTTTAAGTAATGCCCATTATATTATATTTGTTTTGCTGTGTTAAGAGTTCAAGTTCATCTTGTTTATTTCCCATGCTCTGTGCATTAGTGTAAAGACTTCTAAGACCATGGATCATCCCCCAGCTGCTTATTTAAGTTTTTTCCCCTTCCACTATTGAGTTCTTGTATTATTGGGCTTCTTGTCGCTAAAACACTTGGAGCTATTCACTAACTGCTTGCACCAAGCTGTATGGGATGTTTTTGTGGCAGTTTAACATTGGGGATGGGATAACCAGTCAGTGTCCATCACAGTGCCTAGGGTTTTCTTGGCAATACCGGTCCAGAGGGGGTTTGCCATTGCTGTCCTCTGAGAATGAGAGAGTGGGGCTTGCCCAAGGTCACCCAGTGGGAATCCTGAGCAGGAATTCAAATTCTGGTCTGTAGAGTCATAGGGCCCGACTAAACAGTGAAAAAACCCCTCATGGAATTTGCTAGGAATCCTACCAGTCTAAACAGGTTCCAGAACCAATCCACACTATTCGGAAGGAGGGGGGCCCAAAACAGCAAAAACAATGGGCTAAAAGCATTTGCAGATTTCCCTGTACTTTTTCACAAATTGCAAGATAGGTGAACATTTTTGCTCATTTGGACTATAGAACAATTAAAAAAATTCAAAGGGAAGCACAAAGCTGATTGACTGGGTGAGAGAGGGGGTGGGGCTTGTTAGGAGGGTAAGCACCCACTGCTGCCATGTTGGACTTTTGCCTTAGTGATTGTTTGCTAAGGTGAAAAAAAACCCAGTATTTTCTGTTTTGCTTTGGAGAATTGCTCTATTGCACCAGTGTACCTTGGGATGGTTTTTTTTAAAAAATGGCAGCAGTGAAGAACTAATGCAATTAAATCACTTGTGGCTTCCATCAGGAATGTGAGGCTTATGGGGGCTTCTGAGGCCAGAAAAAATGTTTGGATATTTTGCTGCTGCTGCAAGATGCCAATACTATGAGGTATTTGGGATTTTCCCCCCTTGTGTAGATGGGCCCATAGTCTAACACTCAGAGGACTACACCATGCTGGCTGTTGCATTTGCAGTAGTGGAAGACAAAGATGGTCCTCTCCCCAGTCTCCTTCCCTGGCTGCTGTGTCACTGCTTAATCATCTCCATTCCCAAGTCTGGTGGGGTAGGTGAGAAATGGAGTTCTCAAAAATAAATAAATAAATAAATGATGCACCTGTATCCTTTTCAAGGGTTGATGGAGACATTTGGAGGGAAGAAAGAAAGATTTGTTTGAGCCACAAGGTCTAAGGCTGGATCCACTCTACACAAATAATCCAGTTTGAAACCTGATTATTTCCCATGGCCCTTTCCTATGGAATACTGGGATTTGTAGTTTTACAAGGTCTTCAGCCTTCTCTGCCAAAGAGTGCTTGTGCCTCGACAAACTACAAATATCAGGATTCAATAGGAAGGAGTCATAGCAAATAATCCAGTGTCAAAGTGGATTATTTGTGTAATGTGGATTCAGTCCTTATACAAAAATCTCCCCAGAAGAGAAGCTGATGATGCCAACATAGAAGTGATACAATTTATTTCTTTCCCATTGCAATCAATGAGAATAAATGTGTGCTTTTTAAAAATCTGCCCAGTCATTATCTTCTCCTTTTCTTCTCCCCCCACCCCAGTTCCATGATGGTATGAAGCCTGGCAGTGCAGAAGAAATATTGGTTTCTCCACTTTGAATTTTCCCTCTCTTGCTTCACAGGTTTTCACTCTGGTAAACAGGGAAGGGATCAAGATTTTTGATCTCTCAATTCTTAAAAGAAAGGCAGGGAAGGGGAGAAAAAAGCCCAATGCCTAGCCTAGCAAGAAGGCAGCATTTTATATATTTTAGTTTTGACTGTTAAGCAAGGGCCATTTGATTTGGCCTCTCCTTTTAGTAAGCCTTACCCTCAACATTTATTGATCACAGTTACATGAAATTAGTCTGCCTATGATATTAGTCTAGGCTGTTATTTTTTTTTCAGCAATGACAGTATTATTGTGTGTGTGTGTTGGTGTTGGTGTTATTTCATGGCAGGTCTCACTAATTTGGCACAGGGAGGTAGCAGCATAAAGCAAAAATTGAAAATTTGGATCCTGGTTTGACTTGCCATTGTTGCTTATCTCACGGTTATTCATAAAGTACTGCAATGTAATTCTTTTTATAAGCTCCCTCTCTCTTTCCCCTGTATCTCTTTGAGTTCAACATGATAATGAATGTGAAAGGTCTGTATGCAGGAGAGCAAACTTTGTGGGTTATTTCTTTTTCTTTTTGCCCCACTTTATTATTACCATTTTTTTCTTTTGCAGGTTCACACCAGATAGGCATTATATATATATATATATATATATATATCCTAAAAGGGGATGTTTTCTTTTGTTAATGGCTTATAATCACATGAAAGAGCTCATCACTCCACTTTAGAGCGCTACCACATGGCGTGTATCTTTTATAAATTACAGGCTGGCGTTTTGTGCATTGGGAGAGAGAGAGGTTGGTTCTCTTGCTGTGAGCCATCCTGCCTAATTGTCATATGCAAATAAAAGCAATTATGAGGCTTTTAGGGTGAAGGGATGACAGCTGAGTTGGCAGTTGGACGCCTCACCCACCTTGTTGCTGTGGCAACAGGGAAAGGGGGGGAAAGGGATAAAATGGTGTGTGTATGTGTGTTTGTGAAAAATAGTTATGTTGGTGAGAGAATCATTCATATATATATATATAAAATCACACACACCAATGTTATCATGTCCCATTGATACAGAGATATGAAATGAATGGCTTTGTTTAAAACATTACGGAAATTAAACTGCTGTTATTTTCATGGCCCTTGAAATGATCCGTGTCATTTAACTGGCATTTACCAGCATTTTATCTGCTACTCTGGAAGTTATGAGTTGATCATAGAAACACACTCAATAATTAGGAGACTATAAGTTCCTGTGATTTTGCACCTCCAGTTAAATATTACCACACTGGAATGTTTTGCAAGGGAGCTGATGTCTATTTCAAGATAAGGAAATCATAAATCAAAACACCCATCCCTAACTAGCATTATGCTGCTAAAAATAAGTGTGTGTCTATATGTGTGTGTGTGTGTGTGTGTGTGTGTATGTATGCACTAAAGTATTAAACAACTACTACTGATAACATGGTGCTAGCATGCAAAATTAAAACGAGTCGCAAATGCATATTTTTCTATGGCAATTTATTTCACAATTACTCTTGTGGAAGCTTTCATGAATTAAATATGAGTTCCATCTCGAAATTAGGTGTTATAAGGCTAAATTACAAGAGGCAGCCAGTAATTGAGGTGGCTGAAACATGGGGTCCAGTGAACTAATCTTTCCCGCCATCACATGGGCTTTCCTTGGCCAATCAGGCCTCCCGCTATGGCTAAAAAAAGAGAAAGAATAAAAACAGAAGCAGCTGAGAAAAATTGATTTCTCATCTGAGCCATATTTGATAGCTTTTGAAATCGAAAATTGAAATTAACTAACCTAAGCCCCATCGTAACAAAAGAGCAAATTAAATATGCAGCCCCATTTCCTATTGGCGGCAAAAGGGCTGGCCAAGGTAAATTTGTAAATAGAGTTTAAGATGCAATTCTCCCTCTTTCGATCTGGCTCTCAGCTCAAAAAATACGGGTAAGGTGGGTTCATAAATTATTTATGCTATATTAAAAAAAGAAGGAGAAATAGAAGAAGAAGAAGAAGACTCTTGTCACAAATGGGCACAATGCTTAAGAAGAAAATAATTTAAAAGATCTGGACAGAACAGCCTGAGACACAAACTCACTGGTGCTTAGTGTGAAAACTTACAATAAATCAACTAAAAGAAATGTGGGGTTTCACCTTTCTTTTTAAGATATATACATTATTTGTGTAAAACATATGTAACCATCTGAAGAATAGAGCATTGCATTCCACTTTTTGTATTCCCTTTGGGTAGAACATAGGAATGACATTATCCATAAATAGCAAATGCTTCTTACATATATATCTGAACACATTAATTACAGAAATATACAATCTAATACATTAAAAGACTAACATTGTTTTATTGAACATGACTGTGATGCTTGCCAGTAAATGTCCAACACATGCAGTCATGGCAGCAAATTTTAGAAATGAATTTTTAATCTATTAAATTCCCACTGCATGTCAGGGGGAATAAAACATAATTCTTCAATGGATAGTTCTCAAATTTCCAACCTGCTTACCAAATTTGTATGTGTGCATGATTAGTTTAAATCAACATGATCCTGGGGAAGAGGGGGGTAAACACGGAGGGAGTTTAGAAAACATATCTATGTCCCTAAATTTGGAGAAGATGTATTCTAATGAATTTCCCCACAGTATGGTTTTTTTAAAAAGAAAGTTAACTGTGGAATATTTCCAAGATCCTGCCCCCGCCTCTGATTGGTGAAACTGAAATTTATTACTTATTATTTATAATAATAAAATTATAAAAAAAACAATAGCATAGTAAACTAGACAAAGCATGCATACTTTATTGTAGAATATAGTATAATGTAGTATAGTCCATCTAAATATCCTAATTCCTTACTTTTTATGTGTGCAAATAAAAAAAGACAAAGGATAACATTGTTAACCACAATGGAACTGCTTTTATGACAGCTAAGGCTGACTAGTCTTGTGTCTTCTGCTGTTTATTAGCTGGAATTCCTATTGTCTACCACCATGATTTAAATATGCTAAAAACATGCTAAAGATGTCTTAGTGGGTAAAATGTCAGTGATTTGCATTAAGCAATCCTAAAAATTGGCCAGAATCCTGTTTTGCAGTTACATGTATGTAATCTATAGTTATGCATTCATAACTGCTATGTATTCATGATCCCTATGTAGCCCCTAGTTTGGGGGTTACATAGGTAAAATGTAAGTCCCCCAAACCATACTTAATGGCAAGCAGCCACTGGGACTGTCAGGGGTCCATTCCCCTGTTGATCAAGAAGTGGCTGTGTAACATTCCCACTCCCCCTTGCATAAGTGATCTCTGGTGCAAGGGGAATTTGCAATAGGGGTCCTTTTCCTGCCTGTTGCACTGGAGACCATTCACAGGAAGGGGTGGGAATGTCAGGAAGCCACTTCTTGAATGACAGGGGAACAGAACCATGTCAATTCCAGTGGATGCTTACCAGTAAGTGGGGCTTGGAGGAGGTCTGGCTGGAATCCATTATGTTGCACCATAGTTCTGGTGCTACTACACTGCTGCATAGTCTGTAATGATCATATAGAATTCCATTGATAGTCTTTATAGGCTCTGGACATTGCCATGTTAGGTTTAATACAGGTCTAACTATACACTACAGGCCCCACGTTGTCCATCAGAAAATGTGTGGTGATATATTCTTGGACCATCTTCAAGAGTTCTGTGAAACAGAAGGTGTTCTGTAGACAACACCCAAAGCCATGTGCTTTCCTACTCCTGTCTAATGGACTCCCAAGATAGTCAATGAAAATTTTTATCAGCATACAAAGGGTACATTACACTACAGTGTTCCCCTGCATGAATTACATTGATTTCTGCCTGCATGTGGCCCTTCACCTGAAAAGCACAAGTAACATCTGAGATAGCATGTAGACCTGTGACTCCAACATGGTCAGTTTTCTTTTTTCTTTTTAAATGTCTTTTGCCTGTTTAAGAGGCCAGTCAAGCTTCAGAAGCTTGCATAATATGTTTTGTATTTGGTTGGCTATTAAAGGTATCACGTTTTGGGGATTTTGGATTTTGTTTTGCTGCATGTCCAACACAGCTACCCCTGAATGTGTTTCCTACATTGAAAAGAGGAAGAGTTGACCAGGAGCACAGTAAAAGCAAGGATGTTCGTGACCTAGGTTATTATTTGTGCTAGGAGAACCTGGCAAAACACTTTATTCCAACATGTGTGTCCTGCAGATGTGTTGGGCTACAGTTCCCATCATACCTAGCCAACAAGGCATGATAGTATAAATATTTCATTTAGGTTAGACCATAGGTTAGCATAGGTTAGAATATCAGCATGTGCTTTATAGACTACAGCACAACATTTGACTGCATCGATCACAAGAAACTGTGGATTGCTCTTAAAGTAATGAGTGTACCAACACATTTGATTGGACTGATATGTAACGTACTTAGGACAGGAAGCTCCCATAAGAACAAAATATGGAGAAATAGAATAATTCCCAATAGGAAAGGGAGTCAGACAAGGCTGCATTCTATCACCCTACTTATATGCAGAATATATCATGCATAGAGCAGAGTTAGATTCAGAGGAAGGAGGAATGAAGATCAGAGGAAATAACATCAGCAATCTAAGATATGCAGATGACACTATGCTACTAGCAGAAAACAACAAAGACTTAGAGCAACTGCTAAGGAAAGTCAAAGTGCAAAAGCAGGCTTAATGCTGAACATAAATAAAACAAAAATAGTGACCACAGAGGATCTACACAAATTCAAAACAGACAATGAGGAAATTGAAACAGTGAAAGAATTTCCAAATTTCCGTTCCTTGGATCAATCATGACCCGGAATGGAGATTGCAGCCAAGACATCAGAAGAAGACTGGGATTGGGAAGGATGGCTATGAAAAATCTGAACAAGATCATAAAATGCAAAGATATAAAACTGAGCACTAAAGTCAGGATTGTTCAAATGATCATATTTCCCATCACCATGTACAGATGTGAGAGCTGGACAGTGAAGAAAGCTGATAGGAATAGAATAATCTTATTTGAGATGTGGTGTTGGAGAAGAATGCTGAGGATCCCATGGATGGCCAAAAAGATGATTAGAAGCCAAGATGACCAAATTGAGGCAGTTGTACTTTGGACAAATCATGAGAAGGAATGGCTCAGTAGAAAAGTCAATAATGTTAAGAAAGGTGGAAGACCAAAGAAAGAAAGACCACACACTAGGTGGATAGACTCAATCAAGGAAGACACAGGCTTGAACCTTCAAGGACCTAAATAGGGTGATTGAGGACAGGGGTCTTGGAGGTGTCTCAGCCATGGGGTTGCTATGAGTCAAAGCCAACTCAAGGGCAGTTAAGGACAACAACATAGGTTAGCAAATGACAAATAAATAAGCAGGAAGGACAACAACAAGGCAGTTAATGCAACATAGGGAGAACATTGGTACTCTAAACCAAACCTGGGGCAAACTCAGTGCAGGACAATTTCTGTCATTCCAGTTAACCCCTTAATGGAGGATTGGACCTGTTTTAGAGGAAAAAGTAGTGCACGTTTAATGAGTGTTTGTGTCACTTCTTTCTGAGCGTGTACCTCTCCAAAACGTCCCTTGTCTTCCAGCTTAGGTCCAATTCCAGTTGTGAAATGGATTATGAAAACAACCAGTTGGGGTAGGAAATGGCATAGAGAGAGGATGTGCAGAGCAGATGCAGAAGAAAATGCACACATGGAGAGGGGAGTGTATGAGATTTTTTAAAAAATTATTTTATTTTCAAAGAAAGAAAAATTTACAAAATATAAAATACAAAAAATGACTTCCTTATCAACTGAGTTTGAACTTGTTCCTTGTATACTCCTTGGTCTTTCTTATACAATACAACAATATTTTTCTGTATTATTGTACATCATATTCTTTATACATATCTACTAAAATTTAATCTTCATTTCATCCTATATTTACAGACATAAACATAACCTTTTAATTCTTCATTCTTTACCACACAACTTTCCTGCAGTTATGGTACTCTATGCCTCAGTTCATCTATCCCAAGAAATTTTTATTATTATTTATTCCCGTAGCCCTCAATCAGAAAATACCTTTCTTAGCTTCTTTCACTTTAGTCTGTAAACCAAGTGACCATATATTCACTCCATTCACACTTCCAAAATTCTATCAATTTTCCCCATTCATCTCTAAATCTACTATTTGAGTGATGTTTAATTCAATATGTGAGTTGATCCATTCTTGCTATTTCTAATAATTTCCTCATCCATTCCTCTGTCTCCGGTATCTCTTTTTGTTTCCAGTATCTGGCGTATGTGATTCTCACTGTGGTGGTCATGTATAGTATTAACTTTCTATCCTCTTTAGGAAAATCTTTCTCTATAATGTTTAAATAGAAACATTTCAGGTTTCAATCTAAATTCAATTTTTAATATTCTCCTAATCCAATTGTAAATGTTTGCCCATTTTTTTTTTTTTTTGCTTTACAACATGACCACCACATGTGGTAAAAGGTTCCGTTCATTTCCCCACATTTCCAGCAGTTTGTTCTTTTATCTTTATACAATTTTGCCAACTTTTGAGGTGACATGTACCAACGAAAGAGCATCTTATAACAATTCTCTCTGAACTCCATACAGGAGGTAAATTTCATATTCCTTCTCCACAGCATCTCCCAATTTTCCAAGTGAATACTATAGCCAATATTTTGAGACCATTTGATCATATAATCTTTCACCAGTTCCAATTCAAATTCCAATTTCAATAACAATTTATATGCTTTAGATATTGTCAATTCTGTGTTTTCTAATATTATGACGTCAAGTTCTGTCTTCTGATGTTCTATTCCTATCAAGTTTTTATCCATTTTATACCTTTGCCAGACAACTCCGGGAAATAAAGAGACCAGACACAAGATATGGGGTAAAATAAAGGGTTTTTATTTAACCCTACCTATTTAATTCCCTCTAATATCTTCAGCGGGGGGGGGAGGCAACCTAGTGAGGGAGCAGCTGAGGCCGTAGGTCTAACCGAGACCTTACTCCTCAGCTTCCCAGGGTGAACACCTGAGCCCTCGAGAGGAACCCCAGAGCTTGGGTTGCTCTCGAGCCAGCCCGCGTCTGGAAGTCCAACCCAAAAGTCCCCCACTCAAGCCCCACTACTTAGTGTGGGGGATTCTCCCTCGGGCCAGCCCCAAGGTGGGTCTCCTTCCCTTCCGCTAAGTCCCACAACTTTATTGGTCGTTCCAGAGACCCTCCCTTCACCCAAATAGGTGCCAAGGTGTACACCGACATCTATACCTCCCCCAATTTTAGGCCATGGATAGGGTCAAGCGTCCGCTTAGTCCCTAATCCCCCACCAGCCTGTCCAAAAGGTTCCTCAACCCCCCCCTGAAGATCAGCTAGAAATATTGCATTCCCCGCATCCGAGAGGTATACCCCATCAGCTTGGTAGAGCTCGGGCCTCTCAAACACTATGGCAGGGTGTGGGATATACCAACCTAAACCCTTGGCGAGAGCATTTTTTATTTCCCTGTTGGCTCTACGCCGAGCTCTATCGAGCAGACGGGGATCTCCATCCCCTCTCCAAATTTGACGGGGCAGAATGGCAGACCACATGATGGTGACATCTGGCCACCTTGACCGGATCACCCACATGTCATTGATCGCCTGAAGGACAAGCGCCTTCCCTTTTAACAAACCCAAATCATTTCCACCCAAGTGGAGAATGATAACATCAGGAGGTGTCCCTGAACGCTCCGCAAACAGCAATGGCAACAGGCCATGCCAGCGGAGGCCCCTCCTTCCCAACCACTCAACGATCAACTGGTCCCCAAGGGCGAGGTGAGGTCCAAAGTGGCTCATCCGGGCCTGTCGTGCTGCCCAGTAGACCATACTGTGGCTGCATACTATTGCCCGTCGTCTCACCAACACCGGCCAGGGACCTAAAAAACAAAGAAAGAAAGATTAACTCTGAAATGGCTGGATGTACTTTCGGTATGCGGAAGAACGCCAGCGGCCGATCTGACGTATCTCCTGTTGTTGGAAACCCAGAGCCGCTGCGGTGGATGCCGCACCGATTCGAAAAGAATGGGTCCCAAAACACCTACCTTTTAGGCCCAATTTATCCAGGGCTCTAGAAGTCACCTTCCAAAATTGAAATTTGGTTAAAGGAGAAGAGTCAGCATGTAAAAACAAAGGCCCTGAAGTAAGTCCCCTTGCTGCCAAATATTGCCTCAGGGCTGTCACTGGACAAATGTCACTTTGAATGCAAGCCTGGAGCCTGCACTGCCTACCCCCTCCCCGCTGGTCTGTTTTGGAAAATCTCAACTTGAAAACTACATGCTGTTCAGATAACTCCACATCCCTAAGTTCCAAAGCCCGATTAGATTGATCATTTCGTGATGCCCGTACCAGCTCACTGATGCGAAAAGCACCAAAAAATGCTACTAGCGCCGCTGCGTGAAATAGCAGCCTCTCGTAGGGGGAAACACAAACATCCATCCAGGTGGCCAAAAGACCACGAAGGATGTTTGGTGAAAGGGGGGCTCTAATATCATTCTTTCTCCCTCTTTCTCTAGTCCAACCCTCCAGGACCTTACGTATAGCAAAATCACCCGTATTGTCTTCAAACCCCCTTGACTTAAGCCAAAAGGCAATTCCTGACAGCCTGGAACAAATGGATTGTGGTGCTAACCCTCTATGATATAAATGAACACAGAATTTTAATAATAGAGAAACATGTACAGGTGAACCCTGTCTCCAACCAATGTGTTGCCCAAATTGGCTGAATTCGCGAACTGCCCGTGTGTAACTACTTCTAGTGGAAGGAGCAAGGGACATACCTAGTGCCCTAATTACCTCGACCTCCCAATTGTCCACAGGTGTGCGGGCATCGGCTCGCCTTCTGGCATCGCGTCTGGAGCCAACTCTCTGAAGCGCTCCATCTGCATGCGGGAAAGAGCGTCAGCAATGCCATTGTCAACACCCGCCACATGCCGAGCCACAAACAAAATGTTGTGCTGTAAGCAATGTAGAGTAAAAGCCCGCACAAGCCGCATGACCCGGGAAGATCTGGAGGTCAAGGAATTTATGACATGGACCGTGGACATGTTATCACACCAGAAATGAACAGTGGAATTTGCTAACTCTGTAGACCAAATATGAACTGCCACCAAAATAGGAAAAAATTCCAAAAAAGTTAGGTCCCTTGAAACATCTGAAGCCACCCAGTCAGGGGGCCATTCCGATGCACACCAACGGCCCGCAAAATAAACCCCAAACCCTATAGTGCCCGCTGCGTCAGACGCAATTTGCAGGGCCCCTTGTAATTTCCTCTCCTCACGCCAAAATGAGACCCCATTAAATTGCCCTAAAAACTCTCTCCAAACCTGAAGGTCACTACGCATCTCCACAGTAATGCGAATCCGGTAGTGACGCATGGAAACACCCTTAATGGCATCGCACAAACAGCGTAGAAAGGCCCTCCCCGGAGCGACGACCTTACAAGCGAAGTTCAGGTGACCTATTAACACTTGAAATTCTCTGAGGCTGGCTTTCTTAAGTAACAGAAACATTGCCACTCTACTTCTCAAATCAGTCACCCTAGCGTCCGTCAGATGGCATAACTGATTAATGGTGTCAATTTCAATGCCCAGGAATGTAATCTGCAGCACTGGGCCCTCGGTTTTCTCAGGGGCCAAGGGAACTCCCAGTTCCTCCGCCAATAGCTCAAACTGATGCAGCAAATGTGCGCATCTGCCCGAGCCACCCTCCCCGATGAACAAAAAATCATCCAAGTAATGTACAATACCGGACATTCCTGTTCTAGCCTTAAGAGCCCATTCTAAAAACATACTAAATGTCTCGAATGCATTACAAGACACAGAACAACCCATGGGAAGAGCCCTGTCCATATAAAATTGACACTCAAAGCAAAAACCCAATAACTCGAAGTCCTCGGGATGGACCGGTAAAAGGTGAAAGGCCGACTTAATATAGCATTTTGCCATTTCGGCCCCTGGGCCGTGCCTCCGGACCACCCTAATGGCTTCATCAAAAGAGGTATACTTAACCGTACACAACTCAGCAGGTATAAAATCATTAATTGAATCACCCCTTGGATAAGATAGGTGGTGGATCAATCTAAATTCCCCTGGAGTCTTCTTAGGTACTATACCTAAAGGAGAGACCCGCAGGTTGGGCACTGGTGGTTCTTTAAAGGGACCTACCACCCTGCCCTTTGAAACTTCCTTTAGAATTTTGTCCCTAACAATTTTTACCAAAACCTTAACGGACTGTAAATTATTCGCCCTATAGGCTCGCCTAAGGCCCTGAAAAGGAATCCGAAATCCAACTTTAAAACCATTAATTAAATAACCAGCGGCTTCCTTATTCGGATAAAACTTAAGCAGACGGCTCAAGACTTCTAACTTAATTGGGCTGGGGCCCTTTTGTAACTGGAGTAATGCTGCCTTGACCCTTGTTGCCCCCTTGACCGCCTCGCACACCGCGAAATTGTCCCCTACCTCTTGGACAGTTACAAAAGGAATGGGGAGCCCCACAGATAGAGCACTCATGGCTATACCTGCAAGGCCTTCTGTTACAATTACCTTGAGAAGAAAAGTCCCAACATATTAGCTTCTGTCCATGAGTATTCCCTGTTGGTGTCCGTTGTGGGGCTGCTATGGGGCCTTTCAGGACAAGATGTCCACTATGTGTCCTTTCCCCCTGAATTGGCCGGGCAGGAGTCATAAGCTGTGTCCATAACTGAGGATGCATCATATCCCATCGCAATGATGGGTATATGGCGGCCCTCATGCGAAACCAAGCCGGCCCTGCATAATCAGTGTAAGCCCTATGAATGATGTCCATGTATTGAAATAAAGCTGCTGCGCGAAGGGGGTATGCCTTAACAATAACCCCTGCCAAAATCAGAAACCCTGACAGCCAATTGGACCAAGTACGCTCCACCTTCCTTTTTTTAATTTTTTCTTTCTCCTTATCGTCCAATTCATCTTTGTCTTTCCTCTCCAATTCACGATATAGAAGAGAAAATACATCAACGTATTCCCCTTTTATGATTTTATCACGTGTTGATTGCAAAAGGTGATCACCCAATGGTAAGGTAAGATTGCCAAACGGAATCGCTCCATATGTAACTGTATCATAACTTGGGGCAAAAGAATTTCCCTGCATTGACTGGATGCCCACAGGATTGCAGGGAAACTGTCCGGCTCCCCATCGCGTCCACGCGGACCACTGTGGAGGAGACCAACTCAGGGGAGATTGTGACATGGGCCAGCAATTATGTGTGTTACTACCCATGGCCATCCCAGTGTCACCCTGAGTTGGTGCTGTCGACCCTCCCCAGGGCCAAACATAACTGGGCATGGCTGATGTGTTTATGTCAGAAAACTCACCTCCATAACCCGAAGGTCCTGCTCTATCCATGGCTTGATCCGGATTCCCTGAAGCCTCAGGTATCCCTGCACTTCCAGCACTTCCATCGTCCTTAGATCGTGAGTTTCCATCAGTCTGGACCTTCCGCTCTAGAGCTTCCAAACGAGCGAGAATTTGATTAGAAATCTTGTGTTTTCTGCCCTGTTGCCCGTCTTTGGGCAGAGACGGTTCACTAGGTGCCCCATGGCACTCTTCTAATTTACGAATCCTCTCAAGTATAGAAGGCCAAGGAATGTCAGCCTCATCATCACCGGAGGAATCATGTGCCGGCGGAATCATGTCGGGGGGCTTTGGCACTGCCTTTGGAGCAGGGCCCTTGCCCTTACCCCCCTTCTTGCCCCTTATGGGAGCCATATAGCCTTCAGCTCTTCAAATTATAATAATATTATATTATTATTATTTAGTAAACAATAATCAATAACAGTATATTATTATTATTATTATCAATAACAGTAGATTATTATTATTATTATTATTGAGTGCCCACAAAATGGCTGCCACCAGAGCCTGCCTAACTGCCAATGACAACAAAATGGCCGCCAATATCAGAGCCTGACTGCCAGAGCTGAAGCAATGCTGCCAGTACTTAAAATGGCTGCCTACAAAATGGCCACTAATATCAGACTCAGACTGCCACCAATAGAGCCTGGGCAATGCTGCCAATACTGAAAATGGCCGCCTAGTACTAGAGTCCCCTGGTTTCCCGCCCAACTCACTGCAGCCTAGCCAACCGCCCCCCGGTGGCCTGCCAGAGAAACTCTGGCCCTAGGCCAGGCAGTGCTGCCAATCAGTACCGAAGCCCCCTGGTGTCGCGCCCAACTCACTGAATCCGTGATCTGGACCGCCCCCCCCCCCGGGAAAGAAGCCCCCGGCCACCGCAACCCTCCCCAGTGAAGGTGAAGTGTAGACAAAACCACACCCCTGGGAAAGAAGCGTCTGGCCGCTATTACCGCCTCCCACCTGGGAAAGAAGCCCCCGGCCGCCACCACCCTCCCCAGTGAAGGTGAAATGCGGCAAAACCACCCCCCTGGGAAAGAAGCCTCCGGCTGCTGTCACCCTCCCTTTGAAGGAGAAGTGCGACGAAACCACCCTCCCCGGGAAAGAGACCTCCGACTGCCGCTACCCTCCCCAGTGAAGGGAAGTGCGGCGAAACAATCCACCCCCTGGGAAAGAAGCCTCCCCCCCCCGGGTAAGAAGCTAAAAGCTTTAGATTGAAGGCGCCAGGGGAAACCCCGACTAGCACGACCAAACCGCTCTGTAGAAAAGCCCTCTTCAAGCTGTCAAGCCTGCTTGATCGACTGAATCGATGAAGCCGAAAAGAGGGAAAGGGGAGGGCAGAGCAGCCTTAAATAGGCCCTCCGCTCGCCCTGCCCCTTTTCATGACGCTGGCGTTCGCACGCCTAGCATCTGCAGAGCTGGTCTCCCCCTTCGTGTCAGGCAAATGCCGCTCCCCCCTCCCACAGGCTATGCCTGATTAGGGGGAACCGGAGTTCTAATAGTTGATGATATTGGAACCAATTTACCATTTTCTGTTCCTCCTCCAATTCCTCTCTAGTTTTTATTGAATACTCCCCTCCTTTGTATTTTAATAACTCTTTATATGTTAGCCATCCCTCTAAATGTGCCATCTCAGTTCTCCTGAAGGCTTCCTGTGTTGATACCCACAGTGGTAATCTATTATACAATTTTTAAAAAAACTTCCTTCCATGTTTTTAACATTGTATTCCTAATGATATGATTTCTAAAGTTTTTGTCTATCTTTTCCTTTTCGTACCATAGGTACGCGTGTAATCCATACCTGGTATCTGCTCCTTCCAAAGTTATAATTCTATCGTTTTTAAGGGTAAACCAATCATAAAGCCAAATCAGAACACAAGAATGATAATATAACCTCATACTTGGTACCCCAAGGCCTCCCCTATCTCTTCCCTCTTGCAATATTTTCCTTCTTATTCTTGGTTTTTCGTTTTGCCAAATAAATTTTGATATATCCTTTTCCCATTGACTAAATAGTTTGTTATTCCTTATCACCTGTAGATTTTGAAATAAAAAAAGCATTTTAGGCAAAATTGTCATTTTTACTGCCGATATTCTCCCAAGGGGGGATAAATTCAGCTTTCCCCATTTTTCCATATCACTTTTTATCTCTTTCCAAATTTTTCCATAATTATTGTCAATTAAATCCAAATTATTTTTTGTTAATATTATTCCAAAATATCTAATCTTTTTTGCTATCTTGAATTTTGTTACTTCTTCCAACTTCTCTTCCTCTGTTCTTGTTAAATTCTTTGTTAATATTACTGTTTTTTCTTTATTTATCTTAATTCCCGATGCTTTTCCAAAGTCTTCTAATGTTTCCTGCATCTTTTTTATTGATCCTATAGGGTCTTCTAAAGATATGGCCAAATCGTCCGCAAATGCACATATCTTGAAAATTTGCTTTTTTATCTTTACTCCTTGTATCCTGTCATCTTCTCTAATACTCCTACATAATATCTCCAATACCATGATGAAAATCAATGGTGATAATGGACACCCTTGCCTCACTCCTTTTTCTATTTTTATTTCCGCTGTTTTCTGGCCATTATAATTTGCGCTGTCTGATGTTTATAAAGCACTTTAACCCCATTTATAAAATTTTCACCCAGATTTATCTTGTTCATTACTTCTATCATGTAGGCCCATTTCACGCCACCTCCCCAAACCCACCTTGTAATCTGAACATCCTCTGCCCACCCCAAACATAGCCATTTCCAGGTTGTTTGAGAATGAAGCAATCAGCAGCAATGCATCTGGCTCCTTTCCTGTAGCTTGATACACTGCAACGGCCAGCAGCAGGAACCCCTGGGGGGCCTTGAAACATCCAGCACATCCAGCTAAAAGAAAATAGCTGGACTTGTCACCACTGCTCCCCTTCCCACTAGAAGATGGAACAAGCTTGCTTTCTGTTGCTTCAGGACTTTATCAGATGATCCCCTTTACACGTTCTTTTGCTGGCAATATAAAATCCATTTTTCATGCCAGGAAAAGAATGCTCTCCACAACACTTATCTTCTCTCCTGGCAGAAGACTTCCCCGGCAATGAAGCAGAAGTGAACAAAGCCCCATTTGCTTCCTCCTTTGAAATCCCACAAGACTTAGTTGTGTGGGAAATTCAAAAATAAAATAAAAAATAAAACACAAAAAGTTACAAAAGGCACATACACATACTTTAAAACTTCCAAGTAAACCAGGGAAGGTTTAAAAAATTGTGTCACTTACCCGGATGTCACAATCTCACCTGCAAGTGTTTGCACTGGACTGACCATTGACGCTGCTGCATCCATGTGAGTTAAATAGGCTGAGGTTTCACATGCCAGCAATGTTGGCACAAAAGCACCATGGGGGATCTATTGATGGCTTAAGCCATCAGTAAGAAAGTACTGGGTTTTGACAAGACATAAACATTCTGATGCCATATTCAGTGTGTCTGATAAAGTCCTCAGACTCTAGTAGTCTTATTGCACTACACTGTTATAGCACTATTATTCTACTTTAACTGCTGTGGCTGCCTCCTGTGGATTTCTGGGTTTATAGTTTAGTGAGGCCTAAGACCTCTCTGGCTGAGAATGATAAATGCCACTTCCTAAACTACAATCCCAGGATTCTACAGGAGGCAACCATAGCAGTTAAAGTGGAATAATAGTGCTATAACAGTGTAGTGCAATAAGGCCTTTCGATAGAAGGGATGTCATACTGAGGATAGAGCAAGCTTGTTTTCTGTGGCTCCAGAGATTAGGACACGTAACAATGGACTCAAACTACAGGAAAAGAGATTCCACCTAAACATTAGGAAGAACTTCCTGAAAGTAAGAGCTGTTCAGCAGTGGAATGCACTGCCTCATAGTGTGGTGGAGTCTGCTTCATTGGAGGTCTTTAAACAGATGCTGGATAGCCATTTGTTGGGAACCCTTTGATTGTTTTTTTCCTTCATGGCAGGAGGTTGGACGGGGTGGCCCTTGTGGCATCTTCCAACTCTATGGTTCTATGATTTTATACCAATTGGATCAAATTACAAGAAAAAAGATTCCACCTAAACATTAGGAAGAACTTCTTAATGTTTGGTACAGTGAAATAGGCTGTCAGGGGAATGGACTAGATGGCACAACTCTAGAATTCTAAGTCCGCTGATTCCACTACTTGAAAATAAAAACCAATTATACTTGGCCAAATATTCTGGTATAACCATTTGAATGTACTCCCTCCCTAATGACAGCATTCCAAACTCAGAGTCTTTCTTTTCTTTCACATGAATTCGCTGCTCATTTGCTTTCCCGGTCTGTGGAAATTTTGTGCAACTGGTGGAGCTGGCAATGGCCCATGAAATTGTACTTTTTCCCTGCCTTGGCTAGTTCAGCGGGAACAGATATAAAATCCAGTGACAACTGTAATTGAGGATATTACAGTCAGCCTGTCTGTCATCCTGGGGATCTTGTAAAATCATTTTCTGTTCTAATTTATTACTTTTCGTGTCAATCACACCCCAACAAGCTGAGTAACATCATTAGGCACTGGCTTCAGCTACTCAGCACTTTTAAAACGTGGTTTAAGTAGTTGTCTCATTATCTGTAGGACTACAGGAAGTCAAGGTTCAAGGAATTATTTTTCCTCCTCTTTTTTTGGCAGATATACTATTGAAGCCTGCAGCACAGTTGTTGAGGGAGGAGGAAAAGATATGCAATGAATACTCCACCGGTTTTGTTGTTGTTGTTGTTGTTACTGTTGCTGTTTAAAGAAGGAGACAGCTATATATACTTATTAACAACATCACAGTATAGCCTTAGAACAGTGGTAGAGAGCACATTTTGCCAGCATAAACTCCCAGGGTCAATAGCCTAGTGTTTGCAGCTAAAATTAGTTCTTGCTGAGTAGGCAAACAAAAGGATTCCTCTGTAATTCCCTGGAGAGAAAAGAGATGGGCTCCAATCACAAAATTTTGTTTTATTCCCAAGTTGGTACCATAGAAAAGCTAACTTTTGCTCTGACCAACTTGGAAGACAACTAATTTGAGTGGGACCCCAAACTTGAGTTGAAAGATGGAAACTGGAATTTGTTGCAGGTCCTGTTGATTATTACGGGGAATTAAAGTACTAACCTTTTCTACCTTTCAGAAATGGGTGATGTTTGCAGGTAAAGTAATTCTATATGAAGGAAGCATGCCTGCCAAATTTCAGACAGATAGGTCCATGAACGGTGTGTGTGTGTGTGTGTGTGTGTGGTGTGCATTTTAAAATTAGTGTTTAAAAAATCAAATCACTAATGCAGTTTATCTCCATTTCTTTGTTGAGCTGGAAGAAAGCTGTGGCTCTCTCCTGAGGGAGTGAAAGCCATCAAGTTACTCTCTTCAGTAGCTCATGGTCAACTGTCTTTAAAAGGACAGCAGAGAGGTAACCCTAAGTAACATCTTTGCAAGTACTAAATAATGTGGGATGATGGTAATCAGGGGGCCATTTACACGATGAAAATGTCCTGGGAAGAATTCGTGTCGATCCCTGGCAGTTTACACATACATCGGGTCGGGTATGTGATTTTTGGAAGGGGGGCCACCTTTTATCCCTCAACCTGCAGGACTTCCAGTCCCGCAGGTTGTGCCAGTTTTTAAAAAAGTCACTGGAGGATTCGGAAAATCGGAAATGTAAACAGCGTGGGACAAAAAGTCTCGGTACTGGGATGACCAGAAATGGTGACTGGGGGCGGGATTAGAGCTCAGGGAACAGAAAAGGAGGGGTCAGTCACCCGTTCAACAGATCCAGCCTCACCAGCCAAAAACAAAGGCATCCCTTCCAGCTGCACAAAGGTCACCTCCCTGGCACATTAAAATATTCAAGCCTCTGAGTGAATTAGCACCCTTTAATTCCCCCTCTCTGTGTTTGTGTCTTTCAAAACACCTGCCTATAGCCATCTCTGCAGCCAGCTGTAGGGGTTAATATTTTAAAAAGGCAAGAGGAAAACCAAGCGCTTGATTTCAAAAGGAAAGCCCTGCGACTGAGCGAAAGATCTATCAGGATCTTTCAAAATGCTTTCTGCCTCTTTTGAAAGGGTTAAAATGTTCACGAAGCAAGGGGGAATAACAAACCTCTGCCCCCCTCTCTCCACCCCCCCCAGCCAGCCAATAGCATCGCTCGTGACGCAGAACTCTAAAGGAAGTACATCACCGAGGTTGTGAAAACACAAGTAATCGCATCTTTGATTGACAGCCAAAAAAAAAAAAAAAATAGAACCTAAACAAAACCGGAACTATGGACGTGTAAATATCAGTCATGGGACCACACGTGATATCCAGATCAGAGACATAAATCGTATAAACAGCGAGTGGCGAATTCGTGATCACTATGTCACGGTAGGCAACGCGACAATTTCTGTCATGTAACTGGCACCTTGGTGATTCGGTTTCCTTTTCTCCTTTTTTTTTTTTTTTTTTTTGAGTGAGGGGAAGAGGAGTCAGGGAATAATGTGGCTGGTTAAAAGGTTCTGGTAGTTTTTTTTTTAAAAAAATCCTAATTTTTCTAAACAGTAGTGGCCACATACCCCCTTACTCCCTCCTGCCAGCAGCACAGTTTAGTGGTGTTCGACTGCACAGGGATTAGGGGCCAACCTCCCTCATAGTGACACATGGAAAGGCTCCTTTTTCTGTCATATCCTCATAAATTACAGATTGGAAATGTTGTCATGTCATTGTGACATTATGCCAATTGGAAGTGACACCTGCTGCTACAGAGACTAGAACACAAACTAATGGATTCAAGTTAAAAGAAAAGAGATTGCAACTAAACATTAGGAACGACTTCTGGATTATAAGAGCTGTCTGAGAGTGGAATGCACTGCCTTGGAGGACTGATGGACTCCCTTTTCTCAGAAAGTCTTTAAACAGAGTTGGATGGCCATCTTTGGGAAGTACTTTAGTAGTATATTCCTGCATGGCTGCTGATTGGACTAGATGGTCTTTGTGGTCCATTTCAATCCTATGATTTTATGTTTTCAAGTTGCCATTTTGGCTAATTGAAAAAGGAATTGTGGGTGGAATACTGAAAACATATGGGGGGGTAGGAAGATATTGGGGTGTGTGTTTTGTGGGTTTGTTTTAGGCAAAATCTCTAGAAAATCTTTTCCCCCAAAAGGTGCACTTGGATATTCACTCTAATTTGATACTGCTGTCTGCTAATCCGTTTTTTTGTCACTTTGTTAACATTCATTTCATTCAGAGACAAGCCTTTCAGCCTGAGTGGACCATGGAGTAGAAGCAAATGTCTCCTTTGTAACACGCAGAGCTACACTCTCACTTTAAAAAAGTGATGCATATTCCAAGCTTATGCAGGCCTTTACAGAAATAAATCCC
Source organism: Gambelia wislizenii (assembly GCA_030847615.1). Lineage (NCBI taxonomy): Eukaryota > Metazoa > Chordata > Lepidosauria > Squamata > Crotaphytidae > Gambelia > Gambelia wislizenii. Next base: position 17,821,326 of record JAUMIR010000009.1, on the reverse strand, counting down.
CTGAATTGAGCAGCTCTTACTACTTGGTAGGTGACCATAATATTGCAGCCTTAGGTAATTAAAGATAGATGTTTATCACCTTACTATAATGACTTCCTTTTTAGATCTCCCTGCACCTAAAATCTTAACATAAAGGGTGCAGAAATACTGACAGTGAAAGAAATGCTGGTTCTTGAAAAGAACAGGCTGATATTCAAATATACCAGCCTAGCCTCATTAGAGGGGTGTCCTATGGCCTCTAGACCTTTACTCTCATAGAATCATAGAGTTGGAAGAGACCACAAGGGCCATCCAGTCCAACCTCCTGCCATGCAAGAATACACAATCAAAGCACTCCCGACAGATAGCCGGAGGTATCTCTGGAGCTGAGACAATGCAACTACTCGAAAGCAAGTGGTTTGAGGCTTGTAAGCATGGAGTCACACACAATATGTCCAGGAAATGGTTTGAGCCTTTACGGCAGTCTCTGTCTCCTACCTGTCATATGTCTTTGATAATAGTGAAAGACAATGGAGCATGTCCCCTTTCCCTGCTCCCATTCCACAAGAGCAGGGCAGGTTTACAACATGACATTTGAGAAAAGCACCTGGGAAGCAGACAGGCTAGTGAGACAGTCACTGCTCAGAAAGGGCGTGATCTGCTAGCTCCAGGCCACCCTCAGGTCCTTAGTTGCAGCTGGTTGTCACATGATTTCAGTCTGCTAGCAGACAGTAGCCTGAGGTGAATGAGACTTCTTTTTCAAATGGAAGGAAGGGGGGGAAACAAGCCTGCATTGATGCATTTGTGGAGAATTCCTTGGAAATGGTTGTAAAGAGACTTGATCCTACATCACTGAATGACCATCTTGCTGCATGTAAAACCAACCAGCTGCTTGTCTTATGCCTTGGGCTAAGTTGTGCACCCAGTATCTTAATTGTACAAAGTGAAGAGGTAGGTATGGAAATAATATTCAAAAATATTTGAAAAATAATTGAAAAAAATACTTTTTTCGAGTATTGAGAAATCCTAACAAGAGGATCTGGGACTGATGGGAATCTTTGCAGTTTGGGACTTGTTATGCACAAAATATGCATGTGCATTTGCACTGAAAACAACATTTTCTATAGAGAAAACAGCTTTTTCTATACTGAAAATGCTGTTTCCTATACAGAAAAAGTTTTTTGTGCAAAACAACCCCATGTGAAATGTACATGGAATATGGACTTTATCAGATGCACTTAATATGACATTATAACAATGCCACAAAAACACGAAAGGGCACACATATCAGACAACATCAACTTTTTGTGTTCATCTCCCTGCCAAAACCCATCCTATTTTATTGACGGCTGGAGCCGTCAATTGATCCCCTATGGCACTTTAATGTCAGCATTGCCGGAGTGTGAAGCCTCAGGCCATTGTACTCATGTGAATGCAGCATGAATGGCTGGTCCACTGTAAACACTTCCGGGTGAGATCGCAACATCCTGGTAAGTGACACACTTTTTATGACCCTCCCTGGCTTACTTGTAAGTTTTTAAGTGTGTCTATGTGCTTTTAAGAAACATTTTTGTGTTGTTTTTGTTTGTTTTTTTAAATTTCCTGCATGAGCATCTTCTCGTGAGAATCTGCAGGATTTTGAACGAGGAAGTGAATGCAACTCCATTCACTTCCTCTTCCATTGCTGGGAAGCCTTTGGACAAGAGACAAGGTAAGTGCAGCATGGGGAGCTATTTTGCCAGCATAAAAATGGAAAAGTTATGCTGACAAATGAATGTTTCTTTTTTTGGGGGGGGGGTGATAAAGTCCTATTCCCAAAATGCAAATAGATTTCAAAAATGGTGTGGTTTTCAAAGTCTTTCTTGCAGCAGGAATTTTCTTCCTTTGAAAAGAAAATTAGTGACAAATTCCATCCCTGTTAAGAGGACTTGCAGTTCATTGGACATTGGTCCATTATGAGGGGAACTTTTGAAAGAAAGGAATCAGAGTAGTCTCTGACAGGGAAGTTGCAATTAGGAGACCATGAACAAGTCCTTCATCCCAGCCCCTTATATTAAAGAAGCATAGCCCAAAGTTTGGCTGACTATTGGTTTTAATTGCTACATAAGCTTTGGCCCTTGCCATTCATGAGCTCCTATTCCACTCCTTATCATTATGACTTCTGTCTCTGATACTTCTAAATCCGACATTGGGCTTGTGTAGGCTATTCCTCCACATGCATAGTTAATATGCCTTAATTGTTCTACAAAACTCTTATGTTGAATAGCAACACTGGGCAGCTCGACCAAGATAGCAAATGTACAACTGAACACATAACAAAATGATGAGCCCCTTTGCAATGTCAGATCATCTCCCAACCTCACCACAAAGAAGGATTTTCATATTTGGACATCTGTAATTTTTCTTGTTGTACTTGTTCCAGGGAGCCAGTGTGGTATAGTGGTTTGAGTGTTGGACTAGAACCCCAAGAAACCAGAGTCAGTATCCCCATTCAGCCATGGAAACCCACTTGGGGATCTTGGGCAAGTCACACCCTCTCAGGTTCAGAGGAAGTCAATGACAAACCTCTTCTGAACAAATCTTGACAATAAAAACTAGTAGTATAGTGTTGCAAGTCAGAGTCTACATGAAGGCACAGAACAATAATATACCTATCCCAGGATTCTGTCCCATTTTTAGGGATTTTCCAGGGAATAATGATCTGGGGGAAAAATTCTCTGGACAGAAATAAAGCACAGTACTTTTGTTATTGTTATTATTTTTTGTGCAAAAAGCTTTTTAAAGCCCTTTCATCTTCCTTCCTTTCTTAACTGTGTTTTGGAATCCACAGTCCATAAGCTACTTTATTTCAAAATGCAGCCTCAAGATCATACACACACACTTTATGAAGGCTCATCAACTACATTACCAGCTACCACCAAACATATTGCTTCAGGCTAAAAATGAAAGATTAAGCATTAGATTTCTTGTGATCACTGACAGGTGCTATTATTGCTTTTTATTTTATTTTCAGTTTTGAGACTTCAGTTATACTTCTAAAATATTCCTAGGTTTTAATCAGCAATATATTTTATGTATCATTCAAACACTAACTGTTCACCAGCATTTTATCATGTGTTGCATTTTTAACATGTTCCGTTGTTAAATAAAATACCACATTTTATTGAATGGATGAATCATAGAATCATAGAATCATAGAATTGCAGAGTTGGAAGAGACCACGAGGGCCATCCAGTCCAACCCCCCTGCCACGCAGGAAATCTTGATCAAAGCATCCCTGACAGATGGCAATCCAGCCTCTGTTTAAAGAAGGTTTGTGATTTTCATAGGAAGTTATATGAATGAGGCCATTCATGGTATCCACGTGAAATTATTCATTCTAGTCTTTAGGATGGTTGAATTGGACTTACCACCATATACTCCCAAATATTCCTGTGTATTCTGAAAGCTCAGCATGATCAGTTCTTCTAAGGTGAATTTATCATGGGGTTTTCTTGGCAAGATTTGTTCAGGGGGTGTGTGTCTGGACAGTTATCAGACTAGCATCTAAAAACACTGTAATTTCATGAATGAAGCTAGTGGGAACATTGTGGCATCACAACATTAATTATTGCACGTAGCTGTAATCATGTGAAAGAAACACCACAGAATTATCACACGGTGACCGCTAGCACTTCTAGAATGGGAGTTTCAGCATGGGTGAAATTTTGGCAGTTCTTGCAAGAAGACACAAGTGAGCTTAAAACTTAAAAAACTTAATTAAGAAAGTAAATGAACACACAAGCACTGAAACAAACCTAAAAATGTGCAAACTAAAAGAGACAGTTCATAAAAAGAGCATCCAGTGCTTCATTTCTGCATTCTCACCTTCATATTTTCTCACTAAGGACCACCCATTCATGCTGTAATCTTGCGATTAAAATGGTATGTTTTTTTTGCACACAGTTAATAGCACAAAAAGAGCACTATTGGCAATCTATTCACAGCTTGTCCTGTGAATGAGAAAGAATGCCTCTTTTGTCGCTGGAGCATGGGGTAATAACATGAGGATGATGATGTCATGTGAAAGCAGGGCACATTCGTGCTACCCTGATGTTGTAATCCCATGATTTGGGGCACATCTGATACCGTCCTCTGCCTCTGCCTTCTTCTGAGTGTGATTTGCCCAAGGTCACCCAGTGGGTTTCCATGGTTAAGTGGGGATTTGAATCCTGGCCTCCAGAGTTCTGGTCCAACATTCAAACCACTACACCATGTTGGCTCAGCTTGGAATGGAGATCACCACAGAGCACCAGAGGTCTCTGTGTAAAGTGAGAAAACAATTGTCTTTAAAACTGTGGTGAGCCATGGCTGCCAATCAGAGCTGACAATACTGGGCTAGATGCATCTGTGTTGTGAGATGTATGGCAGAAACTTTTAGAAACAACATAATATATGAAATGGAATTGAGCATTTACTATCTGAATCATTTTTGTACTCTTCAAAATACTCAAAGCAAGATGAAACAGGATGAAAAAAATCAAGAAGATACAGTAATATCAAATGATTAAGCAGTATATCAAAGAGAAAAATAATAGCAACATATGTCAGTAAAGTCACTACATTTTTACTATAAAATGAAATTTAAGAATAATTTAAAATAAGAATTTTTAAATGGTTGGGGTGGATGGTGGGTGGGAGATTCATATCAAGGGGTTGTCTAAATGGAAAAAATACTCTTCATGAAATACGAGGAGAATCCTACCTGTCTTAATGCCATTCCTCATCATTTCACCATATTGGGAAGGAGGGGAGCTCAAAACATCAAAATTTCCACAGGAAAAGTGTGGGAAATGTAGCATTCTTCATGCATGCCCCCGCACTTAGTAAGTTTAGGGAAACTCCTTGCATGCTTAAGTTCCTACCCCCTTCTCCTCAAACCATCTTAGTCATTTGTAGCTATGGGGTGACTGTTGAGTCATTCATCACATGAGCTCATGATTTAAACACTTTATGATCCTTTGTTCACTCTCTTAGAGAAGGAAGCCTCAAGCATGAGGTTCTCCATTTTTTTTCTTTTTCCCTTACTTCCACTCATCTGACCTCCATGCACGAAGAAGAGAGATGAACTCTCCCTTACCCAGATTCACCCTTTTTCTGAAGAATAAAGAAATATAGATGTTACTACTGCAATACTTAGAAACTCCTGGTTTGTTTATCCTATCCTAACCTGAAGCTCCCAGGATTGGGTGAGTTTACTAATGTGAAACCCTTTTAGTTAGTTAAGGACAGTAGCCTTGCTTTGAATATGTAGATTGCCATACCTTCAGTAAATGCTTTGATATGCATTTTTAAGCAAACGTCTTTATTGTCTTTAATTTGTCTGAGTGGCTTTAATGACTAGGTGATTCAGAATACTTAAAAATGCAAATTGAGTCTGGTCCGATTTGTGTCTTTGCTTAACTCTGTTTTACAGTAAACTTTTCTCAAGAAGATATTCCCAAAGGGCTTGCTCCCTGGAATCTTTAATAATGTTTTAATTTTTATGCTTATACACCCCAACAAAAAGCTTTTGTGGCTTTTCCCAGAGATTTTTAAAAAACTGTGAGGGGAATGTGCATTCCTGCTTGTTGGGACAAGCAATTCCATATGAATCGCTTTCCCATAGGAGAGGAAATGCAAAGCTAATTGGCCAAGTGAGTGCATGGGGCTGGGCTTGCTAACAATGCAAGCACCCACTGCCATCATGTTGGATTTTCACCTTAGTGAGCAAGCGCTAAGGCAAGAAAATGGGTTGGGATTTTGGTTTGTTTGTTTGTTTGCTTTTCTTTTAAATTGGAAAAAAAATTGCTCTTTCACACCTTGGACATAATTTTATTTTTTTTAAAGGTCGGTGGTGGCAAATTGAGGTAAGTACAAACATGAGTAAATCATTCATGGCTGCCATCTTGCATGCACAACTTATGGGGGTAAAACACCATTAAGACAAGTTGCAGCTGTTGCAAAATGCCATTATTGCAAAACACTCTCTCTTTTTTTTGGCCTCGTATACACAACTCCCAAGATTAGTGTACAAAGATCTCACAACCCCCAGCGAAGACATACAGCCAGTGGCAGCTGACAGCTTCCATGTAAGTGGGATAGTGGATCGATGCTGGCTTTTAATCTGAACATTAAGAGAGCAGTCAAAGTACAGAACCCTGTCACAATAATGGGTTCAGCACCTTGGATAGCTCTGTTAGAGTTCAGAGTAAAACCCAGAATAGATTGAGGAAGCTGCCAGCTGCTGCTACCCTCCACACAATGTTCTAGTAATGTTTATTCCAATAGATGACTTATGGGGGCAGATCAATTTGCTAACCCAATCTGTTGCCATCCCTTGTGTTGTAAACGGAGTTGGCATCAGAATTGTGAAGACTTTAATAAATGAACTTTCTAAACTTTTTATTTTAATGGTTGCTACTGGCCATTCACATAACTAGTGTGGTGGATAGGAGACTGGTGCCTTTCACCCCAAGCTGGTGCTTAATTTTCTGGATTAAATTTGTGTTCATTGGCATGATGTCAAGCTTTATAGTAGGGGTACAACTTGGGTTATCTTCAACCATGGATTAAACACTTGTGATATGTGAACTCTGTGTTATTTCTTTTTTCTGACTCTTTTCTTTCAAAGAAAAAGAATTTTTTTTGGGGGGGAATCTATGAACTGCTCAAATCTTTGATAAGAAAGCACATCAAGCACATGGCAAGAAACCAACCCATCAGTTCTTCTTGCTACCACATCTCATTTTATGAGACTTATCAAGGTTTCACAGCTGGAATTGGCTTGTGGTATCAGTTATATTTCTCAATATGGGATAAAATTTGGATAAAAGAAATTAATAGTATCGTGCTATCATTAAAGGTAACATTTGAATAAGGAAATTAATAAAGCAGCTGGTTGGATTGAGTTCCTGGCTCTTTGATATAAGTTACTGTGTTGGAAGGAAATACTTGCCCCCCCCCCCAACCCTTCTTTCTTCTCCAGGTTTATAAATTTCAAAAACATAGTTATAGTATGTGGAAGATCATGGTAAGGGACTAATTTTTGGAGGGGAAATGACCTGAGAGGAGAGAGAGAGAGAGAGAGAGAGAGAGAGAGAGAGAGACTGAGAGGAGATGGTAGGAGTGCCCACCTGTTGGGCCCATCTGCAGAGCTTAAATTTCATTTCAGAGCAGAAGTTGGAATGAGATGGGTAAGAGGCTCAGAGAAAGCCTTTTTCTATTCCTCTAAATTTATCTGTTCCCTAGTTACAGTTTATACTCTGTTTTTTCCTACAATGAGCTCATTTCTTTTCAGTACAACTCTTTAGGAGACCCAAGCTGAGAAAGAGAGTGGCTGGCCCAGGGTCAACCAGTGAGTTTTCAAAATTGAGTAGGATGTAAATCTCCCAAATCCCAGTCAACACTTTAATCACTACCTCACAGTGGTTATCCTTATTCACCGTTACTATCTGTCTACCTATCTTGTCTATTTCTACTTATACATTCAAGCACCCAGGGTCTATCCAAACTACAAAATTATGACAATTTGATACCATTTTAACTGTTATGGTTCCATCCTATGAAATGTTAGTATTTGTAGCCTGATGTAGTACTTGGAATTCTTTTCCATATTGCTTTAATGTTTTAGTTCAAGGAAGTAGACTGGAGAATTCTAAGTACCTCCTGAAATGAAAAATCCTAGGAATCCATAGGATGGAGCCCATAATATTTCAATTGCTAAAGTACTGTATATGGTACTAGTATATCAGTGATTGGAGAGAGAGGGGGAGGGAGGGAGGGAGAGAGGGAGATTAACAACCAAAATTTAACCGCTCAGTTAATAAGCAAAATGTTTCAGCTTCTGCCTTACTAGTTTCTTAAAATAAAAGTGAGTTTGCAACCAAAGTGCCAGTTTGGAACACTCCATTGTTAATATTCTTGTTAACACTTGTTAACATTCAGTGGAATGTTCCAAACCGCCACCTTGGCTATGAACTCACTTTTACATTAAGCCAGAGGAAGGCAGAAGCTGAAACTTTTTGCTTATTAATTGAACTATTAATTTCTCTGTGTTAATCTCTCATCTATCTATCTATCTATCTATCTAATATTAACTGCATCATTCTGGATTCCAGAACAAAACTGTGAGAAGTACAATTTGTTTGCTTTTAAATAGTGTGTATATGTGTAAAATGCATTGCAACAACACACAACAAAGGAGTCAAAAGAGGTAGTCTCTCTCTACCTTAGCGGAGCTGGCTGTATATATTTTGCTATCTGTGTGAAAGAACAAGATGGTGCTCCCTCCCATTCCATGTACGGAAACTATCTTGGATTGGCAGTTGAATTTTCATCAGCCCTCCACTGAACTTCAGGGCACCTGGCTGAGCAAGATGACAACACTTTGCTGCTCTTCCCACCCCTAACCCGTTATCTGCCACCTGAGCCACACCATGCCATAGCCACATTTAATATCAGTTCAGCTACCTTGACGTTAGACGAGCCTCTGATTCCCTTGAAATAAGTCCCAGCAAAATAAGTGAGACTCATTGCTATATATTTGAATAATTTAATAAACTATCTTGGCTTGCTTTCCCATTTTTTTCTCTCCCTGATGTCAACTTTTTGCACAATTTCCCCAATATAGCTCACTAAAGATGATTGCATGAAATTAGAGGCTTGCCTTTGCATGATTGACAAAGTCAACCGTATAACAATCTGGGATGATGTTTGGATGCCTGCGATATTAATATCTCTGTGCCACCTTTGTGAAGAGCTGCAATGACTGCAGGAAAAGATGAGTCAAAGTAGAACAGCAGCAAACACTTTCCAACCTCTGACTCTACAATGAAAAGTGTGAGTACTATCTGCCACTGCAGTTTTAATTTTAGTGGCATCAAAGGAAAACTCAAGAGCTTCAGGAAGAAGGGGGAAAAGGAAAGGGGAAGAAGCTCTGATCAAATAATATGCTTTCCCACAGACAAAAATTACTGTGGGAATTCAAAGACTGCACCAAAATCATATCATTGTGAGCATTCCATCCACATTTGCCAAGATAACATAAATGCAAGCACAGGAGGCACTTGAAAGAGAGAATCAGCAGGAGGGAGGGAGGAATATTTAACCCCTCCTGTGCCTACCCATTTCCCCCTGCAGATGCCTCCTTCAAGCCTATCATCTCCCCTGCCCCTCCCCAAGCTTACTTCCAATTTCTGAGCCTCATTTGAGAAGAAAACATTTTCAAAACTATCCAGGCAAGTTTCAAGTAGAACACGCAAAGTAAGAGAATAGTTAAGCATCACTTTCTCATTTGCCAATTTTTTCCTTGCAACTTTGTCCTCTGCCTCTCCATTAGCATTCAGATTGAAAACTGGATTTGGAATCCCATGATTTCCTTATAATATGCACTGAAATCTAAAGACCAAATTGTCCAATGAACACAGCTAGAAAACCAATATAGTCAGCTGTTGTCTAAGTGGTGAAAAAAATCCTCAAGGAATGCAGGCAGAATACCTTTTGTCCAGATGAGCTTCCGCTGGGATTTGTCATATTCAGAAAGGGGGGGGGGTCAAAAATTACAAGTACTTCACAATAACAACTTTTGCTGTTTCTCACAACCTTTTTTTAAAAAAAAAATACATGAAAATGTGCATTACAGCCCATTTGAACAACCAGTTCAAATTGGGGCACATCCGGGAAGTCAAAACATGATTGGTTGGAAGTGGGCTTGCTGGCAACAAAGTGGCCAAAGCCACCATTGTTGTCTTTCACAGAAGCAATTATTCACTATTTTTGAGTGGCAGAGCAAAAAAAAAAAAAAAGTTCTTTAAGCATAAAATTGCTCTTCCACATCTTTCATTTAACAAGGCAAAAAAAGGAAACAGAGGGAGCTTTGGGGGAATAATAATACAGATAATTCACTCATAGAATCATAGAATCATAGAGTTGGAAGAGACCACAAGGGCCATCCAGTCCAACCCCCTGCCATGCAGGAATACATAATCAAATCATTCCCAACAGATGGCCATCCAGCCTCTGTTTAAAAACCTCCAAAGAAGGAGACTCCACCACACTCCCAGGCAGTGTATTCCACTTCCGAACAGCTTTACTGTCAGGAAGTTCTTCCTAATGTTTAGGTGGAATCGCTTTTCCTGTAGTTTGAACCCTTTGCTCCATGTCCTAGTCTCTGGAGCAGCAGAAAACAAGTCTGCTCCATATTTTCTCATGGGCTTGCTCTGTGTGAACTTCAAACTCAGATAGCTTCCCATGCCAGTGAGCTTGCAAATGCATCATGGGGACAAATGAACACTGCTGCAATAGTGAGTTAATGCACTATTTTCTGCAATTAATTCTCCCATCTAGTGTCAGTGAAGTTTTGTGGTTAAGAAACTGAAGAGCACTGTCAGATCTCAAGTGAGTTGCAAAATCTTACAGGACTGTTGTTATGAAGATGTTAAAGGGGTTGACTCTTTTGATGTTACTGTTAACTCTTTTGAAGAAAGGGATGTAAGCAAAAAATGGAACAGTAATTCAGTTAAGTGATTAAAATCATGGTGTGTGTATGTTGGGGGTCTGTTTCTACCATTAACTGGCAATGACTAAATTCTGTTAATGTCTTCTGCATACATAAATTCCACTTATGGAAGTAGTCGGACATTCTCATCTGATATGCAACATTCTCATTCAGTTCAAGGTTAAGGAAGGAGAGTTACACATGTGGCACTCAGTGCACCCTGGTTTGCATTGTGTATGAATGAGCAGTGTTCATTTCATACCCTGCATGGATGTAAATGTGCCTTAGGTATAGATGCACATGTGCATTTGGTTTGCATTTAGTTGCACATCTGGTGTTTTGGTTCATACACTGTGCAACCTTTAGGTAGGATTTCAGCATGTATCTAAAAATTAACAGGCGGAAAGTTGGATGATGTATTTATTGGCAATTCCCTTCACAGAAAAAGGTTGATGGGGAAAATAAATTCATCTCATTATTCCCCTATCCTATATGCTAATAGGAAGCTCATGACTGCTTCCTATTGTTAATCCCAACTAAAATAGACTCATTGAATCAATGGGACTTACCTGTTGACTCATCATTCATCAATTCACCAATTGATTCAATAGGCCTATTCTAGTTGAGATTAACCAATAGGATTCAGGTCCCTTTAACAAAATGTGGCTGTTTTTAGCCAAAATAATGCTATACATGCATGAGAAGGGTATATCAGTGGGCTTGAAGAACGCCAAGTTTTTCAGAAGTACAACAAATCCTTGGGGTGGAGGAACTCTAAGAGGAGAGGGCCCCAGAACAACTAACAGCTAAGTAAGGATTCAGCCTGTTCAGTGAGCATGGTAAACTGACTCTTAGTTGTAGGAAAATTGAGGCAGATTGGAGAACAGAATGGTGTAACCTGGAATATGGAAACTAGAAGGCCCTGAGCACAATAGCAGCAGCAACAACGACTAACTTTATTACAATCATACATCAGATACAAGCCAGATAGTTGCAAGGTAAGAAGAAATCAAGAAAAAGACAAGACAGCTTACAAGTAAAACCAAAACAAAACTGTACATAGGTAACAATACAGCAGTCAGTACCAAATCAAGACTAATAGCACTCACTGGAACTAGGACATACCCCAATGGGATTTGATCAGCTTTCTTCTGGTAGAACATGCTAAATGACAACATTTGGTAACCTTCATAATGTATTCTTTGGAAGAATATGAGAGAAGTGAGATGTAAAAATGATCAGGCCTGCTTGTGAACTGCTTCAAAATTGGGTGTATCAATTGGGAATGAATGTCCTTATAATACAGGGAATATAGCAGAAAACACCCCACCTTTTCAATTATGTCTGACTGGCAAGTGCAGATACACTGCACATAGGGGATGTGTAAATATCTCCCTTCCAGTAGAGCAGATGGCAAGATGTTAAAACGGGTCAGAGTAAAGGCTCTGTGACATTTAGGAATATCAAGAGTGCAATGGTAGTCAACTGGAACAAAATTCTTGTTATGGTTGCTGGCTACAGGATAATGTTGGATTCTGGCTCTGTCACCCTACAGAGCTACATCCCAGATCTGGTCTTTATTTGTTTCCCTAGCCCTGGAGAATCCCAAGCATAGTAGGGCTAAGGAAGAAAACCCATATGTGTTCAGCTTCTCCTTAATATACCTCAACAATGTAGAATTAGCATTGGGCGGCTAAATGGGAAGGGGGGAAGTGTCAGGACTTTGGGCCATGCAGTCCAAGTATTGTAGATTTATTCTCTAGAGCTGAGGCTGAGATGTAACAGTTTGCAAGGTTTGCAAAGCAAGAGCTCTGAGCAAATGGCAGTTTGCAAGCCTAGCAATTGTATCAATATTGACTGGGCTCAGGAGCAAAGCTGGGTGGGGCTGAGCAGAGAGCTAAGCAGTTCTACATTGGATTTGACAGTGTGAGAATGTGTTCTTTAGGATCTCACATTGAGAAGATGTGTTTTTCTTCTGTAAGCTGTGCATATCTGTGAATATATTCTTTATTATGTTCAAGTAAAGAACAAGAATGTTTTTAGACACAAGCCTGTGTCTGAGCCTTTATTTCCAATGCCTGAAGAAACAACTCTGCTGCAATTTATTGCTGCCTGGACCTCTTGATTTGTTCAAAGGTACCCAGTGTGTGCTACCACCTGACAGGTTATGGGCCCAGCTTGCTTCCACTGTGCCTATCTACTCCAGTCTGACCAGTAACACCAGTCTGTGCCAGTCTACTGTGATCTGTGGATGCCATTGAAAGGAAACACCAGATTCAGGTTGGCTGCATGCAGAGTGATTCTGGGGAGAGGGGGGAGTTCATGTCAGACAATTCCAGAAATGGCTAAAAAAGAGGTGAATTTCCACAGATGCAGTGCCCCCTTTATGCCCAGCCAGATCAAAAGAATGCAATTCAAAATAAAAATAATATATTAATAATAGATACAAAGCAAATTTGAGGCCATCTGTTGGGGGTGGTTTGATTGTGGATTCCTGCAAGGCAGGGGGTTGGACTAGATGGCTCTCATGGTCTCTTCCAACTCTATGATTCTATGATTTTGTGATCCTATAATTTCTCTTTTCTTATTTTCCCCCTTTCTTTTCCCCCTCGTCAGTATAGAAATTACCTATATGCTATGTGTGGTATACAACTGTTTGGACATATTATTGATCACTTGTTTATGATCTAAAAGTAAAAGATATTTTTTGTCTGCTTCAGTATGCTCTTTTTCTTTTAAAATATGTTTTAAGAATTTCATCTATCCTAGGAATGAAATTTTCTTTACGCCTGCTATTCATATATTATCATGTTATTTCTATTTTCAATTGCATTCATTGGATCTTATATGTGCAGGTCACCCCCCGCCATATCCTCAAGGGATATGTTCCAGGACTTACAATGTATAAGTGAAACCATGGGCAATAGCAAACCCAATTAAAAGAAAGGACTCCCTGTACAAACATACCATAGAGTTGCATGTCAGGATATTGGGACATACAGTAGATTTATTCTGTAAAGAGCTGAGATGTAGCAAACAGTCTGCAGAGAGCTGCAAAGCTAGTTGGCAGTAGTTTGCAGGAGCTAGCTGGATAAATATATCAATATTGCAGGTTCAAAGCCCAGGAGCTGGATTGTGCAGATCTGAGTTAAGCTTGTTAGTTCTATGTTGGATTTCACAGAGGGAAGATGTTTTTTTCTCTTGAATGTTGTGTATATCTGTAAATATTCTTCATTATGCCCAAGTAAAGAGAAATTTATTTTAGACACAAGACTGTGTCTGTGCCTTTATTGTAATGCCTGAAGGAACAACACTCTGATGTTTATTTCGTACTGCCTGGACCTGTTTAGGCACTCAGTGCACACTACTGCCTGACATTGCACAACTCTATGGTATGTGTCCCCTATTTTGTGTCACTTATTGTTTCTATAATAATAGAACGAACACCACCATCCCCACATTGCTGTTGGCAAATCTGTCCTCAAGTCCGTTCAGCAGTTCACCTGCCTGGGAAGCATCATCTCCTCAGATGCCAAGATTGACAAAGAGATCGATCACAGATTAGCAAAGACATATAGTGCATTTGGAAGACTTTACAAAAGAATCTGGAACAATAAACACCTGAGGCAAAACACAAAAAATCAGTGTGTATAGAGCCATTGTACTGTCTATTCTCCTTTATGGATATGAAACATGGGTCACCTATCGCCACCACCTACGTCTCCGCAAATGCTTCCATCAGTGCTGTCTACGCACAATCCTAAATATACACTGGACTGACTATGTGACAAATGTTGCTGTCCTTGAGCAAGCAGGGATCACCAGCATTGACACCATGATATTGAGAACACAGGTGCGCTGGGCAAGGCACGTTTCTAGGATGGAGGACCATTGCCTCCCAAAAATACTACTCTACGGTGAACTTGCCATGCATCAGCATAAGAGGGCCGCACCAAAAAAAGTGATACAAAGACTCCCTGAAACAACATCTCAGCCTCGGCCAAATTGATCACCAACAATGGTCCGCCCTGGCCTCACATCGGGAGGCATGGAGACGCACTATCCACAATGCTGCAGCCTTATTTGAGAACTCAATGCTGAACAAGTCTTGAAGAGAAACGACAACGCAGAAAGAATCACAACCCAAGAACATCACCCAAGGAGACCTTCTGCTGTGCTTTCTGCAACCAGACTTGTTTATCTCGGATTGGCCTTTTTAGTCATCAGCGTGCTTGCAAAAAGTGTGGGATGAGTCCTTCCTGAATCTTCATTTGTGATGAAAAGCCAGAGAGAAAGAGATTGTTTCTATGTTAAATTGTATTTACAAATATTTTCTAATAAAAGGATTTATCTGTTTTTATCAGTTTAATCCATCTGCACTCACATGGCTTTGGATGCCCCCATCACAAGCAGAGGCATTGTGTGAGACACAGAAGAAGCTTCAGAGGAGACTACTAGTTGCATACCCTGTAAGTCAGCCACAGGTAATATTTCTTCTCTACTGGTTCCTCCACTGAACTGCAGAAGGTACATGTCCTGAACTCACAGTGGCAAGTGCCTGAGGAGCAACAGGGCAGGAATGCAGGAACAACAGGGTAAGGGGTGCAATTCTAGCATGTTGTCAATCGTCCACAATAGAAGCAGGAGAAGTCAAGAGCCAGTCCAGGAGTCAGTCACTAATAGTCTGTACAGTATACAAGATGAGTCAAAAGCCAGTCCAGAGTTTGATTAACAATTGTCCATACCATATGCCAAGGTAGTCAAAAGCCTGTCCAGAATTCAGTAGAGTCAGGTCTTTGGTCCAAGTCTGTGGTCAGCAAAGGGTTAAAGCAGCAGTCCAGAACTCCTGTTCAGAGTCAAAGCAAGCAAAAATCCAAGAGGAGTGCAACAACTCAAGATAATAAGTTGTCATACTGGCTTGAAGGAAGAACTGCTGCCAGATTTATAGCCAGAGCTGCCATTCCATCTGGGCCTCATTAGCCAGGAGGCAGGTCAGCATTTGGTGTTTAAACATAGCTGAGAGTGGCATTTGTCTCTTTAGCATACAGAGAAAGGAGGCGGCATGTCACCTGTATCTATCACCAGGTGGCAGACTGTTCTTCAGAAGGAGGTTTGTTTTCTTTCTCTGGTTTGGCTGGCCTCTCAGAGGGAGCTGGAGCAGTTGCTCTTCTTCAAACTTAGGTATACTTTTCACCTCTGCCTCATCTGCATTCTCTGCTTTATCCTTGTCTTCCTCCTCCTCTGAGTCCTCAGCCACGGGGCTCATGACAGTGCAGTTCCTACAGGGAAGCCCCTCTATAGAAAAACACCACTCAGAAGGGGTTCCCCATCCAGGATTCCTCCTCACAGAGACACCCCCAGGGAGCAATGTCACCAAATCCATCCTGTTAACAACAAATCCTTGTCAAAAGAGGGTCCTCAAAAGAGGGCAGCAGCTGATCAAGATAAACCTCTGTGAGCAATAAATGCCATAAGAAAAGCTTCCATTGTCTTTTCCTGGGAAGACGTCTCTCAGACAACACAAGAAGGAACTCCATCCCCCTCCATCAAATTCGGTCCTTCTAAGGAAGTCCTCATGGAGAAGAAAATCACCCCTGCAAGTAACACCATTCCCAGCAAAGATGGCATGGTTCCTCAAAAACTCCGAGCAACAGACAAGCCCCAGCAGGCAGCTAGCCAGCCAACTATCTGGAGAAGAGATAAGAGTGACTTATCTCTTAGGCAGAAAGATAAGGAAGCACTCCCTAAGGAGATTGTCATTCGGTATCCACCTGATGAGCTTATCTGCACTGTGTGCAAAGAACTGAAGAAACAGTATGTTGCATATAGCAGTCTCACCACCCATATCAGCCGGTACCATGCACCAGTATGCTATGTGTGTGAGCACTGCTGTTTGAAATTCAAGACCCTGCTTGACTTTAAAAAAAAAAATCAAATAGCAGGCTGCATGCCTATCCCACATAGAAGCTTATCTCCAGCTCAAGTCATATCCAAGGCACATCAGGAACCCATCAATGAGTACGCGACCACCAGGGCACCAGATATGAACGGGCTGACACCCTGATCAACGATCAACCAGGAGAATGTTTATCTGACAGGCAAACAACCACCAGAAAGCCTGTTGTCTTAGTCAAACAGAGATCACCTACTATAACCTATGTTGCTTCCCTGAGAAATACAAATGCTATGCAAGGTGCTCAGGCAACTCCTGCTGACATCAACAACCCAGTTGCCACTGAGGCTTCCTCACAGCAAAATGTTTGAAAACTTATTCTCTGGCAGTCAAACTGGCTGGCTAAGCTGTGTGAGATTATAACCTTCAGGGACCTGGAAACTATAGTTGGCTCTCTGATAGGTGAGTTCTCCAGAGAAGCCACATCAAGAGAAAGAATAACTGTTGGACCTATGCAGACCAATCCTAGAGTACCAAGACATCCTTCAACTTACCATCCTAAGGACAGAAGAAATGCAGCAGGCTCTTATGACGCTCAGGCCACATCATGTATTCAAAAACTTTTATCACATGAATAGAGCAAGGGCTGTAAGAGAAGTCCTTGCTGGTCCTTCCCGTTTCCCTAGTGGTCAGCTGTACAAACATTTTATATCTGACTACAACAGGGACAAGCAAAGGCAAACTTCTCACCTCCTTGGTCAAGGAGCTAAACACCATCCTCCTAAGGAACTTTACTCTCCAGGAGGTTGAGACAAGACTGATGAGGGCCAAAAATAGAGGCAAGGACGGCATTTGATACAACTTGCTATGGAAGCACGACTCTGGCTGTTTTGTCTCAGTAGCCATTTTTAACCACATCAAGCAATTTTCCCATACACCGACCACCTGGGGAAAAATGAAACCAATTATTATCCTCATCCATTAAAAACATCCCCATGGATCCTAACAACTGCCACCCTGTTTCCCTCTGCAATACCACCCATAAGATTTATGTAAGTTTAATTCCCTCCAGAGTGACAGACTGGGCCACCACTGGCCATATTGCAAGCCCTAAAAGGGTGGGGGGAGGGTTATGTCATGTGAGGGCTGTGATGAACATAATTTGCTATTACAAATAAGATATTGATACTGTCTGCCACACCAGATGAGAGTGCACTGTGGCCTGGTTTGACATCAGCAATACCTTTGGCTCTGTGCATCATTGCCATATCCTGGAAAACATGGCTGAACTGGATATGCCTCTTGACCTTTTCTTCAAACTGTCTAACAACTGCAGCACCATGGTGTGGGATGGGGAAGGTGAGATGCAGAAATTCGAATCTGTTGCAGGGTGAAACAGGGCTGACCACTTAGCCCAATTCTTTTCTTTTCTTTTCTGTCTTTCTTTTCTTTTTCTTTTTTTATATTTTGTATTTTCAACCTCACTATGGAGCCCCTCCTCCATTATATCATCAACAGCCCCAGAGGCTTCAACCTATATGGAAACAAAGTGAGCATTATAGCTTATGCTGATGATTTGGTTCTGGTAGCTGAGAAACCCACAGAGCTCCAGTACATGCTAAATGCACATGCTGTGGACTGGAAGGGTCTACGCTTCAATGTCAAAAAGTGCACAGTGCGCCATATCAATGGGAACATGGAAGATTGGGTCTTACCATCCAAGGGGAGATACTTATCAATATCTAGGCACTCCGATGGGTTTTTGAAGCTTCCAGAGCCCTGAGGCCACTCTCCATGTTATTGTGACAGATGCCAAGAAGATAGATGTGTCACTCTTAGCCCCATGGCAAAAGACTGATGTACTTAGTACTTTCCTCCTCCCAAAGCTCAACTTTGCTCTTTGGGAATCATCTGTCCAGAAAACAGGGCTTAATAGAGTTGACCCAGCAATCACTGCTCTTCTTAAGAAATGGCTCAGCCTTCCAAAATGACCCACTGATGACATCTTGCACATTGCTCAGTGACATGGGAGGAATAGGGATTCCTAAGCTGAGGAATTCAGGGGATGCTGCAACTGTCATCCATGCATTCTGTCTTCTTACTTTCCCTGACTGGACTGTAGAATCTGTTGCTCTAGGTTACCTTAAGGAAATCTTCCAAAAACATATAGCTAGAATTCCATCTGACAGTGACCTGGCCACCTGTCTCTCCAGTTCACTGGAAAATGAATTTGGCCATGATGGTGGTGATTTTTAGTTCCTCTTCACCTGTACCTGGAACATAACCTGCCATCTTAACAAACTAATTCATTGCCAATGGTTCTGGGTTATTGAAGACGGCCCACAGTTCACCCACACCAAAGGGAAATCTTCAGTGCTACAAATTTTCTGTCTTAAATGAAGACAGTTCCTAGAAAGTTCCTTGAAAGAACTTCTCAGGGAGAAATACACCACCATTCTTTTGAGCAAACCTGGTCTGTAATTGGTTGACCAACCAAACCCAAATGGTAGTCACCAATGGCTCCTCTTCATCCTTGAGAGAAGTGACTAGAGGGGCACGACAAGGTTCTGTCCTCAGCCCAGTGTTACTCAACATCTTTATCAATGACTTGGATGATGGAATAGAAGGCATTCTTATAAAATTTGCAGATATCACCAAATTAGGAGGGATAGTTAATACCCCAGAGGACAAGATCAGAATTCAAAATGACCTGAACAAATTAGAAAGCTGGGCCAAAACTAACAAAATGAATTTCAACAGGGAGAAATGTAGGATACTACACTTGGGCAGTAAAAATGAAATGCACAGATATAGGATGGGTAACACATGGCTTGATGACAGTACATGCAAAAGGTATCTAGGAGTCTTAGTGGAGCACAAGCTGAACAAGAGTCAGCAGCGTGATGCAGCAGCTAAAAAAGCCAATGCAATTCTACATCAATAGGAGTATAGTGTCTAGATCAAGGGAAGTAATGGTGCCACTATATTTTGCTTTGGTCAGACCTCACCTGGAATACTGTGTCCAGTTCTCAACACCACAATTCAAGAGAGATATTGAAAAGCTGGAGCATGTCCAGAGGAGGGCAAACCAGAATGGTAAAAGGTCTGGAAGCCATGCCCTATGAGAGGTGGCTTAGGGAGCTGGGCATGTTTAGTCTAGAGAAGAGAAGGTTGAGAGGTGACATGATAGCCATGTTTAAATATTTGAAGGGATGTCATACTGAGGATGGAGCAGGCTTGTTTTCTGCTGCTCCAGAGACTAGAACATGGAGCAGTAGACTCAAACTACAGGAAAAGAGATTCCACCTAAACATTAGGAAGAATTTCCTGGTAGACTCTCCTTTGGAGCTAATTTTAAACATTGGCTGGATGGTGATCTGTAAAGAGTGCTTTGATTGGCCTGGGATGGGGGTTGGACTACATAACCCTTGTGGTCTTTTCCAACTCTATGATTCTGTAATCAGGACAAGGTTTTGGGGGTAACATCACAATGGGACTTGAGTACTCACTTTATACCACATGGAGGTTTCACCCAATTTGCTGATTGGTTATTTGTCCCTCAAGCTTGTTTAAATGTTTTGTCGCTTAATGCTGCTGTTAAATCTGGGAACTGTGACAAATTTGCTGTCTCTGTGGCCACTCAAATGAGACTCCCCCACACATGCTCTGCAATTGGCAACTGTGACTACATCTCGTCTCAACTGGCTACCTCTCTCAAGCATAGTTTGGTTTAAGGAAATGATGCCCATTGAGGCTGGGGTGGCTTTGGCCCATTGTTTCATCACTGCATCATGCCAATGTTTCCAGGCTGCACACTCATGGGCAAAGACCAGAAGAAGATAACTATTGTGGACATTGTGATCCCCTTTAAGAACAGGAATCCAGCCATCAGGGAAGCTAGAGAATGTAAACACCAGAAAAACCCCTCTGGCTGATGTACTGAGACAAAGTGGGGAATGAGGTCTTTGTCCATGCATTACTTTTAAATGGAGGCTTGGGTACTTGGGATC
The DNA here is from genome assembly GCA_030847615.1 of Gambelia wislizenii. Lineage (NCBI taxonomy): Eukaryota > Metazoa > Chordata > Lepidosauria > Squamata > Crotaphytidae > Gambelia > Gambelia wislizenii. Next base: position 17,800,928 of record JAUMIR010000009.1, on the reverse strand, counting down.
CAGCAAATGAACCTGTGGTGAGAGTTTGTGGGATGAAAAAGCACTATGTCAAACTTATGAGTAAGCTAATTGTATCAAATACCATTAGATGGCCCAGAGGTATTTACATAGAGCACATTTTGGATTACCACAGGTACGAGGAAACAGGCACTATTTCTGTAGAGGAAATCATGACAACCTTGGAAACAGTTTGTTTCTTTTAATAATAAAAATTATCTATATTCTATGCATGACATGCAAATGTTTGGATAGATTAGTGATCGCCTGCTTATGGTCTGAAAGTAAAATATATTCAATAGGACCCCTGTATCCATGGGGGATTGGTTCTAGGAGGTCCCAGAGATAATGAATTCTGTGGATAATAGTGCACACACACCCCGTCACCATCGCTGCCACAGGAGCCATCCCAGGAGGTGAAACCACTCTTCCTCTCCTCCCTCCCCCATTCACCACACCCCCCACTGCCACCAACTTTGGATAATTAAATCAGCGGATGGCAAATCAAGGATACATGGGTGGTACTGTTTCTGGTCTCCTTTAGTATGCCCTTTTTCTTTTAAAATGTGTTTTAAGAATTTTATCTATCTTAGAAATTGCATTTGATTTTCATCTATTTAATATATTATATTATTTCTATTTGCAATTGCATTCTTTGGATCTAACATGTGTTACTGTTTCTATGTCAAAATGTGTCTATGTAAATATTCTCCACTTTTCTGAGCAGAAGTAGTCCACACACTGCAGCATTTTGCAGGGTACTCAGGAAAAGAATTCCAAGGTCATAGATTTTCCTTGGTTTTTTTTCAGGGCTGTGAGGCTGTGTTCTGGAAGAGTTTACTTCTGATGTTTCGCCTGCATCTGTGGCTGGCATCTTCGGAGAAAGCCACAGATGAAGGCAAAACATCAGAAGTAAACTCTTCCAGAACACAGCCTCACAGCCCTGAAAAAAACCCAGGGAAAATCTATGGATGCCAGCCATGAAAGCCTTCGACTTCACAATTCCCCAGGTCCTTCAAGAAAACATAAAGACATATGTATCTCATATTATACCCAGGCCACCAGACTGCAGTGGTGCATGTGAGGATTCTGTCCATTGTTGACTAAACTGGTGACTGTAAAAGACTGTAAACGATACCAACTCACAAGTCCCTATACCAGTTGTACAGCCCACAACACATCAGACTTGTATTGCAGCCCCCCATGGGCTTGCTATGCCTCCTGTTTTGCCTGTCTCTCTGGGTGAATTGTCATTAGCACCCAACAGGCAGCATGATGTGTCTGTGTGGGCTATGCTCAGCTTGATAGGTCACAAAGTTATACGTGCCTACTGAAAGGGTTACACTCTATTGTTTACACAACAAAATAGACTCAGGTTGACTGGGAGATCATTTATCAGCAGGCTGCATTTATTTTACTCTCTTTTTGGAGGGCAAAAAATAAGTATCTGAATCATCATAACAATATAAAGGGAATGAAATCAAATAGGCATAGTTCGTCCCTTAGCTTTGATTGTTATATCTATGCATGTTTTGAAGAGAGAGGGAGAGAGAGAAAACCAAACATGCGTGCCGCCTTTTAATAAAGATCATATTAAAAATTCAATAAATAGCAATATCTGTGATCTTTTAACAAAAGCTGCTGGTGTACAGGAAATTAAATGGGAAAAAAAGTTGTTAATCCTTTTTGATTTCTCTTACATGTTAGCTGGAAGCAGAATTCTCACAGAATATATTTTTTTTCTCTCTCTCCTCCTTCTGTCTTACATTTTGTTCTCCCCCCCCTTTCTTTACCCCCCTACTCCTCCGCCTCCTTCACATTTTTTTTTAAATCTTATACCATGCAAACGTTGTCTGGGTAACCTTGGTGTAAATGCAGCCTGTTTCTTAGCTACAGTTGGGAAATAAATATTAAAATAATAATTTTGTTTAGTAACGGCAGGGTGGGGGGAAGCGAGGGAGGCTGCTCTGCCATTGTCTTATTCTCCTGGTCATGCTGTGAGGGATCTGTCTAGAACCAGGTGATAACCTGATAGACTTTATCTTGTCTTTTCTAGGCCTCCCTGATGCCTGCCAACACTTCAACGGGCTGTTAGGCATTTTAAATATTCCCCTAGAGCCCTAACCTTACCCCTTTTCTGTTCTTGTCAGCTGGAATGTCTCCGAGCTGTCAGAGTCTTGTTGCTTATTGATGTTTCTGTGTGTTTTATGTCTTTTCTGAGATATGACAGCCCCTGACATAGGGCTGATTTCAATCAGGCAACTTTCTGGAGAGCCTTGCCAATTTATATATTTATTTATTTTAATTCCCTTTTCCTTGCTCACATAGGGGCTAGCCTACTTCACAGCCCCCCCCTCTCTTTTTCACTCTCTAATGAAAATATTTCAGGAGACTAGGCATTCAACAAACAACCCATTGATGAATTCACTAACTAAAAAGGAAAGAAGAGAGAGAAAAATGGTGGGAAGGGAATGATAATATTTTTTATTAAAAAAAACATACACATATACCCCTCCCACAACACACACACACACACATATATCTGCTTTTGTTGTAAGAAAAGCACAGAGAGAAAGTGACCTCCTAAGGCAAAGGTTTCAACACTGAATCAAATCCCTTTAGGCCTCCACTGGCAAGCTGGCCTGCCTTTAGATTACTAGATCACATCTTGAGAATGTGCCAAATGTATGTTCTTGGGAGCTCTCCTTGTATGCGCACAGCACATGCTCAGACTTCAAGGTCTCGCACAAAATGAAGGCCAGCTGGCCTCCCTCTGCCTTCAAGGCTGGAGCCAAGGACCTGGAATGGGGCCGACAGAAGCATTCGTGGCTTCTCATCTTTGTGGCTGTTGGTTATTTTGTACATGGAAAGGGAGGGAGGGAGGAAGTAAGTTGGGGAAGTGCCACGGAGAACGCAAGCATGCTCAGAATATCCTAGGCCACTAGGAGGAGGAAAGGGGGATTATTTTATGTTATTTTGTAAAGTGAGGTGGCAGGTCTGCTATGGAAAACACAAAGTAGGCTTTAATGAGGAATGGCCTCAAGCTACGGTCCCACAGGGGAAAGGATGATGGTATATAGAGCTGAATTGCTTCCAGAAAAGCTCAAAATGTTGCAAGGACAAAGCATGGCCAAATTAAAGGATATTAACTAGACAGTGCTGAAATGTATTCTGAGACACCTGTGTGTTTTTTTTTGCCCTACCAGCACTTCCTTTCTCATTAGTATGGCCACTTGTGCATTACCTCACCTCCCTCAAATAAGAAAAAAAAAATCACCAAAAAGAGAATTGCAGATCATCTGCATAGTTTACATAGTGTATAAATTTACATCCAGATTTAGATTAATTGCCATGATTTAAATAGAAATACAATACATATTACCATTGTCAAGGAGTGACCTGTGCAACTGCTGCGTAGTCTGCTAATAAGTTGTTCATTTTAGAAGGCATCTTAACAACCCCATATTTTCTTTTCTCATGGTTCTTTATCATAAACCAGACTTGGGAGATTATTAGCTGTGGCTAATGTGGTGCCAGAATAATGACATCGGAACACAAAAGGATGCCAATACCAGACGATGTTTGGTTGACTTACTGAACCCAAAGGATAGTCATCAATGGCTCCTCTTCTTCCTTGAGAGAATTGACCAGCAGGGTGCCACAGGGTCTCCTTCTTTGGAGGTTTTTAAACTGAGGCTGGATGGCCATCTGTTGGGAATGATTTGATTGTACATTACTGCATGGAAGAGGGTTGGACTGGATGGCCCTTGTGGTCTCTTCCAACTCTATGATTCTGTGATTTTATGATGTCGTCCCTCTGCATTCCGCTGTCATTATTCTGGCAATTCTTGTTATTGATGGCACAAGCCGTGAATAGATTGCCCATCCCATTTTGGTGCTGGCATTGCTGGCGTGTGAAACCATGGGCCATTTAACTCACGTGGATGTAGTGTCAATGGTGGGTCTGGCGCAAACACTTCTAGGTGAGATCACAACATCCAGGTAAGTGATGCCCTTTTAAAAACCCTCCCTGGTTTATTGGAAGTTTTAAAGTGTGTTTATCTGCTTGGTGTAACTTTTAATGTTTTATTTTTTGTTTTATGTTTGAATTTCCCGCATGATGAAGACTCACAGGATTTCAAACGAGGAAGTGAATGGGGCTCCATTCACTTCCTGTTCATTGTCAGGGAAGCCTTTTGCTGGGAGAGAAGGTAAGTGTGGTGGGGGGCATTCTTTTGCTGGCATAAAAATGGATATTTTTATGTGGCAAAAGAACATTTACAGGGGATTGTCTCATAAAGTCCTTGAACTGTGTACCATTCAGATAGAAAATATTTTCAACATATCTTCCAGCATTTCACAGAAGAAACACAGAAACAAATGTGTTCAAGCAACATCAGAGCTGCCAAGATGGCAAAAGTTATTAAAGAGGAGAAATACATAAACTAAGAGAGGATTTGGCAGTTTGCTTTTGCCTAAGTCTACTGGGTAGGGTAAGTTTACTATTTATTTATTTTTATTTAAAGTATTTCTTTTTAAAAAAAAATGTTTTATTAACACCTATTTTACAGTCTAAAAACAACATATAAGGATAAACATCATACACAAGACTGTAAAATATCATAATCCCTCTCTCCTAAACTACTATCCCCCATTCCCCCACTACACCTAATCCCCACATAATTTAACACAACTAAATGACAATAACATTAACAAAGGCCAGAAGATTCCAACCTGTCAGCTAAAAGGCTAAAAGAAAATCATCTTATTTTTCCTCTTTACATGTGAATTTTGGCTAAATATATTAAAATATTTTTTTCTACTTATATCTATCAAGTAAATGAGGTATGCTGATTATAGTTTAACACCTGCAATTATATTTATTCAAAGGCTCTAAAATGTTCTAGTAACCGTACTACCACTAGTTATACCTGGCATAAACATATACCAGGTATACACCCCCACACACTATACCCCCCATGCTACACATGCTGCCCCCCCTGCAGGCACATGCTGCCCCCTGCCCAACAGGGACATGCCCCCTGCTCCACCCCCTGTGCTGCAGGGATATGCCCCCTTTCTATAGGGACATGTCCCCCATGCCATAGGGACACACACACCCCGTGCCACCACCCCATGCCACAGGGACATGCTGCATACACACACCATGCTACACACACACCATGCTACATCCCCTGCATGCTACTCACACCCACCATGTGTGCAACAATGGAGAGCCCCTCTGCCGCCACCATGTTTAGAAAGGACTTAAACTTCCACATGTTCCTGCCCTCTGTATGCTGATTGGCTACACAAGGGAGAGCTTTGATTGGTTGGTAAGTTTCCTAAGCAGCCAATCAGCACACTGGAAATGGCAGCATACCTAAGAGAATTTTATATAGACAGATAGATAGAGATAGAGATAGAGATATATAGATTTTCCCCCTCAAAAATTCTATTAACAAATTCTTTAAATTCTTCTAAAGATCCATAATTTAGAAAAAGTTGTTAATATATCAATTTCTAACATGTCATACAGTTTCAGTATCCACTCTTTTACTTCTGGGGTGTTTTCTTATTTCCAATGTTGAGCATATATCAATCTTGCCACCGTGGTCGTTTTCCATAAAGCTGCTTTAAGTCCACATCTGTAAGTCCCAGTAATAATGTCTCTGATTTTAGATGGAGCTTGATCTTCAATAGAGATTATGAGACACTGGGGAACACACCAAAAAATCGCATTCCCAACCATGTCAGAAGATTGCTACAAGAACAGAAAGGGAGACCTTGCCCGACACCCACATCCTTCTGCCATTCTGGGGGTGTAGTGCTGCCATGGATGAGGCTTCTTTTTTCTATTGATGGGGACAAGCCGCTAATAAAAAGGGATGCCTTAGTGACACCTATTCTACACCCCTGGAATGCTGGAGGATGTCGGTATCTGCTAATCTCTCCCCTTACTGCTCTCCTAGAAATCTTTTGAGGCAGTTTTTGCCACATCTGATAATCTCCAATATCTCTTCATAGTTTTATGTATAGAAGTCCGATACCTCTTTGCCTTTTCACAATTCCACCACATATGGTAAAATGTCCCTTCACATGATGAACATTTCCAACATACATCTGATGAACTTTTATACATTTTAGACAATCTATCTGGTGTTAAATGCCAATAGTACATCGTTTTATATAAAAAAATCTTTTAAATCATAATTTAAAGTACATTTCAATCCTCTTTAACACATACATTCCCACTGGGACATTTGTATATTGTGACCCCACATTTTGTGTCTACTTTACCATACAATCTTTCTTCACTTGTTCTTCCTTCATCTCAAACTGTACAACATTCTGTACATTTTTAAATCAAATTTTCATCATTTGCACACAGTAAACTCTCAAATTCATTGTGAAATCAAAGGCATTCATGGCGGGCATCCATAGATTTTCCTTGGGTTTTTTCTGGGCTGTGAGGCCATGTTCTGGAAGAGTTTCTTTCTGACGTTTCACCTGCATCTGTGGTGGCATCTTCAGAGAATGCTTGGGTAGGAGTGTGTGGGAGGTTTATATACTGTGAGCCCCTGTTGGAGAAGTTATGTAAATTTGTGTATTTTAATGGGTAGTTCCTGGGGGAAGATATGTAAGGAGGGTTAGTGTCTGTTTGGCTAATGGTTGGTTAATGGTCCATTATCTGCTGGAAATCCCCCTGTCCCTGGGTGGAGTTCATTTGCAACCATTGAGTTCTGATTTTAGTATTCTTCAGGACTGGCAGCCAGATTTTGTTTACTTTTAGGGTTTCTTCTTTCCTGTTGATGTTGTCCAGGTGTTTGTGGATTTCAATAGTTTCTCTGTGCATTCTGACATGATAATTGTTGGCCTGGTCCAGAATTTCAGTGTTTTCAAATAAAATTTTGTGTCCAGGTTGGTTTATAACATGTTCTGCTACTGCTGATTTTTCTTCTGGCCCAGTCTGCAGTGCCTCTCATGTTCCTTTCTTCTTGTTTGCACACTGTGTTTAGTGGTCCCTATGTAAACTTGTCCACAGCTACATAACCTCTCCAAGAGGGGCTCACAGTATATAACACCCCCACACACACTCCTACCCAACCAGTCTCTGAAGATGCCAGCCACAGATGCAGGTGAAATGTCAGAAAGAAACTCTTCCAGAACACAGCCTCACAGCCCGGAAAAAAAAACCCAAGGAAAATCTGAAATTCATTTTTCATCATCTCAAACCCAAATATTTTTATTATCCATCTATATTTAAAATAATAATAATAATAATAATAATAATAATAATAATATTTACTTTTACCCTGCACCTCTGTTAAAAACAGTTGGGGCAGCTTACATCAATAAGCCGTCCCAGCTCTGTATCTCTGTATCGCCTCCCAACCCACAATGGCTTCAGTGGAGATGTACAAATAAAATCAAATATGAAGATTAAAAAAAAAAAACTAAATACTATTTTTAAAATCCTAAAAGCAGTCTAAAAGCAATCCTAGAATCAAGTTTTGAAAGAGTTAAAACAAAACTTTCAAGCATTAAATGCCATGCTGAACAGACTGTTTTGGCTGCCCACCAGAAGTTTAAAAAAGGTTGGGTCAGCCTAACTTCCTTGCGCAGGGAGGTCCGCAATCAAGGCACTGCTAACAGAGAAAGCCCTGTTAAATGTACCCGTCAACCTAACTTCACAAAGTGTTGGGACACACAATAGGGACTCCTCTGAAAAGTCTCAAATGTCTGGTCAAAGAATCTGTTCCCTCCTGTCCTCTCCCCCCTTGCTGAGTGAACTGAGTGCAAGATACTTTTTTCACTTTGAACTCAGTTTGCAACAATTGAAACAAGCTGTGGACAAAGGTGGAAAGTCAGAGAAGAAACTAGGACATTTTAAAAGCAGCTGAAAAAGTGGGTTGATGGCAGCAGGCAGCAGTGAAGCAGGCAGCAGTGAAGAGGTGAGATTTGGGTTATGAGTTAAAGTTTGGGTCATTACATTTGCACACAGAGTCGGAGAAATAAAGAGACCACACACAGAATCTGGGGTGAAATAAATGGTTTTTATTTATCACCCTACCTATTTAAATCCCTAAATCTTCAGCAGGGGGAGGCAACCTAGTGAGGGAGCAGCTGGGGTGGATCGTCCCTTCTGGACTTATGCCCCCAGCTTCCCCGGGTGAACACCTGAGCCCTGTTGAGCAACCTCAGTACTTGGGGTTGCTCTCCAGCCGGCCCGTGTCTGGAAGGTCAACCCAAAAGTCCCCCACCCAATCCATACAGATTAAGGTGAGTGATTATCCTTCAGGCCAACCCCAAGGTAGGTCTCCTTCTGTTCTTCCAGATCATACAATCTAAGGAGACCCTTCCAGAGACCGTCCCATCACCGAAATCGGTGCCGTAGGTGTACACCATGATCTGCGCCTCCCCCTTTCCCGCCATGGATAAGGGGCAAGCGTCTGCTTAGTCCCTTAATCCCCCACCATCTTGAGCCAACAGGTCCCTTAACCCCCGCTGAAAATCCCCCAATAATAATAAATTTCCCGTGTCTGAGAGATGTACCCTGTCAGCCCTGTAGAGCTTGGGCCTCTCAAACACGATTTCAGGGTGTGCTAAATAATAACCTCCCATTGAAGTCAAAAACTTCCCCATTTGCCTGTTGACTTTGCGCCGTGCTCTGTCAATCGAGCGGGGGTTCCCCTCCCCCTGCCATAGCTGCCTAGGTAGGATAGCTGACCACATGATGGTGACTACAGGCCATGTAGACTTGATCACCTTCAAATCATGTGACGCTTGAATCACCAAGGCCTTACCCTTCAGTAAGCCCAAATCATTACCCCCCAAGCTGTATAACCAGAACGTCAGGTGGCGGCCCAACACGTTCTTCAAACAATAGTGGCATGAGCCCATGCCAACGTAAACCCCACTTCCCCAACCACTCAATCACCCCGATGTCTTCCAAGCTCAGGTAACGTCCAAAGTAACTTAATCGGGCCTGATGGGCCGCCCAGTAGACCACACTGTGGCCACAAATCAGCACCCGACGTCTCACCGGCTGAGGTCTAAAACCTGGGGGGACAGCCGGATAAGCCACCGTGTCATATCCCGGAGTCTGTGATAAGCCTGCGGAAGGTACATTGTACCCCCCAAAGGCAACTGAGCCCCATGGAGACCATTGGGGCCCACCCCACCCAACTACCTGTTGAGGCATGGCCCAAGTGCCTTGCGCTGACTGAGTGTCACCTTGTACCCCAGTGTTAGCCGTGGGTGTATGCCAATTGGCCCATGGCCACCCAATGTTGGATTGTGTATTAGCATTATTTGGTGACTCACCGGTAAGAATTGGCATATCCACTGATCTCGGTTGCATACCGGTCCCCGATGGTGCGTTAGAAAGCACATCCGGTTGCTGCGATCCCAAAGCATCATCCGCATGGATTCTCTTCTCCAATTCATCTAAACGTGAAATAATCTGGTTAGCAATTGTTCCTTTCTGCATGAACAGATTCAACCTCCCCTATTCCCTGGATCTTCTCCAGATGTTGAATACGCTTGTCAGGCTCGTCCCTGAATTCTGGGTATTGGAGTGGAATTCGGGGAGGCCCTGACATGTAGCTAGTATTTTCTCAGGCTTTTGGGAATGTCTGAGAAATGAGCCAGGCCTCCTGGTTGGCATGGTAACGCAAGTCCTACCAGGAACTCAAGGCCACGCTCGCCGGCTACTCTTGCTCCCCCGTGGAATAACTCCCACCCTGCTCTGTCTGTTCTCACGCTTGATGCCTTATTATCTCTAGTTTGTTTATCTATACTTCAGTAGCAGCTTTGCCACTGTTCCTTACACATGCTTCTCTTCCAATAAAGAAATTTATTGAAGATATCTGAGTTTGTGTTCTGTGTACATCACAGAAAGCTGCTACTCCACTTTTATTTTTTTTCTCTGTCCTGAAACTGTGGAGCCTTTACCTGCAATGTCTGACGACGCAGATACTGGCACACAGACGGACCAAGATCTGATTTTAGCCAGCGCCAGAGAAGCCGAGGCCTCGAAGCAGGAGACCGGGGCAGAGGGGGGTGCTGTAGCCGCCGCAGCTGGAGGCGCCAGCCGAGACCGAGACCGCCGGAGGGCTGCAATATTTCCACCCTCCACTGAGCCCTGGGAGCTGGGGATGGAGCTGGCTCCAGGGAGGGGCAGCCTGCCAAGCTTCGGCACTCCGGTGCGAGAGGTTTTGGGCCCTGCCTGGCCATGGGCAGGGGCCGGCCGCCGAGAAGACCGCAGGTCCCGGTGGGACAGACCCCAGGGTGAGGGGCCTAGAGAGCCAGAAGCGAAGTTTTCCCTGGCAGAAGTTGGAACCGAGGTTCTTCAACTGAAACAGCAAATGGGTGAGATACGGGAGGTACTCCTAGAACTCCTGCACAGAACCCCTCCAGCTCCACCAGCACCTGGAGGGGCCCAGACTCCCCCAGCGCCACCTGCGGCTGCCCAGGCACCCGGGGATGGAGTCCCCGTTCAGCCCCCTGCTGTACCTGGCCTGCCGGCTCCTGGACCGGCTCCCCCAGTGGGGGCTGGCCCGGTTGAGCCGCAGGAGCCACCCCGGGGCTGGAAACACCGGCATCTGAAGGCGAAGTTCGATAGGGATCCAGCAAAACTACCCTACTTCATGACTCAAGTGGTGAGTTACATGACTCAGTGGGAAGGGGAGTTCCAGTCTGAGGCTGAGAAAGTGCAGTATGTGTCCAACCAACTGGAGGGAGAGGCGGCCCAGTGATTGGTGGGTCTGTATGATATGGGAGCCCCTGAACTGGCTAATTACCAAGAGTTCCTAATGGCTCTCAGGGCCCAGTTCGACGATCCCCTAAGAGGGAAGCGGGCTCGAAGCAAGCTTAGGAGCCTGAAGCAAGGTACGATGCCAGTGGCAGAGTACGCGGCTGAGTTCCGCCGCCTAGCCAGCCAAGTGCCGGAGTGGCCAGAGGAGGTCAAGGTGCAGTTTTTCCAGGAGGGCCTGAACCCTGACATTCTAGAGTGGGCCAAGTTCCAGGAAGACCCCGAAACCCTCATGGGGTGGATACGGCTAGCTGGGGAAGTGGAGTCGGTGAAGGCCAGCATCAAGATGTTGCGCCGCCAGGTCGGGACGGAGGGAAAGTCCGCTGGGGGCCCCGGGAAGAAGACCAAGACGGCACGCTCGGGGGGAGGCACCACCGGCGAGTCCGAACGTGAGCGAAGGATGAGAAAGGGGCTGTGCCTGCATTGTGGGAAGGGCGGACACCGCATAGCGGAGTGCCCAGAGAGGAGCCCTCGGGAGCAACCCGCCGCCGCCAAGCCAGCGTGGAGCGAGGGGAGATCCGGGTCCACCAAGACTCCCTCCAAGCCCAAGACCAAGGCGACGGCCAGGGCCCTGGCAGCGGGCCATGCGGCAGGGGAGTCCTCAGATGATCTCGAGGATAGTGGGTCCTACTCTTCCGATGCTGAGCTGGCGAGAAACGGGCCCAGCCCGCCCTACTGAGCGCCCGAGGGCGGGCTAATCCGGAAGGGCACCCGGATGCCGTGGTGAGTGGAGTGAAGGGCCCGTTCTTTATCAAAGCTCGAGTGGGGGTTGGAGGGGAGGGCCCCACCCGCAAAGTAATGTTAATGATTGACTCGGGATGTACCCAAGTACTCATTCATCCCTCCTTAGTCAGTGAACTGAACGTTGATACTGTTAAGCTGGACAAGCCTGTGTGGCTGTCTCAGATGGATGGGGGGATGATGAAGGGGGGCCCCGCCCGGCGCATAACTGGTCCCATGCACATGAGGATGGGCTATCACCAGGAGGAACTGCAGTTTGTGATTGCTCCAGGTTTAGTCCCCGCGGCTGTTGTGGGTCTGAACTGGCTAAAGTACCACAACCCCACCATAGACTGGATAAAAGAAACACTGACTTTTACAGACCCATTGTGTACCAAGGAGCACGGGGCGGGGGGAGGATCCCCAGGGGACGGGGGCCCCCTGGTGGATGAGCCGCAGAATTACACAACTGCCTTAGTAAAAGGGGAGCTGAAAGGGCTGCCAGTGGAGTACAAGGCGTGGCAATATGTGTTTGAGGAGAGGGAATGTGACATTTTGCCACCCCACCGGGCTTTTGACTGTGCCATTGAGATACTCTCGGAGTCCAGCCTACCCAAACCTTGCATTTATTCTATGACACCAGCTGAAATGGAGGCGCTCCGAGAGTTCATAGATAAAAACTTAGCCCGAGGGTTCATTAGGCCCTCAACCTCGCCTGTGGGGGCTCCGGTGATGTTTAGGCGCAAGGCTGATGGCGGGCTTCGTTTGATTCAGGATTACAGAGGGCTAAACGCGATTAGTGTCTCCAACCAGTACCCCCTGCCCTTGATGAAGGACATATTAGCCCATCTCTCCAAAGGGAAGATTTTCACGAAGCTGGTTCTGCGAGAGGCCTATTACAGAGTACGGATTCGGGAAGGGGATGAATGGAAGACTGCCTTTAATTGCCCCTTAGGGGCTTTTGAGTTCCTCGTCATGCCTTTCGGCCTCAAAGGGGCCCCTGGCATTTTTCAGAACTTAATTAATGATGTGTTACGTGAATTTCTGTACAAAGGGGTGTTGGTGTACCTTGATGATGTGTTGATTTATTCTGAGGACTACACGTCCCATGTGAAACTGGTGAAAAAGGTGCTTACCAGGTTGGGGGAAAATCATCTGTATGCGAAAATGTCCAAATGTGAGTTCCATCAAAGCCGTCTGGATTATTTAGGGTACCGCATCTCAAACAAAGGGATTGAAATGGCCCCAGAAATGGTTAAGGGGGTCTTGGCATGGGAAGCCCCTAGAACCAGGAAACAGTTGCAGAGCTTCCTGGGATTTGCTAATTTTTATCGGTCCTTCATCCCTGACTTTGCGTCGGTAGCCCTTCCCCTGACAGATTTGTTAAAAACCAAAGAAGGGAAAGACAAAGGTTCCAAGCACGGTAAAGGGAACAAACCTCCCCAAAAAATTGTGTGGTCACCACAGTGCCAACAAGCATTTGACAAATTGAAATCCCTTTTCACTTCTGAGCCTATTCTCAAACACCCCGACCCCTCCCAACCTTTCGTCGTCCAAGTGGACGCATCTGATGTGGCTATGGGTGGTGTTCTGTTGCAAAAGGGGGAGGAAGGGGATTTGAGGCCATGTGCCTATTTATCCAGAAAGTTCAATGACACGGAACGAAATTGGCCGGTGTGGGAGAAGGAGGCAGGTGCTATCAAGTTGGCACTAGAGACGTGGCGCCACCTACTGGAGGGCTCACCCAAACCATTTGAAGTTTGGACTGATCATAAAAATTTGGAAGTATTGGCTACCCCCAGGCGTTTGAGCCCCAAGCAGGTCAGGTGGGCCAGTTTCTTTTACCGATTTAATTTCACCTTGAAATTTATCCCGGGGAAAAGGAATTTTCTGGCTGACGCTTTGTCCAGGCTACCACAACATGAGAGTAAGCGCAAGGAGGTCATTGATACCGTCTTTTCTCCTTCCCACTTGGGGCTAGCTGTCCTCACTCGGAGCAAAGCCAAAGAACAGAAATCCACTGCTAGCGCTGCTCAGGTGCCGGGTCCAACTGAAATTGGCGGTGGCTCACCCTTGGCGCCTGGACCGGTGCCCCAGCCCTTGAACCCCGAACCACCTTCCCCCGATCCGGGGACCCGGGCAGTGACCCCTACGGCGGATAGCTCTGCCACGCCCACTCTTTCTCAAGGGGAGAAAGGAGGGTGGCATTCTCAATTGGCCTCGGAACTGCCCCTGGACAAGTGGTTCCTGGCTAACCCCAATGTGGTGACTGTGAGGGATGGGGTGGCCTGGAAAGGGGATCGCCTGTATGTTCCTGAGGTCTTGGGAGCGAGTATTCTCAAACAGTGCCATGATGTCAAGAGTGCGGGACATTTTGGGTATCTCAAAACTTTGCATTTGGCCCGGAGACAGTTTTGGTGGCCCCGTATGAGGAAGGAGGTGGAGGAATATGTAAAGGGGTGTACCACTTGTGCAGTGTCAAAAGGGGGTCAGGGAAGCCCAAAGGTTTGCTCCACCCTCTACCCACCCCAAACAAGCCCTGGGAGGTCATTAGCATGGACTTTATTGTGGAATTACCAGAGAGTAGGAAAAAGACGGTTATTTGGGTGGTGACTGATTTGTTTTCGAAGCAAGCGCATTTTGTGGCCTGTAAGAAACTCCCCACGGCCTCCCAATTAGCCAAATTGTTCATTCAGCATATTTATCGGATTCATGGCGTTCTGGCCAAGATTGTGTCGGATCGGGGGGCACAATTTACCTCGCAGTTTTGGAAGGCTTTCACGAACCTTCTAGGGGTGGAGCTCGGTCTCAGCAGCTCCCATCATCCCCAATCGGATGGACAATCGGAACGAACGAATCAGACTCTGGAACAATACCTAAGATGCTATGTGAATTTCCAACAATCTGATTGGGTTGATCTTCTGCCTTTTGCTGAAGTGGCCTACAAGAATGCCACTCACCAGAGCACTGGGCTCTCACCGTTCAAGGTTGTGTCTGGGCATGATTTCGGTCCCCTCCCCTTGTTGGAGGGGTCCCCCAACTCTGACCCCGTTTCGGTCTCCCAGTGGAGTCAAAAGGTCAGAGATGCGTGGCCTCATGTAATCTCGGCCTTGGACTTTGCCAAAGCACGCTACAAACATTATGCTGATCAGAAACGGGACCCTTCCCCTAGATATGCAGTGGGAGATCTGGTTTATTTGTCCACCAAATTCCTTAAGTGTCCCCAACCCTCTAAAAAGTTGGGAGCCAAATACATTGGGCCTTTTCGTGTTGTTAGGATGGTAAATCCTGTGGCTTTTGAACTGTCTTTGCCTAAGTTGTACCGTCATGTACATCCTGTGTTTCATTCCAGCCTGCTCAAGCCCGTGCATCCTCCGGACAAACACCATCCGGCTCCAGAACCTGCTCCTCAGCCGATCCTGGTGGATCAGGACCAACATTTTGAAATTTCTGAGATTCTGGACTCTAGACTTCACCGGGGAGGGTTACAGTATTTGGTGAAGTGGAAACACCTGCCTTTGGGCCATGCGGAGTGGGTTGCTTCCGAGCATGTCAATGCCAAACGCTTGTTGCGAAAGTTTCATGCCCGCTTTCCCAATAAGCCTGGCTGAGTAAGGGGGGGGGTTGGTCTTCAGGGGGGCAGTATGTCAGGCTCGTCCCTGAATTCTGGGTATTGGAGTGGAATTCGGGGAGGCCCTGACATGTAGCTAGTATTTTCTCAGGCTTTTGGGAATGTCTGAGAAATGAGCCAGGCCTCCTGGTTGGCATGGTAACGCAAGTCCTACCAGGAACTCAAAGCCACGCTCGCCGGCTACTCTTGCTCCCCCGTGGAATAACTCCCACCCTGCTCTGTCTGTTCTCACGCTTGATGCCTTATTATCTCTAGTTTGTTTATCTATACTTCAGTAGCAGCTTTGCCACTGTTCCTTACACATGCTTCTCTTCCAATAAAGAAATTTATTGAAGATATCTGAGTTTGTGTTCTGTGTACATCACAACGCTGCAGGATAGCCTGCCACGGTATCTCATCCTCATCGTCACTGTTTTGGGGGAGAGATCCTCCCCACGCTCTCCGGTCCTCTGGGAGGAATTTGTTGCAGCCACAAAGATCTAGGCTGGCGACCACCTCCCAGAGGGCTTTCTCGGCTGTCGCCCCCAAATTGTGGAACAGCCTGCCGGATGAGATCCGCCTATTGACATCATTAGACAGGTTTAAAAAGGCTGTCAAGACGGTTCTCTTCAGGCAGGCTTTTCCGGAATAGCTAAACCCGGCCTCGGGAACCCCCTCTGGAGGTTGCTTCTGGACCTCCAAACTGATGCTGCTTGCTCGAAAGGGTTTTTAATAAATTGTATTATATATTGATTTTAATTTGTATTAATTTAATAATGTTTTAAGCGGGGGAGGGATTTTGAGTTGTTTTATACTGTGTACTATTTTATTGTTGTAAGCCGCCCCGATTGCTCACAGAGGGGCAGGATATAAATAAATTTTATTATTATTATTATTTTAGAGGGGGAGCGGGTGCCGGTCGCTTTGGTGCCGGCCCTTTCCCCTTTGCTCCTTTTCCTTTTTTCGGGGCCATTGTCGCAGTTGTCTGTGCGCTTATAATAATAATTATTATTATTATTATCAAGTCAAAAATACGGCCCAGAAGTGACACCAGATCCAATGGAAATTATTATTATTATTATTATTGGCAACACTACCAGCAGTTTGATTCAGCAATATGATTCAAAACAGCATAAACAGCAATATGGTTCCCTAGAAATATAATTCCCAACAGTGAACAATTTGAAAGAGTAACAGTATAATGGCTAATAGTAAAATGGCTGACTTATCACAATCCTGTTAGAACAACTATAAAATGGCCCCCAAACTGGCCAATCTCTGAGGGGACCCTGGTGGCCCGCCTGTGGAACTGCAGGCTATGCACAGTTAAAATGATTAATGATAGATAAAAAACAGGCTGCAAAACCAGGCCCCCTGGTGGCCTGCCAAAAAAGGCACTGCAGGCTATGATCATTAAATGAATGATGCTAGTAGACTGTTGAACAGGCCCCCTGGTGGCCTGCCAAAATGAAGCACAAACGTGCAAACCGCAGTTAATGTGGCCCCTTGGTGGCCCGCCAAACTAAACCACCAATTACAGCCCCTGCCAACAACAGTCTCCACAGCCTCGCTCCAAAGGACCAAAGGCAAATTGCCCCAGCAAAACGACTCCCAAACCTATCCTCCCTGTCCAGGCACCAATGATCAAGTCAGCCAAGTTTGGTCGCAGCCGTGACCACCCCATGTTTCCCAGGGGCGAAAACACCCCCCCTTCTGCTGAACACAGCCACGTTCAGATGCCTCCCAGGCCCGAGCCCCCCCCCCCGCACTCGCCCGCCCACCCGATTGCAGCCATGATTGATGTACTGAACAGGCCGAGCAGGGAGACCCCAGCACTCTCCAAACACCAGAGATGGCGACTGCTCCATCACTCGATGCCTCCCAGGCCCGAGCCCCCCCCGCGCTCGCCCGCCCGCCTGATCGCAGCCTCGTTCAATGCCAGCCAGGGGGGCAGATCAGCCCCCGACACTGAACAGGCCGAGCAGGGAGACCCCAGCGCTCTCCAAACCACAGAGGGGGTAAGCCCCCAAGAAGCCGGACTGCTCCGTCGCTCTGTGTCAATGCTGCAAAGAGAAGAGGCCGAGGAGAGGGGCGGGCTGCCCTTTTATCTTGGCCCCGCCCGTCTCCTCGCGTCGCCGGCACTTGCCGGCAACGCAATGAGTTCTCCCTCCTCCCTCCGGCAAATGAAGCTCCCCGGCCACAGGCTCCACGGGCGGCAAGGGGAGCCGCATAACTATTTCAACTCAAGTTGCAATGGAACATTCTGTAGTGTGGAAATATGGATTTGGCTGGAGGGTTCTTCCTTCCCCACTTCTTCTCTATAATGGGGCAAGCCACCCTCGGGTCTGATGCCAAGATGGGTTTTTCCAGATTTTCAATGACTGACTTTTTTGCTCAATGGCTCTCTTCCAGCCCCAGCCCCCCAAGCTCTGAGATTTATAGGGGAATGAAGCCAAGAGAAACCCCAAAGGCTATTCCCTCCCTAGCAACGAGTCTCATATAACCCTAGACGCAGTCTGACTTTACCCTTCATTGGAATAGTTTCCTGTGGGTACTTGCTGAACCCCAATTTGCCTCCAATTTCTACTTTACCATCCATAATGAAGAGCAAATTACTCAGCTATTTGTGACAACTTGAAGGCTCTGCTGTAAGTCCTCCAAAAAAAGTTGTTCCCTACAGCTGAAATATGCAGCCTATCACCCAAACATAATTCTGGATGTTAAGAAACAATGTCTGGATGTGGTAACAAAGCCTTGCCAAAGCCATTTTTTAAAAACTCCCTATGAACTTTCCACCAAGCCCTGTTGAGACTTCAAGGGTCTCCATCTCCCATTCAAATTCTCTGTGGCAACAGGGCTTACAATTCAGCACAATTTCAGGCCACCTTTTCCTAGTCTCTTAAATCAATGCTTTGTCCTTCAGCAAGCCCAGATTACTCCTTCCCAGATCCTTTAACAAAATTTGTGGTTTTGGTTCTTTCCATTCACCAAATGATGGTAGAAATAGGCCACCCAAATGCATATCCCACCTCTCTTGCCAATGCTCGGTGGCTAGGTCAAACAGCTCCACAACTGTCAACTTTTCACTTACAGATTCTTTCCTTGTTCTTTTGTCTTCTGTAGACCCAATCTCTCTAAATAAATAATGGAATACTTTAATACACTGCCCCTTCTTAGATCCAATGTTGGTGGCCAGAAGGAGATGATTGCTCAAGACAAAGGACTGATGCCCATATAGAAAGCACTAAATGGAGCAGGTGGATAAGGTCATAGACTGCCCATCGCACTCTGTAAGCTACCAAGGGGTTGGACTGGATGGCCCTCGTGGTCTCTTTCAACTCTACAATTCTATGATTCTATGAAATGTTTCAAATCCACCAGATGAAGATTGCAGTCCTGTAAATACACTTACTTCTGATTAGCTATAGATGTACAGATTTGCACTGTAAATTTACCACAATGGAATCTTTTGTGCAGACACAGCATATTTCCTTTTTCTTCAAATCTCACATTCTGCGCTCGGAGCAATATATTGCTCTCAGGCCTCTATACAAAACAAGAAATTATTTTTCCCACTCCAGCAGACACACACACACACACACACACACACTGTTCTTCCCACAACACAATTCTATTTTTTTTAAACTGCCTTTGATATTTTTTAACAATATTAATATCATAATAGTGGCATGGGCCTATTGGCTTAGCCTGTATTTTATAACTTAGGATCCAATTTTAGCTATGTTTCTCCCACAACTGTCACTATCCATTTCTGCTCCCATTTTTTCCCCTCAGTGGAAACCCTGTCATTGGACTATTGTTTGCTGGTGATAAGCAGCCTCTAGTATTATTATAATTTTACTAGAGCTTCTCAGCTGTCAACAACTTTTACCTCTTAAGTATTAAAAATTACGAAGGGGAGAAAAGGAAAGGATGGACTGATGGACAAGGGGATAATTTAACCCTTCCTTGGTTTCTTTAACTCTTCCATAAATGGGTTACTTCTTGTGGAGGTTTAAGAATAGGAAAAAATATGAAAACTGCTGAAAAGAGAATGTGTGTGTGCATTTGTGTTTCTAGGGATTGCTACACACACTGCCTTGAGGGAATGAAGAATGCCTTCACAATATGGCTTTTGGATTTTAATTTATATTGGTCTTGACTTGTGACATAGGCGGAGTAAACTAGGCTTGGAAGTCAGATCTCCCACTGACCCTTTCATACAGCACTTCTGCATAGATGTCAGTTCAAAAACTCCCAGGGACCACAGGGCTGCCAAACACTTTGAAAATGACTACCAATTTGGCCTAGTCTCTGTTGAATGCATGCCCAAGAGAGTGGGGCTGTTGGCAGTAATAAAGCATTTTCACCCAGAAAGATATTGCTTCCAGTCTTCTCCCCAAACCTTTTCACCTGCTTTATAGCAATGTGATTCATACACATACAATACCATCATTGAGTGAAAACTATTTTACACATGCAAATGACCACATGTGCAAAATCCCTAATGCTAATATTAAAAGCTTTTGGGTCCCCCACCTTTCTCCACTTTTTGCAGAACAACTTGCACATATGATTTTTTTTTTACAATCATGACCTTTCAAGGTTGCACCTAGGAAAACCAAAAGGATAGTGCTTGCACTGTTAATGTGAACTCCCAGAGTAGAAAGCGCTAACTTATGTTTCATTAGACTGTAATCAATTTTTCTTCCATTTCCATCTATTTCCCTCATGGCCTGTCAAGGTTAAGATAGAAAGAAACAAGGCTTTGTTGTGAAGGAGATCAAAGGGGGGAATCTGGTCTGAGGCTGGACTCAGTGTCCAAGTAAGCTCAGTTGCTGCAGTCCAGTGAGATTATTGACATGGAAGAGGGTTTCAGAAGCAAATTTTCTAATTGCAAAATAGGGTTACATAACATTAAACTACTTTATTATTAAGAAAGGACAGTGATGCTTTCAAAGCATAGCTACTAGCTCATTGCCAGGGACTTGGAAAGCTGTATTTATCAACACCAACATGCAGAAAAGAAGAAGAAGAAGAAGAAGAAGAAGAAGAAGAAGAAGAAGAAGAAGGTTTCCTTAGGACATTATACATTATAGCACTATAGTTCCACTTGAACTGCCATGGTTCTGTCCTATGGAATCCTGGGATTGGCAGTTTAGGGACAGGCATTTGGCATTTACAGCCAGAGCGTTCTATTGCCTCACCGACTACCAGCCCCAGGATTCCTGAGGATGAAACCATGGCAGTTATAGTGGAATAATAAGCATTACAATTTTGCACTATGAATGGGCTTGTCTAGATGGACAATTTACCCTACCTTGTTCCCATCCTAGGAGATTATCAGACGACTAAATTAATCAATTATAGTGGTGACAGGAGATTGCCAAAGGGCTTACTTTTCAGATGACATCATCCTCATCCCATTTTGCCGTCATCCTGTTTCTGTACTGCCCTTGTTTCTTCTTATTCACGGCTCAAGCTGTCAAGAGATCACCCGTTCCATTCCTGTCATGGAACGACAGGTGAGTGAAAAGGAGCCCCATTATGCTGGTGTGATGCCAGCAGCAGTGGGAAGTCCATGTCAAACACTTCTAGTTGAGATCAGGACATCCAGGTAAGTGATACCCTCCCCCCCCCCGGTTTACTTGCATTTTTTTAAACTGTTTTTGTGCTTGCTGTCACTTTTCAATCTTTCTTTTACTTTTTGTCTTTGAATTTCCTGTGTGCTTGTTCTCTCACAAGGATGGCCAGGAACTCAAACCATGCAGTGAATGGGGCTCTGTTTGAGCTCCATTCACTCCTGGGCTACCGGAGGGGGTGTGTGCAGTTTTTATCCCGCTATCATGGTAGGTCTGAATTTTTTTTACACTATTACAGGGATGGGGGGGTGGTAGCTAGATGGTGAGAGAGGGAAGCTATATTTGTTCCCCATCACAAAAAGTCCCTAGAGCCTGCATTCCTGATGATACAGGGATTTTGCCCTGTTGTGCCCCTGGGCAGAACTCACAAGCCCCGGGGCTAAGACAGAGTAAAGCCCAATAAGATATCTGTGTTTTTTTTAAACCCTGTTAAAATGTGGTCCAGTCAAAATAGAACAGATCAAGCCCTGCATAACCACAGGAGCTTCTTCTGGCATGCTAACCTGTCACTATATCTGCCAGGAAAGGGACCTTGCTGACCTGTTGGGGCCTTGCTCACCTACATGGATCTAAAGACTGGGACCTGGGTGGTGGCAGTGGTGGCTGCAGGGACAGACTGGTGTGTCCATCTGAACTTCCTCCAGTTCCAGGGAGGTAATGGCCCTGTGCTAGGATTTTTGTTTGTTTGTTTGTTTTAAAAGCACAACTTGCATTGAGTGAATTGTGGGATATTTTCTTACTCTAATGAAAACTGCAATATAGTGTGCCCCATGTTGATAGGATATGCATGCAGAATCAAATGCATTCTACTCAAAAAAGAAAAAAAAAGCCAGAAAAAAGATAACCAAGGGATAATAAAGGCAAATTAAAATCTGTTTTTTTAAAAAAAGTATGCACCTTGTAATACGGAGTATTTCCTGTCCCCAATGAGTCTGAGATCCCCACAATAAAAAAAGTTCCTGCACAAAATGGGGCTAACCTACTGATATTCAGAGCATATCACTTCTTCAATGCATCAAGGTTCCCTCCCCCCCTCCCCCCAAGTAAACCAGCAATAGTACTACAAGTGGTTGCATATTCTCACAGGTTGTATAAGTACACCTCTAGTGCAGCCAATGGTTCATCAAATACTAACACACAGCACTCTCTCACACTGTAGACTTGATGGATAGATGGTTAATTGTCCATTGCACAATGGGTAAGGACAAGGCCTTCATACATGCTGTAAACAGTAGGATCTAGCATAACTAAGGCTGTTGTTTATTTATACTACACTCAAAATGTATAGGATCTTGCCCATATTTCCTTTCTAGGATGCAAAACAACAACAACAACCAGAGAGTCTGGTACAAAATGAATTTTGAGCCCAATAATTTGTTTTGAGTACCAAAACTAAGTGGAACTCATAGACCTGGAGAGCAATATCCAGAATAATTGTCAATATTGGACTAACTGGATCAATGGTCTGACTCTGTGAAACATGTGAAAGTTGGTTCCTCATGTTCCCTTCATATACAAATTGACTCCTGCTTACTTCCTGCAATTTCATTTCCATAACATAATTCAGAAAAAGGGGGGTCATTTTGTTGCTGCTTATTTCTATTTCTATCCAGCCCTCTATGAAATAATAGATTCTGATGTGAAATAACAAATTCTGATAGGGCAAGAGGGACAGCAGGAATCCACATAATGGCAGCATACCAGGTTTTGTCTAGAAGAGGCAATACAATGTACATTTTTGAGAACATGTTCTGTTTACTGGTGCCAGAAGCATATCAGCAGCCCAAACCATTCCCGGGTGACCTCTGGCACCTTTGGAGCAGAAGGTGATACAGGGAGTACTCGACTCTGTAGTCCCTGCTATTTAAAATCTTACAGCAGGGCTTTTGGGAAGTCCCTTACCTTTAGAAGGTGAGAAGGTATGGGGAGGAACAGCCAGCCTCCAAGCAACAGGTTTTGCACTATATAGTCTATTTGAAAGAACTGGGCATGAGCCCATGGTCCATGTCCCTCCACTTGGTGGTATTATATTTTTTAGCAAAGTGGAGGGATTTGCAGATCCTTGTGCCATGTTCATGGTAAGGAGGACAGTGGAGGGGTGGAAATAGCTGGCAACACATAAGGCTGATAGTAGCAGGCCCATCATATTCCAGTTGCTTAGGAAGCTGGTGAGACAGCTGCTGGGATTTTTCATTCTGAGTTCAAGGCAGAGCTATTCAAAACAGCTTTTACTATAGCACTCTTCACAGCAATAAGGGTAGGTGAACCAATGTCCAAGTCCAAGACAGACATGTCTGATCAAGCCTTGATATCTCCTTCCAAGTGAACAGTGTTAAAATTAGGGTGAGGTCCTCCAAATGCAATCAAGTGGGTTGTGGGTCAGTTATTTGGCTTCAGGACCTAGAGGGAATGGGCTACTGTCATGTAAAAATCTTACACAGGATTATGGAGGCAGCCTCAGGGGTTCATTCCCCTCTTTTCCCACTTAAACAATTCCCCCCTGACATGGGTCCAGTTGATATTGGTTCTGGGATCAGCTTTGGAGCAATTGGAGCTTCCTGCATCTGAATAGGGAAGATATTAATTTAGAATAAGGGCAGCCATGGTGGTGCCAGAATGTAGTATTCCTGTGGGGGTGATCAACAGGTTAGGAAGGTGGAAAACCAGGGCATATTTGGGGTATATTCAGCCACAGTTGGGTACTAACATTTGGTAAGACTCTTTTTGTTCAACTGCAGAGCAGTATTGAGAGCAGGTGGGGTCTAGCAGTTGGATGGGAACAGCATCTGGGGCCCAAACGATATAGCAAGCCCTACCTGTCTGGAGAGATGCACTGTGGAGATTGCACTCAAAACCAAAACCTCATAATCCATAGTTTCCAGTGGCAATAGCATTTGGGAGACTGGACTTGTGGGACTGCAGATGTGTGGGATGTAGATGAGGGAGCAGTGCAGTGGGAAGGGGCTATCCTGGCCAGAGCAGATGCATAGGGTGCCAAGAACTTGTTAAGACTTTGGAGACTTGGTCTTAGAATTTTGGAGAAGGGATGCATCATGCCCCGGGTGGCAAAAGACCTTGGGGCCAGGTTGTTTTTGGTTGTAGCTATGGTGGGTTGGCAGGAGGCAGGCTCAGGGGGAGTGCCCTCCCCAGCACACTTTTTGTGGTGGTTAGCATGGATCAGGGACATCTACTATCAGTATCTTACTGGCATTGGTAACATAGAGTTTGTGGGGAGGTATGGATCTTGCCCAGCTTGTGGGGGGGGGACACCTCTTCTGCACCCTCTGGTGGCAGGGGGATCATGTAATAAATAATATAATAAATAATTAAATTTAAATTTCTATCCCACCCCTCTGCAACGCAATCGGGGCAGCTTACAATATAAAACTCCATAGACACAGTACCCTAGCCCACCCACCCCTTAAAATAATATTATTGGAAGGTAATGAGTCTAAAAATAAAATTGTATTAAAAAATTCCAGGATCTAGTCCTTTAAAAAACAACAAGAATTATTTCTTTAAAAGTTAAAAATCATTCAGTCACTTTTGACTTCATGCTTCATGCAGAGTGCGCTTAAGATGCAGATTTGTAAGCTCTATTATCATTTAAAAGTGTATTCAAGAGATCTGGGATCCTCCCAGTTAAATTAGACTCATTACAAAACAAAGGAGTCAGTTTTAAAATGCAAAACAAAGTTTACTGAAGGTATATCAATCTCAATCTACATACTAAAACAAACTTAAGAAAAGGTCCCTAACTAAAGGTATTGAGGTAATAAAAACTCACTCAGCCTACAGCCGTGGGCTGGGTTCCGATGCATCATGGCATGGTTACAGGAAAGCTTAAGATACATCCATTCTCATGGAGAGTCAGATTCAGAAGGGCCAGCTTATACAAAAGCAATAAAATTCAAATTAGGTCATGTGTTGAATGACCCAGCACTCCAGTTGGCTGGAAATGCCCAGTGAAATAAGAGAAAGGGAATTTTGGGAAAACAAATGCATGCAGGGAAAAACCCTAGACTTATCTAAGATTGTGAATGAGGTACACAAGATTGCTTTTACCTTACAATGATTATTTCCCCACATACTACAAATATTAAATTATAAAAGATTAAAAACATACAGTAATTAAATATATAAATTAGAAAGGAAAAAAATTAAACATACAATAGTTAAAAAATCTAATTGCAGCTCAGAAGGACAGCCAAGTCTTGGGCCGGGATAGTTATTCAGGAAAGGCCTGCCGGAAAAGATGCGAGATATCCCCTCATGTGGATCCTTTCCTTTCATCCCAATGGTTCTGGCATGGGTCCGGAGGGTCAGGCTCATTGATCAACCCACAGGACCCAATGGACCTGGACCCATGTGTGTGCCGACCCTAGCAACAGCTGTAAGCCCCAAAAGTTGTGGCCTACTTTTTCCATTTAATTTGTGCATGTTGGTATGTTACTTTATGCAGAGTGGACTTGCCCGTGGACATGCAAGTATCTCTTTCATTAGGCAAGATGGCATGCCATTGGAAACTTTGGAGGTCTAATAGTCCATTGAATCAGCAGGGTTGAAGCTGGTCTGCTTTGTCCTTGCTTCTTCTTTTCACCCTTTTTGTATGATGGTGCAAAGAGATATGATGAACTCTGGCAACAGCTACCCACAGGACACAAGCTTCAAAGAATAGCAGCTTTATTGTCAGGACTTAGTTGTGACCAGTAACATAGCAAAGATGACTCTGAGAGGGAGGAGGGGCAAGATGGCGACGGACTAACAACTTCTGAATTGTCCTCCCACTAACATCTGGCATTACCACCTATATATACCTCCAAAATGCCATCCAAAGGCAAGAAAAGAAATCGGACGAGCCCCTGTAACAATAATGACAATCAGGAACCCTCCAAAGCAGAAAAACAGATGAGGATTGACTCACTCTTCCCAGTGGCAGAGACAACACAGCCCGTGAGTAACAGATCTGTAACAACAGCTCCTTCTTTACTCCTTAAGCCATCACAGACACTTGAACTAAACAAAACAGCCTCCCCAATTCCTCAAAGTGTAAATATAAATTATGGGTCAGAGCAAGTTGATAACAAAGTTGATAACAAAGTCAAACTCCTGGAGCTTGGCAGCATTCCCTACAATAACAGCGCTCAGCTCTTTTATGATTTCTGCAAACTGTCCATAGAGGCATTGATTCTTATTTTGCAAAGATTAAACGGCATTACAAATAAGCTTTCCCAACAAGATTCAACCCATATGGTACACAGGGGGTTAAAAATGTAGCAGATTTGGAGGAAACGTGCCCTGCCAGGTCACAGGATGCAGTTAATCACGGCAGAGTGTTACAAAAAATCAGCTCCTGTTGCAAATACATCACAACAGTCACATGTGGAACGGACAGAAGTCAGTTGTGAGATATCTTTCCCAACTTTTAAACATGCACAGCAGAACAATTGATTTAAAAGACTGCCACTTCTTACCCAGCTCAAGAGCTACTAAGCGAATTTTTCTGATCTTTAGCCAGGCAAATATTCCTAACAGGCTGTTAACGGAAAAGAAATTTCCTCTGGAATGCACATTATATAGAAATTAACAGAGTTTTCAAGGATGAGATAGTCCGTGACCTCATCACAGGGAAAACAGCAACAATGACACCAAGAAGCAATAATTCTGCACACCAAGAGGGAGAACCTAAACACACCTTAAAGGAAGACGCTCAGGCTATAAATCAAGAAGTAATTAAACTGAGAGAAAAACTCACAGAAATTTGGGAACACACTCCCACAATACAGCTGATGAAAGATACCATCCTGAGTCAATCTAACAGGAATCCAGCCTCATTGAAATCAGCCCCCCCTCGCAGGAAACTGTCAGTGCATTTTTCTGATATTTATGACAGTGAAAGTGAAAGTGATGACTCTCTAGTTACAATCAAGGAAGCCTTGAAATCCCGAGTTGTAGCCAACACCCCTTCACAAATGCAATATACTGCAGATGTACCCCCATCTACAATTAAACCCCAGGGGACTCAAACATCCCTATGAAAACCTAGCTCAAGGGAAAAACAGTCTTCATTGCCACCTACCTCATCTCCTAAGCCAAAGAATGCCCCCCTCACTAAAGAGATGGGAATCTTGCTTGCTTGTGATCCTCATTTCACTTCACATGCTACATTGGTTCTTCCAATCTCCCTTCCAGAACAGGCAGGGCAGGAAGAACAGGAATATGATTCACTATCCCTTCATCCACAGAGGAGGACACAGCCACAGTCAACCCAGTCATTTAACCAACTGCCATCAGATGAATTACCCATTCAGCCTGTGCCCTGCAATGCGACTGCCTGACTTCCAACAGACCAGCACAAGGTTACCCTTATGACCTGGAACATTGCTGGGTGGCAGACGGCCCACAGAGATCCCTGTCCTAATGACTTCCTCACCCAATATGACATTATACTGATCTAGGAAACATGGACTAATAAGGATCTCTTACTAAATGGCTTTCACTCATTCTCAATTCCGGCAGAGCCAGGGAAAAAGCATGGAAGAGCTAGAGGCGTCCTGGGCGTCCTGGTCTCCACCACTCTACGTGCCATAACAAGGCCTCTTTCCACTTTTAAAACACATGCCATGGCAGTGCTGATTCAATTTAACCATTGCACTTTGCTGATAATAAATGCCTACATGCCTCCAATGAAGAAGAAATCCCAAATCAGAGGCCTGTGGGCTGAATTGGAATTATATACTGCTAATCTCATGTTGCAGAACCCAAATGCATTTGTAATTTTGGGGGGTGATTTGAATGCCAGACTGGGCCCCAACAATCATACCCTATATGCCCAGCACAAATGCCCTCCTCCTGATTTTGAAGATGATGGAACCCACCTCATCCGATGCTCAAAGGACAAGAAATCAAATTTTGCACGACTTTGTCTGGATCAAACAGCATTCAGGCTGAACCTTCAAATCCTAAATGGTGCCCTGAAAAATGACTGCCCAGCTGAGTTCACTTATCTCTCTGGGTCCAGAATGAGTGCCATTGATTACATAATCATTTCTAGGGACATTCTTCCCTATGCCAAGGAAATAGAAGTTATGCCCAGATTTGAAAGTGATCATTTTCCAATTCAGCTACATCTTAGCGACTTCACTCAGGAGACACACACCAGGGAGCACTATCATCTCTCTGTGACACCATCAGGAAGGACTTATCGCCGAGCTAAATGGACCCCCCCAACTAAACCAAACAATAAGTGAGGTATTGGCTTCAGACCAACTTCAGCATCTTAGGACTGCCCTGATATCAGCTGAGTCCCCTGATGAAATCTTGGAAAATTACAATACAATTACCCAAGCTCTACACCAATATCTAATCTGTCAAAATAGCGCACATCAGCGGAAACAACACCACCACCACTCCAAACCATGGTTTGACAACGAATGTGTTAATGCTAAAAAAGCCCTCAGTGATATTTATCAGGGTTACCTATCTAATAACATCCCAGATGCTGCACCAATGCTGCTTCAGCAGAAAAGAGACTACAAAAAGTTGCTGAGGAACAAGAAAAAAGAAGCCATGAAGAATGACTGGACACAACTTATCCAGGCAGCCAGATCCAACAACACAGCTCTATTCTGGCATATTACATCAAGTTCCCAGAGAAATGGGCCAGCTACAGTGGATTGTCACATCCCTCCAGGGATATGGGAGGATCACTTTCAAGCACTTTATGAAGACAACTACATTGAAAAGGGATGCTCTAGCCAAAATATAGAAAATATCCAAGGGTGGCCACCAGTGACAGCAACAGCGATCAAGAACCTTGTAGCCCAGCTGAGAATGGGGAAGGCTCCAGGAGAAGACTTAATACCTGCAGAAACCATTAAAAACAACCTTGAATTTTGGGCCCCTATCCTGGCCTCACTTTTCACCTGTATCGACCAAGGATTGGGTTCTTGCAATCATCGCCCTATATATAAAAAAGGAAGCAAGGATGATCCTGTCAACTACAGACCAATTAGTCTCCTCAGTACAATCAGCAAACTCTATGCAAGACACTTACAGTGGAAATTTCAGACCTGGTTGGAACAAGAAAACATACTTGCAGAAGAACAAGCTGGCTTTAGGGAAGGCCGCTCCACCATAGATCAGTGCCTTGTACTCCACCACCTTATTGAAAAATACTCCACCTGCAGCACAGTTTCTCTCTATGCTGCCTTCATAGTCTTTAAAGCAGCTTTTGACTCTGTATCCCGAACCAAACTGTGGAAAAAACTGGAGGCTTCTTCGATCGACCGACGTTTACTCCATCTAATTCGTATGCTGCATGAAGGGACCTCATTAAAAGTAAGGTGTAACCCCCAGGGACATCTCACCAATGACATTGTCACTGAGAAGGGTGTCAAGCAAGGTTGCAATCTAGCTCCACTCCTGTTTAACTTCTACATCAATGATTTGGTGGATCACCTCAACAACACTAACTTCCACCCCCCAAAATTAAAGGGAATGCATATTTCAACGCTGCTTTATGCGGATGATGCAGCAGTACTTTCAAGAACTCCCATTGGACTAAAAAGAGCCCTAAGAGCACTAACACAATATTGCAGAGTGGAACAGCTAGAACTCAACTATCAAAAAACTAAAATCATGGCATTCGCTAAAAGGCCTAAGAACTACAACTGGAATATAGATGGCCACAAGATTGAGCAGGTCTCTTGCTTCAAATACCTGTGGGTAATTTTTCAAGCCACTGGTAGTAGGAAAGCGCATGGGGAATATGCTGCTTGCAATGCGCAGAGGAGTACAACAACCATTCTCAAATTTCTTAAGACAAGAGGAGGCCACTATTTACCTGCAGCGCTCAAACTCTTTGAAGCCAAACCAGTAGCACAACTGCTTTATGGATCCCATAAGGGTTGGGGACCCTTCCCCAACCCTGCTCCATTAGAACTTGTCCAATCCAAATTCTTAAGATCAGCTTTCCAAAGTCCAAAATATGTCTCTAACGCATCTCTGAGACTGGAGTCAGGATTTATGAAAATGGAGGCCAGAGTGTGGGTGACCATACTCAACTACTATCCCTCTTTCCCACTGGCCTTGCTCCACTAACCTTAAGTGATGATTTCCAATCCAGCTGGAAACAGACAGTGATGACTATAATTTCAATGCTGGGCCTTTCTCCAGATCTTCTGCTAAGCCTGGGATATGATAGGGTGAAAGCTACTATCAAACAATGGGTAGCAGATATAGAGCGACAACTGGATCTAGCCAGTACTCCAACCTTCATTGCTAGTGACTCCAATAGATATCTGGCCTCTCCTTTGGCATACTTAGCAACACTTGAAATACCTAAACATCGAAGGGCCTTTACTCTTGCACAGTGTCGTGCCCTCCCTTCAGCTGTCCTTGAAGGCCGATACAAGAAGATCCCCTTCTCAGACAGACTGTACCCCTGCAACTCAGGCCAAATAGAAACAACAGAACATGTATTACTCCAGTGCTCATACTACAGGTACATACGTCTCAGACTTATTTCACCCCTGTTGCATAAATATCAAGAGCACACTGGACAGTTCTACATAAACTTGTTGCTTTCAGACACCAACCCAGGAACAACTTAAAATGTTGCCAGATTCTGCGCAGCTGCAGTTAAAATTCGACAGACAATATCCTCAGCAATGTCCTCAGCAGTAGAATAGTGTCAACCTAGTCTTGTTATACTGGAGCTAACATTTTAAATACTGCTTTTAGCCTGTTTTTATCCTGTGTTTTTACCTTTATTCTGTATCCCCTTTTTACCTGTGCTGGTCTATGACCGTAATAAAGATTCTATTCTATTCTATTCTATTCTAAGACTCTGAGAGGCTTGGCACCAAAACCTCCTTGTTAATACAGAATGCAAGTTTCATTTCTAACTAGCACCTGGCTAATGGCTGTTATCAAATCAGATCAAATCAAAGCAATCCTCCCTAAAGTTTCACATAGAACAACATTGGGGTAGCCTTACACCAACACATATCAACCCTCCTCCCATCAGGCTCCTTTCATGTCAGGTCACTGGTGCAGATGCCAAGAGAGGCCTACTTATGCTAACTAAGCCACATAACTACATAACCCATAGTCTAAGGCACCAGAACATGACAGATATATACATTGCTAGTAAATGTTCTGAGAATGGGCATTTTCCAATAAATGATCTGCGAATTCCCAACCCAGACATATCTGAAGGTAGATTCAAAATAGGTATGTATACAGGTAGTAGTATACAGATGTAATAATGGTTTTATGTAAAGTTATATTGTGTATCGTATTATGTATGTGTTATTATTTAATTAATTTAATTTTTATACCCTGCTCTTCAGCCACAAAGGCTATCAGTGCAGCTTACCATTTTCCTTGGTTTTTTCTGGGCTGTGAGGCTGTGTTTTGGAAGAGTTTACTTCTGACATTTCACCTGCATTTGTGGCTGGCATCTTCCGAGAAAGATGCCAGCCACAGATGCAGACAAAACGTCAGAAGTAAACTCTTCCAGAACACAGAAAATACCCAAGGAAAATCTATGGATGCTGGCCTTCGACTTCACACTGCTTACAATTTGTTTTAAGCGATAGCAATTTACACATCTTCACTGCATTAAGCAGTTTCCAATGTGTGTTAACCAATTGACCTCACAAGCTGGGGACTAATTGTACTGACCTACAAAAGGATGGAAGATTGAGTGAACCTCGGAGCCCTCTGGAATCAAACTTGCAATGTGGTGACTTGCAGTACTGGCATTTAACCACTGCACCACCAGGGCTCCCTTATGTATTTAAGGGCAAAAAGGAAGGCAAGAGGTATGCAGAACAAAACATATGAGGAAAGGTTTCAGGAGTTGGGCATGTTCAGCCTCATGAAGAGAAGACTGGGGATGTGTTTGAAATGATTGCATTTTTTAAATATCTAAAGGGTTGTCACAGAGAGTGGCTGCAGGTTTGTTGTACTAGATGGTAGGATACGGTCTAATGGTTTTAAGTTACAGGAGAGTAGGATTCAATTGGAACACTGGAAGAAACGTCTTGACAGCAAGAGTGGTTTGGCAATGGAACCAATTGTCAAGATAGGTGATGAGGTCTCTTTCTCTGGACATCTTTAAAAAGAGGCTGGACAATTACCTGCCAGGGATGCTTTAGCTGAAGTTCCTGCACTGAGGAGGATTCAATGGCCTATAGGACCCTTTTCAACTCTATGCTATATTATGTATTCATGTTTTGTCCTTTCATGATTTTACATAGCCCCTGAAGAAGGTCTTAAGATTTTGCACAGGGTGAAATACGTTTGGCTTTTTCTACTAATAATACAACCATCCTTTGAGGTTCTTGAGACATGTCTTCAGTTTCTACTGTGGATTTTATTGGTTATTTTCCATTTTCTGCTTCTTTTGCATAGAGATATATTTACCATCATTGTTGTTGTCTTTATCATAATCATTTATTTATATAGCATTGTCAAAGTACATGGCCCTTTACAGGTAAAACAACTGAAAACAGCGGATCCTGCCAAGGACATGCAATCTAAAATATATTTGTGTGTATATATATACACACACACAGAGAGAGAAGGAAGGAACAATAAATATAAAACTATACAATATAATTGTAAAACAAATTATCCAGATTACAAAAAATATAAAATAATATAGAGCAAACTGGCTAATACGTGTAATCAAAATATACACGATTATAAAACAATTTTCACTTAAAATTCCAAAAGTTTTGGAAAACAAGAAAGTCTTTGATGGTAAAGCTGAAAATAAGCAATCTATTTAAATTCCTCTTACAAACTCTCGAGCTGTAAATCTGTTTTTCTTGAGTGGAGGCTGCAGAGAGAAGACCGGGGAAGGAGGGAAGTAAGAAGGAAATCCCGGCATATGGAGATTGGAGAATAGATGGAATGGAGTAACAAGCAGTGAGAAGCAGTGAGAAGACTTAATACAACAAGGCTAGA
Source organism: Gambelia wislizenii (assembly GCA_030847615.1). Lineage (NCBI taxonomy): Eukaryota > Metazoa > Chordata > Lepidosauria > Squamata > Crotaphytidae > Gambelia > Gambelia wislizenii. The sequence continues at coordinate 17,768,164 of JAUMIR010000009.1, read as the reverse complement.
GGCGAGTGGGTAATAAAACAACTGAAGGACAGATAGGGTGTTGAAAATAAGAAACAAGCAGAAACAGAGCCTAATAGAGCACAACAGAAAAGAAAAGAACACTTGGAAAAATAAAGAAACAAAGGAATAGACAAAAAGAAAGAAGGGAAGCAACCACATTGTAAAATGTGGGCTAGACAAGTTAACTGTTAAATGGATTTGTAATTGGTTGACCGGCCGAACCCAAAGGGTGCTCAGCAGTGGCTCCTTTTCGTCTTGGAAAGATGTAACCAGTGGGGTGCCACAGGGTTCTGTCCTGGGCCCAGTGCTACTCAACATCTTTATCAATGACTTGGATGAGGGAATTAGGGGCATACTTATTAAATTTGCAGATGACACCAAATTGGGAGGAGTAGCTAATATCCTAGAGGACAGGATCAAAATTCAGAATGACCTGGATAGACTGGAGAGCTGGGCCAAAGCTAACAAAATGAAATTCAATACGGAGAAATGTAAAGTACTGCACTTAGGGCGGAAAAATGAAACGCATAAATATAGGATGGGAGACACCTGGCTGAATGAGACTACGTGCGAAAGGGATCTAGGAGTCCTAGTAGACCACAAGTTGAACATGAGCCAACAGTGTGATGCGGCAGCTAAAAAGGCCAATGCGATTTTGGGCTGTATCAATAGAAGTATAGTGTCTAGATCAAGGGAAGTAATAGTGCCACTCTATTCTGCCTTGGTCAGACCTCACTTAGAATACTGTGTCCAGTTCTGGGCACCACAATTCAGAAAGGATATTGACAAATTGGAGCGTGTCCAGAGAAGGGCAACTAAAATGGTGAAAGGTCTGGAAATGATGCCTTATGAGGAGAGACTTAGGGAGCTGGGTATGTTTAGCCTGGAAAAAAGACGGTTAAGAGGCGATATGATAGCCCTGTTTAAGTATTTGAAGGGATGTCACGCTGAGGATGGAGCAAGCTTGTTTTCTGCTGTTCCAGAGATTGGAACACGGAGCAATGGGTGCAAGCTCCAGGAACAGAGATTCCACCTCAACATGAGGAGGAACTTTTTGACAGTAAGAGCTGTTCGGCAGTGGAACACACTCCCTCGGAGCATGGTGGGGTCTCCTTCCTTGGAGGTCTTTAAACAGAGGCTGTGTGGCCATCTGTCGGGGATGCTTTGATCAAGATTTCCTGCATGGCAGGGGGGTTGGACTGGATGGCCCTCATGGTCTCTTCCAACTCTGCAATTCTATGATTCTATGAAGGCAGTGAATTTGGGGCGCGGCTGAGAGAGACGCGACTGACAAAAGAAAAGAGGAAAGCTTGGGCAAGAAAAAAGAAAAGAAAAAGGGAGGCAGTAGAAGACATCAAATAGAACTGAATACATTGTGAGTAAAAAGAACATATAATAGATTGTAAGAAACAGAGAGCATTAGAAATACAGGAAATATAGGAGGAATAAATTAGCTAATAAATGAATTATCCAATATACAGTTACTGTTAAATGAACTATTGAACAGACTTTTTCAGAACACTAATTAAGAGAAGGATTGTTGGTAAGATATATACTATACATATACATATGTATTATATATATTATACATATATATATATTATATAAGATTGTTCTAATGAGAAATTAATGAATTGTTAATTGTGTTTAAATTGAGAGATTAATGAATTGTTAATTGTGGTTGCTAAGAATTGATGAATTAAGTTTAATATTGGAATTAATTGATGAATTTACTTTATTATTATTGGAATTTACAAAGTAATTCAGAGAGTAAAAGTTTATTTTGTGTTATATGTGATTGTAAGAAATATAGAATATAAGATTAATGAACCAAATGAATTAGATAGAAGAATGTATTAAGATATTTGAATTAATTGAAATGTATGCTTGGAGTAATTGATTTAATCTGCCAGTTAAGAGGGAAATTAAATAATTGTGGTGACATGACATTAATTCACTACTGAGGAATAGGGAAATTGATGAACTGTGGGTATTGAAATTGATATTGATATTGAGGAATTGATGAAAGGTGGACATAAAATATTTAAGAGATTATAAAGGAATACAAGGGAAGCAAAAATTCAAAAGTGGAAAATTATATATGAAGATCTAAAGGGGAAAAAAGGTGGGGTGATAGTATATAAAGCTTATAAAGGATAAGAGCAAATAAGATATTTGTGTGATAGGAAATATATATTGTTTGGAATACTGGGGTTAATATGCCAATAACAAGGAAGGCAATGGCACAAACAAAAACACAAATGCCAGCAGGGAGGAGATCATCAATAGAATTGGCAACAAAAATTGGAGACACAAGCCAATTGTTACTGCAAGAATTTAAAAAACTAAGAGTTGATTTGAAAAATCAAATGAAAGAGTTGAAAGAGGAAATAAGAGAGGATATTCAAAGTCAATTAGATAAGTTTGGGAAGCAATTAGAAACAGTCTCTAAAGATATCACAAAATTAAATAATGAAATGCAAGAACTTCAAATGAAAGAGAATAACTTGGAAAAAAGAACTAAATCATTAGAAATTAAAGCAGAACAGGAAAATAAACAAAAGGTATACCAAGAGATAAAGAACAGAGCAAAATCTATAAAAATCAGGGGTCTGCCGGAAAAAAAAGGAGAAGACTTAGCAGTAAGGGTGATCCCAGACTTAGTGGATTTTATAGGTTGGAACCCAGAACAGTTAGATATAGAGACAGATAAACTGTTCAGAGTAGAATCCTGAATAGCGGAAAAAAATAAACTCCCACGGGACATAGTAGTGTATTTCATAAGGGAAAGAGTCAAGGACCTGGTAATTCAACAGGGATATAAAAAAATTGGTTATAGAGGAGCAAGAAGTTAAGATCTTTAAGGATATCCCACCCCAAATCTTAAAAAGAAGAGAAGAATACAATTTCCTAACACAGATATTAAGGAAAAACCAAATAATATATAAATGGAACAAAATAGGAGTCACAGTTACATACAATAACAAAACATAGCAGATAAACACAATAAATAAGGCAAAAGACTTTATATCAAGGTTGCAGGAAGACAATAAAAGGAAAGATAAAGAAATAAAGGGAAAAAAAGATTATGAGAAGGGAGATAAAGCGATATTAGAGTCAGAAAATGCCTCGAGGAGGGCTAAGGATACAGAAGAAGAAAACAAGGTAATAGAACAGAGAAAGAAGGAAAAGAAAGAAAGAGGAGAAGGAATGAAAAAACATAAAATAGGAGAGAGACTAAACTCAGAGAGAAGTGAGGAAGGAAACCAAAGTCAAACAGAAATAGAAGAGGAGGAAAGAGAGAGTGAAGGAGAAGAAGTAGAAGTAGAAGAAGAAGAAGAAGAAAGAGAAAAAGGGGAGGAATCAGAGGAAGAACTATTAGGCGCAACAGGAGGACAATAAAGTAGGAAATAGGTAAGATAAAGGGAAAAGGTAAAATAGAAAAATTAAGAATGTCGAGGAAAATAATAACCTGAAATGTAAGAGGATTGAACAATCCCCAGAAGAGGTGGATGGTATTCCACTACTTGATGAAGTTAAAACCTGACATTACTTGTATACAGGAAACTCACATTAGAGAGTCAGATAAGAGATTTTTGAAGAACAGTAAATTAGGAGTAGTATATGCTATGAAATATGACAAAAAGAAAAGAGGGGTAGCTATTTATGTAAACCCAAAATATGAATCTAAAGAAGTATTCAATGATGAAAGAGGTTTTTGTATAGGAATAGAGATTGGCCTACAAGAAAAAAGAACCTTGATGGTAGGTATTTACGCACCACAGAATAATAAACGAAGGTTCTTTCAAGAACTATTTCAAATGATCTCAGAACTTGATTATGAAAACTTAATTCTGGCAGGGGACTGGAATGGAGTCATGGATCCAGAAATAGACAAATCAATAAAGACAGGAGCAAAAATAAGTAAACAGAAAAAGAAGGGAAAATTGCCAAACATAGTTATGGAAATGTTAGATCAATGGGCATTGACAGATGTACAGATAAACAGATGTATTCATAAACAAGAAAGAGATTATACTTTCTTCTTGGAGCACTTCAAAACCTGGTCAAGGTTGGATATGGTTATGGTATCTAAGGAAATGCAAAAAGCAATAAAGAATATTGAAATAAAACAGAAAGTTATTTCCGACCATTGTCCAGTAGTATTAGAAATAAGGACTAATAATAAACAATACCATTGGAAATTGAAAGATATAATGTTAAAGAAAGAGGGAAATTAAAAAAAATAATAAAGTAATAATGCTGAAATATTACTTTAAAGAAAATATGGGAGGAGAGACAACAATGGACATGGTGTGGGATTCTGGGAAAGCGGTAGTCAGAGGCTACCTAATACAACAAGAAATACAAAATAATAAAAGGAAGAAAAAGAAGGAGAGGGAAATATTAGAGGAAATAAGGGGGAAAGAAAAAGAATTGAAATTAAAACCAAGAGATGAAAAGGTTAAAAGAAAACTAGAAATTTGAAAAAGCAACAAGAGTTTGAAATGACAACGGAAATAGCAGTTAAATTAAAATATGTAAAGCAAAATTATTTTGAACATGCCAATAAACCGGGTAAGTGTTTTGCATATAGATTGAGAAAAGAAACTAATAACAGAAATAAGCAAAGATAAAAGGAAATATTATAAAAAGCAGAAAGATATAATGAAAACATTTCATGAATATTTTACAGAACTTTTTGTTAAACAATACATGACGGAAGACCAACTAATCAGAATAGATAAATATTTAAAAGAAGAAAACTTACCAGAAATAACAGAGGGACAAAGGCTAGATCTAAATAAACAGATAACAAAGATGGAAATAAGGGACACTATTAGAAAAATGAAGAGCGGAAAAGCACCAGGGCCAGATGGCTTCTCTGTATTGTATTATAAAACGTTCGAAGAAGAGTTAATAGATCCGCTCTTCAAACTATTTAACAGCATAAATCAAGGAAATTACCCTAATACGTGGAGAAATGCGGATATAGTGCTGATTCCAAAAGAAGGGAGAGACCCGAAGCTGACAACAAATTACAGACCAATTTCACTGCTCAATATAGATTATAAAATCTTTGCAAATATATTGGCAGAAAGAATTAAAAAGATTTTAGTGAATTGGATTTTTGAAAATCAAAACGGGTTTCTCCCGAACAGACATATTAAAGATAATTTAAGAACATTATTAAACTTGGTTGAATTTTACGAAAAGCATAACTAACTTATCAATGACTTAGATGAGGGAATTAGGGGCATACTTATCAAATTTGCAGATGACACCAAATTGGGAGGAGTAGCTAATACCCTAGAGGACAGGATCAAAATTCAGAATGACCTGGATAGACTGGAGAGCTGGGCCAAAGCTAACAAAATGAAATTCAATACGGAGAAATGTAAAGTACTGCATTTAGGGCGGAAAAATGAAATGCATAGATATAGGATGGGAGAGACCTGGCTGAATGAGACTACGTGCGAAAGGGATCTAGGAGTCCTAGTAGACCACAAGTTGAACATGAGCCAACAGGGTGATGCGGCAGCTAAAAAGGCCAATGCAATTTTGGGCTGCATCAATAGAAGTATAGTGTCTAGATCAAGGGAAGTAATAGTGCCACTCTATTCTGCCTTGGTCAGACCTCACTTAGAATACTGTGTCCAGTTCTGGGCACCACAATTCAGAAAGGATATTGACAAATTGGAGCGTGTCCAGAGAAGGGCAACTAAAATGGTGAAAGGTCTGGAAACAATGCCTTATGAGGAGAGACTTAGGGAGCTGGGTATGTTTAGCCTGGAAAAAAGATGGTTTAGAGGCGATATGATAGCCCTGTTTAAGTATTTGAAGGGATGTCACGCTGAGGATGGAGCAGGCTTGTTTTCTGCTGCTCCAGAGACTGGAACACGGAGCAATGGGTGCAAGCTCCAGGAACAGAGATTCCACCTCAACATGAGGAGGAACTTTTTGACAGTAAGAGCTGTTCGGCAGTGGAACGCACTCCCTCGGAGCGTGGTGGGGTCTCCTTCCTTGGAGGTCTTTAAACAGAGGCTGGATGGCCATCTGTCGGGGATGCTTTGATTGTGATTTCCTGCGTGGCAGGGGGGTTGGACTGGATGGCCCTCGTGGTCTCTTCCAACTCTGCAATTCTATGATTCTATGATTCTAAAGGAAATTAGCAATGATTTTCATTGACGCCGAAAAGGCGTTCGATAATTTGAATTGGGAATTTATGGTTAAAGTACTAAAAGTTATAAATGTAGGAGAGAGGTATTTGGATTGGATAACCAAGATATATAATAAACAAGAAGTGCAGATTATAGTGAATGGGGAACGGACAAGAACGTGCAAAATCGAAAGAGGTACAAGGCAGGGATGTCCCTTGTCCCCATTGCTATTTATAATGGTCATCAAAATATTAAACAGAAAAGTAAGATTGAACCAACAAATCAAAGGAGTCAGATGGCAGGGCCAAGTATATAAGTACAAGGCCTTTGCCGATGACCTAGTTTTCTTTCTGGATGATCCAGTGAGTGACGCAAGAAAATTGATAGAAATAATTGAGCAGTTTGGAGACCTAGCCGGTTTAAAAATTAACAAAGATAAGACAGCAATGTTAACAATGAATCTAACAAAACAGGAAAAAAAATGATTTAATGGAAATCACGAAATTTAAGATAGAAGAGAAAAGCAAATATCTTGGAATCATAATAACAAGGAAAAACTCAGATTTGTTCGAGAATAATTATGGTAAAACATGGAAACAAATTAAAAAAAATTTAAGGAAATGGGACAAACTAGACCTTTCTCTATTGGGTAGAATAGCGATACCTCTCCATTGACGCCTCCTTGTCGTGGGAGAGAGGCTTGCGTACCCTAATGATGTTTTGAGCTATGCTGGCGGTGGCATAATAGCCACTGGTAGGGTCTCCCATGCCAACAGGTCAAAACCGAAGGGTCTGACAAAGAGCATCAAAGGGCAGGATGGGCTCTCTAGCCTTGTGGCAACCGTCCTAGGAGAAGGAAAACTCTAATCCCAAACCCGGGCAGATGGTGATCGTCCAACCCTGTAAGGTAAACCATCTAAGAGAAGGAAACTCTAATCAAACCTACAGCCCGAGGACCTCGCTGCCACGTCCATGCTTGCAAGGCCACGGCAGATGAATCTCTGATTTAAAGGGTGAGGACAGTTCTGTGCACGCTGCGCTCCACCAGAAAAATCCATTGCACAGGCTCGAAGGACAAATCCAGTTCCAAAAAAGCCCTGTAGCGACAGGTGAGGGACGAAACCGGCAGGTGCAAAGATGCACTGGAAGCCGCAGCCCCAACCCTGCATGCAGGCGGTTCAGGACATTGGTCGCTCGAGGCTGACCCGGGAGATGACAATCTTGTTCAGCAGCATCCTGAACGACCAAGCAGCCTTATTTAAGGAGAGCACTGCTTGCTCCATATGGAGAGGGGCCTAGAAAAGGTGGCCTAATGAAAGCTCATCCCGAACTACCTGGTTGGCTAGCCGCGGCCAACGGGAATCTTCTGATGCGGTCAAACCAAGGCAAAGAAACAAAGGCGCACACCGGCCTCCAAAGGTGTAAATAAACTGATGCTTGCATGCTAGAACATCAGAACCATGCAAGACTCTGAAGATAGTGGACGGTCTGAGCATCGTTCTGCCCTAATAGCCCATGAACTATCACGGCTTAATATTGACATCTCTGCTCTTAGTGAAGTTCGCTTCCATGAGGAAGGCAGCCTTAAAGAACATGGCGCCGGCTACACATTTTACTGGTCTGGCAAACCCAAAACCGAAAAACATCTTTCAGGAGTAGGCTTTATGATTAAAAACTCCATTGCCTCCAAACTCGAAACCTTGCCAACAGGACAATCTGATTGAATTATTTCCTTACGCCTCCCACATGTTGTTCTCTTTAGTATATATGCCCCAACTATGCAAGCCGACCCTGTAGAGAAAGACAAATTCTACACAGACCTATGCCAACTCATACAAAAAGTCCCTGTAGAAGATAAAATTATTATCCTTGGTGACTTCAATGCCAGAGTAGGATAGAACTCCGAAGCCTGGAAAGGTGTCTTAGGCAAGCATGGTGTTGGAAATTACAAAGATAACGGATGCCTCCTGCTAGAGTTCTGTGCAGAACAACAGCTGACTATTACAAACAATCTTTCAGCAGAAAGATAGCTTGAAGACAACCTGGATGCATCCCCGATACAAACATTGGCACCTCATTGACTATTTTCTAGTCCGTCAGAGAGACATTCGTGATGTCCGTCATACCCGAGTGATGCCCAGTGCAGAATGCGAAACAGATCATCGCCTTGTCAGATGTAAACTAAATCTTCATCTCAAGTTCAAACCTAAGAGGGGTGGCATCTTAAAGAAGAGACTCCAAGTCAACAATTTTCAACAAGCTACCATGAGAGACAACTTCCAGGCAAATCTACAAATGAAACTTGAAGACCATCCTACAGATCCTTCTCCTACAGTGCTTTGCAACATATCAAAACCAGTATCCTCCAGTCTGCAGAAGAATCCCTCAGGTTTTCCCACAAGAAAAATCAAGACTGGTTTGATGAAAACAACCAAGAGATCCAGGAGCTGTTGGCAAAGAAGAGAGCTGCTCACCAGGCATACCTCGCCCAGCCAACCTGGCATGTAAGAAAAGCAGCTTTCCGCCTCACATGTAGTAAACTACAACAAAAACTCCGAGACATGCAGAACAAGTGGTGGATCAATATAGCAGAAAAGACACAATGCTGTGCAGATCTGGGTGATCATAGAGGATTTTATGAAGCTCTTAAAGCAGTGTTTGGACCTACTTATCAGGTCCAAAGCTCCTTATACAGTACAGATGGTCAAACATTAATTACTGATAAAGCCTCCATCCTGAATCGTTGGGCTGAACATTTTCAAAGTCTCTTTAGCGCCAACCGAGTAGTCCAAGGCTCAGCTATCCAACATATGATACAAAAACCAATGAAAAATGAATTGGACATAGCTCCCACTTTGGAAGAGACCCTTAAGGCCATACAGCAGATGTAAAACGGCAAGGCAGCTGGGATTGATGGAATCCCACCTGAAGTTTGGAAACACGGAGGTCATGCACTCCACAAAAAATTCCACGAATTCCTTGTGAATTGCTGGGAAAAAGGGGAACTGCCATCAGACCTTCGAGATGCAGTCATCATCACCCTGTACAAGAAAAAAGGAGCAAAATCCGACTGCTCAAACTATCGAGGCATAACACTGCTCTCTATTGCTGGAAAAATCCTTGCAAGGATACTCCTGAACAGATTAGTTCCTGCCAATGTGGCTTCAGAGCCAATAGGAGTACTACAGACATGGTATTTGCCCTTAGGCAACTGCAAGAAAAATGTAGTGAGCAGAACAAGGGTCTCTATGTTACATTTGTCAACCTCACCAAAGCCTTCGACACTGTAAGTAGAAAAGGTCTGTGGCAGATCCTGGAAAGACTAGGATGTCCCCCCAAATTCCTTAAAATGATTATCTTGCTACACGAGGGCCAGCGTGGACAAGTCAGATATGGCGATGCTCTTTCAGAGCCCTTTCTAATAACTAATGGAGTGTAGCAAGGTTTTGTTCTTGCACCAACTTTATTTACAATCTTCTTTAGCACGATGCTCCAAAGGGCTATGGCAGAGCTTGAAGAAGACGACGGCATCTATATATGTTACCGTACTAATGGTAGCTTGTTTAACTTAAGCCGCCTGAGGGCTCACACTAAGACTCTAAACTATCTAGTCCGTGAGCTGCTCTTCGCCAATGATGCTGCCCTTGTGGCCCACACAGAAGCAGCTCTGCAGGACCTAACGTCCTGCTTTTCAACAGCTGCAGAGCTGTTTGGGCTAGAAGTGAACCTGAAGAAAACAGAAGTTCTTTACCAGCCTGCACCACAGGACGAACACCACCATCGCCACATTCCCGTCGGCAAATCTGTGCTCAAGTCCGTTCAGCAGTTCACCTACCTGGGAAGCATCATCTCTTCAGATGCCAAGATTGATAAAGAGATTGATCACAGATTAGCAAAGGCATATAGTGCATTTGGAAGACTTCACAAAAGAGTCTGGAGCAATAAACACCTTAGGCGAAACACAAAAATCAGTGTGTATAGAGCCATTGTACTGTCTATCCTCCTTTATGGATCTGAAACATGGGTCACCTATCACCACCACCTACGACTCCTCAAGCACTTTCATCAGCGCTGTCTACGCACAATCCTAAATATATACAGGACTGACTATGTGACGAATGTTGCTGTCCTTGAGCAAGCAGGGATCACCAGTATTGAGGCCATGATATTGAGAACGCAGCTGCGCTGGGCAGGGCACATTTCTAGGATGGAGGACCATCGCCTCCCAAAAATACTACTCTACGGTGAACTCACCACGGGTCAGCGTAAGAGGGGCACTCCAAAAAAGCGATACAAAGACTCCCTGAAACAACATCTCAGGCTTGGCCAAATTGATCACCAACAGTGGTCCGCCCTGGCCTCACATCAGGAGGCATGGGGACGCACTATCCACAATGCTGCAGCCTTATTTGAGAACTCACGCCGAACAAGTCTTGAAGAGAAACGACAACGTAGAAAGAATCACAACCCAAAAACATCACCCAAGGAGACCTTCTGCTGTGCCTTTTGCAACCGGACTTGTTTATCTCGGATTGGCCTTTTTAGTCATCAGCGCGCTTGTAGAAAGCGCGGGATGAGTCCTTCCTGAATCTTCGTTTGTGAAGAAAAGCCAGAGAGAGGGGGAGAGAATAGCTACAGTAAAAATGAACATATCGCCCAAGATGATGTACCTGTTTCAAAATATACCAATTTTGAGAAATGATGATGTATTTAAATCATGGAATAAAGATATAATGAAATTTATCTGGAATGGGGAAAAGCCCAGAATAAGCAGAAAGATCTTAATAGATGTTAAGGACAGAGGAGGTTTGGTGTCATCCGACTTAAAAATATACTATCATGTGTGCTGCTTGGCATGGATGATAGAGTGGATAAGATTAGAGAACAATAGATTACTTAAACTTGAAGGTTTCAACTTACAATTCAGGTGGCATGCATACATATGGCATAAAAAGTCACAAGTGGATAGAGAATTTAATCATCACTTCATAAGGAGAGCCATATTGAGAGTATGGCTAAAATACAAAAGAAAGCTGTGTCCTAAAACTCCGCTATGGCTCTCGAACCATGAAGCTTACTATAAGAAAGAAAATATTTATAAAGACAAATGGTTAACATATAATGATTTACTGATAAGAACTGAACTAAATAATGTGAAGAATTACAGAATAAAAACTCAGGAAGAATTGCGAGATCAAGCTATAGAATGCCATTGGTTCTTATACAGACAGTTAAAAGAGAAATTCAAAATAGATCAAAAACTAGAAGGAATAGCAACAGAAAAAACAGAATTTGAGGAATTGGTATTTGGTGAAAAAAAGAAGATCATATCGAAAATTTATAAGGTTCTATTAAAACTATATACTGACTTCCGGCTGCGAGCGGGAGGGCGGCGGACGCAAGAGGACGAGGCTCCGTCTCAGCTCCGTTCAAGTGTGACATGAAGAGGGGGAAAACCAAAAGAAAACCCCTTTCCTGGGGGGAAAGAGGGAAAGAGATGTTCCATGGGGCTTCTGCAAGACCACACGTGTTGGGGGGCGGAGGTTCCCCACCCGTGAGGGAAGGCAGACGCGAGGAATAGACCCGTGCCGCAGGAGAATCGTCAGACCCAAGCCACACCCGCAGCCAAAACACGGAGGCGAAAAATTAAGTAAGAGCCCAGAGGGCTGAGGAGCTTTTTTTTACTTCTTCAAATAAGAGCAGTCCGTAACGAGGAGCAAGGGAACTAGCTTTATCAGGACTGTTCCCTTTTGTTATATCAAAAGCTGCTCTGGGAAAGGGAATTTTTGTCTAGTTCGTTTAGTTTGCTCAGTTTGGACCTCCTTCTGTTTTTCTTGCTGTGTTTCTGCCTCCTCCCCTTTTGTTCACTGGCCCTTTAAGAAATGTGTGAGAGGGAGAAACAGAGATTGGTTCCTTTCCTTTTATTTTATTTTATTTTTTTGTTATTTGGAAACGAGAGTCAAAACCCTCCGTAGGTTTGAAAAGGACTTAAAAATACTGCTTACAAGGGGGAGAAGATTTGATGGCAGGGAAGTAAAGAAAGAGAGAAATTGGAAACAACTTGAGAAGAAAGCTGTTAACACCAAAATAGTTGGGCAAGAGAAAATAATTGCATGGCTGTAACACCTGGGGTGCTGTAAGAAGAGGAGAGGAAGAGAGACTGTAACAATGCAGGGTAAAGAACAGAGAACAGAAAGAGGAGAGAAGAACAGGAAAGAAGAAACAGAGGGAGGAGACAGAAGAGAAGAGGAAGAACGAAAGAAGAAGAAAACAAATAATTATAAAGTTGTTGATATTAAGTTGTAACATATTTTTACTTCTAGTAGTATTGTTATTATTAGTATTGTAAATGAGAGAAATGAATTAGAAGTTTATGATTTATGGAACAAATTGCATATGTATTTGAGAATGAATTTAGAGAGTATAGAATATTGATTGTGGAATATTGAATATAGAATTAATTTTTGGACATTGGGGTAATTGCAATAGATTTTTGTTTACTCTCTGATTAGATTAATAGATTATTCTATTTTGAATTAATTAACTAACTGTTTCTCAAAGTATATATTTACTTAATTGAATTAATTGGAAGAGTTGATTGTTTAGGTAAGATAGAAGTTTGATTTAAGGAATGAACTTACAAAGGAAGTTGATTTGGCTTAACTAAATTGGTAATTGAGAATGAAATAAGAATCAATTTGGACAGTTAAATGAGCTCATATATGGTAAATGAATTAGGAGATCTGTAAGTCTGTAAAGAGACAAGAAACTAAAGATATACGTGCTATAGTAATTCGGGGAAGGGTGAGAGAGAAAAAAAGTGGTAAATAACTGAGTTAAGAGATTTAAGGAGAAAGTAAAGAGGAATTCTAGTTGAAGATCTTTGGGAATAGAGGGAAGAAAAAGGCAATTACTGAAAGGTGCTGATAGGAAAGGGGGAGAAGAAAGGAAGAAACTAGAATGGCATCAGGCCAGAAGAAATCAGGACCACAATCACAAACCCAAACCCAAATAATGATGAGAAGAGGTTCAATTGAAACACTGAAAATATCTGAAATGCAAACAATGATTATGGAAGAATTGAGGACGGAACTAAGGAACTTTAAACAAGAAATTAGGACAGAATTGAAAGATTTGAGAAAAGAGATAAGGATGGATTACAAAAAAGAAGCTGAAATATTGGGGAAGAAGATGGAAAAGTTCTATAAAGAGTTAGAAGTGAAGGTGGAGATTCAAAATCAAAAATCTGATATTAAAGAATTAGGAGAGAAAGTACAAGAAACAGAAAAAACTACTAAACTCTTGCAAGAAGCGAAAGGTGAGGAAGATATTCAAATAATGAACCAAGAGCTAAGATACAGAGAGAAATGTCTCAAACTAAGAGGCCTTACAGAGAAAATGAATGAAAATCTGATAGAAAGGTTGATACCGGATATGGCTAAATTCATTGATTGCCCAGAGGGCTACTTAGATGGGGAGGTGGACAAAGCATTTAGGGTGAACTCCCAGGTAGCACGGGAGAAAAAACTCCCACGGGATATAGTTATGGTATTTACAAGATCTAGAACAAGAGAAAAGATATTACAACAAAGTTACAAAGAAAAGTTGAAAATAGAAGGTGAGGAGATTAAAATATTTAAAGATATCCCGTTGTCGATTTTGAGGAAAAGACAAGACTATAGGTTCATAACCCAAATGTTGACTAGGAATGGAATTTATTACAAGTGGGAAAAGATAGAGGGTATTTCCTTCACATTCAAACAAAAGAGATATAGAATAGACTCGGTGCAAAAGGCCAAAGAATTTTGTAAAAAATTTGAAAGAGAAATGAAAGATAATAAGGATAGAACTCTACGAGTGAAGCAGAAAAAGGAAAAGAGAGGAGAAGAGGAAGAATATCTGAAGGGATCAAAGGAAGAAGAAACACAAGAAGAAGAAGAAAAAGAAGAAGAAGAGGAAGGAATAGTACTAGAAGAAGAAGGAGAAATAGATCCAGAAATAGATGGAGAAAAAGGTGATATGGAAAGTACAAGTGGGGAGGAGGATGAGGAGGAAGGAGTAAAAAATTGAAATAATGGCCAAGATAGGTTCCTGGAATGTGAAAGGATTGAACTCGGAATATAAACGGAGACAAGTATTTCACTACTTAGAAAAATTGACACTAGATATAATATGTATACAGGAGACGAGGATAAAGGAGGAACATAGTAAATTTTTAAGAAATCCCAAATTGGGATCGGTATTTCATTCTGCAATTAATGAGAAAAAGAAAAGGGGGGGTTGCACTATATGTTAATCGAAAATATGAAGCAAAAGAGGTGTTTAAAGACGGGGCTGGTCAATAGATAGGGGTTGAAATTCAATTTCAGAACTTAAAATTGCTGGTAGTAGGGATATATGCCCCTAATGTGAAACAAGGAGAATTTTACAAAAGGTTACATGAGAGGCTGGGAGGTTACTTGGGAGATATCTTGATAGTACTTGGGGATTTTAATGGTGTCCAAGAACCCAGAAAAGACAGGTCAACAATAAGAAAACATAGAGCAATAGGTAAACTACCAAAAAGCTTTTTTGAGTTAAAGAAAGAACTAGGATTGGAAGATGTATGGACTGTAAAACATGGTGACAAAAAAGGCTTTACATTTTATTCAGATTGTCATAAATCAATGTCACGAATTGACCTTATTTAGTGTCAAGAAAGCTACTAGGAGGTATCAACAACATGGAAATACTGCCCAAAACAGTATCAGATCACTATCCTATTAAAATGACACTAAAAGTTATGGAGAGGAACTACAATTGGAGATTAAACGAATTTTTACTTAGAGACGAAGATTTCTTGGGAAGGTTAAAACTGGAAGTAAAACAATACTTTAAGGAAAACACAACAGACGATTGTAAGATGAGAACAATTTGGGATGCTGGTAAGGCAGTAATACGGGGGATGCTAATAAAAAGAGGATCAGAAGTAAAAAAGTTAAGGTCAAGCAGATTTAAATTTCTATTAGAAGAACTAAAGAAGAGAGAAGAGCAACTAAGAGAAAAGCCAAGTGAGGAGAAAGTGGTTAGACAGATAAAATTGATACAGAAACAATTAAATTTGGAAGCTATGACAGAGATTGAAAGACAACTAAGAAGAACCCGGCAAAGACATTTTGAATATGCGAATAAGGCCAGTAGATGGTTGGCGCATAGGCTGAGAAGAGAGAGAGAGAGAAGAAATTGATTGTAGAAATTAAACACAAGGAAACAACGATAACAAACCAAGAAGAAATTCAAAAGTTGTTTTACGAATATTACAGAAAATTGTTTGAAAATAAAAGATTAGAGGAAGATACCAAATTGGAATTAAGGAATTATTTAGATGAACAAAATATTCCTAAAATAACGTTAGAACAAATGAAATTGTTAAATTCAACAGTTACAATGGAAGAAATCAATACAGCTATACGGGAAATGAAATTTAACAAAGCTCCAGGGCCAGATGGCTTTACTGCCATATATTACAAGAAATTGGAAAACGAACTAGCTCTGCCCTTTCAAAAAACTATAAACAGTATAGAAAAAGAGGGGATCCCAGAATCTTGGATAGACGCAAATATCTCGTTAATACCAAAAGAAGGCAGAGACAAAAAGGAGATAACGAATTACAGACCAATATCATTGCTCAACACCGACTATAAAATCTATGTGGCAATACTTGCTAGAAGATTAAAGAATGTACTATCTGAGATAATACATGGAGATCAGAGTGGTTTTCTGACGGGGAGGCAGATTAGGCATAACACACGGATAGTACTAGATATATTGGAATACTTTGAACAGCATAGCGAGAAAAAACTGGCTATGCTGTTTGTGGATGCAGAAAAAGCCTTCAATAATGTGAGCTGGGACTTTATCCAGAGGGCCCAATTAATAATTAATGGGAATAGATCCGATAAGATTCCAGTGATGAAAGGTACTAGACAAGGTTGTCCCCTCTCCCCACTACTTTTCATTTTAGTACTAGAAGTCTTCAGTAGGGAAATAAGAGCAAATAAAAATATTCCAGGGGTTAGAATCAAAGGTCATGAGTTTAAACTGAGAGCTTTCGCAGATGACCTTGTTTTATTTGTTGAAGATCCACTGGAAAATATTGAAGAAATTATGAGAACAATAGAGCAATTTGGGAAGCACTCAGGTTTTAAAATCAATATGGGAAAATCATCCTTATTAACAAAGAATCTGACAAAAAAAGAAGAAGAAGATCTGACTAAAAAATCAAGATGTAAAATAGAAAAAAAGGTAAAATACCTGGGTCTTTGGATAACTAAAAGAAATTCCGATCTATTCGACAATAATTATACAAAAATTTGGAAGGAAGTTAAGGAAGATTTTGAAAGATGGGGCAAACTAAACTTAACTATTATGGGAAAGAGTTCAGCATTTAAAATGAATGTACTTCCCAAGTTGCTATATTTGTTTCAAAATTTGCCAATATTGAATAATGACAGACCATTTGAAATATGGAGAAAAGACATTTTGGAATTTGTGTGGGGTAAAAGAAAACCAAGAATTAAATGGTCATATTTAATAGATACATGGGAAAGAGGTGGTTGTGGAATGCCAGAACTAAAAATTTATTATTACGCTGCAGTGATGGTGTGGATATTGGAATGGGTAAAGTTGAAGGATGAAAAATTGCTGGCCTTGGAAGGACATAATAACAGATATGGGTGGCACGCATATCTATGTTATGGAAAGGATAAAGTTAATAGGGATTTTAATAACCACTACGTAAGAAGATCATTATTAGCAGTGTGGAAGAAAGTTAAGAACAAATTTTACAACAAAATTCCATTTTGGACATCGCCTCAGGAAGCGTTTTTTGGAAGGTGGTTAGATCAAGCACAATATTTAAGATATAAGGAAAAAAGACGGTTTAGAGGCGATATGATAGCCCTGTTTAAGTATTTGAAGGGATGTCACACTGAGGATGGAGCAGGCTTGTTTTCTGCTGCTCCAGAGACTGGAACACGGAGCAATGGGTGCAAGCTCCAGGAACAGAGATTCCACCTCAACATTAGGAGGAACTTTTTTACAGTAAGAGCTGTTCGGCAGTGGAACACACTCCCTCGGAGCGTGGTGGGGTCTCCTTCCTTGGAGGTCTTTAAACAGAGGCTGGATGGCCATCTGTCGGGGATGCTGTGAACAAGATTTCCTGCATGGCAGGGGGTTGGACTGGATGGCCCTCGTGGTCTCTTCCAACTCTGCAATTCTATGATTCTATGATTCTAATGACACCAAATTAAAATCCAAAGAACAAATAAGCCAAAAAGTTAATTGGTTTACATATTTACAGTTGAGGGAAAGGTTCAAGGAAGACCAAAACAATGGAGGAATAGAGCTGGAGTACAATGAATTAGATGAATTAATGTGGGAAGATCAAAGGAAGAAAAAAATAGCCAAATTTTACAAATTGTTGATAACCGGATATCTAGAGCCAGAGGTTATAAAGGAATATACCATACAGTGGGCAAGAGATATAGGACACAACCTAGAACTAGAAACTTGGGAAAAACCACGGACTAAATCATTCAGATTCACAGCCTGTCAGAATTTAAGGGAAAACTATGTTAAAATTACACATAGATGGTATTTCACACCAGTTAGATTAAGCAAGATGGGAACAAATATATCTAAAAACTGTTGGAAGTGTCAATCAAATGAAGGTTCTCTAATTCACATGTGGTGGAAATGCAAGGTAATTAAAAAGTTCTGGTTAAGTGTACATAATATGATTAAGAAAATCTTACAGATTGAATATGAACTCAAACCAGAACTTTACATTCTAAACATGACGAATGTACTAGGTAAAGCAGAAAGTCAACATTAGAGAATTATGTTGTACATGGTAACCGCGGCAAGGTTAGTTATTGCTAAAAAGTGGAAGCAGAAAGAACCACCTAGAATTAAAGAATGGCTAACTAAACTTATAGATATGATAGAATTAGACTGTATGACTAATAGGTTGTGTAATGTTCAATGTAAAAAATCTTTAAATACCTGGTTACCTTTGATAAAGTTTTGGAGAGCAAATGAAGATGGGGAAGAGATACAGAAACTGCTATTATATTAGGAGACAGCTTGGATGTTAGTGTGAATGTAGAAGATAATTTGTAGAGGTAAAATGGAGTGTTACAGTGAACAAGTAATGAGACGAAGACATTACATCTGAAGAAAGAGAAGAAGGGTTAGGAATTAAGAAGGTTGTATGTTTTAATGAAAGTTGTTAACCTTGGCGCACTAGGGGATAGTGTGAGGAAGTTAGAATATGAAGGCGATGAAGATTTGTGTATAAGACAGAAGAATAAGCAACAGAAATTGCAAAGTTTCTACTGAATAATGCATAGGAAAATAAGTGTTAAAGAGAGATTAGAAAAGAAAAAAAAAGATAAAGTGATGTAATTTTTTTTCTTTACCTCTTTTCTTTTTTCTCTATGTACAATAGAAATGGATTGTGTATATACTGTTATTATTTAAATAAAAAATAAAATGCAAAAAAAAAACAACTATATACTGAACAGGAAGTTATTAAACCATATATGATAACATGGGCACAAAACATAGGACATGAGATTACTTTAGATCAATGGGGAAAGTTGTGGAGAAAAAGTGTAACATTCACAAAGAGCAATAACCTAAGAGAAAATATATATAAAGTAATGTATAGATATATAAAAACAGTTCAGAGGCCTGCTGGGAAAAAATACATAAGATAATAACATCAATATTAAAAATAAATTACCCTTGTGAACCAGAAATTTACCTTTTGAATATACTAGACAAAATAGATAAAAATATACAAATAAAATATTGGAGATTACTATTATATATGCTCACAGCTGCAAGGTTAACGCTAGCAAAAAGATGGAAAGGTCAAGAAATACCCACGATGGAGGAATGGAAAATGCGATTATATGAGATGTTTGAAATGGACAAATTAACAATACTGATGGATGAAAAGAAAACTATAGGAGACTTACAGGAGTGGAAAATATTAAACCCACTGTGGAAAGCAAAGTGGGGGGAGGAAGCTGAAATAGATTTACAATAGGGAAAAAAGAGAGAAAGCAATAAGATAATGTTAAGAATCAGTAAGGAAACAGGGGAAAGTTTGGAAAAAGTCGCGATCTGTAAACATGTAGTTAATCAAGTGGAATCTTAAATAGAAAAAGGAAGCTAATGTGAAATGTGAAGATTGTATGATGTATTGTTTTATATGTTATGTTATGTCAGGTTATGTTGATTTTCTGTCTTTTTTGTTCGTTTTTGATTGTTATCATTAACATGTTTGTGGGTGGATGGTTTTATTATTTGCTTGAACATCATGTATTTTATGTATTGTATGTAAGAAATAATGAATTAAAAAAATCTTTAAAAAAGAAAAAGAAAGTCTTTAATTGATATTTAAAAATAACAAGGGAAGCAGCAGTCTGCAAATATACAGGGAGGCAATTCCAAGAGTATGGACCAGAAAGTGAAAAGGGTCAAAGCTGAGCCAAAGTTGGATAAGAAGTCTAGAATTCCTAGAATAAACATCTCAAGCAGGCTGGTAAACAGAAATAAGGGATAAAATATGTGGGGAGCTAGGTTGTGTAGGGCTTTGAATGTTAAAACAAGACACTTATACTAAAGCCTACGAGAAGGAATTGGTAGCCCATGAAGAGATATCAAAAGTAGGGTAACATGAAGAAAACAGCAGGCCAAAAAGATCATTTTAGCAGGAGAATGTTGAATGGAAACTAGAGAACTAAGGTAATATAATGGAAGACCATTAAAAGATCTTTACAGTAATCAAGCTGGGAAATGGTCAAGATATGAATTAATGTCTTAGCAGAGGATGCAGAAAGAAAAGACCTGGTTTTAGCAATGTTATAAAGAAAAGAATTGACAGGATTTTGCTACAGCTTGAATGTGAGGAACAAAAGACAAAGAAGATTGAAAAATAAAGCCAAGACTGCATGATTCCTTCATGGGATAAATGGGAACATTTTTAGCAGTGATGGAGAATGTATGTTGTAAAGAAGGTTTTGGAGGAAAAATAAGTAATTCTATCTTTGCCATGTTAACTTTTAGGGGATGATGAAGCATCCATGCTGAAATAGCTGAAAGACATGCAGTAATACAATGTTCAATGTCAAAACAGAGTTCTGGAGTGGAGAAATACAGCTGAGTATCATCATCATTAAGATTATATTGAAAATTACATGAATTGATAAGATTACCTAAAGATAGTGTATAAAGATAAAAGAACAAAGGGCCCAGAACAGAGGCCTGTGGAACCCCAACCAAAAGAGGAAAAGAAGAAAATACATGACCTCCAGTTACCACATTAAATGATCAGCCTAAGAGATAAGATGTGAACCAGCTGAGAACTGAATAACTAAACCCTAATTTATGAAGTGAATCCAACAAAAGAGCATGATCACCTGTATCAAAGGCTGCAGAGGGATCAAGCAGAACACAGACAGTTTGATTGTGATTTTTGTAACAGCTGTCTCCATAGAGTGCAAATGGCAAATCCAAATCGAAAGAGATCCATTACAGAAATATGGCAAAGTAACTCAAGGCAACACACATAAACAGTCTGTTAAAAACTTTCAGGAGGAAAGCCCACAGTGAAACAGGATGATAATTAGAAAGAGAAGATGGATCAAGTGAAGCCTTCTTAAGAAGTGGAGAAACAATAGCATGTTTAAACTCAGAAGGAAATGAATGAATAGAAAGGGATGGGTTAATAATATGGAGAACATATTTTTATATGTTTTATAATGTTTAATACATTGTTGAATTTACCAATAAAATCTATTTTTAAAACTAATAATATGGAGAACGGAAGGGAAAATGGCAGGGGCAACAGCACTTAAGAAGTGAGAAGGAAAAGGATCAAGAGAACAGGTAGGAAGATTTTAAGACACCAACATTTTGGATAGTTCATTTAACAAGACAGGGAGGAAAGTACAAAATGTAGAAGAAACAGACATTTCATATGTTGGTAATGAGAAAGGTTCAGGAGCAGCAAGATCAGAATGGATAGTTTCAATTTTAGTGTTAAAGAAAGTTGCAAAATTATCAGCAGAGAATGATGAAGGGAGAGATGGGGGGGAGGACTTTAAAAGAGAATTAAAGGTAGAAAAGAGACACTGTGGGTACTGTGCATCCATGTGAATCAATGAAATATAGTATTTCTGTTTGGCCAAAGAGATAGCACAAGAGAAAGAAAGAATGACTTTATAATGAATGTCATCTGCCCATTCCCTAATCTTCCTCCACAAACATTCAGCTGTGTGAGAGCAGTGTTACCTACCCTGACACAGCCAGCCCATGTCTATATTAATAATTGACAATATTTAATAATTAGGTCAAATGTGGCCTTCCACATAGTGCAGCCATTAAAAACTGGAAAATTCCAACAAATTACAAAGTCTAGCATTCAGACTCAGTCAGGTATGCACTTAAGGAGGGGTCACCTAAATTTGAAAGAAATGCTAATTTGCAAAACAACTGAAGGCACAAACACCTGGCTAATCCTATCAGCTAAGTTGGGAGACTCAAACCTGTAAACAATCTCATTTCTTCACCCTTTCCCAAAGAAAGGCAGTTGCTTTCCCCATTCAGTCTCAAAGTATCCACACATTAATATGCCATTAACATATCTGGAGTACCTTTATCTCACCTTGAGCAACTCCAAGGAACATTGTCTCCTACTATATATTCCATCCCCTGAAGGCAAATATTGACTATAAAGACCATTCCAAAACCCCACTCAGGCCCTCATGGATCTACTTCCTGTGGACACTATCTCTGTCTGTGCAGTTGTTCCTGTTCCAGACCCCCACTCTGCTGGTTTCTTCCGTGACCTCATCTCTACAAGACAGGTGTCGTATCACCAACAAACAACTCCCTTCACTATTCCTCTATCCTAATACTACCTACTTCATTCACTAGTGTTTCATGAATGCTTGAAGCCTGAATGTGTGTGTGAATGTGGTTACAATTGTTTTCTCAAATAAAGATCAATTATTGCACTATCTAGCTTAGTGTCTCTTTCTTAGTCCCGGTAAACATAGGTCAAAAGATTCTGCTGTTTCTCCCTCTTGCATAGCCAAGTTGAGTACATTAATTTCCCAATTTAACATTGATATTTTGATATTCCTTAAGACCCTCAAGCACAGAGGGTAACAGCAGGAATGAAGATACCAAATAAAAGGAGTAAGCCAAGTCTGAAGTTTGGTAGAAGGGAACATACATGTTAACAATGGGGGAAATTATCAAGAGTTGAAGATAAAGTTGAATTGAGTAAAGAAACAACTGAATCCAAGGAACGAACGGAATGAAAGGAAGACAGAGAAGAGACCAATGCTTGTGAAAAGGGGCCAGAATTAACAGAATGAAGCTCTTGTCAGGAGTGAGCAACAGAATATTGAGGAGGTAGATTATGAACAAGTGCAAAAGAAATAAGATAATGATCAGACAAAGGAAATTCAGTAACTGAAAAGCAAGAGAGAAAAATTCATAATAAGAACAAGATCAAGACAATGGCCATGGAGTGTGCAGATAGATCAGAACAAAGCTTCAGTCCAAAAGAAGACTATGAAGAAAGGAAATGTAAGACAGGAGGATCTTTGGAATCATCCACTTGAATATTTAAATCACCCATGATAAGAGTGGGAATATCATCTGAGCGAAAGAAGGTCAACCAAGAATCAAAATCAGAAATAAAAGTTGAAAATGGGCCAGGTGGACTGTAAGTGACTCCAATCAGCAGGTATAGAGGCAAAAAAGTCTCATAGCACGGGCCTCAAAAGAGGAGAAACAGTGTGTTGGTGGAAAGGAAAAAAGCTAAAAGTGGTGTGAGCTATATAGTAAGAGACCCTCCAACCCCCCTGCCCTCATGGAAACTTGTATGAGAAAAGGAGAGTCCTCCTTTTTAGCTGAAGTAGCAGTATCATAGCTGAAGTCGCAGCTGAAGTAGCAGTATCATAGGCAGGGTACCCAGAATTCAGTGAGAGCGAGAAAGTAAAAGACCTAGAGAGAAGTAAATCCTGAACAGTAGCAACTTTAGTAACAATTGAATGACAGCTCCATAAGGAGCAAGAAAAGGGAAGATGGGAAGAAGGAAGACATAAAATAGATATCAGATTAGAATAAATATTTTATTTTTTATTTATTTATTTATACTCCGCTCTTCAGCCACAAGGCTATCAGAGCGGCTTACAAATTGTCTTAAGCAATAGCTATTTACACATCTAACTGCATTAAGCAGTTTCCAATGTGTGTTAGCCAATGTGTGTTAGTTAGAAAAAAACAGGAGCCATAAGAAAGAAACATTTAAAAAGAGTTAACAATGCAAGGATAAATATAGGCTTCTCCCTCTTTCTGATACCCAGAGATGTAAAATTTCCAGAAATTTTGAAGCCATGAGGAAAAAAGTTTTTTTCCCGTAAAAATGGAAATTTTCAGAAAAATTGAAAAAAAAAATGCAACATTAGCACTTTTTATAGATTGAAAATCACTCTGTTACTTTAGGAATATAAAATATGAGTATGTACAATTTGATTTGGCATAAAATAATCACAACTGGTATACTAAAAATACAGTGTATTCAAACAATTATTACAAAAGGAATGCTTTTATTTATTTTTTTAAAAAACAGTTGTAACAAATGGAGCAACAATCTCCTGAACTGTATGGAACCTCTTTGATTTTGCTAGTTTATGCGGAGCAGGCAAAATAATAATAGTAATAAATAAATAAATTTAATTTTTTAAAAGAAACAGAAGAAACCATCAATATTAGTAACAAAAAATATTTTTATTTCCTCTCCACAGTGCATCCTCAGTGCACTGAAATTAGAATAATCTGATATTGTACATAGTTTTTAGAAATGATTTGGAGAATATATGAACACCCTGTCTTAAAGATTTTATCCATTTTGCTAAAATAAAACATTCCATAATCAATTTTGTTCCTTTTTTCAATTTTTCAGAAAAAAACAGAAAGGCTTCAGGAAAAAAACAACAGAAAAAATGTGTTTTTTCCCTGGATTTTTCCAGGCCTTCACATCTCTACTGACACCTCACTTTCTGACAACTTGCTCTTTCAACGCTTGTAAATTTGATAAGTTTCATTAATTCAACAGGGGTTCCACTCTTTCATCAGTTTTTCTTACTTAGTGATCTCACTTGTGGACTGTTCGCATGCACTTTCACATATATATATATATATATATATATATACTGTGTTAATTTCGCTTTTGCATGCATTCAAAAGTGATATATATAGTGTGTTATTTATGTGTTTCCATGGCCAAAATGCATTTGCAAGCTTAAAAACACTGGGTTTTGCTTGTCAAATAATTCTACTTTCTGACAGTCCTCTGGTCTCTGACCCATCAGATAAGTGGGGAGCTTCCTGTATAACCAAAAAAGAAAACAGATAAATTGCAAAGAAAAGTATATAGAAAACCTCCCCTCAAAACCTGTGCGGAGCACTACCACAATTTTCTGGCTTCCACAAAATTCCTCAGATGTTTTGTCTGAAGAATGTCCACTGGAGGAATATCCTTCCAAGGTCCTTCAGATCTTGTTACAAGCAAAATTTCAAGGGGCAACTCTAGTAGTGCTTTAAAGAGGTCAATTTTTATTGTCAAGTAAACCCAGATTCTTCTAGCCAAGGGATGCAGAGGTCAGAGCTGATATTTCCACCACTATCGTTCCTCAGTTTGATACACATAATATTTTCCACCAGTGCTATTTAAAATATTTTCAGGTCTATGCCTGTATTTTGTTCCAATAATTATATAAAAAGAAAAATCTACATTCCATCAAAAGTCTGAGGCAAAAATATTACACTTCATTCTAATGGGCTTGGATTGCTTCGACAGTTTCCAGTCAAGAAAATGTCCAACTATCAAGACATTTGAATGCTGAAAATACAATCAGACAAGCCATCCGTGACCATTCTGCCAAAGTGGATTCAATGCAGTGGGGTTTTTTTTCACTGTGGCAATATTCCAAGTTGGCACATCTTTTTCCTCTTTAGCACACATCCTTATATAATTTGGGCTAGCCTAATGTTACACAGCTCTAATGGTCTTGATGTCAAGACTACTACTGGCTCATTTATGTCTCTTTTCTTTCTATAGGAAGTTGCAAAGGTCTTAAATTCCATGGTCAGTTCATCTCTGGTGCAGTTGCCACTAACTTCTGTAGGCAAAGCTGTACAACGGAAACTGAATCATACCTTAGAAAGGGCCACAATGTAAGAATAAAGATTTACCTCTCTTCTCTCCACAGCATTATCAGTCTGTGTTTTGTTCCTGTCTCCTACCTTCAACATTCAAAACTGTTTTCCTTATTCCTCTTGAACCATCTGCCTCTCCAACTACTGCCCATTTATAATGTAGCTAGCACTGGCCACAAAACATGAAAACTTATACATAAGCCGTATAAATTGCAACAAGTAAATTACTTAAAATGGGCTGGTTGGCTACATAGACATCTATGAAATGTCAAAGTTAGGAAGTCACATTACTGAAGAATGCTCATTAATAAAAGAGCAACAGTAACAACAACAGTTCCTGCAAATAAAAAATGACCATGTCTGGGATTTTATTTATTTATTTATTTATGCTGAAATCCTAGATTCAGGGGTGGACAAACCATGGCCTTCCAGGACTGCAATTCCCACCACTCCTCACTAGGGTTGCTAGATCTCAGGGCCTAGACCCAAGTCTCCAATTTTCATGCATAATCTTCAGACAAGAGACAAGCATGCAAAATTCTACAGTTTTGCTGGACTTAGCTTCAAGCAAGAGGAAAGGTCTGCATGAAAATCTCCAACTGGGCTAGTAGAGCAGCAGCTTTCTACAGCTGGCAGGCCAAATTGATTTGCTGCTAAAACTTGCAAAGACTCTCCAGGGGGAAAGTATATTTACTTCTTCCTTCCCTTCCAGGGCTCATCCTCCACTCTGCTCTGCATCTGTTTCCTGGCTAGAAGCATGCCAGCAAGATTAAATGTTCCTGATCCCTTCTCCCTGAGTAAGTGAGAATGAATAATCCCATTTCACCTTGATCTGGAAGAAAACCCTTGTAGCTAATATCTCTACTTTAATTTCTAAACAGAAAAATATGTCCTTTGTCTCTCTGTGTGTTTGAATCACAAGCTGTGAAAAGCTATGGTTGGTATTTCGTATGTAATGCTTAATAGCATCAGAAGGATTGTCCCTAGGGACTTTATCAGATGCACTAAATATGGCATCATAACGACATGACATAAATGCAAAAGGGTACACATATCAGAGAACATCACCCTTTCATGTTTATATCCTGGCCAAAACCTGTACCTTTTTATTGACCGCTGAAGCCGTCAATTGATCCCAGGTGGGACTTTGGTGCTGGCATTGCTGGTGCATGAAACCTTGCACCATTTAACTCATATGAATGCTGTGTCAGTGGCCAGTCCAGCCAGAACACTTCTGGCTGATAAGTGATGCACTTTTTATGACCCTCCCCATTTTATTTGGGACTTTTAAAGTGTGTTCCAGTGCTTTTTAAAACTTCAACTTTCTGATTTTTGTTTTTATTTTTGAATTTTCCATGCAAGTGTCTTCTCATGAGAATCCACAGGATTTTGAACGAGGAAGTGAATGGAGCTCTGTTCACTTCCTCTTCATTGCCAGGGAAGCCTTTGCCAGGAAAAAAGGTAAGTGTGGTGGGAGGCATTCTTTTGCTGGCATGATGATGATGATAGATTTTAAAAACTCCGAGTTAAGACAGTTTCAACTCAGATGCTCCCCCACTGTCCCTGAAGATTTTTGTGCCTTTCATCACTCCAAATCTGGAGTTTCAATATCAGAAACCAGGAAAAAGTGGGTAGGTATGGGTACAGTGTCTGGATATACAGTATCCAAAATCCTTTCAGCCCTCCATCATGTTCTAGGCAAGGTAAAAGATTTAGAGCAGCCCTCAAGTTCATTTGCATTGGGAAAGGGAATAGTTAAAAGTAGGAAAAACACGGAGAGTACTGAAAGTAGTAGCATTACTCAGATGTTTTGTTTATTCATTTTGAAGTATGAGTGTCTTATTTTTCTGCTTTAAAAGCTGACAGCAGCGTATCTCTGCTATAAAAGGCTTAACCCCCTGAACAGACAATATAATTTTTAAAAATGGGGAAAACCAGAAGATCAGATGCCAAGAGAAGGAAAAAAGTAGAAAATTTTGAGTCAAATTAGATCATAGATTTTAAAAAATGCTTAACATCCTTTTGCATAGTTGTGTCCCTATCAAATGGAAGATAGCTGTTTGTCATAGGGGATTTTCCTCCCATGTGTACTTTGCATTTAGCATACTTTTTATTATGGCTGGTCATTGGAAGTTAAACATGGACTTAATTTGCAAATCTGATTGCTGAAGCACACACCTCTGAGGAAATGTCATTGTGAGAGGGAAAATGGATCAATTGTAAAGAATATACATTCCCTTTAATATCTAGTTTGACCCTGACTCACCTCTCTCTGGGAAGAAAAAAAGGACAGGTTGCTTACCTGTAACTGTAGTTCTTTGAGTGGACAGGAATTTCTCCATCTCCTCAATTAAAAGCTATGTAGCAGCTGTGTCCTGGCACTTGCAATGCCTGGGCAAACCATCGTGCTTCCGAGACCCCAGGGTCAAGGCCTTCCTTAAAGGCTACACCAACTTGCACCCCCCTACGCTGGGACCCACCCCTTCATGGAGTCTTGAAATAGTCTTGGCAGCCCTGTCCAAGGCCCCCTTCGAATCGATGGCCACATGTGACCTCTGCCTCCTTTCCATGAAGACGGCGTTCCTAGTCGCGATCACGTCGGCACGACGAGCCAGCGAACTGTGCGCTCTCCGGGTTGACCCACCATACACCCATTTTCACAAAGACAAGGTGGTGCTACGGCCGGACATCGCTTTCCTGCCTAAAGTGGTGTCCTACTTCCACCTCAACCAGGACATTGTACTACCAGCCTTTTTCCAGCACCCGTCGGATGACCTGCAACGG
This sequence comes from Gambelia wislizenii, assembly GCA_030847615.1. Taxonomy (NCBI): domain Eukaryota; kingdom Metazoa; phylum Chordata; class Lepidosauria; order Squamata; family Crotaphytidae; genus Gambelia; species Gambelia wislizenii. The sequence continues at coordinate 17,739,932 of JAUMIR010000009.1, read as the reverse complement.
TCCCTCCACCACCTGGATGTAAGACGGGCCCTAGCCTTCTACATAGATAGAACTTCACAGCTAAGGAAAGGAAATCAACTCTTTGTCTGCTATGCAGGCCCAAGGAAGGGCGAGCCAGTGTCTTCACAACGATTCTCGAAGTGGGTGACTGCAACAATCAGTCTAGCCTACCAGACTCTAGGGAAACGGCTACCAGACCCCGTCCGCAGCCATTCGACCAGAGCTACCTCCACCTCTATGGCATTCCTGAATGGGGTGCCTATCCAGGACATCTGCAGGGCGGCCACATGGGCAACTCCCCTGACCTTTGTTAAGGTGTACAAGGTGGACTCAGCCTCTAGAGAGGATGCGGCGCTGGGTCGAGCAGTCCTCATGTCTTGTATTGCACAGGGATCCTGACAGGGATCATGACTACCAGACGCCGGAGTCTGGTGTCTCTCAACTACCTCTTCCAGTGAATAAAACAACCCGTACGGGTTACTCTTAACCTAACCTAGTCTATGGTGTCCCTTCTTCATCCTGTATCTTAGATAGGACACCCCTCCTCCTAAATATAAGCTTCCTAATCTACCCTTTACGTGTGGATTCACAGAGACCACGAAGAAGAAGGACAGGTTGCTTACCTGTAACTGTAGTTCTTCGAGTGGTCATCTGTGAATTCACACAATCCCACCCATCCTCCCCTCTGGTGTCCTAGGCTATCTCCTCAAAAAAAAAAGGGGGGGGGACAGAATTGCGTCTGACAGTATGCTGCAACCGCGGCTATTCGGAACTGAGAAAGCGGGCTCGAGGAGGGCCTATATAGCCTGGAAGGGATGGTGGGCGGGATTGCCGCCAAAATTCAATTAAATGGCTATTGACTCTAATGACTTCCGAATGCTACTGAGCAGGCGCAGGATTAACCCTTTATGTGTGGATTCACAGAGACCACGAAGAAGAACCCTATCTTCTTAGAAAGGTAAGATGGGCAATAGCTGTGAAGTTCTGTCATATGGGTCCACCTGTTCTAAACAGGGCCCCCAGACATTTGTTTTTAATGGACAGAGTTCAGTTTCATTAAGACCACTTCCAGCCTCACATGATACAGTCCAGACAAGCAGAATCCAGACCAAAGAAAACTGGGTTGTTGAAAACTGCTATGTAGCCTACCACTATACTATTGTTTTGAGTGTAAGTACCCTATTAATATTTGCATCATTGATCATTCCCCTGTGGTAATTGTGTAGTGTCAAAGTCTAACTGACTGACCACCCTTAAATGCCTGTTATTAATGATTCCTCCTCCCCATTGTTGTCTGTGATAATCCTGTGCCTCTCTAATTCTAGAGTGCAACCTTTTCAGCATGATGAATGAAAATTTATTGAAAAGGAGAGCTCCTGTTATCAGCATTTCAAGTGGACTCGACGTGGTAAATGCTAACTGCCTGGATGGCATGTCAAGCTCTCCACGGAAATGTCAGCATTGCCACTCCTCCGTGTTTGGACAGAACTGTCAGTTCTTGAAAACCAGTGCAAAATTGGAAAGATCTCAATTATAAAGCGTATGCTGAGGGTCACTTTCAGAAAAGTGGGTGATCTGAAAACAACTAATTTAATATACTTTGTTTGTTTGTTTTGGATTAGTATTGAATTCAAGAAATTGAATTCAAGGAAAGCTTGAAAGAGCCCTATCCCTGTTTCCCCTGTCTCAGCCCTGTATCTGCCCCAGGGGTGGTGAGGACTGCCCAGGGGCAGAACAGGGCAAATGCCCTGTGTTGTTTGGACTGCAGGGATCTGAAAGAGGGGCAAGCCAGAGTATTTGGCCAATGTAGCCAAGCCCTATGCCTATACTCAGTAGCTGCACGACTCATTAAGAATTTAGCCATAGCATGTACTTATGTCACTTCCTGCTTGTTAGTTTAGCAACACCCATTCTCTTCCTACATCAGTCTGCAGTTCATCACCTATTTTTGTAGAGTTTGTTCACCCTCTATTTTGCAATCTGCTGTTCTTTGTCCTCCATGTTTGAAGAGCACATATTACAGAGCTTCTTACCATGAGCAGTTAAAATGGAATAATATTGCTGCAACAATGTAGTGTGATAAGGCCCTTATAAGCCTGCTGTATTTCTCTGCTACATCCTGTGGGTGGCTGGCAGTGGTGTGGGTCTGCTTATTGCTCACCTTCTGCTTTACTCCACCTGTATGCTGCTATGCTATTTCTCATATTCCCCAACATCTTCTCAAAGTTTTTTTTTGTTGAAGTCATGTCTTGTCCTCTTCCTCCTCTTTATTTTTTATATATTCACACAAACCTTCTCCCAACACCTCCTTTATTTTTCTTTCTCCAAAATTGATCATATCCAGATCTGCACATGGATTCCACCAGTCATTTCTCAACAGATCCCCACAAGCAGTAACTTGCCATCATCATTGCCTGCCTAGCAACTGAGAGGTGACATGTTAAAAAGAGAGAGAGAGAAGCCTCATTTTCATCCCATCTCTTCTTGATGAGAGGAAGGGGATCCTCCTGCGAGTCATTACCTGAAATAATACCATATGGTAAAATGTAAACAACATCTGCATATCCATGTAATAATTTCATCTGTTTAATTAGTTCCAGCAAAAAGGTTTACCCTCTGAGGCCTTTGCTGTCAGCTCTGTGCTCAGAGATCCATGGCCCTGCTGTTGAGTTGACAGCCATCTATTGTTGGCTCAGTGCTTCCATCTCGCCATTTAATGTAAGTGGGTCTTCTCAGCTTGTCCTGACTCTTACAAATTTGGAAGGGGAAGCAGGAGGAAGAGGAAGAAAAGGAGGGAGAGAAAGAAAGAAGAGGGAAAACCTGTCACTTTGGCCCAGGGAAAACTAAGAAGAAACCTGACAGATCAGATTGCTTTGGGTTTGGGTTTTAGTTTCCATGGGAAAGAAAGAGAAGGGTTTTTCTCTGTTAACTAAAGAACAGAAGAAAATCTGTAGTGGATCATGCCAGAGGGCTGTCTGGCCCATCATTCATTTTGCACAGTAGCCAACTAGATGTCAATGGATCTCCACAGACAGAATATTAAAACAGTCACATTTTCACATTTGCACTCCCCAACAATGGATATTGAGAGGTAGTGGAAGCTGATAGTTCTGATGTCAGCAGGGTTTTAGTCTGAACTTTAAAGGTGGTATCTAAATTGCTTCAACTATTTGGGTGATATTGTCCAATACTTTGGGTAGTTCCTTAAATGTCTGGACTAAAAACAGAGGAGGTTACTGTCCCTGCTGACCTTGGAGCTGCTAACCTCCATGGTTGAAAGCATGCTAACTCTGATACTGGAGGCTACACACCCTCACAAACAATGATTACTAGACATTGGTCAGCCTAGTCTCCGTATTTTTTACCCCTTTTTAAAGCTCACCAAGCTGGTGGCCATCACTAATGTCTTCTTTTAAATAGTAAATTTTATTTTAATACACATAATAACAACAAAAATCATAAAAACAAGTTATTATAATCATCATCATCATTTATTTATATAGAACCATCACTGTACAAGGTGCTTTACAAGTAAGAGAACAACAAAACAGTTTGATTATGCTGCCCATTTATTCTCTTTTCCCCTAATTTAAAATGCCCCAAGGCCTGAGTGCCACCCTAACTGATAAAGATGGCCAAAGGTCAGCTGAACTACCACTGATCCAGCTGGAGCTGTGCTGAAACCAAATCCCTTGTAGCTTAAAGGTATTGGAAATTATAGAGGATTTCTCTCTCTCTCTCTCTGGCCTAATTTTTTCCCTGCCATTGTGGCTTTGCCCTGCTCTGGAAGAATTTTGGATCTGGCCGACACTTGACTTTTTCTTCACCTTGACCTTTATCTGCCCTCTTTTTTGGGGGGAAGGAGTGGTCTTCATAAAATCATAGAATCATAGAATTGCAGAGTTGGAAGAGACCACGAGGGCCATCCAGTCCAACCCCCTGCCACACAGGAAATCACGATCAAAGCATCCCTGACAGATGGCCATCCAGCCTCTGTTTGAAGACCTCCAAGGAAGGAGACCTTCTTAGCAGGCAGAGCAGTTCTGCTGGCAGATCTCTGGGATCAGCTGGCAGAAAAGTGTTCTGCAAGAAGAAAGCCATTTCTGCCTGTGCCCAATCCTAACCCCTCCTAGAACTGGTGTATCATTTGAGCTAATATTGCACTGCCTGTAACCTTTCATCTAAGGGAAGTTCCTCCATTCCTTTCATCTTTTTGTTGCTCTTTCATATTGGCTATGATTAGATCTATAAGCACCTAGGCATGCAGTCGAAAAGCCCTGTTTAGCAGCAAGAGCTGCTATTTTCTGATCCTTGATCTTGTTTTGTCCTTATATTTACCTTTTGGAGATGCCTTTTAAAATCTTGCTAGTATGAGGTTGCCAGCATTCTCTTTCTTAAGGGCTTCCTAATGATTCCCAGGTCTCTTGATGTAAAAGCTCTTGGTGGGAAATGGAAGCCTCTTGTTGCTACTACACTCATGCACAAGAATCCATACACACAAACACTGCAGTCCTAGGAAGCTCGTTGCATGACATTTTATGTACAACAGCTCTGAAAAATAACTGTGGATGAAATACTGGAGGAGCATCACATTTTCCTGATATAATTTTAACCAAAAGAAACACCAACCACTTGGATTTTCAATAAGCAGAGGACAGAGTTTATAGCAGGAATAAATTAACATGGCAGACCAGAAGAAACCTCCAAGAATGCATAACAGTGGAGATGAGGAGGCTTGGGATGTGCCCCTTTGCCAGAGTAGAACTGGCCCTATCATTAGGCAGGGTGAGGTAGATGCCTCAAATCACATAAGGCAGGAATGATGGCAAGGTAGTGGTAAGAGCTGTGTGTAGGATGTGGCCCATTCTTTTAGGGTAACTGTTTGAAGGGCTGTCCAATCCGCATCCCATTTAAAGATAAATGGACCATAGGAAAGAACTTAAAAGCTTCAAAGGGGAACACAATGTGCTGTATGGCATTAGCATACCCTTTGACTGCCCTGATTTGGCAGGGACAGTCACAATTAATCCTCTGCTTTCCCATTTTTTTAGCTGCTTTTAAAATGCCCTAGTTTCTTTTTCCTCTTCCTCTTTTTCCACTGTGTTCTCAGCTTATTTCAGTCACTGCAAACTGAGTTGAAAGTGCAAACTGAGTTTGAACTCAACTCAGAGGAGGAAAAGGAGAGGAGGGGAGTGGAATCTTGCCTTTTCCAAAAGCAAACTGCTGTAGTCTGACCTAATTTGTGCGTCTTTGCCCCTGCTTCTGTCTTCTGTCCTAGCTGTCTTAGCTTGTGTGTTCTTCTCAGGACCACACTCTGATATTTCTAGGCCATAGATGTCCAAGTTTTCCTCTGTGAAGTGTTGGATGGTATGCACATGGGTTTAACAAACCAGAGGTGGACAGCATCCATATCTGCATCCTGACACCTCAATGAGGAAAATAATCTGCAGGTAAGGGAACCAGCCCCACATGGTGGTGGAAATCAGGAAGGGGTGGAACTTTGGGGAGGGTCAAGGCATCCCCTGGACATCTCACAGATCAAAGCAAGACTTTTTGTGATTTGGATTAGGTCTACAGGTTGAAGGTTCTCCTCCCCTGCAGAAGGGCATTCTCAAGGCTTTCTACCCCTTCTTCTATCCGGAAACCATGGCCAACAACTAGATGGGTATGGAAATTCAGGTTGCTGTCAGTGTTAAAAATCTTCCACTGTTCCCTTTTTTCATCCAGCATTCCAGAGAGGTAAGCTTTCAGACAAATGGAAAACACACACTTTTCTTCCTTCCTTTCTGAGTTATGCAATCAAATTGTTCTTCTCAGCTTTCTCCATCCATTAATTGGCCACACCTGTAGTGATTTTTATGCAGCCCCTAGGTTGCCTCTTTTTTATTATTTTTTAAAGAAGTCATTTATACTTTTAAAGTCTATGATTCTTACAGTCTTCTTGTGCTCTAATTCTCAAATTCTTTCTAATGGACATTAAAGGGGCAGAAAGGTTAATATGTAGCAGAGAGGTAAAATGTCTGGCCAGAAGAGGGTTGATTTCTCAAAATAACTTTGCATGAATCATGGTAACAATATTCTTTTTCTAAATATCCTTATTTGGCAACCTATTGAGTGACCACACAGAAGAGCATTTGGCACAATCATTTTAATGTTTTAAAGACACAACAACAACAACAACAACAACAACAGGGGAGCAATATTCCAAAAGCCCTGTTCCACAATGCTTGACCTCAGTGACCTTTCTTGTACATTTCTTTTTCTGTAGATTATTGCGATAAGGAAATCTCTCTGTCGCGACCTGCTGGCGTCTGGTTAATCCAGTGGCATCACTGCATTGTCCATGATCAATAACTAATTATCAAAGTGGCATTCCTTTCCAAGGGGGCCCTAGTTTTAGAAGGAGGGAAAACAGGCTTGCCAGTTTGACATGGCTGTGAGACTTTCGAAAATCCAGTGGGCTGTCCGATTGAATTACTGTCCCAAGCTAATTGATATACATTTGAAGAGAGCAATGCGGGTTAATACAAAATATTGTATGGGTATCCCTATGGTCTAAAAAGGTGAGGAATTCATTTTATTGTTTATTTTATTTTAATTAATAGAAGAAGAAGAAGAATCTTTATTACAGTCATAGACCAGCACAGGTAAAAAGGGGATACAGAATAAAGGTAAAAACACAAGATAAAAACAGGCTAAAAGCAGTATTTAAAATATTAGCTCCAGTATAACAAGACTAGGTTGATACTATTCTACTGTTGAGGACATTGTCTGTTGAATTTTAACCGCAGCTGCGCAGAATCTGGCAACATTATAAGTTGTTCCTGGGTTGGTGTCTGAAAGCAACAAGTTTATGTAGAATTGTCCAGTGTGCCCTTGATATTTATGCAACAGGGGTGGAATTAGGCTGAGACGTATGTCCCTGTAGTATGAGCACTGGAGTAATACATGCTCTGTTGTTTCTATTTGGCCCGAATTGCAGGGACACAGTCTGTCTGAGAAGGGGATCTTCTTGTATCGGCCTTCAAGGACAGCTGAAGGGAGGGCATGACACCATGCAAGAGTAAAGGCCCTTCGATGTTTAGGTATTTCAAGTGTTGCTAAGTATGCTAAAGGAGAGGTCAGATATCTATTGGAGTCATTAGCAATGAAGGTTGGAGTACTGGCTAGATCCAGTTGTCGCTCTATATCTACTACCCGTTGTTTGATAGTAGCTTTCACCCTATCATATCCCAGGCTAAGCAAAAGATCTGGAGAAAGGCCCAGCATTGAAATTTTAGTCATCACTGTCTGTTTCCAGCTGGATTGGAAATCATCACTTAAAGTTAGTGGAGCAAGGCCAGTGAGAAAGCGGGATAGTCTGAGCCAGTAGCTGAGTATGGTCACCCACACTCTGGCCTCCACTTTCATAAATCCTGACTCCAGTCTCAGAGCTGCGTTAGAGACACATTTTGGAGTTTGGAAAGCTGATCATAAAAATTTGGATTGGACAAGTTTGCATAGGGATGTTTGAGTCCCCTGGGGTTTAATTGTAGATGGGGGTGCCTCTGCAGGATATTGCATTTTTGAAGGGGTGTTGGCTACTTGGGATTTCGAGGCTTCCTTGATTGTAAGTAGAGACTCATCGCTTTCGCTTTCATTGTCAGAGAAATCAGAGAAATGCACTGATAGTTTCCTGCGAGGGGGGGCTGATTTCAATGGGGCTGGATTCCTGTTAGATTGACTCAGGATGGTATCTCTCATCAGCTGTATTGTGGGAGTGTGTTCCCAAATTTCTGTGAGTTTTTCTCTCAGTTTAATTACTTCTTGATTTATAGCCTGAGCTTCCTTTGAGGTGTGTTTAGGTTCTCCCTCTTGGAGTGCAGAATTATTGCTTCTTTGTGTTATTGTTGCTGTTTTCCCTGTGATGAGGTCACGGACTATCTCATCCTTAAAAACTCTGTTAATTTCTATACAATGTGCATTCCAGAGGAAATTTCTTTTCCGTAACAGCCTGTTAGGAATATTTGCCTGGCTAAAGGTCAGAAAAATTCGCTTAGTATCTCTTGAGCTGGGTGAAAAGTGGCAGTCTAGTAAATCAATTGTTCTGCTGTCCATGTTTAAAAGTTGGGAAAGATATCTCACAACTGACTTCTGTCCGTTCCACAAATGGGCATTGTTATGTATTTGTATCAGGAGCTGATTTTTTTATAACACTCTGCAGTGATTAACTGCATCCTGTGACGTGGCAGGACACGTTTCCTCCAAATCTGCTACATTTTTAACCCCCTGTGTACCATATGGGTTTTGCCTTTGAAGATCTTGTTGGGAAAGCTTATTTGTAATGTCGTTTAATCTTTGCAAAATAAGAATCAATGTCTCTATGGACAGTTTGCAGAAATCATAAAAGAGCTGAGCGCTGTTATTGTAGGGAATGCTGCCAAGCTCCGGGAGTTTGACTTTGTTATCAACTTTGTTATCAACTTGCTCTGTCCCATAATTTATATTTACACTATGAGGAATTGAGGGGGATGTTTTGTTTAGTTCAGGTGTCTGTGATGGCTTAGGGAGTATAGAAGGAGCCGTTGTTACAGATCTGTTACTCACGGGCTGTGTTGTCTCTGCTGCTGGGAAAAGTGAGTCAATCCTCATCTGTTTTTCTGCTTTGAAGGATTCCTGATTGTCATTACAGGGGCTCGTCCGATTTCTTTTCTTGCCTTTAGATGGCATTTTTTAGGTATATGTAGGTGGTAATGCCAGATGTTAGTGGGAGGACAATTCAGAAGTTGTTAGTCCGTTGCCATCTTGCCCCTCCCCTCTTTAATTAATAGAATCCAAATAAAGCATAAAGGGCAAAAGGAGATGATAAAGAAATGAATAGACAAGGGAGAAAATCTTCAGCCTGATTTCTGTTTCCTCTTGAGGTATGGGCCAAAAATAGTGAAATGTAGAGGATGCATTTTCACTGTCAAAAATACAAAATTGGCAGGAGACATAATGGGCAGATTAGGTCCAGCAGGAGGGACATCTTTCTCTACAAAGACCCAATGAGATAGATCCTAATCCATGAAGTATATGCTGCAATTAACCTGCTAGAACACAATTTTAACTGGCCAAGATGAGCCAAACACTAGACCCAATGAAGCTTTGCTAAATCAAAACCCATCTCAACCTAGAGTTGTTCGAAATTTCTGTCTTCACACATACTTACTTAATTTTTGTGCCAGCATTGTGACAGCATCACTGGATGACAGAAGGTTTGGGTCTGGCAAAATTAATCTCTTAATAATTCATAATTCATCAAGGGTAGTCACTAATGGGAGTCACCATTGGCTCCTCTTCATCCTTGAAAGAAGTGACTAGTGGGGTGCCACAGGTTCTGTCCTGGGCCCAGTGGTATTTAACATTTTTAGCAATGACTTGGATGAGGGAATAGAGGGTATGCTTATCAAGGTTGCAGATGATACCAAATTAGGAGGGGTAGCTAATACCCCAAAATACAGTATCAGAAACCAAAATGACTTTCACAGATTAGAAAGCTGGGCCAAAACTAACAAAATGAATTTCAACAGGGAGAAATGTAGGATACTACATTTGGGCAATAAAAATGAAATGGACAGATATATAGGATAGGTGACACCTGGCTTGGTGACAGTACATGAGAAAGAAATCTAGGAGTCTTAGTGGAACACAAGCTGAACATGAGTCAGCAGTGTGATGCAGCAGCTAAAAAAGCCCATGTGATTCTAGGCTGCATTAACAGGAGTATAGTGTCTAAATCAAGGGAAGTAATGGTGCCACTCTATTCTGCTTTGGTCAGACCTCACCTCCAGAGGAGGACAACCAGGAGGTCTGGAAGCCATGGTCTATGAGAAGTGGCTTAGGCAGCTGGGCTTGTTTAGTCTGGAGAAGAGAAGGTTGGCATGATAGCCATGTTTAAATATTTGAAGGGATGTCACACTAAGGATTGAGCAAGCATGTTTTCTGCTGCTCCAGAGACTAGGACATGGGTTCAATGGATTCAAACTATATGAAATAGATTCCACCTAAACATTAGGAAGAACTTCCTGACAGTGAGAGCTGTTGAGAAGTGGAATATACTGCCTCAGAGTGTGGTGGAGTCTCCTTCTTTGGAGGTTTTTAAAGAGGCTGGATGGCCATCTGTCGGGGATGATTTAATTGTGTATTCCTGCATGGCAGGGGGTTGGACTGGATGGCCCTTGTGGTTTCTTCCAACTCTATGATTCTATGAAGGAGGAATAGCATTTTTATTATCCCCCCACCCCACCCAGTGAGAGATGGAGAAGGGACTGAGAAAGGACATTCAGGTGAAAGGTGTGAGGCAGAGTTTCTGGTGTGAGCAGTGTGACTTCCAGCCAGTCTGTGGTTAATGTTTGGGAGCCTCAAGTTCAGCCTTGGTCACATGCTGTGGGTCCCTTTCCTGGATAAGGAAGAGTGAGGCAGAAGGCAGCTGCAGTGACAGGCTAGTGCAAAGCTTCTTAAACTGTTGGTGACAACCCTATATGGGGTCATGTAACAGAATGGGAGGGTTGCAAAAAACATTGGCAATAGCAAATTTGATTTCTATAGCTATTTTATATACCTATATACCAAGGGTCACAAAAAAAAAGTTCTCAGGCAAAAAGGGGTTGTGAATAGAAAAACTTTAAGAAGCCCTAGGCTAGCATACTGGAACGGGCTCCTGGAGTCACTTTTTTACTGATTAGAATGGATTTTACTTGGTATTTTTTTTTTAAAAAAATGACATTGTCATGAAGGCAATACCATCATTCTGCAAAGACTGTACTTTCCATTATCTGCAAATGATTGTTTTGTCAGCATGACCAGGTAAACTAAGGGTTAAGACAAAGGTGGGAGGTGGAGGTCATCTCCTGAGATAGCATCATCATGATATCACATCACCAGACACAGGTCTGGCCAATGAGTATTTGCGACTGATAATTTGAAAAAGGTTTTATACTTTGCCTGGACCATGAGGCAAAGAGAGACAAAGAGGGAAGTCTGAGGGGATGGATGTAATTCAGAGAAAGATGCTCTGAGGAGCATGTGGCTATGAGCCTAGCTTGGAATAAGCATGTGGCCCTGCCAAATCTGGACACTAGACTTAATCCTCATAGACTTCTATAATGTAAGTAGTTTTTCTTTTGTGTAGGGAATAGTTTTAGTTAGTTGCATCAGGGAATTTCTTTTATTTTCCCTTGACTGAATGTATGGAATGCTTTATCTCTGTAACCTTAAGTTGAACCTGAAGAAAGAAGCACTTTCTTCATGAAGTGATTTACCTTTTAAACTTATCTTAATCTTGCTTGAATGAAAATAAGCCTTTTCTATTTTTCCTACTAAGCCATGTCTACATGTGCCTTATTTCAGTCTTTGCTATCTTGGTTCTTCTCTGAGGATAGAGAAGGGGGTTGGTAATAGTTTGACAGAGCAAGTAGTTCCACTGGTTAATCATAGAACCTGATTCAGTCTTTTGGCGGGCTGGTGAAATACTTCATCTGGGTGGTGTCAGCATACCTGAGGAGAGATATTGTTCTGAGGGATTTCCAGGCTAGAGGAATCCCTGAGAGTGTATCTCAGAGGGATCAGGATAGGAGTTCACAACAGAAGCACTCCTGAACTGATTATAAACACATGCAAGCCTTTCCTCTCCACGCTGAGCTAGTGTGTGTCCACAGAGAGAGAGGATGGGCAGCAAAACAGATGTAATTGGCCCTACCCCATCTTTCCCCTATCTTGGCCCCATCTTTGTCCCTGGGATCATGAGGACTATCTGGGAGCAAAACAGCAAAAGTCCCCCATCACAAGATGGGCACAAGACAGGGTAAATTGCCCATGTAGACAACCCCCAAGTTTGGGCAAATTGTCATGGCCACGCAAGAGGTCCTTTTTAATCAGGGAGTGTTAAGGATCACCAGAACAAATGGCAAGCAAAAAGGCCCAGAGAGACCAAATTTGGTTTTCAGTCACTATGCATGTAACATTTATTTAGACATAAGACATTAAACATTCAGTTAAGTATCAAGAGCTCTTTTCCATTCACACACACACTCACACCACATAGTCACAATGATCCTTCCCTGAACGGTGATAAAACGTCTATGAAGGTGTGGATGGCCTGTTGCCGTGGGTACCAGAACCATGAAATCAAAGCCGAAAATGTCCCAGCTCTTATACCTTTTCCATCTCCTTCCTTGAGAATTGCATGCTTTTCGAGCTGGCATGATCTCATGACAGTTCCTTAGGCAGATCAAGACATGTTCCATGTTCCCTCAGAACATCCTCAATCATGCTGACAGCTGGTCTTGTCTATGTCTTGCCTGGCCAGCAGTCCACTCACTTGTACAGAATGCTCCCAGGCAAGGTTGTCAGGTCCCATTGTCTTTGGTTATGCTTGGTCAGCACCTCATCTCAGCTTCCAAGTTTTCTCCTTTTCTCGGTCCAGCTTCCAAGTTACACCTCAAGCAATGCTTTGTGCAGCATCCATTTTCTTGGTTCATTTCAAGGCCTTGTTTCACCAGGAACCGATACATACACACAATCATACATGCAAGCATACTCTCACAAAATGACCACTGGGCTCCATTAAAGCACCTTCAAGATCATTTAGAAATAGGTTAAACAAAGTTGGTGCACAAATATATCCTTGTCTCATCCCTTTGGTCATAGACATTTCTTTAGAAAGCTCCCCAGGATGCCACATCTGAGTTGTAGCTGGCTGTTACTATGTAAAGCCTTAATAAGGCAGAAAAGCCTTTTATCAGCCAAAATGTTATCCAGCTACTCCCATAACTTAGTTCTGGAGATAGAGTCAAAAGCCAACTTTAGGTCCATAAAAGGAACAAACAACTTGCCTTGCAGAGGCCTAGAATATTTCTCAGCAGGGACCAAATAGTTATCAAAAGTTGTATAATCCTTTCTAAATGCAGTTTGTGCCTCAGAAAGAATGTTATTAAAATTCAAAAATGAAGTCAGTCTATTGCATAGGAAATAAGCATATAATTTTCCCATTATTGATAACAGACTAAAAGGTATGTAATTCAATGTATCAGGGCCTTGACCTTTCTTGTAGACTAGCACAATAATTATTTCTTGTAGACTGGCACAACAATTATTTGCTTTCCACTAGCAAGTATTTTGCCAGAATTATTAATCTTGGTAAAAAGAGCAGTCACCAGTGGTGTCCACCAATGTTGATTAGTTTTAATAAAATCGATACTTGGAAAATTTCCACTGTTGAGCTGTAGAATTAAGTCAGAAACTTCTTCCATAGATAACAAAGTCCATGCAGATGCAGGAGAGAGTATTGTTTCATAGGAATTATCAAGGTCATGTTCAAAACTATCACTATCTTTAAAGATAGATCTAAAATGATCCCCCAAAACGGGAGGTAGAATAACACAACTTGGGGTTTGAGAGCAAGAAAATAAAGCCCCTGACACAAGCTGCCAAAATGTTTTTGCATTGCTATTAAGAGCAACAGCGACCATGAATTAAGTTCACACTGTTGCTTTTTACGAGCCAATAGGGTTTATATTCCTTTTTCAACTGAAAATAAGTAGAAGGAATATGGCTTGACCTTGATTTTCTGTATAAAATATAGGAGTCTCTTAAAGCTTTTTTTCTTCAACTGGCAATACTTAAATGGTACCTTTAAGAGTGGCAGAGTCTGCACCAGAGAGATGAGGATTAGCTTCATATGATATATTTTCCTGAAGAAAATGGATCAGGTCTTTGTATGCCTCAGTGGTAGTTATGGCAGATTGCTCAGATATTATTTCAGATCTTTAAGAAGTTACTGAATCAGAATTCAGTCTCACCCCAAGAAGACTACCTAGATCAGCTGACCATTTAGATCTTATCTTCTGTGGCCCATCAACAATAAAATTATTTAGTTGATTTTGAGTTAATCATCTCTTTCTCTCTGGAATAAATATGGCACGAGCTAAAGGCTGGTGGTTACTATCTGTCTAGTATCTATACAAAAAGAATGAACTAACTAAAACATTTAGAAGGCAATGCCATAATCACAAAAAGTCAACATGGGTTTCAGAGAAACAAGTCATGCCAGACTAATCTGATCTCTTTTTTTGATAAAGTTACCAGCTTGGTAGATGAAGGGAATGTTGTGGACATTGCATACCTTGATTTCAGTAAGGCCTTTGACAAGGTTCCCCATAACATTCTTGCAAACAAGCTTGTAAAATGTGGGCTAGACAAGTTAACTGTTCAATGGATTTGTAATTGGTTGACCGGCCGAACCCAAAGGGTGCTCAGCAGTGGCTCCTCTTCGTCTTGGAAAGATGTGACCAGTGGGGTACCACAGGGTTCTGTCCTGGGCCCAGTGCTATTCAACATCTTTATCAATGACTTAGATGAGGGAATTAGAGGCATACTTCTCAAATTTGCAGATGACACCAAATTGGGAGGAGTAGCTAATACCCTAGAGGACAGGATCAAAATTCAGAATGACCTGGATAGACTGGAGAGCTGGGCCAAAGCTAACAAAATGAAATTCAATACGGAGAAATGTAAAGTACTGCATTTAGGGCGGAAAAATGAAATGCATAAATATAGGATGGGAGAGACCTGGCTGAATGAGACTACGTGCGAAAGGGATCTAGGAGTCCTAGTAGACCATAAGTTGAACATGAGCCAACAGTGTGATGCGGCAGCTAAAAAGGCCAATGCGATTTTGGGCTGTATCAATAGAAGTATAGTGTCTAGATCAAGGGAAGTAATAGTGCCACTCTATTCTGCCTTGGTCAGACCTCACTTAGAATACTGTGTCCAGTTCTGGGCACCACAATTCAGAAAGGATATTGACAAATTGGAGCATGTCCAGAGAAGGGCAACTAAAATGGTGAAAGGTCTGGAAACGATGCCTTATGAGGAGAGACTTAGGGAGCTGGGTATGTTTAGCCTGGAAAAAAGACGGTTAAGAGGCGATATGATAGCCCTGTTTAAGTATTTGAAGGGATGTCACACTGAGGATGGAGCAGGCTTGTTTTCTGCTGCTCCAGAGACTGGAACACGGAGCAATGGGTGCAAGCTCCAGGAACAGAGATTCCACCTCAACATGAGGAGGAACTTTTTGACAGTCAGAGCTGTTCGGCAGTGGAACACACTCCCTCAGAGCGTGGTGGGGTCTCCTTCCTTGGAGGTCTTTAAACAGAGGCTGGATGGCCATCTGTCGGGGATGCTTTAATGAAGATTTCCTGCATGGCAGGGGGGTTGGACTGGATGGCCCTCATGGTCTCTTCCAACTCTGCAATTCTATGAAAAAGAATTTCAAAAAACCATTCAGTAGTCTGTCTTACTAGATCTGCTTAAGTTCAAAAAAGTAAATTCCACACAATTTAAAAATAATAAATCCAGTCTAAGTTTCAGTTGGGCCAAACAGAAACCAGCAAAATTCAACCTCGGACCTTTTGCATTTCCAATGGGGGGAAATCTAACCTCTTTTAGTTCACTTAATACTGGATAGCTGGCTTCTAACTCAGTGTCATTAGATCAAGTCCTAGCATTTTGATCTCACATAATGCACATGTAACCCTCAGAAAACTGTATAGAGAAAAAAGTAAAAAAGTAAGGATACCTTGCTCAGCTTGAGCTTTAGAATTAAGAGGAGGATATAAACACAATAACAATGCTTTTAGAGTTAAGTTTTTTAAAATCCCAAATGCTTGATGTTCACACATCTAAAATGGTTACATTAGGAATCAATGAGGTTGATATTAAAACTGCCAAGACTAGGGTGTCCTTTCTTATTTACCCAAATAGCTTTCAATGTGTAAGCAGCAAAGCCATTCAGGGCAATAGTATCAATAGCCCACATTTCCTGCAACACTATTACATCAAAAGAAGAAATATACTGATAAAATGAACTCTTCCTGCTCTCATTTGCCCATCCCTCAATGTTCTAGGAGATTATCCTTAAACAGGAATCTTGCTGGGGCCATAGGTATCATTCTGCAGGACTAATCAGATCTAAAGAACTCTGTGAAGTCGAAGGCTTTCACAGCCAGCATCCATAGGTTTCTGTCTTTTTTTCTGGGCTGTGAGGCCATGTTCTGGAAGAGTTTATTTCTGATGTTTCGCCTGCATCTATGGCTGGCATCCTCAGAGAATGGTTGGGTAGGAGTATGTGTGGGGTTTATATACTGTGAGCCCCTGTTGGAGAGGATATGTAAATTTGTGCATTTGAATGGCTAGTTTCTGGGTGGAGATATGCAGGGAGGATTAGTGTCTGTTTTGCTAATGGTCCATTGTCTACTGGAAATCACCCTCTCCCTGGGTGGAGTTCATTTTCATGTGTTGAATTTTGATTTTAGTGTTTTTCAAGACTGGTAGCCAGATTTTATAGCCAACCAAAGGGAAGGTATTTTTACCATACATCAAAGGAGTCACAGACAGAATAGGGAAACTGATGAGGAAACACAACCTCCAAACGATCTACAGATCAACCAAGACAAACCAAGAAATGCTATGTTCAGTGAAGGACAAGAGAGACCCCCTCACAGCCGCAGTTTACCACATACCATGCAGCTGTGGACAAGTTTACATAGGGACCACAAAATGAAATGTGCAAACATGAATCAAGGAACATGAGAGACACTGCAGACTGGGCCAGCCAGAAAAATCAGCAGTAGCAGAACATGTTATAAACCAACCTGGACACAAAATGTAATTCAAGAACACAGAAATTCTGGATCAGGCCAACAACTATCATGTCAGAATGCACAGAGAAGCTATTGAAATCCACAAACACCTGGACAACTTCCACAGGAAAGAAGAAACCCTAAAAGTAAACAAAATCTGGCTACCAGTCTTGAAAAACACTAAAATCAAACTCAGTTGTGTATTCCTGCCTAGCAAAGGTTTAGACTATATGTCCCCTAGAGTCCCTTTCAATTCCAGGATATTCTCTCTTCCTCCCTCAGTCCCTCCCTCCCTCACTGAAGATTATCAGACAGGTTCCATAAAACCCATCCCTGTCTCACTATGTCCTCTCCTCCCCACTCCCATCCCTATAACTGATTAGAAGAAAAAATATCAGACACCTACCTTGCTGCATGATTAAAAGTCCTCCCCTTCCCTCTGGCAGCCTAGGAGTGAATGGAGCTTGAGCAGAGTCCCATTCACTTCCTGGAAAGTAAGTCCCAGCTGTTCTCATGAGAGCAATGGGTGCAAGCTCCAGGAACAGAGATTCCACCTCAACATGAGGAGGAACTTTTTGACAGTCAGAGCTGTTCGGCAGTGGAACACACTCCCTCGGAGCGTGGTGGGGTCTCCTTCCTTGGAGGTCTTTAAACAGAGGCTGGATGGCCATCTGTCGGGGATGCTTTGATTGTGATTTCCTGCGTGGCAGGGGGTTGGACTGGATGGCCCTTGTGGTCTCTTCCAACTCTGCAATTCTATGATTCTATGATTCTATGATTCTATGCAGAAAATTCAAAAATAAAACTCAAAATAAAAGATTAAAAATTACACCAAGCACATACGCACATTTTTTAAAAAAAACAACCCAAGTAACTCAGGGAGGAGGAAAAAAGTGTGACACTTACCTGGATTTCCCGATCGCACCCAGAAGTGTTTGGCAGGGACCTCTCACCATGGCTTGCATTGCACCAGCAGAACGGGCACCTTATCGCTTACCCGTTGTTTCATGAGAGAAACAGAACAACAGGTTAATTCACAGCTTAGCCCATGAATAAAAAGGAGTGGGGGTGGGGGAGCAGAAGGGGCATGGGGCATAATGCCACAGGGATGTTGTTGTCTGATATTTAAGCCCTTTGGTGATGTCCTGTCATCTCTATGGTGGGATATATAGTGTGTCTGATAATCTCCTCTCTCAATAGTACAAACACTAGCAAACAAAAAAACCTGCAAAAGGTAAAAGGCAGAAAAACAGTTCTGAAAGTAGAATGGAACTCCCTCATGGAAACTTATGCACAGAATTGCAACTTTGGTTCTAAAATCTAAAACCTCTTAGAAATGCTAAGCTCCAATGATGATAGATGAAAAATAGTGGTACAGTATGACCTTGAGCATGCACAGAGTTTTCTCTTTGCTGCTGAATTTCTGCAAGTAATCCACTTGAACTGAGGAAGAGGATTCCCAGATGAGAAGTCCTGATCTGTGTGCAGACCTAGCACTGCAGTCCAAGTGGCTCTGAGCTCATAGTCTTTCTCAAAACCTGCCTTCTTTCTGCCTTGACACTGACCATGCAAACACAATCTATCATTGGCCAAAATCCAATATGACACAAGTGGGAGGTTTAGGATTTTCAGCACTTTCCTTTTCCCCTGTAGCCCTTAGAATTTCCTGAAAACCTCCTCCAAAGGGTTTTGAAGAACAGTTTTCCGAGGTGCTCTGAAGGTATGGCAGGGACAATTATTCTTCCCCCATTTCTACTAGATTCCATTCTTGTGTGAGTGGAAGACCACTCCTTGAATCTATTTGTTTCAAAGAATATGAGTCCCATGCTAGTTGCTCGCTCCTGTGTCAGTAAAGTCTGTTTTAGATTTTAGTCTCCAATTTAAAGGAGCTATCCAATGTGTTGAGCTGTAGCCTTGAAACAGGTTCAGCACTATGGAAGTTCAGACTAAAATCCAGAGTGGATGCACCATGCCACCAATATTGAAACCACCAGCCACCACTGTCTGAATATCTGGAAGTTGTCAGCGTTTTACCCACAAATAGGTAATAGGCTGAGCTTTCTGTTTTGCCAGGAACAATACACTCTTTTCTTAGCTTGGTTCTTGTACACAATGGGTTACATTGTCAGTTTCTTTCCTTCTTCCTCTCTCTCTCAGTCCCATCCCATATGTACTAAAAAGCCAAAACATTTCAGCTTTGTTGAATTTCTTTCATTTTATGTATATTATTGATTGGAGACCTTCCTCCCTCCCTCCCCCATCTAAGAATGAATGACAAGAACCTCTCCAAAGTGAAACAAGCTTAAGCATTCTCAGCTTGATTCCCATTAAGTATCATAAGACCATTGCAATTTGACATTTATCTGGCAGCCTGTGACGTGAAAGACCAGCAGAGCTGGAATGAAGATGCTTGCTTAGTTCTCCACTGGGGCTGCTTTTACCAGGTTCAGGTCAGGTGCAGTGACAGCGAGTGGAAGCTGAAAGTCTCACTTCACTGCCGGCTTGAACTGCGTTTGACCCCCGCAGGCTTCTAATGACTTCCTTCGAAATTGGAAGAATGTGGTTTTGCCCTTTATAGAATTAGAACGTCATGCCATTCACATCGAAGTTCTTAAAGAAAAGTTTAATTAAAATACCCAACATGATATAAGCTGGCCCTGAAACATAGACAAGGATCACCTTGCTTTGAGGGTTCTACCAAAAAAGAAAGGAGAAAAAAGGAAGGAAGGAAAAGAAAATTTGGAGTGAGACGTAAAGAAAGAGTTCTCCTCTTTCATCAAAAGGAAAATGTTGAAGGCACTGCTTAAGAAAGCGGAAGATGGGATATTATGCCAGAGAAACACTTGGTTGCAATTAGACCCTGGTGTAAAGAGGTACCCCCTTACTCAGACTATTGCCCCACAGTACAATGGTACACACTGGAATGGCTACTAGAATGGCCCTGGAGTAGCATAATGATCTGTGCCTCCTTTACTGTTGTTACTTCCGTTCATCCATCCGGCAACACCACTTTCTTTTTTCTTTCTTATATCAATCTGTCTACTACCATTCTCCTCTCTGAAGCTGAACAGACTTTCAGATTATCTTATATACATCCAGTTAAACAGGATAGCCCCTGTACACAGGTGTGCTAGCTAAAAGACTTGACACAAAAGGAAGAAAATAGCAGGCCCTAGTTTTAAATAAAAACATTTAGGGGGAGTCTGCTGGAGTTGACCTTGAAGCAGAACCAATGGGGGACCTTGAACCCTACCACTCCCTCTGCTGCTGCAGCCTGATGGGATGTCTGTTGCTATGAGACAGGTGAGGGAGGAGCCCAATGAAGCCAGTTCCTCAGCCATTTCACCCTATCATATCAACATGTCTTATCTTGTTTGACTTTGGAAGTTTAGCAGGGTCAGATCTGGTTAGAACTTGGATTAGAGGTCACCAGTGAATGTTTCATGCTATAGTAGGGAAAAGGTGCAGTGTAGAGGAAAATGCTCTGCATTTAGAAGGCCACAGATTTAATATGCAGCATACAGTAGCATCCCTGTATCCATTGATTTGTCAACTGCTGATTCAATTATCCATGGTTGGTGACTGTGGGGGGGGGAAGACGAGGGAGGGAAGGAGGCTTTCAGATAGCTCTGGTGGCTGCAATGGTGATGGAGGGATGAAGGGAGGGGATGGGGGTCTCACTTACCTTCTCCCTTCACCCCTGGGATGGCTACCATTGATGGCAATGCTGATGGGGGGCAAAGGGAGGGAAGGAGGGTTCTCACCTCCCTTCTCCCCCTGGGATGGCTCCCATTGATAGCAATGGCAATGGGTGGGTGATGGGAGGGAAGGAGAGTTCTCACCTCTCTTCTCCCTTAGCTCCCCCCCCCAATTGCTTCCATGGTGGCAATGGCAACGGGGGTGTTCACTATTGTCTACGGAATTCATTATCGGTGGAACCAATGCCCTGTGGATATGAGGGTGCTACTGTATACCGTTAGGTCTAGGAAAGGATCCAGCCTGAAACTTTGGAGAAACCCTTGAAAAAATCCCACTGTGAACCCATGCCAGTCACAGTTCACAGATCTGGACTGGGTGGACCAATGGTTTAACTCCGTTAAAGACAGCTTTCTACATCCAAAACCAATGAAAAGGCCCCACAACCCCATCTCTCCCTCTGCTGTAGGCTGATGGAAAGGTGCACTTTCTGTCTGAAAAGCCCTTTCCCATATTCATGATGTTGGAAAACTGTAGAGATACTCAGTAGACAAGTATCTGGCTAAGGCATGTTTGTTCATCTCTTCATATTTCATAGATACTCAAGTGAAGCTCTTTCATCAGGAACAAGAACATCAAATTAAAGATGACTGAGAAATCTACACTTTGTGAATTCCAGTATGAATTAAACTGAACTGTACCTCTCAAGATGCATGTGCAGAATCAGAACTTAGTTGGCTTTCTTTCTGTTTGAATATTCCAACACAGTTCTCATCTCAAAATAACAGCAAAAGTATTACTTTTTGTTAAAAAAAAAACAATAACAAAACGAAACAACAACAACAACAACAAGTGTACCTGTTGAAAGCAAGTATACTGAGAAAGAATTCTATAATATGTATCTCCAAATCAGGGGCACTGCCATTGGCACCCATATGGCACCACACTTTGCAAACATCTTGATGGCTAACCTGGAACAATGATTCCTTAGCATGTGCACTCAAAAAGTCTCCTCTACCTACAGGTTCTTGATGATATCTCTGTAATTTGGCCACTTTGAAAGCAATCATGTGAGAAGTTTCACTAGGATTTCAACAACTTCCACCCTACCATCAGCCTGAGCCTAGAAACATCCATACAACAAATTTACTTCTTTGATATCACTTGGCAATTGCACAATGGACTTTTGAGCACCACATTCTATCAAAAACCCACTGATTGCTACACATACGTACATGCCTCCATTTTCCACCCAGAACACACTGCCAAATCTATTGTTTTCAGCCAAGTCCTCTGATCCAACTGCATATTCTCAGACCTACAAGAGAGAGACTCAAAACTCTTGGAATTACAGCAGGCATTTTTCATATGACAATACCCACCTAAGGAGGTAAAGAAACAAATTGACAAGGCAAGATTATAACCAGGAACCATCTACTACAAAACACACCAAAATCACAAAATGACAGTGCATCCCTAGTGGTCACCTACAGTCCCCTGCTGAGACCACTCAAGCGCCTCACCAATAAATTACCCCAATATCCAGGGGACCTGTGTCCGTGGATTCACTTACCCACATCTGTAAAAATATGGTCTCTGTAGGTATCTTCTAGATCCTCCTGTGTAACTCTATGGTATGCTTGGACTGGATGTTATTCATTTTAATAGGGTTTGCTGTTATCTGTGGTTACTAGTATCCATGGTAAGTCTGGGAGCATATCCCCTGTGGATACAGGGGTCGTATTGTACAACCAATTTGGGAGAATAACACACCCTTCTCACAAGTTCTGGGAGGCAGGCCTTTATTGGTCTATAGACTAGCCTCCAAATCCTAAGGAACTACTCACAACAGGATATATAACATGGATCATAATACAGGGACAAGAACTTGCCACCAACCCAGATGCAAACTCTGTCCTCTCATCTACTCTGGGAGCAATATTACAGGGGTCAGTAACATCACTCATAACATCAGAGGTGTATTTACTTGCTCTTCCTGTAATATTTGCCATCCTATGCCAGCAATGCTCTACACACTGCATGGACAAAAATCTGACATTAGAAATGGCAAAAATGAGAAACCAGTTGTAGGACATTTCAGCCTTCCTGGACAAACAGTAAGTGATTCACAGATTGTGGTCCTTGAACAAGGAAATTACAAAGGAAGACTAGAAAGACTAGAAAGAGAAACAGCTGAATTGAATTATATTCACAGATTTGCTGAGAGAAGAACAAAAAGAATGAAGAGAAAGAAGGCCCAAAGGCTGGGAGCAGCACCAGAAGGTCCTCTTCTGTGTTCCCATCTAAGGTCCCTGGGAAGGTGATTGAAAGAAGGGCCTCCTCCAAAGACCTTAAAGCCTGGGCAGGCTCATATAAGAAGTTATGGTCATCCTGATATCCTGGACCTGAGCTGTGTAGGGCTTTATAGGTCATAAGCAGCACTTTGAATTGTGCCAAGATGTTAAGTTAGCCTTGCACTCCAAGGAAGAAGAGGAGCCTGTAGATGAAATCAGAAGCACTGATGGCCAGAGAGGGCTTGCCATAGATCTATCTCACATCACTTCTGTCTGCCCTTCCATTTCACCTCTGTGTCCCTTTACTCCTAGGAGCTGGCCCTCAAGCACTCACAATTTGGCTCCTACTCACAATCTGACCCTCCTCTTGCTTTGTTCCTGTGTGTATGCAAAAAGCAAACAAGTAAGGCAAGAGTGGAACTGTGAGACCAATTTTGTTGAGTGATGGTAGTCTCTCATTTTTGTGTTTGCTCCTTTCATGTGCCCGTGCATTACCAGAACAGAGGAGAACTGCTCCTCTTTGCCCCAATGTCAAGCCACTACATAAAAAGAGCACATCTGACTATTAAAGAGTTAAAGGGGGGAAATGAATCAAGGCGGGGGGGGGGGTTGAGGGGAACCAGGCCATCCCTAATGTCTCTTCATAGCTATAATGAGATCAGTTGCAACAAGTCCAATGGCCGACCTCATTACAAGAGTTTAATTGCATTGTTACACTGTTTAACTTCTTGTCTCTGGCCTCTTTCTCTTTATGACAGCTTTAGAAAAGAATTTCAGCTTGAGGTCAAAGGAAATTAATTACTGCTTTCTTAATCTGGGCTCATCTACATTTGGAAAAACTTGGGGAGCTTTCAACTTTATGGGAATTTGCATCTTCATTTTTTTTTTTTTTTGTCAAGACTTAAAGTTATTAACAAGTCAGGCTTCTTAGTCATTTTTGCAAGGAAGGGCACAACTGTAGCTTTGTATTTGTTGCCTTGTTCTGCTCATGAAAAGCCAAATGGGTTTGTCTCTGGCTGTTTTAAGTGAAACAAGGCTAAAAGTAAAGCCATTGGATCCACTTTGTATTGGTTTAGAAATACAGTCCCTATGATGGGCTTTGCAAGTTCCAACAGGAAATATAATGACCAGAATCCTATCTTATGCATGTATAAGTTCCCCTTTGTAAGGTGGGCATATTCAATAGCTGTATTCAAGTCCAGTTTGTGAAAGCTGAATGGTGTTGCTTATTCTCCATCTATCCCAATTTTGCAGGGACAGTCCCAAATTAGTCTTCACTCATCCCACTTTTTCAGCAACTTTTAAAATTTCCCAGTTTCTCTCTCCTTCTCCCAATTTACACCTTTGTCCTCATCTTATTGCAGTTGCTTCAAGCTGAGCTGAAAGTGCAAAAATAGTTTTTACTCAGTTAACTTGGAAAGAGGGAGAGGAGAAGAGGAGGTGAAGTGTGTTTCAGGGCTGTTCAGCAGTGGAACGCACTCCCTCAGAGCACAGTAGGGTCTCCTTCCTATGAGGTCTTTAAACAGAGGCTGGATGGCCATCTGTCGGGGATGCTTTGATCATGATTTCCTGCATGGCATGAGGTTGGACTGGATGGCCCTTGTGGTCTCTTCCAACTCTACAATTCTATGATTCAATTCTATGCCCTTCCCAATTGGCTCAGGCAAAAGCAGACAGCTTCAGCTTTTGCTAATATCTTTCTGAATAATTTTTTTTTTTTGCCATCTTGACCACACTTTGACGTTGCTTGATCACACATATCCCAGTTTTCATCTGTGAAATGTTGGAAGGTATGGTTGTGCCATTGATAATAGATTCTCCTTGTGCATAGGCACACATGGATGCATATGCATGTCATGCATCAATGTACAGTGTGCATTTTGCATGCAGATATGCAATGTCACAAATCACTAAGAAAGGCAGCATTGTGCTCCTGCTGTCCAGTTCCAACAGGATAGTTATGTCCTATCTTCTGGATGTAGGAACATGAGCAGCTTCAAGCACTGTTCTGTCTCCCTTTAATTTAATCATCATAATCATGACCAAGAACAGCTTAAAATAGCCATTGGGGTCCTGATGCAGTTGTTACTCTAAGACATGGGGGGTATGTTAGAGTCCCACCCATAATGTTAAAATCTAGTCAGGGGAATTATTAGCTCAAACAGGAGGCCTGCAAGAGGAGGGTAACTTTGGAGATCTTTTCACCTATGTATACCAGTACTATCTGTAGAGGAGGCTCCAGCTGAAGTAAAGCAACATGTTTTATTGGAATAACACAGAAGGTAAACTAACATAACATGTTCTTATCAGGGCTGGTTTAAGCAACCCACGGTGTAAGCATTTGTGGGGGGGGGCGTTGGGGGGGCATCATGCAGAGTCTTTCCCCAGTAACTCCCTCCTCATGCAGGGGCTGGGGCAGGGTGGCTTTCAGAGTTGCTGGTGCTGGCAGCGGAGTCCACGAGCAGAGGCAAAGAGCTTTCACCCTCACCTTCCCAGGCTGCTGCTGGTGGTGGGTAGTGTTGGTGGTTCTGGGAGCTTGAGTCCTGCTTGGCCTCCCTCCCTCCCTGCAAGCACAAAGGTGGCTGCTTCCCCTGCCTCTGAAGCAAAGACGAGGGAAAGCAAGCCACGGCCACCCGGCCTATGTGTGGCTTGCTGGTGGCATCCCCTCACCAAGAAAGGCCAGACCGAGGCAACCGGTGAGGTGGCATGGGAGGAAGGGAAAGAGACATCTCTTTTTTTGTTTGCTCATTTCCTGCCCTGCTGCTGGGAGCTGAGGAGAGCAAGCTGGAGCAAGACTGACTGAGAGAGAGAGAGAGAGAGACAGGCAGACACACACAGAGAAAGACAGTGAGCCATCCGTGGAGGCACCACCAGAGGTGACTGTAGCGGGAAGGAAATGATCGTCTGCCCTGGCCACAGGTGCCAACTCGGAGGGCTTGGCCAGCCAGGGCAGCCAAGTGGGCTTTGGCCCCATCAGCCAGGGCTGCTCCGGGGCCAGGGGTCTGTCCTGCGGCATCCCAGGAGATCCCACCCAGCCACCCCCCAGGCCCCACATGCCTTGGTTTCTGTGGGCTCCTCGTGCTCTTGGGCTCCCTTTGGGGCTGAAAACATGCTGGGCAGAGCCCTGGGCAGGCAAAGGGAAGGGACAGAAGTGACCCCCTCCACTGCCTTGCTCCCTGCTGGCTGGGTGGATGGGGTCCCAGGGCACCCTTCTCCTCCCTCTCTGCCCCACTGTGGGTGGGTCTGGGAAGCCCAGTGCCAGCAGTGGCAGTGGTGGGGCAAGGTATGGCGGGCAGGCGCGCAGAGCTGGAGCCATCCCCCCCCTGCCGGGCAGCATGCTGGTGACTGGGGCCAAACAGGGCATGGGGCTGGAGCTGGCCAAGCAGTTCCTGGGGAGGCCTGCCCCCCTGATGTGCTCTTTGCTGCCTGCCAGGATCCTGAGGGACCGTGGGCCCAGGTGAGTGCCGGCAGGCTCTGCTGGGATAACCCAGGGCCCTGTGGGTTGTGGTGAGGGAGAGGGACCATGGAGGGCCGGAGGGGAGGGGATGGTGGGTAGGCCACCCAGCAGGGCTGGTTGAAGGGCCCTGCAGTACTGGCAGCTGCAGGGGGTCCCGTCATTGTGGGGGGCATTGTAACCCTTCTCCTGCAAAAACATGACTAGTGATAATCTGGATATCCTGTATTGTGAATAGGCTAGGTTAGGTTACATTGACCTGTGATAACCATATGGGACCCCCAAAATAAAATATTACAAGGGGCCCCAAAATTCCTTAAACCAGCCCTGTTTTTTATGAACCATCCAAAGTTATAGCAGAGTAAGGCAGAAAGGTTGGATAGCAAGAGAGAAAGAGATGTCTGGGAAGATGGGGTGATAGTTACCAGTCTTTAAGAGCAGTGAATATATTCGGACAGGTACTGAGGGTGGCACAGGAGGTTCCAATCTGGGGCATAGTGAGAAAAAGAGTGGCCAGGTCCATACACTGTGGCACACCTCAACTGTGACACGCTTAGCTATTCTTGGGGCTCTAATATTTATATTCTATGTATTCTGTGCCTTGGAGGGGTGAGTTAGCAATAACCAAGCTTGGATGGCTTTCCCACAGATTAGACAAAATAAACCGAAACTCAGCTGATTGCTTTATTGCAGAGAGACAGAACATAGATGGTCTTGCAGCAACCTTGTAAGGTTGTATGAGGTGAGATTTCTGTAGGGTATGCAATTAGGAATGGTCACTTGATTGCTTGATTAAATTATTGCTTGAAACGCCCAGGACTGGAAGAAAGGATTAGCACATATCCCTTAACAACTGGGTTGTTAGCATAAACCCATTATGGGGGCTTTCTGCATAATCCAAACTTGGGCTTTTTTCACCATTGTTTCTTTTTTATTTTTTTTTATTATTTAATTTGTATTAGTTACATATTAATGTATTTATTACATTACGATAGTCATGAAGTATCTCTTTTTACTATTATATTAACCTTCTCATGAATTCTCATAAATTATGTTATGCATTCCACAAAATAGTTCCTTACTATCTCTACTTTAACCAAAATTTGACTTCCTTTATGGACCTCCAGAATAAGCTAAGTATATTCGTTTACAACAAATCATATCAAAAAGATCTTCTGTTATTATATAAGAGAGAATATATATAGAGAGAAGAAACAAGAACCAAATGAGAAAAGTATCATTTCTTTCCCATTATCATTCCACTTATATACAAAGAGAGAGAGAAACAGAAATTAAAGTTCTCACAAATTCTGATACTGAGTTAATATCTCTATCTTATTTATAACAATACATTTTTACTTTCATAAGTTTCCCCTGTCTTTTGCTGACCGATTGCAGAATAAAGAGACCACACACATGAAATGGAGTGAAATAAAATGTATTTATTGATTTAACCTATTTAATTCCCTTCTAATTTCCTGCGTGGCAGGGGGGTTGGACTGGATGGCCCTCGTGGTCTCTTCCAACTCTGCAATTCTATGATTCTATGATTCTATAATATCTTCAGCAGGGGGAGGCAACCTGGTGAGGGACCAGCTGATGCAGTACCACACCCCTCAGCCTTCCCTGGTGAACACCTGGTGCCTGGGGTTGCTCCCCAGCCGGCCCCCATCTGGAAGGTGAACCCAAAAGTCCTTCACCCAAGCCGCACGGATTGGGGTGAAGGTTATACTTTAGGCCGACCCCAAGGCGGGTCTCCTTCCATCCCCTAGGCTCCACGACCTGAAGTGCGCCTTCCAGAGACCCTACCTTCACCGAAAATTGGTGCCAAGGTGCCCACTGAAGCTACGCTTCTCCCTTCCTTGCCATAGTGAAAGGGAATTTACCTATTCAGACACCACCTGAGCCAATTTCCAAAATGCTGCCATCCTAGTATGGGGTAGGCGAAAAATCCCGCTGAGAAAATGGGGGGGGGATTCCTACCCAGGTCCGAAGCAACCAATTATCATACTATTCAAGCAGTGGGAGGGTGGGTCCAAGATCGTGCAAGCCAAAGAGGAGGAGATGAGGGGCGGGAGTGCCTTTATACACTCTGGCCCCTCCCCTCCTCCATCGTCGCAGGCTTTTGACAGCCTGCAACAGAAAGTGGTCTCCCTCCAGCGAGCCAGGCGGCAAAGGACGGCTCCCAGCACGCAGCCACTCTGCAGCGCGGCGGGGAGCCGGATAAAGAGACCACACACATGAAATGGGGTGAAATAAAATGTATTTATTGATTTAACCTATTTAAGTCCCTTCTAATATCTTCAGCAGGGGGAGGCAACCTGGTGAGGGACCAGCTGAGGCAGTATGTATATACCGTACCACACCCCTCAGCCTTCCCTGGCGAACACCTGGGCCCTGGAGAGCCCAGGTGTTCGCCCCTTCCCTGCCACAGAAAGGGGCAAGCGTCTGCTTAGTCCCTTTCCCGCACCAGCTTGTACAAAAGGTTCCTCATCCCCTGCTGAAGACCACTCATGAATATCAAATTCCCAGTGTCTGAAAGGTGCACCCCGTCGGTTCTGTAGAGCTCAGGCCTTTTGGAAATGGTGTCAGGGTGAGGTAGATAGTGTCCCAAACCCTGAAACATGGCATTCTTATCATAGAATCATAGAATCATAGAATCATAGAATCATAGAATTGCAGAGTTGGAAGAGACCACGAGGGCCATCCAGTCCAACCCCCTGCCACGCAGGAAATCACAATCAAAGCATCCCCGACAGATGGCCATCCAGCCTCTGTTTAAAGACCTCCAAGGAAGGAGACCCCACCACGCTCCGAGGGAGTGTGTTCCACTGCCGAACAGCTCTGACTATCAAAAAGTTCCTCCTCATGTTGAGGTGGAATCTCTGTTCCTGGAGCTTGCACCCATTTCTCCGTGTTCCAGTCTCTGGAGCAGCAGAAAACAAGCCTGCTCCATCCTCAGCGTGACATCCCTTCAAATACTTAAACAGGGCTATCATATCGCCTCTAAACCGTCTTTTTTCCAGGCTAAACATACCCAGCTCCCTAAGTCTCTCCTCATAAGGCATTGTTTCCAGACCTTTCACCATTTTAGTTGCCCTTCTCTGGACACGCTCCAATTTGTCAATATCCTTTCTGAATTGTGGTGCCCAGAACTGGACACAGTATTCTAACTGAGGTCTGACCAAGGCAGAATAGAGTGGCACTATTACTTCCCTTGATCTAGACACTATACTTCTATTGATACAGCCCAAAATTGCATTGGCCTTTTTAGCTGCCGCATCACACTGTTGGCTCATGTTCAACTTGTGGTCTACTAGGACTCCTAGATCCCTTTCGCACATAGTCTCATTCAGCCAGGTCTCTCCCATCCTATATTTATGCATTTCATTTTTCCGCCCTAAATGCAGTACTTTACATTTCTCCGTATTGAATTTCATTTTGTTAGCTTTGGCCCAGCTCTCCAGTCTATCCAGGTCATTCTGAATTTTCATCCTGTCCTCTAGGGTATTAGCTACTCCTCCCAATTTGGTGTCATCTGCAAATTTGATAAGTATGCCCCTAATTCCCTCATCTAAGTCATTGATAAAGATGTTGAATAGCACTGGGCCCAGGACAGAACCCTGTGGCACCCCACTGGTCACATCTTTCCAAGACGAAGAGGAGCCACTGCTGAGCACCCTTTGGGTTCGGCCGGTCAACCAATTACAAATCCATTGAACAGTTAACTTGTCTAGCCCACATTCTACAAGCTTGTTTGCAAGAATGTCATGGGGAACCTTGTCAAAGGCCTTACTGAAATCAAGGTATGCAATGTCCACAGCATTCCCTTCATCTACCAAGCTGGTAACTTTATCAAAAAAAGAGATCAGATTAGTCTGGCATGACTTGTTTCTCTGAAACCCATGCTGACTTTTTGTGATTATGGCATTGCCTTCTAAATGTTCACAGACTCTCTGTTCAATGATCTGCTCTAGAATCTTCCCTGGTATTGATGTCAGACTAACTGGACGATAGTTGTTGGGATCCTCTTTTTTCCCCTTTTTGAAGATGGGAACAACGTTTGCCCTCCTCCAGTCTGCTGGGACTTCTCCTGTTCTCCAGGAGTTCTCAAATATTATTGCCAATGGCTCTGAGATTATATTTGCCAGCTCTTTTAATACTCTTGGATGTAGTTCATCTGGTCCTGGAGATTTAAATTCATTTAGATTAAGAAGGTATTCCTGTACCACCTCTTTACTTATTTTGAGCTGGATTTCCCCTATTGTGTCCTCTATTCCATTCTCCTCAGGTTGGTCCTCCTTTTCCTTTTCTGAAAACACTGAGGCAAAGAAGGTGTTGAGTAATTCTGCCTTTTCTCTGTCCCCTGTTAGCATTTTGCCATCTTCTCCACGTAGTGGCCCTATCATTTCCTTCTTCCTCCTTTTGCTGCGGACATACCCAAAAAAACCCTTTTTATTGTTCTTAACCTCTCTAGCAAGCCTGAGCTCATTCTGCGCTTTAGCTTTTCTGACTTTACTCCTACACGTGTTCGCTATCTGTTTGAATTCTTCTTTGGTGATTTCCCCCCTTTTCCATTTCCTATACATGTTCCGTTTAAAACTTAGCTCCATTGAAAGTTCTTTAGTCATCCATCCTGGTTTCTTGAGACACCTCCCATTTTTCTTCCTCAATGGTACTGTTTGAAATTGTGCCTTCAGTATCTCCCTTTTGAGAAAGTCAAAACCGTCTTGAGGTCCCTTCTCTTTTAGTATTCTTGACCATGGGATCATCCCCAGTATTTCCCTGAGTTTATTGAAATCAGCTCTCCTAAAGTCAAGAATGCGTGTCTGACTATGCCTGGCTTCTCCTTTCCATTGTATAACAAACTCCAGGAGAACATGATCACTCTCACCTAAGGATCCCACCACTTGCACCCCATTAACAAGGTCGTCTCTGTTGGTTAGGATCAGATCTAAAATAGCTGACCCCCTTGTTGCCTCTTCCACCTTTTGGACCATGAAATTGTCTTCCAGGCATGTAAGGAATTTGCTAGACCTTGTAGTTTTGGCTGAGTTAGATTGCCAGCAAATATCAGGATAGTTGAAGTCACCCATCACTACTACATCTCTCCTTTCTGCATGTATGTTCATCTGTTCTAGAAAGGCAACATCTTAATCTCCCGGTTGGCTCCCCTACGGGCCTTTTCCAGTGAACGGGGATCACCTTCCCATCTCCAATGCCGTCTTGGCAGTATGGCAGACCACATGACTGCAACCTCAGGCCACCATTACCCGATCACCCGTATGTCATGGATCGCCTGAAGGACCAATGCTTTGCCCTTCAACAGCCCCAAATCATTCCCCCCTAAATGCAGAATCAAAACATTAGGTGGAGGCCCTTGCGCTCCTCAAAAAGCAGTGGCAACAGGCCACGCCAATGCAAACCCCTCTTCCCCAACCACTCAACTGTTACCCCATTCCCCAGACTCAGCTGAGGTCCAAAGTGACAAAACCGGGCCTGCGGGGCTGCCCAGTATACCATACTGTGGCCACAGATCAGCACCTGAGTCCTCACCAGCGTCGACCTAGAATCTGGAAAACAAAAGGGGAAGACAACCAGTTAGTAGGTGAGCGGATGCACATAGCGCCGATAGGAGGAGGATCTCCATCGACCAATCCCTTGGATTGTTGTTGCTGGAATACCCAATGCAGAGGCTGTAGAAGCAGCTCCTATGCAAAAGGACTGTGTCGCAAAACGTACCCTTTGGAGACCCAACTTACCTAATGCCTTATTCGTCAGGGTCCAAAACTGGTATTTTGTCAGTGAGGTCGAATCAGCATGAACAAAAAGTGGGCCCGGTTGTGGGCCCCGAAGCCCTAAAAATTGTTGTAAAGTCCTAACTGGCACAACTCTGGGTCACTGCAAGGCAGCAAGCAACATTGTTTGCCTTTCCCATGCTGGTCTGTCTTGGAAAAACGCAGGGTTAAGGTGACCTTTTGACTTTCCAATGCTATATCCCTGAATTCAGGAGCCCTATGGGAAGTGTCCTTCTTGGATGCCTGCACCAGCTCACTAATGCGCAAGGCACCAAAAAAGGCAGTCAGTGCTGCTGCATGAAAAAGCAGCACCTCGTAAGGGGACATGCAAATCCCAGACCAAACCCTAGCCAACCCTTTCAGAATAGCAGGAGAAATCGGGACCCGTCCATCAACCCTACATCCTCGTTCCCTGGACCACCCTTCAAGAGCCTTCCAAATACGGAAATCCCCTGTATTATCTGGGATACCCTACGCTTTGAGCCAAAACGCAATTGCTGAACGATGAACTTTTATAGATTGAGTGGACAAACTCTTATGATATAGAAACATGCAAAACTGGAACAGGTGCTCAAAGGGACAGGCACACTGTGTTTTAAACATGAGTGTTCCCTAAACTGAAAAAATTCTTGCAAGGCCCTGGTATATCCCTTTTTTGTACTCTCTGCCATGGACGTACCTAGAGCCCTCACCAGCTCAACCTCCCAAGCCTCCACAGGCTTCCTGGCATCGGATCGCCCTCGGGTGCTGCATCGGGGGCCAACTCTCTGAAGCATTCCATCTACATGTGGGAAAGAGTGTCAGCAATTCCATTGTTAATGCCTGCCACATGCTGAGCAACAAACAGAATATTGAACTTCAAACACTGTAACGTAAAGGCCCTGACGAGCACCATCACCCGAGGGGACTTTGAGGTGAGGGAGTTTATTACCTGGATGGTTGCCATATTATCACACCAAAAGTGCACAGAAGAATTTGCTAACTCCTCTGCCCAAATAGTGGCCGCCACCAGGATTGGAAAGAATTCGAGGAATGTCATATCAGCCACAATGTTTGATGCCGCCCGATCAGGAGGCCACTTGCTTGTGCACCACCGTCCACCAAAATAAACTCCAAACCCCGTAGATCCCACCGCATCAAAAGCTAATTGCAGATTACCTTTGAGCTTGCGTTCCTCACACCAAAAGGAAATGCCATTAAACTGCTCCAGGAACTCTTGCCAAACCTGCAAGTCTGCTTTCAAGCCCCTAGATATACGGATCAAAAAGTAGGGCTGTCGGATGCCTTTAATGGCATCACATAGTTGGCGAAGGAAGGTTCTGACAGGCGCTACCACCTTACACGCAAAGTTCAGATGCCCTATAAGGGCCTGAAATTCATGCAGTGTAGCTTTGTGCTTTGTTAAGAATAGGGAAACTCTGTCCCTCAGATCTATGACTCTAGCAGCAGACAATCTACATTGCTGGTTGACCATGTCGATTTCTACTCCCAAGAAGGTCAGCACCTGAGCAGGACCTTCTGTTTTTTCGGGTGCCAAGGGGACCCCTAGTTCACCAGCCAGGGCTTCAAATTGATGTAACAGGTATCCACACCAGCCGGATTGATAAGGTCCTATCAATAAAAAGTCATCCAAAAAGTGGACTACACCATTCAAACTGGTCCTGGCCTTCAAGGCCCATTCAAGAAAGGTGCTGAAAGTTTCGAATGCATTGCACAAAACCGAACAGCCCATGGGGAGAGCCCGGTCCAAATGAAATTGTCCTTCAAACTGGAAACCTAACAATTCAAAATCATCTGGATGAACCGGCAGAAGATGAAAGGCAGATTTAATGTCGCATTTTGCCAGTTCAGCCCCCCCAACCATGCGATCGAACAGCCCTGACGGCCGCATCAAAAGATGTATATCTCACCGTGCACAACTCATGGGGAATAGAGTCATTCACAGAATCCCCCTTCGGGTACGATAAATGGTGGATGAGTCTAAATTCCCCCTGGGCCTTTTTGGGAACAACACCCAGAGGTGAAACTCGCAGGTTGGGAACCGGAGGACCAGCAAAAGGACCCAAAACCCGACCCTCTTTTACTTCCTTTTTAATTTTATCTCTAACCACATGTTCCATACCTGTTTTTAAATTGCATGCCAGGATTGGATGCCTAACCCCTTGAAATGGAATCCTAAAACCTGTCATGGTCAGCCAGGACTCTGAGGACTCAGAAGGCGAGGAGGCTGAGCCAGTGGCAGAAGAGCTGGCTGAGTCTGAGTCTAGCCCTGAAGAGCCCAGGGCTCAGCAGCCTAGCCCTCCCCCAGCACAGGGTCCAAGCCTGGGAGACATAGTGGAGCAAGAGCAAGAGGTAGAAGAGCAGGTACCTACCTTTAGCCAAAGGAGAGCAGAGAAGGCGTGGCTTCATCATTCTCAGATATTGAGAGACAGAAGGTCATCAATCACCCCGCAGCTGGGAGTGGGAGCTGGGCCAACATAAGCAGCTGTGGGATGCTGAGTTCCTTGTTGCAAGCAGTCTGCATTTCCTGGAGGAAGCCTCTGCCTGTGACTCTCCTGAACCTTGCTATCTTGAGACTTTGGATATCTTGACCTTGGACTGCCTTCGTTGACCCACCTGCCGGAACCCTTTTGACCTTGAACTGTCTCTTCGTGCTTCACCCTCTCTCCGTGTACTTCTGACCCTATAGGACTGCTACTGACAACACCAGGTACTGTGCTTTTCAACTGGGTTGTTGCCAAGCCGGGCTCCTTATCAGCTATTAAGTTGGCTTCCCGACAAAACCAAACCGGAAACCATCTAGTAAATAATTGGCTGCTTCCCTATCGGGATAGGGCTTGAGCCATAACTGTAGGACTTCATTATTTATTGGGCTGGGCCCCTTTTTGAGGTTGAGCATTGGAGCCTCCGCCCCTCCCCCCTTGATTGGCCCTGCCCCCACAGGCTGCCATCTTACCCCTGGAGCAGTTCCAAAAGGAATGCCCCCCGCTGCAGATGGAGCACTCCATCTGCAGGGTTTTCTGAATCTGCAGGGTTTTCTGGCACAAAATCCATGGAAACTAAATTCCCAACACACCTGTTTGTTGGCCATAGGCGTGCCAGTGGGAGAGCGAGCTGGAGGACTGCTAGATGACTTGACCAGGTGCCCATTATGAGTCCTTTCCCCCTGGATGGGGTGAGCTAGAGTCATGAGTTGCATCCATAACTGAGGATGCATCATGTCCCATCTCAATGAGGGGTAAATTGCTGCCCTCATCCTAAAGGCTTCATCATACAGGAGCCACGCCGGACCTGCAAAATCACCATAGGCCCTGTGAATAATTTCTAAGTACTGAAACAGGGCCGCCGCCCGGTGAGGATGTGCCTTGACCACTATCCCCGCAAAAATGAGAAATCCGAACAGCCAATTGGTCCAATTCCTCTCCACCTTTCTCTTTTTCAATTTCTCCTTCTCTTTCTCATCCATTTCATCCTTATCTTTCTTCTCCACCTCTCTATAGAGTAGAGAAAATAAGTCCACATATTCCCCTTTTACAATTTTCCCCCTAGTAGACTGGAGCAAATGGTCCCCCAAGGGGAGGGACATTTCGCCAAAAGGAATGGCGGAATATGCAATTGAATCATAACCTGCCCCTTGAACCATGGAAGGCAAACCATGAGCCAACCCAAAGGGGGGGACCATCGATCCTGGCCCTTAATGTGACCAAGGGGACCAATGTGATGGGGCCCAATTCAAAGCCTGCTGTTGTAATGGCCAAGACCCTTGCACTGACTGTGTACCTGAGCTGGTGTTCCCCATATTTTGTGTCATGGGGGGGCGAAGCTCCCCAAGGCCAAGTCGTGCCTATACTGAAATTAGCTGGTAGAAACGCAGACTCACCTGAAGGCCCAGGAACATTGGTGTCATTGACAGACTGTTTCACAGGATTGATTGAAGGATGTTCAGCCCTGGCCGGAACCTCAACCTACATGGACCCTGAAGCCCCGTCTGGATGGACGTTGTGCTCCAAAACATCTAATTGTGAATGTCATCAGC
Organism: Gambelia wislizenii; assembly: GCA_030847615.1. Taxonomy (NCBI): domain Eukaryota; kingdom Metazoa; phylum Chordata; class Lepidosauria; order Squamata; family Crotaphytidae; genus Gambelia; species Gambelia wislizenii. The sequence continues at coordinate 17,703,993 of JAUMIR010000009.1, read as the reverse complement.
AATCTTCCGCTTTCTACCATGCCCTTGAGGTTCAGCAAGTTCCTCTGAATGCACACCCTGCAACTTCTCCAGTTGCCGAATCCTCTCCATAATTGCCTTCCATGGGATCCGATCCTCCTCATCACTAGAGATATGTAGATCAGGCTCTGCCGGGGCTGGTGGCTACTGTTTAACAGCACGCCCTTTACCCTTCTGACACCTTTTCCTTTTTTGGAAGACATTGCAAATAATTGATGCAACGATTAACTTTAAATGTCAATGAACTTCACACAAAAGAACAATCCGGACTGTGTATGATGTGATTAGTGGACCACACTGCTGTGTCACTTCTTCTTCTTCTTCTTCTTCTTCTTCTTCTTCTTCTTGTTATTATTATTATTATTATTATTATTATTATTTCAATTGAGAGGCACTACAGTATTATTATTATTCTTGTTGTTGTTGTTGTTCAATTGTGAAGCACTACAGTACCACCCAAATCAGCAGTGCCAGTCACAGACAGCCCACCAGATGCTTATTACTGATCAAAGGACAGCCTAAAATGGCTGACAGATTGTCAGGTAGAACCTCTGCAAAATGAGGTCCTTAAAATGGCCCCCAAGTGCACAGGGTGATGCAAAGGCAGCAATAGGGACAATAGCTCCCCCTGGTGGCCCGCCTAAAGAACTACAGGCAGCACCGAATAACACAGCAAATCTTCAGAATTAAGTAACAGCCCCCTGGTGGCCCGCCAAGTAAACTTGGCACCAAACTGACAGTTGAGCCCAGCCCCCTGGAGGCCCGCCTAACAAACTAAGCAGAGAAAAGCTAACTAAAGGGCAAGTACCCAACCCTGTTTATATCTTGCTGGTGTCACAATATAAAATAAAATCTTCTAATTTTGATTTTTCTCTTTTTCCTCCAATGTATTAAACATGTTTAAAAGGTATAATTCTGAGACAAAATCTAGCTTATTCTGTAAACTTTCTTTGATCGATATATGTACCTTCAACCAAAATATCTTAATCTTACTATATCTCCACCACATGTGGATTAATGTACCCTGATTATTCCCAAATTTCCAACAGGTACTATTAATTAATTAATTTATTTATTTATCTTATTGAGTCTAATTGGGGTATAGTACCATCTCTGAAATTTTAACATAGTTTTCTTTTAGGTTTTGACAAGCTCTAAATCCATATGATATTTTCCTCACTTTCGACCAGTCTTCTACAGTCAATGAATAACCTAGATCCTTGGCCCAATTTAACATGTATTCTTTTATATTTTCTGATTCAAGACTTCTGGCTAACAGTAATTTGTAAAATTTCATAATTTGTTTTTTCTTTCATTCGTCCCTGAATTCATCCAATTCATTGCTTTCTATCTCAAAGCCTCCATCTTTTTGATCTTTTGTGTACCTTTCCTTTAGTCAGAGGTAAATAAACCAGTTAATTTTAATGCTTTCATTTAGGTGTTCTCTTATTTCTAATAAAAAAGGTATCCCCTTTTCTCCCAATGTTGGTATATCTTAGCCATTGGTCAATATTTTTCCATTTCACCAAAAATGCTTCTTGCGTTGTTACCCAGAGCGGAATTTTATGATAGAATTTTTTGTTTACTGCTTTCCATACTCTTAATAAAGCTCTTCTCACAAAATAATCCATAAATGTTGTATTTATTTTATCTTTTTCATAAAATAGATAGGTGTGCCAGCCAAATCTGTTATCATGTCCTTCCACATTTAATAATCTTTCATTTTGCAATCTGACCCAATCCTTAATCCATATTAAAGCTGCTGCTTGATAATATATTTTCAGATCTGGCAGGCCACAGCCTCCTCTGATTTGATCATCTAGAAGGTAGTGCCACGTTATTCCCATTTTTTTTTTTTGTTCCAAAAAATTTCTCTAAGGTCCTTATTCCATATTTTTCAAAAAGGTTTATCATTAACTATTATGGGTAGATTATGAAACAGATATATTAATTTGGGGAGGATATTCATTTTTGCTGTTGAAATTTTTCCTAATAATGATAAATCTAGTTTTCCCCACCTTTTCAGATCTTCCTTTATTTCTGCCCATACTTTTTTATAATTATTATCAAATAATTCTGAATTTCTTTTTGTTATCTACACTCCTAAGTATCTTACTTTCTTTTTGATCTTGCAACCCACTTTTCCCATGAGTTCTTCATCTTCTGCTGTCACATACTTAGTCAGAATTGATTATTTTTCTTTGTTAAATCAGAAATTTGAATATTCACCAATTTTTTTCATTATCTTTAAAAGCTTTTCAATATGTTTGATTGGGTTTTCCATAAAGATGAACATGTCATCCGTGAATGCTCTTAATTTGTATTTATGGCCTTTTATTTTGATTCCTAGGAAATTAGTATCAGCTATTAAATTCCTATTCAGTACTTCTAGAACTAGGATAAATAGAAGTGGTGAAATGGGGCATCCCTGTCTTGTACCTTTTTTAAAAACTCTTCTTAGTTCTGATTCCCCCCCTTAACAATGAGTTGTGCAGTTTGAACCTTGTATAATTTCTCAAATCTTTTACAAAAATTTTCACCTAGTCTCATCCTTTTTATCACTTCAAATAAGAAATCCCAGCTAATATTGTCAAGTATTGTCAAATTTTTCTGCATCAACAAAAATCATCACCCATTTTTTTTTCATTATGAGCTTCATAATATTCTAATAGGTCTAGGACTAACCTTGTATTATCTCTAATCTGCCTCCCAGGTATGAAGCCATTTGGTCTTCATGAATCACATCCTTTAATATTACTTTCAGTCTTTGAGCTAATATTGTTGTATATATCTTATAATCTTAGTTAAGTAATGAAATCAGTCAGTAATTGGTTATCTCTTTCTCATCCTTCCCTTCTTTAGGTAGTAATACAATGTTAACAACTCAAATGGCTGGGTGTCTGAAATGACCAACAAACTTATGTAGGAAGTATCCAAACTTTTTATATGTTTGAAAAATATGTATAAGTGTATTGTGTTTATTACAACAAAAATATATACTATCAATAAGGTATTCAAGAGAATTAGTCTATATAATTGTTTCTTGTTTTAAAGTATATAACTATACATAATATGCATGTAATACTTCATATGTAGAACTCATATCATATAATCAAATAACCACAGAACAATTATGACAACTGAAAAGTATACAGTATCAGTATATGCATATACAGTATCACAGTAACATTGTATATTCTTCAAACATTACATACAGAAAAGTAACCACAATGTTTAAGGTATGGTAATATGCAAAAATAGTGTAAGAAATCCTATACAGAATAAAGAACCTATCACTTCATATCCACTTCAGTGATTGAAATATAAAGGTAATAATCCTGTGCTAAATAAATAAAAATCATGTCAATTCACAGTTAATAATCCTGTATAAAGTGAACAAAAATCCTGTGGTTTCAAAGAAATATAGAGGTAATTGTCCTTTACTAAATAAATGAAAATTCTGTTGTTTCACAAGTAATAATCCTCTATTAAGTACATAGAAATCCTGTAGCTTCACATGACTACCTCTGGAGTCAAATGTAGGGTCATTTCACTGTCCCTTCCTCAGTGTGGCTGTGTACGAGAAAGTTCAATGTATTTATTTTGTTATATAGAATCCCATATCTATTCAAAAATACACTAGAGATAAATTAATTAATATTATTGAGTCTCACCTCAGTATTTTTACCTCTACAATAATGGGGTTATTTTTTTTATTATGTTGGATCTGAAAAGCTATATCTTGAACTCTATAATATATAAAATTATACTTACATTATAAATTCAAAAACATTTTTTAAAAAAATTAGGACATGTATATTGCTCATCTAAATGTTAATTAATTAATTAATTAATTAACGGAGCTCCATTCACTTCCTCGAATGAAATATCGCAGATTCATGCAAGAAAATGCAAGAGTGGGAAATTCAAAAAAAAACAAAAACAAAAACACACAAACAGTTTTTAAAAGCACAGAAACACACTTAAAAAGTCCCAAGTAAACTGGGAAGGTTCATAAAAGAGTGTCACCTACCAGGATGTTGCAATCTCACCCAAGAGTGTTCTGGTCAGACCAGCAATTGATACTGTAATAACACAGGAAACAGGCATGATGTTTCAAACACTGGCAAAAAGCACTACAGCTAATCTATTGATGGGTTGGCCCATCAATAAAATAGGATGGCTTTTTGACAAGACATAAACATGAATGTTATCTGGTATCTGTGCCCTTTCACTTTTATGTGGCATCATTATGACACCGTATTTAGTGCGCCTGATAAAGTCCATAGTTATATTGATGATGCCAGATTACAACCAGAGTGTAGTGGCTCTGATATCAATGATGCAGTGAACCCACTCTGAGTTTTAGTCCAGATCTTAAAGAAGTTATACAAGGTGCTCAATCCTATCACAAAATAAGTCAAGCATCTCTTGGATAGCCCAATTAAAGTTTGGACTAAAACCTAAAGCAGATCCCTCACTCCCATTGACAATGGAGCCACCAACACCTTCTGCTGTGCTAACAGTTTCAGAGAATGGTCTCCTTGTCCTTCAGGAATTGCCTAGGACTTCTTTGTTGCCTTGGGCTGATGGATCTAGCCCATTAATTGGCCACAACAGATGTTTTACCATGGTGCAGAGCATTATTAACACTGGATTGGCATCATTGACAAAAAGTAAGTGCTAATGATATATAACAAAATGCTATTAATGAAATAGGGTCTTTCTCACTCAGGAATGGAGTATAGGTTCCTACCCCCCACCCACCCACCCACTTTTCTCAGTTTTGCCTGGTAGAACAAAATGAAACACTATTCATCAGTTGAAGCCATGCCCAGGTCAGACACTTTAGTCAAGCCATGGAGCCTTCTACATACTTGCTCTGTAATTTATTGTTAAATTAATGCCTTAATAGCAAAAGCCATTGTTAACCCAGGAAGGGAGGGAGGGAGAAAGAAAGAAAGAAAACCTGACTCCCTTATTTTGTTTTTTGTTTGTTTGTTTTTCTTGGTAACCTGATGAGATTAAAACTGTTGAAGAGTTTTGAGACCTGCAGAGTTTTGACAGATTAGCAAGATCTTAAGATCTTGACCAAAACTTGATAGAGTTTCCTGAAATGATTTTTTAACATGAGCATAATGAGGAGGGTGTTAAATCCTTTGTCTCTCCGCCTTTTTTTAATGCACTCTACATTATTCTACCATATAAGTTTCTATTAGTAATTCCGTCTTCTTTGGGAGGGCATGGGGGGAGTTTTGAATTGTCACAAACTTCTTAATTAATAAATATATTTCATGTAAAACAGTAACTTGTCACTTTTCTACACATGTCTTCCAGGTAACACACATAATAACTACATGCCCATAAAACTCAACAACTAAAAATAACTCCCAGTTATAGTCAGAAGTTTTAGAAATGGTTGTTCTGGAATTTTTAATATTTTACTGCTTATTTATTATTAATCTAGTGTTTTTAAATGGTTGTAATTGGTGCGCTAATAGTATAATTAATTTAATTAATATTTTAATGTGTATAATTTGCTATGTTTTTATTGGACCCATTTAATAATGTTGGAAGTTACCCCCAGCCTACAGATAAAGGGGAGACATAATTCAAGTAAATAAATAAATTTTAAGAATACAAAGCACAGAGAACCAGCTGCAGAGCAATCAATATGAAATATTTTAGCATGAAAGGGTTTTAAAAACCTAATCAAATCAATGTATTGTTCCTATTTGTACAACGTGTTAATCATATAAATACAGAATGAAACCTACTTGCTTGTACATGAATATGCCATGAAAAAGGTTGTCAGGGCATGGGTCAACCCAAGGACATTATCTGGTGATTTTACAGGGGCTGATCCTCATCATAACATAACATGAAGAATGGTGAATTAACCACCAGTCATGGCTGCTCAGAGCATATCATTCAAATAAAAATAAAAATGCAAGTCTAACAGATAAAGAAATATTTCTCTGATTGAAAAATGGGGTTTCTAAGCTCTGCATTGAACAAGAGGGCCGTGGGGATTTCCCCAGCTATTTTTAACCCAATTGCAAGCATTGCCTTTAAGAATACATGGGAGTTGTAGTCTACCCAAAGAAGGTTTTCCAAGTTCTGACTTGAACAGAGAGAGAAAGAGAGACTTTTCCCAATTTTATTTTTTAACACTCACCTAAGAACTGCTTTTAACAAAACATGGAAGTTCTAGTCCCATCAATGAAAATTTCCCTAGCTCTGCTTTCAACATTAAAAAAAAATCTCAGGTCTGTTTTTACTACTTTCCCAAGCATTCCCACAGCACATAGAAATTGCAGTGCAGCAACATTTAAAAAACAATATTTTTTTTGGTGAGCCTTCAACTCATTTTCAGCTTACGGCAACCTTAAGGCAAACTTATCACGGAGTTTTCTTGGCAAGATTTCAATGGGAGTGTGCCTTTGCCTTCCTCTGAGGCTGAGAGAGTTTGACTTGCTCAAGATTGTTGAGATAGCTGGCCATAAATCTCCCAGAAGCTCCTCCCCTGTCTTAATTGCTGGCAACTGTCTTATCTGGTTGACTGAGGGAACTTTGGCTTGCACAATTCTTTGACCTTGGATTGGCTATGCTTTGAGAACTTTGTTTATTCCTTGTTAGCTCTTACATTTGGATTGCTGACTTGTTAATGACCAGCTGACCACCTTTGTGCATCTCCCTGCATTTTGCTCAGATAATTTGTGACTGATTTGGAATAGACAGACTATCTGATAGCTCTGATACACCCACCTCCTGCTGTCTCAGGTGCTTGCTGACCTGTATTCAGGAGAGTTGAGGCCAACAGCAAATAAAATAAAATAAGATACTTTGCTTTCAAGACAAGATTCTTGCCCTGAGATTCTTCCGATCCTCTGAAGCCAAGGGAAGACTGGCCAGGCCTTCAGACCCAGGACAAGGCTGTATAATCTAGGAAGCCCTGTGGCACGTTGGTTAAATGCCAGTACTGCAAGCCACAATGTTGCAAGTTCAATCCCAAGGACTCTGAGGTTCACCCAGCCTTCCATCCTTTCATAAGTCGGTAAAATGAGCACCCTCTCCATTAATGCCCCCTTGTCGTGGGAGAGAGGCTTGCGTACCCTAATGATGTTTTGAGCTATGCTGGCAGTGGCACAATAGCCACTGGTAGGGTCTCCCATGCCAGACAGGTCAAAACTGAAGGGTCTGACAAAGAGCATCAAAGGGCAGGATGGGCGCTCTAGCCTTGTGGCAACCGTCCTAGGAGAAGGAAAACTCTAATCCCAAACCCGGGCAGATGGTGCTCATCCAACCCTGTAAGGTCAACCATCTAAGAGAAGGAAACTCTAATCAAACCTACGGCCCAAGGACCTCGCTGCCCCGTCCATGTTTGCAAGGCCATGGCAGATGAATCTCTGGTTTAAAGGGTGAGGACAGTTCTGTGCACATTGCGCTCAACCAGAAAAATCCATTGCACAGGCTCGAAGGACAAATCCAGTTCCAAAAAAGCCCTGTAGCGACAGGCGAGGGATGAAACAGCAGGTGTAAAGATGCACTGGAAGCCGCAGCCCCAACCCTGCATGCAGGTGGTTCAGGACATTGGTCTCTCGAGGCTGACCCGGGAGATGACAGTCTTGTTCGGCAGCATCCTGAATGACCAAGCAGCTGTTTTTAAGGAGAGCACTGCTTGCTCCATATGGAGAGGGGCCTAGAAAAGGTGGCCTAAAGAAAGCTCATCCCCAACTACCTGGTTGGCTAGCCGCAGCCAACGGGAATCTTCTGATGCGGACAAACCAAGGCAAAGAAACAAAGGCACACACCAGCCTCCAAAGGTGTAAATAAACTGACACTTGCATGCTGGAACATCAGAACCATGCAAGACTCTGAAGATAGTGGATGGCCTGAGCGTCGTTCTGCCCTAATAGCCCATAAACTATCACGGCTTAATATTGACATCGCTGCTCTTAGTGAAGTTCGCTTCCATGAGGAAGGGAGCCTTAAAGAACATGGCGCCGGCTACACACTTTACTGGTCTGGCAAACCCAAAACCGAAAAACATCTTTCAGGAGTAGGCTTTATGATTAAAAACTCAATTGCCTCCAAACTCGAAACCTTGCCAACAGGACTTCACTGGGCATGACTCGGGTATGACGGACATCTCGAGTGTCTCTCTGACGGACTAGAACATAGTCAATGAGGTGCCAATGTTTGTATCGGGGATGCATCCAGGTTGTCTTCAAGCTATCTTTCTGCTGAAAGATTGTGTTTGTAATAGTCAGCTGTTGTTCTGCACAGAACTCTAGCAGGAGGCATCCGTTATCATTGCAATTTCCAACACCATGCTTGCCTAAGACACCTTTCCAGGCTTCGGAGTTCTTTCCTACTCTGCCATTAAAGTCACCAAGGATAATAATTTTATCTTCTACAGGGACTTTTTGTGTGAGTTGGCATAGGTCTGTGTAGAATTTGTCTTTCTCTACAGGGTCGGCTTGCATAGTTGGGGCATATATACTAAAGAGAACAACATGTGGGAGGCGTAAGGAAATAATGCGATCAGAGTGTCCTAGAATCATAGAATCATAGAATCATAGAATTGCAGAGTTGGAAGAGACCACGAGGGCCATCCAGTCCAACCCCCCTGCCACGCAGGAAATCTCATGCTTTGATAAAGATTTCCTGCATGGCAGGGGGGTTGGGCTGGATGGCCCTCGTGGTCTCTTCCAACTCTGCAATTCTATGATTCTATGATTCTAGGACACTCTGATCACATTATTTCCTTACGCCTCCCACATGTTGTTCTCTTTAGTATATATGCCGCAACTATGCAAGCCGACCCTGTAGAGAAAGACAAATTCTACACAGACCTATGCCAACTCACACAAAAAGTCCCTGTAGAAGATAAAATTATTATCCTTGGTGACTTCAATGGCAGAGTAGGAAAGAACTCCGAAGCCTGGAAAGGTGTCTTAGGCAAGCATGGTGTTGGAAATTGCAATGATAACGGATGCCTCCTGCTAGAGTTCTGTGCAGAACAACAGCTGACTATTACAAGCACAATCTTTCAGCAGAAAGATAGCTTGAAGACAACCTGGATGCATCCCCGATACAAACATTGGCACCTCATTGACTATGTTCTAGTCCGTCAGAGAGACACTCGAGATGTCCGTCATACCCGAGTGATGCCCAGTGAAGAATGCCAAACAGATCATCGCCTCGTCAGATGTAAACTAAATCTTCATCTTAAGTTCAAACCTAAGACGGGTGGCATCTTAAAAAAGAGACTCTAAGTCAACAAGCTACCATGAGAGACAACTTCCAGGCAAATCTACAAACAAAACTTGAAGACCATCCTACAGATCCTTCTCCTACAGTGCTTTGGCAACATATCAAAAACAGTATCCTCCAGTCTGCAGAAGAATCCCTTGGTTTCTTCCACAAGAAAAATCAAGACTGGTTTGATGAAAACAACCAAGAGATCCAGGAGCTGTTGGCAAAGAAGAGAGCTGCTCACCAGGCATACATCACCCAGCCAACCTGGCATGTAAAAAAAGCAGCTTTCCGCCTCACATGTAGTAAACTACAACAAAAACTCCGAGACATGCAGAACAAGTGGTGGATCAATATAGCAGAAAAGACACAACGCTGTGCAGATCTGGGTGATCATAGAGGAATTTATGAAGCTCTTAAAGCAGTGTTTGGACCTACTTATCAGGTCCAAAGCTCCTTATACAGTACAGATGGTCAAACATTAATTACTGATAAAGCCTCCATCCTGAATCATTGGGCTGAACATTTTCAAAGGCAGCTGGGATTGATGGAATCCCACCTGAAGTTTGGAAACACGGAGGTCATGCAATCCACAAAAAATTCCACGAATTCCTTGTGAATTGCTGGGAAAAAGGGGAACTGCCATCAGACATCCGAGATGCAGTCATCATCACCCTGTACAAGAAAAAAGGAGCAAAATCCGACTGCTCAAACTATCGAGGCATAACACTGCTCTCTATTGCTGGAAAAATCCTTGCAAGGATACTCCTGAACAGATTAGTTCCTGCTATTGCAGAAGAACTTCTCCCTGAAAGCCAATGTGGCTTCAGAGCCAATAGGAGTACTACAGACATGGTATTTGCCCTTAGACAACTGCAAGAAAAATGTAGTGAGCAGAACAAGGGTCTCTATGTAACATTTGTCGACCTCACCAAAGCCTTTGACACTGTAAGTAGAAAAGGTCTGTGGCAGATCCTGGAAAGACTAGGATGTCCCCCCAAATTCTTTAAAATGATTATCTTGCTACACGATGGCCAGCGTGGTCAAGTCAGATATGGCGATGCTCTTTCAGAGCCCTTTCTAATAACTAAAGGAGTGAAGCAAGGTTGTGTTCTTGCACCAACTTTATTTACAATCTTCTTTAGCACAATGCTCCAAAGGGCTACGGCAGAGCTTGAAGAAGATGACAGCATCTATATACATTACCGTACTGATGGTAGCTTATTTAACTTAAGCCGTCTGAGGGCTCACACTAAGACTCTAAACTATCTAGTCCGTGAGCTGCTCTTTGCTGATGATGCTGCCCTTGTTGCCCACACAGAAGCAGCTCTGCAGCGCCTAACGTCCTGCTTTGCAACAGCTGCAGAGCTGTTTGGGCTAGAAGTCAACCTGAAGAAAACAGAAGTTCTTTACCAGCCTGCACCACAGGACGAACACCACCATCCCCACATTGCTGTTGGCAAATCTGTGCTCAAGTCCATTCAGCAGTTCACCTACCTGGGAAACATCATCTCCTCAGATGCCAAGATTGACAAAGAGATCCATCACAGATTAGCAAAGGCATATAGTGCATTTGGAAGACTTCACAAAAGAGTCTGGAGCAATAAACACCTGAGGCAAAGCACAAAAATCAGTGTGTATAGAGCCATCGTACTGTCTATCCTCCTTTATGGGTCTGAAACATGGGTCACCTATCGCCACCACCTACGACTCCTCGAGCGCTTTCATCAGCGCTGTCTACGCACAATCCTAAATATACACTGGACTGACTATGTGACGAATGTTGCTGCCCTTGAGCAAGCAGGGATCACCAGCATTGAGGCCATTATATTGAGAACGTGGCTGCACTGGGCAGGGCACGTTTCTAGGATGGAGGACCATCGCCTCCCAAAAATACTATTCTACAGTGAACTTGCCACGGGTCAGCGATAAGAGGGGCGCTCCAAAAAAGCAATACAAAGACTCCCTGAAACAACATCTCAGGCTTGGCCAAATTGATCACCAACAGTGGTCCACTCTAGCCTCACATCGGGAGGCATGGGGATGCACTATCCACAATGCTGCAGCCTTATTTGAGAACTCACGCCGAACAAGTCTTGAAGAGAAACGACAACGCAGAAAGAATCACAACCCAAAAACATCACCCAAGGAGAACTTCTACTGTGCTTTCTGCAACCGGACTTGTTTATCTCGGATTGGCCTTTTTAGTCATCAGCGCTTGCAGAAAGCGCGGGATGAGTCCTTCCTGAATCTTTGTTTGCGAAGAAAAGCCAGAGAGAAAATGAGCACCCAACTTGTTTGTGCAATTAGCTAACACACATTAGAAATCATTTAGTTCCTAGCACGCTATAAAGCAGTGTAGATGTGTAAATTGCTTAACAATTTGTAAGCTGCTCTGAGAACCTTTGTGGCTGAAGAGCAGGGTATAAATACCTAAACTAACTAACTAACTAAATAAATAAATAAACTCTGCTGCATCCAGCCAGTCAATTCTATTTGACTAGATGTCATAAGCAAAGAAGGGTTTGGGTCTTCACTCCACAAAGCTGAGTTCAAAGACAGTAGAATCAATTGCACCCCTTCAAACTCCAGCTTGAGTGCCCCATTTTCTATTATAATGAGAATTCCATGTAAGTTGAAACATAGCATATCAGAGAGCAGCCTGGGCTCAACATTTTCTCCCTGAAGTACTAGGGCTATTTGGGGGTGGAGGGATTCAAGGTCCTAACCCTGTTTGGGAACATTCAAAAGAAACCATCTTCTCACAGGCAATCTGAAGTGGCACAGTCATCCACCACCTCATGCCTCACTTTGTTCTTCTGCAAATATTGACCAGGCCTAAAGGAGAGGTGTGCTTCTTGTAGCTCTCAGAGTATAGTACTTGACATTGTAAGGGAATGCACCACTGAAAGTGTGCATTCTCAGAACTCAAGACAAGCTACCACCTCCACCACCACCAGAGATGTCCAGGAAATGCCAGAAATAAGCACTGCACTGCCTCCAGCAGGTAGAGGATGGTATACACAAGACTAACTTCCATCTGCTATTTTCTGTAGATATTGCTCCTCATTGTTGGAGGACACCTCAGCCTTTGTCTGGAATCCTGAAACAGTTCTTGCAAACATATCCACATTACATAGAAGAGTAAGGCTTCATCTTACGAAGAAAATCTTCGTTCCCTCTCTGGTGTCAATGGATGGGCGAGGGATTCAAGAGAAGAATAAAAAGAAGTTGGCCTTATCCATGTTTCTTTTCCATATGAATCTTTATAGCTGAAGCAGGAGAGAGGGGGGATTATATTTATCCAAGAGAAGTGCAGCACTTTTAAAGGGTTCAGAAATATATATAAAAAATTGGATTCTGAAATGGCCATTTCTTCCCATCCACTCTGCCATCATAACATTCTGCCAAGCATCTTGCAAGGTAAATAACTCTTGGAAAATAAGTGGAAATTTGTGGCAAATCAGCCCCTTTTGTGCCTGGCTGCAGGACCATGTTGAAATGTTTGGACACTAATACCCATTCATTTTCTTGGCTCCATAAATAAAAGCCGCCAGCTATGTGGCGGCCGTGAAATGGTATTCTTCAGGGCCCAGCAGGAAACTCCATCCTTATTACCACTGCGGGGGGCAGGACAAGCCCCAAATAGCAAGACAACTAAATCAAGACATTTCCAATGTCTAACAAAATGACTGTGGTTTAGAACGAAGAAAAAGGTTGGGAGGGAGGAAATAAAATTGGACAGTGTTTTCTACTTGGCGTACTACCTTTGTTAAAAGAGTTTGGATGTGAGAATAAGACTGTGCTGCCAACAAAATAAAATAAAATAAAAGCAAACATTATGGATAATGTTCTTTTCCCTGTGCTTAAGACAGAAATATCTGATCCAACCATAAACTAACTGCTATCATCTTGGAAGAAGGGCAGAAAGACATGACATGGAGACGTCTGGTTCATAGATTATGAAGTTCACAATGGGAGAAACATGTCTTGATTTTCTTTGGCTTTAAATGAAAGCAAAAGGAGTCAAAAGAGGTCATGCAAGTGTCTGAAGAGATCCAGAGTAATTTCAAGTCCAAGGACTGGACAAAACTATTGGTATGGAGAAGAAATCTCTGATGGATCTCTTCTAATGTAATATTTTGAGTAAAAGTAGGACAGAATAAAAGCTGACAGGCAATGTACCCATCAACCATCATTTCAGAATTTTCTCCATTTAGAGGAAGGACTGGGATTAGCAAAAACAGCTAGAGAATGGTGTACATGTAAAATCTCTCATTGTGACCATATGTTATATGTATGTATGTGCCGTCAAGTCGCTTGCCAGCTTATGGCAACCCCATGAATTTCATGGGATTTTCTTAGACAAAGAATACTTAGCGGTGGTTTTCCCAGTTCCTTCCTCTGAAATATAGTCTACAGCACCTGGTATTCATTGGTGGTCTCCCATCCAAGTACTAAGCAGAGCTGACTCTACTTATCTGTAAAGATCAGACAGAGTCTGTTGTACCAAATGGTAAATATGAGAATGCATAAGTGTAGCACTTGTGCTAGAGTTCATATACTCTGCCAAACACACAAGACTCACCCACAAGACAACATGTGGACTACATCCATTTTATTGACTGAATTAATTTGCTGACTGAACATATTCTGTTGGTTCAATGAAAAGGTTTCATACCAAGGATGAAAAGACTGGATCACCATGGATTAAAAGATCTACTTAGAAAAACTTCAATGGACTATCAAAACTTTTGAATCACTTGTATGAACATTATGCTTCTAACAGAGTGATACTAATTTTCAATTGAACTGAGTAAGAATGAGTCTGATAAACCTCATGTGAACATGCAAAGCTGCCTTATGCTGAGTGAGACAATTGGACAAACTGGTCTAACACTGCCTCCTCCAACTAGTCATGGCTCTCAGAATGCATGCAAAAGGGTTTCAGAACCATAAACTTTCCAAGTTCTGGGCTAAGATTTTGTAGAACAGCCTTGAAACTGAATACACCAGGAATTAAATTGCGTACATACAAAGTGTGTACAGCTTATCTTCTGTATATTGTTTACTTCAGCCAGCAAGTCAGAAAATCCAGAGGCATTAACTGACACATCCCTGAATAGACTTTGGAAGCCATATCTTAGTCCCAATGGAGAAGCAGTTGTAAGCCATAATAGTGTAAATATGTGCAAAACATAATACCAAAAAGTAATGATTCAAACAAACATTTCTTGAACATAAATATATTTATAGCTTAAGAAAATGTAAGAAATGGAAGAACATTGGCAGGAAGGTTGATTTAAGTCAGTTGTTGCTAATTGTCATCAATTTGACTTCAGCTTATGGCAAAGTCTATGAAAGAGAGACCTTCAGACCATAAAATAGAAAATTTCGATATGGGGAAGAATGAACTAGACAAAATAATATTTGATAATCAAAAGCATCATATTGCAAAATATTATAATATTTTGTTAAGCAGAGAACTGGAGGATGAAACTATAAAAGAGCAAATGATCAAATGGTCCCAAGATATAGGAGAACCAATAGCACTAGAGAAATGGGAGAAAGCTTGGAGAGATACCCAAAATTTTTCTCTTTCTCAAAATCTAAAAGAAAATTACTTGAAAATTTTTTATAAGTGGTATCTTACTCCGGTTAAATTAGATAAGATGTACAAAATTGGGAACCAGAATTGTTGGAAATGTGAAAATGCCAGGGGAACTCTATTTCATATATGGTGGAACTGCCCGAAAACCAAAAATTTTTGGAAGAAAATACACTATAAGATCTCAGAAATATTAGACATAAAATTTCCACTAAAACCAGAAATATACTTATTAAATATGGTGGACGGAATAAAAGATAAAATCAAAATAGGCTCCTGGAGGGTAGTCCTCTACATGATTACAGCAGCGAGACTCCTATTCACTTCAATGTGGAAAAAGAAAGATCTACCAACGCTTGAAGACTGGCTAATAAAACTCAGTAAATGATGGAAATGGACAGGTTAACAACACTTTTAAAAGTCAAGACAAATAAGGTCATAGAAATCGAGTGGGAACCTATAAGAAGGTATTGGAAACAATATTGGGTTAATTTGAAAAATCTAGATTTATAATAAGAAATTATACAAACTATGTATAAACAGGTATAAATGTATACATGTATATGTAGGTGTACATATACTTATATTAAGAATTATAATTCAACTAAAACTTGTATAATATACCAGGTTTAGAGGTAACAAATGGCTATTGAGAAAATAAGGATTTCTGAACATATATGCACATGTATAGGTATACAGATATATATGAGTATATATGCGGAAATAAGAACAAGTAAATATATCCCTGACAGATCCAAGGGGGGGACTTCGTGGAAGTGAGAAAATAGAATAAGAGACAAGTATAACTATGTAATGGAACTATGTAATGCAACAATGTTGATGGAAAAATAGGTGATATGAGAAGACAAGTTCCATAATAATGTATTTTTTTTTATTAATTTGTCTTTTAATTTCTTTTAGGAATGTAACAATGGAGGTTGCGTGTACTATAAGAAAATATACTCATTATAATGTCTCTGATAAGGTTAATGTATGTAACCAGAATAAAAATAAAATTTAAAAAAAGAAAAAAAAAGAAAGAGAGACCTTCAAGGCACTCTGTTATTAACAAGCCTGCTCAGGTCTTGTAAATTTCATATTGTGGCTTCCTTGGCTGAGTCTATCCACCTGCAATGGAGTCTTCCTCTTTTCCTCTTGCCTTCCATCTTATGAAGCATTATTGTCTTTTCTTCTGAGTCATGTTTTCTCATTATATGTCTAAAGTATGACAGTCTCAGTTTAGTTATCTTACCTTCTAGGGACAGTTCAGACTCAATTTGCTCTAGGGCCCACTTATTTTATCTTTTTGGCAGTTCACAGTATCTGCAGAACTCTCCTCCTGCACCACATTTCAAATGAGGTGATTCTCTTCCTATCAACTTTCTTTAATGTTCAGCTTTTTACAACCATATGGATAAACTGGAAATGCAATGACATGGGAGATTTTCAGACAGGAACAAAAAAAAAGTGTTCCTGTCCCACAATTTCCACTCCTGCCCCTGTCCCATCCCTGACCTGCCACAATCACCCTCCCCACCGCACTTACCTCCTCTCCAATCGACAGGGCAGCCCAGGAGTGAAAGGAGCTCAAACGAAGCTTCATTCACTTCCTCGATCGAAATCCCACGGATTCTCATGAGAAGACATGAGCATGGGAAATTCAAAAGTAAAAACAAAAATACACACCAAAATGTTTTGAAAGGCACATACACACAATAAGAAATGTATAAGTAACCCGAGAAGGGTACAAAAAAGAGGGTAGCTTACCTGGATGTTCTGATCTCATCCAGAAGTGTTCTGGCAGGGACTTCCCATTGATGCTGGAATCTCAGCAGGATAACGGGGCACCTTGTTGCACACAGGAAAATCTGTGACAGGAACAGAACAGGGGATCTATTGATGGCTTCTTGAATCAATAAAAAGCAGCGCCGGAGTAATGGCAGCAGAACAGATGCATAACGAGGGGGGAACAATTTCGTCTGATAAGGTAGCCCTTTTGTGACCTCATGGCATTGCTGTAATGCCACTTTTAACACATCTGATAATCTCCATGGACAATGCTGACTTTAGTATTCAATGATATAAAGATCATCCCAACCCCCATTTACTTGGGTGATATGTTCCCAGACTTACCACAGATATGCGAAACCCCATATAAAAGCAAACCAACATATTATAACATAGATTCTCACCAGAGGGCCTAGAAAATGACTAGAGAGGATGCCTCTCTGAGCATCTGATGCAACTATGGTCAACTTGTGACAGAAGATGACCATAGAGTTGCACTGGAAGACCTCCTGATGTCTATAGACACCACCTCCAGCACAACTCTATAGTCTTCCAGATACCCAGAGAGACCTTTCCCCTTGCTCCCAGGTAAGTGAAACCACAGGTATTGATCCCATGTAAATTGGAGGCGACATGTATCTTTACTTGAGGATCTTGTCTAGTTCCTTCATAACTGCCCTTCTAAGTCCTAATCTTCTTCTGATCACCATAGTCTCCATTTTGAATCATGGCTGAGCCAAGTTATGGAAAATTTTTAACTATTTAAATGTCTTCATTGCCTACTTTAAAGTCATGTAAATAATCTATGTTTTCTTAATACTCATCTGTAAACCTACCTTTCTACTTTCTTCCTTAATTTTTTGCTACCAAAATGAAATTCAATACGGAGAAATGTAAAGTACTGCACTTAGGGCAGAAAAATGGAATGCATAGATATAGGATGGGAGAGACCTGGCTGAACAAGACTACGTGCGAAAGGGATCTAGGAGTCCTAGTAGACCACAAGTTGAACATGAGTCAACAGTGTGATGCGGCAGCTAAAGAGGCCAATGCAATTTTGGGCTGTATCAATAGAAGTATAGTGTCTAGATCAAGGGAAGTAATAGTGCCACTCTATTCTGCCTTGGTCAGACCTCACTTAGAATACTGTGTCCAGTTCTGGGCACCACAATTCAAAAAGGATATGGACAAATTGGAGTGTGTGCAAAGAAGGGCGACTAAAATGGTGAAAGGTCTGGAAACGATGCCTTATGAGGAGAGACTTAGGGAGCTGGGTATGTTTAGCCTGGAAAAAAGACGGTTAAGAGGTGATATGATAGCCCTGTTTAAGTATTTGAAGGGGTGTCACATTGAAGATGGAGCAGGCTTGTTTTCTGCTGCTCCAGAGACTGGAACACGGAGCAATGGATGCAAGCTCCAGGAACAGAGATTCCACCTCAACATGAGGAGGAACTTTTTGACAGTAAGAGCTGTTCGGCAGTGGAACACACTCCCTCGGAGCGTGGTGGGGTCTCCTTCCTTGGAGGTCTTTAAACAGAGGCTGGATGGCCATCTGTCAGGGATGCTTTGATCAAGATTTCCTGTGTGGCAGGGGGTTGGGCTGGATGACCCTCGTGGCCTCTTCCAACCCTACAATTCTATGCATTTTCTGCTAGTAGTAGTCCAGTCAGCCCTTTGTAGCCATGGATTTGGCATCCAGGGATTCTACCATCCACAGCTTGAAATTTTCAAAAAAACAAAAACAAGAAGCAAGAAGACAACAACAACAAGAAGAACAAAATGACAAGAAGATTTTGCCATTTTATATAGGGGACATCATTTTATATGCCTTTGTATATAAAGGGACTTGAGTATCCATGGATTTTGGAATCCACTGTGGGTCCTGGAACCAACCCTCAGTGGATCCCAAGGGCCCACTGTAGTAGTTTCTTACTAGTAGCATGGTTCTATCTGCATATATTGGCTTGCGAGCCTTCCTTCCTCCAATTTTCATGCTTCTTTCCTCTGAGTCTGATCCTGCTTTACGTATGATACAATATGTTCAGTGTGACACCTTTGCAAACTTAAAACCATTCTCTGAGGATGCCAGCCACAGATGCTGGCGAAACGTCAGCAAGAAACTATTCCAGAACACAGCCTCACAGCCTGAAAAAAACGCAAAGGAAAATCTATGGATGCCAGCCATGAAAGCGTTCGACTTCACATGAAAACCATTCTGTTTCTCTATATTCTGTCCTGACAGTGGCTTCTTGTCCTTAGCACAGGTTACGCATCAGGAAAATCAAATGTTGTGGCACACCCATTTCTTTAAAAGTGATCCATAGTTTTTGATGATATACACAATCAAAGGCTTTGCCATAATCTATAAAACACAGTCTGATTTTTTTTCTGAAATTCTTTGGTGTGCTCCATTATCCAACATATGCTTGCAATATAATCCCTCATCTCTCTTCCTCTTCTGAACACAGCTTGGACATCTGGTGTTTCTCTTTCCATATATGGTGACCCCGGTTCCCCCAAGACAGGCGCAGCCCATTGGGGGGGAACCAGCATTTGCTGAGGGGGAAGGGGCGGAGACCATTGCACCTACGTCATGGAAGGGGAGGGGCTGAGCCGAGGGCCTACTTAAGGCCGCTCCACCCTCCCTACTTCCAATTTTTGGATCTTCTGATCGACGGATCGCCAGGCAGACCGAGCGTGGAGTTGCCGGCGATACAGGGAGTAGAGGGACTAAGGGGGTTTGGAGCAGAGAGGATGGGCGCCTGGCGGCTTGGCGGGGGAGCGGTTCACGGGAGCAGGGAGTAGCTGGTGGGCAGTGAGTGCCCGATGGGTGACGGTTACCGGGGCCTGGCTCGGCCCGGGCCGGCCCACCGCCTCGGCTGCACGGAGGCACGGCCTCAGGGGCCTTTAATTGCCCCAGTGCAGCAGTCCCGATGGGTCTTGGCCAGGAAGGCTGCGCCCAGTCAGGGACAAGCGGTCCCATTTAGGCGGCGCTCTGCGCCCCTGGGGGTTTCCTTTCAGCCTCCTTGGTGAGGCCTATCGGCCGCCTTGCTGCTTAGGGCTTGGTCCTTAGGGAGCCCGGGCCATGTGGTGTTAGGCGGGCCTGTTTCCCTTGTTGGGGCCTGTGGGCCTTGCTTGGCCTAGGCTGCTGGGGCTTGCTGGCCCCCTTGAGGGCTTACCGGGGGAGTTACGGTGGTGGCGCTGGGCCGCGCGGCTTCTCCAGTGTGGGCCTAGCGGCCTGTTGCCGCCTGAGGCGTGGTCAGGCCTGGCCTACCTTCCCCTATCATGGAGTGGCCTAGTGGGGCCTAGTTAAGTCTTCAGGCCTTACTGTCTGGGCCTTGCGGCCTTTGGTATAGTCGGGCCAGGGCCTTCCCTCCTCTTATTGCAGTGCGGCCTAGTGAGGCCTGATTAGGCCTGCTGCCTGTTTAGACCTAGTTAGGCCTGTTGAGGCTGGTTTCTGGGCCTTAAGGCCTTGGGCCTAGTCGGGCCTGACCTAACTTGCTGGAAACTCTATACTGGGCCTTGAGTGGCCTTGTCTGGGCATTGCCTTAGGAAACCCCCATTGCGGTTTGCTGGCTGATTTAGTGATAATATCAATAAATATTGGATAGTGTGGCATTTTATTAATTGGCTTGGGGTCTTGCGAGATTGCTTTAACTTGTTCCTTGGTATCATTGTTGACCTCTTGCTTTGTGATATTATGGCCCCTAAAAAGGGAAAAAAGGGGGGTAAGGGCAATGGCCCAGCACCTAAGCCACCACCGAAGCCTCAAGAAGTGCCACCACAGGTATCGTCAAGTGACAGTGAGGATGATATTCCTTGGCCTGCCATTCTTGAAAGGATACGGAAGTTGGAGGAAGTCCATGGGGCCCCTAGTGTGCCAGCGGTTCCCAGTGGGGGGGCACTGGGGAAAAAAGCACAAAATGGCTGATGAGATGAGATTTCTCGCTTAGATGCACTGGAGAAGAAGATCTAACCTGAAGGGGCCTCAGGATCCAAGGATGTCGGGGGCATGGGGTGCCCGAACCTGTGGGCAACCTAGACCAGCCTGTTCCTTTGAGTGGGCCCTTGACAGGAGGTGAGTCCTTTATGTTTAATGCACCTAACATGCCCACAGCCTGGTGGCCCTGGGGTGGTTTGCAACAAACCAGCCTGGGTGACTCAGAGCAGGTAGCTGGGGGTGGCTCACAGGCACATTTGGGTTGGCCTATGCAGCAATCACCCCTGAACTGGACCCCTCCGCAATGGTCAATGGGGGCACCATGGGGGGTTGGCTCATTTGCAGGTAGCCTGCCGGGTAACCAATCAGCACAAAGGATTTTCCCGGCAGGGGGATATGACGCCGTAGCATATAGCGCCATCCCTTTTGGGGATTTGGCCCTCCCTCTAGGGGATCACCTACTCCAGTCTACACAAGATAAAATTGTA
The DNA here is from genome assembly GCA_030847615.1 of Gambelia wislizenii. Taxonomy (NCBI): domain Eukaryota; kingdom Metazoa; phylum Chordata; class Lepidosauria; order Squamata; family Crotaphytidae; genus Gambelia; species Gambelia wislizenii. The sequence goes on along the minus strand of JAUMIR010000009.1, from coordinate 17,682,890 downwards.
AAAGGGGAGTATGTGGATGTCTTTTCGTTACTCTACTGAGAGGTGGAGAAAAAGGATAAAGATGAATTAGATGACAAAGAGAAAGAAAAGATAAAAAAGAGGAAGGTGGAGCGCACCTGGTCCAATTGGCTATCGGGATTTTTGATCCTGGCAGGTGTTATAGTCAAGGTGCAACCTCTTCGGGCGGTGGCCCTGTTTCAATATATAGATATCATACATAGGGCCTACACAGACTTTGCCGGGCCAGCATAGATGTTATATGATGAAGCCTTCTGTATGAGGGCAGCCATATATCCTTCTTTGCGTGGGACATGATGCATCCGCAGTTATGGATGCAACTCATGACCCCGGCCCGGCCGATTCAAGGTGAAAGGACACACAGCGGTCACCTTGTACAAAAGACGCCCACAACTGGTAACCAGCGGGTGGGATCCGGAGTTGGTCCAGGTCCCAAGCTTTTGTGCTGGGATTTTTCTTCACAAGGAGTTTGTAACAGGAAGCCTTGCAGATATAGCCATGAGTGCTCTATCTGTGGGGCTCCCCACTCCTTTTGCAACTGCCCCAGAGGGCGAGGCCAGTTGCAGGGCACACGGGGCGGCCAAGGTGGAAACAAGGGTTCAGGAAGCAATGCTCCAGCTCCAAAGGGCCCCAGCCCAGTTAAGCTACAGGTTTTGCATAAGTGGTTGAAGTTTTATCCAGATAAGGAGGCGGCCAGTTATTTATATAATGGTTTCAAAGTTGGGTTTAGAATTCCTTTTCAGGGCCCGAGGAGAGCATACAGGGCTTCCAATTTGCAGTCAATAAAAGGCATGGAAGCAATTGTTAGGGCCAAGATTCAGAAGGAGGTTTCAGAAGGCAGGGTGATAGGACCTTTTAAGGACCCACCTGTACCTAATTTACAGGTTTCCTCCTTGGGTGTGCTACCTAAGAAGGCAGCGGGGGAATTTAGGTTAATTCATCATTTGTCATACCCCAGGGGTGAATCAGTAAATGATTTCATACCAGTTGAATTGTGTTCAGTCAAATACATGTCTTTCAATGCGACTGTTAGGGAGGTCCGTAGGCATGGCCCGGGGGCAGAGCTGGCAAAGTGTGACATTAAGTCTGCATTTCGTCTGTTGCCAGTGCATCCTAGGGACTTTGAGTTGTTGGGTTTTTGTTTTGAAGGGGAATTTTACATGGATAGAGCCTTACCTATGGGTTGCTCTGTTTCATGTGATGCATTCGAGACCTTTAGTACTTTTCTCGAATGGGCTCTGAAAGCTCGAACGGGACTCACAGGTGTCATCCACTACTTGGATGATTTTTTTGTTCATAGGAGAAGGAGGCTCTGGCTGTTGTGCCTATTTACTGAATCAGTTTGAGGCTATGGCAAGGGAGCTGGGAGTCCCATTAGCACCTGAAAAAACTGAGGGCCCGGCCCCACACCTCACATTCCTTGGCATTGAGATTGACACTGTGAATCAGCTTTGTCGCCTGGATGAGTCCAAGGTGGCCGACCTGCTGGCTAGAGTAACAGAATTCATGTCGTATAAGAAAGCCACTTTGTGGGAATTCCAGATCTTAATGGGCCACCTCAATTTCGCCTGTAAGGTAATAGCTCCGGGGAGGGCTTTCCTGCGCCGGTTATGTGACGCCATTAAAGGCTGCTCTTTGCCACATTATAAGATTCGGGTTACTGCTAAAATCCACAGTGATCTTCAGGTTTGGAAAGATTTTCTGGGCCTCTTTATTGGCATGTCATTTTGGCGGGAGGAAAGGAAATTGCAGGGAGGTTTTCAAATCGCCTCTGATGCCGCTGGGACAATAGGATTTGGAGTTTATTTCACAGGCCGGTGGTGCACAGCCAGGTGGCCCCCGGAATAGGCTACTTCTGATATTTCAGGAGACCTGACGTTTCTGGAATTCTTTCCAGTGTTGGTTGTGGTACATATATGGCCAAAAGAACTTGCAAATTCTACAGTACATTTCTGGTGCAATAACATGTCCATGGTCCACGTCATAAACTCCTTGACCTCCCGATCTTCCCGGGTCATGCGGCTCATCCGGGCCTTTGCGCTGCAATGTTTGCGGCATAACATCTTGTTTGTGGCCAAGCATGTGGCAGGCATTGACAATGGCATTGCTGGCGCTCTTTCCCGCATGCAGATGGAGCGCTTCAGAGAGTTGGCTCCCGGCGCGAGGCCCGAAGGCGACCCCTGCACTTGTGGATGATTGGGAGGTCGAGGTGATCAGGGCATTAGGTATGTCCTTGGCACCCTCCACTAGGCGCAGTTATGCATGAGCCGTGCATGAGTTTAGCCAATTTGGTCAGCAGCGGGGTTGGCAGCAGGGGGCACCAGTGGCAGTTCCATTACTACTGCAGTTTGGTGTACACTTGCATCAGAACAGGCTTGCCCCTCAATCCATTCGATCCCGGCTATCTGGCATTGCTTTCTGGCTCAAGGCAAGGGGACTCCCGGATATTACAACTGATTTTGCAATATGAAAGTTCCTGGAAGGTTGGGTAAGGGAGAGGGGACGGGTGAAAGATACTAGGGTTCCCCTATCACCAAGTGTCCTCCGTGGTCTTTTTGCTGCGTGGGAGGACATTTGTGCATCGCCCTACGAGAAGCTGCTTTTCCATGCAGCTTCTCTAGTGGCGTTCTTTGGTGCACTGCGTATCAGTGAACTGGTGCGAGCTTCCAGGAATGACCATTCCAACCGTGGCCTTGAGTTTCAGACGTGGAGTGCTTTGAACAGCACGTTCTGCTCAAGCTTTGTTTTTCCAAAACTGACCAGCGGGGTATCGGCTCTCAGTCTCGGCTACAGGCATGTCTACAACATGACATTTGTCCAGTGAGAGGTCTTCAGCACTACATGGAGGTGAGGGGTGCATCTCCGGGTCCACTGTTTGTCCATGCCAACTTTTCTCCCTTAAACAAGTTTCAGTTTTGGGCAGTAACTTTGAGAGCCTTGGAAAAATTGGGCCTAGCAGGCAGGTGTTTTAGAACACATTCCTTTAGGATTGGAGCAGCGTCCACCGCGGCGGCGGTGGGCTTCGAGCCCCTGGATATACGGCGCATAGGTTGCTGGCATTCTTCCACATACCGGCAGTATATACGGCCGTTACAGTATTAATTTGTTTCTCTCTTTTCTTCCTTGTTTTCAGGTCCCAGGCTGGCGTTGGTGAGACGAAGGGCGGTTATTTGTGGCCACAGTATGGTCTACTGGGCAGTGAGACAAGCCCGATTGAGTCACTTTGACCTCACCTTGCCCTCGGGGACCAGTTGATTGTTGAATGGTTGGGACAGAGAGGCCTTCGTTGGCATGGCCTGTTGCCATTGCTGTTTGAAGAGTGCCAGGGGCCTCCTCCTGATGTTCTCATTATCCACTTGGGTGGAAATGACTTGGGTTTGTTAAAAGGAAAAGCTTTGGTGATTCAAGCAATCCAGGATATGGGGGTAATCCGGTCAAGGTGGCTGGGAGTTACTATAATGTGGTCTGCCATTCTGCCCCGTCAATTTTGGAGGGGGGACGGTGATCCCCGTTTGCTCGATAGAGCTCGACGTAGGGCCAACAGGGAAATTAAGAATGCCCTCGCTAGGGGCTTGGGTTGCTACCTCCCCCACCCCGCCATACTGTTTGAGAGGCCCGAGCTCTACCGAGCTGACGGGGTACACCTCTCGGATGCGGGGAATGCAATCTTTTTGGCTGATCTTCAGAGGGGGTTGAGGGACCTTTTGGTCGGGCTGGTGGGGAAATAGGGACTAAGCGGACGCTTGATCCTATCCATGGCCTGAAATTGGGGGAGGCATAGATTTCGGTGTGCACCTTGGCATCTATTTGGGTGAAGGAAGGGTCTCTGGAATGACCAATAAAGTCGTGGGACTTAGCAGAAGGGAAGGAGACCCACCTTGGGACTGGCCCGAGGGAGAATCCCCCACCCTAATCCGTGGGGCTTGAGTGGGGGACTTTTGGGTTGGTCTTCCAGACGCGGGCCGGCTTGAGAGTAACCCCAATGCTGGGGTTATTCTCAAGGGCTCAGGTGTTCGCCCGGGGAAGCTGGGGGGTAAGGTCTCGGTTAGACCTACAGCCTCAGCTGCTCCCTCACCAGGTTGCCTCCCCCCTTTGAAGATCTTAGAGGGATTTAAATAGGTAGGGTTAAAGAAAGATCCTTTATTTTACCCCATATCTTGTGTCTGGTCTCTTTATTTCCCTGACTCGTTCAGCAAACATCTTTGGTGTGGAATTTTGAGCATCCTTTGCTTGCATGGGAGATTAATGCAACAGTCTGGTGGTTACTGTCGTCCTAGTGTTCCCTTTCTTGGGGACTGGAATATATATCAAAAATGTCCAATATGTGGGCCATTGTTTTGTTTTCCATAGTTGCTGACAAATTTTAGTTAGAATTTGAGTGGATTCTGTCTCTATTGCTTGAAACAACTCTATTGGTATGCCATCTGTTCCTGGTGATTTACATGTCCCAAGTGCTCTGAGTGCAGCTTCAACTTTACCTTCTAAAATTGTGGGTTCATCTTCAAATATTTCTTCCTTGAATGAATCTGTCATCCTTTCATTTCATTTAAGTCAGTACTAGAAACATTTCAGACTATTGGGCTGATATTGCAATGGATACATCAATTTGGGAAGATTTGGTCTTCAGGGAGAGGTTGATCCACCACTTCACCCAGCTTTGTTAGGTTGTTGTAGGGATTTTGATATACGGTCTTACTGAGCTTCTACCAGCTCATCCTTTTCATTTTATGACAGCCCAATATAAGTGGCAAAATTATGAAGGTAGAAAACTTTATGCAAGAGCAGTAAAAGAAGTCTGCCTCTGGTTCCTTTTCACACATCATCATACACATATTGGCTACACCAACAGTCTAATGAATATGGAGTGAGGGTATGCATATCTGGAGGCATCTAGATCTAGGCTTCAGTCTGCCATTTTGCCTATTTTAACACCTCCCCATGTGCTATCAAAAATACTCTGCTTCTCAAGAATAGATCTTAGTGTGATACACCTGCACCTTCAAGCAAAGTTTCAGCCATGTTCGATTCCATGTAAGTAAACTTATGGCAACAGAGATCTGTAGGGGTATCAAGTGCCATGGTACATTCCTAGAGCCTCCTGAGGCAAGGATTCTGTCCTTGAAGGTTTACTGCTCCACAGCATGAGGACAGCCCTATAACTTTCCTTTGGTCTTCTCCTCTCTGATTTCACACTGCATTGACTGACAAACTATGGGCTAATTGTAGTAGTCTGTCACCTAGTGCTGAATATGGTGTTGCAGGCTTGAAACATGAAGACAGAATAATTTAAATATAGCTAATACACTTTTAAAAATAACTTCTAGGTGCACACACCAAGCATTTGTCCTTCTGGGAGGCATGACAGTTTTCAGGAGTCTAGACTTCATGGTCTTGGTTATGGCAGACAGATAGAAACACCTTCTCTTCTAATGCATATGCATATGTGCCTGAAAGTCGCCTGTTGACCCAATGAATTTCATAGGGTTTTCTTAAGCAAGGTATACACAGAGATGTTTTTAGCCTACACTAAATGGACATGTCACCTTTTGGTCCTCAAATATGTATGCTATCTTTTGACAACAAGCTTTTCTCTAGCTTCATGGTAGGATGGTCATGTGTCCTGACTTATGGGGGAGACTCTTCTGTCTGAAAGGCTTCAAGAATGTAGTCTTGTGTTTGAAGGAATCTCTACTTGAAGGACTGTCCAGTCAATGGCACCACCCCACCCCAAATGTACCAATAATATCTGATTTAAGAAGCCAACTAGGATGAATGGCTGATTGATACTTGGTTGAGAGACAACCAGAGAGTATTGGGGATTTCCAGGTATGGCTAGGAAAAAATCCTACTTGAAATGCCAGAGAACAGCTGCCAGACAGAGTTGACAATAGTGAGATAGATGGACCAATGTCATGACTCAGTATAACACAGCTTCTTGTGTTCCTAAGTCTGGTTTAAACATATCATAAGAAGGGAAGCCAGGAGTCATGGTTGCTCATCAAGTGTTAGTACTTGAGACAACAAATTGAGCAGGCCATTGAATCATACATCCTTGATCACAGGTCATTAGTTCACAGTATTCCCCTCAATGGGTGTAACTGATTGGATTTTTATGAAAATTCTTCTCAATTTTTCTAGGGGTTGCACCTCTCTCTATAAAGTAGCATATGGAAATGTTTGCAAATCTATACCTTTTACTTTTTTTTCTGATGATGTTTCCACTTTTTGGTAACATATACAATTGGCCTGCTATTTATATGTTGTTGAAGGCCCTGCCATTTTATAGAATCATAGGGTTGGAAGAGACCACAAAGGCGATCCAGTCCAACCCCCTGCCATGCAGATATAGAGAATCAAATAATTCCTGACAGATGGCCATCCAGCCTCTGTTTAAAAACCTCCATAGATGGAGACCACCACACTCCCAGACAGTGTATTCCACTTCCAAACAGCTCTTACTGTAAGAAAGTTCTTCCTAATGTTTATGTGGAATCTCTTTTCATAGAATCATAGAATCATAGAATTGCAGAGTTGGAAGAGACCATGAGGGCCATCCAGTCCAACCCCCCTGCCACGCAGGAAATCTTGATCAAAGCATCCCCGACAGATGGCCATCCAGCCTCTGTTTAAAGACCTCCAAGGAAGGAGACCCCACCACGCTCCGAGGGAGTGTGTTCCACTGCCGAACAGCTCTTACTGTGAAAAAGTTCCTCCTCATGTTGAGGTGGAATCTCTGTTCCTGGAGCTTGCACCCATTGCTCCGTGTTCCAGTCTCTGGAGCAGCAGAAAACAAGCTTGCTCCATCCTCAGCGTGACATCCCTTCAAATATTTAAACAGGGCTATCATATCGCCTCTTAACCATCTTTTTTTCCAGGCTAAACATACCCAGCTCCCTAAGTCTCTCCTCATAAGGCATCATTTCCAGACCTTTCACCATTTTAGTTGCCCTTCTCTGGACACGCTCCAATTTGTCAATATCCTTTCTGAATTGTGGTGCCCAGAACTGGACACAGTATTCTAAGTGAGGTCTGACCAAGGCAGAATAGAGTGGCACTATTACTTCCCTTGATCTAGACACTATACTTCTATTGATACAGCCCAAAATCGCATTGGCCTTTTTAGCTGCCGCATCACCCTGTTGGCTCATGTTCAACTTGTGGTCTACTAGGACTCCTAGATCCCTTTCGCACGTAGTCTCATTCATCCAGGTCTCTCCCATCCTATATTTATGCATTTCATTTTTCCACCCTAAATGCAGTACTTTACATTTCTCCGTATTGAATTTCATTTTGTTAGCTTTGGCCCAGCTCTCCAGTCTATCCAGGTCATTCTGAATTTTCATCCTGTCCTCTAGGGTATTAGCTACTCCTCCCAATTTGGTGTCATCTGCAAATTTGATAAGTATGCCCCTAATTCCCTCATCTAAGTCATTGATAAAGATGTTGAATAGCACTGGGCCCAGGACAGAACCCTGTGGCACCCCACTGGTCACATCTTTCCTGTAGTTTGAACCCATTGCTCTGTGTCCTAATCTCTGAAGCAACAGAAAACAAGCTTGCTGCATCCTCAGTATGACATCCCTTCAAATATTTAAACATGGCTATCATGTCCCCTCTCAACCTTCTCTTCTCCAGACTAAACATGTCCAGCTCCCTAAGCTGCTCCTCATAAGATGTGGCTTCCACACCTCCTACCATTTTGGTCGCCATCCTCTGGACACATTCCAGCTTGTCCATATCTTTCCTGAATTGTGGTGCCCTGAACTGGACACAGTACTCCAGATGAGGTTTGACCAAGGCAGAATAGAGTGGCAGTATTACTTCCCTTGATCTAGATACTATACTCCTATTAATGCAGCCTAGAATCGCATTGGCTTTTTTAGCTGCCGCATCACACTGCTGACTCATGTCCACCTTGTGGTCCACTAAGACTCCTTTTTGTAAGTTTTAGTTCAGGAAAAACCTCACACTTGTCCCAATTCAGAGGGTATACAACAGGGATTCTCATGGATTGTATGTATATGTATGTGCGTTTGGTGGAATTCTCTTAAGTGGATCAAGGGGTTTGTCTGAATGGCAAAAATACTCCTCATAAAATTCAAGGAGAGTACGATTTCTCTTAACAAGATTGTGCATCAACCCACCATATTTGGAAGGAGGGGGGAGCACCAATTACTCCATGGGAAAAGCCTTCATGGCTTTCCCCACTAAAAAAAAAACAAAACAACAACAACAAAAAAGAACACCAACAACAACTCCAAAGGAAACACACATTCTTCCTTGTTGGGACAACCAATTTGCTTTGCTGCAAATTCCTAATAAGAGCAGAAGAGGAAAGCTGATTTTCAGATATGCACAGGGGGTGGAGCTTGCTGGCAAGGCAAGTGCCCCAAACCATTATGTTGGATTTTTGCTGTAGTGATTGTGTGCTGACATGATAAAACATAGTTTTTCTATGTTTTATATTCTATTTATTTAAGCAGAAGAACACACTTCCACACCTTGGATATGCTTTTTTTTAAATAAATGAATACTATTCAGTGGTGACAACTGGTGGGAATAAAAACACGAATAATTCACTCACACCTACCATCTTGATTTGCAGTCATGCCTGTTTGAACAATAAACACAGAGAGCTTCTCATGCCTGTGATCTTGCAAAAAAAAAATCATTGATACAAATGAAAGCTTCTGTGAATTGGTATTAGTGCACATCAATCTACATTTTAGAACCTCATATAGGCAACTCCAAGGACAAATGGAGGCCAAGGAAAGCAAGTCATTTACCAGGGTAGATGGCTATAAACCTCCTGTTGAAGCATACTTCAGGAAACCATACCTTTTTTGTATCTATAGGTTGAATGAATGGCCAAGAGTCTGTAGTTGATTAAACAACTTAGGATAACTTTATTGAACGGAATAATATATACAGTAACTTAGAAATCTTGTACTTATTTTTTTAATATATTTTTAAAAACTTACATATTACACAGAGTATTCTTTCAAATATAGTTATACATATTAAATACATATTAAATAAAACAACAACAACAACAACAACAACAATAATAATAATAATTTATTTCTATCCTGCCCCTCTGCAATGCAATCGGGGCGACTTACAATATAAAAACTCCATAGACACAGTACCCTAGCCCACCCACCCCTTAAAATATTATTAAATTATAAAAGATTAAAACATACAGTAATTAAAAATATATAAATTAGAAAGAAAAAAATTAAAACATACAATAGTTTAAAAATCTGATTGCAGCTCCGAAAGGACAGTAGAGTCTTGGGCCAGGATAGTTATTCAGGAAAGGCCTGCCAGAAAAGATCCGTCTTGACAGCTTTTTTAAAGCTGTCTAACATGGTAATAAGATGGATCTCGTCCGGCAGGCCATTCCATAATCTGGGAGCGGCAGCAGAGAAGGCCCTCTGGGAGGTCACCGACAGCCTTGTTTTCATAGGCTGTAACAGATTCCTCCCAGAGGACCAAAGGGCGCAGGGAGGGTCGTATGGAAGGAGGCAGTCCCGGAGGTAAGTTGGACCCAAGCCATGTAGGCAGCCAGTGGAGAGCTTTTAGCACAGGTGTTATATGCTCTCCTCTGGAAACACCAGAAATTAAGCTGGCTGCCATGTTCTGAACTAGTTGAAGCTTCCGAGTCAAGCACAAGGGTAGCCCCATGTAGAGCGCATTACAGAAATCCAGACGGGAGGTTACCAGTGCATGTACCACAGTTTCGAAGTCCCTGGTTTCCAGGAAAGGGCACAGCTGGTGTATCAGCCGAAGTTGATAACAGGCACTCCTGACCGTCGCATTTACCTGATTAGACATCTGGAGCGTCGGGTCCAGGAGCACCCACAGACTGTGAACACAGTCCTTGGAGGAGAGTGTAGTTCTATCCAGGATTGGAAGTTGTATTCCCAGACCTGGTTTCGGGCCTGTAACTGTTAGTACCTCCGTTTTGTCTGGATTCAGTCTCAATTTATTTTTCCTCATCCAGTCCATTACTGCTTTAAGACAATTATTGAGAGGAGAGACACCATCTGAAGTCGAAGCTGATGACTGAGACATGGAGAAGTATATCTGGGTGTCATCAGCATACTGATAACACCGCCCTCCATGCCTCTGAATGATCTCTCCCAGCAGCTTCATATAGATGTTAAATAGCATCGGGGACAGGATGGCACCCTGAGGAACGCTACAGTTAAGCTCTATTCTGGTAGAGCAACTGTCTCCGAGCCTCACCCTCTAGGATCTGCCCGAGAGGAAGGAACGGAACCACTGCAAAGCAGTGCCTCCAATTCCTAACCCCCTCAGGCAATCCAGGAGGATGGAATGATCTATTGTATCAAAGGCCGCTGAGAGATCCAAGAGCACCAACAGGGTCACACTACCCCTGTTGATACCCAAGCGGAGGTTGTCAGCCAGAGCAACCATGGCAGTCTCCACTCCATATCCCGTCCTAAAGCCAGTTTGAAATGGATCTAGATAAACTTCCTCCATCTAAACAACTCAAAGGGTTTTTCATCTGATACTCTATTTTGCCTTCCTATTCATATCTAATTTTTGTGTCTTTTCCCTCCGTGTTCGTTTACTAGTTCATTTTCGCTATTCACAATTCATCCTTAATTCCTATTTTCTTGCCTAAACACCTTCGCTTTCCCTTTCATTTCTTTACTTTTTCATTATATGTCAATGTTCTTATTCCATCTTTTTTTACAATATTTCATTATTGGAGACCATTCAGAATCTACTTTGTCTAGTGTTTTTTTATTCAATATATGTGTCAGTCTATCATTGTCTTTCATTTCTACAACTCTATTCAACCAATCTTCAATTAGAGGCAGTTCTTTGTTCTTCCATTTTGCTGCTAAGTTCATACGAGCTGCTGTACCCATATATAACAATGTTCTACAATGTTTTTTTTTTCATCTTGTCTATCCAGTATTGATGTGATGTTTAATAAATACAGTTTTGGATTAAAAGTATATTGAATATTGAATATTCTTTGAATTATAGTATGAATCTTTAGCCAATATTTTTTAATAATCGGGCAATCCCACCACATGTGCATTAGTGAACCTATTTCTTTTTCACATTTCCAACAGGTTTTCCCTTTTGTGCCATATATTTTACTTATCCTCACCGGGGTCAGGTACCATCTATTACTTCAAATAGTTTTCCTTCGAAGTCTGGCAAGCAGTAAATTCTTTTGTTTTCTTCCATGAATTTTCCCACTCTTCCATTTTTATTACTTCTCCAAAGTCTCTTGCCCATTTTACCACTGCATCTCTAACCGTCTCCATTTCTAATTCGCTTGACAGAAAGGTGTTATATAATTTTGCAATTTTCTTCTTATTTTCATTCCATATTATTTTATCTAAGTCTGTCTCTTCATCCATAAAATCAAATTCCTCTTTATCATGCTTGAATCTACTGTAGAGCTGCTGATAGGTGAACCAATTCAGTTTTCAACCTTCTTCTATCATAGTAATAATAATAATAATAATAATAATAATAAAATTTTATTTCTATCCCGCCCCTCTGCAACGCAATCGGGGTGGCTTACAATATAAAAACTCCATAGTCCCAATACCCTAGCCCACCCCCCCTTAAAATAATATTAAACTATAAAAGATTAAAAACATACAGTAAATTAAAAATATATAAATTAGAAAAAGATTAAAACATACAATAGTTTCTTTTGATTTCATAACATAATCATTTCCGTCACTCTTCACACATAGATCTTTATATGTAATCCATCTCTCTGCTTTGTCTGTTTTCCCCCATCATCCTATAAAAGCCTCCTGGGGAGATATCCATCTTGGTAGCTTGTTATAATATTGTGCTTTAATTTTTTGCCATTGTTTCAAAAAGGCTTTTCTGAGAATATGGTTATTAAAGTCATTGTGAACCGTGGCCTTATCAAACCCCATACAGGCATGCCACTCTAATCGCAATCCAGCACCTTCCAATGTCAACTGTTTTGTGTCCTCCAATTGAATCCAATCACCAATCCAAACTAAACTGCAAGCTTTATAATATAGATATAAATCTGGTAATGCCGTTCCTCGTCTTTCTGGCCTTTCCATCAAGGTTTTCCATTTTATTCTTGGTCTTCGGCCGTTCCAAATAAATTCACTCAGATCTTTCTTCCACATCTTGAATGGCTTTTCATTTGTTAAGATTGGCAAATTCTGAAATAGGAACATTAGCTTTGGAAGAATGGATATTTTTATTGTTGCTATTCGTCCCAGTATAGATAGGTTTAATTTTTGCCATTTTATTAAGTCCTCTTTTATAGATTTCCAAGTCTTTTTATAATTATTATCGTATAGATCCATGTTTCTAGTTGAAACCCAAATTCCTAGGTATCTCGTTTTCTTTTCTATCTTGCATTCTGATCTTTCTCTTAATATTTCTTCATCCTTTTTCGAGATATTTTTCACAAGGATTATAGTTTTATCTTTATTGATTTTAAATCCTGCATACTTTCCAAATTCTGCAATAGTTTCCATTAATTTTGTTATATTCTCTACTGGGTCTTCAAGAGTTATCGCTAGATCATCTGCAAATGCCTTCGCCTTGTATTCTTGATCTTTTACCTTCAATCCTTGGATTGTTCTTTCTTTTCTGATTACATTCATTAGAATTTCCAATACTGTGATGAATAGCAGTGGTGAAAGGGGGCAACCCTGTCTAGTTCCCTTTTGAATCAAGATTACAGATGTTTTTTCACCGTTTATCAGAATTTGAGCTTTTGTTCTACATATATCTTCTCCACGTTGGCTGTTATGAAATCCCCAAATCCCACTTCTTTCAATGTCTGCTTTAGAAATGTCCAATTTATATTATTAAACGCTTTCTCAGCATCAGCGAAAATTATGGCCACTTTCCTTTCATTGTTTTTTTTTCCAGAAATTCTATTATATTCACAATGTTTCTTATGTTTGATGATAATGATCTTCCAGGAAGGAAACCGTTTTGATCTACATGTATTATGTCTTTTAAAACAGTTTTTAGCCTATTAGCTAACATTGTAGCATAAATTTTATAATCCACGTTTAAATGTGGATTAGAAATCTTGTACTTATAATGGTTCACTTATTGAGCAGACTGTCTCTTTTCAGTAGCCACTCTTAACAGTAACCCAACTTAAAAGTCCTAGCACAAATGGTTCTTGGATCTTTATAATATCCTCCCTTATCCTTCGAGCCCATTCATTCTTTGTCCAATCAGCCTTATCATCCATTCTTCCAACCCCTCACACACAATCTTATTAAATTCAAAACTCAAATATACAGCAAAGACACGGAGCCTTCTACTTCAGTCCACTCACTCTCCCAGAACCAACTGAATTCTGGCTAAGTGTCATGCATAGCTTCAAAACTGTCACCCCACCTTTCAACTGATTTTAAAATGTCCCAGTTTCTCTTCTCCCACTTTTCCTTTTTGTCCTTAGGTTACATCAGTTGCTGAAAACTAGGTTCATAGTGCAAAAGGAATTTGTACTTAATGATTCAGTGGCATGGAGGGAGAGGAGAGGAGGGTATGGAATCTTGCATGTCTCTGTAGGTTCAGGCAAATGGAAACTGCTGCAGCCTCTTGTAGCTTATGTATTCTTCCTCATTAATGACTTTTACCCTCTTCACTACACAATGATGTTGCTTGGCCATGTGCATCCTGATTTCAATATATGAAACATTGGAGAGTATGCAGTGGAGTTAAACTTCCTGGTATGTTAACTTTTCTGAAATTCCTCCATGCAAGCAGTTGAACATTCTTGTCCATGTGGACATCAGCATTCAGGTGAAGGTTGTAGAAGAGGTGTTGTGCATGGGTGTCAATACACAGGAATGCACAGTGTGCACTGATGCACATTGTACATGGATGCATGTGCAGATTTGATTTTGCATTTGGTTTCCCATTTGGGGTTTCGGTTGAGTTGCACAACACTGCCATTCTCCACAAGGGTTGTGAAACATAGTTAATGTACAGTGCAAGTGCATATATTTAACTAGATTCCAGCCATTCTGTGTCTGGTGAAAATTCTGGGTTGTGGTGCTCCAAGTATGGAACAGCAATCATACCCTCCAGACTTTGTGACAAAACAGTGCCTTTTAAAGGTCCATACATTTATTTCAATTTATGAACATTTAGGGGAAAAAATTGTTAAACAACTTGAGCTTCTTAAACACTCCTTTGACCATTTTATAAAAAAGAACAAAACATACAGCTTTAAAAGAGAGTTTGGCTCAATCCAATAGCATAGGATTCAGAAAGAAGGAAACATTGATGAGCAAACCCCGCCATCATAAATGATTCTGCAGGTAGTTTGCTTGTAACTCTGAAGGAGCTGGGAAAAGAAAGTACAATAGGACCCCTGTATCTGCTGGGGATTGGTTCCGGGGGGGGGGCATGGATACCGAAAACTGTAGATAATAGCGAATGTCATTGACAATAATGGGACTTCTAGTTTAAAATACCACAGTGTTGCCTTGGAGGACCTAGAAAATGGCTAGAGAGGACACATTTTCTGGGAAGACTCTATGGTAGGTGTGCTGTTTTGTGTCCTGCAGATACCTGAATCAGGGGATACTGAATCAGTGGATATGGGGGTCCTACTGTATGGAATATTCTCTCCATGGAGGTGTGACTGCCACCAACATCACAGTTGTTTCAATGCCAGCTTAAAAACTTGCCTTGTTTACAGGAGCATTTAATTGGATGGTTTTGCCTGTGCTATTGTATTTGCTGTCTTGTCCTATTAATGTGTTTAAGTATTATTATTATTATTATTATTATTATTAAAAATGCATTACATATCCATGCAATTATATCTGTATACTGCTGTGCTATCTTCACATATGAAGCATGGTTGAAATATGTTTTAATAAAAAGAACAAACCACTTTATGAACACCGGGAGAGTACTACTGCACTCATGTCCTTTTTATGGGCTTCACAATGCTATCTGGCTGGACTATTGTGGGAAAAGGCATTTTGGGCTAGACAGGCACCTTGTCTGATCCAGCAAAGTTATTTTTATGTCCTATTTTCAGATTTAAGCAGGTATAATGTGACTTTAACTGGACATTTTCATCATCCTCATCTTCATCATTTTATGAAATCTTGTACATTGCCTTGAAGGGGCAACTGCACCCTAAAAGGTAATGTATAAATCATCCTATTAACCAATGAATTAGTATGCAACTTTAATTATTATTAATTACTAATTAATTAATATTTGACTTTCTGGTGTTTGTGATGTCCTTCTCCCGGCTATACCTACAAATGAAGAACCAATTAGAGAATGAGAACTGAGAGAGAAATTTCTGGAACAGTTGTTGTTGTGTGCCTTCAAGTTATTTCTGACTTATGGCGACCCTAAGGCAACCCTGTCATGGAGTTTTCTCAGTAAGAATTGTTCAGAGAGTGTTTTGTCAGAGTAACCCTTTGACACTGAGAAAGTGGGACTTGCTCAAGGTCATCCAGTGGGTTTCTGTGGTCAAATGGTGAGTTGAACCCTGGTCTCCTAGACTCTTATTCCAGCACTCAAACTTCTACACTACACTACCCTGCCTCCTCTCTCTGGAACAGTACAAAATGCAGAGCTCTTCATAATGTCTCCCACACCCCACCCCACACACCAACAGCACCCGTGAAACCTCTTTCTTAATTTCAGGTCAAGAAAGAAGTTGGGTGAATGTTAAAAATAGATATCCCATAGGGTAATCTATAGGATCTATACTGTACAATTAATACAATGCCCGGTGTAGATAAAGACAATACCCAGAATATTACTTAAGCTTTTTGTTTTATGACTAGGATTTAACAATAGCAATAAACATTAACTTATCTACTGAAAATAAGAGAGGGAGAAGAGAGAAAAAGAGAGGAGGGTGAGGGAGAGAGAAGCCCCTTAGTGATTCCAAACTAGCACATAGTTATGTTGGTGGCATGCAGTGTCAACTGGAGCTAATTAATATTTTTATGGGTGTCTTCTTTCCACTGTCATTTAAAGTGAACTGTTCCAAGGTGCTTACATCAAAGCCCAAAGGCAATTCAAAGCTGTTGCTTGCTTCCCAGTTCCAAATGATAACAAGCAGTTCATTTTTATAAGATTGTAAAAGCTCAATGTGGAAGTGGTTCACACAGAGAGATAGACACACGAACCCTCCACTCTCATAATTCATGGCTAATGTTCAGTGGCTTGTCTGTAGCAAAGTAGCCAGAAAGGAGGAGAGGATGAGACAAACCAGAGAGATAAACTGGGCAACAGCTATGCTTCTAGTCAGACAAAGCACAAACTGACCCCATCATGTGATGCTTTTTAAAGTCTCCTACTTTCAAAGGCTCTTTAAGTAGTGCTCTTTCAAGCATTAGTGCATAGTGTAGATAAGAATTTTCTCAAAGAAGGCTAGAACCATTTTTTAAAAAAAAATGTATGAAAAAAGAGAGAGAAGGAGAGGGAGATGAAATAACCCAAATGGTGCTAATATGTGTTTTGAAGCATCCCAAGTGGCCTAGTGCAATGCCATAGCCCTGGGCTAAATTTGCAGGTGGTCTAGACTCCCCTTTTCGAAAGGTTAACCTACAAAGAGCTCATAAAGTGTTCTCTGTAAATATGGGCAAACACCCATGGACGATCAAAACAATACAAAAATAATGACATCAACATACCCTGGCTAAAGTACATAGTATGCCAAAAGGTTCACGGCCATGTGCCGTAGAACAATAATGGTGAGGTGGAAGGGGGAACAGGCACAAACACTCATAGAGAGAGGCTGGGGTGTAAGCCTCAGCTTTTAATCACCAGGCTGTGAGATCAAGAGAAGGTGTGAGATGGGTTGCAATTTCAAAAACCAGAAACCTGGTTAATCTCCCCCCACCCTTGAGTTTGCTTTGGAGGAAAGTGCTTGGTTGAAGGGGAACTAAGCCAAAGGAGCATTTGGATGTAGTCAGTACATTAAAAAAAGCAGAAAAGCAATGTCACATATTAAGACCTGAATCCCATTGGTTGGTCCCCTGAGAGTAGGCCCACAGAAACAGCTGTTGATTGGTGAGTCAACACATAGGTAAATCCAATCAGTTCAATGGATGTACTGGAAGTTTGTAAGTCACTAATACTTGTAATAGGATAGCTCTTATTGAATTCAGAACAATAATGGCTGGCTTCCTGTTAAGAATTTAAGTAATCATAAATTGACTTATGATCATGTAAACGTGAATTGTGATTTTGCACAATACTTGTATTCTTAGGAGGGGAGTTATGTCTCTGGAACCAATGTGCAAATGGAGCAAGGAGCATGCCTAATGTGCAACATTCCCAATGCACAACATTCAATAGAAGTATAGGGTCCAGATCAAGGGAAGTAATAGTGCCACTCTATTCTGCCTTGGTCAGACCTCACCTAGAATACTGTGTCCAGTTCTGGGCACCACAATTCAAAAAGGATATGGACAAATTGGAGCATGTCCAGAGAAGGGCAACTAAAATGGTGAAAGGTTTGGAAACCATGCCCTCTGAGGAGAGACTTAGGGAGCTGGGTATTTTAGCCTGGAAAAAAAGATGGTTAAGAGGTGATATGATAGCCCTGTTTAAGTATTTCAAGGGGCGTCACGTTGAGGATGGAGCAAGCTTGTTTTCTGCTGCTCCAGAGACTAGAACACGGAGCAATGGATGCAAACTCCAGGAACAGAGATTCCACCTCAACATGAGGAGGAACTTTTTGACAGTCAGAGCCGTTCGGCAGTGGAACACACTCCCTCAGAGCGTGGTGGGGTCTCCTTCCTTGGAGGTCTTTAAACAAAGGCTGGATGGCCATGTGTCGGGGATGCTTTGATCGTGATTTCCTACATGGCAGGGGGTTGGACTGCATGGCCCTCATTGTCTCTTCCAACTCTGCAATTCTATGATTGTATGATTCTATATCCCATACTTAAAGGACATCTTGCATGGTGCCCCATTGTGTATCATCACAATGCACTAGGATAGTGACATTGTTCAGCAATGTAGCTGGTCATCATACAGTTATGCATAATTGCCTCTGATGCAGGTTCTTGTCTCATCTTATTTATGGAAATCAAATTTGACAGGGAAGTTCCAGAAATTTTCAACCAGCATCCAAAGCTGGACTTCCAGCTTGGATTCTCTTGATGGAGAAAGAGAATGCAGGGGGAGATGCTGTTCTCCACTTCCCGCTGCAGCCCCTCATTGCTTAGTGGAACTATGAAACAGACAGATAGCAAGGGGAAGGGAAATCAGTTATACTGGTTTCATAGAGCTAGAATCATGTTAGACTTAGCCAAACATTCATATTTTATTTATTTACTTAGTTGCTATATTTATACATCATCATTATTATTATTATTATTATTATTATTATTGTCTTCCAAAGAAAGGTATTCAAGGTGACTGTTTTAAATATTTGTGGTGGTAGTGGGAAATAAACATTTTGCATCAGAGTAGCATAAATTATGTGACCAGTATCCTATACCTAAGTTGCTAAGCATAAATCTCCTTTTGCAGAGTTCTGTATTAATTGTGTCAACAAACCCTTGTGTTAAAAAACAATATTGCATAACTGAACCCAGACACCAATTGCGTGATCAAATCCTCAACCAAATGTGCACATGCATGCATGGACAAGGCACATCCATGGACAATGCACAATGCACATCCATTTACAATGTGCATTTAACTGTGGTCCAAAAGGTGGAAGAGGCAACAAGGGGGTCAGCTATTTTAGATCTGATCCTAACAGGGATGACCTGGTTAATGGGGTGCAAGTGGTGGAATCCTTAGGTGAGAGTGATCATGTTCTCCTGGAGGTTATTATACAATGGAAAGGCGAAGCCAAGCATAGTTAGGCACGCATTCTCAACTTTAGGAGAGCTGATTTCAATAAACTCAGGGAAACACTGGGAGTGATCCCATGGTCAGGAATATTAAAAGAGAAGAAACATCAAGATGGATGGGACTTTCTCAAAAGGGAGATACTGAAGGCACAATTTCAAACAGTACCATTGAGGAAGAAAAATGGGATGTGTCTCAAGAAACCAGGATGGATGACTAAAGAACTTTCAACGGAGCTAAGTTTTAAATGGAACATGTATAGGAAATGGGAAAAGGGGGAGATCACCAAAGAAGAATTCAAACAGATAACGAATACGTGTAGGAGTATAGTCAGAAAACCTAAATTGCAAAATGAGCTCACGCTTGCTAGAGAGGTTAAGAACAATAAAAAGGTTTTTTTGGGGGGGTATGTCTGCAGCAAAAGGAGGAAGAAGGAAATGGTAGGGACACTACGTGGAGAAGATAACAAAATGCTAACAGGGGAGAGAGAAAAGGCAGAATTACTCAACACCTTCTTTGCCTCAGTGTTTTCAGAAAAGGAAAAGGGGGACCAACCTGAGGATAAAGGAACAGAGGACAGAATAGGGGAAATCCAGCACAAAATAAGCAAAGAGGTAGTATAGGAATACCTTCTTAATCTAAATGAATTTAAATCTCCAGGACCAGATGAACTACATCCAAGAGTATTAAAAGAGCTGGCAAATGTAATCTCAGAGCCATTGGCAATAATCTTTGAGAACTCTTGGAGAACAGGAGAAGTCCCAGCAGACTGGAGGAGGGCAAACGTTGTCCCTATTTTCAAAAAGGGGAAAAAGGAGGATCCCAACAATTATCATCCAGTTAGACGTCAATACCAGGGAAGATTCTAGAACAGATCATTAAACAGAGAGTCTGTGAACATTTAGAAGGCAATGCCATAATCACAAAAAGTCAACATGGGTTTCAGAGAAACAAGTCATGCCAGACTAATCTGATCTCTTCTTTTGATAAAATTACCAGCTTGGTAGATGAAGGGAATGCTGTGGATACCACATACTATTGATTTCAGTAAGGCCTTTGACAAGGTTCCCCATGACATTCTTGCAAACAAGCTTGTAAAATGTGGGCTAGACAAGTTAACTGTTCAATGGATTTCTAATTGGTTGACCGGCCAAACCCAAAGGGTGCTCAGCAGTGGCTCCTCTTCGTCTTGGAAAGATGTGACCAGTGGGGTGCTACAGGGTTCTGTCCTGGGCCCAGTGCTATTCAACATCTTTATCAATGACTTGGATGACGGAATTAGGGGCATACTTACAAAATTTGCAGATGACACCTAATTAGGAGGAGTAGCTAATACCCTAGAGGACAGGATCAAAATACAAAATGACCTGGATAGACTAGAGAGCTGGGCCAAAGCTAACAAAATGAAATTCAATACGGAGAAATGTAAGGTACTGCACTTAGGGCAAACAAATGAAATGCATAGATATAGGATGGGGGCAACTTGGCTAAATGAGACTATGTGTGAAACGGATCTAGGAGTCCTAGTAGACCACAAGTTGAACATGAGCCAACAGTGTGATGCGGCAGCTAAAAAGGCCAATGCGATTTTGGGCTGTATCAATAGAAGTATAGTGTCTAGATCAAGGGAAGTAATAGTGCCACTCTATTCTGCCTTGGTCAGACCTCACCTAGAATACTGTGTCCAGTTCTGGGCACCACAATTCAAAAAGGATATTGACAAATTGGAGCGTGTCCAGAGAAGGGCGACTAAAATGGTGAAAGGTCTGAAAATGATGCCTTATGAGGAGAGACTTAGGGAGCTGGGTATGTTTAGGCTGGAAAAAAAGATGGTTAAGAGGCAATATGATAGCCCTGTTTAAATATTTGAAGTGGTGTCACGTTGAGGATGGAGCAGACTTGTTCTCTGCTGGTCCAGAGAATGGAACACGGAGCAATGGATGCAAGCTCCAGGAACAGAGATTCCACCTCAACATGAGGAGGAACTTTTTGACAGTAAGAGCTGTTCGGCAGTGGAACACACTCCCTTGGAATGGTGGGGTCTCCTTCCTTAGAGGTCTTCAAACAGAGGCTGGATGGCCCTCTGTCAGGGATGCTTTGATCATGATTTGCAGCGTGGCAGGGGGTTGGACTGGATGGCCCTCGTGGTCTCTTCCAACTCTGTATTCTATGATTCTATGATTCTATGTGTACAATGTGCATTTAAATGTGCAATGGAGCTACACAAGCAACTCCATCAAACTTGAACTGAATATGCATGTTCTGCATCAAAAAAAAAAATCTAACTACTTCTATAGAGGAAGATTTAACACCACCAAGATTTTGAGCGATTGCTGTTATTTGCCATCCACTTCAACTTATGGTGAACTTCAGCTTCTATTTATATGGACCTAATGAATGAGAGACCTCCAAGTTCCCTGGTCATCAACTCTCCTGTTCAGAACTTGCACTCAGGGCTGTTGCTTCTGTTATTGAATCAATACACCTGTTGTGTAGGCTTCCTCTTTTCCTACTGCCTCCCACTATACCAAACATGACTGTTTTTTCCAATGAGACATACCATCTCATGATATATCCAAAGTACAACTGCTGCACTTTAGTCATCTTTGCTTCTGGTGAGAGTGAAAACCTCACTCTCAAACACATTTATTTGTCTTTTTAGCAGTCCATGGTGTCCATAGAACCTTTCTCCATCACCACATTTCAAATGAGTGGCCTCATTTAGTTGTTTCCCATGCAAATTAAGAAATCTGCATATATTCCCTTAAACTGGATATGTTATGCTACTTCAGCACATCTTTGGGAAGGACAAAGCTTACACCCCTCATTGTGAGTGGACAATTAAGTGTTGTGCTCTTGGATTATTAGAACTTCCTTTAATTTGGAAAGTTTGACAAAAGACTTCAAAGCCATGTCAATGTCCTTCTTGCACTGAAAAGTAGAAGAGAAAAGGAAGAAAGGGGAAGAAGAGCCACAGTGGATCAGACCAGTGGCTGATTTAGTCCAGCATTTTCTTCTCACCATAGAGGTTATCCAAGATACCTCAAAGGGAAGTAGCCAAAGCCAGGACACAATTGCAATGCACCCTTCCACTTGTGTTCTCCAGCCACTGGGACTGATAGCCATACTGGTGGTAATAGCTAGTCATCATGTCTATTAGATATTGATAGCCTCCTATCCACGAAGAATATGTCATACTGATCATGTAGTCTATACCAAATTATTTACTTAATTGCTACAGCTGTCCTTAATTTTTAAGATCTATGAAGAATGAGAGGGGGGTTAGGAATCTCATGGCATTAAATAAGGGACAACATTGTTTGAGAATTCCTAGCAGCCTTGTAGCAACATGGAATGCCTGGGAAAACAAGAAACTGAACCCTCATGTTAGTTTTGACTAGCAAAAACTTATTGAATCAATAGGATTTATCTATGTGTAGACTCAGCATTCAACAATTTATTCTATAGGTGAGGACTAGTCAATAATACTAAGGTGAAACTGAGAAATTTAATAAACATTATTCAAATAACATAAAAGCTATATGGGTTACTCATGATGATTTTGATTTTGATTTTTTACTCAAATGACATTTAAGCAAAACCTTCACATAGCTGGATTGTGTCACTGTGTGGATGGACACTGGTGAAGGACTGAGATACTCTTTCTGTTTTGCTTCTACCCCTTCATAACACAAAACCAAGAAAACGGGAGAAAAACAAGCCCACTCAAAAATAGGGATGTCTTTCTCCAAAAAGATTCCCACAATATTCTGAATTTATTTTGTTTGTTTTATTTTTGTTTCCCCTAAAATATTTTCTCCCATGCAAAACACACACACACACACACACACACACAAGTCCAGTTGCAAGACTGCTGTGTGTAACAGCTTCTTTACTATTGTCTGCCCAACTCAGCTGGTATTTAATTGGTCAGCAATGGGAGGAAAGCCTCCTTTGAGGTCATGAATATTGACTGTTTATGTTGAAATGTCACAGTGAAAGGAAAAATCCAGCACCAAAGCCACAGAACTCAGTGTGAGGGTTTCAGACACAAAGGCGACACCAGCCAAGCATCCACATTGAAACGCAAATGCAGCTGAAATTCAAAGGGGAGAGAAAATGGAGGACTGCATGCAAGTGTGGGAATTTTTAAGCCTGCAGCTGATGGTGGTGGAAGGGTGTGTGTGAGAGAAGTCATTATTCTACCTTCTAGACCCAAATGTAATTGCTTGTTTGGACTGAAGTGGCATGGAGATGGTGATTTAAAGAGGATTTTAATTAAAGATGCATCTCATATATGATTTAGCATAACTAACCAGCCTTCTTTTTGATTTTTTGAGCTAACAAGATCCTAGCTTGTCAGAAAATTACTGGCTTACCAAGGGGCGACCTAGTTGGGGTGGGACTTGCCTCTACCTCCCAGAAATGCCACTTGAATGTCTTAATCAAGTAGCAGCTTAAAGTCCAGCAAATGAGTTTACAGCAACCCATCTGAAGTGACAAAGGAGGCAGTGTCTGTGAGGTACTTTGGTGTCAAATTGAACAGCTCAGCTCTTGCAAAGATTATTTGTTTTGAAAAGTACAAGAAAGATAGGGTTCTCAAGATTACATTTCACCAGAAAAGAAGCTGACTCTTGAGATTTTGACATTATTTTATTACTCCCTCCCCATGATTTATAAATTAACAAATCTGATACAACATGGATGACCCATTTGTTCATAACTGTTGCTGATATATCACCATCTGATGCTGGTTGTGGCTGCCTTGATTCCCACTTTGGGGAAAAGTGGTGGTTTGTAAATGAAAATGATGGTAGCACAAATGAAGATCACCACCAACACCATTTGCTAGTGTTGCTGTCTTTAAGGTTTCACCCCCATCTCCCCTCACATCTAGATAATGGAATGGCTCCAGACAGACAATGAAAACCTAACTCAAAGGTTTGTCAGCTTTAGTGGGTTAGGACTAGGCACAATCGTCTTCTGCCAGCAGAAAAGCCCTCTTGGTTGATTTCAGAGATCTGACAACAGAGCAAGTTGACCTGACAGCTAAGAAGAGCCAAAAAGGGGCCAGAGTACATAAAAGATTTACATCCATTGGTAGCAGACAGGTAGACAAGAACACATGTTCACATGTACACGAATCCCTTTACTCCAACATCCCACACCAGGATGGACTACAAGCTATCAAGAATACCATCCTGAATGGTATTCTACAGCAAACTTACCCACCAAATGCTGCCACTTTCTACTTGCTCATGACTACTTCACTTTTGGGAATAATATGTACCTCCAAGTAAGGGGCTCTGCCATGGGCAACCTCATGACGCAACAGTATGCAAGTATCTTGATGGCTGACCTCCACAAGACATATACCCACCAACCTCTCCTCTACCAATAGCATATTGATGATATCTTTGTAATTTGGCCACATGGGAAGCAATCACTTGAGAAGTACGACCAGGATTTCAACAACTTCCACCCTACCATCAACCTCAACCAGGAACAATCCACAGAACAAATTTACTTTTTTGACACCATTGTGCAATTGCACAATGGACTTCTAAGCACCACACTCTATCAAAAACCCACTGATTGCTACATGTAATTACATGCCTCCATTTCCCACCCAGAACACTCTACCAAATCTATTATTTACAAGCCCTGTAATACAATACAACCACATCCATTCAAACCCATAACACAGAGATGCAGAACTCTTGGATTTACAGCAGGCATTTCTCAAACTACAGTCGTCCCTTCACATTTGTGGGGGTTAGGGGCGCAACCCCCCCCCAAATGTGAAAAAACTATGAATAAAAATGTATGTACAGCCCGGGCTGCTGCTGCCGCAACTCAACCTGCCTAGGCCTCCCAGGCCTCCGCCGCCACCACCACCATGGCCCTACCCAAATACAGGTTGCCACCATGATGCTGCCACCACCACCATCATGTCTTTTTATTTATTTATTTATTTATACCCCACTCTTCAGCCAGAAGGCTATCAGAGCGGCTTACAAATTATTTTAAGCAACAGCAATTTACACATCTACACTGCATTAAGCAGTTTCCAATGTGTGTTCGCTAATTGCCCCCACAAGCTGGGTACTCATTTTACCGACCTACGAAAGGATGGAAGGCTGAGTGAACCTTGGAGCCCGCTGGAATTGAACTTGTGACGTGGTGACTTGCAGTACTAGCATTTAACCACTGCGCCACCAGGGCTCCGTTGTCCCCACCGCCATACCTCCAGGGTCTCTGCCGCTGCGTCCACAAAGCCGCTGCCATCACCATAACTCCAGGGCCTCTGCTGTTGTGTCTGCCATGCTGCAGCCATTGAGCACTTGGAGGCTTTGCAGCTCAGTGATGGTTTCCTTGGTGAACTCGTGGATTTCCTCAGCCTTTGCTCCACACACTCAAGGGTCAAAAGCCAGTTCAAGCAGGGATTTCACTAAGGAAACCGCCCACTAAGCGAGCTCCCTGCTTGAAACAGCTTTTGACCCTTGAGTGTGTGGGGCAAAGGCCAATTCAAGAGGGACACTCACTCAGGAAACCACCCATGGTTTCCTCAGTGAGTGCCTCACTTGAATTGGCCTTTGCCCCAAACACTCAAGGGTCAAAAGCCAGTTCAAGCAAATAACTCACTAAGGAAACTGTCTGCTAAGCAAGCTCCTTGCTTGAACTGGTTTTGACCCTTGAGTGTGTGGGTCAAAGGTCAATTCAAGTGGGGCAATCACTCAGGAAACCCCCCATGGTTTCCTCAATGAGTGCCCCACTTGAATTGGCTTTTGCCCCACACACTCAAATGTCAAAAGCCGATTGAAGTGGGGCACTCCCAGGACACCCACAAAGCTGCTGAACATGGGCATCCCTCAGAATTCAATCTGATTGAGGAGGGAAAGTCAAGCCTCATTCCTCCTCAACTGGATTGAACTCAATAAGCAAAGAGGGAAGGGGTGGAGAAACAAAATGCCTTTGCCCCCTTTTCTCTCCACTGACCCAATCCATGGTGCCATGGGTCCATGGGTGAAGAGGAAAGGTGGTGGAGAAGTAAAGTGTCTTCCTCCCCTTCCCTTCCCCCCCCCCGATCACCGCTGCCATGCCCCTGTCACTGCTGCCAGCACCACCATACCTCCAGGGCCTCCGCAGCTGCCATGCTGCCACCCTGCTGCCAAGCACTTGGAGGCTTGTATTTGCAGCTTGACTTTGCAGCACAGAGGCTTTGTGGAGAATGTGGCAGGGGTTTGCTTGGCCTTTGGCTGCTGCCCTCTCAGGGAACAAATGCCAAGCAGACCCATGGCACTCACAGCAAAACCGCACATTCCATGGGGGGGGGGACTGAAGGAGGAGCAACCCTCCGGTGGCTTTCCGCGAATAGACGGAACCGTGAAAGTCAAAGCCATGACTGTGGAGGGACAACTGTACAGTACCCATCTAAGGAGGTGAAGAAACAAATCAACAATGCAAGATTAATACCCAGGACCCATCTATTATAAGACACATCAAACCCACAAAATGAAAAATCCCAATTGTCACCTACAGTCACTAGCTGAGACCACTCAAATATATAATCAATGAGCTACAACAAATTCTGCATAATAATGCAGACCTCTCACAAGTTCTGGGAGGCAGGCCTTTATTGGCCTACAGACAGCCTCCAAATCTTAAACAACTACTCACTTACAAGAGGATATATAACGTGGATGGTAATATAGGGACAAGGCCCTTCCACAAATCCTGCCAACTCTGTCCCCACATCTACCCTAGGAGCAATATTACAGGGACAAATAATATCACTCACAACATCAGAGGTATATTTACGTGCTCTTCCTCCAATGTGAGATATGCCATCCTATGTCAGCAATGGCCTTCTACAATCTACATTGTACAAACAGGACAATCTATATAAAAGGATAAATGGACACAAATCCAAACTTATAAATGGTAATATTGAAAAATAAGTTGCAGAACATGTCAACCTTCTTGGACATACAATAAGGGGTTTACAGGTTGCAGTTCTTGAACAAGGAAATTACAAAAGAAGACTACAAAGAGAAATAATTGGTTGGATCGTATTCACAAATTCTAGTCCATTATCAGAGATATGAACAAAGACAATGGCGTCATGGTACACTACATATATTAATACTAGAGTCTTCACTACTGCACATATAACAAAAGGAATCTTCTCAGGGCAAAGCCACACTATACACTGTGGCGTTACTAAGGCTGGTGTCACCCCTCTCTCTAATGGTGTCACCTGGTGTGGTTTGGCCTCTTTGCACCCCCCAGAGCTGCCAAATAACCCATTTATTTGTATTATTTAAATATACTCCCTAATTCAATCTAAACACCTGAACTGAAGAAGTTTTATAACTCTTAGTGCATCATTGAAAACTTATATGTGTGTTTTAAATATTTTCAAAGCTGGACCCATTCTTGTCTTTGTTTACATGAAGCATCCAGAATTCCTAAAATAATGGGCTATTTTAAATGGAAGTGCCTTGCCAGAAACTAGTCTGTAAACAATAACAACTTGTTTCTGAATGGTTTAAATACATAGAAAACATCTGCACACTGTCACATTAGCTTTGCTTTACTTCATCATTCTCTTTGGATAACACTTTAAAAGTGTGGATCCAATCCCAGATTGAGCTTCTGGAAATGATGACACCCTCTCCTTCCCCAAGGACTGTGAATAGTCAATAAATACAGGTTGTCAGACTTTCCAGCTGCCAATGGCAATTCTTAATTTCTAGATTTTTTTAAAAAATATGGTTATTTCCTTATGCTGCTAATTGCTTCAAAGAACCATTTATGGGCATGAAACAAAATGACCTCTTATCTCCTCCTGATCATTCCACCGTACTGAAAGGTGTGTGTGTGTGTGTGTGTGAAAATATAAGGCACAGTAGTTTTCTGCTTCATATATTTGGGCTCCATCAGTAGTTTTATGATACATTCAAAGTCAGCTATTGGTTTCTCATCCCCACCCAATGACACACACACACACACACACACACACACACGGTTGGCAACTATTTGTTTAATGGCTGCAATTTTCAATGTGTTTACTTGTGAGTTAACATGATTGTGGGACCTTTCTGCAAATCTTAAACTCTCCATAACTACTCTGCAGTTCAGTTTGTTTCCCTAATGCCTGTGTAAAGCCCTTTCTAGTTTTTTAGCAACATCTGTTTGTCATAAATTAACCAGCAAATGAACAGATATAATCTGGTGTATGAGAGGAACTGATGAATGTTCTGCCTTCATGTCCAGGGAAAATCTGATGCTATATTTACATTGAGAGCAAAATTTAAGAAGTGAAACATGACTTTGGCTGAAAGAAACCTGTTTGTTTGTTTGTTTCTATTGCATTTTGGCATTCATAGTTAAATCTAGTATTTGTTCAGATTGGCTGAACCAAAAACAACCACCAGTAGTGAATTTGAAAATAATTTGAATTTGAAAGTAGAAGTAATTGGTTTTTTTTTTGTTTTTTTTTAATCATTGACATTAAAGCAAAGGTTTCTTAAATCATCTTAATCTTTCTGACAGGAGTCTTCCAAACATCCCTTTATATGAATCCAGCATTCTTTTGTTTTGACTGGAACATTTATATCAATAAAAGATAAAACCTTTCATTGTATTGCTATGTTATGCTTGACCTTTCACCTCTGACATTCACCTATCTCCATCTAACAAGCATTCTCCAGATGAGGAATGGTATTTCTTCATTAACAAGATCCATTCACCTTTAAACTGCTCCTGCTCTCTTTCTCTCTTCCTCTCCCCTCCCCTCCCAATTCTCTTTTGCCTTTTGCTCGATTGAGACATCTTGGATCATAATGACATTTCAGGAGTACTCCTAGGCAAAGAGGGAGGGGGGAGAGATGGGAGAAAAAGAAAGAAAGGAAAGAAGCAATCATTTCATCCCAGTTCACCTGCAAAGAAGATGTCATTAAAAGAGGAAGCTAAATGAACCGCTGTCAACTCGTTAAGGCTCCCCCAAAAGGTAATTATGCCATCTGATATGAAGTAAAGAAGTAGGATACATAATCCTATTATTACTGACACCAACTAACTTGCTAATGTCAAAGGTTCACTTTTCCAGAAAAGTTCAGGTGTTGCTAAATTCATTAATGTGTCAACTCGAGGAGATGTGATGCCACTTCTGTTGTCTACAGGGTGCAAAGTGGAGTAATCTTGCTCCTGTCAGCATGCTTTCATCTTAATTTCTTTGACACAGTGCCTTATTTTCCATCTGCAGGAGGGAGCAGCTGAATGGAGGGTTGAGGGTGAAGTGCCATGGGAGTTACCTTCCATGAAACAGTGATCAATTGCCTGGGTTGTGAGCCTTAACCACCGGCTGAATCAACCAAAGCTTTAGTTGATTAATCCATGGAGGGGAGGGCAACTGGTGTAGATACGAAGGAAGAGCACACTGGTTTTAAGTCTGTGGAGCTGTGCTGATTTGAGTATATTTTTATGCTGGCCGAAAGAAGAAAAGAAAGGACAAGACAAGACAAGACCAATGATGGCCATTCCTTCAAACAACCAGCACTAACTTACACTTTGGTGAGATGTACTGCATTTCCGGCCATAAAATTAGTATGTGTTCATGTACACAAATTTTTGTCTCCCATTGTCCTTGTTCTTAGTGTTCCATAAGTCCAGAACAGCTATTCTTGTCTGTGCAGGATCCATGCAGGAATATTAGTTTCTGCATAGAAGAAGCTGCATCCTGCACAGAAAATGCTGTAATGAAGGACTACTTTTGTGTGAAATTTGCACATGGCTGTTACTTTCTGCATAGAAAAAGCTGTTTCGTGTGCAGAAAAGGCTGTTATTGGGGACTTATACTGCACAAATTTTCATGCAGTTGATTTGCACAAAAACAGCCTTATCTGCACAGGAAACAGCATGAACTGTATAGAAATATTATTTTCTATGAAGAAAAGGTAGGTGCAGAAACTGTTGTTTTCTGCACAAAACAACCATGTGCAAATTTTGCACAAAAGAAATCCCTAACTGTAAATAGACTTTGAAGACTTTCTCACAGTAGAAAGAAAATTGCTGAAATTGTTGCTTTCTTTGAGAAGAAACTCAATGAAGCATAACATCCCTTATTGAGAGTTCTGAAACTCAATGGTGAAAGTTGAATACAGGATCATCTTATCAGAGTTATGATGGCAGATTTCTTTAAAGAAGCCCTTTCCTAATAGTGGCCCAAAGTTTCTGAACTCACTTCTGAAGGAGATGTATAGGAGTTCATCAAACGCTTGAAAAAACCTCCAAAGGGGCTCACAAGAATGACATCACTGTACTGGGAAGGGTTCCCATTATTAAAGATATCATCATCCTGATGTGCTTGCTCTGTCCTTCCTCTGTGCTGAAGCAACGAAAAAGGTGCCACTTTTCATTAGCGGAAGTCCCCTTCCTGGCTTCCAAGATAGCAAAGAAAATGATGGCACTGGTGGCTGGAGGGATAGGCAGTTCCTGTATGGACTTCAGCACATTTCCTCCATGTAACGGGGGGCAGAATGGGCCACCATCACAGCCAGGATATTCCAGCAGAGAGCTGGCATATCCTGGCTGGTGTAGATAAGCCCTCAAGCCAATCCCACACTGCAGAAATAACGCATGCTTTAACTATCATGACTCCTTCCTATTTAATTTTGGGATTTGTAGTTTGTTGTGGCATCAGAGCTCCTTAACAGAGAAGGCTAAATAGCTCACAAAACTACAAATCCCAGAATTCAATAGCATTGTGCCATGGAAATTAAATCAGTGTCATACTGCATTTTTTCTGCAGTGTAGCAGCAGCCTCAGTTACAGTAAACCTATCAAATAGATGGGAACTTGGTAAATCAAAACATATGTAAGTTCTACTGATGGAATGTATTTATTCTAGAGCTTTCTCTTTATTGGAGGTAGTGTTTTGGTGATGATTCCAAACACCAGCTTTGATAGAGACTAACATATATCTATCTATCATGACTGGAACTATTGATAGCCCTATTGTGCCTTTGAAGTTGTACAAGCTGGTGACCTTCTCTGACTTTCATAGTAATGAATCCCACAATTTGATTAGGGCTTATCTGCACAGGCAATTTACCCTGTCTTGCCCCCATCTTGGAACTCTGCAGTCTTGATGATGCGGGGCTTTTGCTCCATTTCCCCCCTGCCCTGGGAAGGCCTCATGAGCCCCAGGACAAAGATGGGGAGAAAATAGGGAAATCACCAAAGAAGAATTCAGACAGATAGCGAACAGGCTTGCTAGAGAGGTTAAGAACAATAAAAAGGGTTTTTTGGGGTATGTCTGCAGCAAAAGGAGGAAGAAGGAAATGGTAAGGCCACTACACGGAGAAGATGACAAAATGCTAACAGGGGAAAGAGAAAAGGCAGAATTACTCAACACCTTCTTTGCCTCAGTGTTTTCAGAAAAGGAAAAGGGGGACCAACCTGAGGATAAAGGAACAGAGAACACAATAGGGGAAATCCAGCACAGAATAAGCAAAGAGGTAGTACAGGAATACCTTCTTAATCTAAATGAATTTAAATCTCCAGGACCAGATGAACTACATCCAAGAGTATTAAAAGAGCTGGCAAATATAATCACAGAGCCATTGGCAATAATCTTTGAGAAGTCCTAGAGAAAAGGAGAACTCCCAGCAGACTGGAGGAGGGCAAATGTTGTCCCCATTTTCAAAAAGGGGAAAAAAGAAGATCCCAACATTTATCGTCCGGTTAGTCTGACATCAATACCAGGGAAGATTCTAGAGCAGATCACTAAACAGAGAGTCTGTGAAAATTTAGAAGGCAATGCCATAATCACAAAAAGTCAACATGGGTTTCAGAGTAACAAGTCATGCCAGACTAATCTGATCTCTCTTTTTTTGATAAAATTACCAGCTTGGTAGATGAAGGGAACACTGTGGCTATCACACACCTTGATTTCAGTAAGGCCTTTGACAAGGTTCCCCATGACATTCTTGCAAACAAGCTTGTAAAATGTGGGCTAGACAAGTTAACTGTTCAATGGATTTGTAATTGGTTGACCGGCTGAACCCAAAGGGTGCTCAGCAATGGCTCCTCTTCAACTTGGAAAGATGTGACCAGTGGGGTGCCACAGGGTTCTGTCCTGGGCCCAGTGCTATTCAACATCTTTATCAATGACTTGGATGAGGGAATTAGGGGCATACGTACAAAATTTGCAGATGACACCAAATTGGGAGGAGCAGCTAATACCCTGGAGGATAGGATCAAAATTCAAAATGATCTGGATAAATTGGAGAGCTGGGCCAAAGCTAACAAAATGAAATTCAATACGGAGAAATGTAAGGTACTGCACTTAGGGCGAACAAATGAAATGCATAGATATAGGATAGGGGAGACCTGGCTGAATGAGACTACGTATGAAAGGGATCTAGGAGTCCTAGTAGATCACAAGTTGAACATGAGTCAACAGTGTGATGCGGCAGCTAAAAAAGCCAATGCAATTTTGGGCTGCATCAATAGAAGTATAGTGTCCAGATCAGGGGAATTAATAGTGCCACTCTATTCTGCCTTGGTCAGACCTCACCTAGAATACCGTGTCCAGTTCTGGGCACCACAATTCAAAAAGGATATTGACAAATTGGAGCATGTCCAGAGAAGGGTGACTAAAATGGTGAAAAGTCTGGAAACCATGCCTTAGGAGGAGAGACTTAGGGACCAGGGTTTAGCCTGGAAAAAAGATGGTTAAGAGGTGATATGATAGCCCTGTTTAAGTATTTGAAGGGGTGTCACGTTGAGGATGGAGCAAGCTTGTTTTCTGCTGCTCCAGAGACTGGAACACGGAGCAATGGATGCACGGTCCAGGAACAGAGATTCCACCTCAACATTAGGAGGAACTTTTTGACAGTCAGAGCCATTCGGCAGTGGAACACACTCCCTCGGAGCGTGGTGGGGTCTCCTTCCTTGGAGGTCTTTAAACAGAGGCTAGATGGCCATCTGTCAGGGATGCTTTGATCGTGATTTCCTGCATGGCAGGGGGTTGGACTGGATGGCCCTTGTGGTCTCTTCTAACTCTACAGTTCTATGATTCTATGACAGCATAGGGCCCATATCAGTGTTTTTAAAAACAAACCCTGGAAAAAAATGTCCCACCAGGAAAAATGGATCAGGCCCTATGTGACTGCAGGAGCCTGTTCCGGCATGCCAGCCCATCACTGCAGCTGCCCTTCCACAGTAGGAAGCAGGCCTGGTCACATGCTGGGGGTCTTGGTCACATAATGCGGGCAGGCTTCCTGGCTTCAGAGATAGTAAAGGAGCCAGCAGTGGTGGCGGCAGCTGCCGTGATGGGCTGGCATCCCTGGCTGGACTTTCTCCTGTTCCATACAGGTAATGGGGATGGGGAGGAATGGGCTAGATCCATGGCCAGGTTATGCTGGCTCCCCACGTAGACAGTATGCCCACATAGATGAACCCTAGATGTTGTGTAAAGAACTTCTTCCTTCTCTCTGTCCAGGATCTCCCATTGTTCAGCTTCATTGGATGACCCCAGCTTCTGAGAGAGGAAAAACAACTGGTCCATTCTTCATGATGCAGATCTATTTGACATAAGTACAACAGCTATCACACTGGTGTTTCTTGTATTAAAAACTTCAGATGAACATGGGAGACACTTGTTTTTAAACCTGGTCGAAAAATTACTGTTTTTAATCTTAATTTTAAAGTAAGGGTTTGAATGGATTTAATTCTGACGTTGTTTAATACTGTTCTGAGCTTACTTTTGTATATTTAAACTATATGTCTCATGATTGGAATGTAGGAATAGAGGGGTATAACCTTTATAGGAGAAACAGGCCAAACAGGAAAGGAGGAGGAATAGCATTATATGTCAGGGATATTTACACCAGTGAAGTGATCCATGACATCAATACTGGAAGCCAGGTGGAGAGCATCTGGATAAAAATTAAAGGGGAGGGAAACAACAGGGATGTTATTGTGGGACTCTACTACAGACCCCCAAATCAGACGGAGGAATTGGATGTTGCCTTTCTAGAACAGATGAACATACATGCAGAAAGGAGAGATGTAGTAGTGATGGGTGACTTCAACTATCCTGATATTTGCTGGCAATCTAACTCAGCCAAAACTACAAGGTCTAGCAAATTCCTTACATGCCTGGAAGATAATTTCATGGTCCAAAAGGTGGAAGAGGCAACAAGGGGGTCAGCTATTTTAGATCTGATCCTAACCAACAGAGACGACCTTGTTAATGGGGTGCAAGTGGTGGGATCCTTAGGTGAGAGTGATCATGTTCTCCTGGAGTTTGTTATACAATGGAAAGGAGAAGCCAGGCATAGTCAGACACGCATTCTTGACTTTAGGAGAGCTGATTTCAATAAACTCAGGGAAATACTGGGGATGATCCCATGGTCAAGAATACTAAAAGAGAAGGGACCTCAAGACGGTTTTGACTTTCTCAAAAGGGAGATACTGAAGGCACAATTTCAAACAGTACCATTGAGGAAGAAAAATGGGAGGTGTCTCAAGAAACCAGGATGGATGACTAAAGAACTTTCAATGGAGCTAAGTTTTAAACGGAACATGTATAGGAAATGGAAAGGGGGGGAAATCACCAAAGAAGAATTCAAACAGATAGCGAACACGTGTAGGAGTAAAGTCAGAAAAGCTAAAGTGCAGAATGAGCTCAGGCTTGCTAGGGAGGTTAAGAACAATAAAAAGGGTTTTTTTGGGTATGTCCGCAGCAAAAGGAGGAAGAAGGAAATGATAGGGCCACTACGTGGAGAAGATGGCAAAATGCTAACAGGGGACAGAGAAAAGGCAGAATTACTCAACACCTTCTTTGCCTCAGTGTTTTCAGAAAAGGAAAAGGAGGACCAACCTGAGGAAAATGGAACAGAGGACACAATAGGGGAAATCCAGCTGAAAATAAGTAAAGAGGTGGTACAGGAATACCTTCTTAATCTAAATGAATTTAAATCTCCAGGACCAGATGAACTACATCCAAGAGTATTAAAAGAGCTGGCAAATATAATCTCAGAGCCATTGGCAATAATATTTGAGAACTCCTGGAGAACAGGAGAAGTCCCAGCAGACTGGAGGAGGGCAAACGTTGTTCCCATCTTCAAAAAGGGGAAAAAAGAGGATCCCAACAACTATCGTCCAGTTAGTCTGACATCAATACCAGGGAAGATTCTAGAACAGATCATTAAACAGAGAGTCTGTGAACATTTAGAAGGCAATGCCATAATCACAAAAAGTCAGCATGGGTTTCAGAGAAACAAGTCATGCCAGACTAATCTGATCTCTTTTTTTGATAAAGTTACCAGCTTGGTAGATGAAGGGAATGCTGTGGACATTGCATACCTTGATTTCAGTAAGGCCTTTGACAAGGTTCCCCATGACATTCTTGCAAACAAGCTTGTAGAATGTGGGCTAGACAAGTTAACTGTTCAATGGATTTGTAATTGGTTGACCGGCCGAACCCAAAGGGTGCTCAGCAGTGGCTCCTCTTCGTCTTGGAAAGATGTGACCAGTGGGGTGCCACAGGGTTCTGTCCTGGGCCCAGTGCTATTCAACATCTTTATCAATGACTTAGATGAGGGAATTAGGGGCATACTTATCAAATTTGCAGATGACACCAAATTGGGAGGAGTAGCTAATACCCTAGAGGACAGGATGAAAATTCAGAATGACCTGGATAGACTGGAGAGCTGGGCCAAAGCTAACAAAATGAAATTCAATACGGAGAAATGTAAAGTACTGCATTTAGGGCGGAAAAATGAAATGCATAAATATAGGATGGGAGAGACCTGGCTGAATGAGACTATGTGCGAAAGGGATCTAGGAGTCCTAGTAGACCACAAGTTGAACATGAGCCAACAGTGTGATGCGGCAGCTAAAAAGGCCAATGCAATTTTGGGCTGTATCAATAGAAGTATAGTGTCTAGATCAAGGGAAGTAATAGTGCCACTCTATTCTGCCTTGGTCAGACCTCACTTAGAATACTGTGTCCAGTTCTGGGTACCACAATTCAGAAAGGATATTGACAAATTGGAGCGTGTCCAGAGAAGGGCAACTAAAATGGTGAAAGGTCTGGAAACAATGCCTTATGAGGAGAGACTTAGGGAGCTGGGTATGTTTAGCCTGGAAAAAAGACGGTTTAGAGGCGATATGATAGCCCTGTTTAAGTATTTGAAGGGATGTCACGCTGAGGATGGAGCAGGCTTGTTTTCTGCTGCTCCAGAGACTGGAACACGGAGCAATGGGTGCAAGCTCCAGGAACAGAGATTCCACCTCAACATGAGGAGGAACTTTTTGACAGTCAGAGCTGTTCGGCAGTGGAACACACTCCCTCGGAGCGTGGTGGGGTCTCCTTCCTTGGAGGTCTTTAAACAGAGGCTGGATGGCCATCTGTCGGGGATGCTTTGATTGTGATTTCCTGCGTGGCACGGGTTTGGACTGGATGGCCCTCGTGGTCTCTTCCAACTCTGCAATTCTATGATTCTATGATTCTATGATTCTATGTAATTTTATTGTAATTTTCCATCTTTTGTAAGCTGCCTTGAGTCCTAGTCTGAGAGAGAGCTGGGATATAAATAAAGTGATGGATGGATAGAACTGCTTCATAAAGTGAACCAGGGTGATATGGTAGTTAAAGTATTGCTCAGCCATAAAGATGTGGGGAATCTTGGGAGGTCTACCACCTCTCAGACTAATCCATCTCAAGAGTTGTTGTGAGGATACAATTAGGCCTTGAATGTTTCTCCAAGTTTCTTGCTAGACAGCCAGGTGAAAATGTAGAGATATTTTTTTAAATGATATTTATCCCACACTCCCAGCCACTTCATCACAAGTGCTCTCAAGGCAAAGGAATCCAAAGGTTTTCTCTACCCTTTTCTTCCACTATGCAGTCACACAAGGTACACATTTGCCTGAGGTTGAGAGGCTAATGTCATGGTCACCCACGGATCTTCATCACAGGGATGTCTTTGTTTATTTCATTTTTACGAGGAAGTACAGTGAATTTCAGACATTTTCTCCCTATGGGTGACATTAGAAGAAAAATATTACAAGAGAATGTAATGTAAAGGGTGAAACCTTCAGAAAATTCATTGCACATTTTTTATTTTTAAAATTTTTTGGATCTACTTATAAAAATGTCATTTGTGGGTGGAAAAACAAATTTTATGCAAAAAGTATATTTTACATGCGAATGTTTAAAGTTTAAAAACAATCTTGATGCAAAAAATGTTTTTGTGTGTCTGATTGTCTGTCTGCAAACAATTTTTTCACAGGAAAGTCCCAAAATGCAAAAACACAAACAAACAAAAAATGTGAAGTCGAAGGCTTTCACGGCTGGCATCCATAGATTTTCCTTGGTTTTTTTTCTGGGCTGTGAGGCTGTGTTCTAGAAGAGTTTACTTCTGATGTTTCACCTGCATCTGTGGCTGGCATCTTCAGAGAATGGTTGGGTAGGAGTGTGTGTGGAGTTTATATCCTGTGAACCCCTGTTGGGGAGTATATGTAAATTTGTGTATTTGAATGGTTAATTCCACCCAGGGACAGGAGGATTTCCAGCAGATAATGGGCCATCAACCAACCATTAGCCAAACAGACACTAATCCTCCTTGCATTTCTATACCCAGAAACTAAACATTCAAATACACAAATTTACATATACTCCCCAACAGAGGTTCACAGGATATAAACCCCAGACACACTCCTACCCAACCATTCTCTGAATATGCCAGCCACAGATGCAGGCAAAACACCAGAAGTAAACTCTTCCAGAACACGGCCTCACAGCCCGGGGGTAGGGAGGTGACACAAGGAAAATCTATAAACAAAAAATGCCTAACTCATTGTGGTGGAATATTTTTATTTTTATTTTTATTTGCACAGGGTTTCTCAGTATGTTCAGACAGAATTCTCATCAAATATGAGAATATTTGTTTACATCCTGGTCTTTACAAATATTATTTACAATCACAGTTGAGCATGGTTGAGCATGCCGGAGCATTGAAACCCAGTCCTGTTGCAATACTCTAACCATTACACTAAACTGCTCATAAAGTGCAAAGTGTTTGTTTGTATAACTGGATATTATAATAAATTAATTTATTACTAAGTAGCATTATTAATTGTTAATATCTAATTATTATTAGATATTAACATATTAGATATTAACAAAAATAACAAATAATAGAAATTACCAAAAAAGGTAGGTCACTTATAAATAGCTTATCATTTAAATTGTTTTGAGTTTTGTTGTTTTTGTTGTTGTCATGTGCCTTCAAGTTGTTTCCAACTTATCTATCATAGGGTTTTCTTGGGAAGATTTATTCAGAGGTTTTCCATTACCTTTCTCTGAGTCAGAGAAAGGTTATGACTTGCCCAAGGTCACCCAGGGGGTTTCCATGACCAAGCAAGGATTTGAACTTGTATCTCCTGGAATCCTAGGACTTTATCAGACTAGCATCTAAAAACACTGTAATTCAGTGAATGAGGAGTTGCGTTATTACACATATTATCACATGTCATTGTAATCGTGCAAAAGAATCACCACAGAATTATCACACAACCACCACTAGCATTTTAGGAACAGGACTTTACTTTTGTGATTTAGCATGGGTGAGATTTTACCAGTTCTCATGAAGACACGAGCACACTTAAAAATGCCAACCTCCCCTTAATTTGCAAAGTAAATGGACACACAAATACTTAAACAAACCTAAAAACGTGCAAACAAACCAGGACAGTTCATAGAAAGAGCACCCTGTGGATAGTTTTCATGTTCTCACCTGGATGTTTTCTCGCCAGGAATGGGGAGGAGAGACAGAGGACCACCCATTCATAGGACATTTTCAGACAGCGTTTTAGAGTGCCTCTCCGTTCCCAGGAGAGGAACTTCCTCTCCGTTCCCAAGAGAGGAACGGCGCTCTTGCACGGCAGGGGGTTGTTTTCGGACGCCGCCGTCCCTCTCCCGAAATCATCAGTGTCACTTCCATTAAGCTTTGGAAGCGGCCGCGCCATATTTTAATCACGGAAGTTGCCCGTGCTTAAAATATGGCTCTGAGGCTTCCGAAGCTTAACGGAAGTGACACTGATGATTTCGGGAGAGGGACGGCGGCGTCCGAAAATGACCCCCTGCTGCACAAGAGCGCCGTTCCTCTCCCGGGAGCTCATCCCGCAGTAGGCACTCTAAAACGCTGTCCGAAAATGTCCATACTGTAATTTCACAATTACAGCAGAACACTTTTCAATACTGTGAAAATAGCAATATTGAGGGCTATTGATGGCTTGTCCCATCAATGACAAGCAACACTTATTTTTCATTCAATATTTTATTGAAATTTATCTGACAAGAAACACTTTATTCATGGCTGGAGCATAGATTGACCATGTGGAAATGACAATACTATACAAGAAAACCATTCTCATTACCATAACATTGTTATTGTGTGACTTTTGCTGCGTTTGATAAAGTCCCTAGTCTAGCACTCAAACCACAACACTATGCTAGCTATCTAGTTTTATAGTGAGAGAGGGAAGGAATCAACCAAGTTTTGTTTTGTTTTGTTTTTTAAAGATAATACTTTCCGAGGAGGAACTATTGCCCTTCTGTTATTGTTACATCACAATTCCCATCGTTCTCAACCATTGTCATTACTGCCTATGAAAGATGGGATCTGGAGTCCAGCAATATTTGGAGGACCACATGTTCCCGGTCCTTTCTATATGCCAGTGCAGCCAGAGATGTTTCAGTGAAGCAAGAAAACCATGTGACTAAAGATCTGTGTTTGCTTTGAGTTTAGATTACATGATCAGGTATCAGGATTATCATAGAATCATAGAGTTGGAAGAGACCACAAGGGCCATTCAGTCCAACTCCCTATGATTATGATTATGACCATTCTAAACTTCTTAATAGCTATCTTAAAAAACAAAAAACAAACCCACAACCACCTGTCATTATCTATGCTCTGCAGTGTGGTTAAAATGGAACACATTTTTGAAAGTTTACCCAGAAACAACAGGAGGAATCCATGATTTTCAGCTTCATCTGGAAAGACAAGTTTTATTTCTGTTGATGGGTGGGAAGGGGGAGATCTTTAATTTTGTCACCAAAATACATCTCAGTGTTTTAAAAATATTTTGCCATTTTCATTTACTTTCAGATCCTTTCAAAGGGATATATGTTGTTCCTCTTCTCTTTGTGCTCCTTGTTAGGGAAGGACTCTGCTTGTTACAATGGATTCTTCCACCACCACCCCATACCCCATTGTGCAAGACATCAAAACAAACAGGTGCACTCAGCTTCTCCATATGATATGCCATGCAAAGTAAGTAGAGAGCTGTGTATAAACATCTTGTGCCCGTCCAAACTGTGCAAGTTCAAGCCATCATAAACTGGCATCCAGAAGGAATACATTCTACTTGAGACTCAGTGAATTTGAGTGGCTTTTTCAAAGTTCTGAGCTTCTTTCTTTCCTTCTTGAGATAGGCAAATCTCTCAAGTCTGGTTGTTGTTGTTGTTGTTGTTGTTGTTGTTTGCCTTCAAGTCATTTCTGACTTACGACAACCATAAGGTGAACCTATCGTGGGGTTTTCTTGGCAAGATTTGTTCAGAGAGGGTTTGCCAGTGCCTTCTTCTGAGGCTGAGAGAGTGTAACTTAACCAAGGTTGCCCAGTGGGCCTTTCTATGGCTAAGTGGGGATTCAAACGTTTGTCTCCTGGGGTCCCAATCCAACGCTCAAACCACTACACCACATAGATGTGATGTAGACTCACAAGTTTGTTTACATTTAATATAAGCACTGTCATGAACTAATATATTTAAAATGAGACAACAGTTATGTAAAATTACATGTGTACAGTTATTACCCTTGCTCTTGTATAATTAATAAAAAAATAAATAAATTTAATAGTCTGTTTAACATGGACTTCCATGGATTGTCTACATGGACAATATACCCTGTCTTGCCTGCATCATAGAGCCCTGCAGTCATGTTGGGGGGGGGGTTGTGTGGTTTACAAGAGAGGTTGGGGTGGTAGCATTAGGAGAAATGGAAATGTACTGTAATTATGTGAGATACGTACATCTCCCAATCTCAGCCTCTGTTGAGATTTTAACATAAGTTTTACATAATCAGTGGTAAGTTCCATTGATTTCAACTCTTTTTCCTCAGAGTCTTTTGTGGCAGTTATCATCTATTTCATCATTTTCCTCTCACCCAAGATCAGCTGGAATCCTGCTGGTGTCCTATGCCTGCATATGTTTCCCTCTGGAAGAGGTTGGATATTTTTCTAATGCAGAACATTAATATTCAGTTCAAGTTTGTGGATGTGGAGTTGCACAGGTGATGACATTTCACATACAAATGTGCATTCCACACAGGTGGCATTCTGCATTGTTGACGGGTAAGCATGCATGTTCAGGTACAGTTGCTTGTGTATTTGGTTGCATATTTGGTGCCTGCACTCAGTCATGATAATATTGCCATTCAACACGAGGGTTGCGTAGCTCAATTAATGTGTAACTCTAAATGTAGAGATTTATGGTACACAACCATAATATGAGATCTCAGCTGCTATGACAAAGAATCTAACTATTATGCCCAGTTCATTCACGGGGGCTTCCAGGGGGATTTGTGAGGCATCAGGAGATTGCTGCCAGCAGGAAATATTGCCCCATTATGAACACTTAAATATTTTCTGCTCATATACAGGAAGGTGGGTTGAGTGTGTAAGGTCTCACCCTGTACATCTGTGTAGAGTGTCTGTCTTGTACAAAGAGAAAACAAATTAAGGGAGTCTTTTTCTTGAGAAGCTGTAATAACAGCTGGAAGCATTATCATATACATTTAATACCTCAGACAATGTGTGAATAATTCTCCTTGCACCAATAGGATCCTTCTGGGTCCTTGCTTTACCTCCAGAATTCCAAGTATTAATAGGGTTAAAGGTGCTGCCATGGTGAATTTATGGCTGACATATCTCAGTCTGTTACAGCAGGATCACTAATGGGTGACCTTGAGGTTTGACCATTCCAGACTCAGAAAGATCAAGTCTCAACCCCTCCTCAAAGTGCTGTGAATCCATGACCCTTTCATTCTCCTTCTCCATGGCCTAACCTTTAACTCACTGATCTTTGACCAAATTATTAAGCAAACACCTGCTTAGGGCTTTGACCAAGGGCTCTAGACCTGTAAAGCTACCATAATTTCATGTGAATTAGCTGTAATCATAGCAATGCTAGCTCTGAGGGAGAATATCAGAGGGTACGTTTACAGTAAATAAGCATGTGTGCTACAAGGCCTACAGGCAACTGCCTTTTTAGCAGACTTTAAAAAAAAACACCTTCAGCAAAACAATGTTAACCTAGGAGCTAATAATGCTTGACTGACAAATAAGAGGATCCTCCTCATCCTGCCCACCCACCCAACCCAACTCGGATAAGATACTAACTAGGTAACATTTATTTCTAGCGACAAAGATTCTAATTAATCCTTCTATATTAAGAGTTTGCTATTATAATCCCAGCTATAGTTTACCAGCACAGAACAGTAATTTTAAAATACATGGGAAAAAGAAGAAATAGCCAAGAACAACACATTTTTTTTTTAAAAAAAAATCCCAAACACAGAATATTACAGAGGGAAAGTTTATTATTCAACCTTCCCTTTGGCTTGCTGGTTTTCTATGTGAAAGCACTTTTCCTTATTGCTGTAGTATTAACATTTGACCAGTGGGCAGTCTTTCATGTGGGTTCCCAAATTCATGGGGTTGCCACCACATTCCCTACTTCATTCTGATGCAGACAGGGCATCAGGGCTGGAACTAATAGATGTGGTAGGATGAAGTGGTAAAGGAGCTGAAGTGGAATTCTTGAGCCAAAATTTCCCATACTTTTTTTTTTTTGAGGGGGGAGTGTCTGCAATTCATTCATTCCCCCCTTGAAAAAAGAGAATAATTTTCAACCTGGTGGGTGATAAATAAATGTCTTAGATAAAATAAAATAAAAGAATCCACTAGGATTTTCTGACATTCTTTCCTGAATGTCAGAACTAGGGATCCCTGAATTAATGATTGAATGCATGCATGCATGAATGAATGAAAATTGTGTCTTTGTTTGTTTGTTGTTCTCAGAATTAACCTAATTTGAATGAAGTCCAAAGCAAAACTTATAGATTGGTCCATCTTTTAGAAGAGAGATGCTGTTAATGATGGCCTTCATCCCCAAGTGGTTGGAGAAGTTTACCCCTAGAAAATATTTGGCAACCTCTTCCTCCAGTTTTGCCTTTAATGAATAATATGACATTCACAAGAACATTTCTGCTTGTCTCTCAGTGAAATGGCCTGTACCTCTTAAGGCTATATATGAAAAATGCTTCTCATATTTATTACAAATAGAAATGGAATGCAGCTAGAAAGAAGTCTCTAGATTAATCTCTTGCCTACTGCGCTGATATTTCTGTGAGTAAATGAGTTTACCTTTGTTTTTTGTTTTTCTTAACGGAATACTTTGGTTAAAAATGTGATCTCCGATTTCTGAAGTGGTACAGTCCATTCTACTCTTTTAAGATTGTACCATGTCATGGCATTCAGCAATGTCTATAAATTAAGTCTCTGAAGCACTTGAAGTTGTCCCACAACAAACGAAGTCAATGAAGTTGTCATTTCATTAGACAGATAAGAGCTACCCGACAGTTGTGAGAATGAAATCAACAAGCATTTAGCACAAAAGGAATCTGGCTGCCTTTCAACAGCTATTAAATTTGATGATTAAATGTCTGCTTGATCCATACCTCCAGTTTTCTTGCTTGTAATGCTCTTCAAGCACTCTAATCAAGCTTAACTATGTTTATATAGATCAGATAGACTACAATGTGTGAAGGATGCTGTATGGATTGAATCTTTATTTCCAGTGAAAAAGTGCACTTACTTGTATTGCTCTATAAAAATGCAGTTCAAGCATCTTGTTGTATTAATTTTTGTAAGCCACTTTGAGTGCAGGTTTGGAGAGGTCATTTTGATCTCAGTTGCATGGCTTAGCCAAGTTCTCTCAGGTGAATATTGCCCCCTTCAAAAGAGAGCAGAACTGGGGAAAGGAAACCAAATTCTCCCTCCAAGTTTACCTCTTTGCCCAATCTTAACTCTCCTAGAGAGTGGTTGCAACACCATTTTTAAAATTTCCCATTGACATTTGGATTTTCACTGCCATGAATTCAGCCAGCCAGGTGGCATGTTGTGAGTTTAAAATCCCAAACAGACAATCAAACCTGCTTTTATTATTACTGAGGGAAAACAAAGTAAATCCAGAGTGAGGACAATGCTTCCTATGTCACATTGCCCTTACTCTGAATGGTGTATATGTGTGAATGTGCATGTGGATATGTGGGAATGAGGTGTGCTTGGGAGGGGGGATCAAACAACAGGTGCCAATGTGATGCACCCTTGTAGGGCAGGGGGTGTTCCTGCAGGGCAGGGGGTTGGACTAGATGGCCCTTGCAGACTCTTCAAACTTTATGGACTTTATCAGACTAGCGGCTAAAAATGCTGTAATTCCACTGTTGAGGAAAGCGGAAAAATAGTAGCATTATTACACTTATTATCACACATTGCTTTAATCGCAAGATACAACCATCACAGAATTATCACATGACCACCACTAGCACTTTAAGAATGGGATTATACTTCTGTGATTTAGGATGGGCAAGATTTTCGCAGTTCTTGGGAGAAGACGAGAGTGTGCTTAAAAGCACCCCAAACCCCTGAATATACAAAGTAAATGAACACACAAATATTGAAACGAACCTTAAAATGTGTAAACAAAATGGGACAGTTCATAAAAAGAGCATTCTGAGGATATTTTTCACATTCTCACCTGGAATGGGGGTGGTGGTGGGAGAAGACTGACCCTTCACACTGTAATTTCCTGATTACAGTAGGACATGTTTTTCTCATGCTCTTCAAGACCACGAAAAGAGCAATATTGAGTGCTATTGACAGTTTGTCC
The DNA here is from genome assembly GCA_030847615.1 of Gambelia wislizenii. Classification (NCBI taxonomy): domain Eukaryota; kingdom Metazoa; phylum Chordata; class Lepidosauria; order Squamata; family Crotaphytidae; genus Gambelia; species Gambelia wislizenii. Next base: position 17,637,970 of record JAUMIR010000009.1, on the reverse strand, counting down.
CATCAATGAAAAGCAATGCTTTATTTGCGGCTGGAGCACAGATTGACCAAGTGAGGACAATGTCATGAGACAGCAGGACCTGTTTGTGATACCGTGACAGTTTAGTCATGAGATTTTTGCTGCATCTGATAAAGTCCTATGATTCTACACAGACAGATATCCACCTTGGGGGAAAATGCAAATAGTTCCACATCTCCTGATACTGATGACATGAATGAGTGTTCACTCTTGTTTGTAGACTTTGGCTTAATGATCAATATCATGTGTCAATTTTTTTCACCTCTAAATAGATCTAGGAGGTTTGGGAGTCTGCTTTAGCTTGCCCTTATCAATACTGAAGAAGTCCTTTTAACACAAGCACATGACAAAACCTCAAATAAAATCCAGGTCAAATTGTCATATTTTATTGTTTGCCTCTCAAAAGGGTAAAGACAAAAATAACACCACAGTTCCAGTTGGATTTTTATTTTCAAATAGATATTTGTTTAAAATGTTAATTTAAAATCTTTGGGGAAATGCTATTTTATTTAAAATAATAAAATACTTTCATTAAAATAATATAATAATTTAAAAAGATAAAAAATTAAAATTAAAAAACAGATCTTATCCGAGGGTGGTGGTCTAGAAGCCATTTCTGATAATTTTGAAAAACAGATAACTTCCACTGTATGTGAAAGAGATTAAAGAAAAGCAACTCCCATGACATGAACGAATATATATATATATATATATATATGCATCAGTCAAAAGCATCAGTAAATAAAGCTCTTTTTTCATATGCAAATAGGAAGTTTTGAACGAGAAAGAGGCATTGTTTTATAAATACCGAGATAATATTCTTGAAAAAGGTTATGAGTGATTATCTAAGTTATCTCTGCCATAAGGAAATTTAGAGCTCACACTTGCTCTTTTCATTAAAAACAGCTTTTCATCAAGGCACATGCAGAAAGCCAAATTGTGCATTTTAATCAGTGATTGCAAATAATTATATGACTTAAGAAACTGAAACTATTAAGGTCTCTTTGCGATGTTAAAACACACTGTCAGCGGGTTTTCTTTCTCGTTCATGTCTACAAGTAACCATGAATTCAACATGGATTGAAGTTAACTTTATTATTGTCAAAGCAATTGTTTCCCTCCCTATATTCTCTCAAAAATGTAGAGTGTTTTGCCAAAACAGTGGTAAAATGGAATGGTCTACTTTGGAATGGGAAATGATGTCTCAGAATTCTCCACACACATACCCTGTCTCTCTGTTTCTTTCCTTTCTTTCTCTCGCTCTCTCCCTTTTCATTTTTGGAGCCGCAGTGTCTGGGTTGCATCTCTACACCACCTGTTCTGGAATCTGGTTGAGTCTAGGGCATTATGGTGACCACCAAGATATAAGGGAGAACTTTCTCAAATTTTTCTATAGAGTGATGGTGGGGGTACAAATTTGTTTTCTCAGGAAAAAAAAAAGCCTGCTGGCATCCTGTGGGTGAATTTTGATGGCATTAGGTCAGACTTATACCATCACAACTCACTTTTTAAATTGTTGTGGAGTTTGGAACCAACCATGCAATGACAACTCTCCTCCCCAAAGAAAACACCTTTTCTGAGCGGCATCCCCCTGAACCTGGCCACAGACAAGCATCCAGCTATTTTTCTGTAACTAAACACAGAGTAATCATACCATCTGCAAGGACCTGGCTCCTAGAGATCCATGTGGGTGTCTGTCAGTGTGTATAAAAGTAAATAGCGGAACGCTTCTGTCCTGTCCCCCTGCTCTCCACAAACCAGGAAATGACCAGGTTCAGGTGGCTGCTACAGAATAAAGTTGGATTTGGAGGAGGTTGGATGGGTGACTCTCATATCTAGAATTTCTAGCTATGTATACTGATGGAAGGTTTCAGTCTTCTCCAAAAGAAAGAAAGGAAGGAAGGAAGGAAGGAAGGAAGGGAAACATTGAACCAGTATGGTATATCATTAAAGCAGGGATGTAAATTTTCACAATTTTATTCACATACAAGGACAAAAAAATTTCATAGCCTCTTCCTTCCCCCACCTCTAGGCAAAATGAAATAATTTTGTTCAGCATCTCCTCCATTCACACTTTGCAAAATGTTCTGGGAAATTATTCTGTGAAGAAATTTACATGGCTATTCTGCATAAAACACCTAAAAAAATGTTTTTGGCACAGAAAACATGTTTTCTGCATAGTTTTCTGTGGCAAATAAGCCCTCTGCACTGGAAAAAAAACTTGTTTGCACAGAATAATTTTCCAGAACACTTTACAGTGTGCAAATACCAGGAGAAAACTGCACAAAAATCTTGTTGCTGTGCATTTTTCTCCAACAGTAGGAAAACATTTTTTTGCCTGAAAAACAAATATAAACTACTATTCTTTCTTTGCCTAGTGCTTAGAGTCATTGACTAAGGACATTTTCAGTTGGTGCTTACCGTGGGATCAGGTCCTCCCATTTGTGAGATCAACTTTTGCATGAACTGCAAAATTAGTTTTTGTGCAAAACCGCAGCAACTGCTGTCTAGTTCTATGGAGTTTTAAAAAGCAGAAGGACTGGGTGGGTTGTTTGGGTCTTTTTTGGAACAATTGATATCATTATGTTATGGTTTTGTGCGCTGACTCAAGAGTTCCATTAGCAAATTAATAGGCAGCTAAAAGGATCCTACATTAAGGAGATAAGAGCATAACTTTCTGCTCAGAGTTATGCAGTAGTTGTGCAACATGACTTGATAGTGAATTTCACTGTTTAACAATTGAATGTGCAACCCAATGCACAAATATATATATAGTATATGTTCAGTGTGAAATGCATATGAATGCACATACATGCACAAAGTGCATGTGCAATGTGGATATACATCTATGCACAAATGCATCTATGCTTAAAGGCACTGCATGTGTGCAACTCTGTTTTTGCAAACTTTCACTGAATATAACTGTTCTGCATAGGACAAAAATGTGCAACCACTTCCATAGAAGAACCTACTCACATGTAAGACACCAACAGGATTCAAGTAGATACATACGCAGAAGCATACCCTATCCAAAGATTGTAAGGCACATGGTGTGTGTGTTTATGGGGTGGGGGCATTAGGGATGGAAAGAATATTTGAAAATATTCAAAAAATGATCAAAAATTCCCATTTTTTCAAGTGCTGAGAAACTCTCAGAAGAAGAATCTTCAACTGATGAGAATCTTTGTTATTCAGAACTTATTCAGTGCAAAATTCAGATGTGATTGTTTTGCATAGAAAACAGAGATTTTTTTTTTTTTGTCTGTGCAAAAATAATATTTCTACATGGGAATATTATTTACTCTTCCAAAAATGCTGTTTTCTGTACAAAACAAACATGTGTGAATTTTGTGAAGAATAAGGCCCAATTTGCAAATAGGCTTTGAAAACTGCCTTGCAGCAGGAAGAACATTCCTGCAATCACTCATTGTTTCCTTTGAGAAGAAACTTCTGAAGAATTACATCCCGTGTGTGTCCATGTGAACATAGGAGTTGGGGTGGTTCAAACCAAAGGATTATCTTGTCCAGCTTTCCCTTCCCACAATATGGAGAGAGCATGAAGTTCTTATGAACCATAGGCAACCATTGTTACATATATCTTTCATTGATTTAATCCAGAGGTAGGGGACCCTGACTGTCCAACTGTTTTGATGTACAACTCCCACCACTGTTAGCCATTGTCCATAGTGTGTGTGTGGGGGTTCCTCAGGAATTATAGATCAGAGCATTTTGAGGACCAAAGGTTCTCCACCCAAGGTCTAATCCCCCTTTAAAACTGCCCAGTACAGAAGGCTTCACAACCTTGTGTGTCCCTCAAGAAGACAACCATTTTTAAGTCTGGAGATCAGTTCCCATGTAGGCTCCAAAGCTGAAGAGGTTGATGAAGCCGCTCAGCAGCATTTTAGAGTATCTTATATAAAAAATCATTGTGTTGGGATATGGCGGAGGGGCTTCTCAGCAGTGGCACCCCAATTGTGGAATGTGCTCCCCTTGGAGGCCTGACTGGTGCCAACATTCATTTCATGTAGGAGTCAACTTAACACTTGGCTGTTCATCAGGCCTTTGGGCCTTGTTAATTTATCCCAAATACTGCTGTACATACTTTTGAAAACTTTTAAATCTGTTTTTAACTCGTGTTGTTTAATATGTTTTAGCTTATTTAAATTCTTTTATTGTTTTGGACTGTAACTTGTTTTAATGCTACTTGTAAGCCACCCTGCTATCTTTTGATATAGGGTAGGGAATAAATATTTGAAGAAGAGGCGGAGGAAGAGGAGGAGGGGGGGAGTCATTTTGGAATCCCCTAGCCACTGGCCATAATAATTGAGGAATTCTGACCAATTCCCAAAGGTAATTCCCTCAACCTTTGAGTATATAGTTGGCTATTAGCCACACACATAAGGGTGGGAATCATGCCACCATCCATTTTTCACCATTGTCCCTGGCTATTGGGATTTGCAGTACTATAGTATCTGGAGGGCTGTATTATGCTTATACCTCATGTGAGTTGGAATCTCCATTTTCAGAAGACGTTTCCTTCTGAATAAAAGTTGCTGCAGGGGTGTGTGTACATTATGGGTCTGAGCTGTTGCCATCATGTCTTTCTGGTGGGCTTCTCAGAAGCACATGGTTGCAAACCATCACCAGAAACAGGTAACTATATTAGATGACCTATTGGTCTGACTCAGGAGGAAGTTTCTTATGTTCTTGGGAGACTTGAACATCACTTGCTGTTACAGTTAGAAGTACAGTGTTAATACCTTTTGTTTTGGTAAAATATACATTTGCAAATCTTCTCAATAAAACAATAAAACTGCTTATAAGCTTCCTCAAAATCATAAGTATGTGCTTCAGAAGAACAGATTTATTCAAACAGATAGATAACAGTAAAACAAATAACATTTTTCCCAGAATTCAGGGAGCAAACACCACCATGGAAAAGAGGCACAAAAAGATGGCCAACTCATATTTATAACAAATTCTACATGAAGGGTCTCTGCTTTACAGGAAATTACAGCCCCAGAGTCAAGTGCAGAGGGGGTGGGAGAAACCTTGGAGACAGACGTTCCCACATATCTACCCCACAGGGACCTACTGACGTTTAAAGAGCAGAGAAGTGAGCCATTAAGGTACAGTGTGAGATTGACACTGACCTCGGTCAGCCACCCGGCTTTTTCCCGCCATCTGCACAGTCATGAACTTTGCCTCTCAAACTTGGCTTCTCAATTAACATGTCTAGCTGGGAAAGGACTCCCTCATTGGCCTAATAGCATCGCTGCCACCATGCCAATGTCATGCTAATGCTGAGAGGGAGGGAGGGAAGGAGAAACTCTCTTGGCAATGAAACAAGACTACCCCTATAGCCAAGCTGTGTGCAAAAAGTCCCTTGAAACCCCCTATCCTCATTGTAGGCAGAGAAATGGGGGAGGGAATCATCAAATTTTTCCAGGGGGAAGGACATATTCTCCAATTATGTGGGGAGAGGGACACCATTAGCAGTGACAGAACCACAGCTTACTTCTCCCCACACAAACACACATACTCCATTATTAGTTAATTTTGATTTGTTTCTGCTGAGCTGAAAATGATGACAGTAGAAGATGTGGTGACAACCCAGCCACCATTTCCTAACCATATCAGTGCCTTACTATCATTCAAGAGGGTTGTAGGAAGAAAATGAAGGCTATGCCCAACACAATATGGGGGAATGTTTGAAGAAAAATCCAAACAGCTATCTTCTTTTCTCACAGCAATAAAAAAAAGGAGGGGTGTGAATTTCACATATTTCCACACCTGTACAATGTCTCCTGAGAAATGACAGTTCAACTGCAGCACCATTTCAGATCTCAGTAGCTTTGGAGAGGGAGAGTAAAGAGGCTTAAATTTTAGTGAGAGAAAAACAATTTTTAAACAAATGAAAAGGGCCTCTTTGTGGATATACTCAAGACTAAACTTGAATAGCTAGGGAAAGCCACAAAAGGAAAAGCCCACATTGAGTGTTACAGGGCCTTTGTTGAGCAGGTATCATACAATGTTATACTATAGTAACAATTTAATATACTAGCTGACCCAGTGTAATATACACCATTATAATAGATTTGAAAGGTTCACATGGTTCAGCTACATGATATTATTTTAGGAAAATAATATTGCATTTTTTTTACATGTGGGTGGTGAGTGGCTGAGAGAGGGAGAGGAGGGAGGGGCCCTTGTAAGGCTAAGGGTGTAGATGCAGATTGAGTGGCAGGAGTGGATTGTAAGGTGGAAAGGGATTTTGCATGTGGGTGGTGATTGGCTGAGAGGGGAGGGGAGGGGTGGGGAGGGGAGGGGATTGGTTGAGTAAGCAGCCAGTCAGCACACTGGGAAAGAAAATATACCCAAGAGTTCTATATATATATACATCCATATAGGTTGGGATCCTCTTTGTACTTTACACATTTGTCAGTTCCTCTATAGAAGTGGTTGGATATTTTTCTCTGATGTGAAATGTTCTCATTCAGCTCAAAGTTGTGTGCATGTGATGCCACTATACATGCAGATATGTGTAGTGCATAAGCATATGTTCCAACATTTCACAGATGAAAAACAGGACACGTTTTGCTAAGCAACATCAGAGTGAGTTCAAGATTGCAGAAGTCATAAATGAGGATGAACTACCTAAGAACAAGCTAAGAGAGGTTGCAGCGGTCTGCTTTTGTCTGAGTCTTCTGGGAAAGGCAAGACTCCAAACTTTCACCTCTCCCCTGCTGAGTCAAACAAGCACAAACTACTTTTATACTTTGAATTCAGCTTGCAGTAATTGAAATAAGTAAGAATGGAGGGGGGAAGTATGAGGAGGAAAAAGAAACTGGGACCTTTAAAAATCAGCTAAGAAAATGGGACAGCAGAGGATTAATCAAGTCTGTCCTTAGCAAATTGGGACTGTTGGAGGGTATGCATATATGTTCATTGTGCATTCTATGAGCGGATGCATGTTTGCATTTGGACAGGTGTCTGGCTGCACATGTGGTGTCCTGGTTCAATTATGAAATGTTGCCATACACAAGTGTTGTGTGGCACAATTAATATGGAAATTCATGTGCAGAGATTTAGGTTACACAGCCCCAGTGTAGGAATCCATCTGTAGTCCTTTCTTTCCTTTTCTTTCCCAAAAAATAATGATTGATCAATCCATAAATGGTTATAGTTACATTTTTATATGTTATAATCCATATAAATAGCCTGAGTATAACGTAGTCTCCTTGGTACTTCTTAACTTCCTACCTACTATCTTTTCTGACATTCTGAGGGAGCAAAAAAATAGGCTGTGTTTTCATCCCTATTCGATGGGTTGACTTTTAAAATTTATTTTATTTTCACTTCTTATATCAATAAATTATTTTAATAATGTGTAACAAAAAGAAAACCTATGACTCAGAAAACTAATGTAGAACATGCCTCCTGCAGTGAACACTGTGTCATTCTGTTAGATCTTTCTTTTTTAAGAGCTAGCTTCTAAAACATTTTTTAATTAAAGAGTATTGTTATATATGTTATTGTACGTCATTTTGGAGGCCGTAAAAGGCAGAAAAGTGATTATTAAATGCAATGGATGAATGAATGAATGAACGCTGTTCTCCAGGACAGCAATAAAAGTGAGAAAATAAAATTATTGTGGGAAGATGAAGGCAGACAAAGGAGATTATCAGATGAATGCTTTATCATGGCACTATATTTTACAGCACAATGTTCTGGCACAATGACACACGTTTTTGGACCCTGCTGTGATAACAATACAAAATCACCCCAAGAATTTGGAAATATGAGTGCCCGCGCCACTTACTTCCATGTTTCTCTGTGAACAGGATTTTGGCACATCTTGCAAGAAGACGCAGGCACGCTAAAAAGCCCCCAAACACCAAAAAAGAAAACATTCAGAAAAGCACAGATACACATTTAGAAACCTGCAAGCAAGACAGGGAGGTTCATAAAAAGAGCATATGTTGCATAGTTTTCCAGTTCACACCTGGAATCACACCAGCAGAATGGGGCAAATGCTATGGGAGATCAATTTTCAACTTCTCCCTGACAATAAAAAAGAACTCCCTCGTAACAGGAGCAGAACATTTGCATAATGCTGGGGTACAACGTTGTCTGATAAGGAAGCTCTTTTGTGATCTCATGGCATTGTTATAATACCATTTTTGATGCATCTGATAATCTCCAAAGACAACAGAATATCTTGACTGTAAAAGCCTTGGCAAACAAACCATTTCCCTGTGGCACTTTTAAACTCATAAGAATAGGCACCAGGTTCATGGTCCTGGATTGCCATGTTCCAAATGGAGGAATCCACTTTGATGGATTATCCAGTGCTTTTGGGGGGCAGACATCATGGAGAGGTAGTTTGTGCCAAGGTGACCCATCTCAGAAGATCTGGGCTTTCAGGGAAGAAGAGGGTTGCAGATACTCCCTTCTGAAATTGGGTAGTTCCATTCCACAGATGGAGGAGAAATCTGAGCTACCTCCCATACCCAAAGAGCACTGGACATTTAAAGGACATTATCAGCCTAGTGTCTTAAAATGCTGTAACCATGTGAGTAAGGAAAGCAGAAACACAGTGTGGCATTATCACCGTAATTTTGGCATATCACCATAATAGCAGGATTACAGCTCATGCCACATTAACATTTGTCTTCTCATTGCCTTCTAATAACACAGTACAAATAATTGGTAGTGGCCTGCACATGCTCCTTTAAGGGAAAATGTTCACTTAGTTCCATGATTTCCTATGGGCGCAATCTCGGTGGGTCTCGCAAGAAGACATGACTTTGCTTAAAGAGCCCTAAAACCCCTTAATTTACAAAGTTAAGAAAGACATAAACACTGAAACAAATTTAAAAACATGCAAACAAAGTGGAACAGTTCATTAAAAGAGTGTCCAGTGGCTCATTTTCCTGTTGTTACCTGGACGTTTTCTTGCTGGCAACAGGGAGGCACGAAAGAGGACCACCTATTCACACTGTAATCTCACGATCACAGCAGGATGTGGTTTCGCACACTCTTCAATACTGCAAAAACTGTGATATTGAGAGCTATTGACAGCTTTTCCCATGAATGAAAAGTGATATGTTATTTGTGGGTAAAGCACACAATGAGCACGCAAAAACTACAGTGTCATGCAATAACAGGGACCCCTTCACATTCACATAATGTCATTATAACTTGATTTTTGCCATGTCTGATAAAGTCCATAGACAAAGCCTGGCTGAGAGCAGAGCAAAGGAGTACCTGCTTGCAGAAATTTGCTCATTAGTAACGGACTCCTCATGTTGCAGGTGCATGTGTACATGGTGGTGATGGTTGTGGAGGATGAATATTAAGAGCAGCAGCAACAACAACAACAACATATTAGTTTCATGGTATATTCTAGTTGAATTCTTCCTACATATGCCTTACTCTACTGGAGACTTTTGTGTTAGGCCAGCGGTTCTCAACCTGTGTGTCCCCAGATGTTGTTGGACTACAGTTCCCAGAAGTCCTCTGAGGTCTCACCTTGGCAGTCAGGTCATCCTCCCAGTCATTAGTGAGGCTGTAGGATTGAACTCACAAAACTTCAAGACCTAGCAAATTCCTTACTTGCCTGGAAGACAATTTCATTGTCCAAAAGGTAGAAGAGGCAACAAGGGATTCAGCTATTTTAGATCTGATCCTAACCAACAGGGATGACCTGGTTAATGGGGTGCAAGTGGTGGGATCCTTAGGTGAGAGTGATCATCTTCTCCTGGAGTTTGTTATACAATGGAAAGGAGAAGCCATGCATAGTCAGACATGTATTCTAGACTTTAGGAGAGCTGATTTCAATAAACTCAGGGAAATACTGGGGGTGATCCCATGGTCAGGAATACTAAAAGAGAAGAGACCTCAAGACGGATGGGACTTTCTCAAAAGGTAGATACTGAAGGCACAATTTCAAACAGTACCATTGAGGAAGAAAAATGGGAGGTGTCTCAAGAAACGAGGATGGATGATTAAGGAACTTTCAACGGAGCTAAGTTTTAAATGGAACATGTATAGGAAATGAAAAAAGGCGGAAATCACCAAAGAAGAATTCAAACAGATAACGAACACATGTAGGAGTTAAGTCAGAAAAGCTAAAGCGCAGAATGAGCTCAGGCTTGCTAGAGAGGTTAAGAACAATAAAAAAGGTTTTTTGGGGGTATGTCTGCAGCAAAAGGAAGAAGAAGGAAATGATAGGGCCGCTACGTGGAGAAAATGGCAAAATGCTAACAGAGGACAGAGAAAAGGCAGAATTACTCAGCACCTTCTTTGCCTCACTGTTTTCAGGAAAGCAAAAGGATGATCAACCTGATGATAATGGAACAGAGGACACAATAGGGGAGATCCAGCACAGAATAGGTAAAGAGGTAGTGCAGGAATACCTTCTTAATTTCAGTGAATTTAAATCTCCAGGACTGGATGAACTACATCCAAGGGTATTGAAAGAGCTTGCAAATATAATATCAGAGCCATTGGTAAAAATCTTTGAGAATTCCTGGAGAACAGGAGAAGTCCCAGCAGATTGGAGAAGGGCAAATGTTGTCTCCATTTTCAAAAAGGGAAAAAAAGAGGATCCCAACAATTATCATCCAGTTAGTCTGACATCAATACCAGAGAAGATTCTAGAGCAGATCATTAAACAGAGAGTCTGTGAGCATTTAGAAGGCAATGCCATAATCACAAAAAGTCAACATGGGTTTCAGAGAAACAAGTCATGCCAGACTAATCTGATCTCTTTTTTTGATAAAATTACCAGCTTGGAAGATGAAGGGAATGCTGTGGATATCGCACACCTTGATTTCAGTAAGGCCTTTGACAAGGTTCCCCATGACATTCTTGCAAACAAGCTTGTAAAATGTGGGCTAGACAAGTTAACTGTTCAATGGATTTGTAATTGGTTAACCAGTCAAACCCAAAGGGTGCTCAGCAATGGCTCCTCTTTGTCTTGGAAAGATGTGACCAATGGGGTGCCACAGGGTTCTGTCCTGGGCCCAGTGCTATTCAACATCTTTATCAATGACTTGGATGAGGGAATAGAGGGCATTCTTATCAAATTTGCAGATGACACCAAATTAGGAGGAGTAGCTAATACCCTAGAGGACATGATCAAAATTCAAAATGACTTGAATAGACCAGAAAGTTGGGCCAAAGCTAACAAAATGAAATTCAATATGGAGAAATGTAAGGTACTCCACTTAGGGTGGAAAAATGAAATGCATAGATATAGGATGGGAGAGACCTGGCTGAACGAGACTACATGCGAAAGGGATCTAGGAGTCCTAGTAGACCACAAGTTGAACATGAGTCAACAGTGTGATGCGGCAGCTAAAATGTCCAATGCGATTTTGGGCTTCATCAATAGAAGTCTAGTGTCTAGATCAAGGGAAATAATAGTGCCACTCTATTCTGCCTTGGACAGGCCTCACCTAGAATACTGTGTCCAGTTCTGGACACCGCAATTCAAAAAGGATATTGACAAATTGCAGTGTGTCTAGAGGGCGGCGACTAAAATGGTGAAAGGTCTGGAAACCATGCCTTATGAGGAAAGCCTTAGGGAGATGGGTATGTTTAGCCTGGAAAAAAGATGGTTAAGGGGCATTATGATAGCCCTGTTTAAGTATTTGAAGGTGTGTCACATTCAGGATGGAGCAAGCTTTTTTTCTGCTGCTCCAGAGACTAGAACATGGAGCAATGGATGAAAACTCCAGGTACAGAGATTCCACCTCAACATTAGGAGGAACTTTCTGACAGTAAGAGCTGTTCGGCAGTGGAACACACTACCTCGGAGCATGGTAGGGTCTCCTTCCTTGGAGGTCTTTAAACCGAGGCTGGATGGCCATCTGTCAGGGATGCTTTGATTGTGATTTCCTGCATGCCAGGTGGTTGGACTGGATAGCCCTTGTGTTCTCTTCCAACTGTACAATTCTATGATTCTATGATTCTAAAAGCAACCTGACAACAAATGCAACAGGAAGTCATACACGTTTCACTATATGGAGAGGTAGTATACTGTGCCTTTTTTGAAATAGTAGTCAAAATTTGCATCTATGCTTATTATTTACCTTATGTAAATCTGTCTTCATCTGATCCTCTCTTTTACAGTGGTGGTGTAGTTCCTCTTTTTAGCATGTGTAAAAGGCTACCATTGGTGTATGTGTTTGAGAGAGAGAAAGGAAGAGAGTCTGATGAAAAGAAGAAAAGGAGCAGAGCTACAGGTTACCAGCATGTTGATAGTTTGCTGTTTTTGTTGCTGTGTGCCTTCAAGTAATTTCTGAGGTATAGAGACCCTAAGGTGAAACTATCATGGCACTTTCTTGTTGAGAAATTTGTTCAGAGTGGGTATTCTATTGCCTTTCTCTTAAGATTAAGAATGTGGGATTTCCCCAAAGTCACCCAGTGAGTTTCTATGGTATCTGAACCCTTCCCGCACAGAATCCTAGTCCAACACTCAAATAACACATCACTCCAAATTCCCTCATGACTTCAACCATGAGTTCCACAGAAAGATTTAAAATATTCTTGTGCAGATAACAAATATCACTGGAGTGCCCTGGAATGGCCTCTTTGCCTTTCCACTTACTGAATCCAGGTTAACTATGTCTTTGTGGATTCAGACACCTTTTAAATGTCCTAAAATGTGCAAGAGTTACTCTACAGGCCATTGTGTCAAAGTAGCAATGGTAGTTGGCTGTCCCGTCATGGTAAGCTCCAAGGAGCTAACTGGGTATGAGAAATAAATGACAACACCAGGAGTCCACAGCCTGAGAGGGGAAATCTTGAACAAAGCATGTATAACAGCAAAAGTAGTGACAACAATAGCAGCATCAACAAAATCCTTTGATAAAGTATTGCCTTGGTTCACAGGTTTATCTATGATTCTATGGAAATGTAAGGCCAAGTATCCCTGGTGGCCTCCCATGACAGCAAGTGGTGAATCCCCTATGGTTGAGTGGAGTTATCCAAGGTGTTATCAATGGTGCTGAACCCTATCCCTCCAAAATAGGTTTAGCACTTTGGATAGCTCCTTAAAAGTTCACAGTGGATTTATTGAGTCATACACATGGAAGCCACCAATTGCTCCTGCCACTTTCACATTAACGTCCCTCATAGTGGTTCACACACTTGCCAGCTAACTCCTATCAAATACATACATACACAGCCAGGATGATGCATTAGAAGCTACAAGTATATCTCCGACATAGTACACAATCCTTCTAGTGAATTGCAAAAATGTGTATTGGGGCATCCCTCACTGTGCAATAAGAGGCCCTTATTGAGGAATGGGACCTATAGGACAATGGTGCCCATTTTTCAATGGGGCCTATGGTGGAAAGGGCCCCATGGTGCTGTGGTGGCTGTACTCATGCAATGGTCTTGGAGATGTAGCTCTCCCTCTGCTCCCCTCCTGAGAATCCAAACATGGTGCAATGGTCCAATTCAATTTTACATGACTGTATGTCAGTTTATGATGATGTAACTGCTTAACAGAATGCCAGACAGAATTAGCCATAGTCTTGTGCCTAGCCCAAAATACTGACAATAAGCAGTTGGTCCTTTTGTAATTTTGCCTCCATGCTGTGAAAAGCATAACCTTCATCCCACCCACCCTAGACTGCTGCTCAAGGCAAAGAAATAAAACTGGCTAAACAAACAAATATATAGAAGCCAACCATATCTATTTATCAACATACCACCCCCAATGCCATTTCACCTCTTTTAGGGTCTCTATACCTCAGAAATTACACAGTATAACTGAACAAGCACACACCTCATACCTACTTATAATGCCTAATTTGCTTTTCTCCTTTCCACCCCCACCAGGTTTTCATGCACTCCTGGAGGCTCTTCCTCAGTTCAAACCTGTATTATCTTCAGGATGTATCTGACAATATTTTCTAGGAGAGCTGTCATCTTAACAGGAGTGAAATGAGATGGTCTCTTGATCTTATAGCTGCAATTGCAGCCTTTCCTTTCTGCTGCTGAATTGTGTATGTGTGTATAAAATTAGCCCTTCTAAGATTGTTCTGTTTGGCTGCAGACCTCATTCTAAATTTGCTGCCTTTTAAAAATGTGTTTGTGCCATGTTCAAAAGGTTGCCACGGAGATGATGGAGGGCAACAGCTCTTGTTGCAAACTTGAGGGCAGGAATTCATGAGCCAACTGCCACAGTGAATGCTGTGAGAAAGAAGATCAGTTGAGATGCATAAGGGAAGTGTCCATTGTTTCCCTTTGTGAGTTGCTGTTCTGGAGGCACCTCCCTCCCAATCAGCATCATCCCCATCACCAAGGAAAAAAATTGCTTGTCTTTTCAGAATTCTATTTTTTCTCCTGTTCTCAAAACCCCTCCACTATTTTCCTTTTCCGTTAAAAAAACCCCAAAACCCTCTCACAAAATCTACAGAGCCAAAACCCTGATTGCAACTCTAAGCTCCCTTCTGAGCTCAGACTAGAATCATTAGCCAGCTCCAATAAGAAATGCATGCTACAAAAAGTCTGCCTGCCCATTTTGGAAACATGCAGATAATGCATGTGTCACTTGAAATCCACATGCATCCAGGGCTGCCAAAGGGGGGGAAAAAGTAATATACAGCAATGATATCTTTGATCACCACAAGAACTGAGAAACACAGGAACTGTGTCGAGTATGGTTATCATCAACCCATTTTCTATTCCCCGTGTACAAATCATTTCATGCATTCCATAACCCAAGCCACAATGCCTGGGCTTCAAAAGCAATTTCGGCAGCAAAATAAGGTGCTTTTCTTCAATTTTCAAGCCATTTGTATGAGGTTAGTGTTGTTTACCCACCTGGTACACTGATATTTACATACCCCTTTAAAGAAAATTGGTAGGTATGATTTATGGAGTACTGTAAGAGCACAATTTTCCATGTAGTGCACCTAATCTGAAAGGGCACCTGCAAAGGTCAGTGTGGGCATACAAACACCAAGTCTTCTCTTTGGAATAAGTTAGGATATTCATTTTTCTTGGGGAAAATGTCAGCTCTCCCTGACTCCAGGGGTTAGTTTATGCAGATAAATGCGTAAGCCTTTAATCTAAAAGAAAAAAAATACTCTGCACCAATAGAAGCGAAGTCCATCTATCACTGTTAAGACCTGTAATTTGTTTTTATTTAAATCCCATACCAGGGCAGGAATGGGCAACCAAATATGTTAACATGGTAGCACACATCTTCTTGAGTCAAGATTAAGGCGCAGAAATAGGCATCTGCTTTCAATCTGGGTATACAATGCATCATATCTTCAAGGGGGTGGGATCTAATCTGGATTTTAAGGAGCTTCTGTATCTGCTCATGTTAAACTGGCTGTATGTGGATCCCCATGTCTGACCTGAGCAGGTTTAATGACCCCGTAAGAGCACTGTACATCTTCAGCATTTTATCTTTTGATGAACAGCAGTGACAAATGTACTTTGAGCATATAAATAGCAGGAAGAGATTTATTTCCTATTGCTGTGTGCACAGAAGATAAAGGAAAGATTCTATGAAATATGTCCCATGATGTAACAGTAATACAATAACTATATTTATTTGAATTATGACTCCTTTATGCCTAGAGATCTTCCTCTAGCACACATTTCATCTTCACCAGGACTAGAAACTTAAAAAAACAAACACCAGGCCTTGGGGCAGTGATTCTCCTCAAAAAATTCCATGAAAAGGCATCCATCCACTCCTCCCCACATCCTAGTATTCTGTAAAAATAAAACAGGAGAGAGGAAGATTTTTCTCTCCCCAATTGATTCTCAGAACAATAAAGAGGTATGAAGCTGGCTCTCCTTCTTTTGACTAGGAAAGGTAAGGACAGGCTAAAGCACATAAGCTCTCCTAGTGAAATTAGTGAGGCTTAGGGGTTGTCTATATGGCAAAAATACTTGTCATTGAATTTGAGGACAATGTGATTTGTCTTCTTGCACAAACATTTTCTCACTGAGAACGGGAAGGCAGGGAAAGAGGAATGCCCATTCATGATGTAATCTGACGAGTACAGCAGGACATGGTTTCACACACCATCAATAGCACGAAAAAAGCGCTATTGACAATCTATTGACGGATTGTCCCATGAACTGTAAATAACACGTTTTCGTGGCTGCAGAATTGTGTAAGAATGCGAAGGCGATGATGTTGTGCAATAGCAGGGCCCGTTCGTGCTACCCTGATGTTGTAATCCTGCAATTTTTGCCACATATGATAATGTCCTAGAACTCTTTGAGGTTTTCATTGATAGGGACACCATAAATCAAAATTGACTTAATGGAAAACAACAACAACAACAACAGCCCATCTGGTAAGGACATGCAAGAGAGCCTTCTCAGTGGCTGCTCCCAGACTATGGAATTCCCTTCTAGGCTAGTATCCTCTCTTTTCTCTGGAGATTATCAGACACTCTAAATATGGAATTATCACAATGCCAGGAGATTGCTAAAGGGCTTTCCTTTCAGATGATGTCATTCTCCTCTGGTAATGCTCCTGTTTGGCTGTCATTATGCCAGCAGTGCTTTTAATTGATGGGCTAAGCCATCAATGGATCCCCTGTTCCATTTCTGTCACAGAATGTCCTGTGAGTGAAAGGGTGCCCATTTCACTGGTGTGATCCCTGCCTCAAGTGCCAAAACACTTCTTGGTGAGAGCGGGACATCCACATAAGTAACACACTTTTTTGTACCCTCTCCAGGTTACATGTAAAGTTTTAAGTGTGTTTTTGTGCTTAGTGTAACTTTTTTCTTGTTATTTTGCTTTTTATTTTTGAATTTTCCGCATTCTCATCTTCTTGTGAGAACAGCCGGGATTTCATTCCAGGAAGTAAATGGAGCTCCATTAGAGCTCCATTCACTCCTGGTCTGCCGTGTCACATGAACAAGGTAGATCTGAAAAGTCATTTTTTGGCATGACAGGGATGCGAAGAGGGGGCAAGAGATTGTGGGACAGAAATGCTTTTTTTGGTTCCCATCTGATAATCTCTTTTCACTAGCAGACATAAGTTTTTTTCCTCTCGTCTAGATTTCTGCAATGTGCTATACATGGGGCTACCCTCGTGCTTGGTCTGGAAACTTCAGTTGGTACAAAATATGGCAGCCAGAGTGGTCTCAGGAACATCTCTGAGAGATCATATAACTCCAATATTAAAATCTCTCCACTGGCTGCCTATCAGTTTCTGGGCCCAGTATAAGGTGTTGGTTATTACCTTTAAAGCCCTAAATGGCTTGGGTCCAACTTATCTCCGGAACAACCTCCTATCATACAATCCTCCCCATGCACTTCGGTCCTCTGGGAGGAATCTGCTTCAGCCACAAAAATCTAGGCTGTCTGCAACCTCCCAGAGGGCCTTTTCAGTAATCACCCCCAATTTATGGAATGGCCTGCCGAATGAGATCCGTCAGTTGACAAGCTTGAGTAGCTTTTAAAAAGCACTAAAGATGGATCTCTTTTGCCAGGCCTTTCCTGATTAGATCCTGGCCTCAGGAGCTCAGTCTCCTGGCTTTTTAAAATTATGTATATATTTGTTTTTAAATGTGTTTTTAGTTAGAAGGTTTTAATTTTATAGTGTTTAATGTCTTTTTATGGGGGAGGGTGGGGTGGGTGGTGTTTTTAGTCATTATTATAATGTTTTAATTGTTGGAAGCCGCCCCAATTGTTTTTAGCAGAGGGGCGGGATATACATAATTATTATTATTATTATTATTATTATTATTATTTTGTTCAAACAGTCTTTTAACAAGTAATTGCTTGCTGGGATCCTTTTTGTGTGGGGGCGGAGGGTGTATTTTTAATCTTATTATTGTGTTTCTAAATGATTATATGTGTGTGTGTGTGTGTGTGTGTGTGTGTATTTTAATGTGATGATTTCTTTAATTGTGCTTTAATTGTTATTGTCAGGTTTTTAGCTAATCTTGTTTGTATGCTGCCTTTTCTCCCATGCCAGAAGAAAGGTGGCATTCCCTACTGGAAATAGAAGTGTTACTGCTATATACAATAAATGTATAAATACCCGAAAAGGGAATGATCCAAGTTCTCATTTTGAGGCAGATAGGAGTAAGTATGCTGGGAGGGTCAAAGCTCAATGGTGGGATTCATAGGTTGCATGTAAAGAGTAGCAGACTCTGTCCCTGGCATATCCAGGTAAGATAGTGAAAGACCTCTATGTAAATCCCTGGGCAGCCACTATCAATGACTGGAATAGACAATACTAAGGCAGATGAACCAGTGGTCTAATTTAAGCATTTTTCTGCATATATATAATCCATTGATCCTTCCTACTACTTTCTCCCACTTCTTTATCACTCTGCCTTCCATTGTCAAGATAAACAAGGATTATGACAGGAAAGGGGGATATACTGTAAAATATTAGATCAATCTTGCAAAGAACAGTCAATATTCTAGCATACACATGATTGGTGTAAATGGCTTTCTTTGTTTGCTTTTTCTTTAAGATTAGCTATTTGTACTTGTCAAATGCTGAGAATATACTCGTTACGACGTGCAAAATGGTTATCCCATCTATGGAAGAAAAGTTGTTTTCTTCAGTGTCATAACATTAATCATAGATAAACTCATTGGATTTCCAATCTGAATGTAATATATGTAATTCTACAGAAATCCCATGGAGGTTCAGTGTTAATGTTCACTGATTTTAATGTTTTGGTGACATTAAGAAATGCTGTTGCTTTTTGTTTTCTTTCTTTTTCTTTTTTTTTTTTTTTGGCAAGTCCCATCTGAATGCCTGAACATGTATGGGTGTGCACGCACATAACTTTCTCTTTATTTATAAGAGAGCCACTTAATAAGTTCTTGGATGAGTCCACTTCTTTGGGACACTTATCAGACAGTAACAGTATGTTAGAAAATGAGTCCTCTTAGGGGCAATGCTTGAAAGAATGATATACCACAAAGTTCAGGTTACCTTGTTCATCAATTGTTGACATTTCAGCATTTAATTCTGACATCCATAATAATGGTTTCTGAGATAGCGGGGAAAGGACACATCCATTGGTATGCAATTATGTGCATAATGAAATGCACAAATGCAAATGAGGTGCAACGTGCCAGATCTTTGGAGTGCTTTTGTCAGAAGTGAAGGCACCATGAGACTTTGATAGATACTATATCGGATGTTTGTTCGAAAGCACTCTGATAGCTTTTTAAAGGAGCATCTATACAGTATGCAATTTCTTGATGATGATTAGAAGTAACTTTTGAAGATAAAAGCAACCAGAAGGTCACTCCATTTTTCTTCATTTTCAGCAGATTTTCAAATTCCACTGTATTAACAATATTAATTTGAAGCATTCAATCATCATCATCATCATCATCATTACGATCCTAAATGATCAAAAATAAAATTTCCATACATTTTCTCATTCGTCCCTTATTTATTTATTTTTAGCATATTTATACCCTAATCTTTAGCAAAAAAAAAAAAAAAATCTTCTAGGGCAGATTAAAAATCATTAATTTGACAGTTCTGCTCTCTGGTGTACAATCTAAATAAGGCATGACATATAAGGAAAAGGGAATGGCAGTGAAAGAGGGGATTAAATCCAACAGGTTCAGACTGCTCTTCTCTCCCACAATGGCCAGAGTAATGGCAGTTGAAATATGGAGGAAGGGGCTCTCACCTGTTGTTGAGTGAAGGTACAATGGAGCTTTGCCTGGCTACTTTTCTCTCCTTAGAAGATCAGAGCAATGACAGTTGCAATATGGAGGAAGGGCTTTTCACCAGCGATGGGGTCAAGGCTTGATGGAGCTGTGCTTGGCTGGTCTTGTCTCTCTTGGAGGCCAGAAAAATGGTCATTGGAACAAGGAGGGAGGGTCATATTCCAGATGTCTATCCTATATAAACATCCTTTCAGATGTCCTTGTAGATTGCAGTCCTCAGCTAAATCCATACTACACAAATGATCCAGTTTGAAACTGGATTATTTGCCATGGCTCCTTCCTATGGAATCCTGTATCAATGGTTCTAAGGCATGATGTGATCCATAAAATCACCTTAAAACAATCTAAACATTTTAACAATTCACATTTCTTTGCATAAAAACTATTTTCTGTGCAAAAACAAAGCTTCTTGTGCAGAAAAATGCTGTACTTGGGAACTTGTTCTGTACCAAATTCGCCTGTAGTTGTTTTGCATATGAGATGCTGTTTTCTGTGCAAAACAGCCACATGCAAATTTTCCACAAGATAGATTCTGAACAGCAAATAGTCTTCCAAAACTTCATGGTTTTCGAAGTCTTTCTTGCAGTGAGAAGACATTAGCTAATAATAGTACTCACTGATTCCTCCAAGAAAAGAAATTAAAGAAGAATTACATCCCTACTGGAAATAAACCAGTATCCAGTGAAGCTGTTTCAACAAGGAAATTATATGTTCCCTGTAAGTGGCCCCAATCAGCATTCTGGCTGCACCATTTTGGACCCGCTAAAGCTTCTAAGTAGTTTCCAAAGTTTCCCCATGTAATATTACAGTAGTTCAAGACAGGATGCAATATCAGAGTCCAGGACTGACTTCTTGAGGAACGGATGCACCTGAGGTACTAGTCTTAACTGTGCAAACATCCTTCTGGCCACCACTGAAACTTGAGCATCAGAGGTCAGGGTTAAGACCAGCAGTATACCCAAGCTGTGAGCCTGAGATTTCACGCAGTATGTTCCATTCCATTTAGCACAGGTCAAATCCCTATTCTCTGATTTGCTTTTTGCCTGACCAGAAGCACCTCTGGATTAAGCTTCAGTTTGTTCACCCTCATCCAAGCCATTACCTGCAGAAGATACTGGTTCAAAATAGCTTCCGTGGAATTAGATGGAAAGGAGAGAGAAAGAGAGAGTTACAGGTACATGTCTCAGCATATTAGTGATACCAAAACACCAAATTCTGGATAATTTCTTCCAGAGGTTTAATGTATACATTGAACAACATGAGAGACAGCCCAACAGCCATGGTGTTGAACAGGAATCATGAAGCACTATTTTCTAAGCAGAATTATGCCTAGTTAGGGCTTGGTTTAGATCTCCAGGGGAGTAAATACTGCTAGACCTTGCTGCTAGGTAATATTGACAATACTGCAACCTGTGACTGAATACCCCTTGTATGTGACCAGCCTCAGTCACATGTTGAGGAACCTGTGCCTGGCTTCCAGAAGAGCCAGGGAGCTGGCAGTTACAGGGAGCAGAAGCATGCCAGATGATCCTGTGGACACACAGGGCCCAATCCAGTTTTTCCTAGGAAAATTGGGGTAAACCAGGTATTTTCCTATAATGGGTTATCGGGCCCTATTCCAGCTTGCCCCTGTTCCAGCCCCATATCTGCCCCAGGGATGTTGAAGACTATCCTGGGGCAGATTGGGGTAAATGCCCTGCGTGGTTTTGACTACAGGGCTCTGGAATGGTGGCAAGCCAGGGTATTTGACCAGTGTAGATAAGCCCTAAATCTTGCCAAGAAAACCCTAGGATAAGTGGGAATCACTATAAGTCAGAGTCAACTTGAAGGTACATAGCAACAAGAGCCAACAAGTAATCCTGGTCACAAGTATCTAAGACCCTAATGGCTCAAATTTGTAAAAATAAAAGAAAACAAATGATCAGTGGCTTTCAGATGTGTTTACTATATGGCATCTCCACGTTTAAGAGCAATATGCATTTCAATAATGGGTTTTGTGTAAGGTTAGAGAAAATATTCAAAAATATGCAAAAATGGTCAGAAAACATGGGGTGTTTTTGTTTTGTTTTGTTTTTTGCATGTTAAGAAACCCTGATGAGAAAGGTCTTGGACTGATAAGAATCTTTATACTTGGGACTTAGTCTGTACAACATTCTCATGTGATTGTTTTATAGAGGAAATTGCATTTTCTGTAGAGAAAACAATGTTCTTATATAGAGAAAAGAATATTTCTATGAAAATAACATTATTCCTTGCACCAAAAAAATGCTGTTTTCTGTGCAAAATAGCCATGTGTGAATTTTGCATAGAATAAGTCACAGATTGCAAATAGACTTCAAAAACTGGCTTTCGAAGACTTTCTTGCAGTGCGAAGGAAATTGCTAAAATTACTCATTGCTTCCTTCAAGAAGAAACTTAGTGAAAAATTGCATCCTTAGTTCTGAGAAGCACTGTTCCATTTACACCTTTTTTGTGGGCATCCAGCTAGAGTTTCTGGTCAATTATTAGCTCTAGCAAGATTAAACCTATTGAGTCCTATTTCCTGCCAGAGAGAAGGAGAGCAGCTTCTGGACAGCAAGTTTCCTGCCAGTTTCCAGGTTAGTTTCCTGCCAGGGAGAAGGAGAGCCACTTCTGGACAGCCATTATGACTGGGGAGATTGAATTTTTTTTTAAAACTGTTGGGAGAGGCTGCTTGTTGCTGAGGGACTTGAACTTCTGACCTTGCCCTTTTACCCTCAAGAGCCTGAGGCGCGTGCCTAACGGCGCGTGAATTTCAGTAACCAAACAAAAATACAGCAGACCTAAAAGTACAGCTTAGCATTCTCAGCATTAACTAAGAGTTCTTAGATTACCTAAAAGCTCTCACTATGGACACTGAGGGGACTGCTGCAGTCACTTGCAACACTTGTGCGATGTTTGTCTTCTTGTCTACAGACGTGGAGAACTTCACATGCACCAAGTGCAAGCTGGTAGCCCTCTTGGAGGAGAAAGTACAGCAGCTGGAGACACGGGTAGCTACACTTCAACAGATTCGCGAGCAAGAGGTTTTCCTGGACAGAACAGAACGAACAGTCTTGGATGGGGACCACACAGAGGAAGTGGCTGTGGAGGAGAGGGTCACTTCACAGACACAGGAAGTAGACAGCTGGAGGAATGTCACACACAGAACAAGAAAATCCAGGGATTCTTCCAGCAGCTTGCAGCTACAGAATCGATTTGAAGCCCTTTCCCTTATCAAGGACAACGAGGAAGAACAGCATGGACAGACTTCAGGGGTAGAGCAGGGGACTTTGAGAGGACCACCGCAAGGAACAGCAGCTGCGAAGCCTCAGCGGAGGTGTGTGGTGGTGGGGGGGGACTCCTTGCTGCGGGGTACAGAAGCAGTGGTATGTGGGCCTGACAAGATGACTTGGGAGGTGTGTTGTCTCCCGGGGGCAAAGATCTGTGATGTGACCGAGAGGCTGACAAGACTCGTCAAGCCTACGGATCATTACCCCTTCCTTTTGGTCCATGTGGGAACCAATGATACTGCAAGGCACAGCTTTCCCAAGATCAGAAGAGATTATGAGGCCCTGGGGAGGAAGCTGAAAGAAATGGACGCACAGGTGGTCATCTCGTCTCTTCTGCCAGTTGAAGGGCATGGTCCAAGAAGGGAGAGGAAAATAGCCGATGTAAACAACTGGCTCCGTAGATGGTGTCGCCGAGAACAAATTGGATTCTTGGATCATGGACTGCGCTTCCATGCGGGGGGACTTCTGGCAAGAGATGGGGTGCATCTTACAATAGTTGGAAGAAACATTTTTGCCAACAGTCTCAAGAATTTGATCAGGAGGGCTTTAAACTGAGTCAAATGGGGGAGGGAGACAGTATTCTGGAAGGCAAAAGGGCTGGAGAAAAGAATCAAACTGTCATAGAGGGAACAAGGCAAACAGCGCAAGGACCCAACAGTGGGAGGCAAAAAAACTTACACAGGGAACAAGTAAAGGGAACACATGGTCTCAGATGTCTCTACACTAATGCACAGAGCATGGGAAATAAGCAAGATGAACTTGAACTCCTTGCACTACAAAACAAATATGATATAATAGGCATTACTGAAACCTGGTGGGACGAGTCTCATGATTGGAATGTAGGAATAGAGGGGTATAACCTTTATAGGAGAAACAGGCCAAACAGGAAAGGAGGAGGAATAGCATTATATGTCAGGAATATTTACACCAGTGAAGTGATCCACGACATCAATACTGGAAGCCAGGTGGAGAGCATCTGGATAAAAATTAAAGGGGAGGGAAACAACAGGGATGTTATTGTGGGACTCTACTACAGACCCCCAAATCAGACGGAGGAATTGGATGTTGCCTTTCTAGAACAGATGAACACACATGCAGAAAGGAGAGATGTAGTAGTGATGGGTGACTTCAACTATCCTGATATTTGCTGGCAATCTAACTCAGCCAAAACGTCAAGGTCTAGCAAATTCCTTACATGCCTGGAAGACAATTTCATGGTCCAAAAGGTGGAAGAGGCAACAAGGGGGTCAGCTATTTTAGATCTGATCCTAACCAACAGAGACGACCTTGTTAATGGGGTGGAAGTGGTGGGATCCTTAGGTGAGAGTGATCATGTTCTCCTGGAGTTTGTTATACAATGGAAAGGAGAAGCCAGGCATAGTCAGATACGCATTCTTGACTTTAGGAGAGCTGATTTCAATAAACTCAGGGAAATACTGGGGGTCATCCCATGGTCAGGAATACTAAAAGAGAAGAGACCTCAAGACGGATGGGACTTTCTCAAAAGGGAGATACTGAAGGCACAATTTCAAACAGTACCATTGAGGAAGAAAAATGGGAGGTGTCTCAAGAAACCAGGATGGATGACTAATGAACTTTCAATGGAGCTAAGTTTTAAACGGAACATGTATAGGAAATGGAAAAGGGGGGGAAATCACCAAAGAAGAATTCAAACAGATAGCGAACACGTGTAGGAGTAAAGTCAGAAAAGCTAAAGCGCAGAATGAGCTCAGGCTTGCTAGAGAGGTTAAGAACAATAAAAAGGGTTTTTTTGGGTATGTCTGCAGCAAAAGGAAGAAGAAGGAAATGATAGGGCCACTACTTGGAGAAGATGGCAAAATGCTAACAGGGGACAGAGAAAAGGCAGAATTACTCAACACCTTCTTTGCCTCAGTGTTTTCAGAAAAGGAAAAGGAGGGCCAACCTGAGGAGAATGGAATAGAGGACACAATAGGGGAAATCCAGCTCAAAATAAGTAAAGAGGTAGTACAGGAATACCTTCTTAATCTAAATGAATTTAAATCTCCAGGACCAGATGAACTACATCCAAGAGTATTAAAAGAGCTGGCAAATATAATCTCAGAGCCATTGGCAATAATCTTTGAGAACTCCTGGAGAACAGGAGAAGTCCCAGCAGACTGGAGGAGGACAAACGTCGTCCCATCTTCAAAAAGGGGAAAAAAGAGGATCCCAACAATTATCGTCCAGTTAGTCTGACATCAATACCAGGGAAGATTCTAGAGCAGATCATTAAACAGAGAGTCTGTGAACGTTTAGAAGGCAATGCCATAATCACAAAAAGTCAACATGGGTTTCAGAGAAACAAGTCATGCCAGACTAATCTGATCTCATTTTTTGATAAAGTTACCAGCTTGGTAGATGAAGGGAATGCTGTGGACATTGCATACCTTGATTTCAGTAAGGCCTTTGACAAGGTTCCCCATGACATTCTTGCAAACAAGCTTGTAAAATGTGGGCTAGACAAGTTAACTGTTCAATGGATTTGTAATTGGTTGACCAGCCGAACCCAAAGGGTGCTCAGCAGTGGCTCCTCTTCGTCTTGGAAAGATGTGACCAGTGGGGTGCCACAGGGTTCTGTCCTGGGCCCAGTGCTATTCAACATCTTTGTCAATAACTTAGATGAGGGAATTAGGGGCATACTTATCAAATTTGCAGATGATACCAAATTGGGAGGAGTAGCTAATACCCTAGAGGACAGGATCAAAATTCAGAATGACTTGGATAGACTGGAGAGCTGGGCCAAAGCTAACAAAATGAAATTCAATACGGAGAAATGTAAAGTACTGCATTTAGGGCGGAAAAATGAAATGCATAAATATAGGATGGGAGAGACCTGGCTGAATGAGACTACGTGCGAAAGGGATCTAGGAGTCCTAGGAGACCACAAGTTGAACATGAGCCAACAGTGTGATGCGGCAGCTAAAAAGGCCAATGCGATTTTGGGCTGTATCAATAGAAGTATAGTGTCTAGATCAAGGGAAGTAATAGTGCCACTCTATTCTGCCTTGGTCAGACCTCACTTAGGATACTGTGTCCAGTTCTGGGCACCACAATTCAGAAAGGATATTGACAAATTGGAGCGTGTCCAGAGAAGGGCAACTAAAATGGTGAAAGGTCTGGAAACCATGCCTTATGAGGAGAGACTTAGGGAGCTGGGTATGTTTAGCCTGGAAAAAAGACGGTTAAGAGGCGATATGATAGCCCTGTTTAAGTATTTGAAGGGATGTCACTCTGAGGATGGAGCAGGCTTGTTTTCTGCTGCTCCAGAGACTGGAACATGGAGCAATGGGTGCAAGCTCCAGGAACAGAGATTCCTCCTCAACATGAGGAGGAACTTTTTGACAGTAAGAGCTGTTCGGCAGTGGAACACACTCCCTCGGAGCATGGTGGGTCTCCTTCCTTGGAGGTCTTTAAACAGAGGCTGGATGGCCATCTGTCGGGGATGCTTTGATCAAGATTTCCTGCGTGGCAGGGGGGTTGGACTGGATGGCCCTTGTGGTCTCTTCCAACTCTGCAATTCTATGATTCTATGATTCTATGAGTCAATGGAAACTTGGTAAGTCAAGTTCCATTGATACAATGGGCCTACTGTAGACTAACAATAGGATTCAGGTCTTAGTCTGCATGTCTTCTTGTGACCTTTGGTTTGACTTGTGCAAATCAACTCGAGGACAAAAGCTGCTCCTGCAAACTTATCCTTCCATATGTTATAAATGCCTTGGATCATATTCCTCCTTCCCTGAAGCTTTTGGGTAAAACCCTAGTGGCTTAGTGAATTCACCTTCCCTCTCTCCCCTCTCCCTTTCCCCCCCTCTTTGATATTAATGTGGTACAGTGAACCAAAAATAAAATCCTCATTAATAAAATTCAGGCATGCTGTGTAGCACTGCAATGCTTGAAACATTTCTTTATTAGCCTTCTTAGAGTAACTTGCCAGCACTCTCAGGCTGCTCCGCTGTAGTGCCAGGAGTGAAGGATAATTAGTTCTTCATGCTGGTGGTGTCTTGGGCCTTTGCAAAGTGGAGGCTGTCAGCCCCATGTGGAGTCCTGTACTGAGAAATCCAGGTTACTAAGGATGGAACAGAGATTACCTGCCTTATTTCCTCCATGACCTCTAGGTCAAAACCACAGTCGGTCCCTGAGCTGAATTGGCCTTGCCTTTGTACTTAAACTAAAGCAGCTTCCTTAATGAAATTCGGGATCATGGCAGGCAAGGGGGAGAGGATCTGGTGTGAATTAAGGGCAATGCACAAACTTCTCACATTGCCAGTTTTGAGGCAAAATTTCAGATATTTTGGTACATGATTTGTTTTAGGGTATAAAACCATGCTGGTCTGGAGTGAATCTTAGAACTGAAAAACGTGGGCTGAAATCCTGCTGGCAAGTCCCAACTTTGTTGTTATGTGCCTTCAAGTGATTTCTAAATTTATGGCAACCCTAAGGTGACCCTATCATGGGGTTTTCTTGGCAATATTTGTTGAGAGGGGATTGTCATTGCCTTCCTCTGAGGCTGTTAAAAAGGTTACTTGCATAGGTAGGCTTCCATGGTTGAGTGGGGATTTGAACCCTGGTCTCTCAGACCCTTAGTCTAATGCTCAAACCACCACACCATCATGACTCTCTTAGTTCCAACTTAAGTAGACCAATTTATTCAATTAATGAATGGTGAGTTAACATATAGGTAAAGTCAACTGAGTTTTAGTTCTGCTCTAGTCAAAGACTAACAAACTGCAATGTACTAAAAATTTTGGCAACCACTGTGGTGGCAGGGGCACGTTGGCTTATACTGTTCCAGATTAAAGCCCCAGAGACACTCACTGCTGATACTGGTCCTAATCTTTCACTGCTGTACAGATGCCTGACTATTGGAAGATCAGTGATACTGGGTGAGGAGAACATCTATAGCTAATTTTAATACTCAAGACCAAGTTTTATAATCATGGATTAAGGTGGTTTCTTCCCTCCTTTCATGATTCTAAGGACTTTATCAGACACAGGAAATATGGCATCATCACAACACCACATAACTTGCAAAAGGATGCACAGATCAGTTGATGTCACCTTTCATGGTTAGAACCAGCCAAAATCACATAACTTTTAATTGACAGTTTAAGCTGTCAATAGATCTCTCTGCTGCTTCTTTGCCAGCATTGCCAGCATGAGATGCCTCTGTCCCTTTAAATCTTGTACTTAGCCTGTCAGTGGCTGAACTGGTGCAAACACTTCTGGGTCAGATCAGGACATCCAGGTAAATGATGAACTTTTTTTAACCCTCCCTGGGTTACTTTGTGGTTTTTTAAATGTGTTTAGGTGCTTAGTGTTAATTTTTGATGCTTATTTTTTGGGTTTCTTTTTGAATTTCCCACACAATGAAATCATGTGGGATTTCAAAACAGGATGTGAAGGGAGCGCCCTCACTTCCTATTTATTCACAGAGGAGCCTGTGCCAGGAAAGGAGGTAAGTACAAGGGGAACGTTCTTTTGCCGGCACAAAAATTGATTTTTTTAAAAAAAATACCGGCAAATGAACGTTATCTGAAGGATGTCTGATAAAGTCTTAATGACAAAATGGACAAATGGCTGATAGAAACAAGAATACATTATGCTTTATAGGGCTGGAGAACCCCTTACCCTTCCAATGTTTTTGAACTCCTGTTTCTACCAGGTAATGATGATGCATGATTTGTTTAGTCATTCAAGTTCTGGATGGCAAAAAAGTGCTCTGCTGCTATTTTGAGATGTTTGAGATTGGCAGATGTTTGGTACCTGTCTGGAGGGTTACTTTGGGCAGAACTTCTAGCTCTTAATCCACAGTGACCTTTATCAATGAGTGACAGAAACAAGGATGAAACTGGGCTATAAACTGAAGATTATTTTACAGTTTACTGGGAAATGTCCTCTAACAAGTGACCTCTTAAAGGTCAGAACAGCTAAGAATTTGTGAGACAACGAGAGAGAAAGAGAGAGGGGGGGGGAGACAGACAGACAGACAGACAGATTATACTTCTATTTAATCAATAAAATAGAAGTATAATCAGTTAATAGTTATGTTTATTTACCTGTACGTGATATTGCTCAGCATCTTTGTTGAAGTTTTAGAATTATTCACTTAGTTCAATCAACTAAAGATCTGGTAATTAATCAACAATGAAAACAAAATCAATATTCAGTTGCTCAATATCTTTTTATACAGACATTACGGGCAACAAATTCTAGCATATGTAGCAAATTACACTGCTTTAAGGCATATATGAAGGTGGGCTCCATTTCTGTACTTAATTAGCTAACACTGGTTGAATTCTTCATGGCACTTGCCAATTTCTTAGCTGTTCGTATTTCACCACCATCCAACACATTATTTTACAGCTGCCTTCCTTTGGTGCTGGTAGGTAACTATGTGATATGTGACTTGTAAGCAGTCCTGCTGTTTGTTACTGGCAATTAATTTCTCCAGAGCCTTTCTTCCATTCAGATGAGGCCTTTCTGCACTAAATCCCACTATTCTAATACTCCCCACTTCTGCAGTTGAGAAAAAAAGCTCAGACTGACAGATTATCACAGGGCAGTTAAGCATGTAATTGCTCAAACGAGTTAAAATCCCTTCAAATATCTGTCTTTGTACCTCATCACACCACTTCATGGACTCAAATATTTGACAATTGATGAAGATAAACTAAAGGGATCTTCATTAGCTACCAACCACCGTGACAAGCTTCTTTCAGAGCAAGGCTGGTGAATTTGGGGAACTTATTATCTATTTAAAAAGCTGCAGGAAAGCAGGGAAAATACTTCAGTACACTTGAGACAAGGAGGAAAAAAAACACCTAGAAGCTCACATGGTAGTTAGGGTCAAGCAAAAAACTGGGGGTTTTGCTAAATTGAGGATGATACTTGTCAAAATTAGGCAGTGAAATAGTTGGGAAGCAAAACTTGAGGGGAAATCCATCAGCAGTATGATAGTTTTCTGGTTGTCCCCAGTTGATAGTCATCTTTATTTTTAAAAATGGGAAAAGAAGAAACCATATTGGAATAACAGATATTCTGGCATGACATGTAGAAACTTTGAAGGAAACAAATAGCCCAAGGCCCAAATACTCCAAGAACCCATAGCCCAAGACCCAATAGCCCCAAACAAAAGAAGTTTTCTTAATTTATAAAGAGGAGGAACTTGACCCAGAAGGTATCAGTTGTTTCTCATAGCTTTCTTCTTAACATCTTGTACTTTCAGAGTTCTTGATTGCCTTCTCCCCTGCTTGAGAACCAGTAACAGGAAGACTCTCTGTAACAGTAACAGTAACCAGTAACGGTATACTCTGAGTATATAATCCCTCCAATCTCACACTATGAAATCCTATGGAAATCCAAAATCAGAATCATCCAGGCCATTTTATTTCCAGTTTTTATATATTGGTGTGAAAGCTGGACATTGGCAGGAAGAAAATCCATTCATTTGAAATGTGCTGGAGGAGAGTTCTACAGATACCACAGATTATTTTTTTTTTAAAAAAAAAGCATGGACTCATCTACATCAGGTAGGATATGTTGGTTCTCTGCCAGAATATCCTGCCTCTGGAGCTGGCCAGTCTCCACCCTACCCCCTGTTACCTGAAGAAAATGTGCAGAGTCCACACAGGATGTCAGCCATCATTGAAACTGCTGCCACCACCATTTTCTCACTAACACAGATGCCAAGGAGGGGTCCCACAACATGTGACTGTAGGCTCCCTGCATATGACCAGCCTTGGTCACATTCTGGAGGACCCATGCCTGGCTTCCGGGAAAGCCAAGGAGCTGGCAATGGAAGGGAGAAGTGTTCTTAGGACCCCTTGGACGTGCAGAGCCTGATCCAGCAGAAATTTTGGGCTCGTCTACAGGAGAGGGAAATAATCTGTACAGGGGTAAAAAATCCGAGAAGGCAGCCGCTTGAATGCGTACAATCTGCCGCTCACAGACTTTAGGGTGTTTTGCCACACACACACCCCGAATGACACATGTGTGTTCATTCAGAACACACATTCTGAATGTGTGTTCTGAATGTGTGTTCTGAATGTGTGTTCTTTCAGAAGCTGCACAGATATTTTTTTGGGGGGGGTCATACAGTTAGGCTCAGAGTAAACTGGGCATTTTTTAAAAACACACTAAAAGGCCCTATGCCAGTGTTCCCCCATTCCAGCCCTGTATCTGCCATTGTGGTCATTTGGAATGTACGTGGGCAGATCGGGGTAAATGACCTGTGTTGTTTGGAGTGCAGGTCTCTGGAACAGGGGCAAGCCAGGGTATTTGACCAGTGTAGACAAGCCCTCAGAGCAAATCAAGCCTGAACTCTTACTAGAAGTGAAGATTACTGTTGTACTTTGGACATAGCATGAGATGATGTGACTCATTGAAAAAGGCAATATTGGTTGGTAAGGGAGAAGACTGTAAGAAAAGAGGAAGGCCATGCTATATGTGGATTGATTCAATGCAGAAATCCACAGCCCTGACTTTGCAAGACTGGAGTAGGGCATTTTATAAGTGGGGATCACAGAGGTCTTTCATGCATAGGATTGCTTTAAGTCAAAGTTAACTTGATGGCAAATAACAATAATAGACAACAAGTGATAATTGACAGTCAATTAAGATAAATAGTTGTAAAAGGGAAACAGGTAAATATATTCATAAAAAGTAGCTCAAAATTTCTGAAATCTTGAAATATATCATACTAGAAATAATTTATCTGTATTAAGTGAAATAACAATGGCAGAGTTGATAAATGAACACAATGCATCAGAAGGGTTAGGGTGGGAAGTCTTGAATATATGTTGTGTTATAGCTTAATTTCTTTATTTTGACTATATCAAAGATTCATTTAAATTTGAAAAGTGTATATACAACTGAACAGTTAAAAAAATAAGGAACTATGTGTTATAGGATAAAAAGCAAGTGTATGTAATTTTATTGGGTAAATTTCCTTATAGAATAATGCTATCAAGGTTTATTTTTAAAAAATGGAAAATGTTTTTATTTTCAATAAAAATATATTTTAGAAAAGAAAATTCTATGCAACTAAGTTTTTTAAAAAAAAATAGCAGAACTGAATTTTTTGAACTGTTTAAGCAGCAATGCTTGTCAGAGACAAGGCCAGTCAGAGCAGGATTGAAGCCTATCCAGTTGGTGATCCATCAACCAGGCCAAATTCCATCAACCAGGCATGAATTGTGGCTTATTAAAAGGGAGGTAATTTTTGCTTATTTCACTTGCAAGAACAAACCATTTCAAAGGTTTTCTGCCTGCTAGGAAAGATTTCACACATTTTCCAATGGTTATTCAGCATTTATTTTAAACAAATTGTTTGCAATTTGGGTTTTCTGTAAAACACACTTTTTGTGTAGAAAAACAATAAATGTTGAGTTTTCTGCACAAAAAGCTGTTTTATGTGCAAAACCCGTCTTTTTCACTAAACCATTTTTTTCTTGTGTACAAATGTAGGTTGGGATTCAGCATAGGCCTTATGTCTTCATAAGTGGATTTATGTGTGGGAAATAGAACTAAATAGTTTCACAAAATCTGTATTCACCTTGGGGTTGTTGTAACTTTACAATGTTTGGGTGTCCATTGAGCAATGGTAGCCACTGTGGTGAGTGACTGATACACCACAGCCCTGATGTCCAATGGGCCCCAATGCACATTGGGGCACTCTCAATGAACATCTGAACACTAGGAACTCACAGCTAGGAATCATAGAATCATAGAATCATAGAATTGCAGAGTTGGAAGAGACCACGGGGGCCATCCAGTCCAACCCCCTGCCACGCAGGAAATCACAATCAAAGCATCCCCGACAGATGGCCATCCAGCCTCTGTTTAAAGACCTCCAAGGAAGGAGACCCCACCACGCTCCGAGGGAGTGTGTTCCACTGCCGAACAGCTCTAACTGTCAAAAAGTTCCTCCTCATGTTGAGGTAGAATCTCTGTTCCTGGAGCTTGCACCCATTGCTCCATGTTCCAGTCTCTGGAGCAGCAGAAAACAAGCTTGCTCCATCCTCAGCATGACATCCCTTCAAATACTTAAACAGGGCTATCATATCGCCTCTAAACCGTCTTTTTTCCAGGCTAAACATACCCAGCTCCCTAAGTCTCTCCTCATAAGGCATCGTTTCCAGACCTTTCACCATTTTAGTTGCCCTTCTCTGGACACGCTCCAATTTGTCAATATCCTTTCTGAATTGTGGTGCCCAGAACTGGACACAGTATTCTAAGTGAGGTCTGACCAAGGCAGAATAGAGTGGCACTATTACTTCCCTTGATCTAGACACTATACTTCTATTGATACAGCCCAAAATTGCATTGGCCTTTTTAGCTGCCGCATCACACTGTTGGCTCATGTTCAACTTGTGGTCTACTAGGACTCCTAGATCCCTTTCGCACATAGTCTCATTCAGCTAGGTCTCTCCCATCCTATATTTATGCACAGGGCCGGTTTAAGGAATTTTGGGGCCCCCTGCAATGCTTTATTTTGGGGCCCCCATATGTTTATCTCAGGTCAATGTATCCTAACCTATTCACAATACAGGATGCTCAGATTACAGTAGGACCCCCGTATCCATGGATTCATTATCCATGGGACACAAAACAGCACAACTACCATAGAGTCTTCCTAGAAAACCTTTGTCAGATAAGGAGGTCAGCAGGGGGGGCCCCTTGACCTTGGGGCCCTCTGCCAATGCTGATTTGCCAGACTGGTTAAACCGGCCCTGTTTATGCATTTCATTTTTCCGCCCTAAATGCAGTACTTTACATTTCTCCGTATTGAATTTCATTTTGTTAGCTTTGGCCCAGCTCTCCAGTCTATCCAGGTCATTCTGAATTTTGATCCTGTCCTCTAGGGTATTAGCTACTCCTCCCAATTTGGTGTCATCTGCAAATTTGATAAGGAACTGTCAGAGTGCAACAGAAATGCCCAAGGTGCATCATAAGTGCATGATGCTCATCGTAAGTGTCCAATGTGGACCAGAAGTGTCCAGTGCATATCTATCATATGAGCACGGGAAGTGTCCAATACATACCAGAAGTGTCTGATGCTCATCAGAAGTGCCCAATGTGCATCAGAAGCATCCCATGTGCATAGGAAATGCTTGTCAGTGTCTGGACACAAAACTTTGCAATTCACTTAACAGAGTTTCGTTGCATTTTTGCAACATAGCTACAGATTCACAAAATTATCAAATGTGGACTGTGATATAGAATCTCCCCACCTTTTTTTTTAATGAGAAAAGGTCTCTAAGGGAAAAAAAAATCTCAGGAAGATTGACTGTTTTCCATCTCCATGAGGATTTTTCACATTCCAAGGAGTTTTTGTGAAAAAATAATTTTAACAAAAAACATGGTTTAATGAGGGGAGGGGGACCCTCTAATATTGACCAATGGCTAAAATCCTGTTGATTAATCCCACCTAGAGCAGACACGTGGACACAATTGTTGAATGATGACTCAGCTGTTGGTCATTTGGTTGGTTCCAACATGTCCTGATCTTGATTATTATTTCTTATCTGGTCTAAGGTACCAAACAAATGGGCCACTCCTCAATCACACCTCTCATGAGGACCAAGTCTTTGTCTGTTAGGAGCTATTAAAGTAAAATGGAACTTTAGTATGTAGAGGCAATGCACACCTGAGTATCAGATGCTAGGAGGCAGCCAATAATGGAAGGCTATTGCCTTTCTTCCATGCTTGTAATTTTTTCACCTGCCTGACCATTGTTGGAAACTGAATGTTGGACTAACTAGACCTTTGGCCTGATCCAGACAGGTTTTTCTTATGTTCTTGAGAAACAAGCATACCGGGTTTCATAAGATCAATGTCTCCCCTTGAATTATTAGATTGCTTTTTGACATTCCATTTGACATTTGCTCTATAGAAGTAATGTACATAGGGTTTGCTGTTGGGAAAAAAGTGCAGCAGGGGGAGATAAAATGGGCATCAGCGAATGAGGAGGTAAGCAATGTTGGCAAAAATGTATTGCATTCTGCAGTCTTTCACCTCTTGTCAGGAGTCCTTCTCACTGTTATTATCTTCCTCCTCTTACTTGACAGGTGAGGTCAAGCACTAGACTAGTCAATAAAGTTTCTCATGTATATTTCAAAGAACAGTAGTCAATTAACCTTGAGAGAGGTAGACATTGTCTTGTCGACAACAATACCCCAAAACACTAGATGTGTGGCAGCATGGGTGAAAGCACCAGACAGTTCCAACAGAGTGTTCTCTGCATTGGGTAGGGGGGACATTTGTCCATGCTTCCAGCATGAAAGGGGTGACAGAAGACAGTAAGTTTTCCATTTAGGAATGTAACCCATTTGGATTGCACCTACCCTCATGCAGCAGGTAGATTGCAGCAGATAAAACCATGAACTCTTTTAAAAAGCTAACACTTCATTTGTTGATTGAATTTATAATTCACCTTTTTCCAGGGATGGGACTCAAGGCGTTGCATTTTTGTACAAAAGTGTTTGTGTACAAATCTGGCAGCAAAAACAATTGCAAAATACTGGTTATATAACTAAAAGCACACCCAAAGTGTCCTGTCCTTCCCTACAAAGGCTAAGAGACACGTACAGTGACAAATGATGTGACCAGTGGGGTGCCACAAGGTTCGGTCCTGGGCCCAGTGCTATTCAACATCTTTATCAATGACTTGGATGAGAGAATTAGGGGCATACTTATCAAATTTGCAGATGACACCAAATTGGAAGGAGTAGCCAATACCCTAGAGGACAGGATCAAAATTCAAAATGACCTGGATAGACTGGAGAGCTGGGCCAAAGCTAACAAAATGAAATTAAATACGGAGAAATGTAAGGTACTTCACTTAGGGCGAAAAAATTTAATGCATCAATATAGGATGGGGGAGACCTGGCTGAACGAGATTACATACAAAAGGGATCTAGGAGTCCTAGTAGACCACAAGTTGAACATGAGTCAACAGTGTGATGCGGCAGCTAAAAAGGCCAATGCGATTTTGGGCTGTATCAATAGAAGTATACTGTCTAGATCAAGGGAAGTAATAGTGCCACTTTATTCTGCCTTGGTCAGACCTCACCTAGAATACTGTGTCCAGTTCTGGGCACCACAATTCAAAAAGGATATTGACAAATTGGAGTGTGTGCAAAGAAGGGCGACTAAAATGGTGAAAGTTCTGGAAACCATGCCTTATGAGGATTGACTTAGGGAGCTGGGTATGTTTAGCCTGGAAAAAAGAAGGTTAAGAGGCGATATGATAGCCCTGTTTAAGTATTTGAAGGGGTTTCACATTGAGGGTGGAGCAGGCTTGTTTTCTGCTGCTCCAGAGACTGGAACACAGAGCAATGGATGCAAGCTCCAGGAACAGAGATTCCACCTCAACATTAGGAGGAACTTTTTGACAGTTAGAGCTGTTCGGCAGTGGAACACACTCCCTCAGAGCGTGGTGGGGTCTCCTTCCGTGGAGGTCTTTAAACAGAGGCTGGATGGCCATCTGTCGGGGATGCTTTGATCAAGATTTCCTGCATGGCAGGGGGTTGGACTGGATGGCCCTCGTGGTCTCTTCCAACTCTGCAATTCTATGATTCTATGATTCTATGAAATCTGTTCCATGAGGTTGTTCCAAAATCCAAAGGGAGAGTTACATTGGTGTGGTCTCTTCCACCTGGGACTGTCAGGTCCTGACTCCTCGTGTTCCCCCAAAATCTATTCCAGGGCCACAGAACCCTCTGCATCCTTTTTTTTTTTTTTTTTTTTTTTTTTGGTGACATAGTGAGTGCAAAGTGAGTTCCATTATAGTGGGTTCCATCACATTGGCTCTTAAGCAGTAATGTGACATTGGTTTTAGGACTCAGACTATAGCTATGAAGATTGAGCTCATCTTACTAGATGTCCTTACTTCAAATGCCAAGGCAAAATTCAAGTGGCAGTTGGTTTCCTTCCAATAAAACACCTGTTCTAATTACAAAGTGATCTTTGTCAACAGCAAAGGAGAGACAGAAGCAGTCAGGACATCTGTGAGGGAAGGAGAAAGAATTTTGCAGCTTGCTGCTTATTTCATCTGCCAGATCTTCCTTCGCTGATGCAGCCTTGCAGACTGAAGTCACAGTCTCTAATTGGTTTATATCAGCTACCTGAACTGAGTATTCTTTACCAAAGAAAATCCTGAGAAATTCATGGATTTGCCATAAGTTGACAGGTGACTTGAAGGTGTGTGTGTACTTACACACATAGACACACACCTCTGAGCTGAGGGATATAAATGGGGCTTCTGTGGGGGTAGGATGGGACACCACCCCTTTGGGGAGCCACTTAGGGGGTGAATTCCTCTATAGTTGGTAACTATCAGTAGTTTCCAATATTTCATTTTTTGGTAAAGTACTGGAGTGTGTGGTAGCCACCCAGCTCCAGATGTCTCTTCATGAGGCAGACTATCTAGATCCATTTCAGTCTAGCTTTATGCCTCGTTATGGGATGGAAACATTTGGTTACCTTGGTGCACTACCTATGCCAAGAGTTTGACAGGGACTTCATTCCTCTTGGTTCTGATGAAACTTTTGGAAGCTTTCAGTACCTTTGGAAAGAATACAATATCCTTCTTGGCCACCTCTCTGGAATGGGACTTGGCAGCACTATTTTATGGTGGCTCTGTTCTTTTTTGGAAGGCAGAGGCCAGAAGGGGTTGATAGGGATTCTTGTTCAATACCTTTGAAAAGTGTTCAATTTGTCCAAATTGCTGCAGATAGATTATTAACTGGGGCTGGCTACAGGGAGCATGAGACTCCCTTGCTGCCACAGTTCCAGGGGTTGTTGGTCCATTTCCCAAAAATAATCAAAGTACTGGTTATGACCTATAAATTCCCATATGGATCAGATCCAAACTATCTGAAGTATCATAGAATCATAGAATCATAGAATTGCAGAGTTGGAAGAGACCACAAGGGCCATCCAGTCCAACCCCCTGCCATGCAGGAAATCACGATCAAAGCATCCCCGACAGATGACCATCCAGCCTCTGTTTAAAGACCTCCAAGGAAGGAGACCCCACCACACTCCGAGGGAGTGCGTTCCACTGCCGAACAGCTCTTACTGTCAAAAAGTTCCTCCTAATGTTGAGGTGGAATCTCTGTTCCTGGAGCTTGCATCCATTGCTCTGTGTTCCAATCTGTGGAGCAGCAGAAAACAAGCTTGCTCCATCCTCAACGTGACACCCCTTCAAATACTTAAACAGGGCTATCATATCGCCTCTTAACCATCTTTTTTCCAGGCTAAACATACCCAGCTCCCTAAGTCTCTCCTCATAAGGCATGGTTTCCAGAACTTTCACCATTTTAGTCGCCCTCCTCTGGACATGCTCCAATTTGTCAATATCCTTTTTGAATTGTGGTGCTCAGAACTGGACACAGTATTCTAGGTGAGGTCTGACCAAGTCAGAATAGAGCGGCATTTTCTTGCACTCTAAGCTCTTCAGGAAAGATCTTCTCTCACCCTTGCCACCTTCACAGATGTGTCCAGTGAGCATCAGCAGCCTTCTCAGTGGCTGGCTGATCAAAGGTTTTCAAAGTCCCTCCCTAAGAAGTCTAGGATGACAACTTTCTTGTTTCCTTTCATCAAGAAGAGAAAAATGTCTCAATTCCAAGAGGTTTTTCAGAACTAACTGCAATCCGGCTCCCACGCTGCGCTGCAGAGCCTGCAGCGTGGAAGCCCCTTTGCAGGCCATGAGGAGGCAGGAGACCCTGTGCCTGCGCCGCCGGCATGAGCCGGTGACGCGAGGAGAAGGGCGAGGCCACAAGAGATAAAAGGAGGCCCCCACCCTCTCCTCAGCCTCTTCGTTTCGGCGTTCAGAAGGAGAGGGCTGTGCGGCTGACGGTGTGGCTGTCTCAGCAAGCGTCAGATAGGCATTTTTTGTGGTGGGTGCCGCGTGGCTGAGTGGGGGCTTTGTCCCGGCCCAGACAGGCCTTAGCTGAGGGCGTGGGCAGGATTAGGAGGCGGTGGGTGCTGAGGCCGTTCGCGGCGCTCGTGCCAACTCCCGCGCAGGGCCAGGCCTTCCCGCAGCCAGGGCGCTTCTGCCGGGGGGGGATGCAGCGAGTGGGGTATCGGCGGTGGGCAAGAGGCCCATCCACGCAGCGACTGCGGGTACACAGCTGCGGGACTTGATTCTCGGGCCCGGCCATCGGCCCGCTTTTGATCGCTCTCGGCGGGGGGGGGCGGGT
Organism: Gambelia wislizenii; assembly: GCA_030847615.1. Lineage (NCBI taxonomy): Eukaryota > Metazoa > Chordata > Lepidosauria > Squamata > Crotaphytidae > Gambelia > Gambelia wislizenii. Next base: position 17,598,719 of record JAUMIR010000009.1, on the reverse strand, counting down.
TGGTGCGGCGTTGAGCCCCAGCACATGGGCGGTCCAGCCTCCCCCCTTTTCTTTCCCCAGGGGGTTTCCTGAGGCCTCATAGGGGGCTGTTTGATCACTATTTGGCCTGCGGGTGGCGTACCTGGGGGTTAAGGGCCTGGTTGGGCCCAGGGCCTGGACTCCACATGGCTGAGGGCCTATTCAGGCCAGACTGGGTAGCATCTGCCTAATTTTGGACTGTATCAATAATAATAATAATAATAATAATAATAATAATAAAGTTGAGTTTATGCTGGCATTAGCCTAGTCTGTGGAGGCTTTTAACTGCTATCTTGGGTCTCTGGAATAGGCCTCAGGCCTGGGTCTCGGGCCTAGGCCTCTGGTCTGGGCCTCAGGCCTACTTGGGTTAGGGATCCTTGCCTTTGTCTTTCACAACAACAACAACAACAAAAACAATAATAATCATATAGCAGTTTGATTCCCTTCTGGGATTGGCCTAGTCGTGAGATCTTCAAGGGCCATCTGGGGCTGGCATAGGCCTCTGGCCTGGGCCTCAGGCCTCAGTCCTAGGCCTTGGGTCTGGGCCTCGGGCCTGGTTAAGTTTATTGTGACACTTGTTCCCTCATCAGGGAATCATTATAGATACACCTTCTTTCCCTTTATTGACTAGAATAGTTATTCTGTGTGTGCTTTGGGAGGGATTTCAGTGGATTGTTTTTGGTTCAGCCTGGCTTTAGACAGGGGCTCAGGCCATGCCACTTGTTAGGCTAACATTGGTGTTGAGGTTGGTTTATGTTGGCTTTGCTAGTTGTTCTATTGTTGGTGGTTCTGTCCCATTTCAAAGGAGGGTTGTAGTGGATTAGCCTTACCAAACTTGTTGCTAGTTAGGATTAGGACAAATACAGGTATGGCTCCTAAGAAGGGTAAGCCTGGAGGTAAGGGGAAGGGGCCTGCTCCTAAAAAGAAGGCACCCCCTCTGCCGGCACCTCAGTCACCATCATCCAGTGATGAGGAAGAAGAAATCCCATGGGAAGTGGTTTTGGATAGGATTAGCCACCTGGAAAGAATGCAGGGCATTGAGAGTGGGGATCCGATTCCAGGGATCAAACGTACTGTAAAGAAGGGTAAAGTGGCTAATCAAATTCTCGCCCGATTAGATGCACTGGAGAAGAGGATACAAGGCGATGACGTGTCAGGATCTGGGCCCCGGATACGAGCATCGGCCAGCCGGCTCACCCGGATGGGGAGCCTCATGGGGAGCCGGTGTGATTCCAGTTCCTCCAGGTGAGCCACACGCCACACTTGCTCCTCACACCATGTCGAGCTGTCCATGGGCAGGCTGGGCCGGTGCAACACAACAGGGGGTGGGCCCACAGGGTGGACAATGGGGTTTGCCATTTGCCCAGCAGGGTCAAGCCTGGGTTGGTCTGCAAGGTTCACCTTGGGGTTCATTTGCATTCGGGGGTTGTGGGTCCCCACCTGGGGGTGTGGCTCCTTTGTTGGTTTCCAGCCAGGTGATGGGATATGACACTGTGGCATATTCCATGATCCCCTTTGGGGAGATGTTGCTCCCTATTGGGGATCATTTACTGCAATCCACCAGGAAAAAGATACTTCAGGGAGAATATGTTGATGTATTTTTCCTGCTGTACCGGGAGCTGGAAAAGAAGGATAAGGATGAGTTGGACGATAAGGAGAAAGAGAAGCTGAAGAAAAGGAAGGTGGAAAGAATGTGGTCCACTTGGCTGATGGGATTTTTTATCATGGCCGGTGTCATTGCTAAGGCACACCCACAATGGTCGGCCACCTTGTTCCAATACATGGATATTATACACAGGCTGTACGTCAACTTTGCAGGCCCTGCATGGCTCCTTTATGATGAGGCCTTTCACATGAGGGCAGCCATCTACTCAAGGTTGCATTGGCATATGGTGCACCCACAATTGTGGATGCAGCTGATGACCGCGGCGAGGCCGATTCAGGGGGAGCGTACGCATAGTGGTCATCTAATTAAGACTTCAACCCCAGCAGTAGCCAAGACACCTGCTGCCTCAGGGACTGGTGCTAGGATGCTCTGCTGGGAGTTTAGCTCACATGGAGCGTGTTCCAGGAAGCCCTGCAGATTTAGCCACGAGTGCTCTATTTGCGGGGCCGCTCATTCTTTTCGAACTGCCCAAGGAGCAGGGGACAATTTAGGGGGGCAAAAGGGGGCCAGGGATCCAGTAAAGGGGCTGGTCCTCCCAATCAGACTCAAAAAGGGCCCCACTCCAATTAAAGTGGAGGTTTTAGATAGGTGGCTAGTAGCCTACCCCAACAGAACAGCGGCCACCTATTTATCACGGGGTTTTCATTTAGGTTTCCGTATTCCATATCAAGGGGCCTGTCGTCCCTTTAGGGCACGGAATCTTCAATCAGTAAAGGGGAATGAACATATAGTTAGGGAAAAGATACGCAAGGAGGTAGCAGAGGGCAGGGTTGTTGGCCCTTTTCGTAGACCCCCTGTACCTAATTTGTGGGTTTCTCCTTTGGGCATCGTACCCAAGAAGACCCCAGGGGAGTATAGGCTTATACACCATTTGTCCTATCCGAAAGGGGAATCGGTAAATGATTCCATCCTGCCGGAATTATGTATGGTTAGGTATACTTCCTTTGATGCAGCCGTTCATGAAGTCCGGAGGCATGGGGTGGGAGCAGAGATGGTGAAGTGCGACATTAAATCCACATTTCACCTCCTCCCTATCCATCCTGATGACTTTGAGCTGCTGGGATTTCAATTTGAGGGGAATTTTTATATGGACCGCACTTTGCCCATGGGCTGCTCGGTTTCCTGTAATGCATTTGAAACATTTAGTACTTTTTTGGAGTGGGCCCTGAAGGTTAGAATGGGACAGAGGGGTGTAGTACATTATCTTGATGATTTTTTATTGATAGGGGAATTAGGGACTGGCATCTGCAAACAATTATTGGACCATTTTGAACAAATGGCTGGGGAAATTGGGGTTCCCCTGGCCCCCGAGAAAACTGAGGGCCCAGCTCAACAACTAACTTTTCTCGGCATCAAAATCGATTCCGTTAATCAGCAGTGCTGCCTATCTGCAGCAAAGATTGTTGAGTTGCGGGATAGGGTTCAGCAGTTCAGAGGCCAGCACAAGGCCACCTTGAGGGAGTTTCAGGTCCTCATCGGACACCTCAATTTTGCCTGCAAGGTGGTGGCTCCGGGTAGAGCTTTTCTCCGGTGCCTCTGTGATGCCATTGTGGGGGTCCAGCAGCTGCATTATAAGATTCAGATTATGAGAGAGATTACAGCAGATCTTCAGGTTTGACAGGAATTTCTGGACCACTTTAATGGTGTCTCATTTTGGCACAAAGAGAAAAAATTGTGTAATTCTTTCCAGATCTCTTCAGATGCGGCGGGGTCTGTTGGTTTTGGGGTTTATTTTGGGGGTAGGTGGTGTGCTAGTAAATGGCCCTCGGATTGGATGGGGACAGATGTTACTTTAGATTTCACGTTTCAGGAATTTTTTCCAATTCTGGTAGCCTCCATCATATGGGTGAAGGAATTGTCAGATTTGTTGGTACATTTTTGGTGCGACAATCTGGCGACTGTCCAAGTCATAAATACCCTCACCTCAAGATCACTGAGGGTTATGAGGCTGGTTCGGGTTTTTACCTTGCAGTGCCTACAGCATAATATCTTATTTGTGGCTAAGCATGTGGCGGGCGTTAGCAATGCAATTGCTGACGCTCTTTCCTGCATGCAGATGGAGCGCTTCAGAGAGTTGGCTCCAGAAGCAGAACTCAAGGGCGACAGGATGCCGGACAGTTTATGGCATCTTGGGAGCCAGAGATATGGAGGGCATTAGGTATGTCAGTTGCTTCTAGCACTAGAAAAAGTTATGCTAAGGCAGTACAGGAATTTGTGCAGTTTAGGGATCATATGGGGTTACAACAGGGGTTGAGCGTCCCAGTGACATATCTTATGCAGTTTTGTGTCTTTCTGTATAGGAAGGGACTTGCTCCACAATAAATAAGGGGTAGGTTATCTGCCATTGCTTTTTGGTTAAAGGCGCAAGGAGCAATAGATAACATAGGAGACTTTCGTATTCGGAAAGTCTTGGAGGGTTGGCTTAGAGAGAGGGGGAGAAAAGCAGATACTAGAGCCCCCCTTTCTCCTGCCATTTTGAAGGGGTTGCATCAGGTATGGCAAGGCATTTGCGCCTCTCCATATGAGATGCTGCTGTTCCATGCAGCGGCCCTTATGGCATTTTGGGGGCCTTACGGATAAGCAAATTGGTGGTAGCGTCAGGATCTGACACTTCGGGTAGAGCTCTGGAATTCAGGGACGTGCTGGTGTGTGATCAAGAGATCTTATTCACAGTGTGTTTTTCGAAGACTGATCAGGTGGGGTGGGGCAGGAAATCCAAATTATCTCGTTGTAGTGATGCTGACCTGTGCCCAGTTTTGGCCATGCAGCAGTACTTGTGGGTGCGGCGAAGGGGCTGGGGCCATTGTTTGTACATGTTGACTTTCCCCCCTGACTAAGTACCAGTTTTGGGCAGTGATGACCAAGGCGCTGGCACGGGTCGGGCTGTTGGGTGGCCGGTTCGGGACACACTCATTACACATCGGGGCCTCATCTACAGCTGCAGCGATGGGTATGGACCCAGCAGCCATTCAGAGGATTGGCCGCTGGACATCCTCCGCATAGAGGAGGTATGTCCGCTTACCACTTCACTAACTTGTTTTTCCCCTTTTGTCTTCCAGGTGGTAGACCACTGACAGTGAGACGCCGGGTGCTGATCTGCGGCCACAGTATGGTTTACTGGGCGGCCAAGCAGGCTCGGTTAAGTCATTTTGGAACTCACCTCAGCCTGGGAGACAAGGCGGCCATTGAGTAGTTGGGGAAAGGGGGCCTACGGTGGCACGGTCTCATGCCACTGCTGTTTGGGGAGCCTCAGGGATCTCCGTCAGACGTTTTGGTCCTCCACCTCAGTGGGAATGATTTGGGTCTCCTCAAGGGGAAGGCTCTGGTCATTCAGGCCTCTTCTGACCTGGATTTGATTTGGTCAAGGTGGCCTGCGGTTACCATCGTATGGTCAGCTATACTGCCCAGACAGCTATGCCGAGGGGAGGGGAACCCCTGTTTGATTGACCGGGCCAGGCGAAAGGTTAATAGGCAAATTAGGAAGTTTTTGGTTACAAGGGGGGGGGACATTATTTGCAGCACCCACAGATTGTGTTTTTGAGATCCGAGCTCTACAGAGCAGATGGGTTGCATCTCTCAGACATGGGGAATTTAATATTTTTGGATGATCTTCAGCGGGGGTTGAGGGACTTATTGGACAAGTTAGTGGGGGATTAAGGGACTAAGCGGATGCTTGCCCCTTATCTTGGCAGGAAGGGGGGAGGTGTAGATTACGGTGTGCACCTATGGCACCGATTTTGGTGAAGGGACAGCCTCTGGAAGGGTCCCCTTAGATTGTATGATCTGGGGGAACAGAAGGAGACCAAACTTGGGGTTGGCCTGAAGGATAATCCCCACACCTTAATCTGTAAGGATTGGGTGAGGGACTTTCGAGTTAACCTTCCAGACACGGGCCGGCTGGAGAGCAACCCCATGTCTGGGATTGCTCAACAGGGCTCAGGTGCTCGCCAGGGGAAGCGGGGGGCATAAGTCCAGAAGAGATGATCCTCCCCAGCTGCTCCCACACTAGGTTGCCTCCCCTGCTGAAGATTTAAAGGCAATTAAATAGGCAGGGTTATAAATAAAGAACCCATTTTATTTCAACCCAATATTCTGTGTGGTCTCATTATTTCTCTGAGTCGGCCTGCAATCATAGAATCATAGAATTGCAGAGTTGGAAGAGACCACGAGGGCCATCCAGTCCAACCCCCCTGCCACGCAGGAAATCTTGATCAAAGCATCCCCGACAGATGGCCATCCAGCCTCTGTTTAAAGACCTCCAAGGAAGGAGACCCCACCACGCTCCGAGGGAGCGTGTTCCACTGCCGAACAGCTCTTACTGTCAAAAAGTTCCTCCTCATGTTGAGGTGGAATCTCTGTTCCTGGAGCTTGCACCCATTGCTCCGTGTTCCAGTCTCTGGAGCAGCAGAAAACAAGCTTGCTCCATCCTCAGCGTGACATCCCTTCAAATACTTAAACAGGGCTATCATATCGCCTCTTAACCGTCTTTTTTCCAGGCTAAACATACCCAGCTCCCTAAGTCTCTCCTCATAAGGCATGGTTTCCAGACCTTTCACCATTTTAGTTGCCCTTCTCTGGACACGCTCCAATTTGTCAATATCCTTTCTGAATTGTGGTGCCCAGAACTGGACACAGTATTCTAAGTGAGGTCTGACCAAGGCAGAATAGAGTGGCACTATTACTTCCCTTGATCTAGACACTATACTTCTATTGATACAGCCCAAAATCGCATTGGCCTTTTTGGCTGCCGCATCACACTGTTGGCTCATGTTCAACTTGTGGTCTACTAGGACTCCTAGATCCCTTTCGCACGTGGTCTCATTCAGCCAGGTCTCTCCCATCCTATATTTATGCATTTCCTTTTTAGTAGTTATCTTTGTCTTTTATGGATTTTTAAAACTGGTGTTAATTCTCTGATTCCAAAGTCAGGATCATCCATCCATGTCATTGTATTTCCTATTTCTATGTATGATTGTGAAGGCTGGACAGTGAAGAAAGCTGACAGGAAGAACATATACCTATTTGAAAGGTGGTGTTGGAGGATAATACTACAGGTACCATGGACTGCCCAAAGACAAATACTGTAGATGGTTCTGAGAGCAAATCAACCATAACCCTTCCAAGAAGCTAAAATGATTTCTGATAAACTATCACATTTGGATGTATTGTGAGATTACATGATTCCCTAGAAAAGATGATTAATGCTTGATGAACTGAAAGGCTGTAGGAAAAGCGGGAAACCATATTAAAGGTAGATTGACTTGACCAAGGAAGTCACAGCTCTGAGTTTGCAAGTCTTGAACAGGGCTGTTAATAACAGGGTGTCTTGCAAGTCTCTCATTCATATGATTGCCATAAGTTGAAGCCAACTTGATGGCATATAATAACAACAAATTACAGTATACGGATAGTTTAATTGCTTTATAACAATACCTTTTTATATGGGCCAGTATTATGTATCAGCTACTCAGTTGCATATAACTAAATAAACCGTCCTGGCCTGCCCCCTCAAAAACAAAACAAAACAAAAACAAAATAACAACAACAAAAGAAACCCCTGATGGAAATGTCATTCACCTGTGATCTGATCCCAAAATAGACCTCCATGCAACTGATGCATGGTAAAGTAGGTTGGAGGAGAAGTTACAATTGTGCAAATAGTGTCACAACTATGACTAAGTAGCAATCATGAATATGGAGCAGTTACATAGATTTACTCATCAGTAACTATTTCGTATAAATATTTAAATATGCTTAACATAAGTATACAGAACACTTATGGATAAGTAAATCTAGGTAACTTCCATATTCATGATTGCTGGATTCATGATTATAAAACACGGCCAGTATTCTGTATCGACTACTTAGTTAACTAAGTAGCTGACCCAGAATATTGGCCATGTTTTATACTTTTTTAAAAAAAATTATGTTTTTGTAAATCCTTTTAATCTGCATTTTTAAAAACTTTTGTTGTTTTGCTGAATGGGAAAGTATGCAAGCTGATGGTTTGTTGCATGGACTATTAAAAAGTAGTTGCATGGGATGGGTGGTTTGTCTCTTTGTGATCACTCATTCTGCTGTTTTATTCATTTTTATTTTTACTTTTTATTAAAATATTTATATCTTGCCCTGTATCATGGGATCTCAGCTCTGTGTGTGCTCAATTTCACATATGAGAAAAAAGACACTCAGTTTGCACAGAGACAGGACCGTGTGAATAATATATTGCACAAAATTTAACCACCAGAAGCACAACCACTACAACCCCACTGGCATCTCATGCTGGAAAAGAGTTGTTTATAGACTTCTCAGGCAGTTGACTCATTGTGACAAGATAGCCAGTGATGCCTAGAATCTCACTAATGACAAGTTTCCTTCACAACCTATCTTGATAAGTCCTCCCTTACTCATTTTCATGACATATCTGAAGAGATTGTTCAGTGCTGAGAGCAAAGCATGATGGAATACAGAAAAGAAAGTGGTCTTTCAGACAGGTTGGCTTCAGACTATGAGAGAGAGAATTCCCAGAATCCTGTTGGTTAACCCCAATGACAGTAGACCCATCAAATCAATTTTTGAATGGTGAGTCAACATGTAAGTAAATCAAACTGATTCGAGGGGTCTAACACTGGTCAGGGCAATCAATAGGATTGAGGCCAATGTGTTCACACACCCACTCATTGTCATAAGTGTGCAGATCATTTCACAAAATGCCCTTCTATATTGAATATAGAGACTTCATTTTGGTGATATGTGAATAGCTAGGACTAGTTCAAGACATTTTGCTGTTTGAAACAAAAGGGAAAGATGGTGCCATTCCATTTGCAAAAGCTGATGGGACAGGCAGTTCAAACTCATTTCTAAACAGCGGTCTTCACTATACTGAGAAACTAGTTTAGGAGGTACAGCCAGAGTTGGAAACATTACTGTTCTGAACTACGACTTCTAGAAACCCTGAGCCAAAATGGTCCTTCTAATAGCCACTGTTAGATCCTTACTAGAAAACCATTGATACTCCTTTTGTCTTCTTAACACCCAAGCTGCAGGGACAATCTAGTATCGCAAGAGAGCTGTTAACAAGATATTCTAAGGAAGCACATAGTTGAAGTAAACATCCAGAGATAAAAATGTAAGAATATTGCATGTCCCTGCTCTCAGAGTTCGGAAATATTTATCTCATCAAGCAGAGGGGATTTTTTTTTCCTTTGCAAAAGCATTTCATATGCAAAAGGCATCACTCAAAACTGGCAGAATGAAAATTACTTTTTCTGTATCTGCTTGGCAGAACCCCCAGTAGATGCCACTCTCCTCCCAAGGACTCACATTCACCTCCTACAAGGACTGTAGTCATCGTTATTTTAAATTGATTGCAAAACACAATTATACATAAAGAAATGCCACAGAGGATTCTATCAAATGCACTAGAGCAGTAAATACTGTTTTCAATTAAACTCTAATCTAAAGGATATTATTCCACTGTCCAGGACTTCAACTGAAGTATTTTTAAGCAAACAGACTTTAATTACTAGATTTCATATTCCTAGCTCTGAAAAGTTTGTTCTTTTAATGAAGTGTGCACTTTTTAAAAAATTGCTTATCGTAAGATTTCAGGTTGTGATCTTACATTCCATCAAAACCCTAAATGGTCTTTGAAGCCATTATCTTTGAAAGAAGGAATGCACAGGTCACAATTAGAGGCTTTTGTCCAGTTTCAGATTATTCTTCCCCCCTCTTACTGTTTTGGGTATCAGACAGACGAATCGGGCAATACATAATAGCACAGAGATGAACAGAGAGCCAGTGTGTCATAATGATAAGTAGTTTACCAGTACTTACAATCTGGAGAAACAAGTCACCACCGTTCTACAACTCACAGGCTGATTGTCGGCCAGTCACTCTTTTTCCCAGTTTGACCTACCTCATAGGGTAGTTGAGAAGATAACATGGAGGCACATCATCTCTGCGAAGGAAAGGAGGGATATTGATGGTGATTGATGGTGGTGAAATGGGCCCTGAATGACATGTGGCTCTCAACATGAGGCTGTCATTCTATGGCTGGCATCCTGTTAGAGTCATATGTATTGCATGTTTCCCTCATTTGTGTGAATGTCCTCTTTTGGTATTCTTTTCCCCCTCTATGGTGCTCAAAGCCCTCCCTGACTTACTGAATAGTATCTGTAAACTTCTGCAAAGACAATGTAGGGAGCAGGTAGGATCACAGAAACATGAGTCAGCAGTGTGATGCAGCAGCTAAAAATACCCAATGTGATTCTAGGCTGAATTAATAGGAGTATAGCGTCTAGATCAAGGGAAGCAATGGTGCCACTCTATTATTTGGTCAGACCTCACCTGGAATACTGTATAAAGTTCTGAGCACCACAATTCAGGAAAGATATTGAAAAGCTGGAAAGTGTCCAGAGGAGGGCGACCAAGATGGCGGGAGGTCTGTAAGCCATGCCCTATGAGGTGAGGCTTAGGGAAATGGGCATGTTTAGCCTGGAGAAGAGAAGGTTGAGATGTGACATGATAGTCATGTTTAAATATTTAAAGAGATCTCATAATGAGGATGGAGCAAGCTTGTTTTCTGCTGCTCCAGAGACTAGGATGCAGAGCAATGGGTTCAAACTACAGGAAAAGAGATTCCACCTAAACATTAGGAAGAACTTCCTGACAGTAAGAGCTGTTTGAAAATGGAATACACTGCCTCGGAGTGTGGTGGAGTCTCCTTCTTTGGAGGTTTTTAAACAGAGGCTGGATGGTCATCTGTCAGGAATGCTTTGATTGTGTATTCCTGCATGGCAGGGGGTTGGACTGGATGGCCCTTGTGGTCTCTTCCAACCCTATGATTTTATGATTCTGTCTCCTGATAGCCAGACATGAAATGATGACATCAGTACAGAGATCCACCAGGGTCCTCTGGAGCTCTCAGTGCTGCTGTGTTCTCTCTCTCTCTCTCTCTCTCACTATCTTTATAGTATTTATACTCTGCCCTTCAGCCAAAGAGGCTCTCAGAGCAGTTTATAAATAGTAAGTATGGCAACTACAAATCTTTTAAAGATATTTTCTGACTCTCAGTATAGCTCTTTTCCCCCAACCTTTCCACATAACTTTGTAGTCATGGCCCCTGAAAAGGAATTCTCCATTTCACCTTCAGTGAATTTTGGTAACACTTCTGCTATGAGGCATCATCAACTTAGCCTTGCCAGGCAGAGTTTCATCCTGAAACCTGTACTCTAGGTGAAGCCTGACCAAAACAGAATAAATCTGCCTTTCCAGTGATAAGGCTGGAGAATCACATGATTCCCACCTCTGTTGTAAAAATCAATAGGAGGACATCTTTTTTCACTCCCTTCCTCTTCTTTTCTGTAATTCCTTTCCCTGTTTTGCCATTGCTGTAAAAAAAAAAGCAGAAAATTGTGGCCAGCACTTTTCACAACTCCCCTTACTATCTCATAATGAGGATGTATCATGGTTTCACTCATGAGGGCTGGGAGAACACATTCAGTGGCTGAGATCCTGCATCAGGGCTATGTAGCATCACTGTGTTGAATGGCAACATTATGCAATTAAACCAAGGTACCCAATGTGCACCTAACACACAAAACCATGTCTATCCATGCTCAGTGTACAGTGTGCATCATGAGCGATACACATGACACAGCCATCCCTTAATGGATGGATAAAAAGGAAGTTGAGGAACCTACGGCTTGTGATAAGAGTTTTCCTTTCATTAGACCCTGTGAAGTTCTAGACTAGAGATAGTTTCAAGAACTGAAGCTTAGGGGTAATTTAAATCCTTTGGGCTGCACCATCAACTCCAGCCCTTTCTTGGAGTCCTGCAGTTCTCAGAGTACCTGTCAGACATGGGACCTCTTAGTATGCTCAGAAATATTTATTAAAATTGATTTTAAAATAATGTAACAGTGGCAGCTATGACTCCTTTGTCAGAGGGGTGATAAATCTGCTCTGACATTCAGTTCTAAGTTTTAGGAGCTATCTAAGGTGTTGACACTATACCCCAAACAGGTTCAGCACCTTCAGATGGCTCCTTTCAAGTTCAAGTTCTCATTTCCTGTCACTCTGAAATATAGGTAGTCATCCTGGCTGCAATGTTCCCACCTTACAACCCAGTAATTGGCTTGCTTTATTTGTTTATTGTACTGTACCATAAAACAGTTGTTTTCACCAGGCAAAGGCACAATGGCCTTTGTTTATGCCAGGCCTGGCCAATGAGATCTTCTTACTGTACACTAAACACAGAGGCTGTTTTGGATCATCCCTATTTTTTTTTTCCTATTCGTGAAATTGATAAGATTTTTTTTTAAGGGCAAGGGAAAAGAGAGGCATGGAAGTTAGGAACAGGGCAGGACAGTACCACATTGCTGATGATGGGCCCCTTCCTTTTGCCAATTACCTGTACTGCCACTGCTACCATCCCTGGCCCCTATCCCTTCTGCCACCTGAACTCATGAACAGTGGTGATCATGGCTCCTTACTGCTGCCTTGGTTTGGGAAAAGACTTTTTTTAGATTCAACAGCTCTGACAAAAGAAACCATTTGTGCACCTCCCAAGAGCTATAGCAAGAAGAAATACACCTCACCTTGAGCAGCCGCGCCTTTGCAAGGCTTCCCAGATCTGCACATCAAACAACAGAGTCATTTTAAATGCAAAAGGCTAAAGAAAAAAAATGTGCCATTGAAGAAAGATGCAGAAACACACATTAGCAAATAGAGAAAATGTGTATAAAACATTAGAAAAAGTGCAAAAAAATTGAATGAGTTTCAGTGTTGGAAGGAAAATAACATTGTCTTGCAACTTGATATGAACAAAGGGCTGGGGAGAAAAATGCAAGTGGGATTAAGAGAAATGAAATGAAACTCATTCTAAGGAAAAAAAAATTCACATACCTATGGCTGACACTGCCAGCCACTTATCTCCCTTCCCCCTTGTTAGCTAAACTGTAGCACTTAGTATGGGTCTAGTGCTACCATTTTGGTCAAGATCGTGCATGGCACAGTGTACCATTATAGTTCTCTCAACACCTTGTGCTGCAGCACACACACATGCACACGCGCACACACCATGGCCAGTGCGTGGCTGGCAAAAAGTGGGACCAATCTGAGAAAAGTGGGACCAATGTCCCTATAGCCAGACTCAGAGAGGTAACATAAAATACACTGAGATCTGGAGGTCTCAGTGGATGCTGAATTATTCTACTCTGCTCTCTGCCAGCCATGAAATGGCCATGGGGAAAGCTTCATTGGTTGAATGGTGAGCTGGAGGGTTTTTCATCATTGGGGAGGATGGAAGATAATAACAACCTCCACATTAACCAGAAAAAGACATACACAAGTGTATGGTGGATTGACATCTGTGTATGCTACTAACAAGATGCCAGCCTTTCTGTGCAAAAACAAACAAACACAAAACAGTTTTCTGCACACACAAAATGCTGTGTGTGTGCATGTTGAAAAAGCATGTGTATTTTTGTGTGCAAAGGATCTCGCAAAGTGCAAAGAAACGTTATCACTATTCTGTTCTGTCCTTGCCATGGTTTCTTGAGCATCTGGAAACATATTATTCTGCAGGATAGCAAAGAGTAATAAATATTATTTCTCATTTCTACCCTTAATTATAGGGGGGAGGCCTGTTCCTTTCCCCCAAGTGTACAAAGGAAGCTGGAAAGTGCCAGGTATCTGATCACTGCTGGGGATGGATGCAGCTGCTTTAGCAGTGGTGGCATTAAGGGGGTGCGGAGAGGCCGAACCACACCAGGTGACACCATTGCAGGAAGCGATGACACTGGCCTTAGTAACAACACAGTAAACTGTGAGCTAGACAATGCTACCATTAGGTGGATTAGTACTTGATTGACTAACCAAACTTCAAGGGTGCTTACCAATGGCACTTCTTCATTCTGGAGAGAAGTGACTAGTTGGGTGCCACAGGGTGCTGTCCTGGGCCCAGGGCTGTTCAACATCTTTACAATGGATTTAGATGATGGAATAGAAGACATGCTTATCAAATTTTCAGATGACACCAAATTAGGAGGGGAGCTAATACCACAGAGGGCAAGATCAGAATTCAAAATTATCTTAACAGATTTGAGAGCTGGGGCAAATCTAATTTCAACAGAGAGAAATGTCAGGTACTACACTTAGGCAGAAAAAAAATGAAATGTGCAGATACATGATGACACCCAGCTTGACAACAGTACATGTGAAAGGGATCTAGGAGTCTTAATAGACTTGCAGATCCCTACAGCTATAGCTACATCAACAGTGTGATGTGGCAGCTAAAAAAGCCAATGAGATTCTAGGCTGAATCAATAGGAGTATAATGTCTAGATCAAGGGAAGCAATAGTACCACTCTGTTCTGCTTTGGTCACCTGGAATACTGTGTCCAGTTCTGAGCACCGCAATTCAAGAAGGATATTGACAAGCTGAAACGTGTCCAGAGAGGGTGACCAAAATGGTGAAAGGACTGGAAGTCATGCCTCACAAGGAGCAGCTGGGTATGTTTAGCATGGAGAAGAAACAGTTAAGAAGTGTGATATGATGGTCATGTTTAAATGTTTGAAGGGACATCATATCGAGGATGGACAAGCTTGTTTTCTGCTGCTCCAGAGAGCAGGACATGGGGCAATGGATTCAAACTACAGGAAAAGGGATTCCACCTAAACATTAGGAAGAACTTCCTGACAGCAAGAGCTGTTTGGAAGTGGAATACACTGCCTCAGAGTGTGGTGGAGTCTCCTTTTCTGGAGGTTTTCAAACACAGGCTGGATGGCCATGTGTTGGGAGTGTTTTGATTGTGTATTTCTGCATGGCAGGGGGTAAGACTTGATGGTCCTTGTCGTCTCTTCCAGCTCTACAATTCTCTGACCAGCCCTTTGGATTGCACTACAAACTCTAGAACTGCAGATTCTTGTCAGTCCAAAATTCTTCTTGTCAGGGGTTCACAACACTTGAGACATGTTTTGGGTTTTTATATATATATAAAATATTGCTGCCCAAACTCCCTACCATACTCCCAGGAGGGTCTGCCATGTTCTCAGATCTCTCCCCAGTTTTTCTTCCTTCCTTGTTCTTTGATTGCCAGATCCAAAGAGGAAGAGGAGGGGGTGGACAGAGCCTAATAAAACCCCTCACACTTAATGTCATGGCGCTGTGTGCTGCAAACTTTTACCAGGTTTCCTTCCCTTTGGGCCTGGCAAATGCAGTTCCTCCCCACAGCACTACACATTGAGGTTCCGGAACTGGTTTGTCACTAGCAGGAATCTGGTCCTGTTGTTTTTATATTTAAATGGCAAGACAATTCAGGTGCCCTAAGTTAATGCAGTTTTCATTCTGATAGCATCTTTCCCGTAATTCAATAATGCCAGGTGTCTAGGACTTTACCATAATGTCTGTTTCAGTTTACTTCATTGCTTAGGATTATGACCCTGGGAACTCTTGTGAAGCTCTGACATAAAAGGATTACTAACGTAAAATTAAAACAGGTAAGAAACTTGTTCAATATTGTCAGGAATTATAATTTAAACCTGCTATGTTATTAGATATTGAAACAGCACAAAAGGTAACTCATACAGAGGTTTTAACCTCTGCTCCCCCATCTGCACCAATTAAGTATAATGTGCAATGAAATTTTAATCTCATATAATTAAACATGGTATTAATTTTGTAAAACTAGAAAAGGCTTTTTAACCTGTATTAATCACCTTTTTGAGGAAATAAGTGTATTCCCCTCAGAAGTTTTGTTGTTGCACCCTAAAATAAGTAATAAATTGGATTTTAGATCAAGTTTTTCTCTTTTATTCGTGTGAAATGAAAAAAGTGTTTTCTATTTCTGACATTAGAATTAATTACAAAACATGTACTAAACATTATCATTATAATTGTTATTATTGAATGACATTGGTGTGATGTGATTGTTCTGGCCAGAGTATGGAAAAATGAACTGAATGTAACACAGTTACCTGTAAATAGTTACTTTGGGGGTAACAAAGCTGTAACAAAAGTACATTTCAAAATATGTCAAAATTACTTTCTTGGTGTAATGAGTGATGGATTCTAGTTTCTTTCAAAGGTTATCATTTATAGACATGTTGATAAAAAGTATTGTGCCATTCTCTTACCAGTCCTAAAAGGTTACAGTAAAATTAGAAGAAAAGTAACAGAAAATAATGGGAAATTAATGAGCAGTGCAACAAACAGTGTAACAAATTACAGTTGTCCCTCCACATTCGCGAACTTGACATTCGCGGTTTCGGTTATTCGCGGTTTTGGGAGGGCCCCCCCGGGCCCCGCCAAAACCGCGACACGGGGCCTCCAGAGGCCCCGTGAAAGACATAGAGGGAGCGGGGAGGCCCAGGGAGGCGTCCACGGGGCCCCCGGAGGCGCTCCGGAGGCCCCATGAAGGCCTGGGGACGCGGTGGGGAGGGATGGGGAGGCGATCCTGGGGCCTCCGGAGACGCTCCGGAGGCCCCAGAAAGGCCTGCGTACGGGGTGGGGAGGGCTGGGGAGGCGATCCTGGGGCCTCCGGAGACGCTCCGGAGGCCCCAGGAAGGCCTGGGGACGCGGTGGGGAGGGCTGGGGAGGCGATCCTGGGGCCTCCGGAGACGCTCCGGAGGCCCCAGGAAGGCCTGCGGACGGGGTGGGGAGGGCTGGGGAGGCGATCCTGGGGCCTCCGGAGACGCTCCGGAGGCCCCAGAAAGGCCTGCGGACGGGGTGGGGAGGGCTGGGGAGGCGATCCTGGGGCCTCCGGAGACGCTCCGGAGGCCCCAGGAAGGCCTGGGGACGCAGTGGGGAGGGCTGGGGAGGCGATCCTGGGGCCTCCGGAGACGCTCCGGAGGCCCCAGGAAGGCCTGGGGACGCGGTGGGGAGGGCTGGGGAGGCGATCCTGGGGCCTCCGGAGCATCTCCGGAGGCCCGAGAAAGGCCTGGGGACGGGGTGGGGAGGGCTGGGGAGGCGATCCTGGGGCCTCCGGAGCATCTCCGGAGGCCCCAGAAAGGCCTGGGGACGGGGTGGGGAGGGCTGGGGAGGCGATCCTGGGGCCTCCGGAGACGCTCCGGAGGCCCCAGGAAGGCCTGGGGACGCGGTGGGGAGGGATGGGGAGGCGATCCTGGGGCCTCCGGACACGCTCCGGAGGCCCCAGAAAGGCCTGCGGACGGGGTGGGGAGGGCTGGGGAGGCGATCCTGGGGCCTCCGGAGACACTCCGGAGGCCCCAGGAAGGCCTGGGGACGCGGTGGGGAGGGCTGGGGAGGCGATCCTGGGGCCTCCGGAGCATCTCCGGAGGCCCCAGGAAGGCCTGGGGACGGGGTGGGGAGGGCTGGGGAGGCGATCCTGGGGCCTCCGGAGACGCTCCGGAGGCCCCAGGAAGGCCTGGGGATGCGGTGGGGAGGGCTGGGGAGGCGATCCTGGGGCCTCCGGAGACGCTCCGGAGGCCCCAGAAAGGCCTGGGGACGGGGTGGGGAGGGCTGGGGAGGCGATCCTGGGGCCTCCGGAGCATCTCCGGAGGCCCCAGAAAGGCCTGGGGACGGGGTGGGGAGGGCTGGGGAGGCGATCCTGGGGCCTCCGGAGCATCTCCGGAGGCCCCAGAAAGGCCTGGGGACGGGGTGGGGAGGGCTGGGGAGGCGATCCTGGGGCCTCCGGAGCATCTCCGGAGGCCCCAGAAAGGCCTGGGGACGGGGTGGGGAGGGCTGGGGAGGCGATCCTGGGGCCTCCGGAGCATCTCCGGAGGCCCCAGAAAGGCCTGGGGACGGGGTGGGGAGGGCTGGGGAGGCGATCCTGGGGCCTCCGGAGCATCTCCGGAGGCCCCAGAAAGGCCTGGGGACGGGGTGGGGAGGGCTGGGGAGGCGATCCTGGGGCCTCCGGAGCATATCCGGAGGCCCCAGAAAGGCCTGGGGACGGGGTGAGGAGGGCTGGGGAGGCGATCCTGGGGCCTCCGGAGCATCTCCGGAGGCCCCAGAAAGGCCTGGGGACGCGGTGGGGAGGGCTGGGGCGGCGATCCTGGGGCCTCCGGAGCATCTCCGGAGGCCCCAGAAAGGCCTGGGGACGGGGTGAGGAGGGCTGGGGAGGCGATCCTGGGGCCTCCGGAGACGCTCCGGAGGCCCCAGAAAGGCCTGGGGACGGGGTGGGGAGGGCTGGGGAGGCGATCCTGGGGCCTCCGGAGCATCTCCGGAGGCCCCAGAAAGGCCTGGGGACGGGGTGGGGAGGGCTGGGGAGGCGATCCTGGGGCCTCCGGAGACGCTCCGGAGGCCCCAGGAAGGCCTGGGGACGCGGTGGGGAGGGCTGGGTAGGCGATCCTGGGGCCTCCGGAGCATATCCGGAGGCCCCAGAAAGGCCTGGGGACGGGGTGAGGAGGGCTGGGTAGGCGATCCTGGGGCCTCCGGAGCATCTCCGGAGGCCCCAGAAAGGCCTGGGGACGGGGTGGGGAGGGCTGGGGAGGCGATCCTGGGGCCTCCGGAGCATCTCCGGAGGCCCCAGAAAGGCCTGGGGACGGGGTGGGGAGGGCTGGGGAGGCGATCCTGGGGCCTCCGGAGACACTCCGGAGGCCCCAGGAAGGCCTGGGGACGCGGTGGGGAGGGCTGGGGAGGCGATCCTGGGGCCTCCGGAGCATCTCCGGAGGCCCCAGAAAGGCCTGGGGACGGGGTGGGGAGGGCTGGGGAGGCGATCCTGGGGCCTCCGGAGACGCTCCGGAGGCCCCAGGAAGGCCTGGGGACGCGGTGGGGAGGGCTGGGGAGGCGATCCTGGGGCCTCCGGAGCATCTCCGGAGGCCCCAGAAAGGCCTGGGGACGGGGTGGGGAGGGCTGGGGAGGCGATCCTGGGGCCTCCGGAGCATCTCCGGAGGCCCCAGAAAGGCCTGGGGACGGGGTGGGGAGGGCTGGGGAGGCGATCCTGGGGCCTCCGGAGCATATCCGGAGGCCCCAGAAAGGCCTGGGGACGGGGTGAGGAGGGCTGGGGAGGCGATCCTGGGGCCTCCGGAGCATCTCCGGAGGCCCCAGAAAGGCCTGGGGACGCGGTGGGGAGGGCTGGGGAGGCGATCCTGGGGCCTCCGGAGCATCTCCGGAGGCCCCAGAAAGGCCTGGGGACGGGGTGGGGAGGGCTGGGGAGGCGATCCTGGGGCCTCCGGAGCATCTCCGGAGGCCCCAGAAAGGCCTGGGGACGGGGTGGGGAGGGCTGGGGAGGCGATCCTGGGGCCTCCGGAGACGCTCCAGAGGCCCCAGGAAGGCCTGGGGACGCGGTGGGGAGGGCTGGGGAGGCGATCCTGGGGCCTCCGGAGACGTGAAGGCCTGGGGAGGGCGGGAGGAAGGGCCGGGGAGACCTCTGCGGGGCCTAGCAAGGCCCCGCAAAGGCCTGGGGAGGGAGGGAGGGAGGGCCGGGGAGGCCTCTGCGGGGCCTCGGAAGGCCCCGCGATGGCCTGGGGAGGGAGGGAGGGAGGGCCGGGGAGACCTCCGCGGGGCCTAGGAAGGCCCCGCGAAGGCCTGGGGAGGGAGGGGGGAGGGGTGTCGTTATTCGCGGTTTTTTCACATTCGCGGGGGTCCGCGGAACGGAACCCCCGCGAATGTGAAGGGACGACTGTACTTGTTCCCAGCGTAACAAAACAAATTACTTTCTTAGAAATAAATTTTCAAGCTCCTGTTTTGCCTGGGTTAAGTATAGATCATCTCAAATCAGTCATCAGTCAGAAACACAGAACTGAAAAAGTTCAAAAAGATTTTGTACATATAGGATGAGTGCTCGGTTGATTGTGCAGTGATATTTGTAGATGTACCATGATAATTGGAAGATGAAATGCAAGATTGTAATGAAAATCTATGAAATGTATGAAAATGTGTGTAACTATATCTGTGGAGAAACGGACAATAAAAAATTATGATGGGCAAAAAGATTTTGTACATAGACCTGTATGGCAATGAGGGTGTTGTCTCAAGCTATTTAAGACTTGGCCGTCCCCTCACAAGACCTCTTGGATCTTTGCTTCACGAGTGTCCTGAATATTAGCTCCGAGTATCCTGAATATTCGCTTCATTTTGCCTTTTCTTCACTTGCTGATTGATGGTTTGTTTGTTCTTCCCCTGTTGTCTTATCTGTCCTTGTTTGTCTGCAAACCTCTTGTTGGTCAGACTTGGTTGGGTTGCAGCATCTGAGTACAGGCACTGCAGTGCGATGCAGTCTACTATCCTCTGGCCTGCTTTAATCCTTTACTTTATTTTACACTGTAGTTCATTGATCCCTTTTTTTATTTTATTGTTTAATTGTTGAAAGGTTTTACTTGTCTGGTTTGGGCAGGGATGAGATGGAGCTTTTTCCAGCATGCTTGGGCTATGGGTGCAAGCGGGATAATACCAGCTGCATTGGCACTATGGACATGCATGAATTAATGGGTTGGGGGGATGCTTTTCTTAAGTATGCTGTTCTTTTGCTAAAGCCCAGATCAATGATGGTTTTGCCCTCTGGAGCATACATGCCATTTTGTTTTCTCATGAGTGCCATTTTGTTGCAAGGGATGGCAGGCACCATTTTGTTTTTAGGAATACTTTGTGCAGGGTACTAATTTAACTCATGGTAATAAGTAAATTACAACCCTCTTTTTGTGGCTTCTTTTATGGAGAGACTATAGAGGTAGAAGATGCTGTTTTATTGGTTCTTGGGGAAATCTGGGGTTCCTTTTCTTTTAGGCCCCATTGAGGCTGTGGAGGGTGTCGGGCACCATTTTAAGTGTGGCCTGGTTGTGGCAGATGCAATTTTAAGTGTGGGCTAATAGGTGCAGGGACCATTTTAAGTTGGGCCTAGGACATGGCGGGACCCATATTAAATTGGGCCTTGTAGGCTGACTAGATCTCTGTCCAGCCTCATTCTTGGGACTCATTTTTTAAAATTATTTTTGGCTCAGATAAGTCTTGAGGGGTTGGATTGGTAAGTGTGTCTGGTATTTGGGGGGCATTTCAGTAGCATTTCAGGTGGGGGTGGGCCCTGGTTTTTAGTGGGGACTTGTTTAGGCCAGGTTCAACAGTAGCTTTGGGCTGCTTCTAGAGGTAGACCTGGTTGCTGCAAAGCTGCCTTATTGAGTAGAAGGAGCGGGTGGAAGTTTGTTTTTTGCCTTGGAGGGTGGCCTGTACCCTCTACTCTCTCCTTCCTCCCATTGATATTGGTTCACCTGAATCCCTTTTGCTGATTCTGGGTGTTGGACTAGGATTTTCTCTAGCCTATTGGTGTTCTTGCTCATTATAAATGGTAATTTTATTGTGTTTTATCCAGCTTTTAGGTTCCCAATATGGCATCTGGAAAGGGATCAGATGCATCCAACGGAAAGGAACCAGCTAAAATACCTCCACCACAGCACCCATCTCCAGTCTCCCCAGTTTCATCTGATGGTGAAAGTGAGAGGGTTGAGAGGGCTATGACTTTAGCTAAGATAGAGGAGCTAGAGAAGCTTCAGTCCCTCATAGGAAGGCAACTAGGATTGGCCTGAGAAGTGGGGTGAAGAAGGGCTGTTGTCAGATTTGACTTGGAGTTGTTGTTTTTTCCCCCTATTGTAGTGGCTGGTTTGGAATTGTACAGAGGAGTTAGCTTACTCTGTTCATTTCTGAAGTGATAACATCACTGCAAACCAAATTATTAACTCTGTGTCTTTGAGATCCCCACTGGTGATGCATCTAGTTAGGCTTTCCTTAAGCAATGTCTTCATTTTAATATTTTGTTTATAGAAGTCCATGTGGCTAGTGTGGATAATGGGACAGCTGATGCTCTTTAATGCAAACAGACTACTGGCCCTGGAAGCAGATCCTTGTCCAGTCCCAATGCCTGTAGACCTATGGAATCTTGGAGGGTGAGGCTGTCCATATCATTGGCCTCCTCCTAGCTGCCAGCACTGGATCTAGATATAGGAAGGGAGGTAGGGACTTTGAGCATTTTAGGTCGGAGGATGAACTTTGGGCCACTTGGCCTATTCTGGTTGATCATATCCTACAATATTGTATATCCATGAGCAATAAGGGGCTGGCTTCACTGTCTATTAAGGCCAGAGCGTCAGCACTAGCTTTTGCAGTGAAGGCACAAAGTTATGAGGATACTAGAGGTGATTTTAGTTTTTGTAAGGCTTTAGAAGGCTGGTCTAGGGAGAGGGGGCATGTGGCTGAAAAATGTAAACCACTGTCCCCAGAGGTCCATGGGGCCTGTGTGATCAATTGTCTGTTCTTTGCATTGCTAGCTATAAGGCTGCCCTTTTCCATGTGGCACCATTGACCACTTTTTAGGGAGAGGTGGTATCCTCCATAGGGGATGTGTCAGGTAGAGCTATGGCCTTTTGGGATGTAGTTCTGTCAGATCATCAGGTGGTGTTAAAGATCAGGACTTTCAAGACTGACTGAAAGGAGGTGGGTAGAAAAGGTCACATGGGTGATCCAGCTCTCATATGCTCAGTTCATGCCCTGCAATGTTATACACATGTAAGGGGAGCTAGACCGAGATTTCTTTTCTGTGATGTTGACTTTTATCCCCTTTACCAGGTATCAGTTTTGGACCATCACCTCAAAGGGCTTGCAGAACCTGGGCCTGCAAGGGGTTAAGTTTGGCACCCATTCCTTTAGAACTGGGGCTGCCTCTATGGATTTTGCTGTGGACTGGAGCCCACAATCCATAAAATGGATTGGGCATTGGAGATCTTCTGATTTCAAGAGGTACGTGCATCCTCTTAAGTTTTGATTGTGTTGCCTAATTAATGTTCTTTCTCTGTTAGTTCCTAAGCCTTGTTTTGTGAGATGATCATTCCTGATCTGTGGCCATAGTATGGTTTACTGGATGGTGTACCAGTCCTGAAGTTGCCATTTTGGTGCTCAACTGGATTTGAGTGATTTGGCTACTGTGGCGTAGCTTTGGAGAAGAGGCCTCCATTGGAATGGTTTGTTGCCACTTTTGTTTGTGGTTTGCACTGGGCCTCTGCCTCACATTTTAGTTATTCATCTTGGTGGGAATGACTTGGGCTTATTGAAAGCCAAGGCCCTTATTTTACAGGCTGTAGATGATCTTTGCTTTATCCAGAGAAAATGGCCTGAGGTACCCATTATTTGGTCTGGTATTTTGCCACACCAAGTTTGGTGTGATGAGGGGGATCCCCACTGCCTTGATCTTGCCCAGAGAAGGATGAATAGGGATATCCAAAATGATCTGAACAGAGAGTTGGACAACTTTCTCCCACATACCACCATAATTTTCTGATGGCCAAAGCTCTACAAGGCTGATGTTATTCATCTGTCTGAGGGGGATAATATGTTGTTCCCAGAGGATTTGCAAAAAGGAGTGAACGCTGTGTTGTCTGGCCTGGTGAGGGAACGGGATTAAGTGAACACTTATCACTTGTCCATGGCAGGTGTGTGTGTGTGTGGGGGGAGAATATCAGAGTTTGGTGTATACCTTGGCACCCTTTTGGTGAAGGGTGGGGCTCTGGAACTGCCTCTTTAGGTCTGGGACCCAGGGAGTGGGGAAGGGGTCTGCTCTTGGGAATAACCTGGGTGTTTCCTCTCTCTAGTAAAGTCCTGTGACTTGAGGGGGGAGTGCCCTGGGTTTGCCTTCTAGTAAGTGGCTAGCTGGGAGCAACTCATTGGATTGGATTGCCCTCAGAACTTAGGTGTTTTGCCAAAGGGAAGGCTGACATGATAGTCTAGGAGTGGCACCTGGCCTCAGTTGGATCCGCATCAGGTTGCTTCCCCCTCTTATTCCCTTCAGGTGCAACCACCTAAATAAGCTATAGAGTGAATAAAATGACCCTTACTTAACCCAAAGCTTTCTGTCTGGTCTCATGATTTAATGACATCATCAGGTATATGATGTCAATACTGTGTCAACAGGACTAGCCTTACCATTAACCACATGAGGTGGCCACCTCAGGCAACAGATTTTGGTTGTCACAAAAAGACAGGAGATGGTTAGTTAGGCAATTTATCATCATTGTATTTTTAGTGCTAGGGAGGGGAAGAAAGACAGAGAGAGAGAGAGAGACCCCTTGTGGGTTTTTTGTTTGGTTTTGTTTTGTTTTGCCTTATGTTCCAAACATAATTTGACTAGCTTTAAGCAGGAAGGACCTTGACCTGAGTGGATGAAGTCATTTGCTGCTCCACCTTCTGAAGAAAAATATCTTGAGCAGTTTTTGGTGAGAGCTACACTGGCTTTTTGCTAAAGAGCACAAATCCAGAATGCTTGGGAGGGGTATATAAGCCTGAGTTTATGGTTCTTTAGATTCTGAACTATGGGATGTGAAATCAGTTCACTTACATGTATCAACCATGTTTATAATTTAGCATTTCAGTCACTGACATGAATCTAACATGCTTAATAATTGTATTTGATGTCCTCATTGGCTGAAATCCTGTGGTGTCTTATCTATATATAAGCTCCACTATGAAAGTAGTTGGACATTTTTGTCCAATGTGGAACAGCTGCATTCAGGTTTTTTTAATTATTTATTTATCAATAAACATAATACATAGTACAGAATCATACATCATATATAATCATGAATTTTTACACATCCAAAATCATTGTCTCATGTATTCAAAATTATAATACATATATTATTTATTTATTTATTTATTTATTTATTTATGATGACCAGTACTGCAAGCCATCATGTTGCAAGCTCGATTCCAGCGGGCTCCAAGGTTCACTCAGCCTTCCATCCTTTCGTAGGTAGGTAAAATGAGTACCCAGCTTGTGGGGGCAATTAGCTAACACACATTGGAAACTGTTTAATGCAGTTAGATGTGTAAATAGCTATTGCTTAAAACCATATGTAAGCCGCTCTGATAGCCTTGTGGCTGAAGAGGGGGTATAAATAAATAAATAAATAAATAATAAAAATATAATACATATAGTGTATCCCGTCAAAAATTATTCTACCTGTTTCATCTCTTCTTTATTCTAAACACTTCATTATCTTGCCCTCCCCCAATCTTGACTTCCCTTGATTACAAACCCAAAGAATTTATTCTCCTTTAATTCTTTTTCTATCTTTGATCCAAAATTACCATATAAACCTCTCTTATATACCTTATTGTATGTTTCATCTTTTTCGTATAATTTGCCGTTTATTTTCGACATATATTCATTTATTTTTGACACTTTCTGGAACCCTCACCTTCACTCAATACTTCTCAAATGAGTTAAACTCTTCCTCTTTTATACAAATAATCAGTAATATGTTTCCATTCTTCTCTCACTTCTTCTGTCTTTCTATTATTTATAATCCATGTCAATTTATCGTTATTCTCCATCTCTGTCAACTTTTCTAACCATTCTTCTATAGTTGGTACCTCTTTTGCTTTCCATACAGCAGCTATCTTTAGTCTGGCAGCTGTAATTAAGTAAAGCATCACCCTCCAATGTTTTTTCTCTATCTGTTTCTCTAATGTCATTGTTATGTTTAACAAGTATAGTTTAGGATCCAATATGAATGTTATTCCAAATATCTTTTGTATGACATCGTGCACTTTTTTCCAAAATCTCTTTATCTTAGGGCAACCCCACCACATATGATATAAGGACCCCAACTCTTTTTCAATTTCCAGCATTTTTTATTGGTTAATTTATGAATTTTACTTAACCTTGCTGGTGTCAAGTACTGTCTATTGGCTATCTTTAGAAAATTTTCCTTCAAATCTTGGTTTGCAGTAAAACTACTTGTTTTATTCCAGGCACATTCCCATTCTTCCAAACTTATGACCTCTCCTATATCTTTAGCCGATCTTATCATTGAGTCTGTGATCAGCTCTTTTTCTAGCTCTCTTTCAAGCAATACCTTATAAATTTTGGCTATTTTACCTCTTCCTTGTTCGCAAATAATCTTATCTATTTCATTTCTCACCTTTAAAAAGCCATATGTTGTTTTATCCTGGCTAAATCTATCTGTTAATTGAGCGTGGGTTAACCATTGCATATTATATCCTAGGCTGTGTAATTCTTCTCTTGTTTTTAGACAACAGTCCCCATTGGACCATTTTATCAGATCATTGTAGGTCACCCAATCTTCTTTTTTGTCCACCTAACTTGAAATGCTTCTACAGGTGATAGCCATAAGGGAGTGCTGCTATAAAATTTTTGTTTTACCTTATTCCAAATTTTCAGTAGAGGCCCTCTGACCGTGTGATTTTCAAATTCTTCATCTGCTTTTAATCTATCGTACCAGAGATACGCATGAATTCCAAACTTCTGATAGCCGCATTCCAAATTTATTATTCTATCACTTCTTAGATTTATCCATTCGCTCACCCAGTTTATCCCACAAGCCATATAATATAATTTAAGATTTGGGAGGCCTGTTCCTCCTTTATCCTTTGCACTAAGTAGAGTTCCCCATTTTATTCTGGGTTTGCGTCCATTCCATATGAAATTCTTTAGGTCTTTTGTCCATTCTTGAAAAGGCTTTTCATTAGTTAATATAACCAAATTCTGAAACAAAAACATAGAATCATAGAATTGCAGAGTTGGAAGAGACCACGAGGGCCATCCAGTCCAACTCCCCTGCCATGCAGGAAATCTTGATCAAAGCATCTCCGACAGATGGCCATCCAGCCTCTGTTTAAAGACCTCCAAGGAAGGAGACCCCACCACGCTCCGAAGGAGCGTGTTCCACTGCCGAACAGCTCTTACTGTCAAAAAGTTCCTCCTAATGTTGAGGTGGAATCTCTGTTCCTGGAGCTTGCATCCATTGCTCCGTGTTCCAGTCTCTGGAGCAGCAGAAAACAAGCCTGCTCCATCCTCAGCGTGACATCCCCTCAAATACTTAAACAGGGCTATCATATCGCCTCTTAACCATCTTTTTTCCAGGCTAAACATACCCAGCTCCCTAAGTCTCTCCTCATAAGGCATCGTTTCCAGACCTTTCACCATTTTAGTTGCCCTTCTCTGGACATGCTCCAATTTGTCCATATCCTTTTTGAATTGTGGTGCCCAGAACTGGACACAGTATTCTAAGTGAGGTCTGACCAAGGCAGAATAGAGTGGCACTATTACTTCCCTTGATCTAGACACTATACTTCTATTGATACAGCCCAAAATCGCATTGGCCTTTTTAGCTGCCGCATCACACTGTTGGCTCATGTTCAACTTGTGGTCTACTAGGACTCCTAGATCCTTTCGCATGTAGTCTCATTCAGCCAGGTCTCTCCCATCCTATATTTATGCATTTCATTTTTCCGCCCTAAATACAGTACTTTACATTTCTCTATATTTCTCCATATTGAATTTCATTTTATTAGCTTTGGCCCAGCTCTCCTGTCTATCCAGGTCATTCTGAATTTTGTTCCTGTCCTCTAGGGTATTAGCTACTCCTCCTAATTTGGTGTCATCTGCAAATTTTATAAGTATGCCCCTAATTCCCTCATCCAAGTCATTGATAAAGATGTTGAATAACACTGGGCCAAGGACAGAACCCTGTGGCACCCCACTGGTCACATCTTTCCAAGACGAAGAGGAGCCACTGCTGAGCACCCTTTGGGTTCGGCCGGTCAACCAATTACAAATCCATTGAACAGTTAATTTGTCTAGCCCACATTTTACAAGCTTGTTTGCAAGAATATCATGGGGAACCTTGTCAAAGGCCTTAATGTTCATCTTAATCGTGGCTATCTTCCCTAATAATGACAGATTCAATTTTTACCATCTTTTGAGATCTTCTTTTATTTGATACCAAGTTCTTTTATAGTTGTTTTCATACAGTTGTCTGTTTCTTTTAGTCAACCATATGCCCAGATACCTTACTTTAGATTCTATCTTACAACCCAGTGCGTCTTTTAGATTGAGTTCTTCCAATTTTGTTAAGTTCTTGGTTAATATGACTGCCTTCTTATTGTTATTTTTCTCATAGTATTCTAGAACACTTAAGGTTAGCCTTATATTATTCGCAAGTGCTCTACCTGGAAGAAAGCAATTCTGATCTGGATGCATAAACTCCTTTAATACTTCTTTCAGTCTGTTAGCCAGAATCATTGTGTAGATTTTGTAGTCTACATTCAGGAGGGCTATTGGATGGAAATTCCTAACCTCAGTCTTGTCTTTCCCTTCCTTTGGAATTGTAGTTATTTCTGCGTTTTCCCATGTTTCAGGTTCTTCCTTTATTTTATTAAACATTTCTTGCATATGTTCAATTAAATCTTCCTCAAAAGTTTTATAGTACTCTGCTATGAAGCCATCTGGACCAGGAGATTTACCCGTCTTCAAATTTTTTATTACCAAGGATATCTCTTGTGTCGTTATTGGTTTTCCAAGTGCCTCTCATTGTTCTACTGTAATCTTGCCAATTTTGCTATTTTTTATACATTTTCTAACCTCCAAATCTTTAGTTATTTCTTCGCTTTTTTCTGAGTATAAATTTTCATAATATTGTACGAACTTTAACATTATATCTTTCTGTGAAGTATATATTTTGTTGTCTTCTCTAATCAATGTAATAAGTTTCTTATTAGATTCTTTTTTAAGTCTGTGTGCAAGCCATCTGCCGACTTTGTTAGCATTGAAAAAAGAAATTTTGCTTAACTCTTTTTAATTTGTACGCCATTTTTTCTATTATTTCTAGATTCAGTTCATTTTGTAATTTTTTTATTTTTCTCAGAATCTTTTCATTCCTGGGTTTCTGTCTTAATATTTCTTCTTTCTCCTTCAATTCTCCCAAAAGTCTCTCTTTTCTCTCTTTTCTCTGTTTTTGTATCTCTGCATGTCTTTGAAAGAACAGGCCTCTCATTGTCACCTTAAAGGCACCCCATCTTACTTTACTGGAGGTTTCTTTTGTGTTGTTTATCTCGAAATATTCTTTCATCTCCCTCTTTATTTTTGCTATGAAATTCTCCTCTTTTAGCATTAGCTCCTTCATTTTCCATGAATATTCTTTCTTTGCAATATTTAAGATCATTTTTAATGGGTTGTGATCCGATAAAATTTTCGGCAAAATATCTATATCCTTAATTCTTGTACACATTTCTTTCGCTACACAGTACATAGCAAGCCTTGACCAGCTTCTGTGCACTTCTGAGTAAAATCTGTAGCCTTTTTCCTTGTCTTTCTTATATGGCCATACATCAATTAGATTCAAATCTATCAAAATCTCCTTACCGATCATTGGAAGATTACCATAATGTTTCTTTTGATCCCCTAATCTATCTCTAGCTGTGTCTATATCACCATTGAAATCCCCAGTGATTATGATATCTCCACATTTTATTTTTCTAACATCCTTCTTTAGCTGGTCATACAACTGTTTTTTTTCTTTCCAAAGGTGCATACACTGCTATCAGTGTAATCTTAAAGTCTACCAGTTTTATTTCCATGCCTACATAATGACCTTGAGTATCTCTCAGAATTTCTTTTGCTTCAAAATTGTTTTTTATGTAAAAGTACTATTCCATTTTTCTTTTGTGTATCCAAAGAGTGGAATAATTGTCCCAACTTCTTATTTTCTAAGTATTGATAATCCCCTTCCTTTATTCAAGTCTCTTGCAATGCTATAATATCCACCTTTCACTTTTCCAAATAATAATATACTCGCTTCCTTTTTTCTGGGGTATTTAATTCTTTCACATTCCATGTTAGCAGGGAGGAGGGGCAAGATGGTGATGGACTAACAACTTCTGAATTGTCCTCCTACTAACATCTGGAATTACCACCTACATATACCTCAAAAATGCCATCCAAAGGCAAGAAAAGAAATCGGACGAGCCCCTGTAATAATAATGACAATCAGGAATCCTTCAAAGCAGAAAAACAGATGAGGATTGACTCACTCTTCCCAGCGGCAGAGACAACACAGCCCGTGAGTAACAGATCTGTAACAACAGCTCCTTCTATACTCCCTAAGCCATTACAGACACCTGAACTAAACAAAACAGCCCCCTCAATTCCTCAAAGTGTAAATATAAATTATGGGACAGAGCAAGTTGATAACAAAGTTGATAACAAAGTCAAACTCCCAGAGCTTGGCAGCATTCCCTACAATAACAGCGCTCAGCTCTTTTATGATTTCTGCAAACTGTCCATAGAGACATTGATTCTTATTTTGCAAAGATTAAACGACATTACAAATAAGCTTTCCCAACAAGATCTTCAAAGGCAAAACCCATATGGTACACAGGGGGTTAAAAATGTAGCAGATTTGGAGGAAACGTGTCCTGCCACGTCACAGGATGCAGTTAATCACTGCAGAGTGTTACAAAAAAAATCAGCTCCTGATACAAATACATAACAATGCCCATTTGTGGAAAAGACAGAAGTCAGTTATGAGATATTTTTCCCAACTTTTAAACATGGACAGCAGAACAATTGATTTACTAGACTGCCACTTTTCACCCAGCTCAAGAGCTACTAAGCGAATTTTTCTGACCTTTAGCCAGGCAAATATTCATAACAGGCTGTTACGGAAAAGAAATTTCCTCTGGAATGCACATTGTATAGAAATTAACAGAGTTTTTAAGGATGAGATAGTCCGTGACCTCATCACAGGGAAAACAGCAACAATAACACAAAGAAGCAATAATTCTGCACACCAAGAGGGAGAACCTAAACACACCACAAAGGAAGCTCAGGCTATAAATCAAGAAGTAATTAAACTGAGAGAAAAACTCACAGAAATTTGGGAACACACTCCCACAATACAGCTGATGAGAGATACCATCCTGAGTCAATCTAACAGCAATCCAGCCCCATTGAAATCAGCCCCCCCTCGCAGAAAACTGTCAGTGCATTTCATAGAATCATAGAATCATAGAATCATAGAATTGCAGAGTTGGAAGAGACCACAAGGGCCATCCAGTCCAACCCCCTGCCACGCAGGAAATCACAATCAAAGCATCCCCGACAGATGGCCATCCAGCCTCTGTTTAAAGACCTCCAAGGAAGGAGACCCCACCACGCTCCGAGGGAGTGTGTTCCACTGCCGAACAGCTCTGACTGTCAAAAAGTTCCTCCTCATGTTGAGGTGGAATCTCTGTTCCTGGAGCTTGCACCCATTGCTCCGTGTTCCAGTCTCTGGAGCAGCAGAAAACAAGCCTGCTCCATCCTCAGCGTGACATCCCTTCAAATACTTAAACAGGGCTATCATATCGCCTCTAAACCGTCTTTTTTCCAGGCTAAACATACCCAGCTCCCTAAGTCTCTCCTCATAAGGCATTGTTTCCAGACCTTTCACCATTTTAGTTGCCCTTCTCTGGACACGCTCCAATTTGTCAATATCCTTTCTGAATTGTGGTGCCCAGAACTGGACACAGTATTCTAAGTGAGGTCTGACCAAGGCAGAATAGAGTGGCACTATTACTTCCCTTGATCTAGATACTATACTTCTATTGATACAGCCCAAAATTGCATTGGCCTTTTTAGCTGCTGCATCACACTGTTGGCTCATGTTCAACTTGTGGTCTACTAGGACTCCTAGATCCCTTTCGCACATAGTCTCATTCAGCCAGGTCTCTCCCATCCTATATTTATGCATTTCATTTTTCCGCCCTAAATGCAGTACTTTACATTTCTCCGTATTGAATTTCATTTTGTTAGCTTTGGCCCAGCTCTCCAGTCTATCCAGGTCATTCTGAATTTTGATCCTGTCCTCTAGGGTATTAGCTACTCCTCCCAATTTGGTGTCATCTGCAAATTTGATAAGTATGCCCCTAATTCCCTCATCTAAGTCATTGATAAAGATGTTGAATAGCACTGGGCCCAGGACAGAACCCTGATTTCTCTGACAATGAAAGCGAAAGTGATGACTCTCTACTTACAATCAAGGAAGACTTGAAATCCTGAGTTGTAGCCAATGCCCCTTCAAAAATGCAATATCCTGCAGATGCACCCCCATCTACAATTAAACCCCAGGGGACTCAAACATCCCTATGCAAACCTAGCTCAAGGGAAAAACAGTCTTCACTGCCACCTACCTTATCTCCTAAGCCAAAGAATGCCCCCCTCACTAAAGAGATAGTATCCTTGCTTGCTTGTGATCCTCATTTCGCTTCCCATGCTACATTGGTTCTTCCAATTTCCCTTCCAGAACAGGCAGGGCAGGAAGGACAGGAATGTGATTCACTACCCCTCCATCCACAGAGGAGGACACAGCCACAGTCAACCCAGTCATTTAACCAACTGCCATCAGATGAATTACCCATTCAGCCTGTGGCCTGCAATGTGACTGCCTGACTTCCAACAGACCAGCACAAGGTGACCCTTATGACCTGGAACATCACTGGGTGGCCGACGGCCCACAGAGATCCCTGTCCTAGTGACTTCCTCATCCAATATGACATTATACTGATCCAGGAAACATGGACTAATAAGGATCTGTTATTAAATGGCTTTCACTCATTCTCAATTCTGGTAGAGCCAGGGAAAAAGCATGGAAGAGCTAGAGGCGTCCTGGGCATCTTGGTCTCCACCACCCTACCTGCCATAACAAGGCCTCTTTCCACTTTTAAAACATATGCTATGGCAGTTCTAATTCAATTTAACCATTGCACTTTGCTGATAATAAATGCCTACATGCCTCCAATGAAGAAGAAATCCCAAATCAGAGGCCTGTGGGCTGAACTGGAATCATATACTGCTAATCCCATGCTGCAGAACCCAAATGCATTTGTAATTTTTTTTTGGGGGGGGTGATTTGAATACCAGACTGGGCCCCAACAATCATACCCTATATGCCCAGCACAAATGCCCTCCTCCTGATTTTGAAGATGATGGAACCCACCTCATCCGATGCTCAAAGGACAAGAAATCAAATTTTGCAGGACTTTGTCTGGATCAAACAGCATTCAGGCTGAACCTTCAAATCCTAAATGGTGCCCTGAAAAATGACTGCCCAGCTGAACTCACTTATCTCTCTGGGTCCAGAATGAGTGCCATTGATTACATAATCATTTCTAGGGACCTTCTTCCCTATGCCAAGGAAATAGAAGTTATGCCCAGATTTGAAAGTGATCATTTTCCAATTCGGCTACATCTTAGCGACTTCACTCACACCAGGGAGAGCTATCATCTCTCTGTGACACCAGCAGGAAGGACCTATCGCTGAGCTAAATGGACCCCCCAACTAAACCAAACAATAAGTGAGGTATTGGCTTCAGACCAACTTCATCTTAGGACTGCCCTGATATCAGCTGAGTCTCCTGATGAAACCTTGGAAAATTACAATACACTTACCCAAGCTCTACACCAATATCTAATCTGTCAAAGTAGCGCACATCAGTGGAAACAACAACAGCACCACTCCAAACCATGGTTTGACAAGGAATGTGTTAATGCTAAAAAAGCCCTCAGTGATATTTATCAGGGTTACCTATCTAATAACATCCCAGATGCTGCACCAATGCTGCTTCAGCAGAAAAGAGACTACAAAAAGCTGCTGAGGAACAAGAAAAAAGAAGCCATGAAGAATGACTGGACACAACTTATCCAGGCAGCCAGATCCAACAACACAGCTCTATTCTGGCATATTACATAAAGTTCCCAGAGAAATGAGCCAGCTACAGTGGATTGTCACATCCCTCCAGGGATATGAGAGGATCATTTTCAAGCACTTTATAAGGACAAATACATTGAAAGTGGATACACTAGCCAAAATATAGAAAATATCCAAGGGTGGCCACCAGTGACAGCGACAGAGATCAAGAATCTTGTAGCCCAGCTGAGAATGGGGAAGACTCCAGGGGAAGACCTAATACCCGCAGAAGCCATTAAAAACAACCTTGAATTTTGGGCCCCTAACCTGGCCTCACTTTTCACCTGTATCGACAAATATGGTCGAGCACCCAAGGACTGGGGCCTTGCAATCATCATTCCCATATATAAAAAAAGAAGCAAGGATGATCCTGTCAACTACAGACCAATTAGTCTCCTCAGTACAATCAGCAAACTCTATGCAAGACACTTACAGTGGAAATTTCAGACCTGGTTGGAACAAGAAAACATACTTGCAGAAGAACAAGCTGGCTTTAGGGAAGGCTGCTCCACCATAGATCAGTGCCTTGTACTCCACCACCTTATTGAAAAATACTCCACCTGCAGCACAGTTTCACTCTATGCTGCCTTCATAGACTTTAAAGCAGCTTTTGACTCTATATCCCGAACCAAACTGTGGAAAAACTGGAGGCTTCTTCGATCGACCGACGTCTACTACATCTAATACATATGCTACATGAAGGGACCTCATTAAAAGTAAGATGTAACCCCCAGGGACATCTCACCAATGACATTGTCACTGAGAAGGGTGTCAAGCAAGGCTGCATTCTAGCTCCACTCCTGTTTAACTTCTACATCAATGATTTGGTGGATCACCTCAACAACACTAACTTCCACCCCCAAAAATTAGAGGGAAGGCATATCTCAATGCTGCTTTATCCGGATGATGCAGCAGTACTTTCAAGAACTCCCATTGGACTAAAAAGAGCCCTAAGTGCACTAACACAGTATTGCAGAGTGGAACAGCTAGATCTCCACTATCAAAAAACTAAAATCATGGCATTTGCTAAAAGGCCTACGAACTACAATTGGAATATAGATGGCCACAAGATTGAGCAGGTCTCTTGCTTCAAATACCTGGGGGTAATTTTTCAAGCCACTGGTAGTAGGAAAGCACATGGGGAGTATGCTGCTTGCAATGCGCAGAGGAGTACAACAGCCATTCTCAAATTTCTTAAGACAAGAGGAGGCCACTATTTACCTGCAGCGCTCAAACTCTTTGAAGCCAAACCAGTAGCTCAACTGCTTTATGGATCCCAATTGGGACCCTTCCCCAACCCTGCTCCATTAGAACTTGTCCAATCCAAATTTTTAAGATCAGCTTTCCAAACTCCAAAATGTGTCTCTAACGCAGCTCTGAGACTGGAGTCAGGATTTATGAAAATGGAGGCCAGAGTGTGGGTGACCATACTCAACTACTGGCTCAGACTATCCCTCTTTCCCACTGGCCTTGCTCCACTAACCTTAAGTGATGGTTTCCAATCCAGCTGGAAACAGACAGTGATGACTAAAATTTCAATGCTGGGCCTTTCTCCAGATCTTCTGCTAAGCCTGGGATATGATAGTGCGAAAGCTACTATCAAACAACGGGTAGTAGATATAGAGCGACAACTGGATCTAGCCAGTACTCCAACCTTCATTGCTAGTGACTCCAATAGATATCTGGCCTCTCTTTTGGCATACTTAGCAACACTTGAAATACCTAAACATCGAAGGGCCTTTACTCTAGCACGGTGTCGTGCCCTCCCTTCAGCTGTCCTTGAAGGCCGATACAAGAAGATCCCCTTCTCAGACAGACTGTGCCCCTGCAACTCAGGCCAAATAGAAACAACAGAGCATGTATTACTCCAGTGCTCATACTACAGGGACATACGTCTCAGCCTAATTTCACCCCTGTTGCATAAATACCAAGGGCACACTGGACAATTCTACATAAACTTGCTGCTTTCAGAAACCAACCCAGGAACAACTTATAATGTTGCCAGATTCTGCGCAGCTGCGGTTAAAATTTGACAGACAATGTCCTCAACAGTTATACTGGAGCTAATATTTTTAAATACTGCTTTTAGCCTGTTTTTACCTTTAGTCTGTATCCCCTTTTTACCTGTGCTGGTCTATGACCGTAATAAAGATTCTTCTTCTTCTTCTTCTTCTTCTTCTTCTTCTTCTTCTTCTTCATGTTAGCAGAGATATTGCCATATTTTGATGTCTATTCAGAATCTTCCTGATAAGTCTGCTCTTTGTCAGTTTCTCTGGGTATTTTCTTCTCCTTTGTAACCTCTGAGCTTATTCTGAAGATTTTATCCATGTATTGCAGTAGAAAATCTTCCGACATTTCCATAAATTGAGCTAACGGGGGGATTATCCTATCGAACAAATTTTCTCTTAACTTTTCAGGAATTCCTCTCAATTTAATACATTTTTCTCAATATCTTATTTCATGGATCAAATAAAGATTTTTTTTTTCTTTCTCCTGTTCCACCATCAAATTTTCTGAATGTTTCTCCAATATTTGTGTCTTACTTTTAACCTCCTCCAGCTCTGTTTTCATCTCCTTCATTTCTCCTGAGAGTTTATCAAATCGTTTACCAAGTCTTTCAATATCTAATTTTAATTCTTTTTTCATGTTTTTAAATTCTTCCTTCATTACCCGTTTAAATTCCTGCAGCTCCTGTAAAATCTGAGCATTAACATCAGCCTGCTTGCCTGGCATTTCAATGGATCCTCTTCTGGTTAGTGTTGTTTGTGATGTCGTATATACCCTAGACCTAATCCCTAATGCCATTTTTTAATTTTCTCTTCCTTTCTTATTCTGTATATTCTCCTTTCCTGTAATGCCTCTTTTTTTTAAATCTTATTAAATTTCAAATCCTTCCGGCATTCAGGACTTCGAAGTTTCTGACTTAATTCGAGATCTTCTATACTATTTGTAATTTCCTTAAATAGTATTGTTAATTTTTCTAAATCCACTTGGTTCTTACTTACTTACTTACTTACTTACTTTTTACACAATTAATTCTCACTTAATCAATTCTTAAATTCATAATCTGTTTTCTAATTAAATTCTAATTAATTAAATTAAATAATCAATTAATCAGTAAGTCAGATAGTTCTTGTTATCACTAAATTCACTAAATTCATTAAATTCATAAATCAAAGAGTTCACAAACCTTTTACTCTAAATTTCCACTGTCTTATCAACTTATATATATAATCAATATCTAATGATTCTTTTACAAACATTCTAATTCTAAATCACAAAACAGATTTCAATTTCATACAATTTAATTCTAAATCATAAACAGATTTCAATTTCATACAATTTATCAATTAAATTCATTTAGATTCTTTAATTTCATTAATATCTTATTAATTCATTAGTTATAAGTTCGTAATTTCTTATTTATTTCTAAAGCTGTAATATCAGTTACATCAAATTCATTAGTTCACCACTTTGTAAGTTCCTCAATTTCTTAAACCAGTTAATTTCTTTCAAATAAACAGTTCAAAATAATCAAATTAAATTAATGCTAATAAGTAAATGTGGTTCTCTTTTTATGTTCTGGCTGATAAATGCCTGTCTTCCTTCTTCATCTCTTGGCTTCGCTCTCTCACTGGTCACCACCTTCAAGCTTCATCTGTCCTCTGTCTGTCTCTCAGCTTTTCTCTTTCACGGCCCTCGTCTTCAAACTTCATCTGTCCTCCATCTCTATCTCTTGACTTCCCTCTCGCGCGGGTCCCACTTTCAAGTTTCGTCTGTCCTTCGTTTCTATCTCTCACTTTCACTCTCTCTCAACCCTCTGCCTTCAACCTTCATCTGTACACCGCCTCTGTCTCTCAGTTTTACTCTCTCACAGTCC
Organism: Gambelia wislizenii; assembly: GCA_030847615.1. NCBI lineage: Eukaryota > Metazoa > Chordata > Lepidosauria > Squamata > Crotaphytidae > Gambelia > Gambelia wislizenii. The sequence continues at coordinate 17,561,685 of JAUMIR010000009.1, read as the reverse complement.
CCACCTTCTCTCCTTCTTTCTTTCCTTTCTCTCCTCCATTTTCTCTGGGTTTTACCATCCTTTGTCTCCTTCTTCCAGCTTCACTTTCTCAAAGGCCCCACCTTCTCTCCTTCTCTCTTTCTCGCCTCCGCTTTCCAGGTTTTGCCTTCCCTCTGTCTTGGTCTCTCCGCTCTCAAACTCCTGCCTTCAGGCTTTACTATTCTCCATCCCTGTCTCTCCTCTGCTTTCTCCAAGGTTCACCTTCCCTCCGTCTCTGTCCTACTACTTTCACTTCTCCCCTTCTTCCACGTCTCCTTCAGGCCACACTCCGCTTGTTTACCTCTGGGAGGGATTCCTTTCATTCAGCCCAAACTGTCCCACTGTCTTTATCAATATACTGGTAAATGCTATTATTAGCCAAAGGTCTCCCCGACTTCTTTAGGTTTGCAATATAAACTCCTGCTAAATATGCTGACGTTTGTGGGTTGTGGGATTGCAGGAGACTCGGAGCTTAATGCTCCCTCTACGGAGCCATGGCTACCACACCCTTACTCAGCTGTCATCTCTGACCTGGCATTTTCCCCCATGTCTTGGACATCAGGTTCCACAGGGCTCTCACGCCAGTCCCAGTACCCTGTCTTCCCTGACTAGGGTACCCTGGAAGTTGCCAAACTTGGTGTTAAATATCTAGCAACTGCCAAGCAGTCCCGTTCGGAGGTCTAACCTGCGGAGCTTCATTGCAAGTCGACCGTCGTCTCTGCCCACAAAACTGGAAGTCAAGTTTCCAGCTGCATTCAGTTTAAGATGGCAAAAGCAGAATTGTACACATGGTGCCATTGTGCATGGATGTGCATTGAACATGGCTACACATGCCAAATTGATACACATCATGTGTGAACATGCATTGTACATAGGGTTGTGCATTCAGTTGCACATTTGCTGCCTTGGTTCCATTGCACAACTCTGCTATTCTACACAAGAGTTGCAAAGCCTCTAAATCACTATTGACTGGAACCAGAGTGCATAAAAGATTATATGATAAATTGGGCAAGAGATATAGGCCACCCTTTAGAGACAGATGCCTGGGAGAAGACAAGAGAGAAATCAAATAAATGTACAGCATTTCAAAATCTTAAAGAAAATTACATTAACATTTCACAGAGGTGGTACTATATTCCTGCAAGATTAAATAAGATAAACAAATCAATAAACAGTACATGTTGGAAGTGCGGGGGTAACCAAGGTACATTAATACATATGTGGTGGCACTGTTTCAAAATTAAAAACTTTTGGAGAAAGGTTCATAGCTTAATTAAAGAAATTCTGCAGATTGATTTTGAGTGTGTTCAAGAATTGTATCTTTTGAACATGACAAGTGTTATAAAAAGAGAGGATGAAAAGCATCATTGGAAGATTCTACTTTACATGGTAATCTCTGCTAGGTTGATAATTGCTAGAAAATGGAAAATAGCAGAGTCGCCGACTACAAATGAATGGTTATCCAAACTAATAGATATGTTAGAATTAGATAATATGACATATAAGCTACGAAAGAAGGCATGTAATAGATTTAGATCTGATTGGTTACCAGTAATAAAATTCTGGAAGAAAAGAGGTGATATTTACAACGACAAAAACATATTGTGGTAAATGGAAAAGAGATTTCTCATAAGAGTATATGTAAAAAGTCAAGAAGAGTGGAGTGACAACAAAAGAGGAACAGATACTTAAAATTTTCATGTTATTTATTTTTATATGTACATATTTGTATATACATATTTATATATAAACATAGTATGAATATTCTTTCCTTAATATTGGCAGAAGTCTATTTTTATTTTAAGATTTAAGATTAAACTATGCCCAGTTGAGGTCTGTATAGGAGGTCATCTATAATATTAATGTATGCATAAGAATATTGCATAATAGAAGAATGATGAAAAACAAATTGTGATAAATGACAAATGCTGTGATTTAATTATGCAACATTTTGTTTATTATAAAACTAATAAAATGAATTTTAAAAAGAGTTGCAAAGCATACATAGTGCATAAGTCTGTGTGCAGACATTTACACTACACAACCTCAATAGAGAATCTCAATTAATGTATTTTGGAGTCAGAGGGTGTCAGAGACAAGTTCTAAACAGCTGGAAAGACTCCAAACAGCCAGAAGGAAAATACCGGTAGGTGGGCTTGAAGTCATGGCACAGGAAGAAATCTGTAGCACACTTCTTCTGATCAAAGGATACAAAATGCTAGGACAGCTGATACTGACCAGAAGACAGTTGCATGGGAGGTTAAGTATCAGGGAGTTGGAGGGTCAGATTGGAAACTGAAAGACATGGCAGTTCTCACCAGTAGCTCTGGTTGCACAAAGCATTTTGAATGGTATCTCCCAGAATTTCATGATGTCTGGGGAGGATTCTGCAAGTTTGGGTCCAAAAATAACGTTTCCAGCCTCTGGGAGGAAGGGATCATGATTTGAACTGCAGTGTTCCCAAGCTAACCCTTGCAATGCTAACATAGAATCATAGAATTATAGAGTTGGAAGAGACCACAAGGGCCATCTAGTCCAGCCCCCTGCCTTGCGGGAATACCAAGCAAAGCACTCTCGACAGATGGAATCCTCCAAAGAAGGAGACTGAAGGAGACATGAAGGATCCTACCACAGACCTGAAAACCTCTGAACAAAATGAGAAGGGAAAATGAGGAACAGCATTTTTTTTCCATGTCTTTGGTGGTTAGTCACATGGTAATTTCTCTCTCTCTCATTCACAGCATTAAATGATGGTTTTCTTGGCAGGATCATCTGGAAAACTCTGATATACATTTTGTTGTTGTTTCTTCCTCTCTTTCTTAGCCTGATAATTGAGGCAGAATCCCCTTGTCTTTAAAATGCCATATATTCCCCACCTGGCAAAGGACTCAGACAACTCCAGATAAATACCCTGTAGTCACACAGACAGAGAAACCACTGTAATTGCCTTCATAATGACTCTCAGACATCAAAGGGAGGAAAATAATGGTATTTAACACTGTTTCCATTCTTTCACTGAAATGTAATTTTATAGAGTTATTGTCAGGCAGTGTAGTGACTGTAGAAGCACAACTGTCATATCCTACTCATATTAATTAGCTGCCCATGAAAGGTCTGGGAGAGGATTCTTGAAGTTCTCCTCTTTTCAGATGCCCCAATATATAGGCAGAAACTATAATCACAGTATCCTGATAAACGCAGGAACTTAGATCAGGATTTCCTCAAGAGTGTGTCGACAGGCATTTTGAAGAATCAATTAATTAGCACTCCAAACAATCCTATTCATGAGTTAATGGAAGTATTTTGTGCAGCTGAGGAAACTTACATCAAGGAGGGGTTAGTAACCCCAAATCCCCCAAACAGAGGTAGATTTATCAATTGAATATCCCATGTCTGGGCTGGGAGAAATCATTTTCATGCCTGTCAAGGGCTGCATTCCAAGGTCAACGCCAAATGTGGTTAGGAGATAATGGAGATTATCAGATGAGCCTCTAAAAATATTCTTGTCCCACTGTATTTAATAGCCTAAGTGTCTCGGCACCATAACCCTTTTTATCACACATCACTGTAAAAACGAGAAAGAGCAGCCCCAGAATTATCAGAGCACAACTGCTAGCACTGTTTACTTCAGTGTTAGCTGGGGTGCATGATCTCGGTGGTTCTTGCAAGAAGACACAAGCGTGCTTAATTTTTTTAAAAAAACCACAAACACTAATAAAGAAGATGAACACAGAAGCACTGAAACATATTTAAAAATTTGCCAGCGACACAGGGAGATTCATAAAAAGAGCATCCCAAGCCTAGTTTTCGCATTCTCACCCAGAAGCATTCTGGCGGGGACTGCTCATTGATGCTGTATTTACAAGAGCATAATGGGACGCAGGTTCAGATGCTGGCAATACCACGGGGTGGGGGAAGCCATCACTGATCAATTGACGGCTTGGCCCATTAATTAAAAAAAACACCTTATTCACGACAATGGAATGCTTGGAGAACATGAGGTGTCAATGTTGTTTGATAGGGGAGCCCTTTCACAGTATCCTGTCGTCGTTATCATGCCATATTTGTAGCGTCTGATAATCTGCAATGTCTACATGGTCCTCTCTTTCTCTCTCTCCCTCCTTCTCTCCCTCTCCCCCTTTCTGACCAATTTATCTTTCTCTCTGATAGCACTGTCTCACCTTCTGTCCCTCTGCTTTGCTTTCTGCCTACAATACCATGAACACACTAGCCATGCTGGCTTGGCAGGGAGTGTGGGAATTGTGGTCCAAAAGACCCCCTCCTCTTCAAAAAAACCCCAAACCCACACCCTCTACCTCTTGGCACCCTCTTCTCAATTTCTCTCTCATCTGTCAACTATTCCGTGGCAGCTAGTGGCTTCTGTGTCAGTAGGATGGTGGATCTATTTTATCCAAAGAGCTATCTAAAGTTCTGAAACTAATTTAGGTGGCAGAGCTTGGCACCTGAGATAGCTCATTGGAAGTTCAAACTGAAATCCACAGCAGATTTGCCACCCCAGTCACGTGGAAGCTACAAGTTCCTAATGATTCCTTCTGTACCCTCCTCTTTCTTTCTATCCTCTCTGCAGTTGGCTGGAGAAAGGACAAGGTGTTCTTCCTATGGTTCAAGACTAGTTACTTGCAGAGGAACTTCTGAAATTAGGCTTAAGGTGCAAGTTGACAACTACATGCTATTGAACACTGTGAAATTGCATGTATCTGGCCAGTGTCTATCAAAATATATGATTTCCCCTTCCAATAGTTATAGAACAGAGGGCCCTTAGGAGTTTTACAGATCCATGGCAAATACAACTTCTTAAAACTATCCTGCTACCAAGGCAGCAATGCTTTGCATCATCATCGTCGTCATCATCATCATCATCTCCTGCTTTTTCTCCAAAATTTGGACTCAAAGTGGTTCACAATTTAAAAGAACAATAAAATTAAAACATACCAAAAGTGAACATTAGACTAGAATTTAACTATTTACAGAATTAAAAGAATTCAACACATCAATAAAAGAAAAAAATAAAATTAAAAATACAAAAAAGCTCTAAAAACTTTGCTTAAGGAATTCCAAAACTGAGAAGGGAGCTTCCAGATAGATTAGTCTAGACTTAATCAAAAGGTCAGTGAAACACAAAGCCAAAGGATATCAAACAAGCATAGTTTACTTAGAGGTAGTCTAGACAGTGAGAATACTCTTCATAGAATTTGAGGAGAATATCTTTTGACCCATGGTGATTCATCTTATTCAGAAGGAGGGGGCAAAAACCTCCAAAAACTACATTGGAAAAGCCTTCCCAGCTTTTCCAGTTGTTGGTTTTTTAAAAAAAAAAAATGAGTGGAAATGTGCATTACCTCTCGTTTGGACAAATGATTTGAATTGCAGTGCATTCTCTGCAAGGGCAGAAGTGGAAAGCTGATTGGTTGGATGCAGTCAGGAAGCAGTCAGAAGCACCATTTTGAATTTTCACATTGTCGACTGTGTGCTTTTTTGCTGCTCTAAAGCGATCAGATAGCTTTTTAAAGCAGAAGGTCACACTTCCGCACCTTTGCTTTGAAGTTAAAAAACGTACTATGCAGTGCTGAGAACATGTGGAGAAAAATAACATGCTAATTTATTCAGCCATCATCTTGATTCACAGGCATGTGCACTTCAAACGTGGATAGCTTCGCATGCTATTGATTTTGCCAAAAGACCATGGAGACAAATGAATGCTGCTGTGAATTTACAATAATGCACAGGAATCAGCATTATATCATCTTATCTAGACAAGCCCTTAAGGTGCATTTGCTTTCCCTGTGCTTTAATGGTTGATGCATGACAGGGTGCAGAGTCTCCATCTCCTCCTCTGCAGGTGTTGTTTGGGGTGGACTAGGCTCTGCTTCTGTCACAACTGGGCTGCCACCTCCTCTGGCTCCAGCTGCTGATCATCAGCCTGGCATCATCGTTGTTGTCATTAGAGGGTGAGGACTCCTCCTGGTAAAGCATGACACTATCCAAGTTCCTGAATTGTGCTCCCAAAAGATCTGCTTTAATGCTCTGATTGGGCTGTACAACCTAAAATGGATTTACCATTGCATAGTTCAGCCTGTCCAGACTCACAAATTTTGAAATATGTACATGCTAGTGATGCAATTTTTCAGTAATTCTCTTCTCAAAGTAAAAGACAAGTAATACTAGCAATTTTTTCCTCACTGAAAGCAAATCTTCAAAAACTATGAAGTTTTTGCATCCAGTTTGCAATTGGGGACTTATTCTGTGCAAAATTTGCACACAGTTATTTTGTGCAGAAAACAGTATTTTCTAGAAAACAATCACTTATTCATTTTTCCAGAATATGTCACAAACTGTGAAGATTCTCATCAGTCCAGGATTCTGTTCATCGGGATTTCTCAAAACTCAAAAACATATTTTTTGACCATTTTAAATATTCCAAGCCAAAATATTTCCCCATCCCTAGCACATACTTGGAGCCCTGGTGGTGCAGTGGTTAGATGCCAGTACTGCAGCCACAACATTGTAAGTTTGATCCTACAGGGCTCCTAGGTTGACTCAGCCTTACATTCTTTTGTAGATCAGTAAAATGAGTACCCAGCTTATTGGGGGCAATTAGCTAACACTTTGTAAACCACTTAGAGAGTGCTTTGCACTATAAGGCGGTATAGAAATATAAGTGCTATTGGTACATACCAGTTCACCACATGTGTCCATAAAATGTCAGTGGCCATTATGCTTTTGCAGTTTAAATCTATATTCACATAGCTATGTGATGGCAGTGCTACAACACCCTTCTGAACCTTGTGCAATTCATTGTATATTTGCCAATGGGCTTGCTTATTCACCAACTATGCAACAGAAAATGCACAATGGCTGCTTCTGCAGTCCCTCTGATCAATAGTTACACACCATCCAAGAAAGTGCAACTGCATGTGAAATATGTCCACTGCCAGAACTCAGCTCAAACAACCATGAATTGACTATATCCATTGCACAATGACAAAAAAATGTACAACTGTGTGTGTAACAGACAATTCTGGCAATTGCTTGTAAATGTTACTTCTTTGTGTTAGCTTTTTCCTTGCCTTTTTTGCAGAAAAAAAATTGATGGTGTTGTGTGCCTTTAACAATCGTGGATCTTCCCCATCCCCTTTCTGTCAAATTGTGATGCCTAAGTTAGCTGTCAGGGCTTGTTATAGACTTATACTGGGAATGAGTGCATCCTTATTTTGCTAATCAGCTTCCCTCCATATCTGCATGCTCATTTTCTGATACCTGATGAGGCGACAAGGTCACTGGGCATACAAGTACTTATTTGAAAACTTACAAGCTAGTGAGATAGAGGTTAGTTGAGTCTATCAGATCTGTCAATCAATTAACGGAAATTATTGAACAAGGACACAGTAGTGGTGGTGCTGGGGGAAGCGAACAGAAGAAGCGAAAATGTCCAGGGTGAGACACTACAGGCAAAGCCGTAGATCTGATGCAATGTGGTGACTGGAGTTACAGGTTTGGGATAGGGGAAACACATTCTTATACTACTGATGGAAGACAGAAATAGAAGTATAATTTGTGAATTTCAATTGAGACAAATGGAAACTAATTAGGTAAGTCTTCTATTTGGTGCAGCACTAATTACCTCTGACCCTACTCCCTGCAGGCCACCACCCCTCAATAGTACACAAAAATGTTTCCCTTTTCTCCATATCCTGACCAAAATGGTGACTAGAAATGGTTGCTATGCAGCCTGAGATATGTACAGCCCCACCAAAACAAAACCCAGCACCCACAAAAAAGTGATACCTTTATTGGCCAACCAAACTGCAAAGCACATGATGCAAACTTTTGAAGCTCTACTGGCTTCTTCATCAGGCCAAAGATGTTAACAAAAATCATTGGATTTTTCAACAAGAGTGGAAAGAAGAAGAGTACTAGCTGACATGACATTATAGCATGGGGGCTACATATTGCAGTCTGTGGGCTACATGTGATCCCTGAACTCCACATTTGTGGCTTCAGAATCCCCTTACCAGTCTCTCCAATGCTCCCGTTCCTCCAAGTGTTTTAAAAGGAAATCAGAATTATTTTTGGTAATTTTAAAAGTCCCAACTAGAAATGTAATGAAATGTAATGAATGGGAACTTGTTCAGACAACACTTATGCAAGTTCCAGTGATTCAGTGGATCTTTAGGCCCAGGTGTCACTACTACCAATGAAGTGAAAAGGGAAGGCCAAATGTATGAAACCCATGATAATTCTCCCACACCACTCTCAAAAGCACCTCAGCAACATGTACTACCCCCAAATACTTCTGTTTCCCTCTGCATACCCTCTCAAAATGACAACAGGAATTGATGTGACGCCACTTCATGTCATAGAATCATAGAGTTGGAAGAGACCACAAGGACCATCATTTTGAGAGAGACTGCAGAGGAAAATGGAGGTATCTGGGCTTTCTGTGAGGGGGTTCACTCTCTGTGTGTGGCAGGGGGCTTGGGGGAATTAGTCCTTGTTCTATATGTAGTTGCCCACCCTTGTTATAGCATAATGAGCTACTCCTACAAGTAGAGGCCAACAGACCATTGTGTATAGCTCTGTCTTTGGGCAGTGTCTGTATGGGAACTCTGATGATAGGACAAGCAGACATAGTGCTTTAGTGCACTGATCAGTGGCAAGCCATCCAATATTTTAATTACCCACCATGCTGCCTAATGTAGCATTGCTCCAGAATGATGGGAAATTTAAATGGTGGAGAAGAATTATAATAAACCATCTGTACCTGGTGTAACATACACCATTACCCCCCCCAAATGCCCAGTAGTCCTCACAACAACCCTGTAATGTAGGCCAGTGGATTTTTAAATTCCTTCTCCCCCTTCTCAGCATTCTACACTTTTCCCAGAATTGCTGAGGGTGACTTGCTCCATTGCCCTGCTGCCACTGCCAGTGGACTGCCTGGGTCCCATTGTAGGCGGCCCATCACAGGCAGCCTGTCACTGCCACCAGTTGACCATCTGGGTCCCAAACTGGACCACAGATTGAGTGGCAGGAGTGGGTTGTGTGGAGGAGAGGGAATTTGCATGTGGGTGGTGATTGTTAGGGTGTTTTTCCTGAGTAGCCAATCAGCAAACTGGGAAAGGCAACATACCCAAGAGATAGATAGATAGATAGATAGATAGATAGCACCTAGAACTCCTTAGAGGGGAGACAGAATTTAAATATGGTTAAGAAACATTTCATAGGTTCTGTGTGTGCTGGGATGGTGGGGAAGTCCCTGAGCATGGAGTACACATACTTCTGGTCTCTCCTCTGTACATTTAGCAACTACAGTTGCAATATATGCATGGAGCCAAGAGGTTCAGTTTTTGATTTACGTGCACCAGCCAAAGGTAAAGTCGGGTGCTCAGTCATGGATTTGGAAAACTGGAATGAGAAAAGGCGGAAAGCACATATGTATGCTGAGATGAATACCTATAAATCTATGGCAGATATAAATAGCAAATCCAAGCAGAACTAAAGCAGGGCACACAAAAGCTGACTTTAAAGGTTTGCTATCACTACGGTACATGGTGTCCCTGGCACAAGACAAGAGTATCCTGTTTATCAGTACAAAAAGAAATAATTTATAACTTGATCCATGGGGGGAAGAGAAGGGGAAATGAAGAAATAGAAAATACAGTACTCACCAGAAAAGGGGGGGAAAGGCATGAGGAGGGTGTTTGCCAATATGTTTGTGTGAATGAAAGATAGTGGAGATGGGGGGGGGAGGAATGAAAAAGAGAGTGAAGTCAGAAGCAGAGAGATACTGACACCAAATCTCTGCAAAGCGTTCAAAATTCTCCAGCTGCCTTGCTTTTAATTTGCTACCATTCTAATTAAAATGCAAATTAAATTTATAATTAGCATCAGCGCTTTCTAAAGAAACCTTCCTTGTGCACAGTGTCGGCATATGGGAAGCTGGTATGGTGGAAAGTTTTGTCAAAACAGTAGAGACACAAATGGATGGGTTAAAAATGAGGGTGAGGGATTAGAGAAAGAAGAAGAGGGCAGCACAAAAGTGGGACTGGGGTGATTTCAAAGGGCAGGAGTGTGGTAAAGGGTCCCATGTTGTAACAAAGAAGTTGCTGAATCTTCGCGATTCGTTGAGGAGTTACTTTGTGTTGAATCAAGTGTCAAGGGTCATATTGCGTGTCACTGGTGTTGTATAGAGTATGCCAAACAGGCAAAAAGGGGTCATGGCTTCTAATCAAAAAGCCCAGGGCCCAAAATTAACCATTGCTTTCTCCCAGATAATTCATTTTAAAAAATTGATGGCAATGAAGGACTCAGAAGCACAGCTCTACTCATGCACTCATGGGATGCTACAAAGGGGATGATGATGTCCCGCATATGATGTACAACTTTTAAAAATAACTCTTCTTAAAAAAATGTGTGGGGGATATGATCCAGGCACAGGTAAGCATTTTTTTAACAAAAGAACTTTCAGTGATTTCAATGAGGTAATTAAGCATGAGTTTAAATGTTCTCCCCCTGAATCCAATCGGTTTCACTTCAGACAGAATTGTCAGTGACCAAACAGAAGCACTGCTTCATGGAGGGCTTCTTCAGGTATTACCTTTCTGATGGCTGCAATCTTAAACATGCTTACTTGGGAGCAAATCCTCTTACACATTTACTTGGGCATAATTCCCATAGGGACTTGTTTCTGGGGTAGCCATATTTGGATTACAATGTAAGGTGCACAGCAAAGATGTTTTAAGAAGGTGTCTAAAATGTAAAACATGAATTATATAACACAAGTGTATGTAATAGTGTGTGTGGGGGGTATGTTTCCTTTCCCAGTATGCTGATTGGCCACTTAGAAAACAATCCCCTCCCTTCTCTCACTCCCTCAGCCAATCGCCACCCACATGCAAATTCCCTCTCCACCTCACAATCCACTCCTGCCACTCAGTCTGCACCTACACCCCCAGCCTCACAAGGGCTCCTCCCTCATCTTGCTCCCTCAGCCACTCACCACATGAAAAACATTGCATATTTTCCCCACAATAATAGTGTGTAGCTGAACCATGTGAACCTTTCAAAAATCTAATCTAGGTGTATGCTCTGTCGGGTACAGCTATCCTAGTAATCTTAATTAGAAAGCTTTCTGTTGTAACAAAGTGCATGGTAGCCAGCGGTCCAAGTTGTGAGAGGGACCTCACCCCCTTCCCTACTGTGAGGTGAGTTCCCACTCTCCACAGGCCACACTTGGATCATAAGCCACCACTAAAGCTTCATACAGGCATTCAGCCATTTATAATGAATAGTGTAGGAGAGGAAATAGTGTCACTGTTCTTCTGAGTGCAAAAACATCCCTCCTATGCATTCAAAGCATGTGCACAAGATCTGTGGAGTATATGCCCACCCTTCACTTATCAACCATGTTCACAAGTTACAGTGCCAGAGAAAAAAGGCCCTATGTATGTACCAAAAGGTGCACATGGACTTCCTCCATATGAAGGTGGATCCACATTAATCCAGGATTCTTCCCACAATATACGTGAATTGGGAATAAGGCCCCTGATCATCACTGAAGAATGTACAGTTGGAGGGATTGTGTGGTTAGAAAGTGCAGTGGTGTTAGCATGAGCCCATGGAGCTCTACCACCCTCTCACAGTCTTGTAATGTGTGTGTGAAATGTGAATATGGGAGAGGAGCTGTTGCATCACTAAGGCTTTTGTCACCCTGACCCCCGACAGTGTCACCTGGTGTGGTTCGGCCTCTCCACACACACCCCAGTGCCACCAGTGGAGAGGAGGGTTGTCTGCTTCCTCCTATGATAATAGCTGGGTCTTACACTGAGTGGCATAATAATAAAGCAGCCAAAAAACTGTAGTGGCAACTGGACCCATGTTATGGATGCATTATAAGATCCAAACACAGTAGGAGTGTCTGGTGTTATATTTATTTTTATTTTTAAAGTATTTACTTATTTGATTTATTTATTCGTTCAGCTAAATAGTCAGGGCCAGGGGAAGGAAAGACGTTGGAGCTCATCTGAATGCATTGATCCAACACTAGACACCCATCACTAGAGATTGTTCCATAACAGTTCAACCTAGAACTGAAGGCTTTCAAGATAAAGCCTTCAGAACCCAAGCAAAGACACAACTGGAAGCCAACAGTGTTGCCTGTAGAATCTGCCTACTCATGAAGAGTGTTCTGGATATCTGTACAATCCAGTTTTAGCAGTTTCATAGTACCTCCACCGTCATGGCTCCATGGCACACCACCCTAGGGGTAACCCTTTGATCACAAGAGCAGTTGTAATGGTGGCTATATTGCCCACACAACAAAATACAACATATTCCAAAAATATCACAGTAATATCTCTGTTGGGCCAAAGAAAAGGTATAAAATGCACAAGAAATTTAGAAGCACATAGGCTTCTTCAGGAGGCAAAGATGGTAAGAGAAAGTAGCACTGTCAGTTTCACAGATGTCTTCAGGTGTTTGTTTAGGTATTGTTTAAGATGGTCTCAATGGAAGGTTGATGCAAATAGAGTCCACGCCCCTTCTTGGCCTCAAGGTGGCTTGAAACAAAAGCAGTCAAAGAATGAGAAGGGAATTTCATTGCATTTGTTTAATGCCTTTGTTTCAATCCCCCTTAAGATCAATAAGGTTAACTTGTGACCTCTATTTGCATTGACCTGTCCCCAAGACCATTTAAGCAACACCTAAGCAACCATATAAAGCAAGATGAAGACCTGTTATGCTGACACTGTCATTTTTATTCCTCTACATGCTTTTTCCCCATCTTTGCCTGATGAAGAGGCCATTGTGTTTGAAAAGCCAGCATGTGAGTCTTTTTTGTGCCTTTTAGTTGACTTAATAAAGGCATCACATTTGAACACAAGGATGTATTCTTCATCATATGGCCATTTCTACATTTGGTGGTTGGCTGAGTATGAACCAAACAGCTAATTGACTGGTTGGAATCCTCCTCTGAGAGACTGAGATTGAGATTGAGAGAAAGATCTGCATCTTGAGGGGAAAGTTCAGCTGCCATCTCCCCTTACAGTCCTAGATCCTACTGGATCGTCTAGCAGAAGTTGCTCCTCAGTAAGGTTTGGCTTTTAAGAGCTACTGGTTCTCTTCCTGGTGAAGATTGATGGAGTGAGGACATGACAACAGCCCTCTTTCCATGTGAATGAGGATCCTGGATACACAGGCTGCTGTATATGCAGAGAGCACTCTCCAGTGTACAGACATCTACATGGGTGTTGATGACAGACATTATAATGAATGCATTTGATTAGGGTAGAACATACCACTGCATTTTTCTCTATATATTAATTGACCACCAGGAGAGGAAATCCTGTGGCTGGATAGGGCTGCATTGCAACTCCCAGCAATTCCTCACCATCCACTGTGCTGGCTAAAGCCTGGTGGAACTTGCAGTAAACATCTGGAGAGTCACATGATCCACATCTCTACACAGCACTGAACTTCTGAAAGGGCTGTTTGGGGGGAGGATTAGTAAAGAACTAGAAAAATATACATACAATAGAAGTAAATACAGCAATATAAAATATTGGTAAAAACATTTTAAACATTAATTTACTCTGTGCCTATGTCTACCCACACCACTTTATTAGAAAATAGAATTTTTCAGTAATTTACAGGATATTTACAGTACATTTACTTAAAAAAAAAACTGTTGTCATTAGTGGAAAGCCCATGTTAGTTTGCAAACAAAGCTTTGTTTTTGTTTTTTTAAACTAGCATGAACCAATCAAATATTACAAAGGCATCATGTGATCTGTTCAATTAACTAAGACAATATAGAACAACTTCCATTGGATGGACTGTAATTGCTTACAGTCCAATAAATGTGTGATCCAACCATTAAAAGAGCACAGGCCATCTCTGCATGGTTATCTCATAAGCTGAAAAGGAGACGAAGTTAATCTGATAAGTGATATGGTACAAAGTCTTGCTTCATCTTTATCAAGAAAACAATGTGAACACCAGTGTACTGCCATTGTGACTGCATATTAAGCAGCAAATGTGGCAGTATTAAAAAAAAGAAAGAGAGGCTTGATAAGACTGCCTTTGGACAAAATTGACTCCATTGTAATGGTGTTTTATTGACAGGAGACTTTTATGAGTTCTTCAAGGAAAGGGGAGACAGAGAAAACACTTCTGATCATCAATGCAAGTCATTTCTTTCTACCTCCTATTAAGGAACATTGCTGTAGCCCGAGAGCTTTTCATATTCTAGGAATTCCATTTTATCTATTAACCAGACTCAGCATCAGATATTTTAAAATTTGAATTGTACCAGGGACGAATATTTCATAGGTGTATGTTAAGCTGTTATTAAGCTGCAGTGGAAAGCATTATAAGCATGTTTTTAGAAGTCAAAAAGTCAATTAAAAACTGATAAGCCTGTAATATTGCTATTGTGGAGCTGTAAAATTCATTCCACATGTGCGGGATGGTTTGTGCTATCTTGGGAGCATAGTGGGCTTGTGGAAAATGTACAGACACAGCTCCAGCTTCCTAGTTTATTAAGAATTTTCAAGTCTATTTTTAGGTTGAGATGGGAACCCACACACCTGCAGGAAAGGTACATAGGGATCAGCTCCTCTCACACAATGTAAATCAGTTTGCCATAGATTAAAGTCCTAAAAAGACTTTATTGGCCAAACAGGTTTGCTTGCTACCAATCTGCATTATCCCACCATTTCATACAAAACTACATTAATGGTTAGAAAATATATTTTGTTGCCATGGACACCCAACACTTAACTCAAGATTTAAAAGAATAATAATAATAAGAAGAAGAAGAATAAAATATCTGAGAACTGTACTCCACACACCTAGATTATAGCAAAGAACTCTAATTTCCTCCACAAACTACAAATCCCAGGATGCTATGGGATAGAACCATGACAATTAAAGCCATTTTCAAACTTGTATAATTGGGTAATGTGGATAACTATTCAATCTGATCTGTGTTAAGAGGTCATGTATTCAGTCATAAGTAGGCCTTGCAAAAGTTACTCTTTTGGACAATGACCTCCATTCCCAGGATAGTTTCAGTGTGACCATGCCACTTGGGGGATTCTGGGAGCTTTATGGAAATACTCTGAGTTTTGTTCATAAGTCTGTTCTGTCCAAGTTCTAAAACAGTATTCAACCTTGAAAACAAGCTGCATGGAATTCTGTATTTATTTTTCACCAACAACTTCTCCTATCACAAGGCCTTATATGCGCGCGCACACACACACACAGACACACACAGAGTGTACACAACTTTCCTTAATATATGCACATTTGCTTGCAACTTTCACCAGCATAAACATTTCTGTATGCAATTTCTGAACTGAGACCAGCATCATAAAATTTGGGAAAGTACCTAATTTGGAAGGATGACTACAGCCATCCCTCTGTATCACGGATTTGGCATCCACAGATTCCACCATCCACGGCTTGAAAATATTTTTTAAAAATCAAAGATGAAAACCCTGATTTTGCCATTTTATATAAGGAACACCATTTTATTATGCTATTGTATATAATGGGACTTGAGAATCCACAGATTTTGCTATCTACAGGGGGTCTCTGGAACCAAACCCCAGTGGATACTGAGGACCCACTGTATTCTGATCCACATGTTAGTATGGCATGTACAGATAAGTACATTTGTTTAAACATGCAGACTAAATTATTTTTTTTTCTCCATGGGTATTAAAATGGAGCAGACATGAGGAAATGCTGAATTATAATGTTACCTGACATCCTGTTGAGAAGTGACATCATCCTAAACAGATTTATGATTGTATAAATTTGAATTGCACTGTTGCAGAATATTTGTATCCCCAGACAGGGACTTGACTCAATCCATGAGAGAGGTGAGTAAGAAATGATGATGATGATGATGATGATGATGATGATGATGCCACCATTGGCATGATTGCACAAGCAGAGCCAGCAGCATGGTAATTGCACAATATATCCCAGTGGCCCAATGTGTCCCTATCTGCAGTGTGTCCCAATGTACAATGTGTCCCAATGCACAAAATGGCCAGCTGAGCAGTGGGAGCCCCTGTTGAACAATGGAACATCTTGCACAATGCTCTGTTATACATCATCACAATTAACTAGCTGTCTACACATCATGACAGCAACATGGCTCCATCATTGTAAAGTTGTGCAGCATAGCCTCCGATGCAGGATCTTGGCCACTATTTTTAAAATCTTTCCCTAAATATTACCCGAAGAATAGGTGCATATTTCGATTGATAGGATGAGGGTCAGTGCCTAGAGAGCATCCCATTTAGTTATGTTTTGATTTCAGTACCTTGGGTGATGGACAACATCCTGACCACACCCAATCTCATCTAGTTTTAGAACCTAAGTGGAGTCAGGACTGGTTAGTACTTAGATGGGATACTACCAGGGATCTCCAGGAAGAGCTAGAGAAGAAGTCTGCCTGAAACCCTGGAGAATAGCTACCAATCAGAGATCATAATGTGCTAGAACGACCTATGCTCTGACTCAGTATAAGACAGTCTCCTATGTTCATCCAGCCCATGGTCCCAGTCTAGTCCATGGAAAGTCAGAATCCAGTTCACAGAGGCTAAAAGTCCCCTCTACCATTAATGTAAGTCTTGCCTCCTGTAGGCTCCATCGGCTGTAGAAGGTGGGGAAGAGAAGCCCCTGCTATGATCTCCAGACAGTAATTAGAACTATCTTCAGGGATTCCTTCATTGACTGCTCTTCCGGCCAAGGGGGAGTACCTTCCAGTGCTGCCTGAAAATGGTTTACTTCCCCTTCCTTCTTCTTTATACTGTGAAAGAGGAGGAATATCAAAACCAAATTACTGGCCAAAGCAATAGTGGAAATGCACCACACACTATTTTAGCCAAGGACCTGTTACTCCTGAATGTTGTCTGTCTCATGGAGGGCTATGGGAGGAGGGAGGACATTCATCCATCAAGTACAGCAATGTGGAGCATTCCAGGTACATCCATCAATCCATCCATTCCTACTTGCTCAATTGTTCTTGACCTGTGAAATCTGTCAGGATATGCAACTTGGTAAATTTATAAAATAAACAGCAAGTATGGCAAGTTACAGCCTGCAGGAGCCAGTGGTGTGAGGGTGAAATGCAGCTGGCTGGAGTGTCTTGATTAGGCCTGGGAAGCTAGCCTTGAAAGGATTACTTATCTCTGTGAGAGAGTGAGAGAATCTGTGTGGGAACTACTGTCTCTGTTATGTATTCTGTCGGACTATGCATTGTGACTGTGTAGTTCTGTCTGGCATTGCAGTGACAGGCAGGGGCAGTTTAATGCACCTGTGATATCAGCATCCACAGGGTGCCCCATCATTGTGCGGGCCCTGTCATAACCCTCCTCCTACAAAAACACTATTAGTAATAATATGAATATCCTATACTGTGAACAGCTTAGGTTGAGTTAGGTTACATTGACCTGAGGTAAACATATGAGCCCCCTGTAGTATGTGGGGAAATAATCATTGTAATGTAAAAGCAATCTTGTGTACCTCATTCACATCCTTAGATAAGTCTAGGGTTTTTCCCTGAATGCTTTCAGTTCTACCAAATTCCCTTTCTCTTATTTCACTGGGCACTTCCAGCCAACTGGAGTGCTGGGTCATTCAATACATGACCTAATTTGAATTTTATTGCTGTGTGTAAGTTCCTCTTTTAAGTTAGAGTCTCCATGAGGCTGTAGCCATCTTTAGCCATCTTTAGCCTTCTTAAGCCATCTTTCCTGCAACCATGCCATGATGTTTACCATGCAGCCTTTTTACCGTTGTAGGCTGGGTGAGGTTTTTTTTCCTACCCTAAATACCATTAGTACGTTAGGAACCTCTTTTTAAAGTTTGTTTTAGTATGTAGATTGAGATTGATATACCTTCAGTAAACTTTGATTTGCATTTTAAACTGACTCCTTTGTTTTGTAATGAGTCTAATTTAACTGAGTCATCTCAGACCTCTGAATACACTTTTTAAATGTTAATTGAGCTTCAGTCTTAGCATTCCTAAGTTGCACTCTGCATGAAGTTAAAAGTAAATGAATAATTTTAAACTCTTTTTAAAGAAGATAATTCTTGTTGCTTTTTGAAAGGACTAGATCCTGGAATTTTTAATACAATTTTATTTTTTAGACTCATTACTCCTACATGGAAGGGTTTTGGTTCCCAGATTTGAAGACTTAAAAGCTCAATTTAATTTTTGTTTTTGCAAAAGTTTTGTTTTTCCTTTTATCTGATCACGTCAGGGTTGCTGTTTTTGGTCTCTCTTGGCTTGAAGACAAAGGCCATAAAGCCATAAAGCAATTGTGGCTGCATCGGAAGCTAGCCTCTCTGCCTTTTTAAGCCTGGATAAACTGAATGGTCAAAATTATAAATGATGGGTGTTTTCTTTTGAAACATACCTGAAGGCCATGGGACTTATTGATGTTTTACACAATCCCACACCTCCTCAGGGAAGAGAGAGGAATGATTTTGATAGGAATGATCAGAAAGTATTAGCATACATAATTCTAACAACTGATGAAGGATTAGTTCATGAAATCAAAGATAAGAGGACAGCAAAAGCTGCTTGGGACACTTTGAAAGATTTATGTGATGTTCTATCCATGGCAAATGAAATTGCATTGATGATGAAACTTGCGAACATGAAATTATCAAATCCAAGATGTCTAGATGAACACATTAAGGATTTCA
The DNA here is from genome assembly GCA_030847615.1 of Gambelia wislizenii. Taxonomy (NCBI): domain Eukaryota; kingdom Metazoa; phylum Chordata; class Lepidosauria; order Squamata; family Crotaphytidae; genus Gambelia; species Gambelia wislizenii. Next base: position 17,542,920 of record JAUMIR010000009.1, on the reverse strand, counting down.
GAGCTACATTAGCAGAATTGCAATCTCCTGGAGAAGAGATTCCAATGTCTATGCAAGTTGGGATTTTCTTAGCAAGCTTACCAAAGTTTTACAATCCCATCATAAACTTTTTGCAATTGAAAAATGATTTAACCCTACCAGAAGCCTATATTCAAATAAGAGAATGTCAACATAGGCAAAACTTGATGCAGAATGACAAGGTTGAATCCAGAAATTCTAACTTTAACCAGCAAGTTAAGTTGGCTGGAAAAGAAAAGAAACATTTTAAAAAGAATGCTACCCACTCCAAGCCCCCTCCTCTTCTGAGCCAAATGGGGTGCAATTTAAGGTTTCAAAGGGAAAGAGGCAGTCATTCTCACAGCAAGAGATGACTGGCCAGAGGCAAGAGAATGCAAAAGGCCATAGAGATAGCGAAGCTAATGCTAAACAGAAATTTCACATTGGATTGGCTTATGAAAAAATAATGCAAGTTTCTGGAAATGAATATAAAGATGCCTTCATTGTAGACAGTGGCGCTAGCAACACATTTATCAATAAAAGGGAATATTTCCAAGATTTTAATGAAGAAGTAAAATTCCCTGTGTATCTTGCCAATGGAGATTCTGTTACAATGCAAGGAACTGGGACTGTGTATCTACCTATGAAATTGGGAGCTAGGACAGAGATATTGAAAATTATGGACACAGTATATGCCCCCGGGGTTCAAGATCTCCCTCTATTCAGTCAAAATGAGCACATCTAGAGGCAACAGAGTAGTTTCCAAAAAGAATGCATGTTATGGTCTTCATGGCAAACATTTGATTTTTAAAGGCACTCTAAAGGATGATGGCCTTTATCACATGGAGATCAGTGACTCAAATGCCAATGTTGCCACTCAGTGTAAACACAAAGACTGCATAAATTTATGGCATAAAAGGTTTGCTCATCGAAATGTTGAATGCATAAAGAAATTGGCTAATCAAGAGCTAGCAAAAGACTTTCATTTCAAGAACTGTTGTGTGAATGAAAGGTGTGTGGAATGCATTAAAGTTAAGGCTACTGCACCTTCACACAAGCCTCTCACAGAAAGACAATCTACTAAACCTCTTGAGTTGATACACTCTGATCTCTGTAGGCCATTTAGACAGAAATCAGTGGGTGGAAACCTCTATTTCATGACCCTCACAGATGATTGTTGAACATGAACATGAACAAGTTGAACATGAGCCAACAGTGTGATGCGGCAGCTAAAAAGGCCAATGCAATTTTGGGCTGTATCAATAGAAGTATAGTGTCTAGATCAAGGGAAGTAATAGTGCCACTCTATTCTGCCTTGGTCAGACCTCACTTAGAATACTGTGTCCAGTTCTGGACACCACAATTCAGAAAGGATATTGACAAATTGGAGCGTGTCCAGAGAAGGGCAACTAAAATGGTGAAAGGTCTGGAAACAATGCCTTATGAGGAGAGACTTAGGGAGCTGGGTATGTTTAGCCTGGAAAAAAGACGGTTTAGAGGCGATATGATAGCCCTGTTTAAGTATTTGAAGGGATGTCACGCTGAGGATGGAGCAGGCTTGTTTTCTGCTGCTCCAGAGACTGGAACACGGAGCAATGGGTGCAAGCTCCAGGAACAGAGATTCCACCTCAACATGAGGAGGAACTTTTTGACAGTAAGAGCTGTTTGGCAGTGGAACACACTCCCTCGGAGCGTGGTGGGGTCTCCTTCCTTGGAGGTCTTTAAACAGAGTCTGGATGGCCATCTGTCGGGGATGCTTTGATTGTGATTTCCTGCGTGGCAGGGGGGTTGGACTGGATGGCCGTCGTGGTCTCTTCCAACTCTGCAATTCTATGATTCTATGATTCTATGATTTCAGCAAATACACCCATTGCTACCTCCTAACGTAGAAAAGTCAAGCTTTTCAAAAGTTCAGAGTACTTTAATTATGTCACTAATAAATTCAATTATAAAATTCAAAATCTGAGGACGGATAATGGGACTGAATTTGTCAATAATCAATTTGATGAGTTCTTAAAGGAACATGGCATCAGACACCAGACTTCTGGGATTTATAGTCCTCAACAAAATGGTTTATCAGAGAGAATGAACCAAACCTTAAAGGAAATGGCAGTTGTAATGCTTTTACAGGCTAACATGTCTAAAGCTTATTGGTCTGAGTCAATTCTCACAGCCACATACTTATACAACAGACTTCCAACCAGATCCAGAGATGTTACTCCATTTGAATTGTGGCATGGTGTGAAACCCAGACTCAACCATCTAAGGGTTTTTGGATCAAAAGCTTATACATACATTCCCAAACTGAAAAGAGACAAACTGGACTGTAGAAGTGAAGAGGGATTTTTTTATTGGCTATGCCAAAGGTGCTTACAAAATCCTAAACCCTGATGGACGCACAATGAGAATAACAAGTGCTGTTTATGTTGATGAAATACCGCAATTTAATTTTAATCCAAACAAAGATTTCTATTCAGATGTGTTTGCAGTGGAAGAAGACCCTGACCCTGATTCTCAGTGGCAGCCACAGAGTGTGCAGCTCTTTCACCCTCCTGTAAGTGCTTCACATCCAGAAGGGGCTCCCTCAGCCCACGACTTACCAGAGGATGGAGAACCGGACGGCGTACCATGAGCAGAGCCAGGAACTCAAGTCCAGGTGAGACAATCTGCAAGGGGTAACAGGGGAGTGCCTCCTTTGATATTCTCCTATCTAGCCACAGGGGAAAGTCTTCTGGAACCCTCTGACTGGCAGAAGATCAAAGGACTGCCAAAGTCTGATTCTGAGAAATAGGTGAAAGCAGCAATAGAGGAAATGGAATCCTTATATAAGAATAAAGATTATATTCTTTTTTTATTCTTAAAAGAATAAAAATATAAGAATAAAACTTGGACTTTGACAAGGGAATTAGGGGCATACTTATCAAATTTGCAGATGACACCAAATTGGGAGGAGTAGCTAATACCCTAGAGGACAGGATCAAAATTCAGAATGACCTGGATAGACTGGAGAGCTGGGCCAAAGCTAACAAAATGAAATTCAATACGGAGAAATGTAAAGTACTGCATTTAGGGCGGAAAAATGAAATGCATAAATATAGGATGGGAGAGACCTGGCTGAATGAGACTATGTGCGAAAGGGATCTAGGAGTCCTAGTAGACCACAAGTTGAACATGAGCCAACAGTGTGATGCGGCAGCTAAAAAGGCCAATGCAATTTTGGGCTGTATCAATAGAAGTATAGTGTCTAGATCAAGGGAAGTAATAGTGCCACTCTATTCTGCCTTGGTCAGACCTCACTTAGAATACTGTGTCCAGTTCTGGGCACCACAATTCAGAAAGGATATTGACAAATTGGAGCGTGTCCAGAGAAGGGCAACTAAAATGGTGAAAGGTCTGGAAACGATGCCTTATGAGGAGAGACTTAGGGAGCTGGGTATGTTTAGCCTGGAAAAAAGACGGTTTAGAGGCGATATGATAGCCCTGTTTAAGTATTTGAAGGGATGTCACGCTGAGGATGGAGCAGGCTTGTTTTCTGCTGCTCCAGAGACTGGAACACGGAGCAATGGGTGCAAGCTCCAGGAACAGAGATTCCACCTCAACATGAGGAGGAACTTTTTGACAGTCAGAGCTGTTCGGCAGTGGAACACACTCCCTCGGAGCGTGGTGGGGTCTCCTTCCTTGGAGGTCTTTAAACAGAGGCTGGATGGCCATCTGTCGGGGATGCTTTGATTGTGATTTCCTGCGTGGCAGGGGGTTGGACTGGATGGCCCTCGTGGTCTCTTCCAACTCTGCAATTCTATGATTCTATGATTCTATGATTCTATGGCTGCAGATGGGTCTTTACAACAAAACAAAATGCAAACAGGGAGATTGAAAGATATAAAGCAAGATTTGTAGCTAAAGGTTACAATCAGCAATTTGGAGAAGATTTTCATGAGACTTTCTCCCCAGTAGTCACACACACAACTATCAGAACCTTATTGGCTGTTGCAGCTTCCAAGAAAATGCATGTACAACATCTAGATGTGAAAACAACATTTCTTTATGGAGATCTAGATGAGGAACTGGACATGGAACAGCCTTCGGGATTTGTAGTACCTGGAAAGGAGTATCTAGTGTGTAAACTTGAGAAAAGTTTGTATGTATTAAAACAAGCAGCCAAGAAATGGCATGAAAAGTTAAATCAGCTCCTTATCAAAGAAGGATTTACTCCAGGCACTGTTGACCAATGTGTTTACAAAAGATTCAGAAACAATAGATGGACTTACATTGCAAGTTATGTTGATGATTTGATTCTGTGCAGTCAAGACAAAGCAGATAGTCAAGAGATACTCCTGAATCTCCAAAAAGAAATAGATATTAAAAGTTTGGGAGATATCTCACACTATCTTGAAGTACAAATTGAAAGAGACCATGATGGAAGCTTCTTTCTTAATAAAAGCAGAAGATTATAGATCTTCTGGACTGTCTTGGTTTAAAAGATGCAAAGGATGCTGAAACTCCAATGGAAGTAGGTTTCTTAAAGAGCAATGAGGCATCTGAACCTTTGAGAAATAGTGAAAAGTACAGAACTGCAGTTGGAAAACTTCTGTACGTAGCTAATTTCACTAGACCTGATATTGCAAATGCTGTTAGCATCTTATGTAGAATGGTTAATTCTCCTACTCTTCGAGATTTTAATGCAGTGAAGCAAATTTCAAGATATTTAAAAGCGACTGCTGACCTCAAACTGATGCTGCCAGCATGTGACAAGCCATGACTGATTGCCTATGCAGATGCCGATTGGGGCAGTGATTTGGTGGAGAGAAAATCAACCAGTGGAAACATCATATTTTACGGTGGTGGCGCAGTAAGTTGGACAATTTGGAAGCAGAGTACAGTGGTGGATAGTTCCACAGGTGCTGAGTGTGTCTCAGCGAAAACAGATTGTGATGAAATCAAATGGCTGCAGAATTTGCTTCTGGATCTTGGGATAGAGGAACCCAAGCCAACCATTTTGATGCAAGACAATCAAAGCTGTATCAAGATTTCTCAGAGTGACAAGCCTCTGAAGAAGAACATAGAGATTGCTTTCCACAAGCTGAGAGAAATGTGCCAGAGTCAACTTTTTCAACTGGAGTACTGCAGCTCAGAAGAAATGATAGCTGATATTTTAACTAAGCCTCTTTCTAAGGACAGTTTCCTTAGACTATGAGAAGAAATGAAGATTGTTGATGGCATACCCTGCGATTGAGAAGGGGAATGTAGTATGTGGGGAAATAATCGTTGTAATGTAAAAGCAATCTTGTGTACCTCATTCACATCCTAAGATAAGTCTAGGGTTTTTCCCTGAATGCTTTCTGTTCTACCAAATTCCCTTTCTCTTATTTCACTGGGCACTTCCAGCCAACTGGAGTGCTGGGTCATTCAACACATGACCTAATTTGAATTTTATTGCTGTGTGTAAGTTCCTCTTTTAAGTTAGAGTCTCCATGAGGCTGTAGCCATCTTTAGCCATCTTTAGCCTTCTTAAGCCATCTTTCCTGCAACCATGCCATGATGTTTACCATGCAGCCTTTTTACCGTTGTAGGCTGGGTGAGTTTTTTTCCTACCCTAAATACCATTAGTACGTTAGGAACCTCTTTTTAAAGTTTGTTTTAGTATGTAGATTGAGATTGATATACCTTCAGTAAACTTTGATTTGCATTTTAAACTGACTCCTTTGTTTTGTAATGAGTCTAATTTAACTGAGTCATCTCAGACCTCTGAATACACTTTTTAAATGTTAATTGAGCTTCAGTCTTAGCATTCCTAAGTTGCACTCTGCATGAAGTTAAAAGTAAATGAATAATTTTTAACTCTTTTTAAATAAGATAATTCTTGTTGCTTTTTAAAAGGACTAGATCCTGGAATTTTTAATAAATTTTATTTTTTAGACTCATTACTCCTACACCCCCCAAATAAAGCATTGCAGGAGGTCCCAAAATTCCTTAAACTGGCCCTGGTGACAGGACTGTACTGTACTTTATGCTGTGATACATAGTCTTTGTGAGAGGACTCTCAGATTCACCATAAATATCACTATATTATGCTGTCATAAATAGAAGTAGTTTAGACATAGGCTTCTGTCTGTACTTATTTCTTCACCTGCTGACTGAAACTCTGCTACAATAACTTTTGCTGCCTGGACCTCTTGATATGCTCAGAGGTACCAGTGCACTATCATGTCAAAACCTTCATAATGTCATTTTCAGGGTCACACTGCAGTGATTTTAACAGTTTGACTATAACTCCTGGATAATAATTAAACAGTTCTCAGTGGATATTGGTGAAAGGCAATTTCTGAAACATTGCCATATGACTTTATCAGATCACCTCCCTAAACCTCGTTCTTTTGCCAGCATAACTGTGCCACTTTTATGCCTGTAAAGGAACTCCCCATGCCACACTTACCTCCTATCCTGTCAAAAGGCTTCCCAGCAATGAACAAGGAGTGAATGGCGCTCTGTTCACTTCATCATTCAAAATCCCGCATATTCTCATAAGAATTCATAGCATGGGGAATTCAAGAATAAAAAAAATAACAGAGACAATTTTTTAAAAGCACCTAAACACACTAAAAAAGTCCCAAGTAAGCTGGGGAGGGTCATAAAAAGTGTGTCACCTACCTGGATGTTGCTATCTCACCCAGAAGTTTTCTTGCTGGCCATTGACACTGCATTCACGGGAGTACAATGGCGTGAAGTTTCAAACATCAGCAATGCCGGCACAAAAGTGCCATGGGGATCAATTGATGACTTAAGCCATCAATTAAAAAAAAAGTTTTTTTGTACAGGACATGATTGTGAAAGAGCAACGTCATGTGGTACATGCACCCTTTTGCAATCATTAGGTGTCCTTATGACACCTTATTTGCCTTGTCTGATAATGTCCTGAGTCTAGATGTGACATATGAGAAGTGGGAAGAAGAGAAATAACACGAGGGAGGGGAATTGCAGATAACACCAGATATTTTAAGGAAGGGTTTTGACGCAAAATCATGAATATTCAGGTAAAACAAAAACAAAAACAGGAAATTTTCGATACTTCAGGGGACTTTTTTCCTGTTTGGATAAGCCCTCTGTCTCCATCACACCTGAGATCATCAGGCTAACTGAGGTGATTCAAGCCAGGTGATGTATCACACATAGCTGTGGCTTCACAATAATACGTTGACCTGAATCCTATTGGTATTCCCAGATAAAATATACCCATGGAATTGATGGAATCTACATAAGTGTTAACTCACAATTTAACAAATGCGTCAATGAGTCTACTTTAGTTGGGGCTAATATACCTTTTGGGACTGAGAGCCAGTATGAACATTGAACTATGACCAGGGTTCAAATACCTGTTCAGCCACAGAAACCCACTAGGTGACCTCGTGCAAGTCATACTGTGGCTCTCCGGAAGGCAGTGGAAAACAAATCTTGCCAAGAAAACCTTAGAATATGGTCACCATAAGTTGGAGTTGACCTGAAGACATACAACAACAAAACTCAAACCAATAGAATTCAGGCTATTGACTCCTTTAGCTGGCACCTGCTCATTGAACATTCAAATTTATTCATTATTTTTAATTTCCCAAATGAGAAAAGAGTTTTCCCAATACTTGAGAACCCCTGTCAGGAAGAATCATGCATCAGTCAGACTTTTGTGCAGCCCCCCCCCCCAGCATTTGTCCATTGTGAAATGTTTCTTCTAATTATTCTGTAGCAACATACTTTCCCCCCCCCCTATGTGTGTTTGTTGGGGGGGGGGACTGTTTTTGCACAGCAAACATATTTTCTTTGCAGGAAAGAGCAAATTTAGCAATGAAGCAACATGTATTTCTGCACAAAACAATCCCCCAGAATTGTTTTTAATGTACAAATATCAGCAGAATACTCCTCAAAAATCTGTGTTTTCTTCTATGTTGGGGAGAAAACTGAATACATTCTTCATCCTAGCAGGCAAGAATGAAGAAGATGCAGATTTATACCACAAGTTCAAACAAACGTTGTAGCAGATCACATTGTAATTATAGAAATTTGTAGGTGGACATGATTACAATATATCTATATCATCTATATGTATATCTATATCTATATTTTATATAAAACACACACACACACACACACACACACACACACACAATTACCTATTTAACTTTGCCTTGTGGAGAAACATTTTATTTCCAAAACCTAGACAATTACTTCTGTACATTTGGGTTGGCCTAATAAAGATATTACCACAGTATGAACTTTGGAATTTGTCTTATTACCTTCAGAGCTCCTGCTGCATTTGTCTTATGGTACTTAATTGGGTACAGTCTTTCCCATCAGTGTTGTTTGTGAAACTCTTGGAGAAGATTAGGTGAGACATAAACCCTGGAAGGAAGGAAGGGCCACAAAGGTGTGAATTTCAGGAAGATGTAAAGAAGTCAGAAGGGAGAAAATTGCATTCCTCCTGGCATTCTCCATTGGAGGTAGCTTCTTTTTTCTGCCTGGTGATAGGGCCAGGTTTGACCATATGGCAATAGCAATAGGAATAGCAGTTTTATTTCTATACGGCTTATCAGTGCAAAGCACTCTCTAAGAGGTTTACAATGTGTTAACTAATTGGCCCCAACAAGCTGGTTACTCATTTTACTGACCTATGGAAGGATGGAAGGCTCGGTGAACCTTGGAGCCCTGCAGGATCAAACTTTCAACATTGTGGCTGCAGTACTGGCATTTAGCCACTGCACCACCAGGGCTCCTGGCAACAATATGATCTTTGTGCCTGCTATTTGGGTTAATTTGCAGGTGCATCTTACTGGCCTGTGCAGAAAACCAAATGCTAGAGGACATTGCTGTTAGTCTGGTGTAACCCAGCTTTAACTCCAACACTCTATCCTATAGGTTTCCACAAAACAAGATCAGAAGCTAAGGCATTTATCCTGAGACAAAGAAAGTAAAAGCAACATGGAGAAACTGTCAACATCATCCAACACAAGCCCAATGAGTTTTACCACTAAAGTCTACAGATGAAAACTGAAGTTTGCCACTCAATTAAAGCAATCTTAATTATTTGGTTTTGGTCACTTTTTCCATTAGTTGAATTTGAATATAACTTAGAACAATCATTTTAAAGCAAGACATATTCATTCATTGTTTGTTTGTTTTTTAGACACACGTGTCAATGATCTTACTTTGGAGTGGATAACCTTTAGACCCAGGTTACTTTAAATTGTGAAAAAGCACAGCATGAGCATATAAACAAAATTGTAGATTGTTTTCAAAGCTCCATCATAGGAAGAATTTCCCTTCTGGTGAGTCTTTTGCTGTGACTGAATTTCACAGTAGTCATCATCAATGTGAAAACAGCAACATAATCTTGCCTCCCCATTTTTATTTTATTGTAAGGATGCCCCCCTGAAATAATTGGATGCCAACAGTTTTCTACCACCAAGAATTTAATTTCGTAGGGTTTCATATGGGAAATTGTAAGTTTAATAAAGTCTTCTCTGAAGGAAACAAAGGCCAGAGTTGTGGGGAGGAGGGACAGAGAGATGCCAGCATAAAAGAAATGCTTTGTGTAATTTCTGATTGTTGTCCTTTTTTCCCCCTCATTGAGTAAATGAAGTCACCTTTGTAGTGGGTTTCATGAACCGCTGGGTAATCAAAATTATTATGCCGCCACCTGTTGTCCATTAATTATTCTGAAAAGATACTCATAAATCATAACACTGGACAATAAATCAAACTGTCAGGACCCAGATCAGAGGTTATGCATGAAAAGTTATAGGTCACCAAGAGGGTGTGAAAGATCAAGGTTTAGGAGTATCACTCATTGTCAAGTAATGTTGAGAGAAGTGTCATCAGAACAAAAGAAAAAACTGAAGTACAGAAGAATTCAGGTCTGAAGACAAACCTGGGATTCATGCACTAAAAGGAATCAAATTGACATGTCATTACATTGACAATCTGATAGCCAGCAAGACTGTCTAGCAATGCACTGGCCCCACTTCTTTTTGCCTCATCTGATCTCTGGTTTGAATCAAGGTCTTTTTTGATACCTCCACCCACCTACTCCTTTTTGGCAGAAAGCTGAGATCCTGCAAATCAGTGGCTTTTGGTACTCTGTGAATTTCAAAACAAAGGTGGATATACCATTATCAGCAGATATCCAAGGAGGTAAGAAGCACTGAGTGGTGATCAGAAGTAATAACCAGAGCTCTGTAGGAACATCCCAACCAATGTCATTAATCTCAAAGCAAGCACAACTCCTTGTTACTGTTATAATTTCTAATTTTTTATTGTTTTTATCATGCTCCAAATCAGTAACCTCCACATTCTTACATGTTTTGTTTGTGATACCCCCTTCCTTTTAAAGTTTTGAGTCCCATTCCCCCCATCACAAGCTCTGGACTTTCAACAGAGCATCCCAATAAGAGGCTTACAGGAATGGACAAGTCTGTATATTTTCAATCTGTGTTAGTTAATTCCATTTGGTATTCAGCTATGAGTAAATAAATTCTGTTTACCCTAGAGATGCAAATCAATTTCGTTTAAGTCATAAAAAATCAAATTCCTCAAACTTCCCTGGAGCTAGATGTATTCCATAGAAGATGACACATACATATAACGGGGACAATTAGGACAAACTGGCCTAATTTCCTGAATGTGGATAATCTATCCAGAATAATTCACTAGTCTGGTAACCTCCAGGTTGAACTGCAATAGTTAATTCTACATGAAACTACCCTCAGAGATGCTCTTGCAGATTCCACTAGTATAGACCTCAATGGCTAAATCCAGTAACCAGATTCCATGGACACAGCCAAGCAGAATTATATTACACCAGTTTTGGAAAAAGTGAAAATGCCTAAACTGAGGGTATCTTACTTTGGATATATTATGAGAATATGCATCATTAGAAAATATTATGATGCTTAGTAAGGTGGAAAGCCATATTAAAAGAGAAAAACTGCATTACTGTAGATAGCCTTAAATCAAGGAAGCCATAGTCCTGACCTTGCAAGACCTTAGCAGGGCTGTTATTCATAGGGTATCTTGGAGGTCTGTCATTTCTAGAGTTGCCATAAGTTAAAACCAACTTGATGTCAATTAACAACAATTCTGAAGAAAATGCACTGGCTGCCTATTTGTTTATAAACCCAAATAAACTCAAGGTGCTGCAGCTTATATTTAGATCCCAAGTGGCTGGGTTCCCAAGTACCGTATCTACAGCAGTGAATCTCTCTATACTAGGCTTCTCATGAATTATGATAATCAGGAAATGGTCTTCTTCATGATCTTTAATCCATTATGTGTCAACAAGGGAGACCCTCTCCCTTGTTGCAACCTAATTGTGGCACCCCAACCCAGGGATGGTCAAACTCTGGGGCTGCATCCATTTTTTTTCTACCCCAGTACCAATGGAACAATGGTAAATGTTGACGTATCTGTTGAATGTTGAAATGAATGTTGAAGTATAGTATCTCATAACAGTCTTTTTAGCAATGAGCACATGAACAAACCACAAATAAAGGCAGCATTGTTGATCTAAAACAATTTGTAGGTGTGTTTGTGTCCTCCAAGAGTCACCTTAAGATACTTTAGGATAGCTGATAACAATAAATGTTACTGGGAGAATCTATTTCACCTCTGGCTACTTTGATGATGACAGCTAAATTCAGAAGGAACAGGGGATTCCAAGGGGGAACGTAGATGATCTCATAGTTCATTCTCATCAAAATGAGAACATTTTAGCTATCAGCCCTGAGAGCCCTGTCTCCATTATACCACTGCCCAGGAGTCTCAAGGGGTACACGAGCCCTCCAGAGGAAACTAGAGAATAAAAAAGAAACTCTTCTTTTTTAGAAACTTGGTGTATGTGTGTGTGTTTGTGTGTGTTTTAAAAGGTGTGTTTGTGTGTATGGGCACTATAATTTGTTTTAGAGGAAAATTGCATCACCTACAGGAACAGTTCACCCCCTGAAGGATGAAAATAAAAAAAAAGTAGAGGGAGGAATATTTTTCTTGAGGGGAATCTGGAGGGGACCACAAAATAGCCTTGGGGCTGTATGTGGATTGCAAAATTCCCACCCCTGCTCTGCATGGAGGTGTGATGGTGCCAACACTGCAATTTATATTTTATTGTATTGTGTCTCCCTCCCTCTCTTGCTCCCCCCCTTCTGTGTGTGTTTGTAGATACACAGAAAGAAAGATGGAAATCAGTTTTAAAATGAGCATATGTTGATGCACAGTTTTATTATAAAAGAGGAAAAATACATATTTTAAAGAAATATGACACCATACAAAACATGAATATCAGTTTTATCTGACTCAAGTGACTGCCATTCACACACTCCTTGTCAATATCACACTAGAAGACCGGACGGGGGGCATTATATAACATTGAATCCAAAATACTGTTGTGGGGAGAATACTTTTCCAACTTAATTTAATTACAGATTGAGACACACATACACGTATCTGTGGGGAATATGTTCCCAGACTTATCATGGATACTGGAAACTAGATAATAATGAACCCTATTAAAATGAATGGCTTGATGAGTCATGCTGGAGGAACTAGAAGGTGCCTAGAGAGAACACCTTACTAGGCATCTTCTAGGTCCTCCAGCCTCTATGGTCAGCTTCTGGTGGAAGCATACCATAAGGTCATGCCAGGACCTTGAAGATGCCTAGAGAGAACATATTTTTTTCAGATACAGGTAGGTGAATCCACAGATACAGGTCATGTGGATACGAGGTCTATTTGTATATTGAGGGAAAACTGGCATTATCTTTTCATGTTCAAGTTGTATCTGGCCCTCATGAAGTCAATAAAAGTGTGCCGGACATTACAAGGGCAGATTTTTTTTAGCTGTGATCTCTTAAATGGCAATTTTCTGTTAATATACCTATCTCTATAGTTTTCCATATTATTATTTCAAATTGGCAATAACATTTGACCCTTGGTGACTGACATCAAAACTTCTGGCAGCAATCAATCAATTCAAAACTATTTTAATGTAGGAAATCTCACCAAACAAATGTCTGTTCTCAGGATTCTGTAGGAGGACATAGCACTGGCAGTCTTATGTCAGTTTGTATCAGAAGAAGAAGAAGTCAAAATCCTCAGACATTGTCACAAATAACAATTTACATGCAGACTCTTGGTTATCTACAGTAGTCTGTAGTCTCCTGCCAGGTAGTCCAGAATTTGTAGAAATGATTTTGAAATGATCTCAGTTTTGCTCAGTTAGACAGTAGGGATTCCTGTATGTTGGCTATATTTCAGAGGAATGCAATGGCAAACCCACTCTGACAATTCCTTCCCTATGAAAATCCTAGGAAATTCATGGGGGTCACCATAAGGTGACAAGTGACCTCTTAGGTGGCATTAGGAAGATTTCACCTAATCTCCTGCCACTAGCCTCTTTGTTACCCTAGGAGAAGCCTTTTAAAAAAAATAAAATGAGGAAATCAATTGGAAGTTGACTAAAAAAAAAAAAATAAGCCCCAGTGATGAAAGTAGAGCATATTTTGTAGCATACTTTTTGTTTATATCCAACTTTTTCACTAAAAATAGTGCCCAATACAGCTGATGATGAAATACAGATAAGAGAATAAAGTTATAATTAAAATGTTAACATCTGAATCCTATTGTTAGTGCCAACTACAATATAGTAGTTGTTGAATAAAGTAATGTGTCAACATCTACATAGATCCCATTGATTTCATAGAGCCATTCTAGGTGGATTCAGGACTAAAAGAGCCCTGGTGGCACAGTGGTTAAATGCCAGTACTATAGCCACAATGTTGTGAGTTCTATCCTGCAGGGGTCCAGGTTGACTCAACTTTCCATCCTTCTGTAGGTTGGTAAAATGAGTACCCAGCTTATTGGAGGCAATTACCTAACCCATTGTAAACCACTTTATAGGGAGTGGTTTGCACTGCTAAGCAGTATAGAAATGTAAGTGCTATTGCTCTTGCTAAAATTCATAAAAATGTGCTCAATAAAAGCAGGGGGAAAATCAATGCAAAACAACAAACAGTCCACACCAGATTAAAACCTACTTCATTATCAAAACAGCACACAACACCAAAACACCAAAACACACACACACACACACACACACACTTAATTTCAAAGTGTCTTGCCTCATAACCAAATAAATTATGTTTGAGAAATACAAGTCACAACGCCTATGTTGCACAGCTCTTTGGATCACAATCATTATATTTAGTTTATTTTTGCCCACATTCAATCTCAGAGAGATCTGACATAAAGGCATTGTACAATCACTGGGAATTGTTATTAGGGGGGGGAGTCTGCCAGTTTCAGCTACCTTTTTCCTATATTAACTTTCATTCCCCCAGAACTTTGATCCCCCCCAAGTTTTTTTTCGATCATATGCTTCCTTCCCCCCTAAAAACTATAATTTTAGGAACACAAATTTCCTAAGTAAGGCATTTTCCTTTAATATGTACATTTTGTGATGCTCATTTTCCTTAATTAAAATGTTTTGTATGCAACTTTTTACTGAGAGAATTCCATTACAAAATTTCAAGATTAACTGAGTTTCAGTTCATGAACTACTACAAAAGTCTGAAATCAGTTAAAGTTTACATTAAAACAGAAACAAAATGCATTTTCCCCCTCTCCCTAATTGTGATTACAATGTCTGAGAATTCTGCCCCCTTTCTTTTGTAAGTGAGATGTTCATTCTCCACTTTCCAGTCTCCATCCACCACCAAAGCCTTACCATTCCAACTGTGGAGGGACTTCTTAGCTTAAACCTTCCTTGCTCCCTGAATGGGGATATTAGAAGTTCTGGTCCACTAAGTTCCCAATTCAGCTGGGATGCACATTTCAGCACCCCATGAGCTCAGTTGTCTGCAGCTGATCGAAGGCCCTATTGGCCTGAATCCTAGTGCCAACCAGAATAGACTCTTTGACTCAATAGTAGAATTGTGAGTCAACACATACACAAATCCCATTGATTCAATGGCTCTACTCTAGTGAGGATAACAATAGAATTCAGGCTAATGGCAGTTGAGCAATGCCGCATGGGGCTTGCCAATGTTTCCAACAGACACTGCAGGAAAGAAGGTTTGTCTCCTTGCTATGAAAAGCATCACCTACTGATTTCTCAATGCCAAGCTGCTACAGGCATAAGAGCTGGCCAGGTTGTGTTTGTTTTTTTCCAGGCCAGTTGGCAATGGAAATGGCTTGTATCACACCCTCTTGGCATGACTGGAGAACCACTTCCCTGCAGATGCAATGCACACAATGCACCAAATGGCTATGCAAATTGGCCCTCATTTGTGAAGATTGAGTCTTGACTCCTGCCTCGGAGGGCCCAGAAGGCTGCACCACACGTAAGCAGATATTGT
This sequence comes from Gambelia wislizenii, assembly GCA_030847615.1. Classification (NCBI taxonomy): domain Eukaryota; kingdom Metazoa; phylum Chordata; class Lepidosauria; order Squamata; family Crotaphytidae; genus Gambelia; species Gambelia wislizenii. Next base: position 17,527,534 of record JAUMIR010000009.1, on the reverse strand, counting down.
TCCCGACGAAGCACACCTGGCTAGCTGCACATCTGTCTCAGCTTGAAGTTAAAGGTAAAATTATTTAGCTCGACATAATCCAAATAGCCTCTCGCTTTCAAATCAGCGTGCTCCATGGGGCTCCAGCTGTCATTCGCCAACAGTGAATTAGATACGGGGGTTAAGCTGATTCCTTTCATCGACAGGGTGAGTGAACGAAGTTTCAACAACATTATATCATATCTACAACAAGGAGCTGTAAGATGCAGATTCTCAGCACAGTGTGATGCTATCTTAATCATGCAGAGGAGTTGGCTTTTACCACTCCTGCATGCAAAGCAATGAAAGGAATGAGCTTCGTTTATATTCCACTCTCAGATCTTTTATTTAAGACCCACTACTTGGCTTAGTATGAGGCAGTTACATAGGGGATCGAATGCAAAAGGGAGATCAGCATCCTATGGAAACAATAGCTTAGCAGCCTGAAGAGTTCAGATCAAAATTACAGCCCCCCCCCCTCCCCAGCTGCACAAAGAAAGAGCTGTTTCCCAAAAGGTCTTTTCTTTCTTTCTGTCTGTCTTTTTTGTCCTGTGTGCATTGAGAAATTGCACCGCATATTTAGTACTGTTGCCTGTGCAATATCTGTTTGATAAGTGTCTTCTCACATTCCAAGGTCCTATCAAAGAAATTTGCATTCAAAAATGAGCAGCATCAGCTGGACTGGATTCATTGTTTTGTAGGGTGGAGGGAAGGGTGTGAAAATACAGGCAGGCCTTACTGACAGCAGAGCTCACTCATCTTAAGCATAAATACACGTGGAAGCATTATTTTGACTCTTAATGGGTGCCTGCATGCACACACACACACACACACACACACACAGGCCTTCCAGTCTATTAACAGAAGTGAAGCCACAGTTTGGTTGGGCTGGAATAATTAGTCATTCTTCAAAGAGAATTAAAGCAGACAGGATTTTCTTCTCTTTCCATCTCTCTATCTATTTGGGTTCTTTTTAAAGCAGAAGAGCTGGGATAGTTTATGTCTTGAGAAAGGAAGGTATTGCATTCAGTAGGCCCTCTGTATTGGTGGGCTCCCGGTCCATGGATTGGACTGTCCGCAGATCGCCACACCCCATATTATTCAAAGGCAGCATTGTGAACATATACACGCTGAAGCATGTGCATACAAATGGGATCTGAGCAATTAACTGTGTGGGAAGCAAGCTTGTTCATTTGTCCCCACAATCCAGTTGCAAGATCACTGGCATGGGAAGCTGCAGTTCACATGGAGCATGTCCCCAAGAAAAGATGGTGGCCACGAGTGAATTACCTGACTTTTTGTTCAACCAAAAGCTCCCTCCACCCCCCCCCCTTTTTTTTTTTTTTTTTTTTTTTTGCTTTGCTTTGCTAAATGAGAGATGTGGAAGAATGACCCTCTGCTTAAAAACTTTTTTTTTTGCTCTGCTCCTCCCAAAAAGTGCTGGATTGTTCCCCCTAAGGGGAAAAATAACCCCACAATGGCGGCTCTGCTGCTTCGTTGTCAGAAAGCCCACCCCTGTGCACATCTGACCAATTATATTTGACTTCCTGGATGTACACCTATTCGAATTGGTTGCTCAGACAGGCAGTTATGTGCATTTTTGCATATTTTTTGAAAAAGTTCACGAGAAACAGCGAAAGCTGTAATCGTGAACTTCTTGGAGTTTTCAAGCCCCTCCTTTCAAATATGGCAAATCCCAGCAGGAGCTCATCTGGATAAAGGGTATTCTGCCTGCATTCTTTGAGGATTTTTTCATCATTTAGACAACCCCTATGTCTGTTATCACTCCTTTCCCAAACCACATCTAGAGAGAGTTGTCCTTTTTGGGTGGGGGGGGCAAAACTCCAAGTGGGTAAAACAGATTAGCACCAAAGATGATCTGTGCCATCTGGAAATGTTTAGATTTTTTTTACTACAATTCCCAGAATCACTCAGGTGGTGTATCTTTCAGTACAGGATGCTGCAGACAATCCACAAGAGTTGGCTATATCTTTTGCTTCCTTGACCTGGAAGCAATGGGTACTATCCTGTTAGTGGATTATGCACATGTAAGTGTGGCTTATGTGTATCTATGTCTCTTTTTGGGTGGGGTTCAGGGGTACTCTGAGGGCCCTTTGCACCTCACCCAAAACCTCCATCTCCACAGCTGGAAAGCCCCAGGAGGGCATCTGCTGCCATTGCTCCTTACCAGTGGACAAGGGAGGGAGGAGAAGACAATTCAGAAGAGGAAGAAATGGCTGGTTTATGTTCCATGGAGAAGGAAAAAGATAATGCAACTTGGGGCTTTATCAGATGCATAAAATATGGCATCATAATGACACCACATAACCACGAAAGGGGACACATATCAGCTGGCATTGCCCTTTTGTGGTTATGTTCCTGCCAAAACCCATAGCTTTTTATTGATGGCTGAAGCTGTCAATAGAGTCCCTATGGTGCTTTTGTAGCATCGATGGCTGGTCCAGCGTGAACACTTCCAGGTGAGATCGCAACAGCCAGGTAAGTACTTTTTATGACCCTCTCCTGGTTACTTGGAACCTTTAATGTGTGTTCCTGTGCTTTTTAAAAGGTGTTCTCTCTTATTTTTGTTTTGTTTTGTTTTTGTCATGATTTCCCAACACTCAGGAAACCCCCTTTTCATCTGGGATTCAAATATTTATGACCATTCTTAACATCTCTAGTGTACAGAAGAGCATGGCCTGGGGAAAAAGCTCCCTAAGAGCTGCCAATCAGCTTTTCACAATCCCCAGCTGCTGTGTAGACTCTGGAGAAGCTTCCCAAGTATTGTCTGTATAAGGCACAGGAGAAGTGAGACATTATGGTGATAGTGACAATTGCTGAGCTACTGGACATGTATTACAACCTGGCTACCTATTGATAAAATGTTTTATCCCCACCACAGCCCAACTCTGTGTCAAAATATCTATCTAAAGTGCTTTATCTAATTTGGGGGCTGGCATGGAAGTAATCAGCTACCCCTGCCCATATGTGTCCTACCAGATCTTGAGAAGTATACCTCTTCTGACAATGGAGGCAATATGAAGCAACCAGGATTAGTATCCATTGGTATCCATATCTATCATGGATTTGGGTAGTCTCCTTTTTAAAATGTCAGTATTGGTGGCCTTCATTACTCCTTGACAGCTGTGCACAAGGCAATGTAAAGCCTTTGTTTTATTTTAAGTTTTGTTGCCAGGTTTGATGGCTATTCGTTTCTACTGACTATTGCACCTGTTTCTTTTACTTTATTTTATTTTATTGGCAAACTACTTTCACCAGGGCAAAAATGGCAGGCACACATCTCCCATTCCAAGTGCAATGAGGTTTGGGGAGTTGATAATACACACATTCAGTTGATCCTCAACAAATGTGGAAATGTAGTCTAACACATGACATTTCCTTGCATTTGTGAACCAGTGCCCAATAAATCCCATTCAAACTTTGGATGCTTAATTTAGGTTAGACTGTGTGGTAAAAAAAAAATGGGCTAGAATAATAACTTACAAATCTGTTGTCTCTGCTTCTTGCCGGCTATTAAGCTCTATATAATCCTTTCCTGTTCAGCAGCATGCGATATCTGGATGTTAGACCCCAAGGATCCACTTCAGAAAAGTTACATAAACAACCCCAGTTACATGAACCCCAGACAGAGAAAATATATGCTTTGAATGCATTGAAACTATCCATATTAAGTCAGTTTAGCACTTTGATTAAAGAGCTTAATCAATCACCATCCCAAGCTGCTTATTAATCACTTTATCAAGTGGTTGATGCATTGCTGGTTTTAATAGAATCCATTTATTTTGATTTCTACCTACTTCATCTTTCTAAGGGGTTTCAGAATCATCTGTGATAAAAAGAGAGGGAGGGAGAAAGAGAGAGGATGCATCTAAACACCAGGAATGAAGCTAAGACCTCTTGCTTACACATTTCATTATCAACACAACACACCGCCTAGCCAATTTATTAAGGGTAAAAAGAAGAGGAGGAGGAAGAAGAGGAGGAGGAGGTTCCTTTGGACTGAATCTTCTGGTGAGCATCACAGTTTAGCTCAGATAAACGAAGGCCATTCATTTGCTTTCACATCTGACACATTCATGATATACGATCCTAATAAGATTAATCTTTCCCCTCCTTTCCCCTTTAAGAAAACTACCTCCAATATACTTGCTTCCATCCCAACAGTGGCCATTGAAGCTACCTTTGGGTAAAGAAGGTGGTAGGAGTATTTTATGTACTAAAACCTTTTTTATAAAGCTATATGCTCCCCCTCTCTCTCACACACACACATGAGTAACCATGTTGTACCAATTTTAGCTTGTTACATTACATGAAAGTATCCTGTAATTTCAAAACCCCCACAAGTCTGCCACTGGATTCATGATGCCCAAGTATAAACAGAACATTTCTGGCTGGACCTGCAGGTTTAATCGTGTGGGAAGGATCCAGATCCATCCCGCTGAGGATCCTTTCGCTCCTCCACCCAAAGCCCTACTGATCCTTGCTAATGGAGAGGAGTCTCCACTACCTCTAATCAGCACTTATCAAGGATAAAAGCAGGAATTCCCCTCTACAAACAGGGGAATCCCTGATGTTATCTCTGATTTTGGAAATAGTAAGCTTTCATCTGCCACAGTGTCATGCTCACTGACATCATCTGACCCATGGAGTACTACAGGGCAGGCTGTTTCTTCCACCTCACATCCTATGCTTGGTGCCTCTTATGAAGTAAGCCCTGTACTTCAAACTATCCAAACCATTCAAACATCTCCCAAAGGCTGACTAAGGGTGTTACTAGATACAGGGAAATTCTGACTGCTCCTTTATGTGGCATCCCCATGGGCAGGAGGGCACCTCTTCCACAGAGAACCATCCTCATGTAGGTCTACAGAAAATTCAATGAGTGTAGAATTATCAAATTATAGAATCATGGATTTAGTAATGTTCTCCAAAGTGGTACCTTGAGTCCTTTGGCAGGAGAAAGCTGGGATATAAATTTAATAAACATCAACAACAACAAGCCATAAAGTCCAGTTCCCTGGCCAAGGCAGGAATCCTCCACCAAGGCACCCTGAAACATGGTCACCCAAACTCTGTTTAAAAACTTCCTGTGAAGGAAAGTCTATCACTTTCTGAGGTAAATTATTACACTGTCAAACAGCTCTTACCATCAAGAAGTTCCTCCCAATATTTAGCTGGAAATCTCCTTTCCTGTAGTTTAAATCTATTGGCAAAAAACAAGCACACGCCACTTCTAAATTCTACATTCTACACTTAGTTGAAGATTGTCAAAGTGGTATTTTCCCTGTTTTGTGTACTTACTTAGGGTTGTTTAGCATAATCATTGTATAATTTTGCATGCAGAGGTTTATGCTATACAGCCCCAATGTAGGATCTCAGCCACAATATAATTTTCATTGAGCTTTTGCAATAGGAAAGGATAACAGCAAAAACAATAAACATGAGTAATAGTATTCAGTTAGGAGGAGACAGTTTTCCTGAGGTGATGTTTAACCTTCCAGTCATATTAAACTTGTTTTCAGCTGCCTTATGATGATACCTTCATATGATCTCATGTAAGGGTGGGCAATGGAGACCCACTGGGTGACCTTGGGCATGTTCACCCTATCTCAACCTCAGAGAAAGGCAATGGCAACCCCCCTCTGAACAAATCTTGCCAAGAAAACCCTGTGATAGGTTTGCCTTGGGGTTGCCATAAGTATTTACACAGGATTGTATGAGGACCACTTTTAAAGACATTTCCTCTTTTGTAGGTAATAGGTACTCCCAGCAGCTATAAATTCTGGTTTCTCCTATGATTATCACTATGCATGTTTGAAATGGATCCTTGAAAATAGTCCATTGAGCCATCCCACCATTCCTAAAGATTTTCGCGCTGATTGGAAAAGTTCTTTTTTGCAACTACAACTCAGAGAATCCCCAGCCCAGAGCAGGTATAATCCCTGATCACAAGCTGGGGGATACTGAAAGTTGCAGTCCATGAAATGAGCTTTTGCCAGGTTTGGGGGTTGATACCCTGTTTACAACATGCAGATCTGCAGCTTGGCTTTTTTGTCCTTTGGAGTTGCTATTATTCAATTTAAGGGGTCCCCCACCCGTCTTTTTTTAATGGGAAGCCAGGCTCAGTTATGGCTTTGAAGGAAAAGGCAACAAAACCAATACAGGTCACAGCAAAATGCCCTCAGGCTACCTGACAGGGTTAGCTGAGATGCAAATTCTGAGAAAAAAATGACATTTTCCTTCATATGTTTGTCTAGGGACTTTATCAGACATGGAAAATATGACATCATCATGATGTCACATAATCGTGAAAGGGATGTGGATCAGACAATGTCACCCTTTTACGGTTAAAAACCGACCAAAACCCATCATTTTTAATTGACAGCTTAAGTGGTCAATAGATCTCCCAGCTGCTTTTTTGCCAGTATTGTCAGCATGCAATACCTCTGTCCCTTTAAATCTCAGACTTACCCCAACAATAGACGGACCAGCTTGCACACATCCAGGTCAGATTGGGACATCCAGGTAAGTGAAAAACTTTTTTTTTTTTTACCTTCTCTGGGTTACTTGGGGTTTTTAAAAGTGTGTGTGTGTGTACTTAGTTTAACTTTTTGATGTTTCTTTCTTTTTTCATTTTTAAATTTCCCACGCGATGAAACTGTGCAGGATTTCAAAAGAGGAAGTGAATGGGTCTCCATTCACTTCCTTTGTATTACCAAAGGAGCCTTTACCAGAAAAGGAGGTAAGTTATGGGGGGGGGGCAGAGGTTCTTTTGCCGGCATAAAAATGATTGTTTTTATGCCAGTAAAAGAATGTTGAAAGGGGGCATCTGATAAAGTCCTAGGACATAATTGACCCATTCCCAGTACAAAATGATAATGCTGTTACTGCTCTTTAACTGCCATGCTTTTGTTGTATGGATTCCTGGGATATGCAGTTCAGGGAGAGGGATTTAGAATTCTAAACCACAGAGCTCTAATGCCTCCCCAAACTACAAACTTCCAAATTCCATAGGGTGAAACCATGGCAGTTAAAGTGGAATAACAACACTACACTTCTATAGCAAAGAGCCAATGTAGCATAGTGGTTTCAGTGATGGATTAGGACCCTTGAAACATTTTCAGTCCAGCATCTAAAAACACTCTAATTCCATGAATGAGGAAACAGGAAACAGTGCCATTATTACACTTATTATTGCATGTCACTGTAATTGTGCAAAAGACCCACCACAGAATTATCACACAGCCACCACTAACTTTAAGAACAGGACTTTACTTCTGTGATTTAGCATTGGCATGATTTTGGCTGTTCTCAGGAGAAGACATGAGCATGCTTAAAAACAGTAAAAACCACTTAATTGACAAAGTAAATGAACAAACGGTTAAAGAAATGTAAAAAATCATGTTTTTTACATTTCAACCAACCATGAGAGTTCATAAAAAGAGTGTCCTGCACATGATTTTCCCATTGTCACCTGGCAACAGAAAGGTGTGAAAGAGGACCACCCATTCACATGGTAATCCTGTGATTACAGAGGGATGTGTTTTTGCAGGCTCTTCAATACTGTGAAAAAAGTGATACTGAGAGCTATTGACAGTTTGTCCCATAAATAGAAAGTGATGCCTTATTCACAGCTGAAGCACTGGATGGATAAACAAGCATGAGATTGTCATGCGATAGCGGGGCCATTCATGCTACCATCATGTCGTTTTCACATGATTTTTGCTGAGTCTAAAAAGTCCTTGGAGTGTGTTGAACTAGGACTCAGGGGTGCCATGGTCCAAATCCCACTCAGCCATAGAAACCCACTGGGTTATGTTGGGCATATCACAGAATCATAGAGTTGTAAGAGACCACAAGGGCCATCCAATCCAACCCCCTGCCATGCAGGAATACACAATCAAATCATTCCTGATGGATAGCCATCCAGCCTCTGTTTAAAAACCTCCAAAGAAGGAGACTCCACCACACTCTGAGGCAGTGTATTCCACTTCTAAACAGCTCTTACCGTTTAGGTTTAGGTGGAATCTCTTTTCCTGTAGTTTGAACCCATTGCTCCATGTCTTAGTCTATATCACATTCTGCAAGCCTCAGAGGAAGGCAATGGCGAATCTCCTCTGAACAATTGTTGCCAAGAAAACGGTATGATAGGATTGCCTTGGGGTTTCCATAAGTTCGAAACAACCTGAAGTCACACCATAACAATAATTCTGTAGTGTGCACGGGGGGCCATGAGAGTACTTTTTTGCAATTTGGACCCAAAATAAATTCTCGGACAAGGAATGTATCCATACACTGAGATGGTAACCTAGGGCTGAATCTATACCAGGACATTTGCAGAGCTCATCTTCTGTTCCCCTCCCGCTGCCTCTCCAAAACTTCTCAACGAGGGTTGCAATGATCAAGGATCATGGAGGTCTGCTTTTCTAGCACCTTTGCAAAGGGAAGAAAACCCACAGCTTCCCCTTCTTCCACACCACCCCCACACTCCTCCCAGGATCTTCCCATGCTCTCTCCATTTAAAAAAGATGAAATGTCGGCAGGCCTGGCCTAATCATATTGTCATTCCAATTGTCATCTGCTGAAAAGCAAATCCTTCACCTTTAAAGAATACATGGACAGTAGCGATATGTAAGCAGCTCAAAGCCATGCGCCCCCTGTGTGTGTTTGTGTGTGTGTGTGTGTGTGTATGCCCTTGCCAAGCAAGGCTGTGTCTGTGTTAGGGAGAAAAGAAAATCAATATGTTGGAAGAAAAGGTCAGAGTAGGAAAAGTGACATGAAGCAGTCCTTCACGAAGGATATTGTTCCCTTTGCCTTGTTTGAAGTTTCCTTTACCCTTGTGTGAGCCTGAGAACACATATATTTCATTTTGGAATAGATTCCCCACTTCCTGTCTCTTCCCTGTTTCTTTCAAAAGGCTGTGTGTGGGTGTCTGTCTGTCTGTCTCACTAGATGTATAGATAATATGTAGATATCTATCTACACTTCTCTCTCTCTCTCTCTCTGTGTGTGTGTATATACATGTGTGCATCTATATATACATTATGAGGGTTGCCAGAATGAAAACTAGAGAGCTCCTGAACCTTTAATAGTTCTGTGGAAGTGGGAATTTCAGCCTGTATTTGTTGTTACTTGGTTGTATGACAAGCAACATGGGCTGAGATTTCCTCTTCTACAGAACCATTAAATGTTCAGGAGCCCTCTTTGGTTTTCAATCTGGCAGCCCTATTTATTACAAACAGTCTCTCTCTCTCTCTCCCCCCCCCCCAATATATAGTACTCTCATAGTTATACATGTACCCACACTCATCTATCCATATCAGCCTGTCTATATAATCTATCTATATGCACACAATTATATGCACATTTTTATATACATATATCAATATAATTTGTCTGTCTGTCTGTCTCTGTCTCTCTCTCTCTCTCTCTTATATATCCACCTCAGTGTGCATGCGTGTGTTATATGCTGAATTGCCCATCTCAGTTGCCATCACTTGGGTAAATCCCTTAGCCTAGGGGTTCCATGGCAGGGAAATTAAACACTGACTGTGGAATGGGTTCCCCACTATTTTGAGTGGCCCACCATTTAGTTGTGAAGTAGACCAGGGGGTATGGAGTTCAGAAGGGTCAGGGAACTCTCCTTTTCCCTCATTCCTCACCCCACCTCCCTCCATGGCACTCCTCCAGCCCTGCCCACTCCAGCTTCATGACCACCCCTTCTCGCCCACTCCTTATTGCTTGGGTGCAGTTTTAAAGTATCCCATAAACCCTTTTTAGTCTCCCAACACATTTACCCACAATTAACAATCAAGCTGCTCTTGCTCCATTCAATCATTCATTCTCTCCTTGCCTCATTTTGCCTGTGTCTCTCTTGATCTGCCATTGTACCAAAAGCTGTTTGCACACCCCTCCCCAGTCTGCCCTCCATACCAACCACAGAAGGAAGTTGGGGGGGGTGGAGGAGAGGAAAAGGCACACAATATTCAGATGCTGAATAGCAAATTGCTCTTGAGTGTCCTTGCTCCCTCTCCCCCCCTCTTCCTTCAGAAGGACAAGGGAGGCCCTGAAAGCAACCATACATTTTGCTTAGGGCTCTTGAAAACAAGCGTTTCACACCTGAAGCTTTTCTCACTGGCCTAGAAGAACCCCTTCAAACCGTTTAATTGCCAATTGCTTCAGAGCTTGTTGTTTAAAAGAAGAAGGAGAAAGAGCAGGGAAAGAAGTCCATTATGTCAGGCGGATCTATTGCAAACACTGAAACTATGTGGGAAAGGAAAGAGGCCAATGTAGCATTTTTTAATTTAATTTTATTTTTTAAATGGGGTGGGGAATAGAAATTAAAATATATATCACTGGTTTGCTTGGTATTAGCAAGCCATCATTGCCTTCCATCCCACCCCAAGTTGTTGTTTTAACTTGCCATTTTTCTTATGCTCTTTCAGAGGCTCATATGTGCATGACCCAGTGTGTATACAAAGAGGTATAAGGGAGACAAGAGAGAGACAGATACCAGATGCACAGAGAAGATATCTCTCAGTATACAACTCTATGGCACTGGTAAAACTCCCATTGTGACAGCAGATGAATGGTGGAAACAATACACTTTTCCATTTGGACAAACACAATGAGGAAGGAAAAAAATAACATTGGATGATGAGTTTCTAAGAATGTAAGTAGGCATGAAGTAACCTTTGCCACATTTGTTCTGTCACACAATCCCACAATCCCTCCATTTTTCAGATTATTGACTTAAATCTAGTTGTTGATCCAAACTAGAGGAGTCACACTTGATGAACTGCTGGAATGGTATATTAACCCTCACATACATCCGATGGATTCAACAGTTCTGCTCCAATTGAGATTGCAATTGAATTTAGGCCCTGGACAGCAATTAATACAATTTGTAGCCTTCTAGCAGAAAGTTATTCCAGTTGGATTTTAATTTGTACAGCTATCATACACATATCCCAGATGTGATTAAACCTTCACAAGATGGATAATCAATTTTTATCATTTATTACAAGGACCACTCATAACATAGGAGATTATCAGATGCAGCAAATGTGGTGCCAGCAAAATGACAGCAGAATGCAAAAGGATGCCAAAATCAGATGACGTTGTCCTTTTGTGTTCCACTGGTGTTATGCTGGCATTGCTTCTCATTGATGGCTGAAGCCATCATTGGATCCCACAGTTCCATTTTGGTGCCGGCATTTCTCTTTTTATGATGCTTCCTGGTTTACTTTGGACTTTTAAAGTGTGTGTATGTGCTTTGTGTAACTTTTTATTTCTTATTTTTCTTTTCTTTTTTGAATTTCCCATGTGAACCATCATGGCTAAACATTAACAGCTGTCCAGTGGTGTGAACGAGTTAACTTGTATTAGTGACCATGTTGGATACTTTTTGCATTCACTTTGCAGTTTGAGGCTGTGAAAAGATATGAAGGCTGAGAACTAATGGTGGAGTGAATTTTTCTCTGTTGCTAACCTGCTTGCACATTTCAGATGAAAGAATAAGTCTGGGTAGAATTTGTTTGGGGGCCAAATTCTAGCATTGGCTATTAGGGGTACTTGACCCCATCAGCAAAAGTGCTGGAATGCTTCTCTGCCGTATACCATATGCTATAACATTTACCATGAATAAAGCTTATGATACAGCAGTAACATGTGTCAGCGTTCAGCCCTGGAAGAACTTTTGAGGAGGCCTGGAACTGAACACAGTTCTGGATCAAGACACTGATATCTACCTGGAGTCACAAATACAGAACCCAGTTTTGAAACCATTAAAACAACACTTTCAATCATTAAAAGCCATTGCACTGTTTGGGCTGCCCACTGGAAGCTTAAAAGAGATGAGGCCAGCCTAACTTTCTTAGGTAGAGAGTTCAATAGTCAAGACACTGCTATGGGGATAGCCCTTTTAGTGTAATAACCAACCCAACTATACAAAGCATTGGACCATGCAACAGGCCCTCCTTTGAAGATCTCAAATATCTGGCAAGCTCCTATGGCAGGGTTCAATCTTTCAGATATCCTTTAGGGCTTTGTAAGTCAACACCAGCAGGTTGAATGGAGCTCAGAAGCAAATTGGAAGCTCTTGCAGCTCTTGCAAGACCAGTGTTACAGGGGGCTGGTTTACACTGCAGATTTATTGCAGCAACTTGAGCTTTAATTCTTTTCTGCAGCTGTGCCAGTCAGGTTTTTTTTCTAATTATGCTGCTTTTTCATTCAGACTTGAAAAAGTATGGGGGGCATGGCCTCCCAAGCAGAGGCAGGCTTTATGGGGAAGGGCATAGACCTTCCTGCATTTTCGAGCTAAAGAAAGCCCTGCATTTTCGAGCTAAAGAAAGACTCACAGACTGCCAAAATAGCAGGGGGGGGGAGATCAAAGAAGTGGCTCTGTCTCTCTCTCTCTCTCTCTCTCACACACACACACAATCTGCCTGTAAATGAACTCAGTCACTCCCCGAAGCAGAGGAACAGCAATCTCTCTGCTGAAAGACTTTGCTGCCATGCCGAGGATCCTAAGGTGAACCTATCACAAGTTTTTTCAGCACGATTTGTTTAGTCAGGGTTCACAGACTTGCAAAATAGCAGAGGATTTTTGACTCTCCCCCCCTCAATCCCCCTTCCCCCCCTCGCTCTCCCTCCCCCAAGCAGAGCTGACAGATGGGAACTTTATGACTGAAAGGTCTTGGGAATCCTTTTTCTTGGCAGACTTGCAAAATAGCAGAGATAATTTTTCAAAGTTTCCTGAACACTATTGAACTCAGTCCCCCTCTTTTAAGCCTGCCCCTTGCATCAGAGCAACCAATCACAATGCAGATCTGCTGCAGCCCTTAACGGAATGGTTGTTTACACTGCCAATAAAGTGCTACATTGCAAATATACCGGCAAAAATAGCGGCATCCCTTGCCATGCTATATTTGGGTGTTTTACCTTCCCCCCCCTTCTGAATGAGGTAATGCTGTGCTGCGATCCGTGTGAACTATGAGCTATCTTAGCGGTATATTTAGAGGAATATTTGCCCGTGTAAATGATCCCAGGGTCTTTAAAATGCACACCTAGCATCAGTCTGGCTGCTGCATTTTGCACTGGCTGCAGCTTCTGAACAATTTTCAAGGGCAGTCCCATGTAGAGTGCAGTGCGATAGTCTAACTGGGAGGTAACTAAGACATGAACCAGTATGACCAGAGCTACCTTCCTCAAGAAAAGGTGCATCTGGTTCATCAGCCAAAGCTGGGCAAACCTATGTACAAAAAAAAGTGTATATTAGAGAAATGAACACAACAGTATATGAGTTTTTCTGCTGACATTTAAAAATAAAATCCACAAACTGACATGGAAACAGTACAGAATGAACTTAAAGTGATGAGATGAGAAATAGAGAGAAACAAAAAATGACAAAGAGTTACCCATTCTCTAATCATAATTACTATTTAAATGAGAATTTCTATCTAAATTTATACTGTGATCTGTTGTTAGTCCTGACTAGAGTAGATCCATTGACCTAATTATATCTACCTACCTGTTGACTCACCACTAACCAATTAATCCAATGAATGTACTCTAGATGAGACTTACCAACAGGATCCTGGCCTATGTTTGGACTCTTCATAGTGGATTAGGCTATTGGTAGCACTTTTACCCGGGCTCTGCAGTGATTAAACTTCTCCAGGTTAAGCTGAGCTCAGCACAGTGGCCAAGATCCTACACCAGGGTTGTGTAGTGTAAACTTCCACACGTAGAGTTGTTTTGTGTTGAATGATAATGTCAGAGTTAACCAAGATACCAAATTTGTACACACAACCATGCACAATGCACAACTTGCATGTGTGTAAAGTGTGCACCTATACACAATGTGCAGCTGTACTTTCACAACTTTGGCCTGAATGTGAATGTCACTCATTGAACAAAAATATCCAATTGGCATCCATAGGGAATTCCAGCCAATATTTTGCCACAATATTTCAGAATTGTGCATGAACCAGGCTGCTCATTTTCTTCAGAGTTGTTGTTCTTCCTTATAGATGGAGGGAAAAAGGCATGAAAGGATCTTCAGCTTTGATTTTCTGTATATACTAGCTCTTTTTAAAGTCCACATTGTTGTAGTCTTCACCTTCAGAAGAAGCAGATTCTAATCTTTCTTCTATTTTGACTTCAGAAAATGGAGGTTGCTATGGTGTGAAGAAAAAGAAGAGACTGCTGTTCTATGACACATAGCTGTTATATTTATCAATTGTGGTAAGTGGTGGAATAGGAGGAGGAGGAGGGGGAGGAAAGTTCTCCAAACTTCAGTAGTGAAGAATCAGTGTACCATATAAATTTCTATCACTGCAGCCTAGGATCTAGTTTCAGGATTTGTATTGTATAAAAGATTTGTATTATTGTTACTCACCCTCATCTCCTCCAGGATGAGAGACCCTAGCATGCTTGGTAAGCTCCTGTCAGTCATCCACTTGAATTTATTTCCAAACTAGCAAAATGCTTATCGTTATGATGATGGGCAAGAAGTGCTGATAGAGGGAAGCCCTACACATTTGGAAGGGGGATTGCAAATAGGGCGCACATTTGGCTGCAGCATAGGGGCAAGGAGTAAATAATAAGGTTTGCCACCTAAAGCACAAACAGACTCATTAAATAGACAAATTAACAACAACAAAATTAAATCATTGAAGGTTTAGATACATACTGTACATTGAAGATAAACATAACAAACATATACACTATACACATAACATAACACAAACACATATTACATCATATACAGTTGTCCCTCCACATTCGCGAACTTGATATTCGCGGTTTCGGTTATTCGCGGTTTTGGGAGGGCCCCCCCGGGCCCCCCCAAAACCGCGACACGGGGCCTCCAGAGGCCCCGTGAAAGACATAGAGGGAGCGGGGAGGCCCAGGGAGGCGTCCACGGGGCCCCCGGAGGCGCTCCGGAGGCCCCATGAAGGCCTGGGGACGCGGTGGGGAGGGATGGGGAGGCGATCCTGGGGCCTCCGGAGACGCTCCGGAGGCCCCAGAAAGGCCTGCGTACGGGGTGGGGAGGGCTGGGGAGGCGATCCTGGGGCCTCCGGAGACGCTCCGGAGGCCCCAGGAAGGCCTGGGGACGCGGTGGGGAGGGCTGGGGAGGCGATCCTGGGGCCTCCGGAGACGCTCCGGAGGCCCCAGGAAGGCCTGCGGACGGGGTGGGGAGGGCTGGGGAGGCGATCCTGGGGCCTCCGGAGACGCTCCGGAGGCCCCAGAAAGGCCTGCGGACGGGGTGGGGAGGGCTGGGGAGGCGATCCTGGGGCCTCCGGAGACGCTCCGGAGGCCCCAGGAAGGCCTGGGGACGGGGTGGGGAGGGCTGGGGAGACCTCCTTCTGTGATATATACCAAAATAATTTATTTAATCTTGTCCTTTTCCCTCCATTACAATATTTATTCAACATATTTTGCAATTTTTTCATTTCTACTTCTGATACTTTTAATGGTAACATTCTAAACAAACAAAAAAAAATAGTTTAGGTAATATTTTCATTTTAACTAAAGCTACTCTTCCAAACCATGATAGTTGAATATTTTTATATTCTTCCAACTTCTTTTCCATTTCTTTCCATAGTACTATAATATTTTTCTCTTCTAGTTCTTTTAAATCTTTTGTAATTTTTATTCCTAAATACTTAATATTACTTTTTAATCTTACTTCTAATTTTTTCTCTTTTACAAATATATTTTCTTCTTCCTTAGTATAGTTAAATAACATCATATCTGATTTGTTCCAATTAATAGGTCACATTACTTTGTCAGTTTTCTTATAAGATCATGTTACATACATGGTGTCTGACTCTGGGAGGTCTGGAAACCATGCCATATAGAAGCAGCTTAGGGAGCTGGGTATGTTTAGCCTGGAGAAGAGAAAGTTAAGAGATGATATGATAGCCATGTTTAAATATTTGAATGGATGTCATTCTGAGGATGAAGCAAGCCTGTTTTCTGCTACTCCAGAGACTAGGATGCAGAGCAAACTACAGAAGAGATTCTACCTAAACATTAGGAAGAACTTCATGACAGTAAGAGCTGTTCAGAAGTGGAATGCACTGCCTCATAGTGTGGTGGAGTCTCCTCCTTTGGAGTTTTTTAAACAGAGGCTGGATGGCCATCTGTCAGGGGTTCTTTGATTGTGTATTCCTGTATAGCAGGGGGTTGGACTGGATGGCCCTTGTGGTCTCTTCCAACTCTGTGATTCTATGATTCTTCCTCACTTATCTCCAGACCATTCCTAAAGTATTTTACTCAAGTTTTACTCCAGAAGCAAACTGGACAATACAACCCAATCTTTAACTTATTCAGATTGGTCAAAAATTGTGTCATTTACTTTGTTATCCAAGTTTTAACCAAAATGCTTGCAGAGAATCTCTGTATGCTTGCTTTTTCCACAGAGACATGTGGCTTCTCATAGGCTTCTTGACAATGCTAAGCAACCCTGGTGGCACAGTATTATGTACTACCCCTATTGGATGTCAAGCTTCACTGTTTATTAGAAATCAACAAGTCAGACCTGCAACAAGTATTTCCTTATTCAGAGTGCTTCTTTTGAGTCTACTGTGCCCTCCTCCAAGATAGTGAAGGATCATGAGCCTACCTGAATCTTCAGATCTTTTTGAAGGTCCCATGGTCATGATAGCTTGCTTGTGGCATGCAGTTTTTCAAGTTAGAGGCTTGTATGTGTTGATGAAGTAGATTGTAATCCTCAAAACTATATGCTGTCATAGATTTTGAGGCCTAAATCCAATGGTTAGTCCCATTTAGACCAGACCCATTGAGTAAATGGAATTTGCATGAATGTTGACTTATCAAGCTGCAGTTGATTCAATGGATTTACTCTAACTGGCACTAACAGATTTAGGCCTTTGTCTTCAAGATAGGACAGGGTTTTTAAAAAGAGTTTACATTCGAAAGGAATATGGGAAAACTAGAAATATTAAATCTCTGAAATATTTATTAATTTATCTTAGGAGAGTATCAGATATAGCTAATGTGGCACCAGAATAACGACATTAGAATGTAAAAGGACACCAGTATCACACAACATCATCCTTTTGCGTTCCACTGTCATTAATCTGGTGTTGCTTTTTATTGACAGGGTGAGCCATCAATAGGTAACCTGTCCTGTTTTGGTGCATGCATTGCCGGTGTGTGAAACCTCGGGCCGTTTAACTCACATGAATGTAGTGTCAATGACTATTCTGGTGTGAATACTTCCAGGTGAGAGCATGGCAAGCAGGTGAGTGACACACTTTTTCCTCTGGTTTACTTGGGAATTTTAAATTGTTTATAAGTGCTTTTTGTAACTTTTTGTGTTTTATTTTACTTTTTATTTTTGACTTTCCTATGCTCATGTCTTTTCACAACAATGAGCAGGATTTCAGTCCAGGAAGTAAACAGAGCTCCGTTAGAGCTCTGTTCATTCCTGGGCTGCCTGTAGATGGAAGAAAAGGTAAGTGTGATGGGCAGGGTTATTGTGCCATGACAGGGATGGGATTGGAGATTATGGGACAGGAACACTTTTTACATTCCTGTCTGATAATCTCTTTAGAGATAGGCATAATTATCATTTGACATTTGGCATGGGTCAAATATGATTATACACCAGATTAAATGGGAAACATATTCCATGATAAACATGCTAGCCTTTCAGAATGTGATAATTTTTAGCAAGTTTTCCAATCTCCATCCACCTTTTCTCATTTACCTAAGGAGACAAGAAGCATGAGCCTAGATGTCTCAGTGCTATCTATCATTTCTATAGGTGACTTAGTGTTAGAGCTTTGCTATTTCCCTGCGGAGATCGGGAGAGAAACGGGGCTGTTCTGCTGCCAGCGCTCGATTTCACATACCCCCTTCCTTCTTCTGATCTCTATTTGTTTTCCCTCCATCCTGTTTCCATTTTCCTTCTGATATTTTTTACTAATGAAAGTTCTTCATTAGTAAAAATAGTGGAAAATATCAGTATCATGGCCAGCCAGGACTCTGAGGAATCAGGAGATGAGGAGGCTGAGCCAGTTGCAGAAAAGCTGGCAGAGTCTGAATCTAGCCCTGCTTTGCCAGCTATAGAAGAACCCAGGTCTCAGCAGCCTAGCCTTCCCCCAGCACAGGGTCCAAGCCTGGGAGACATAGTTGAGCAGCAGCAAGAGGAGGAGGAGCAGGTACCTACCTTTAGCCAAAGAAGAGCAGAAAGGGAGGGGCTGTCATGCTTTCGGAGGCTAAAAGAAAGATGCTCATTAATCACCAAGCAGCTGTGAGTGGGAGCTGAGAGAGATGCTGAATTCCTCGTCAAAGGCTATCAGTGATCCCTGAAGAAAGCATCTGCCTCTGACTCTCCTGGCTTTTGGAACCTTGCTTCTTGAAACCTCAGATTATCTTAACCCTGGACTATATTCTTTTTTTTTAATTCACCATTTAAAATCAAATACATAAAATCAAATACATAAAACACATAATTACATACTTACATACATACATATAGAAAACAATTCATTACAGTACATCAATGTTTACATTACATACATTAATCCTTCCTTTGAACAGGATTTGAACTTGTGTCTTGTTCTCTTTACTGTCCTTCCAATTTGTCATACAAATATCTCTTTCTACCTTTACTGCCGTTTTTACTATTCTTATTCTCCTACACGTCTATTCATAGAATCATAGAATTGCAGAGTTGGAAGAGACCACGAGGGCCATCCAGTCCAACCCCCCTGCCATGCAGGAAATCTTGTTCCTGTTATCGTATTCATATTGTCATTATTTGTCTATCTCTTTAATTGTTACCACACAATTTTATATCTGTTATGAAAATCAGCCTTTATCCGCTTTAAATTTCATCAATTACATTTAAATCATAACCCGTCCAACAATGCTGTGTTTCCTTTCCATAATTTATTCAGATTATGTTCTCTATTTTCACCCTTTATCATATTCTATCTTATTCCATCAACCAAGTAATTACATTATTACTCCATTCGGTCTTCCAGAAATTTATCAAGTTTTCCCAGTTCTGTCTAAACTTTTCCGATGATCTGTTTTTAATCCAACATATACTTTTTTCCATCTGAGCTATCTCTAAAAGCTTTGTCATCCATTCCTCTGTACTTGGAATTTCCTTTTGCTTCCAATATCTGGCATAAGTGATCCTTGCTGTGGAGGTCATGTATAGCATAATGTTTCTAAATTCTTTTGGAAAATCTTGATCTAAAATGTTCAATAAGTAAATTTCAGGTTTAAATCTCACATTTATTTTCAGTATTTTCCTTATCAAATCATGAATAGCTATCCAAAATTTCCTTGTGCTTCTACATGTCCACCACATATGATAGAACGTACCTGTTACTTCACCACATTTCCAACAGCTTGAATCAATGCCCCTATACATTTTCGCTAATCTTTGTGGTGTCATATACCATCTATATTGCATTTTATGGCAGTTCTCCTTCAATTCCGTACAAGATGTAAATTTCGAATCACTTTTCCATAACTTTTCCCAATTTTCTAGCAAAATGTCATGTCCAATGTTTTGTGATCACTTTATCATGTAGTCTTTTATTACCATTGAGTCTAAATCTAATTTTAATAATAATTTATATACTTTAGATATTGTCAATTCTTTATCTTCTGTTATCAACATATCTAGTTCTGTCTGTTTGTTCGTTATATCATATAATTTTTTATCCATGCAATATCTCTCCCTTAATTGTCTATATTGAAACCAATTCATGTTCTTATTTTCTTCTTCTAACTCTTCTCTTGATTTCAATCTATGTAACTCCTATTGAAAATTTAATAAATCATTATATGTCCACCATTTATTTGTGTCAGTCATTTCTGTCCTATGGAAAGCCTCTTGTGGTGAAACCCATGTTGGTAATTTTATATATATACGTTTTTTGATTTCTATCCAGGTTTTTAACATGGCTTTCCTGATTATATGATTCCCAAAATTTTTATCAATCTTCTCTTTCTCATACCATAGGTATGCGTGTAAACCATATCTATTATCCGCCCCTTCCAATGTTATCACTCTATCATTATTCAACCTAAACCAGTCTTGCAGCCATGTTATTACACAAGCCTTTTAATACAGGTTTAAGTTTGGCAACCCCAAACCTCCTCTACTTTTTTCATCCATTAGAACCTTCCAGCTTATTCTTGTTTTTTTATTAATCCAAACCCATTTTGAAAGGTCTTTATCCCATATTTTAAAAAGTCTGTTGTTGAAATAAAAAAAGTATTTTTCGGCAATATCGTCATCTGAATAGCTGCTAATCTCCCCAACATCGATAAATTTAATTTCTTCCATCTTTTTATATCTTTTTTTATTTCACTCCATTTCATGTTATAATTATTGTTTACTAGATCCAAATTAATATTTGTTATCACTATACCCAGATATTTTGTCTTCTTTACCACCTTGAAGCTTGACAACTTTGTTAATTTCTCATTCTCTTTTTCGTCTAAATTTTTTGTTAATATCACTGTTTTTTCCTTGTTAATCTTAATCCCTGATAATCTGCCAAATATCTCCAACCTTTCTTGTAATTTCTTTATAGATTCTAATGGATCCTCTAACGATACCACCATATCATCAGCATAAACACTTATCTTATATATTTGTTTTTTAATCTTCATCCCTTGTATTCTTCCATCATCCCGTATTGCTCCGCAAAGTGTTTCTAAAGCTGTAATAAAAAGTAGAGGTGAGAGCAGGCATCCTTGCCTTACTCCTTTTTCTAGCCTTATTTCTGTTGTTTTCTGCCCATTTATTATAATTTGTGCTGTTTGATGTTGGTAGATTGCCTGAATTCTCCGTATGAAATTAGTTCCCAATCCCATTTTGCCAAAAATTTCTATCATATATTCCCATTTAAGGCTATCAAAAGCCTTTCAGCATCTAGAAAAATCAGACCTAATTACCGATCGTGATGCTTTTCAAAATATTCTATTAGGTTTAATATCTTTAGTATATTATTTCTTAAATGCCTTTTTGGCAAAAATCCTGACTGATCAGGGTTTATCCATTCGCTTAAAATGGCTTTCAATCTGTCTGCCATAATTGATGGAAAAATCTTGTAGTCTGTGTTTAGTAATGCTATAGGTCTGTAATTTTTTTGCATCTTCTGGGTCCTTATTCTCCTTTAATATCAATGTAATATTTGCATTATTCCAAGATTTTGGAACTTCTTCTCCTAATAATATTTTGTTACAAGTCTTCCATAAAGGTATTTTAATTTCTTTCTCAAAAATCTTGTAATAGCTAGATGGGAATCCGTCTGGTCCTGGAGTTTTATTACTCTTCAAACTTTTGATTGCCTTCTCTACTTCTACTATTGTAATACTTTTATTTAATTCTTCCTGTTGCTTTTCTGTTATTTCCAAAATATTTTGATCGTTCAAATATCTCCTCACATTTTCTATCTTATTTCCATTCACATCTGTTTCCTTAAATAGGCTTCTACAATACACTTGAAATTCTCTTCTTATTCTCTCTTGTTTTGTTACTAATTCCCCTTTTATTTTTATTCTCAAAATTTGTTGTTTCTCTTGTTCCATCCACAATTTACAAGCTAACCATTTTCCTATTTTGTTTCCGTTTTCATAAAACCTTTGTTTTGCATATCTCATTTTTTTTCTATTTCTATCTCCATTTCTCTGTTTAAATGATCTTTTATGATTTTAATTTCTTTAAGTACTTTATTATTCTTTGGATCTTTTTAAAGTTGTGCTTCTTTCATTTTCAAAGTGTCTTGAAGTTGCGACCTTTTTTCTTTTATTCTTCTATTTCTATCACAGTTTATTTGCATTAACAGGCCTCTAATTACAGCTTTACTCGCGTCCCATATATTATGCATTGCGACTTCTCCTTCTCTATTTTCTTTAAAGTAGTTTTTAGTGCCTCTCTAACTCTATGCTGCACTTTTCCCTCCAATATCAATGATTCTCTTAATCTCCAACTATATTTCTTTTCAGTATTTTTCATCTTCACTTCTATCAGGTTATGATCAGAAATTGTTCTTGGTGCAGTTTCCATGGATACTATATTTTTTGCCATATTTTTTGACACAAAAATCATATCGATTCTTTACAGGGATTTATGACTCTCTGAGTAATATGTGTATTCTCTAGTATTTTGATACAAGTACCTCCAAACATCAATCAGTGCCAGATCTTCCATAAAATCTGTAAATGCTCGTGACAGTTTTCCTTGGCTCTCCTTTACTTTTCTATTTGACATTCTATCTTTTTGAGGATCTAAAACCCCATTCCAGTCTCCTAAGCTTATTAAGCTATCATGTTCTACCTCTAACAATCTCTTTAACAACTCTCGGTAGAACTTATCACAATTCTCAGATGGTGCATATACAGCTAATACCAGTGTCTTCTTATCCATTATTATAGTTTCCACCGCTATGTATCTTCCATTATTATCTCTAAATACCTCTTTTGAAGGTAAATTTCTGTTTATATAAAGTGCTATCCCTTTTTTCTTTTTTCCAATGGAATTTATAAATTCCTGTCCTAATTTCCTATTCTTTAATAATTTTTTTATTTTTTTTCCTTGATATGTGTTTCTTGGATGCAAATCACATCTGCTTTGCATCGTTCTAAGTAATGAAATATCTGATTTCTTTTATATGGGGAATTCATCCCTCTTACATTCCATGAGATTAATTTAAGGTCCATTTTTAATAGTATTAATTCTTTATCTTTTTAATCTTAATTTATCCTGCTTTGTTTATTTATCTCTTTCCTTTTTCCATTATCCACTTCCTCTTCTTCTTCTTCTATTTCCTCTATTTCCTCCGACCCTTCTTCTTCTTCTCCCTCTTCCAATTCCTCCGCTTCTTGTTCCTCCAATTCTATTTCTTCCTCATCTTCGCTCTTGTTTTCTTGTTCGTTCTCTTCTACGTCCTCCTTATAACCTCTCATTCTCTCAATTTCTCCCTCTACTTCCCTTCACCACTTAGACCCCTCTTCTTTAGATGGTTCATTTTTTAGTTGTTCTTCTTTTTCCTTTCTTTCTGCTCCATTCATATCTTTGCCATATTTTGCATTCCACTGCCGAATAGCTCTTACTGTCAAAATGTTCCTCCTAATGTTGAGGTGGAATCTCTGTTCCTGGAGCTTGCACCCATTGCTCTGTGTTCCAGTCTCTGGAGCAGCAGAAAACAAGCCTGCTCCATCCTCAGCGTGACATCCCTTCAAATACTTAAACAGGGCTATCATATTGCCTCTTAACCATCTTTTTTCCAGGCTAAACATACCCAGCTCCCTAAGTCTCTCCTCATAAGGCATCATTTCCAGACCTTTCACCATTTTAGTCGCCCTCCTCTGCACACGCTCCAATTTGTCAATATCCTTTTTTAATTGTGGTGCCAAGAACTGGACACAGTATTCTAGGTGAAGTCTGACCAAGGCAGAATAGAGCAGCACTATTACTTCCCTTGATCTGGATACTATACTTCTATTGATAAAGCCCAAAATCGCATTGGCCTTTTTAGCTGCCGCATCGCACTGTTGGCTCATGTTCAACTTGTGGTCTACTAGGACTCCTAGATCCCTTTCGCACGTGGTCTCATTCAGCCAGGTCTCTCCCATCCTATATTTCACAAATATTTCACAAATATCTCTGTTTTCTACTGTACCAGAAAGAAAAGTATAGAAATGATCTCTCCTTCCCTGTAAGGACAAAAAAGGTGAAGATTTACATTACTACTTCCAAATAATTAATTGATTCTTCCATATGCTTGCATCTTCCTATCTATATTTGTAATTAGGGTTGATAATCATAATTTTTGTAAATTCCAATATGAAAAAACCAAGTACACAACTCCAAGACTGATGGAGGTATTGCATTGCAATTGTCCACTGACTTTCAATGTTCCTAAATGTGCTGCCGTTATTCATATTTGAAACAAACAGACAAAAAGTGGAGGGAAATTAAAATAAATTGTAAAGTGAAGATTTGTTTGTTTGTTTGTTTGTTTAATAGCCCATTTTTCTTCCAATATAGGAGAATTTAAAAAGTTCAGTATTAACGGGTCTCCCAAACCTCAAACTATATTATATGGCCAGCGGGATAAACTGGATTAGCGACTGGGTA
Organism: Gambelia wislizenii; assembly: GCA_030847615.1. Classification (NCBI taxonomy): domain Eukaryota; kingdom Metazoa; phylum Chordata; class Lepidosauria; order Squamata; family Crotaphytidae; genus Gambelia; species Gambelia wislizenii. Next base: position 17,503,347 of record JAUMIR010000009.1, on the reverse strand, counting down.
AATTTAAGAAATGTGAGAACAATAACTTTGGAAAGTGGTACTCAAAAATTTGGAACCCATGCGTATCTTTGGTACGACAAGACACGAGCAGACAAGGAATTTGTGAATCATACTGTAAGGGGACCTCTACTGAAAATTTGGAGTAAGATAAAACAGAAATTCTATAACAACATTCCCTTATGGGTATCACCTATAGAAGCATTTCAAATTAGATGGACAAAAAAAGAAGATTGGATGACTTACAAAGATTTGTTAAAATGGTCTAACGAAGAATGCCGTCTAAAAACCAGGGAAGAATTAGATACCCAAGGAAACAGGATGCAATGGTTAACCCATGTCCAACTAATACATAGATTTAGAGAAGATAAGGCTACATACGGCTTCTCAAAGGCGGAAAATGAAATAGATAAAATCATCTGTGCACAGGGAAGAAGTAAAATAGCCAAAATTTACAAGGTGTTGCTTGAAAGAGAGTTAGAGAAAGACCTGATAACAGATTCCATGACAAGATGGGCTATGGATATAGGAGAAGTCATTAGTTTGGAAGAATGGGAATGTGCTTGGAAGAGAACCAGCAGCTTTACGGCAAATAAGGATCTAAAAGAAAACTTTTTAAAGATAGCAAATAGATGGTACTTGACACCAACAAGGTTAAGCAAAATATACAAGTTAAACAATAAGAAATGCTGGAAATGTGAAAAGGAGGTGGGGTCCCTATACCATATGTGGTGGGGGTGCCCTAAGATAAAAAGATTTTGGAAAAAAGTGCATGAGGCTACACAAAAGATACTTGGAGTCATACTCCCATTAGATCCTAAACTATACTTGTTAAATATAACAATGACACTAGAGAAACAGATTGAGAACAAATTCTGGAGGGTGATCCTTTATTTAATAACGGCAGCAAGATTAAGGATAGCAGCGGTTTGGAAAGCAAAGGTAGTACCAAACATAGAAGATTGTCTTGATAAGCTGATGGAGATGGAGAATAGTGATAAACTGACACGGATAATAAATAATGGTAAGATAGAGGAAGTGAGAGAGGAATGGAAATACATCACTGATTATTTGCATAAAAGAGGGAGAATCTAAATTATGTGAGAGGTACTAAGTAAAGGGGAGGGTTCCAGAAGGTTACGAAGTAATTGTGTAAAAGTAGAAAATAAACGGCATTTTACACAAATACAAAAAAAAGACAATAAGTAATAAGACACATAAGAGAGATTAATAATATATTTTGGATCAAAGATAAAGAAAGTGGTAAAGACGGATAAATCCTTTGAGTCCGCAATCTGGGGAAGTCAAGTGGGTGGGAGGAGAAATTGAGGCATTTCCAGAAGAAAGAAGACACGAGAAAGGAAGAAAAAGTCTTGACGGGAGGCAAATGAAGTAATAGCATGAAGAATGTAAAAGAAAAGATACGATTGTGGTTGTATAAAACGTCAGGATTATAAAAGATGTATGATTATGTTGTACGTATTATAAATATGGCACTTTGGTCTAAGAATAAGTAAATATAATGTACTAACTATCATGTATAATGTATGATGATGAAGGATGTATGAAATGTCTGGATTAATAAAAATATATTAAAAAAAAGTTCAGTATTAAAACAAAGCACAATTAAAGCAACATGAGTGGTACAAAGCCTTTTAAAAAAACCATTAAATAGACAGTGATATTAACAAATATGTAAATCAGCTTAAAATAAGATAAAGGCACAGCACACCCCTTTAAAAGGCCCTTCTGCTACACCAGTTAGAGACCAAACACCTGGCTAAAGAAAAAGGACTTTTTGTGCTAGAGCATCACAAACCTGATCAGGAGGACTTTAAACCAAGTTATATGAGGGATGGAGACAGTATTCTTGAGGACCAGAGTTCATCAAGTGCTAGAGATAGTAGCATGAATGTTATAGAGAGAGCTGGACAAATAGTACAAGAACCCAAGAAGATGAAAAATATTTAATAAGCAGTTAGGGGAAAGACCCATGGTCTTAGATGTCTTTTCACTGATGCATAGAGCATGGGAAATGAATAAGATGAACTTGTACTCTTAACACAGCAAAGCAAATATGATATAATAGGCATCACGGAAACCTGGTGGGATGAATCTCATGATTGGAATGTAGTAATAGAGGGATATAACCAATTTTAGAGAAACAGACCAAACAGGAAAGGTATAGCATTATATATCAAAGAGTTTTACATCTGGAAAGAGATCCATGACTTAAATCCTGGAAGCCAGGTTGAGAGCATCTAGATAAAAATAAATGGGGAGGGAGACAACAGGGATGTCATTGTGTAGATCTACTACAGACCCCCAAGCCAGCCCGAGGACTTAGATGAAGCCTTTGTAGAAGAGACAACCACATATTCAGAAAAGAGAGATGTTCTACAACTATCAAGATATTTGTTGGAAGTCAAACTCTGCCAAGAAGATAAAGTCAAACAAATTTCTATCTTGCCTTACAGTCATTGTCCAGAAGGTGGAAAAGGCAACCAGAGAATCAGTTTTTTAGACCTGATCCTAACCAACAGTGATAGCCTGGTTAAATGTGTGGAAGTAGCAGGATCTTTAGTGAGAGTGACCATGTTCTTCTGGAATTTGTTATATAGCAGAAAAGGGAAACCAAGCATAGTCAGACACATATTCTAACCAGGGGTAGGAAACCTTTGGCCTCTAGATGTTTTGGACTTCAACTCCCACAAGTCATAGTTAGTATGGTCAGCAGTGTGGAATTATGGGCATTGTAGTCATAGAATCATAGAATTGTAGAGTTGGAAGAGACCACGAGGGCTATCCAGTCCAACCCCCTGCCACACAGGAAATCTTGATCAAATCATCCCCGACAGACCTCCAAGGAAGGAGACCCCACCATGCTCCGAGGAAGTGTGTTCCACTGCCTAACAGCTCTTACTGTCAAAAAGTTCCTCCGAATGTTGAGGTGGATCTGTTCCTGGAGCTTGCATCCATTGCTCTGTGTTCTAATCTCTGGAGCAGCAGAAAACAAGCTTGCTCCATCCTCAATGTGACACCCCTTCAAATACTTAAACAGGGCTATCATCTCACCTCTTAACCGTCTTTTTTCCAGGCTAAACATATCCAGCTCCCTAAGTCTCTCCTCATAAGGCATCATTTCCAGACCTTTCACCATTTTAGTCGCCCGTCTTTACACACGCTCCAATTTGTCAATATCCTTTTTGAATTGTGGTGCCCAGAACTGGACACAGTATTCTAGGTGAGGTCTGACCAAGGCAGAATAGAGCGGCACTATTACTTCCCTTGATCTAGACACAATACTTCTATTGATGCAGCCCAAAATCGCATTGGCCTTTTTAGCTGCTGCATCACACTGTTGACTCATGTTCAACTTGTGGTCTACTAGGACTCCTAGATCCCTTTTGCATGTAGTCTCATTCAGCCAGGTCTCCCCCATCCTATATCTCCCCCCGGCACCTCTGCGAAGCCTTGAGGGCATGTGCTTGCTCAGCCCTAATTTCCACCTCCGTCTTACCTGAGGCTGGGAGGGAGGTGGGGGCAGCCATTGGAGTAGTGTTGGGGAATGGGAGATATGGTTGGAACAGAGCAAACAAATGTTGCAAAAGAAGACGGGATCGCTGTTTGAAAGCTATTACGTCTTCAGTTCCCTCTGTTTCCCAGAATGGCTTGGAGAGCAGACCAACGATTCCACAGAACCTCACTCTGCTCCTCTACAATGCCAGGTCAGTTAAGAATAAGACTCATATCATCCAGGATCTTCTCTTGGATGAGGAGGCTGACCTGGCTTGCTTCACAGAGACCTGGCTGGGAGAGGATAGCGCTGTCACATGGGCGCAGGCCCTCCCAGCCAGGTAATTTGTTAACAAGCAGGTGAGGGGAAGTGGGCCGGGGGCCGCTATAGCTCTAGTCCATAAGAACCACCTAACCTTGACCAGGATACCTGTCTGGAACACAGTCCACTTCGAGCGTATGTACCTAAGCCTGAAGGGATAAAGAAAACAAGAGATAAGTAAAATAGGATTGATAGTGAAACTAGCTGGAAAAACAAAATAGAATTAAAGATGCCAGTAAAAAAGAATACACATATTCAGACATTAACAACAACAACAAGAAGGCACTCAATAGAAACTCCTGAGATACAAGAAGTATTATTACAAGAATTTAGGAAATTTAGAGAAGAGATGACATATGAAAGGAAAGAAATAAGAAAAGACATTAAGAAGGAATTAGAAGCTTTTGGTAAGAAATTAAATAAAATATCAGAAGATGTGGAACAATTAAATGTAAAAGTAGAAGAATTAGATACTAAAACAAAAAAGCTGGAAAAAGTAACAGAATATTGGAAATCAGAACATGAACAAGATCAGATTAAAGATTTGGAATTTGAAATGAGATTAAGAGAAAAATGCTTAAAAATAAGAGGCATGATTGAGGTGGAGGAAGAGAACCTATATGAAAGACTAATACCAGGATTAGCAGATTATGTTGAGATACCTCTGAAGAAGATGGAGGTGGAGGTGGATAAAATATTTAGAATAAATTCAAAGGTGGCTTCACAAAAGAGATTACCTAGAGATATAGTAATATATTTCATAAGAGGAAGAATGAGAGATAAAATATTACAAAAAAATTATGAAACAAAATTAATGATAGAAGAAAATGAAGTACAGATATATAAAGATGTTCCACCACAAGTTTTGAAAAGAAGGAAGGATTATCAATTTATAACCTCTAGATTACAAAGATTTGGAATACAATATAGGTGGGAAAGAGTGGAGGGAATATCCTTGACTTATCTTCAAAGGAGATTTAAATTGAATACGATAAGAAAGGCCAAGGATTTTCTCACAAAACATGGAAAGGATATTAATGGAACAGAAAGAAAGGAAAGAGAAGAACAACTAAAAAACAAATCACCTAAAGAAGAGAGGACTAAGCGGAGAAGGGAACTAGAGGGAAAAATTGAGAGAATGAGAGGAAATAAGGAAGACGCAGAAGAGAATGAGCAAGAAAATAAGAGCGAAGACGAGGAAGAAATAGAAGGGGAGGAACAAGAAGCGGAGGAAATGGAAGAAGAAGGAGGAGGAGGAGGAGGAGGAGGAGGAGGATCGGAGGATATAGAGGAAGAAGAAGAAGAAGTAGATAACAGAAGAAGGAAAGAGATAAATAAACAAAAGCAGGATAAATTAATATTAAAAAGATAAAGACTTATTATTTAAAAAAAATTGACCTCAAATTAATCTCATGGAATGTAAGAGGGATGAATTCCCCATATAAAAGAAACCAGATATTTCATTATTTAGAACGACACAAAGCGGATGTGATTTGCATTCAAGAAACACATATTAAGGAAAAAAATAAAAATTTACTACGGAATAGGAAACTAGGACAGGAATTTATAAACTCCATTGGAAAAAATTAAAAAAGGGATAGTACTTTATATAAACAGAAATTTACCTGCAAAAGAGGTGTTTAGAGATACAAATGGAAGGTACATAGCGGTAGAAACTATAATAATGGATAAGAAAACATTGATATTAGCTGTGTACGCACCATCTGAGAATCGTGATAAGTTCTACCGAGAGTTGTTGAAGAAACTGTTAGAGGTAGAACATGACAGCTTAATAAGTATAGGAGATTGGAATGGAGTCTTAGACCCTCAAAAAGATAGAATGTCAAATAGAAAAGTAAAAGAGAGGCAAGGAAAACTACCCCGAGCATTTACAGATTTCATAGAAGATTTGACACTGATTGATGTTTGGAGATACTTGTATCCAAAGACTGGAGAATACACATATTATTCAGAGAGTCATAAATCCCTCTCTAGAATTGACATGATCTTTGTATCAAAGAATATGGCAAAAAATATAGTGTCTATGGAAACTACACCAAGAACAATTTCAGATCATAACATGATAGAAGTGAAGATGAGAAATATTGAAAAAAAATACAGCTGGAGATTAAGAGAATCCCTGATATTGGAGGAAAAAGTGCAGCATAGAGTTAAAAAAGCATTGAAAAACTACTTTAAAGAAAATAGAGAAGGAGAGGTCACAATGTGTAATATATGGGATGCGAGTAAAGCAGTAACTAGACGCCTGCTAATGCAAATAAATTGTGAGAGAAATAGAAGAATAAAAGAAAAAAGATTGCAACTTCAAGATGCTTTGAAAATGAAAGAAACACAACTTAAAAAAGAATCAAAAGATAATAAAACACTCAAAGAAATTAAACTTATACAAGACTATTTAAATAGAGAAACAGAGTTAGAAATAGAAAAAAATGAGATATGTAAAACAAAGATTCTATGAAAATGGAAATAAAATAGGAAAATGGTTAGCTTATAAATTGCGAAAGGAACAAGAGAAACAACAAATTTTGAGAATCAAAATAAAAGGGGAAGTAATAACAAAACAAGAGAGAATAAGAAGAGAATTTCAAGAGTATTATAGAAACTTGTTTAAGGAAACGGATGTGAATGGAGAAAAAATAGAAAAGATGAAATGCATAAATGAAAAATGAAATGCATAAATATAGGATGGGAGAGACCTGGCTGAATGAGACTACATGCAAAAGGGATCTAGGAGTCCTAGTAGACCACAAGTTGAACATGAGCCAACAGTGTGATGCGGCAGCTAAAAAGGCCAATGCGATTTTGGGCTGTATCAATAGAAGTATAGTGTCTAGATCAAGGGAAGTAATAGTGCCACTCTATTCTGCCTTGGTCAGACCTCACTTAGAATACTGGTCTCTTCCAACTCTGCAATTCTATGAGAAGATATTTGAATGATCAAAATATTTTGAAAATAACAGAAAAACAACAGGAAGAATTAAATAAAAGTATTACAATAGAAGAAGTAGAGAAGGCAATTAGAAGATTGAAGAGTAATAAAACTCCTGGACCAGATGGATTCCCAGCTAGCTATTACAAGATCTTTGAGAAAGAAATTAAAATACCATTATGGAAGTCTTGTAATAAAATATTATTAGGAGAAGAAGTTCCTAAATCCTGGAATAATGCAAATATTGCATTGATATTGAAGGAGAATAAAGATCCAGAGGAAGTAAAAAATTATAGAACGATTGCATTGCTAAGCACAGATTACAAGATCTTTCCATCAATTATGGCAGACAGATTGAAAGCAATTCTAAGCGGATGGATTAACATTGATCAATCAGGATTTTTGCCGAAAGGACATTTAAGAAATAATATACGGAAGATCTTAAATCTAATAGAATACTTTGAAAAGCATCCTGATAGGAAATTAAGCTTGGTTTTTCTGGACGTGGAAAAGGCTTTTGACCCCCTTAAATGGAAATATATGATGGAAGTTATTGGAAAAATGGGATTGGGAACTACTTTTACACGGGGAATCCAGGCAATTTATAAACATCAAACAGCACAAATTATAATAAAGGGACAGAAAACAACAGAAATAAAGCTAGAAAAAGGAGTAAGGCAAGGGCGCCCACTTTCACCTCTACTTTTTATAACTGCTTTAGAAACACTCAGAAGAGTAATAAGGGATGATGGAAACATACAAGGTGTGAAGATAAAAAAACAAACATATAAGATAAGTGCTTACGCAGATGATATGGTGGTATCACTAGAGGATCCGCTAGAATATATAAAGAAATTACAAGAAAGGCTGGAGATATTTGGTAGATTATCTGGGATTAAGTTTAACAAGGAAAAAACAGTGATATTAACAAAAAAAATAGATAAAAAAGAATGAGAAATTAACAAAGTTGTCAAACTTCAATGTGGTAAAGACGACAAAATATTTGGGAATTGTGATAACAAAAAATAATTTAGATCTAGTAAAGAACAATTATAACATGAAATGGAATGAAATAAAAAAAGATATAGAAAGATGGAAGAAGTTAAACTTATCGATGTTGGGGAGGTTAGCAGCCGTTAAGATGACGATATTGCCGAAAATACTTTTTTTTATTTCAGAATTTACCAATGCTAAATAATAATAGACTCTTTAAAATATGGGACAAAGACCTTTCAAAATGGGTTTGGATTAATAAAAAACCAAGAATAAGCTGGAAGGTATTGATGGATGAAAAAAGCAGAGGAGGATTGGGCCTGCCAAATTTAAACCTGTACTATAAGGCTTGTGTAGCAACATGGTTGCAAGATTGGTTCAGGTTGAATAATGATAGAGTGACAACATTGGAGGGAGCTGATAATAGAATCATAGAATCATAGAATTGCAGAGTTGGAAGAGACCATGAGGGCCATCCAGTCCAACCCCCCTGCCACGCAGGAAATCTTGATCAAAGCATCACCGACAGATGGCAATCCAGCCTTTGTTTAAAGACCTCCAAGGAAGTAGACCCCACCACGCTCTGAGGGAGCGTGTTCCACTGCTGAACAGCTCTTACTGTCAAAAAGTTCCTCCTCATGTTGAGGTGGAATCTCTGTTCCTGGAGCTTGCACCCATTGCTCCGTGTTCCAGTCTCTGGAGCAGCAGAAAACAAGCCTGCTCCATCCTCAGCGTGACATCCCCTCAAATACTTAAACAGGGCTATCATATCGCCTCTTAACCATCTTTTTTCCAGGCTAAACATACCCATTTCCCTAAGTCTCTCCTCATAAGGCATCGTTTCCAGACCTACACGCATACCTATGGTATGAGAAAGAAAAGATTGATTAAAATTTTGGGAATCATATAATCAGAAAAGCTATGTTAAAAACCTGGAGAGAAATTTAAAAATGCATATATATAAAATTACTAACATGGGTTTCACTGCAAGAGGCTTTCCGTAGGACAGAAATGATAGATACAAATAAATGGTGGACATATAATGATTTATTGAATTTTCAGGGGGAGTCACATAGATTGAAATTAAGAGAAGAGCTAGAAAAGGAAAATAAGAATATGAATTGGTTTCAATATTGACAATTAAGGGAGAGATATAATATGGACAAAAAATTATATGATATAACGAATAAACAGACAGAATTAGATACATTGATAATGGAAGACAAAAAAATGACAATATCTAAAATATATAAGTTGTTACTAAAATTAGATCTAGAATCGATAGTCATAAAGGATTACATGATAAAGTGGTCGCAAAACATTGGACATAACATTTTGTTAGAAAATTGGGAAAAATTATGGATGTGAAATTTACATCTTGTATGGAATTAAGGGAGAATTGCCATAAAATGCAATATAGATGGTATATGACACCACAAAAATTAGCGAAAGTGTATAGAGGCATTGATTCAAGCTGTTGGAAATGTGGTGAAGTAACAGGTATGCTCTACCATATGTGGTGGACATGTAGAAGCACAAGGAAATATTGGATTGCAATCCATAATTTGATAAGGAAAATACTGAAAATAAATGTGAGATTTAAACCTGAAATTTACCTATAAAACATCATAGATCAAGACTTTCCAAAAGAACTTAGAAATATCATGCTATATATGACCACCACAGCAAAGATCACTTATGCTAGATACTGGAAGAAAAAGGAAATCCCAAGTATAGAGGAATGGATGACAAAACTTCTAGAGATAGCTCAGATGGAAAGATGTACTTGTTGGATTAAAAATAGATCATCGGAAAAGTTTAGACAGAATTGGGAAAAATTGATAAATTTTTGGAAAACAGAATGGAGTAATAATGTAATTACCTGGTTGATGGAATAAGAATATGATAAAGGGTGAAAATAGATTACGGAAAGGAAGCACAGCATTGTTAGATGGGCTATGATATAAATGTAGAATCATAGAATCATAGAATTGCAGAGTTGAAAGAGACCACGAGACCCATCCAGTCCAACCCCCTGCCATGCAGGAAATCATGATCAAAGCATCCCTGACAGATGGCCTTCTAGCCTCTGATAAGACCTTCAAGGAAGGAGACCCCACCACACTCCGAGGGAGTGTGTTCCACTGCCGAACAGCTCTTACTGTCAAAAAGTTCCTCCTAATGTTGAGGTGGAATCTCTGTTCCTGGAACTTGCACCCATTGCTCCGTGTTCCAGTCTCTGGAGTAGCAGAAAACAAGCCTGCTCCATCCTCAGCGTGACATCCCTTCAAATACTTAAACAGGGCTATCATATCGCCTCTTAACCGTCTTTTTTCCAGGCTAAACATACCCAGCTCCCTAAGTCTCTCCTCATAAGGCATCGTTTCCAGACTTTTCACCATTTTAGTTACCCTTCTCTGGACACGCTCCAATTTGTCAATATCCTTTTTTAATTGTGGTGCCCAGAACTGGACACAGTATTCTAAGTGAGGTCTGACCAAGGCAGAATAGAGTGGCACTATTACTTCCCTTGATCTAGACACTATACTTCTATTGATACAGCCCAAAATCGCATTGGCCTTTTTAGCTGCCGCATCGCACTGTTGACTCATGTTCAACTTGTGGTCTACTAGGACTCCTAGATCCCTTTCGCACGTGGTCGCATTCAGCCAGGTCTCTCCCATCCTATATTTATGCATTTAATTTTTCCGCCCGAAATGCAGTACCTTACATTTCTCCGTATTGAATTTCATTTTGTTAGCTTTGGCCCAGCTCTCCAGTCTATCCAGGTCATTCTGAATGTTGATCCTGTCCTCTAGGGTATTAGCTACTCCTCCTAATTTGGTGGCATCTGCAAATTTGATAAGTATGCCCCTAATTCCCTAATCCAAGTCCTTGATAAAGATGTTGAATAGCACTGGGCCCAGGACAGAATCCTGTGGCACCCCACTGGTCACATCTTTCCAAGATGAAGAGGAGCCACTGTTGAGCACCCTTTGGGTTCGGCCGGTCAACCAATTACAAATCCATTGAACAGTTAAATTGTCTAGCCCACATTTTACAAGCTTGTTTGCAAGAATGTCATGGGGAACCTTGTCAAAGGCCTTACTGAAATCAACGGAATGTGATGTCCACAGCATTCCCTTCATCTACCAAGCTGGTAACTTTATCAAAAAAAGAGATCAGATTAGTCTGGCATGACTTGTTTCTCTGAAACCCATGTTGACTTTTTGTGATTATGGCATTGCCTTCTAAATGTTCACAGACTCTCTGTTTAATGATCTGCTCTAGAATCTTCCCTGGTATTGATTTCAGACTAACTGGACGATAATTGTTGGGATCCTCTTTTTTCCCCTTTTTGAAGATGGGAACAATGTTTGCCCTCCTCCAGTCTGCTGGGACTTCTCCTGTTCTCCAGGAGTTCTCAAATATTATTGCCAATGGCTCTGAGATTATATTTGCCAGCTCTTTTAATACTCTTGGATGTAGTTCATCTGGTCCTGGAGATTTAAATTCATTTAGATTAAGATGGTATTCCTGTACTACCTCTTTACTTATTTTGAGCTGGATTTCCCCTATTGTGTCCTCTGTTCCATTCTCCTCAGGTTGGTCCTCCTTTTCCTTTTCTGAAAACACTGAGGCAAAGAAGGTGTTGAGTAATTCTGCCTTTTCTCTGTCCCCTGTTAGCATTCTGCCATCTTCTCCACGTAGTGGCCCTACCATTTCCTTCTTCCTCCTTTTGCTGCGGACATACCCCAAAAAACCCTTTTTATTGTTCTTAACCTCCCTAGCAAGCCTGAGCTCAATCTGCGCTTTAGCTTTGCTGACTTTACTCCTACACGTGTTCGCTATCTGTTTGAATTCTTCTTTGGTGATTTCCCCCCTTTTCCATTTCCTATACATGTTGCGTTTAAAACTTAGCTCCATTGAAAGTTCATTAGTCATCCATCCTGGTTTCTTGAGACACCTCCCATTTTTCTTCCTCAATGGTACTATTTGAAATTGTGCCTTCAGTATCTCCCTTTTGAGAAAGTCCCATCCATCTTGAGGTCTCTTCTCTTTTAGTATTCCCAACCATGGGATCACCCCCAGTATTTCCCTGAGTTTATTGAAATCAGCTCTCCTAAAGTCAAGAATGCGTGTCTGACTATGCCTGGCTTCTCCTTTCCATTGTATAACAAACTCCAGGAGAAGATGATCACTCTCACCTAAGGATCCCACCACTTGCACCCCATTAACCAGGTCATCTCTGTTGGTTAGGATCAGATCTAAAATAGCTGACCCCCTTGTTGCCTCTTCCACCTTTTTTACCATGAAATTGTCTTCCAGGCATGTAAGGAATTTGCTAGACCTTGACGTTTTGGCTGAGTTAGATTGCCAGCAAATATCAGGATAGTTGAAGTCACCCATCACTACTACATCTCTCCTTTCTGCATGTGTGTTCATCTGTTCTAGAAAGGCATCATCCAATTCCTCCGTCTGATTTGGGGGTCTGTAGTAGAGTCCCACAATAACATCCCTGTTGTTTCCCTCCCCTTTAATTTTTATCCAGATGCTCTCCACCTGGCTTCCAGTATTGATGTCATGGATCACTTCGCTCGTGTAAATATCCCTGACATATAATGCTATTCCTCCTCCTTTCCTGTTTGGCCTGTTTCTCCTATAAAGTTTATACCCCTCTATTCCTACATTCCAATCATGAGACTCGTCCCACCAGGTTTCAGTAATGCCTATTATATCATATTTGTTTTGTAGTGTGAGGAGTTTAAGTTCATCTTGCTTATTTCCCATGCTCTGTGCATTAGGGTAGAGACATCGAAGACCATGTGTTCCCTTCGCTTGCTGCCTGTGCAAGTATTTTTGCCTCCCACTGTTAGGTCCTTGCGCTGTTTGCCTTGTTCCCTCTGTGACAGTTTGACTCTTTTCTCCAGCCCTTTTGCCTTCCAGAATACTGTCTCCCACCCCCATTTGACTCAGTTTAAAGCCCTCCTGATCAAATTCTTGAGACTGTTGGCAAAAATATTTCTTCCAACTGTTGTAAGATGCACCCCATCTCTTGCCAGAAGTCCCCCCTCATGGAAGTGAAGTCCATGATCTAAGAATCCAAATTGTTCTGGATTGATCATACATCCAAAATTGTTCATACATCCAAAATGTAATCGATGAAATTTGAAGAGGATAAAGGTTAATCTTCATAAGTGACACAAATTGTGTGGTAACAATCAAGAAGATAGACAAATAATGGTAATATGAATACGATAACAGGAATAGACATAGAGGATAATATGAATAATAAAATATAGCAATAAAGGTAGAAGGAAATATTTTTATGATAAATTGGAAGGACAGCAAAGAGAATGCGGCTCCCCTTGCCGCCCACGGAGCATGCGGCTGGGGAGCTCCTTTTGCAGCAGGGAGGAGGGAGACCTCACAGCATTGCCGGAAAGTTCCGGCGACGCGAGGAGAGGGGCGGGGCCAGGATAAAAGGGCAGCCCGTCCCTATCCTCGGCCTCTTTCTTTCAAAGTGACGGAGCGTTCAGTACTGCAGCGTTGGCTTTGTGGTTTGGAGAGCGGGGGCTTGGAGAGCGGGGGTTTGAAGAGCACGGGGATCTCTTCGCTCGGCTGCTCAGTATCTGGGCGGTTTAACGGGGATGGCTCGTGCTTTTATCAGCTATAATAGTTGCTGGCACGGGGAGGGCTTGGGCCTTGGGGTCTCCCTACGCAGCTGTTCATTGCCTGGGGCTGATCGCCCCCCCGGGTGGCACCGATCGCGGCTGTGATCGGGCGGGCAGGCGACCGCAGGGAGGGCCAACCTACTAGTCGCTGGTGCGAGGCAGGGATTGGGACTGGGGGTCACCCTGCTTGGCTGCTCAGTGCCTGGGGGCTGATTGCCCCCCCATGGTGGCATCCATCTGCGCACGGCTGTGCCCAGTGGAAAGGGGATTGTGTGGTTTTTGTTCTCCTAAGGCATCGGGTGGACAGGGAGGATAGATTTGGAAACTACCTTGCAGGGGCAGTGATTGGCATTGTGCTTTGTTTTGGCGGGCCACCAGGGGATTTGTTTACAGCTTGCTAGCATCAGTTAATGAGTGTAGCCTGCAGTGCCTCCCTTTTTGGTGGGCCACAGAGGGCCTAGTTTTGCAACCTCTCAGTAGCCTGTAGTTCCACAGGCGGGCCACCAGGGCCAGGTTAGGAGCCATTTTATAGCTGTTTGTTAGCCAGGCAGCCATTTTATTAACAGCCATTATATTATTATTAGTTATTGTATGTTGCTGTTTTGATTGTTCAGGGAATTTCAATTCAAGGAATTATATTGCTGTTTATGCTCTTTTGAAGCACATTGCTGAATCGAAACTGTGGTGGTGTCACCAATAATAATAATAATTTCATTGGATTTGGTACCACTTGGGGGACATATTTTGACTGTTAATAATAATAATAATAATAATAATAATATCAGTTTTAAGGCACAGACAACTGCGTCAATGGCCCCTAAAGAAGGAAAAGGTGGGGCAAAGGGCAAAGGGCCTGCACCAAAGCGACCGGCACCCGCTCCCCCTCTTCCTCAGAATAGTGATGATGATGAGGAGATACCGTGGCAGGCTATCCTGCAGCGTATTCAACATCTGGAGAAGATTCAGGGAATAGGGGAGGTTGAAGCTGTTCATGCTAAAAGTTCAGTACAGAAAATAACTATTGCTAACCAGATTATTGCTCGTTTAGACCAATTGGAGAAGAGGATCCACGGGGAAGATGCTTCAGGATCACAGCAACCTGATGTGCCTTCTGACATGCCATCGGGGATCGGTATGGAGCCCAGAGCAGTGGAGGCGCCTATTCCTACTGGTGAGTCACCAAATAATGCTAATACACAAGCCAACATTGTGTGGCCATGGGCCAATTGGCATACACCCACGGCTAACAGTGGGGTACAGGGTGATACTCAGCCTGTGCAAGGCGCTTGGGCCATGCCGCAACAGATAGTTGGGTGGGGTGGGCCCCAATGGTCTCCATGGGGCTCAGCTGCCTTTGGGGGGTACACTGTAACTTCTGCAGGCTTATCACAGACCCCTGGATATGACACGGTGGCTTATCCGGCTGTCCCCTTTGGGGAGATGTCTCTCCCTCTGGGTGATCACCTGTTACAATCCACACGTGAAAAGATTTTAAAAGGAGAATATGTTGATGTTTTTTCACTTTTATACCAAGAATTGGAGAAGAAAGATAAAGAGGATTTGGATGAAAAAGAGAGGGAAAAATTGAAAAGGCGGAAGGTTGAGAGGAATTTGTCCAATTGGCTTTCCAGATTTTTAATTTTGGCAGGGGTTACAGTGAAGGGTCAACCACACCGGGCTGGGGCTCTATTTCAGTACATAGACATCATCCACAGGGCGTATGTGGATTTTGCTGACCCCGCTTGGCTCTTATATGACAAGGCTTTTCGCATGCGGGCGGCTATCTATCCTACTCTTTGCTGGGATATGATGCATCCCCAATTGAGGATGCAGCTCATGACCCCGGCACGTCCAATTCAGGGCGAACAAACCCATAGTGGTCACTTATTACGGCCATCAGCTGCTGCGGGAAATAAAACGTCCGCGGCGGTTTCCTCATCTCAGGCAGGGCAAAGGATGCTATGCTGGGAATTTAGTTCACATGGGCAATGTTCCTGGAAGCCTTGCAGGTTTAATCATGAGTGCTCCGTTTGCGGAGCCTCGCATTCCTTTCGGAACTGACCTCGAGGGATGAGTCAGTTTAGAGGCTCTAGAGGGGGACAAGCTACGGGTAGAGGAGGTAGCCCCCCAGCCCCTCCTCCTAAAGGGCCCCAGCCCAATTAAGCTTGACATTTTGGATGCTTGGCTTGCTGTTTATCCTGATAGGCAGTCAGCTGGATATTTGTTTAAGGGTTTTTCATTTTGGTTTTAAGATTCCATATCAGGGGCCTAGGCGCCCCTTTCGGGCACGTAATTTAAAATCACTCCAGGGGATGGAACATGTGGTTAGGGATAAGATTCAGAAAGAGGTATCAGAAGGGAGGGTAATCGGCCCCTTTACTCGACCGCCGGTGCCTAATTTGAGGGTTTACCCATTGAATATAGTACCCAAGAAGGCTAAGGGTGAGTTCAGACTCATACATCATTTATCTTATCCCAGGGGTGAGTCAGTAAACGATTCCATCCCTCCAGAATTATGTTCAGTTAGGTATACTTCCTTTGATGCGGCCATACGGGACGTCAGACGGCATGGTCCGGGAGCCGAGCTGGCAAAATGCGACATTAAGTCAGCATTCCGCCTTCTCCCAGTTCATCCTGATGATTTTGAGCTTTTAGGTTTTGTTTTGATGGGTCCTTTACATGGACCGGGCATTACCCATGGGGTGTTCAGTATCCTGTAATGCCTTTGAAACCTTTAGTACCTTTTTGGAATGGGCCCTGAGGACCAGAATGGGCATGCAGGGGGTAGTTCATTATTTAGATGATTTTTTACTTATTGGGGAATATGGTTCAGACAACTGTGGGTTTTTGTTGCGGCAATTTGAACTAATGGCAGAGGAGCTTGGGGTTCACCTTGCCCCTGAAAAAATGGAAGGCCCGTCCCAACAGTTAAATTTTTTAGGCATTGAAATTTCCTAAACAACAATGATTAAACAACAATGAAAGCTTTCTGAATCAAAGATTCAGGATCTGAGAGTCAGGGTCAGTCAATTTAGAGGTAGACACAAGGCCACCTTGAGGGAGTTTCAGGTTCTTATTGGACACCTGAACTTTGCTTGCAAGGTGGTTGCCCCGGGGAGGGCTTTCCTTCGCCGTTTATGTGACGCCATTAAAGGTGTACGAAAACCATTTCATATGGTCAGGTTAACTAAGGACATGCAAGACAATCTACAAGTCTGGCTGGACTTTTTGACTTTAATGGAGTTTCATTTTGGCGTGAGGAAAGGAGGCTGCAGGGCACATTACAAATTGCATCTGATGCAGCAGGATCCATCGGCTTTGGAGTTTACTTCGGTGGTCGGTGGTGTGCAAGTAGATGGCCTGCAGATTGGTACGGGACAGACATCACTTTGGATCTCACTTTTTTAGAATTTTTTCCAATTTTCGTGGCTTCATTCATTTGGCCGAGGGAGTTGGCAAATTCGTCAGTACATTTTTGGTGCGACAATTCGGCAACGGTACAGGTGATAAACTCTCTTACATCCAAGTCTCCCCGGGTCATGAGATTAGTTAGGTGTTTTACATTACAATGTCTTAAGTTTAGCATCTTGTTTATGGCACGGCATGTGGAGGGCGTCCACAATGAGATTGCTGATGCTCTTTCCCGCATGCAGATGGAGCGCTTCAGACAGTTGGCTCCGGATGCCGAGCCCGAGGGCAACAAGATGCCGGTGGGTCTATGACAGATTGGGAATCCGAAATCTGGAGGGCATTAGATATGTCTGTGGCTCCTAGAAGGAGTTATGCCAGGGCAGTCAAGGACTTTCAGCAATTTAGGAAACAGAAGGGGTTTCAGCAGGGTATTAGGGTCCCTGTTACACACATTTTACAATATTGTGTGTATCTTTATAAAAGAGGCTTGGCCCCGCAATCTATTAGGGGCTGACTAGCTGCATTAGCGTTCTGGCTGAAAGTGCAGGGGGGCCCAGATCATACTTGTGATTTTCGGATACGGAAGGCATTGGAGGGATGGACTCGGGAGAAAGGCAGAAAGAGGGATTTACGGGTCCCCCTTTCGCCAGACATATTAAAGGGTTTATGGCAGGCATGGTCAGTGATCTGTTCTTCCCCCTATGAAGTGTTGCTTTTCCATGCGGCTTCCCTGCTGGCCTTTTTTGGAGCCTTACGGATTAGCGAACTGGTGGTGCTTTCCAAAGCTGATACTTCAAGGAGGGCTTTGGAATTGGGGGATATAGAAGTGGCCGGCCAGCAGGTGAGTTTTATGCTACGGTTTTCAAAGACAGATCAATCTGGTCGGGGGAAAACTGTTAGACTCCGAAGTTGCTGTGATGACACTATATGTCCAGTATTTGCCATGCAGGAGTATCTTCAGGTAAGGGGTCAGCGTTCGGGACCACTGTTTACTCATGCCGATTCTTCTCCCCTGACTAGGTATCAGTTTTTGACAGTGACATCCAAGGCCTTGCAGCAGTTGGGGCTGAAAGGTCTCAAGTTCGTGACACATTCTTTTCGTATTGGGGCTGCTTCTACAGCGGCGGCAATGGGGTTGTCCTCAACGGCAATACAGGGCATTGGGAGGTGGCGGCCATCCTCCTATCGGAGGTATATCCGTCCTTTACTTTACTAACTACTTTCTTCCCCTTTTGTCTTCCAGGTTTTAGACCTCAGCCAGTGAGACGTCGGGTGCTGATTTGTGGCCACAGTATGGTCTACTGGGCGGCCCGTCAGGCCCGTTTAAGTTACTTTGGACCTCACCTGAGCTTGGAAGACATGGGGGTGATTGAGTGGTTGGGGAAGCGGGGTTTACGTTGGCATGGGTTACTGCCACTATTGTTTGAAGGACATGTTGGGCCGCCGCCTGACGTTCTGGTCATACATCTTGGGGGCAATGATTTGGGCTTACTTAAAGGTAAGGCCCTAGTGATTCAAGCATCACATGATTTGAAGGTGATCAAGTCTACATGGCCTGTAGTCACCAACATGTGGTCAGCTATACTACCTAGGCAGCTATGGCAGGGGGAGGGGAACCCACGCTTCATTGACAGAGTGCAGTACAAAGTCAACAGGCAAATTGGGAAGTTTTTGACTTCAATGGGAGGCTGTTATCTAGCACAACCTGAAATTGTGCTCGAGAGGCCCGAGCTCTACAGGGCAGACGGGGTTCACCTCTCGGATGCGGGAAATTTATTGTTTTTAGGGGATTTTCAGCAGGGGTTGAGGGACCTGTTGGCTCAAGCTAGTGGGGGATTAAGGGACTAAGCAGATGCTTGCCCCTTATCCATGGCGGAAAAGGGGGAGGCGTGGATCATGGTGTACACCTAGGGCACCGATTTCGGTGAAGGGATGGTCTCTGGAAGGGTCTCCTTAGATTGTATGATCTGGGAGAACAGAAGGAGACCTACCTTGGGGTTGGCCTGAAGGATAATCCCTCACCTTCATCTGTATGGATTGGGTGGGGGACTTTCGGGTTGACCTTCCAAACACGGGCCGGCTGGAGAGCAACCCCAAGTACTGAGGTTGCTCAACAGGGCTCAGGTGTTCGCCCAGGGAAGCTGGGGGCATAAGTCCAGAAGGGACGATCCGCCCCAGCTTCTCCCTCACTAGGTTGCCTCCCCCCGCTGAAGATTTAGGGATTTAAATAGGTAGGGTGATAAATAAAAACCATTTATTTCACCCCAGACTCTGTGTGTGGTCTCTTTATTTCTCCGACTCTGTGTGCAACAAGAAACAAGTTCAAAAACTGTTAAAAGGAAGGATTAATGTATGTAATGTAATCATTAATATATTGTAATGTATTGTCTTTTATATGTATGTATGGATGTGTGTAATTATGTGTATGTATGGATGTATGTAATTTTGTGTTTTTATGTATTGGATTTAAGATGGTTAATAATAATAATAATAATAATAATAATAAAAGAGCTGACAGAGATGATCTCAGAACCACTGGCAATAATCTTTGAGAATTCCTGAAGAACAGAAGTCCAAGCAGACTGGAGGAGGGCAAATGTTTTCCCCATCTTTTAAAAAAGAAAAAAGTGCTATGGCACTTCAGGGCTGGCTTTCCCAGTGTGTGAAACCTCGTGCTAAATGCGGTGAGAATGGCCCATCTGGAGTGAACACTTCTGGGTGAGAGAGTGACATGCAGGTAAGTGACGCACTTTTTATGATACTCCCTGGGCTACTTGGGACTTTTAAAGTGTGTGTATGTGCTTTGTGTGTCTTTTGGGTTTTTTTTTAAAAAATTCCCACCCAATGAAGTCTCATGAGAATCTGTGGGATTTTAAACAAGGAAGTGAAAGAAGCTCCGTTCACTTCCTCTTTCATTGCCAGGGAAGCCTTTGCTGGGATTAGAGGTAAGTGTGGTGGGGAGTGTTCTTTTGCTGGCATAAAAAGGGATTTTTTTTATGCCAGCAAAAGAATGTTTTAAGGGGCTCATCTGATAAAATTCTATGTTTATAGATTTTCCTTGGGTTTTTTTCCAGGCTGTGAGGCCGTGTTCTGGAATCGTTTCTTTCTGATGTTTCACCTGCATCTGTGGCTGGCATCTTCAGAGAATGGTTGAGTAGGAGTGTGTCTGGGGTCTATATGCTGTTAACCCCTATAGGGGAGTATATGTAAATGTGTGTAATTGAATGGTTAGTTTCTGGGTATAGAAATGCAGGGCTCATTAGTGTCTGTTTGGCTGATGGTTGGTTGATGGGCCATTATCTGCTGGCAATCCTCCTGTCCCTGGGTGGAATTCCTTTATAAGTGTTGAGTTTTGATTCTATTGTATTTCAAAACTGGGAGCCAGATTTTGTTTACTTTTAGGGTTTCCTCTTTCCTGTTGAAGTTGTCCAGGTGTTTGTGGATTTCTGTATCATTATCACAACTTCAACAGGAAAGAAGAAACCTTAAAAGTAAACAAAATCTGGCTCCCAGTTTTGAAACACAATAGAATAATGGCAGCAGATAATGGCCCATCAACCAACCATCAGCCAGACACTAACATCAAAAAGAAACATCAAAAAGAAACTATTCCAGAACACGGCCTCACAGCCCAGAAAAAAACCAAGGAAAATCTATGGATGCCATCCATGAAAGCCTTCAACCTCACAAATTCTATGTTTGTTTGTTTTAAATTCCACTTGCCACCATAGGGACCCCTCCAATTGTTTCCCCACTTTTGGAAGTTTTCAACTTTTAATAAGCTTCTGGATACTTCCTTGCTTCTCCAGATCCATTTTAGTTATAACAGGTCTGGTTATTACAACTCAGCTATCAGAACTGCCTTTAGCTTTCTTGCAAGAGAAGCATACCCTGCTCCATTTTTTTAACAGAAGAACTTTGTTAAACTGATTAAATTGTTTTCTAGGGACTTTTTCAGACAGGGAACAAATATAGTATCCCTGGAGATAATCAGATGGGAACAAAAAAAAAGCGTTCCCATCTCACAATCTCCTTTCCCACCCTGTTCTGGCACAAGAACGAAAACTTTCACACTTACCTGAATAGTTCTTGTGCCGGGAAGCCCAGGAAGTGAAAGGAGCTTTAGAGCTCCTTTCACTTCCTTGTTCATAATCCTGGCTGCTGCTCTTGTGAGAAGAGGAGAGCTGGGATTTAAAGGGACAGGCTGGGGACAATGGGGGGGGGATCAAGGGGCAATTGGGGGAGGGTGGTCAGGCTGGCGATCGGGGGGCTGGAGGGCTGGCGATCAGGGTGCAAGGAGGGATGGTGATCAGGGGTGGAGGGCGGGTGATCGGGGGTGGAGGGCTGGCAAACAGGGGATGGAGGGCTGGCAATCAGGGGGTGGAGGGCAGGGCTTGTGATCAGGGGTTGAGAGCTGGTGATCGGAGTGCATGGAGGGCTGGCAATCGGGGGGATGGAGGGCTGGTGATCAGGTGGGTGGAGGGCTAGTGATTGGGGGTGGAGGACTGGTGATTGGGGGGTGGAGGGCTGGCGATCAGGGTGCAGGAAGGGCTGGCACTCAGGGGGATGGAGGACTGGCGATCGGGGAGTGGAGGGCTGGTGATTGGGGGTGGAGGGCTGGTGATCGGGGGGTAGAGGGCTGGCGATTGGGGTGCGGGGAGGTCTTGTGTTCAGGGGGTGGAGGGGAGGGCTGGTGATTGGGGTGCAGAGAGGGTTGGTGATTGGGGTGGAGGGGAGGGCTGGTGATTGGGGGGTGGAGGGCTGGCAATCGGGGTGCAGGCAGAGCTGCGATTGGGGGGTGGAGGGCTGGCATGCAGGGAGGGGCAATCTGGGTGGCAGCAGCAGAGGCCTGTCATAAAGGAGGCATTCAGAAGTGTTTTTACACTCTGGACCTCCCACTAACACTGGTATCCCGCCAGCATAATGGGCACCTTTTCACACACCTGCCATTCCGTTACAGAAACCGAATGACGGATCTATTAACGGCTTAAGCTGTGAATTTAAAAAAACGGGGGCAGCACTGGAGCAGAATGAGAGCAGAACAGGCAGGGAGAATGTCATGTGAAAGGAAAAGCCTTTCCTGATACTCTGGAATGTCCCTGTTCCGCTTTATTTGCCACGTCTGATAATCCCCCCTGTCTCTCCAGCTATTTTCCCTGTAGCACTTTTTTAAAAATTCAGACTTACCTTAAAAGCACTCTAAAAAGTGCTCCCCTCCCCTCTGACAGTCCAGGAGTGAATGGAGCTCTCATGGAGCCCCATTCACTTCCTGGAAAGAAAATCCCTGCCATTCGCATGAGAGAACAATCACACAGGAAATTCAAAAAGTAAAAGCAATTGCCACATGTGGTGGACATTTAAGGAAGCAAAGAAATTTTGGAATATGATACACGAGGAAATCCAAAAAAATTTTGAGATGGAATTTAAATGTACTCCAGAACTATATCTTTTAAATATCTTTGACTTAAAGTTTCCCAGTGAATATAGAAAGATGATGCTTTACATATCCACCACTGCAAGGATTATATATGCGAGGTATTGGAGGCAACAAAAGATCCCTGATAAAGAAGAATGGATGTTCAAATTATGGGAAATAATGCAGATGGAGCGTTTAACATGCTGGATTAAATGTCGCTCAACTGAGAAATTTAGAGAAGAATGGGAAACTATAATACGATATTGGTCTAAGAAATGGAATGGTTGTATGATAACATGGCTCAAAGATTAATCTATAAACAGTGTAATTTAGGTGTGATTAACAGGCATAAGAGTATACAGATCGAAATGCAGATTTCTTTAAATCCTTTGCTGGGTTTTTCCAGGAAGGACACAGTTTTGAATGGAAACAATCAAGGGAGGAATGGTATGGATTACACTATCTTGAAACAAGGCATGACTATGAGATTGTAATGGAAAATGGACCCTGTGAAACCAGTTCTTAAACAGTACAGAAACCTTTATGTTTGTAATTAATGAAAGACAATTTTTCTTGTACTTACTCAGTACAGACGAGTGGGAAGCAATTTGTCTTTTAGAAATATGGTGGAAAATGAAGATGTATATGTAAATGTGGTTGTAAAAATAATAATAATAATAATAATAATAATAAGTAAAAGCAAGATACGTGTCAAAAAGTCAAACAAAGCATCTAAACACATTTTAAAAACCACAAGTAACCTGGGGAGGGTAAGACAAAGTGTGTCACTTACCTCAATGTCCCAATCTCGACCAGAGGTGTTCGGCAGGCACCTCCCACTGCAGCTGGCATTGCGCCAGCATAACGGGGCACCTTTTTGCTCACTGATTGTTCCATTACAGAAACGGAATGATGGGTCAATTTGAGACTTAGTCCATGAATAGAAAGGAGTGCGGGGGGGGGGGTCGGAAAGGGCACAGGAGCACAACACCACAGGGACAACGACATCTGAAAGGAAAGCCTTTTCACGATCTCCTGGCATCCCTGTGGTGGGATATTTGGGGTGTCTGATAATCTCCTAGGCCTATATTTTTTGAGGAAGATGCTTGTGTTCTTGAACAGTTCAAACAATAATGCTTAGGGGATATTTCAGTCACAGCATTTTGGTCCTTAAACAAACAAACAAACAGATTAAAAGAAGGCTGGGCCATTAAGCGTTGGACACCATCCTGGCCAGAAAATTACTGAAAGATCTAGTTTCCAAGCTGATTTTAAGGCACTGAATTAAACCTAAAAAGCTTTAAAAGTCTTAGGGTCCAACTAGTCAGAGGGGCTACGCACTTCATTATGAACCTGCAGGAGATACCCTTTTGAGGGCACCATGACTTGCAGAGACCTACCTGTTTGTTGGCCACATATTAAAATGCTTTTCTCCTTCCAAAACTATAGGATGCTCTCCCTTCCAAGCTAAGATTGGTCCCCCCTATCCTGGCTATTTTTGAAAGAAGTAAAGTCATATCGGTTATCTGGCATCTAAAACTATGAGAAGTGGATTCCTGTTTTAATCTTTGAATATGGTTGGATTGTTTTTAATGTTTTTATGTATTATTTGTATTTGAATTGTTGCACACTGTAACCATGGTGAATAGGTGGCATGTTAAAAATAAATACATACACAATAAATAAATAAAACAGAGATAAATGTGAATCTAACTCATTGTGTGTGCAGGGTATACAGACATAAAGGCATGCACATGAACATTGTATAGTACACATTTTGCATATTTAGCTGTGTTGGTTCCTTTTGAACTGTTGATATGACAGTTTTCAGAGGTAGCCATGTTTATGGCTGGGCCAACCATTAAATAGAAGGAAGCATTCAGATCAGGCAGCAAATGCTGAGAGGCGGCAGTAAAGCATTTGAACAGAGACCTCGATGCTATATTATCTGCACCACTGCATTCAAGATGTGGAAATTTTTATCTCGTTACTAGTGTTGAAAGATTTGTATGCTGGTCTGGCTAGCCTAGAATCCAAGATGACTAAACTGAGGCTGTTGCACCTGGGACATATCATGAGATGACATGACTCACTGCAAAATATGCTCATTCTCACTGAAGTGATAGACAGCATACTACAGAAAGACTAGGATGTCCCCCCAAATTCCTTAAAATGATTATCTTGCTACATGAGGGCCAGCATGGTCAAGTCAGATATGGCGATGCTCTTTCAGAACACTTTCTAATAATTAATGGAGTGAAGCAAGGTTGTGTTCTTGCTCCAACTTTATTTACAATCTTCTTCAGCATGATGCTCCAAAGGGCTACAGCAAAAACGTTACCGTGTTGATGGTGGCTTGTTTAACTTAAGCCGTCTAAGGGCTCGCACTAAGACTCTAAACTATCTAGTCCATGAGCTGGTCTTCACTAATGTTGCTGCCCTTGTTGTCCACACAGAAGCAGCTCTGCAGCACCTAACATTGTGCTTCCTAACAGCTGCAGAGCTGTTTGGGCTGGAAGTCAACCTGAAGAAAATGGAAGTTCTCAACCAGCCTGCACCACAGGATGAACACCATCACCTCCACATTGCCGTCAGCAAATCTGTGCTTAAGTCCGTTCAGCAGTTCACCTACCTGGGAAGCATCATCTCCTCAGCTGCCAAGATTGACAAAGAGATCAATCACAGATTAGCAAACCCATATAGTGCATTTAGAAGACTTCACAAAAGAGTCTGGAGTAACAACCACCTGAGGCGAAGCACAAAACTCAGTGTGTATAGAGCCATTGTACTGTCTATTCTCCTTTATGGATCTGAAACATGGGTCATAGAATCATTGAATCATAGAATTGCAGAGTTGGAAGAGACCACGAGGGCCATCCAGTCCAACCCACTGTTGGGTCCTTGCGCTGTTTGCCTTGTTCCCTCTATGACAGTTTGGCTGGAGAAAATAGTCAAACTGTCATAGAGGGAACAAGGCAAACAGCGCAAGGACCCAACAGTGGGAGGCAAAAAAACTTGCACAGGGAGCAAGTAAAGGGAACACATGGTCTCAGATGTCTCTACACTAATGCACAGAGCATGGGAAATAAGCAAGATGAACTTGAACTCCTTGCACTACAAAACAAATATGATATAATAGGCATTACTGAAACCTGGTGGGACGAGTCTCATGATTGGAATGTAGGAATAGAGGGGTATAACCTTTATAGGAGAAACAGGCCAAACAGGAAAGGAGGAGGAATAGCATTATATGTCAGGGATATTTACACCAGTGAAGTGATCCATGACATCAATACTGGAAGCCAGGTGGAGAGCATCTGGATAAAAATTAAAGGGGAGGGAAACAACAGGGATGTTATTGTGGGACTCTACTACAGACCCCCAAATCAGACGGAGGAATTGGATGTTGCCTTTCTGGAACAGATGAACATACATGCAGAAAGGAGAGATGTAGTAGTGATGGGTGACTTCAACTATCCTGATATTTGCTGGCAATCTAACTCAGCCAAAACTACAAGGTCTAGCAAATTCCTTACATGCCTGGAAGACAATTTCATGGTCCAAAAGGTGAAAGAGGCAACAAGGGGGTCAGCTATTTTAGATCTGATCCTAACCAACAGAGACGACCTTGTTAATGGGGTGCAAGTGGTGGGATCCTTAGGTGAGAGTGATCATGTTCTCCTGGAGTTTGTTATACAATGGAAAGGAGAAGCCAGGCATAGTCAGACACGCATTCTTGACTTTAGGAGAGCTGATTTCAATAAACTCAGGGAAATACTGGGGATGATCCCATGGTCAAGAATACTAAAAGAGAAGGGACCTCAAGACGGATGGGACTTTCTCAAAAGGGAGATACTGAAGGCACAATATCAAACAGTACCATTGAGGAAGAAAAATGGGAGGTGTCTCAAGAAACCAGGATGGATGACTAAAGAACTTTCAATGGAGCTAAGTTTTAAACGGAACATGTATAGGAAATGGAAAAGGGAGGAAATCACCAAAGAAGAATTCAAACAGATAGCGAACACGTGTAGGAGTAAAGTCAGAAAAGCTAAAGTGCAGAATGAGCTCAGGCTTGCTAGGGAGGTTAAGAACAATAAAAAGGGTTTTTTTGGGTATGTCCACAGCAAAAGGAGGAAGCAGGAAATGATAGGGCCACTACGTGGAGAAGATGGCAAAATGCTAACAGGGGACAGAGAAAAGGCAGAATTACTCAACACCTTCTTTGCCTCAGTGTTTTCAGAAAAGGAAAAGGAGGACCAACCTGAGGAAAATGGAACAGAGGACACAATAGGGGAAATCCAGCTGAAAATAAGTAAAGAGGTGGTACAGGAATACCTTCTTAATCTAAATGAATTTAAATCTCCAGGACCAGATGAACTACATCCAAGAGTATTAAAAGAGCTGGCAAATATAATCTCAGAGCCATTGGCAATAATATTTGAGAACTCCTGGAGAACAGGAGAAGTCCCAGCAGACTGGAGGAGGGCAAACGTTGTTCCCATCTTCAAAAAGGGGAAAAAAGAGGATCCCAACAACTATCGTCCAGTTAGTCTGACATCAATACCAGGGAAGATTCTAGAACAGATCATTAAACAGAGAGTCTGTGAACATTTAGAAGGCAATGCCATAATCACAAAAAGTCAGCATGGGTTTCAGAGAAACAAGTCATGCCAGACTAATCTGATCTCTTTTTTTGATAAAGTTACCAGCTTGGTAGATGAAGGGAATGCTGTGGACATTGCATACCTTGATTTCAGTAAGGCCTTTGACAAGGTTCCCCATGACATTCTTGCAAACAAGCTTGTAGAATGTGGGCTAGACAAGTTAACTGTTCAATGGATTTGTAATTGGTTGACCGGCCGAACCCAAAGGGTGCTCAGCAGTGGCTCCTCTTCGTCTTGGAAAGATGTGACCAGTGGGGTGCCACAGGGTTCTGTCCTGGGCCCAGTGCTATTCAACATCTTTATCAATGACTTAGATGAGGGAATTAGGGGCATACTTATCAAATTTGCAGATGACACCAAATTGGGAGGAGTAGCTAATACCCTAGAGGACAGGATGAAAATTCAGAATGACCTGGATAGACTGGAGAGCTGGGCCAAAGCTAACAAAATGAAATTCAATACGGAGAAATGTAAAGTACTGCATTTAGGGCGGAAAAATGAAATGCATAAATATAGGATGGGAGAGACCTGGCTGAATGAGACTATGTGCGAAAGGGATCTAGGAGTCCTAGTAGACCACAAGTTGAACATGAGCCAACAGTGTGATGCGGCAGCTAAAAAGGCCAATGCAATTTTGGGCTGTATCAATAGAAGTATAGTGTCTAGATCAAGGGAAGTAATAGTGCCACTCTATTCTGCCTTGGTCAGACCTCACTTAGAATACTGTGTCCAGTTCTGGGCACCACAATTCAGAAAGGATATTGACAAATTGGAGCGTGTCCAGAGAAGGGCAACTAAAATGGTGAAAGGTCTGGAAACAATGCCTTATGAGGAGAGACTTAGGGAGCTGGGTATGTTTAGCCTGGAAAAAAGACGGTTTAGAGGCGATATGATAGCCCTGTTTAAGTATTTGAAGGGATGTCACGCTGAGGATGGAGCAGGCTTGTTTTCTGCTGCTCCAGAGACTGGAACACGGAGCAATGGGTGCAAGCTCCAGGAACAGAGATTCCACCTCAACATGAGGAGGAACTTTTTGACAGTCAGAGCTGTTCGGCAGTGGAACACACTCCCTCGGAGCGTGGTGGGGTCTCCTTCCTTGGAGGTCTTTAAACAGAGGCTGGATGGCCATCTGTCGGGGATGCTTTGATTGTGATTTCCTGCGTGGCAGGGGGTTGGACTGGATGGCCCTCGTGGTCTCTTCCAACTCTGCAATTCTATGATTCTATGATTCTACAGGAATACCTTCTTAATCTAAATGAATTTAAATCTCCAGGACCAGATGAAATACATCCAAGAGTATTAAAAGAGCTGGCAAATATAATCTCAGAGCCATTGGCAATAATCTTTGAGAACTCCTGGAGAACAGGAGAAGTCCCAGCAGACTGGAGGAGGGCAAACGTTGTTCCCATCTTCAAAAAGGGGAAAAAAGAGGATCCCAACAACTATCGTCCAGTTAGTCTGACATCAATACCAGGGAAGATTCTAGAGCAGATCATTAAACAGAGAGTCTGTGAACATTTAGAAGGCAATGCCATAATCACAAAAAGTCAGCATGGGTTTCAGAGAAACAAGTCATGCCAGACTAATCTGATCTCTTTTTTTGATAAAGTTACCAGCTTGGTAGATGAAGGGAATGCTGTGGACATTGCATACCTTGATTTCAGTAAGGCCTTTGACAAGGTTCCCCATGACATTCTTGCAAACAAGCTTGTAGAATGTGGGCTAGACAAGTTAACTGTTCAATGGATTTGTAATTGGTTGACCGGCCGAACCCAAAGGGTGCTCAGCAGTGGCTCCTCTTCGTCTTGGAAAGATGGCCATCTGTCAGGGATGCTTTGATTGTGATTTCCTGCGTGGCAGGGGGGTTGGACTGGATGGCCCTCGTGGTCTCTTCCAACTCTGCAATTCTATGATTCTATGATTCTATGATTCTAACCCCCCTGCCACACAGGAAATCTTGATCAAAGCATCCCCGACAGATGGCAATCCAGCCTCTGTTTACAGACCTCCAAGGAAGGAGACCCCACCACACTCCGAGGGAGTGTGTTCCACTGCCGAACAGCTCTTACTGTCAAAAAGTTCCTCCTAATGTTGAGGTGGAATATCTGTTCCTGGAACTTGCACCCATTGCTCCGTGTTCCAGTCTCTGGAGAAGCAGAAAACAAGCCTGCTCCATCCTCAGCGTGACATCCCTTCAAATACTTAAACAGGGCTATCATATCGCCTCTTAACCGTCTTTTTTCCAGGCTAAACATACCCAGCTCCCTAAGTCTCTCCTCATAAGGCATCGTTTCCAGACCTTTCACCATTTTAGTTGCCCTTCTCTGGACCCACTCCAATTTGTCAATATCCTTTTTGAATTGTGGTGCCCAGAACTAGACACAGTATTCTAAGTGAGGTCTGACCAAGGCAGAATAGAGTGGCACTATTACTTCCCTTGATCTAGACACTATACTTCTATTGATACAACCCAAAATCGCATTGGCCTTTTTAGCTGCCGCATCACACTGTTGGCTCATGTTCAACTTGTGGTCTACTAGGACTCCTAGATCCCTTTCGCACGTAGTCTCATTCAGCCAGGTCTCTCCCATCCTATATTTATGCATTTCATTTTTCTGCCCTAAATGCAGTACTTTACATTTCTCCATATTGAATTTCATTTTGTTAGCTTTGGTCCAGCTCTCCAGTCTATCCAGGTCATTCTGAATTTTGATCCTGTCCTCTAGGGTATTAGCTACTCCTCCTAATTTGGTGGCATCTGCAAATTTGATAAGTATGCCCCTAATTCCCTCATCCAAGTCATTGATAAAGATGGTGAATAGCACTGGGCCCAGGACAGAACCCTGTGGTACCCCACTGGTCACATCTTTCCAAGACGAAGAGGAGCCACTGCTGAGCACCCTTTGGGTTCGGCCGGTCAACCAATTACAAATCCATTGAACAGTTAACTTGTCTAGCCCACATTTTACAAGCTTGTTTACAAGAATGTCATGGGGAACCTTGTCAAAGGCCTTACTGAAATCAAGGTATGCGATGTCCACAGCATTCCCTTCATCTACCAAGCTGGTAACTTTATCAAAAAAAGAGACCAGATTAGTCTGGCATGACTTGTTTCTCTGAAACCCATGCTGACTTTTTGTGATTATGGCATTGCCTTCTAAATGTTCACAGACTCTCTGTTTAATGATCTGCTCTAGAATCTTCCCTGGTATTGATGTCAGACTAACTGCACGATAATTGTTGGGATCCTCTTTTTTCCCCTTTTTGAAGATGGGAACAATGTTTGCCCTCCTCCAGTCTGCTGGGACTTCTCCTGTTCTCCAGGAGTTCTCAAAGATTATTGCCAATGGCTCTGAGATTATATTTGCCAGCTCTTTTAATACTCTTGGATGTAGTTCATCTGGTCCTGGAGATTTAAATTCATTTAGATTAAGAAGGTATTCCTGTACTACCTCTTTACTTATTTTGAGCTGGATTTCCCCTATTGTGTCCTCTGTTCCATTATCCTCAGGTTGGTCCCCCTTTACCTTTTCTGAAAACACTGAGGCAAAGAAGGTGTTGAGTAATTCTGCCTTTTCTCTGTCCCCTATCTTGTCATCTATCTTGTCATCTATCGGCAACACTTAGTACTCCTTGAACGCTTTCATCAGCACTGTCTATGCACAATCCTGAATATACACTGGACTGACTATGTGATGAATGTTGCTGTCCTTGAGCAAGCAGGGATCACCAGCATTGAGGCCATGATATTGAGAACACAGCTGCGCTGGGCAGGGCACGTTTCTAGGATGGAGGACCATCGCCTCCCAAAACTAGTACTCTACAGTGAACTCGCCACAGGTCAGCATAAGAGGGCCCTCCAAAAAAGCGATACAAGGATTCCCTAAAACAGCATCTCAGGCTTGGCCAAATTGATCACCAACGATGGTCTGCCCTGGCCTCACATCGGAAGGCATGGAGACACACTATCCACAATGCTGCAGCTTTATTTGAGAACTCACGCTGAAAAAGTCTTGAAGAGAAAGGACAACGCAGAAAGAATCACAACCCGGAAACATCACCCAAGGAAACCTTCTGCTGTGCTTTCTGCAACTGGTCTTTTTTATCTCGCATTGGCTTTTTTAGTCATCAGAGCACTTGGATAAAGCGCGGTATGAGTCCTTCCTGGATCTTTGCGAAGAAAAGCCAGAGAGAGAGAGAGAGAGACAGGAGGACTGATTCAATCATGGACCATGGCTCTTAGTTTACAAGACCTGAGCAGGGCAGTTGATGACTTTGGGGGGGGGGGGTTCTTGGAGGTCTTTCATTCATAGGGTCATCATAAGTAAAAGTTGTCTTGATGACAAATGTCAACTGATCAGACATCCATGTATGGAATATGAATCAGGCACCAGCATGCCCTTTGCTTCAGGTGACAAATTCTCTTGGACCAGCCCTAGCTGAGTAAGTTTTCTGCAGTGTGTGTGTGTGTGTGTGTGAAAGTCTTGTGGCATCCCTAAAACTTCTTTTGTGGACTCGAGTCCGTTTCTTCAGATGCAAGCAGATGAAAGATTATATCTTTCTACGTTATACCTTTCTAAGTTATACATTTCTAAGATATCTTGAACTAACAACAGTACACCTCTTTGCTTCCTCACCTGGAATACCGTGTCCAGTTCTGGGCACCACAATTCAAAAAGGATATTGACAAATTGGAGCGTGTCCAGAGAAGGGCAACTAAAATGGTGAAAGGTCTGGAAACGATGCCTTATGAGGAGAGACTTTGGGAGCTGGATATGTTTAGCCTGGAAAAAAGATGGTTAAGAGGCGATATGATAGCCCTGTTTAAGTATTTGAAGGGGTGTCACATTGAGGATGGAGCAGGCTTGTTTTCTGCTGCTCCAGAGACTGGATCACGGAGCAATGGATGCAAGCTCCAGGAACAGAGATTCCACCTCAACATGAGGAGGAACTTTTTGACAGTAAGAGCTGTTTGGCAGTGGAACACACTCCCTCGGAGTGTGGTGGGGTCTCCTTCCTTGGAGGTCTTTAAACAGAGGCTGGATGGCCATCTGTCGGGGATGCTTTGATTGTGATTTCCTGCATGGCAGGGGGTTGGACTGGATGGCCCTTGTGGT
The DNA here is from genome assembly GCA_030847615.1 of Gambelia wislizenii. Taxonomy (NCBI): domain Eukaryota; kingdom Metazoa; phylum Chordata; class Lepidosauria; order Squamata; family Crotaphytidae; genus Gambelia; species Gambelia wislizenii. The sequence continues at coordinate 17,471,283 of JAUMIR010000009.1, read as the reverse complement.
CTCTTCCAACTCTGCAATTCTATGATTCTATGATTCTATGCTTCAAAATCAGTGCAAAAATAAACTGGCAGAGATGTGGAGATGTGGCTGCGCTTTTGCCATAAATTTGGGAAGGGGTGCAGCAAAGCTCTGAGGCAGAGATCCTTAGTGTGAAATATGGGTGCTACAATTACAATCAGAAGGGTCTGTAATTTCATCTGTGAAACATTAGTGGGTAGGAAAAGCAATCATACTCTAATGGCAGAGAAAATGACCAAGTGTGGGAGGGTAGAGGGAAGGTATGTCTCCCCTTCCACCCCTGGTCATTTTCTCTGTCATTAGAGTATGATCGGTTCATTTTTGTTGAAAGGAAAACGAGTACCAGAATCAGTACCAGAATCAGTACTGTACCAGAAACGAGTACCAGAATCAGAAGATGGTTGGAACCCACTTTCAAGAAATATAACTTTTTCACTGAAGACCAATTTTAAAGAGAAAGGGAGACAGAAGAAAGAGTTCTGAAGCATTCAAATTCATTGGTTAATGACTTAGTTCATTGAGTCTTCCGGAATTTTTTGTTCTTTCTCTCTTTTTTAAAAAAGGAATAATCTGCTTACATCGTTAAGACCCTGGCTAAGCTCAGTAACACAAATTACCAGATGTTTATCCCACCACCCAGTATTTTTTTTTTCTTTCCTCTCAAAAGACCAACCACCAAGCATGTTGAATGAGAGAAGTCATTGTCCTTCACTGGCAATAAAACTTTTTTTTTTTTTTGGCAACTCCCAACAAACAAAACACGAATACCTTTCAGTCATAGTGGGAGACCCCATTTCCAACTCCTTCCATGTCGGCCCATTTGGCTTTGTTACTTGCTAATAATGCACTCATGTGTAAGCTAATAATGTGAACAGAGGGAAAATGAAGAGACCTTTAAAAAAAACACAGAAAGAAAAAGCAAAATGAATTAGGGCAATTGAGGTCGCTCTCTTTTCATTTCTGCTGGAAGGGTAGTCGCCCTGGTTTTTACCTTATCGCTTATTACACAATTTATGATAAAATGAGATGTGAATCCACTCTTATTGTTGGGCTCTACCCTATTGAACATGCATATATAGAATTCATTTCAAATTTAAACACTATCTTAATTATAAATTGAATAAAATGGACAACCTATCAGGTTCCCTAAATTGCATTCTAACAAATAATTTCATTTTCCATTACTTTGCCACCAATGATATATGGAACATAACAATGTCCAGCATAATCCTGTTCTGTTACCTTAATTGTGCTAGAGATTCTGCAACATGACAAATCCTACACCTGCTCCTGTAGTTGTTGCTTGAATGGGTAATCTGAACAGAAAAATAGTGTGGACGTAGGAGGACAGAGAAGCCAAACTCTGTAGAAACCATTAAAAAAGAGAGAAACACAGAGCCAGATCTGTTGCATTGCCTACAAATGATGACATACCATTTTCCAAAGTACTTGGAACTCCAGTCTGGATTTGTTTGAATTTGAAGGCAAAACTGGCTGCAATAATAAATAAATAAATAAATAAATACCAACCCATGAACTTTCCAAATATGATTGATTGGGAAACGCGTCAACAGTAAGCTTGACATTTTCGTTTGTTTAAGAAACCTCCCTGAGTGGCATTACTAAGAAGCACAGACATCAGAGACACGTATCCATTTCATCCAGCAAAAAATCCTAGATGGTCAAAAACAGTATATAGTAGAAAAAGTTTTCACAAGTCTTTGTTAACTTTTTTTAAAAGACAGTAAAACCTCTTTATTATTCTTGATAGTTTGAAGAGTACTGTTTGATCAAAATTACAGTAAGAGCAGTACTTTTAGAAAATATATAACATTTAAAATGAAAAAATAAAATAGCAAGAAACAATTGTGTAAAACTCAGTTTAAGATTCTGGAATAGAATTTAAACCTATACCCTTTACTGCTTCACTCCATGTGCTTGTGAAAGAGACGTTAAATATCTTCAACTTGTTTCTGTATTTTAAATCTAGGAAGTATAATGCATATAAATTTGCATACAACTTACAATCTGTTATTCATCTCATAGAGAACTTCTATTACTGCAGAATGAGATTTTTTGAATTTGCTGTGAACTATCTATTCATGTGATGATATATATTATATTGCAAATCAAAAGCATCAATATTGGCTACAATGAAAACTGACAAACTCAAACAGGTTATAAAGTCTATAATGCTCATAATTTAAGGCAGATGTTTCATGTTTGTTGTAATTAAGAAAATATTATGAGTCTTTTTGCCTCTGTCTTACAAAGAACTGGCACACTTTAATTCTCAAGGAGGAAAAATAACAGAAAAGAGACTGTCTTCTATAGTACCAGGCTTTCAAATAACCTAGCTAATCAATATAGTTCAATATATTATTTGTTAAATTGCAGCAATGTGTTCCAGTTTTCTAGAGTGAGAATTAACTTAAACCCATCTAAAGAACTTCACTAACTGAATGAAATTCTAATAGATGTAAAGCTATCCAGCCCCAACTGGTCTGAAGCATTACTGTTCTCGAACACTGCATGGAAAAGTTACTGTTGGAAAACTAGTCTGGAAAATCCTTTTAGCAATTTTTAAAAACTTACCAAGCTGTTTTGATGGTATTACTTTTCAAAGTGATTTGCAGGACTGGGAAGGGGTATGTGTGTGTCTTAAAAGAAAAGAATAAATGAACAACCACCACCACCACACAACAAGATACTTGTTGCATTACCAGAAAGCCTACCGGGTTTCTGAAGTTTGGCAAGGGAAAGATGGAGTTAAATACAATCTCATGTTCATTTCAAATTTGGTAGAAACACACTTCTATATCTCAATAATGTCCGGGGTGCTGGTGGGGAATCTTAATTTTTTTGCTTGCTTTGTGTTTGTCGCACTGTTAATTTACCTTAATGCAGAGAAGTTGTCACATTTTTTAAATGGAAAAAAAAATACAGTGGTTTTCTTTTGCTGTGTCCCACCTCCATGATACAATGCTTCCCCCCCTTTTTTTTTTACTATCACAGGTCCTCCATCTTTTTATCTTCCAAATAGTTTCAACTAATATGTTCATGTGCACACACACCCTTCTACCCCTCACCCTCCCTTGCTGGCTTATCAGGCAATGGGCAGCATTTGTGATTCATAGCCGTCATCAATGTGATAATAAACTCATTCACAAGACTAACAAACATACAGCTCCCAGTTATTTACGAGGCAAATTCGCTTGCAATGCTGAGCAGTGGAACAGGGGGAGAATCAAGATGGTGTTGATTGATAAATTGACAGGTTAATTTACAAGTGGATAATAGGAGTTAGACCCAGAAGGAGAGAATGCTGCTTCATGGACTTGTTTGGTTACACTGCCATCTGTCTTGTGTAGGAAAAGCTGCAGGAGCAACTCCTTGAGTCAAGATCAAATACACACCCGAAGCACACACTTTCCTCTTTCCAAGTTGGAGACAAAAGACCCCCCTCCTCACAATTTACTCCAGTTTAATTTCTTCTCTGCATTGACACAGTTCACAATGCAGACCTCCCACTCTCTGATGCCATCCATAACGAGAGAAATGTGAAGGCCCTTTGTCTCTTAAAATGAAAGACTAATGCTTCTAGCATTTGGATTTTCTATTTCTTTCTCTCCCCCTACCCTGCACCCCGACCCTTGCTTCTTCTTTGGAAGAGAAATGAAGGAAGACCTTTGTAGGTTTTTTGTTTTTTTTTAAGTATAATGAATTGTGCATCACTGTGAGAGTTGTGTTAACAATGTATGATGGGGGGGGGGGTATTAGATTTTCCCATATCATAAAAATGATGCCCTGGAATGAACAACTTGTAAAATTAAAGAAATCTTTATCCCTAGTAATGGAAGCCCTGAAATTACCAGAGTATCATTCACAGGATTACTGTTGATGAGAATCCAGCCTTTATATCAATATCAACACCTGGTACGCCTTAGAAGGTGTGCTGTTGAATACTGAGGAAAGAGAGGTTTAAATTCCCTGGGTTAGTTTATAAAAACCTGCATAGGCATTCTTGGTTCTTTTTGAAAATGTAATGAAATTGGACAGCACCTTTCTCAAGTTGACCTGCAATTTGATGGAATTTGAGATCAAAGAACCTTTGCAGCTCAGAGTCTTTGAAGTTAATAATTTTCACTCCTGGTGCTCAAAATTAAAGCAGTGCTACATAGAGCATAGATTAGACTTGTTCAAAATAACAGGATTCTCTTGCTTTAATTCGACATGATAAATATTTCAAAACCAAAAATTAAATGTGGACCTTCCACATTTATAAGTACATTTTTCTTTTTGTGTGTTTTGTGAGATGGGACTACACAACTGATCAGATCAGATCAGATTATAATAGATTCATTGTCAACACTAAACTGAGGAGATGTATACTTCTTACTGCATTTGCTACAAGAAACTGTTCCATTATCTAACTATCAAAACCCCTCCAAACATTAAGGTTAGGAAATGCTGAATCAACAGAGTTGCAGCACATAGAATTTTTTTTTAAAGCACATGTATAAGATGTTCAAATAATTAAAAAAAACAGTGACAGCTGTTATAAATTTTTTTTAAAAATATTTCAAAAGCAAAGTATTATTTTTGCATTAAAATAGAAGCAAGCTTTGGAACTTGACTGCTTGGCTTCTTACAATTTTGTGATTTTCCTTAAAAAATGATTTTGTAGGCATGATCTTCCTCCCTTGTTTGTCTTTAAAGGTGCAACAACTTTAAAAAATATTGGGGGGAAAGCAGCTCCTAATATTTTCTCCCCCATCAAACTATACTGCTGCAAATCAGGTTTAAAGAATCACTGGTACCTCCGCATGTCAAGCTACTTTCCTTTTCATTTTTTAAAATAAAAGAGTTATATTTATAACATGTTCTAGATTTAGCTTTTTCCTCATGTTAGCTTGCACAACCAAATACATTGACACAACCATCCTGTTTCCTGAATTAAAATAAGTTGTAATGGTTAAGCAATAGTAATAAAGCTGCATCAGGCATTCCGAGTTAAATCTTCTACTCTATATTCCAACCTCAGTGGAGGGAGGGAGGGAGAGACGGAGAGAGAGATGTTATGCTGAGAGAGTTGGAAAGAATCAGCCAGAGCATCCAATTCTCTTCTCAGACCATAGAACAGCTTTCTGGTCATCACCATAGCCTTAGAGCTGCAGAACCCACTTCCTCATCTGCAGCTCTGTCATGATGCCACATCACTGTGGGCTGTGCATAGCAGGAAAGGCCCTGGCCTTCACCTTGCATAGTCCAGTCCCCTCTCCCCTCAACAGCACCCTGCAGTGCCTCCATGCTCTCTACCAGCTTCAGCCTTGTGACCCTCCCCTGAGCTCTGTGAACAGCCTTCTCCCCCCCCACACACACACACAATGCTTCAGCAGTCATCAAAATCTCCCTTTTGATGGCATGAAATGGGATGAAATTCTGCAAATTACCCTTTGGAGTGCAGGGAGATTTTACAAGTATGTTATGAGAAAGGATCCCAAGGGTGTGTGTATATGTATGATAGGGAAACAAAATGAGGACTCCATCATAACTTTCTATATTTTTTTTAACCCCAAAAATTGGCTCTTGAAAAGAGTAGCCTTCCAATTTTTCATCCTTCAAACCAAAGCTATTGATGTTGTAGAACTCACACATTTATTTACCAAACCATTACCTCCTACCACCCAATGTATCAAATCAGTCTCATTTAGTGCTTCAGGGGAAAAAAAAATAAAGCAACATTTTTTCCCATCTTCTTGCAACCCTATCACCATGGTATTCCCAGAAAGGAAGATAATTCACATTTTGAAAGCAGTCAAAGATTAATTTTTAACTAAATTGTCTTCTAAATATAATTTGAACCAGGGCTTTAGCCCCAGAACCTGTTTTTGAACCTGGCTCTCAACCCACAAATCCATAATTGAGGATCAAGATAAAGCAATTTCAAAGCCATTTCTAAACATTACTGGTATTTTCACATTCTTAGCCTTATCAAGAATTCAGAAATTCTGGTCATCTCTGCTTTGGAAATATTGCAACCAATATGAGGAAGAAAAGACACGTGTCGTGCCAGAAAATTAGATAGTTTATCAATTGGATCATCTGTACTAGTGCTGGGATGTGCAAAACCCCTATACTCCAGTTAAAGTAAGCAAAAACTTCAGGATGGCCTCTCTGGAATGGTCTAAGCAGGTCTGGATTTCTTCTTGGCTTGTAAAATTCAGAAATCTGCTTGCAAGACCAACCAGCTAGAATCAGAGCAGAAAGAGACCATATCAATGGATAACAGTCTTCTGTTCTCTTCCCCCACCCTCCAATCTATAATTGGAGCCATTGAGCAAGAAAGCTCACTCCAAATAGGATGGCTACTGATAGAAGATGGCTCCATCAATGATAGCTGGCACATGGCTACCACAAATGGGGTGTACATTCATTATTAGATGTCCAACCCTTCTAGCGTTCCCAAAAAGGTGATGCCTTTATTACATTGTTGTGAATTTTGTCCTTTGGACATTGTTTTGCTATATGGCCAACACAGCTACTCTTGAATGTGCCTTCTAGCTTTGTGTCCAAAGGACAATACGTCTTTTTCTAAATGAATTATTCTGTTCTAATTTTATTTATCATATTATCCTCTTTTATTTCTAATATTTTTACTGTTCACAGGAAATTATGATGCATTCTAATTTGATAAAAGCATGCTCATACACAAATAATAACTAGAAGATGAAAATAGGCTGTTCCCAATCTAACACCACAAACAGAATTCTCTGATTCTTCTACGAAAGCCGCTCCAACCCCTTGCATTTGTAGGAGGCTCAGTTCATATATTCAGCTCAGAAGATAAATCTGCATATATGCATGTAGAAACCAGTTTTTAAGTTCTTCCTGTTTTAATGTTTTCTTTCTTTTAATCCCACTCTTGATTGTCACTGCTTCTCATTCATGTGGCCAGATTCATTTTTAAAATATCTCTTTGTAACAAGCAGATGAAGTGCACTTTAATATTTTTTGATGTAGTTAAGCACTTGTGTGTATTTTTGCATCCTCAGTATTTTTGCTTGTGTTTTGCTGCTTCTGTTAACTGAAATAGTAGCCAAATGTGGAAACAGAGTCCTGCATTTTCCCAAAGGAAAGACAGAGTTCTGCTGTACAAATATATTGTTACAGTTTATGATCTAGGGAACAAGAAATTTTGGACTTCTTCAGATGAGCCCCTTAAAATGTTATTTTGCTGGCATAAAAAATCCATTTTTATGCCAGCAAAAGAATGCCTCCCCCCCCCCCACTGCACTTACCTTGCTTTCCCAGAACAGGCTTCCCAGAAATGAAAGAGAAAGTGAATGGAGCTCTGCCCACTTCCTTGTTCAAAATCCTGCAGATTCTCACAAGAAGATGTTCATGCAGGAATTTTTTTTTAAAAAAAAAAGACAGAAAAGGTTTTTTTTAAAGCACAGGAACACACCTTAAAAGCCCCAAGTAACCTGGGGAGGGTCATAAAAAGTGCATCACATATCTGTATGTTGTGACCTCACCCGGAAGTGTTCACAACAGACTGGCCATTCTTGCTGCATTCACATGAGTACAATGGCATGAAGTTTCACAGGCTGGCAATGATGGCACAAACATTCCATGGGAGATCAATTGACAGCTTCAGCCATCAATTAAAAAGTACAGGTTTTGGCCAATAGATTAACACAAAAGGGCGACGATGTGTGGTACATGCACCCTTTCAAGTTTATGTGGTGTTATGACACTGTATTTAGTGCATCTGATAAAGTCCTGAATCAAGTGATGAGGTGAATATGAGGAGTATCCTCAGATGTCAGGTGCTACTAATGAGAGAGGCTGCATCTGAGTCCATCTGAAATACAGCCTTTCTGATAGTGGCACCACAACTATAGAATGGTTTTTCCAAGAAGCAGTTGTAGCCAGTGGTTAGCCAGTGTCCCAGGGGTGGTGTATCTCCTCCAGGATTTAGTTTATTTTTTTTAGGAAATTACCCAAGGTGTGGAATTCTAACTCAACCCCACAAGAGCATCAGCACCTTGGATAGCTCTATGAAAGTTCAGACTAAAACATGGAACTGATTCACTGACTCCCTCACATGGAAGGTACCAACCGCCACTGCTCAGATATTTCCTTACTTACATAGTTTTCAGTCAAAGAATTTTGCTATTTCCACAGTCCTTTCAAAGTTGTAAAATTGGTCTTACTGTTTTCAGTGATTTTTCTTTGAAGTCACCATCCAAATTGTTAAGGGGGAGCTGCTTTTTAGGCAAAAGATTAGAGGAAATTCAGGTGAACCTAAAGGAGTTTTGACAGCAACATTGCTGGGAAAGGCTCCATGCACTGATACTAGATTTCACTGAAAGCAGAATTTAAATTGGGGAGGGAGGGGGAGGCATTGCTGCTTGGGAATAAATCTGAGGAAAAGTGGTATACAGAAGCCAAAAAGAGCTTTAATGGGGGCACACAACATATTTTGGACATGGAGAGAAATTAAAATACCCTTCATAAACGCTGCAAGCCCTTTTGTTTTTCCCTGATGACTTTGCTCACCACCAAATGCATTTCTGTTTGGTTCAGATGGAGGATTTTTTTTAACCAGACAAGAAGGGTGCCAGAAATTGCAAAACATTATTGAAATTGGGATAGTCAACTGACAAGGAGATTCATTTCAAAACAATTATGACACCAAAACAGGCAGGGAGCTCTTCAGGAAGAGTCTTGAAGATAAACGTTCTTTGAGTGAGTTACATACACGTGTGCTTTTACCAGAAAAGAGTAACTTATGCAGAATCAATACATTTTCTCTGTTTTCTAGAGACTGCTGAGCTTGAAAGATGGAGAAAACTGAAAAGCTGAGCAGACTATCGGGAAACAAGAGGGAATGAGGGGGAGGCATCAGAAAAGAGCTGCAGATTTAATAAACATTATAAAAAATTTCCAGGAATGTTTTGAGAGAGAGAAAGAGAGAGGGGGGGATCAAATATGTCATCATAACTGAACAAAGAAATTCCCTTTCAGAGAGTCAAAAATCCCCCTCCAGCTTCTGTCCTATTTTAAGCCTTTAAGAAATAGTAGTTGAGCCCATAGGGAGAAAGACCTTGTAAAGTTATAATTTCATGTGATTTGAAATATGGCACCTGAAGGCCTTCCATGTACGGTCACTTAAAGAAATGGTGGCTATATTCAAGAGATAGCTGCCTTTGGAATTGTGTATATTTCAAAAAGCTCCTTTAAAATGCCAGATATACTTAAAATCTTTATTGTGTGTGTGTGTGCTTGTAGAAGATATTTTACACACTCACTCACAGAAATGTACAGTATGTACACACACAAAGGGGATTTTTTGGTGTTGGCTGCTCATATCCTAGCAAGAATTTGGCTAATTTGCCTTCCTTTCTTTCCTGTTTGATGGGAAATAAATGCCAAGGAATAAACCATAGAAAACAATGTGTAAAACAGGGAGAAATTATTAGAAGATAAGGAAAGAGTACATTAAGAGTGAAGTTTTAAAATACATTTGAAACAGCTGTTGTGGAGTTATCATTGAGTACTCTCTCTCTCTCTCCCTCCTCCCCTCTCTCTTTTTTTCCAAAGTTTAAATCAAAATGTAAGCCAAAGTTTAACCCAAAGCTGGAGAAGGGGGGGGGGGAGAGAACTCCAAGGAATTTTGAAGGAAGTTCCAACAACCCAACAATATTTTTCAAGTTATTGGGATCCATATTCTGCACCAATAATGCTATGTTAATTATAGTTGCATCGGAATGAAAACTCTGTCCCTGTTTTACACACACACACGTATCATGTTTCATTGCATTTTGGTTTTACTGTTTGAGTTTTTGTAAACATTCAGAACTTGTACATTCCATTAGAAATATAGGGATTATCTTAGATTAGGGCAGGCCATTGGTCTCTTGACCTCAATGTGTGTGTGTGTGTGTATGTTCATGTGTGTGCACACATGCGTTCAAATCAACTGTTGACTTACGGCAACCCCATGAATTTCATATGGCTTTCTTAGGCAAGGAATACTCAGAGATAAATTGCCAGTTACTTGCTCTAAAATATGGCCTACACTGTCTGCATTGTCAACAAATTTTTCATTCCTCATCCATGCAGTTTAATAATATGTGCCCACAGGTATGTGCACTGATGTAATAATCATTGCAAAAAGGATAACAACAGAATTATAGATCACTAATATATCACTAATTATTATTACTAATTAATATCACCAATAATTTAATAACCGCTAATTATCTGTGCATGAAATAACATTTCTATGCAGAAGTACCAATTTATGAACAGCTGTTATGAAAGAGTTGTTTCCCTGCACAGAAAACACTATTTTCTATGCAAATCAGCCATGTGCAATTTTTTCACAGAGTAAGTCCCAAACTTCCAAGGTTCTCATCAGTCCAGGATTCTTCCCGCTGAGGCTTCTCAACACTGGGGGAACATTTTTTTTTTGACATTTAATATATGAAATGGCTCCATTTTAACTGCTTTAAAATTGTATTTTGGGATCTGGTATTTTTTTTATTGTTTTAAAAAGTTTTTAAAGAGTATTTTAATGATATTATAAAATGCTTTATCTTTGTAGTGTTGGCTCTCATTTGAGAGAAAGGCAGCATACAAATGCAATAAATAAATAAATGAAATGAAATGTTTTTATTTGTACATTGCCTCGGGACCCTTTTGGAGGTCCGGGAGGTGCTATAGAGACACTTCAAATAAATAATTAAATAAAATATTTTAAGATATTCTGTTAGACTCTCTCTCCTACTGCAATCAAAATCCATGACTTTGGCTGACTTGAACCTAATGTCAATATACCAATGTAACTTCATCAGAAAATGCTGATGTTTTCTGTAGACAGCAACCTAGCTGATGCCTGGTTTGGGCAGCACATCACTCTTTGTAAATTAGCAAACTATATAAGTGGTTGCACTGATGTTCATCCTATCTAGTGGATATGTGCATATGTTGCATGGAACTTTGCCCACCGTATACATTTTTTTCAAACAACACTCCCCAACTTTTGCAATAACTTGCTTTTTGCAAGGTATTTTCACTGATATTGCCATTGTGGGATAGAGTTTTGATTGGTGAACTGCATCCCAAAATTTGGAGGGGTCTGTTCAGAGAAGGGTATTTCAGTTCACCCATTAGTTCAGGAAGCACAAATTAGGTATATATGAAATGTAAACTCCATTCATTATCTTCTGCAGCACCCCTCCCCCTCGAAGTTTTCTGAGCCATAAATTAAGAAAACAGCAACAGGGGGGAAAACAAACCCAAGTTTGATTTCAATTTCCTGCTGCTTTGGAAGGCACCAGCTATAGAATCTGTTGACAAGGACTTTCTTCCTTAGAACTTAACTTAGCAACTTGCAGGACTGGTGCCAGTCTCCACCAGCTGGCATTGAGAACAGATGATTGCTTAGCAATATTTATGGGACTCTGGTGTAATTCTTTGGGGGGTGAGGAGGGAAAGTAATGATTTCTGTCCCTTTAGGATCTATCAGGATGACAAACTGTGACAATTTTAAGGTAGAGAATATTTCTTTTGAGCATGGTGGCTTTAAAAAAAATCAAAGATAAATCCTAGGCTGCTTCTTTCATTTTTTTTCTCCTCCTCTCTCTCTCTTCCTATTAGTTTTTTGACAGTCTGCTTATGGAGATCTGTCTTGTCAAGATGAAAGTCACCTCTGTCTCTTTCTCAGAGCTATTTCAGTCTCTTTTAAGGAGTTAAGTACACTGTCAGTTACTTGGAATGGGGCGCCGGATCCACTCATCCACACAGTAGTCATGTAAAACTTCTTAATTTAGTAGAAAGAGAATATCTGGTTCTCCTCTCCCCCGCCCTTTACTTTTATTTAGCACCAAATGCTAAAGCAAGCTGAACTTCGCAGGCAGAAAATGAGGGTGCTGTTGAAAAAAAGGTTCCAGACTACATTCCACCTGTTGAAAAGTGGGGTGGAAAACTGGAGAATGTTGGTGAAATCAGGCCTTGCTTGGATTGGTGGTATAAAGATACTTTAAATAATGGCATGAGTAGCATGGGATGGATGAAGGAGGGATGGACAGAGCGAGCCATTTCTGAGCCTTGTCAATTTTGTATGTGTTCCTGTATAAATCAATTTAGTGCCACTGGTGGATCATCCTCACCCTCATCACACCCACCATTTAATTGGGTTACACACATTTGAACATATTTTAGAAATATATATATATATATATATATATATATATATATGCATTTTGCCTCTAGGTGCCTCTTGTTTCCTAGACGAATTTCCCCACAAAATAGAGTATGCATATATTAAAATGTGAATGTCCATTTTCTGGAACTGAGAAAATCATATTGCAAACTCCATAGAACAGCCAACTATGATAGATAATATTCTGAGCACAGTGAAGTCAAAGGCTTTCATGGCCAGCACCCATAGGTTTTTCATGGTTTTTTTCCAGGCTGTGAGGCCATGTTCTGGAGAACTCTTTCAGACCATAGCCTCACAGCCTGGGGGGGAAAAAACCATGAAAAACTTATTCTGAGCACAACTTGCAAAAGTTACTTTTGGGGACAATGACTTCCAGAATTTTCAGTGAGTGTGGCCATGAGCTAAGGGATTCTAGATGTTGTAATCTGAAAAAAGTAACTTCATCAAGCTGTGGCTCTAATCTATGCATAAGATGAGGTTCTACAGATCAAGCCAAATCTCTCTAAATGCAGATTGATGAATATGCTCCAGGAGAATAAATGTGTGATTCTTTTTACTTGTCCTCTGCACATGGTACTCGAAAATACATAGATGCTATAGAAGGAGGTTCTCCTAGATAGCTATCCAGTTTTATCTCTTCCACTGCAGACATTATCAATCAGGATTCTGATTGATCAGTCATGACAGGTCACTGGAATAGATGAAACTGGGTAACTATCTACACTAGGCTAGCCAGTCACCTAGGCTAGAATCTTATTTTCATTTACCTGGGCTTAAACCTCACTGAACCCATGAGGCTTTGTGTAGAACTGTACTGTTTACTATAGTAGCTGTCATCCTATCTTTCAGTGGTGAATTTCAAGATTTAATTTACAATCCTTCTGCAAAACTTAATTCTGTGATCCAAAATCCCAGTAGGATGGGGTGGGGTGGGGGGTGAATCTGAGCAGGGTAAATGAAAGAAGGGGAAAAGGAAAAAAAGGGAAAAATGACAGGGTTGAGTTGATTCCTTTGAGCCAAAGCAAAAGCAGAGAGGAGATTTAGCAGCTGTTCCTTGTGGCAGAAAATCATCCCTGATTGTTGGCAGAACAGAGGCCTAGAAGTGTCAGGCAGATACAGCCAATCCACAAAGATAAATCCTGACCTGTAGGCCTCCTAGCTGCACATGTCAAGCCTGTAATTTTGTCATGGTCTGAAAAAAAAATGTCAAAAGTCATGAAGACCCTAGAAAAATGAAAGGGAGAAAAGTCACTGACAAGTTTTGAAACCATCAAATGACCCTTGAAGCTCCTGTATCTTTCTAATCTGATTTTCTGAAGGTTTACGGAGCTGCTTTATTAGCCAGCCCCTAACCCTTAACTTGCAAAAGATGTCCAAGCTGGTGTGTGTGTGTGTGTGTGTGTGTGTGTGTTGAAGTTCACTACATAGAACAAGCGAGAGCCTGGCTCTATGATTCTTCTCCTTTTAGTTCTTTTTTTCTGTGTATCTTATTTTTTTCACATTTATGAATCATTTTATGCAATAACCCAAGACAAAATGTAAGAAAGACAACAATAATAACTCTACTATTAAAAATAATAATCACATTTAAAATATCAGAGCACTAGGAAAAGAATTCTCTACTATGTAAATACATTAGAATGTAGTTTATTTGTTTAAGGAGCAGGGTTGCTTTTGTTTTGGAGAGGTGGTGTCAAGTTAGATTTGGGGCCCTATATGGTTGCCAGGTGAAGTAAAGTACAGGGCATCTGTCTCTTTAAGGGTTTTGGAGAACAGTGGTTCTCAAACTTTGGTCCTCCAAGTCTTTTGGAATTCAATTCCCAGAAGCCCCAGCCAGTTTGGCCAACAGTCAGGAATTATGAGAACCAAAGTCCAAAACACCAGGAGGACCAAAGTCTGAGACACATTGGTATAGAAGAAGGAATTTCTGTATTTATTTATTTATTTATAGGATTTATATCCCTCCTTTTTCCCAAGATGGGATTCAAGGTGAGTAGGTGTTGCTTATCATTCAACACTTTGCTCCTACACAACCATTTCATGCATTAAAGGGACAGGGTCCCCCTTCCTCATTTCACCTGGCAGATCTATGGTAGGAATGAAGTTGTTCATCTCATTGCTTAGAACTTTCCCTTCTCCCCTTTCCTACTCTTATATTTCATAAGTAGCGGGATATTAGATAGAGGGATACAGAGGCCAGAAACTTGTTGGTTTTGTACGCATGAGGGAAAAGAAAGAGTAGACCATTTAGGATGTAATCTAGAGTAGGGATGTAATTCTTCACCAATGTTCTTCTCTAAGGTAGCAACAAGTAATTTCAACAATTTTCTTCCCACTGCAGGGAAGTCTTCGAAAGCCACACAGTTTCCAAAGGCTATTGGCAATATGGGACTTATTCTGTGCAAAATTTGCACACTGTTGTTTTGTGCAGAAAACAGCATTTTCTGCATAAAAAAAAAAAAATTGTTGTGGAAAATAATATGTCAATGCAGAAATATCCATTCCTATGCGGAGAACGCAGTGTTCTGTGCAAATCAACCATGTGGGAATTTCATGCAGAATAAATTCTCAGTGCATTTTTTGCACAGAAAATGCCATTTTCTATGAAGGAATTGGCATTTCTGTACTGAAGTATTGCTTTCCATTCAAGAAATGCTGTTTTCTATGAAGGAAATGCTGTTTTCTGTGCAAATATAACCACCTACAAATTGTGCACGTAATAAGTGCCTAACTGAAAAGATTCTCATCAATCCAGAATTTTCTTCTCAGGTTTCTCAACACATTTATTTATTTATTTATTTAGACATGTATACCCCGCTCTTCAGCCATGAAGGCTCTTAGAGCAGTTTACAAATTGTTAAGCAATAGCACCTACACATCTACGTCACTTTTATAGTGTGCTTGGCACTCTCCAAGTGGTTTCCAATGTGTGTTAGCTAATTGCCCCCAAAAGCCGGGTACTCATTTTACTGTCCTAGAAAAGATTGGAAGGCTGAGTTAGCCTTGGACCCCTCTGGGATTGAACTCATAATGTTGTGGCTGCAGTACTGGCATTTAACCACTGTGCCACCAGGGCTCCCTAATATTTATAACATTTTTTCAAATATTTAATAATATTATTTCCATCTCAGCTCCCAAGAAGAGGAGGCAAATCAGGACCTGGAGGAAGAATATGCAGCAAATGGGGAGAATGTGCTTCCCCCCCACTTACTGATTCTTGCAAGAATTTCCAGGGAAATTCAGCCACTGATGGCCTGAGTCCCATTGGTAAATCCCAACAAAAATAGACACATTAAATCTACATAGTGTTGAATGGTGAACACTTATGTAAATCCCATGAATTCAATGGGCTTACTCTGGTTGGCATTAACAGTTGTGCATACAGATGTGCATTGTGCACTGATGTGCATTGGATATGCATCGCATATGGCTTTGCAGTCTTCATTGTGGATGGGTGTGCATGTACATTTGGTGTCCTGATTCAGTGCTGCAAGAAATTCATAACTCCGCATGTAGAGATTTACTCTATGAATCCCCAGTGTAGGATTTTGGCTACAGAAAGATGGATAGATAAACAACAGTATGCACTCAGAGTGGAGAAAACTTCACAGAATTATACTGCATGGAAACTTAATCATTAGCTGTATTGAATTTTAATTTCTGTGAACTGCTTTGGAAGCTTGCTTTTTCTCTGAAAAATGAGATTTAAAAAAGCATTATAAATAAATTAATTATTACTCACATACATATGCAGAGGCAACATTTAGATTATCATATTTTGTCTTAATAGGCAGGAGCCTCAATTTGACAGAAACAATCCTGATTAATCCTTTTCCACCTCAATTTTTTAGCAGATTTTAAAATGTCCCAGTTTCTCTTTCCCCCTCCCACTAAGAGTCTGGCCATGGATTTCATTTCCTAGGATGTTCCTAACCTAGTAACCCTATAGCTCTCAGAGGCATACATGATATCTACGTAGATCCAGTTATTACCTCAAGCATCTTTCTCAGCCCTAACCCCCCCTGTGTCTTGCCTTGCCAATTCAGTTTGGTTGGAGTGGGGAGAAATTTCCCCCAAAATTGAGTGGTGGAGCAGGCAGAAGAAATGTCATGAAATTTCATAAGGTGCCTGGAAGAGCTATTTTGCTTGCTCTTAACTTATAATACTAGCAGAGACTGGATATATTACCTTGTTTGGACTGCAACTTCCAGAATTCTACAGATAGTGACTGGCAATACTGGTTGGGAGATACTGGGAGTTGTATCTCTGACTTAAATTTTCAAAATCCTCTCACAAGTTGTCCACATGATTGGGGGAGAGGATTTGTAGCTCAAGCATCACCTTCTGAATTTTCGGGAGCTAATATTCTGGAGCTGCTATTCTATATTGGCTACTTAGTTATGCTTGTGTAACTATTGCCTCCTGGTCCAAACCCACAGTCCAACAGCCAGCAGCCATACTAATAATAATAATAAAATTTATTTGTATCCCGCCCTTTTACAAAATGCAATCAGGGCAGCTTACAGCACTTAAAATACATACAAAACCCTCCATCCCACAGAACCCGTTAAAATACAATTAAATGATTAAACAATTAAAACATACTTAATAGATACTAAAAAACAACACAATAAAATAGCTGGTTAGGGATAATTTTTTTTTTCCTGATGGCTGGGTATCTATTTAGGAAAGGCTGCCAGAAGAGATCCATCTTAAGAGCTTTTTTAAAGCTAGTTAGGGTAGTAATTGACGAATCTCGTCTAGCAGGCCGTTCCATAATCTGGGAGCAATAGCTGAAAAGGTCCTCTGGGAGGTCGAGGAAGGCCTAGTAAGTTTAATATGCTGAGATATGAACAACCCTCATGGCTTAATATCCTACTGGGTGAAGGAGGCCTGTTCAGCTGCTGATTGGGGTGCAAGGAGAATGACCTTTCCGCCATACACACACCCTTCCACTGGCAACCAAGAATGCAACAAGGACTTGCAACAGGAGTCTTATTTCTGAATGTCTTGACCTTGCTTGCTGGAAATGTCAACCACCATGTACCCTGATGGGCAGCTCAACAGACCTCCTTTGCCTGTTCCAGCTGCCAGCTGTTAAGGTGGGCTGAGGGGACATTTATGTAATCGAACACTTAGTTTTACTGAATACAGAGCAATTATGGATCTATTACTCTAGGTTACAAACCTGTAACTGCAATACTGAATGCCAACCAGAGTTTGTTTGTTGTTGTTTTAAAGAGAGGAAGAACACCACTGTGGCCACTACCTTGGAGTTATAAAGTAATCCCAAGCAGACAGAATCTGCATGTCATCACCCCATGACATTTGACAGAACTTTTATCATTTCTTGACACATGCAGAAGACAAATAGACTTCATTTGCTCAGGGAGCACAGAGCTTCACAAAATAGGTTATGGGGTTTTGACACAGCCTTAGGAAATTCCTAACAGCTGGTTTTAATACAGACCCTGAAGAAACTCCTGGGTTAGATGCCCTGGGCTGTGTGTGAAAACCATTTTGTGAAAATTACTCTGAAGTTCTTCTTAATTCATGGTCACCATTTTTGGAACAATCACATGTGTCTTGTTCTGTTTCATATGCTAAAGCTGTTATTTCTGTCATGTTTACCTAGTTCTGTGGCCAGATACTTGTTCCAAACACAGAGTGACTATTACAGATATAAACAATGTCATCTGGGCTTTCCCCCAAAAAAAGGCTGGCATGGAAATCTTTTTATGACCTTGTCCCTGCAAAAATATTGCACTGAAAAATATTTCTGTCCTCTCCCCCTAGATCTAAAAGGGCAATTCTGACTGATTTGTGACAATGTAATATCTAAAATGGTATATTCAAAACATCAAGAGTTTTGGGTGACCAACTGTTCCAATTCCCCACCTTTTAGGTCTTTAAACACCCAATTTCTATTCCTGAAAATGAGTAATTCTTCAACTCCAAATTGTATTAAATAAACTATGTCTACAGACATATTCTCAGGGTCTTCTGTCTTGGCCCTGCAGCTTTGCCAGTTCTTGAAATTCAGGTGGCAGCAGGCTGCCTTCCAGCTTTACTCTGCTGTACACACACACACACACACACACACACACACATATTTCATTTTCTCCTCAGCTTCTCCATTAGCCTTCTTCTGCTGGTAGCAGTGGTGAAGTCCTGCTCCTGGAGATGCCTAGAGCCTTTCAAGCATCTGTAAATTTCGGAGGCTTAATAGGATGCTGGAGGCAATAATGCATCCAACAAGACAATTTCCCAAGGCAGTGGAGATTTGTATGCACCAACAGCAGCCTGGGGTTGAAGCCTGTGGTCTGTCATTATCATTCTACATCATGGTGCTGTAGTCATCAGAATTAATTTCAGGCAGAAGACAAAGCAACATCTGAAGTGGACAGTTAAAAAAAAAAGTGGGGGTTGATTTACTATTTTCTCTTTTTCTACACCACCAAAAACTCAAAAAACATTGAACAGGGACAATTACAGTATGTTCTATAAGAGACTGTCTTTGGAGACTGCCTGAGAGCTTCTCAAGTTGCCTCTTTCTTGCTGAAGTCATCTAACTCCAGCATGGTACAGAAAGTTCCAGAGACTAGAATATGGAACAATGGGCTCAAACTACAGGAAAAGAGATTCCACCTAAACATTAGGAAGAACTTCCTGACAGTAAGAGCTGTTCGGAAGTGGAATACACTGCCTCGGAGTGTGGTGGAGTCTCCTTCTTTTAAACAGAGGTTGGATGGCCATCTTTCAGGAATGCTTTGATTGTGTATTCCTGCATGGCAGGGGGTTGGACTGGATGGCTCTTGAGATCTCTTCCAACTCTATGATTCTATGATTCTAAGTACAACCCAGAACAGGGCCAGTTTAAGGCACCAATGGCATCAGCATCCACAGGGGGCCCCATCATTGTGGGGGCCCCGTAGTAACCCTACTCCTGCAAAAAAATTATTAGTAATAATCTGCATATCCTGTACTGTGAATAGCTTAGGTTGAGTTAGGTTACATTGACTAGAGATAAACGTATGGGGCCCCCAAAATAAAGCATTGCAGGGGGGCCCAAAATTCCTTAAACTGGTCCTGACCCAGAAAGAGGAACTGGTTAAAGATAAAAGAACTAAACCAAACCCAAATCCAGATAGTCCAAGAAATATCCTGGTAAAATTGTTTTCTTATTAATTAATTAATTAATTTACCACCTCTCAACACAGCAGGCCCCCTGAGGGGATGTTCAATGGACAGACCATATGGTCATAGTTAGAAACAGGACTAAAAACTCCTCTTAAAAATAATTATAAAAACACAGACATTTTAAAAACAGCCAGATTTTTAAGAACCAAAGGCCAAGTGAAATTGCAGTTTTAGCTGTCTTCTGGAAACTCAACATGCAGAGACTCAGCCTGACCTCCCTTGGGAGGGAGCACCACAGTCCAGGTGCTGCTACAGAGATAGATGCTTTCTCTGCTACAGAGAAAGGTCCAGGTGCTGCTACAGCCCTGTTCCATCTACCCACCAGCCTAGTTTCATAAAGTCTTGGAACACACTGCAGGGTCTCTTCTGAGGATCTAAGATTTCCAGCAGGCTCAGCAGGGAACAGGGAAGGACAGGATATTCTGGTCCCAGGACATTTACTTGTGGATACCAAATCCGTGGATATGGAGGGACAACTGTACAGCATGCCCTTCTGATCTGCAGACTCTGGATCCATGATTTTGAGGCACCACAGATTGTCACATCCTATGCATAAAATGGCTGAGATGTGAACATGGACACACTGAAGCATCCACAAACATGTTGCCACCATTTAATAACAAGGGACATGATCATCCATGGTTTTTATCATCCATGGGAGGGGGGTCCTGGAACCAAATCCTGTGGATCCTAAGGGCCCACTGGGGAGAAGACCCTGGGGAGAAGACTCCTAGACAGATGAAAATCTTTGCAGTTCAGGGCATATTCTGTGCAAAATTCACATGTTTTGTACAGAAAACAGCATTCTCTGCACAGTTTTTTTCTGGATAGAAAATAATATTTCTGGGTGGAAATACCATTTTGTGTACAGAAAAAGCTGCTTCCTGTGTAGAAAATGCTGCAACTGAGGGTATTAATGCAAAATTTGCACATATTTAAGTTTCACTTTAAACAGCTTTTTCTGGGTAGAAAATAATATTTTCATGCAGAAATATTATTTTTCTGCATGAAAAAAAGCTGCTTCCTGTGCAGAAAATCCTATTTTTGGTGCAAAAATCCATGTGCAAATTTAGCTCAGAATAAGTCTCAAATTGTGAATAGGTTTTGAAAATTGCATGTCTTTTGAAGTCTTTCTCACAGTGGGAAGAAAATTTCTAAAATTACTTTAAATAAAAAGAGGTAGAGAACATTAGTGATGAATTACATCACTAGTCCTTTCCTGTGGGCACCTGCTACCTGTTTAGAAGCAAAACTTCCATCTCCTGTTATTTTCAACTGTCCTTCAAAGAATGCTGAACGTCTGCTTCACAGGATATGGCATAGTGGCTAGAGTTCTGGGCTAGGACTTGAGAGACCCCAGTTCAACTCTGTACTAAACCGTGAAACTCAACAGTGACCTTGTGTCAATCATTCTCTTTCTGCCTACTACTTTATAGTGCTGTTGTGAGGATATGTAGTGCTGTTGTGAGGATATGTAGGGAAGAAGAGACTCATCTACTCCAGTCTTGGAGGAAAGGTAGTTTATGAATGTAACTCCTCCACCTCATATACTATTTCAGGACTGCACAACTGGTCACACTTTTTTCCTTTTTCAACTTCAAAACAGAGTTGGCTCAAGTCTATTTTCTGGACAAAATGGTGCCATCTAGGGGCCTTTCAGGCTTCACAATCATAACTTTATATTTCACTTTAATTGGCATGATAGTAACCTATGGAATCATGGGATATATAGTTCAGAGAGACACTAGCTGAGAATACCCATCTCTAAAATGTAATTCTAGGAATTCATAGGATGGAACCATGACAGTTAAAGTGGAATATAGCCATGTAATTGTGCAATATGAAAGGATCTCTGATTTCAATTTGTCAAATGCTTGTTGGCACTGTGGTGACCACACAATCTTTTGAGGAGGTTTGTCCCCTTTACTGTGCTTGGAACTTTTGCCTTTCCCATCTTTGGTTTTCAGCAAATCTGTCAGGGGAAGGGCTACCGACGCAAAGTCAGGGATGAAGGACCGATAAAAATTAGCAAATCCCAGGAAGCTCTGTAACTGTTTCCTGGTTCTAGGGGCTTCCCATGCCAAGACCCCCTTTACCTTCTCTGGGTCCATTTCAATCCCCTTGTTTGAGATGCGGTACCCTAAATAATCCAAACGGCTTTGGTGAAACTCACACTTGGACATTTTTGCATACAGATGATTTTCCCCCAACCTGGCAAGCACCTTTTTCACCAGTTTCACATGGGACGTGTAGTCCTCAGAATAAATCAACACATCATCAAGGTATACCAGCACCCCTTTGTACAGAAAATCATGTAACACATCATTAATTAAGTTCTGAAAAATGCCAGGGGCCCCTTTTAGGCCGAAAGGCATGACGAGGAACTCAAAAGCCCCCAAGGGGCAATTAAATGCAGTCTTCCATTCATCCCCTTCCCGAATCCGTACTCTGTAGTAGGCCTCCCGCAGATCCAGCTTCGTGAAAATCTTCCCTTTGGAGAGATGGGCTAGTATGTCCTTCATCAGGGGCATACTAGCCCATCTCTCCATGTCCTTCATCAGGGTTGGAGACACTGATCGTGTTTAGCCCTCTGTAATCCTGAATCAAATGAAGCCCCCCATCTGCCTTGCGCCTAAACATCACCGGAGCCCCCACAGGCAAGGTTGAGGGCCTAATGAACCCTCGGGCTAAATTTTTGTCTATGAACTCTCGGAGCGCCTCCATTTCAGCTGGGGTCATAGAGTAAATGCGAGGTTTAGGTAGGCTGGACTCTGAGAGTATCTCAATGGCACAGTCAAAAGCCCGGTGGGGTGGCAAAATGTCACACTCCCTCTCCTCAAACACATATTGCCATGCCTTGTACTCCACTGGCAGTCCTTTCAGCTCCCCTTTTACTAAAGCAGTCATGTAGTTCTGTGACTCACCCTCCAGGGGGACCCCGTCCCCTGGGGATCCTCCCCCCACCCCGTGCTCCTTGGTACACAGTGGGTCTGTAAAAGTCAGTGTCTCTTTTATCCAGTCTATGGTGGGGTTGTGGTACTTTAGCCAGTTCAGACCCACGACTGCCGCGGGGACTAAACCTGGAGCAATCACAAACTGCAGTTCCTCCTGGTGGGTTCCCATCCTCATGTTCATGGGGCCAGTTATGTGCCGGGCGGGGGCCCCCTTCATCATCCCCCCATCCATCTGAGACAGCCACACGGGCTTGTCCAGCTTAACAGTATCAACGTTCAGTTCACTGACTAAGGAGAGGTGGATGAGCACTTGGGTACAACCAGAGTCAATCATTAACATTACTTTACGGGTGGGGCCCTCCCCTCCAACCCCCACTCGAGCTTTGATAAAGAACGGGCCCTTCACTCCACTCACCACTGCTTCCGGGCACCCTTCCAGATTAGCCCGCCCTCGGGCGCTCAGTAGGGCGGGCTGGGCCCGTTTCCCGCCGGCTCAGCATCGGAGGAGTAGGACCCACTATCCTTGGGATCATCTGAAGACTCCCCTGCCGCATGGCCAGATGCCAGGGCCCTGGCCGTCGCTTTGGTCTTGGGCTTGGAGGGAGTCTTGGCGGACCCGGTTCTCCCCTCGCTCCGTGCTGGCTTGGCGGCGGCGGATTGCTCCTGAGGACTCCTCTCTGGGCACTCCGCTATGCGATGTCCGCTCTTCCCACAATGCAGGCACAGGCCCTTTCTCATCCTTCGCTCTCGTTCGGACTCTCCGGTGGTGGCTCCCCCCGAGCGCCCCGCCTTGGTCTTCTTCCCCGGGGATCCTGAGGACTTCCCCTCCATCTTGATGCTGCCTTTCACCGACTCCACTTCACCAGCTAGACGTATCCACCCCAGGAGGGTTTCGGGGTCTCCCTGGAACAGGGCCCACTCTAGAATGTCAGGATTCAGTACCTCCTGGAAAAACTGCACCTTGACCTCTTCTGACCACTCAGGCACTTGGCTGGCTAGGCGGCGGAACTCAGCCGCGTACTCTGCCACTGGCATCGTACCTTGCTTCAGGCTCCTACGCTTCCCTCGAGCTCGCTTCCCCCTTAAAGGATCTTCGAACTGGGCCCTGAGAGCCATCAGGAACTCTTGGTAATTACCCAGTTCAGGGGCTCCCATATCATAAAGTCCCACCAACCACTGGGCCGCCCCTCCCTCCAGTTGGTTGGACACATACTGCACCTTCTCAGCCTCGGACTGGAACTCCCCTTCCCACTGAGTCATGTAACTCACCACTTGAGTCATGAAGTAGGGTAGTTTTGCTGGATCCCCATCAAACTTCGCCTTCAGATGCCGGTGTTTCCAGCCCCAGGGTCGCTCCTGCAGCTCAACCAGCCCAGCCCCCACCGGGGAAGCCGGTCCAGGAGCCGGCAGGCCAGGGACGTCAGGCGGCTGAGCGGGGACCCCATCCCCGGGTGCCTGGGCAGCCGCTGGTTGCGCTGGGGGAGGCTCGGCCCCTCCAGGGGCTGGTGGAGCCGGAGGGGTTCTGTGCAGGAGTTCTAGGAGTACCTCCCATATCTCACCCATTTGCTGTTTCAGTTGAAGAACCTCGGCTCCAACTTCTGCCAGGGAAAACTTCGCTTCTGGCTCTCAAGGCCCCTCACCCTGGGGCCTGTCCCACCGGGACCTGCGTTCTTCTCGGCGACTGGCCCCTGCCCATGGCCAGGCGGGGCCCAAAACCTCTCGCGCCGGAGTGCCGAAGCTTGGCAGGCTGCCCCTCCCTGGAGCCAGCTCGACCCCCAGCTCCCAGGGCTCAGTGGAGAGTGGAAATCTTCCAGCCCTCCGGCGGTCTCGGCTGGTGCCTCCAGCTGCGACGGCAACAGCACCCCCCTCTGCCCCGGTCTCCTGCTTCGAGGCATCAGCTTCTTTGGTGCTGGCCACAATCAGATCTTGGTCCATCTGCATGCCAGTCTCCGCGTCCTCAGACATTGCAGGTAAAGGCTCCACAGTTTCAGGATGAAAAATAAAAAGGGAGTTGCAGCTTTCTGTGATGTACACAGAACACAAACTCACATATCTTCAATAAAGTTCTTTATTGGAATAGAAGCATGTGTAAGGAACAGTGGCAAAGCTGCAACTAAAGATCAAACTTACAGTGGAAGCAGATAAGAGACACCCAGCGTGAGAAAGCAGAAAAGGGAGGGCAGCACATCAAAGCACACTATGGAGGAGCGAGAGTTGCCAGGCCATCTGGCCGACCTTGAGCTCCCGGGATGACCAGCGTTCCCATGGTAACCAACATCTCCCAGACATTCCAGAGGCCCAAGGCAGAACCAGTCTCAAACCCTCAAACTGTCAGGATCCTCCATGAACTCTACTCTATGCCTCAGAATTCATGGATGATCCTGACACAGACTTGTTCTCTGCTGCTCCAGAGATTGGAACATGGAGCAATGGATGCAAGCTCCAGGAACAGAGATTCCACCTCAACATTAGGAGGAACTTTTTGACAGTAAGAGCTGTTCGGCAGTTGAACGCACTCCCTCGGAGCATGGTAGGCTCTCCTTCCTTGGAGGTCTTTAAACAGAGGCTGGATGGCCATCTGTCGGGGATGCTTTGATCATGATTTCCTGTATGGCAGGGACTTGGACTGGATGGCCCTCAAGGTCTCTTCCAACTCTGTAATTCTATGATTCTATGATTCTATATTGTATTGGGAGATTTTAACATCCATACTGAGGCACCCTCATCAGTGCCAGCTCAGGATTTCATGGCTTCCATGGCAACCATGGGCCTGTCTCAATTAATATCTGGCCCTATACATGTAGCAGGCTATACTCTTGATCTGGTTTTTGCTGGTCAAGATGATGATGGTCTGGGGGTAAGGGAGTTTCAAAGACCCCATTGTCATGGACAGATCACATTAGCTGTTAGGGCTTAGATACGTTTGGGGCTTCTAAGCTCTGCAGGGAAGGTGGACTAATGAAAATGGCCCACCTCCAGAGACTTATGGATCCAGAAGGATTCTTGAATGCTTGGGGTGTTTTCCTGCTGCTAGAGTTGGTGATTCTTTGATGCCCTGGATGGTCTGTGGAACAGGGAGATGACCCAGGCAATTGACACAATTGATCCCAAGTGTCCTTTACTTGGGTGCAGAGCATGGGCTCCTTGGTTTTCTAAGGAGCTCAGGGCAATGAAGTACTTGAGTAGATAGATGACTAGAGTGACTGTGGAGAAAGATTCAGGATGAATCTGACTGAGCAGTGGTTAAGACTCATGTTACTTTGCAGCAGTAAGGGCACAAAGAAACAATCCTTTGCTGTCTCTGCTACATCAGTTCAATCTCAAGCAGCACATTTATTCTGACTTGAACTCCATGGCCTTGTCTAGAGGGGCTATTTATCCTGTCTTGACCCCACCTTTGAACCCAGCAGGGCTTTTGTCCCGTTTTGTTCCCAGACAGTCCTCACAATGCCTGGGGCAAAGACAGGGCTAAGATAGGGTAAAGCCTGATAAAACATTGTATTAAAATACCTTCTAATACAATGGGGGAGTTTCTTTAAGAAGAAATGGACTGGGCCCCACAAGAACACAGAAGGGCCTACTGCCACACTGGCCTGTCGCTGCAGCTGCTGTCCATGTCACACTCTCTGCATCCAGGAAGCAGGCCTGTAGCAGGCCTTGCTAACATGTGTTGGCTGGGTTTCTAACTTCAGAGAGTGGGACGTGAGTGGCGATGGTTGCAGGGACAGGACATCATGGCAGTCTGGACTCCATCCCATTTTGTGCCAGTAATGGGGGAGCAATGGGCCAGATCCAATGGGTTGGGAGCTGGTGTATTCTGGCTCTGTAGATGAGCCCCACATTGAAGGTAGAGTTTGGGGAAGTAACTGAGGCATGTACTTGTCTGGTTTTGATGGATGAGTTTCAGTTTGTCCAACATGATGATGTGGACAATTTGCTTGGAGAGGTGAAGCTAACCAGTTGTCTGTTAGACCCATGCCAATCCTTGCTAATTAAAGCTTTTAGAGGAGAACTGGCCTATTGGGTTTTAGAGGTTGTAAATGCTTCATTGAAAGGAGGCTATGTTACAACCTCTCTAAAAGAAGCAATTGTAAGACGTCTGTTAAAGTTCATTGCACCCCACCTCCCTAGGTATCTATCAGCCAGTCTCTAATCCCCCTTTCTAAGTAAGAGCCTGGAGCAAATGGTGGCAACACAACTCCAGGCTTTCTTGGATTGAATTAATTACCTGGATTCATTCCAATCTGGGTTCAGGCCTGGTTATGGGGCAGAAACAGCTTTGGTTGCCTTGGTGGATGATCTATAGTCCATCCCTGTCAGCCCTTCTAGATCTTTCAGCAGCATTTGATACCATTGACCATGGTATCCTTCTGGGTCATTTGGCTGATATGGGACTTAGGGACATTGCTTTGCAGTGGTTCTGGTCTTTCTTGGATAAAAATTCCCAGAGGGTGGTGCTGGGGGACTGTTGTTCAGCCTTTTGGCCATTATTAACCTATCAGGTGTCACAGGGCCAAT
Organism: Gambelia wislizenii; assembly: GCA_030847615.1. Classification (NCBI taxonomy): domain Eukaryota; kingdom Metazoa; phylum Chordata; class Lepidosauria; order Squamata; family Crotaphytidae; genus Gambelia; species Gambelia wislizenii. Next base: position 17,444,358 of record JAUMIR010000009.1, on the reverse strand, counting down.
ATTGTTCCCTATGCTTTTCAACAACTACATGAAACCACAGACAGAGGTCATCTTGAGCTTTGGGGTTGTGTGTCATCAATAGGCTGATGATACCCAGCTATACCTCTCCTTTAAAACATATGCCAACTCTTCTGGGATTGATGGATAAACACTTTGAAAAGAGTTATGAGAGAGTATTTGAATACAGCAGCAAGATTATTGTATGCCCAGGGCTGGAAGAACAATATCCTCTAAGGAAGAGTGGTGGTTAAAAGTGAATGAGTTAGTGACCTGGATAAGCTGTCTACTTTGATTAGAGAAAATTCTCTAGCAACTTTCTTGAAAGATTGGAAACCCATGATAGACTTTTTGAGAAAAGAAGAAGGTGAAAGAATGACGATTGGTTTTGAATATTAGTTGAGGTAGACTGTTAAAAGAGGTATAATACCCAGTTTCTAAAGAGTGAGGTAGCACTGCAAGATACATGTGTATATCAATGGAAAAGATAGTTGGAAGTCACTTTTAGATAATTTTGTACTTTGTCTTGCAGTCTGCTGGGGGGGGGGTTGTTTTCTATTTTGTATTCCCCTATTGTATATCTGTGTTTAATTGATATGAGTTATTTAGGGGTACAGTGTCTAAATCAATAGGAGTATAGTGTCTAGATCAAGGGAAGTAATAGTGCCACTCTATTCTGCTTTGGTCAGACCTCACCTGGAATACTGCGTCTAGTTCTGGGCACCAAAATTCAGGAAGGATATTGAGAAGCTGGAACATGTCCAGAGGAGGGCTACCAGGATGGTGGGAGGTCTGGAAGCCATGGCTATGAAGAGTGGCTTAGGGAGCTGGGCATGCTTAGTCTGGAGAAGAGAAGGTTGAGAGGTGACATGATAGCCATGTTTAAATATTTGAAGGGATTTCATACTGAGGATGGAGCAAGCTTGTTTTCTGCTGCTCCAGAGACAAGGACATGGAGCAATGGGTTTGAACTACAGAAAAAGAGATTCCACCTAAACATTAAGAAGAATGTCCTGTCAGTAAGAGCTCTTCGGAAGTGGAATTCACTGCCTCAGAGTGTGGTGGAGTCTCCTTCTTTGGAGGTTTTAAGCAGAGGCTGAATGGCTATCTGTTGGGAATGATTTGATTGTGTATTCCTGCATGGCAGGGGGTTGAACTGGATGGCCCTTGTGGTCTCTTCCAACTCTATGGTTCTATGATTTAGTGAGTGACTGAGTGATTGAGTGGTGTGTTAGTAGTATTGGTAGCTCGTAATTTGTATTTGGCTTTTTATAGGAGTGTTTAATATGTGTGAATCTCAATTAAAAAAATCACTTTACACAAACAACTGGAGCCAATGAGGCTTTGGTAGTACTAAATAGTTTTCTGGGTGCGGTAAAGGATTAGTTATGGGTAAACAGGCTAAGGCTTAATCCAGGCAAGATGGAAGTGTGGCTGGTCAGTAGGAAAATCATCCTGTGATTGGGATCATAGCCTGTTCTGTATGGAGTTGCACTCCCTCAGAAATATCAGATTAGTAGCTTGCAGGCGTTCTTGAACACAATGCTACTCCTAGAAAGCCAGGTTACTGTGGTGGCCAGGAGCACCTTTGCATAGCTTCAGCTGATGCACCAGTTGTTCTGTTTCTTGGGGAAGGCAGATCTAGCCATAATGGTTCATGCCTTAGTGTGGTGGAGACAGAGAAAAAAGGGCACACAAATCCCCTTTCTTCTGCAGACATCCTCTTGAAAACAGGAAGCATTTTCTCTTTGCTAGTGGCAACACAAGTGTGGCCATGTTTTGTGCGCAAGATCAAGGAAAAGGCCTAGTAGATGTGTATGGCTGTAGGGACAAGTGGCATCTCTGAAGATGTGAGTTAGATCTCTTTCATACCACTGAAGATATTTTTATTCAGTCTCAAATACAGATTTCTGCCCCAGGAGAAACAGAGTACCTGGAACTCTCCAAAGCCCATCTGATGGCAAGGCCTTTTCAATCATTGGATAACGAGTCTCTTGGGGTGAGGAAAAACATTTATTACATTAATGCAAGCAATCACAGATTCTTGACCATTCTCTGCCAGTGGTAAAACTGCTACTTTTCCCCCCTGTTGTTTTCTGTTTTGTTTTATTTTTTAGATTTTTTAAAAAAGAGTCATTGATTTGTACTGTGAAGGGTTGCTCCATGGAGGCATTAATTAGCCCAGTGCATTCATGTAAGTGGATCTTATATCATTATATTTTGAAAAGCTCCGCAGGGCAGAAACAGAGACAGAGAGAATTTAATTTTTTAAATAATATTCCAGAGATTATGGATAAGACAGACAGACAGATACTTTATTTTCAGAACATGTATTGCCCTCTTCAATGATTATGATGATGACAAAACTAACAATAAAATATCAAAATAATCATACCATTATTATTAACATACATCCAAATTTTTATGCTGGCTGTTGTCAATGCTCTTTCATTGTTTATAATTACAGTGCCTTGGAGACAATCTTGTGACGAACCTGATGCTGTGAAAAATGTTAAAACAAATTGGATAACCAAGAATTTGCTGCCCTCTCATGTACAAGGTGGCTTGTGAAATGAATAGGAGTGCCTCCCCCATGAACCCCCATTGCATTCATGACATCCCAAAGTTTCTTGCGTGAAGTAGCTGCCTCAGTGCTCGTAATTGTAGAGTCTACTGAGATGATAGAAGTTGAATATAAGAAAACAAAGGGGAGGCATACATGCTGGAGGTACTTGTGGGATGTTCTGTCCCATGTATCACAACAACTTGGCTTTCTCTGGATGCTAGCTAATTTGACTTGGGTGAGTGTATCATTCTTTGCTCCATGGGAGCAGCTGAAAAACATACCTGGGATGAGCAAGTTTTCAAGTCTCATCAGAGTTTTGAGAATTCACTTGTATGGACATAGCTACCAGATTCTGGGAGTTTTAGTCCAAAAAGAAGCATTTCTCCCCCAAAATGTGTGTCTAATCCAAATAATCTTAATTCCAGCTACAGATGCAGGTGAAACATCAGGAATAAAGTCTTCCAGAACACAGCCTCACAGCCTGGAAAAAAAAAACATGAAAAACCTATGGATGTCAGCCGTGAGAGCCTTTGACTTCACACAAATGCTTCTCACTTTCCTTGAAATCCCCCAATTTTGCCCATAGGCACAATTTACTTGGGAACAAGATGATGCCAAAATATTAGTTGCACTTGTAGTTTGGTCATATACCTGTTCAGATTAAGGACCAGGTAGCAAAATCAAACAAACCAGAAGAAAAGCCATGCAAATTTGCAAGAAACAGATTTTTCATGAGTGAATGCTGAATGGTTTCAAAAATGTAATGTCACTGCAATACCTATATGTTAACCATGGACCCCAGAATAGAGGAAGACAGTGGGGAATGAACCCTCACTAAGACTGAGTGTGGGAGGGGCTAAGCATCCCCCCAAAGGAACCTGGAAAAATTAGACTACCAAGAGTGCCATGCATTTGAGCCTCCTGTATATGGGATTATCATCCAGAACTAAATGATCAACCACTAAGAAATATTAAGACAGGTGTTGTCAGTGAAACTTCCCAGGAATAAGATCTATCCTATGCATACTTACTTGGGAATAAGCTACACTGAAAATATAGGGGACACATTATATAAACATAAAAGTCTTTATATTTGAGATGCTTCAGTGGTAATGGATGGAAAAATTAATTTGACCTCCCCCTATAAAACCCTTGCAAGTTGGCAAAATAAATAGCAATCTGCCTACTCTTCCACCTTAAAAACAGTTCCAAGGCCCCTGATCTCAACTGTATTTTGGTGTAATTAAGCAAGATAGAGTGCTTATCAAATACAAGGAATGAGTTCCCTCTTGCCCAAAATTCTGTTCTCCATACAGTTTTGATGGAGTTATATCACTTTCTGTTCCTGCTGATGTTTCTTCTAGACATGCTGTCTGTACCTCCCTGCATGTATACCTTAGTGACAAGGTTCTGCTCAGATTTTTATCCACAGCCTTGGGCATTGCTGTCTGCATCTGTAGTTTTCAGTCCCTCTAACGAAGAAGTGAGGTGACGTATTACTTTTTAAAACACAAACCACACATGACTAAGACCCAATAATTCTCTCGCTCCCCCTTGAACCCTGAATAATTCAGTCTGACATCAGTCAGTGCCAGTAGTGGATTTTTGATAAACCACAGTTGTCTGCTGTGTGCCACAACATCTGTACTTTTTCACACCAGGGGCATATGTCTTCCTCCAGAGAATGAGCGACATCAGTACCCCTTGCATAGGCAGGCAGGAAAATGGAGGGGAACAATTCCAGTTATCACTGTTTTTTTCTCAGCAATTGCAAATGGCATATTGGGACCAATTCTTTGCTGGTGTTTGTACTTTGAGACCCTAACGTGGAATTCTGTGGGACTTTAATATTATCCCAGAAATGAAATCCAAAAGAGATGGGATAGCAGGGAGGAGAAGAAGTCCCCCAATTAAAAACACAACCCAGCATAAATGAAGCACTTTTCATTTCTGTTGACTTTCATGGAAGAGTATCAGAGCAACTGAGGGATGAAGGAGGAAGATAAGGGGTGCAGTTAGCACGAAGGGGGGGGGACCAGGTTCAGGGATTGCTCACAGCTCCCTTCCTAGGAATGGGTGAGTATTTTGTTTCAGTTTGTTTTTCATAAGAATTTACCAAAATTCACAAATTTCATTATATTCGGGACAGAAAAAACACAAGGCACTCTCACTTTTAAAAAGAAGACAGATTTCTCATTCTATGGCTTTGATTTCTTAACTCTTCAATGTTTGGGTTTCAGTCCCTGTATAGTTGACTCTGATGATGCTGAAATAAGGCCACAACATCATTTTTCCCCTTAGAAAAGAGTGCTTAGCTGAGATCCTGCATTGGGAGATATCTCTGTCCTCCCTCACTGCAGGACTTACCTTCCTCCTCCACTGTTCTCCGTATCCATGCAGGGTCCGGTGGAGAGTGGGGGACAATTGAGAAGCATCTAACTATATGACTGTAGTGAGATGCACAATAACAATGCCATCTTCCAAGGTCTTCTGGAAGATGACATTGTTGGAAGATCTCAGAAGATGCCTTCATCGTTGTGTGTTGGGGTATAATCACATAAACAGATGTCCACCACAGCCCACCAACCACTGCATGGCCATGGAGACAAGGAGAAGCAGGAGGAAGGTGGGTTGTTTGGAAGGTTGTCAGTGTGGTTGGGACACTGTGCAAGAGAGGAAGGGAATTTCATCCTCCCAAGTGACCAAGAGGAAGAGGAAGAAGAGGAAGAGGGAAAAGACATATGCAGGAAAAAGTGGGACTTCCAACTGCATATATCACCAACAGAATGCCAGCTGCTCATCTTTATCACCAGTCCAACATTATCCTCTGAATGGCCCCCTTTACACTGCACAGTTATAGCATAGTACTTCAACTGCTATGCTTCATTCTATACAGTCCTATGATTTGTAATTTGGTGAAGCACTGGAGATCTCTGGCAGAGATATCTAAACACCTCACAAAACTACAAATCCCAGGATTCTATAAGATGGTACCACAGTTAAAATGGTATCAAAGTGCTATAATTGTGAAGTGTGAGATCATTATCACACTATACTGTTACACCACTATTATTCCCCTTTAACTGCTATGGCTGCCTCTTGTGGAATTCTGGGGTTTATAGTTTAGTGAGGCCTAAGAGATCTCTGGCTAAGAATGCTAAATGCCCCTCCCTAAACTGCAAATCCCAGGATTCCACAGGAGGCAGCCAAAGCAGTTAAAGTAGAATAATAGTGTTATAACAGTGTAGTGCAATAAGGCCCTGAAAGAAAGATATAGTGTCTTTTCTGTTTCTGTCAGTGGGAGAAGTTCATTTCAGATCATTTTTGAAGAATTTACCCAGATTTACAAATGTTATGTTCAAGATGAAAAGAACAAGAGAGTGAACAAGCTGGCAGATTTCCCCATCCCTAACTGCTACCAATGTTTACTTTTAAAATAAGTTGTATTGATTTAACAAAGAAAAAGTTGTACAGCTGTTATTTTGTAACAGGAACAATACCAGCAGAACTGGTGTCATAATCTTTACTTATCAAAGTACACACATTTCATATTTGAGAGAGAAACAACTGTAAAAAATAAATGAACAGAATTTGGAACTGAGATTTCCCCATACCTAATGTCTCCTAATGTTCACTTGCATTATGCCAGTGCAACAAGGCAGGTTGAAGACACCCCAGTGCTAGAATCTTGTTGGTCTCTTGCACATAGGTAAGCAAGTGGTTGGCTGTTTTTCTCTGACACACTTTTATCTGAAGGTTGCAGCAGTGAAGTTGCACATGCAGTGCCATTGTGCAAGAATGTGTATTTCACACTGCTCGTGGATGTACATTGTGGATGGATGTGCATGTACATTTGATGGTGAATTTGGTTACCCATGTGGTATCTTGGGTCAGCTGTGTAAAGATACCAATTAATGAGCACAAGGAGATTTGTACTACACAACTGCAATGTAGGACCTGGAATTCTTGTCTAGACAACTTTAGTTGTGGAAAGATTTCCCTGGAGATAGAAGTTTGAAAGTGTGAAGACACTTGTCTTGCTTTAGAAAATGATTCATATTTCTCATTGTACTGAGACTTACCCTTGTCAAATTCAATTGCTAATGTAGCCATAATGTAGGCTCCCATTATACCATTCCCTGAAAGGAGTTGCTGGCAACCCCTGGAAAGGGCTTACCACCTGCCAATCCACTCTTCAAGATAGCTAGGCATAGCATTCTGTGAATTTTAAACAAGCCCCTGGACTACATACCTCCCAATCAGCAGTGGAGGTGAGCCAACCTGCACATAATGCCAAAATCTAGGAGAATAGGCAGGAGGCAGAGACTGAATCTGGGTTATGCTAAGGGTGTGTGGGTGTTGGAGGGGGGAGTTTTTAATAAGCAAGCTCATCCATGTTTGAATAGTTTAGAAAATAGTTTGCAAACTACAGTTAAGGTTAAAGAAAAGAAAGGGCTAATTTGTAGATATTTTAGGGGAAATAAAGGACTGTGCTTTTTCCAATATGGTTCTCACAATAACAATGAAAGAACCTTGAAAAAAAAAAACAGGAACATTTAATGTCACTAAATGATACAAATGTCCTTTCTTCCCTGCTCCAAAACAATGTATTTTATTGTATTTCTTTGAACATTCTTCTTTGGGCTAAGGCGTGACCAGTGAGTTTGCTAAATGTTTCTTCACTCATGTATAGCCTTAGAGTGTTGGACCTGGAGGGGAGAAGGGCATTGATTAAATTTTCTGGATGAAAACCAGTCACACCTATTTTTTGCACTGAAAAAGAAATAAGATGTATACTTGAATTCTAGTTTTAGTCCCAACTAAAATAGTGTTATAGGATTCTGGACATTGTGTTTTGTTTTCTTGAGCATCAGCTCATAGAAAAATGGGAAAGCATCCCTTTTGCAACTGTGGAAGAGCTCAGTTAAGCCCACATCTCAGCATCCCATCCTTCCTTTTGCCCAAGAATGGGACCAAGGATTTCCAGGCAGTGGGAACTGATGCCTCTGAGATTGCTTGTGCCTGTCAGGTATGGAGCCAATCTGTTTTTATTTTATTTATTTGATTTATATCCTGCTTTTTTCCTGAAAGGGACTCGGAATAGCTAATCATATAAATTAAAACAGGACATCTAAACCAATACAGATTATAAAAGTTTAACACTCATTATATCAGTGGTTCTTAACCTGTGGTCCATGGACCCCCAGGGGGCTGCAATGTCCTCACGGAGGGTCCATGAAGGCTTGAAGGCTGCTCAGCCCACATGTCAGGAGCCAAGGCAAAAGCTGGTTGGCTTGGCCTGTGCTTTGTTCTTCGATCCACTCCAGCCACAAATTTTCAGAAGAAGCAGGAGAAAAGTCTTCTGCTGTGCCTCTGAGGGAGGGCTTAATGGATGGTGTATTATTATTATTATTATTATTATTATTTCTTGTTATTAGGGTATTAAATCTTGAGTTAAGTCTTTGGGGTCCATGCCAACAAAGAGTTTTAAAAGGGGTCCCTGGTAAAGAAAAGGTTATCAACCACTACATTAAATCATACATCCAGAACGGTGGCATATAAATTGTACAAATAATAATAATCCAATTGAAATACTGCTTTTAAGACATTAACAATTAAAACACTTAAAATACATGTCACATACTAAAAACAGGATGCTTAATTGTGTATCAATCTACAGAGATTAGTTAAGACTGAGGGTCTGTTTAAACAGAAAAGTCTTTGCCTCCCAGTGAAAAGACAACAGGGAGAGGGCTGATTGACACTCCCTTGGGAGGGGGTTCCAAAACCCAGGAGCAGCCACTGAGAAGTCTCTCTCCCATGTCTCTACCAACTGAGCTTAGGAGGCTGGTGGGAAGTAGAGAAAATGTTCCTCTGAAGATCTTAAGACCTGGGTAGACTTATATGGGGAGATATGACCTTTCAGATCAGGTAAACCTGGTGCATTCCTATTTCATTCTTTGAGATGATATAACAACTACATGCATATTGCTGGTGGTTTATAATGTATATTGATGTGTCACTGTGTCAACTCTTCATGCTACTGGACAGTGTGGTGAAAGCATTCAGTACTATGTAGCTTCTCTCCCAGAAGAGAGTTTGAGGCACAATTGTCCTCTCACTGAAATATAGTTGTCAAACAAACAACCCTTCTAAAATGCCTCTACAATGCCAAGATGATAAAATCTATTTTATTAATCAAAGATTGTTTTGCCCAGTTCCTGAGGTCAAGAAGGATTCCCTTTGCCAGCTAGATCATGACTTCCATTTACAATATATGTTTCTGCACATGTACAAACCAGCAATTAAGATACATATTGAGGAAACATTGCCTGTTATGCTGGATCAGTTGGAAGGGGATAGATTCTCGGAAGAGACTCTCTGTTGTAACATCAAAAGTTGCATTAGGAATGTCTAGATCATGCCATATTAATATCAGGATAAGATTTCAAAAGACCAGTCTGTGTGTCAGACAGTGTCTACAAACCAGCTCCCCATCACACACACACACACACACACACACACACACACAGACAGAGAGAGAGAAAGCTTTCAATATTTCTTTTGCTTTACCTAGCTATAAAATGGAAAGGCCCTCTAAGCAGCTGGAATATTGAAGGTTTTTTTTAAAGCCTTGTCCCACTGTGTTCTGATTAGCCTTTCAAAAGTAAATGTTTTCAACATATCTTCATAAAGGAAGCTAATGATTGGTTGCTGCTGGAAAGATGAGAATAGCATAGTTCAAATCTGCCCCCCTCCTCCATATATATATATATATATATATATATAACATAGTTTTTTTGTGCTGCCAAACAGTCTTGATGACTCCATATTCCTTGTCCATGGCTCAGTGACCCACAAATCTCCTTTGATAATGCCAGGCAGCGAAGAAAACCAAGCTGAACAGATCAGGAGGAAAGTGTGGGTGGGTCGGGGGAGTCATCGCTTTAGCAAGGAGGCCCACAATGAAGCCATCATATGAAGAGAATCCTAAGAACATGCTGTAAAAAAAAAAAGGAGAAAGAAGTGAGAGGAGGAGGGGGGGAAATGAGAGGAAGACAGGGAAAAGGGTATTGTGGTGGCGTGAGCTGATAGAGACGTCAGAGCCGCTTCAATAATCTTATGAAGCCTGGGCCCAGTGTGGGGGCAAACGAGACCCATATTGAGCCTGCCATGACAGGGAGGACCACCATGAGGAAGCTGCAAGGGGCAGGCGGCTGGACAAATCAAAGCAGAAGAAAGTAATTTTCGATAAATTAAAGAAATCTCCATGGAAATTAGCATGAAACATTTTCTAATCTCCGGCTTTTCACTGCTGACAAGGGTCACCGGTTTAACTTCTCTCTCTTATTTTATTATTCCCCAGCTGCATTCCTCTGCTTTTTTTTTAAGAGGGAGAGAGAATATTCTTCAATTTTTTTAACCACCTCTTCCCCCCTTTCTTCCTCATGCATCTCTCTCTCTTTAAAAAAATAATTAAAAACCTTTGCTTACATCTCCTTGTTAACTCTTCTAGCATTTCTTTCTCTTAATTATTCCAGAGAATGTGTTGGTATAATGGGGTTTAAAAGACATGCTCTGGAATGGCTGTCTACATTAACTCTTCCATTGAATGGCTTGTCATTTCAAGGGTGATCAAAGTCTAACCACTCCTCATAGCAAAAAGTTGAAACCGGCATTGTTTCCTCTTTGTGTTGTTGTTTTTCAATGCAAAATTTCCCAGCCTGTTTTCATAGGTGCTATCTGAAAATGAAGAATTATGGGGGCAAAACATTGACAATTTTGAGAAGCTACTTCTGTATTTAAAAGTAATATTATTTTCTTTCTTTCATTGCCCATATCATTAGGAGCTTTTGTGTTGCTCTTTCCCACATTTGTTAGATTGTAGGAATCAAAAAATAATATTGGCTCCAGGACCTTGGTAGTATGGTTGGGATATGGAGAAAGCACTCTTAGTGGACTGCTTTTACTTGGAAGTAGGCAGGCTGGAATGTTTTATTTGTTCCATATTTTAAAGCATACCAACGTAATCCTCACTTCCCAGATAAATGCTCTGATAAAACGCCCGTATCCTTTGGATTGCCTATTTGTCAGGATTTGGGATGCAATTCTCAGCTGAAGAAATTGAAGATGTGCATAGCAAGACATACTAAAATGTGTGTATTTTAGCAGGAAATGCATCAAAAACTGTCTATTTTGAAGGTGAATGCATTCAAAATGTGTTTTTTGGGAAAATACATATGATTTAAATCCATTTTTTAAAACATAAAATGGGATGGAGTAGGCTTATGGTTGAACCCATGTTAAACTGACATGAACCCAAAGTTGACAGCTCTGTCCATGTCAACTTGGAACTGTTAGAGTGTGAAAACCATGATTTCTCTCATCCTGCCTGTGCTTCCCATGTAACCAAGCTCTAAATGTAATGGGCTCCTCCATTAGTCTTGGATTCTAGTAACTGAGTCTTCTAGGAAGGGCAGTTCTTTCATGTTTTAGTTCTGAGAATACCTAGGTTCAAGAAATAGTTTAACATTATATTAACCACTAGGGATAAATAAAAATAAATATTTTGGAGGCAGAAGGATTGCAAAGTAATTTACCTCTGCTTGCTAAAAAGTCATTCCCAAATTTACACTGGATTCCCACTTAGAGTTTTTAGAAGGGATTAAACAATTAACCCTCGTAGAGTGGGATTTTTTTTTTTTAAAGATGTGTACTAAGGGTATTTTCTGATCCAAATATAAGTCCCAGTAAAACAATTTTATTAAATGAAAATATACACATCTTACATTATGAAGTATTTCCAGACCTCCATGTATTCCATTGTCCCACAGAAGAAATTTTGATTTGGGGTAATATTTTCCTCAATTTTGAGCAAGATCTGTCCCTTCAGAAGTAGTATCTTTCCCCTTTGTGTAGCTAATCATGCACACAGGAAACACAAAAGGGAGACCTGATTAATCAAAAAGATATGATCCATCCAGTGCTGCTATTTCTTAATAAGCTATGGCTCACATGGTAATGCTTCTTGCTGTTTTAAATTTTGCACAGTTACAGCAAAGCACAAAACAAAATCTGAAAAATAGGCAAAACTACTCTCAGATCAGGGGAGATAAGATCTTTACTATCTTAGATTGAAGGTTTTGTTTGTTTGTTTGAAAATCCTGTCTGATACCTCAAAATGCACCAAGTCACAATTTCCCCTTCAATCTCTCCAGTGACATACAGACTTCAGTTTCTTGTTCTACACTTAAACCTCAGGGAAAGGTATCATGAAGGGACTCCTCCCATGAAGGTTTTCCAGTGGCTTCCATATCAGTGGCATGGTGAAAACATTCCAGGTTTTAGTCTGAAATTTAAGAAGATCCATCCAGCGTTCTGGATCCTGGCCCCAAAATGTATTCAGCACTTTGGATAGCTTCTTTAAAAGATCTGATGAAAACCCAGGCTGGATTCACCACCCCACAGACAGGAGAGCCATCAACCACCTCTGTATCAGAGGTCTGAGGGTGAGTGATGGGCAATAAAGACACACAGAGCAATACACAGATGAGGGATGCAACACTTCTCAAAGAAAGTGATAAGTAACATCAGCCGTTTTCTGCCCACTGGGAGAACTTCTATAAAAACTACAAGTTTTCAAAGGCTATTTGCAATTTGGAACTAATTCTGCTCAAAATTTGCACATGGTTGTTTTGCACACAAAACAGCATTATTTTCACAGGAAATAATATTTCTGCATAGACATATTGGCCTCATTTTTGTTGCTGGCCCTAAATAGAGTAGACCCATCCAATCTCCAGGAAAAGAGATTCCACCTAAAAATTAGGAAGAACTTCCTGACATTAATAGCTATTTGGCAGTGGAATGTGCTGCCTCAGAGTATGGTGGAGTCTAATTCTTTGGAAGTTTTTAAACTGAGGCCGGATGACCATCTGTCAGGAATTATTTGATTGCATATTCCTGCAGGGCAGGGGGTTGGACGAGATGGCCCTCGTGGTCTCTTCCAGCTCTATGATTCTAGATTCTATATGTCAGTGGGATTTGCCTAAGTGTTGGCTCATCATTCAGTAATTTATTGAATGGTTAGTTGAGACTAACCAACAGGATTCTAGCCATTATTTTCTGTGCAGAAAATGCTGTTTTCCATGCAAAACAACCTCATGCAAATTTTGCACAGAATAATTACTGAACTGTGAAGAGTCTCCTTAGCCCAAGACTCTTCTTGTCAGGGTTTCTCAACACTCAAAAATGGTGTTTTTAACCATTTTAAAAATATTTTAAAATATTTTTTCCATCCCTAACACAGACACGCAGCATTTTCACCAACAATAAGAGGGAAAATGCCATTAAAAGAAATATCCACCTCTTTCATGGTGGAAGATTTGAGATAGAGGGAATTTGGCATAGTACCATATATTCCGGCATATAAGACGACTTTTGAGCACTCAAAAGTGCCCTCTAAAATTGACAGTCGTCTTATACACCGGATATACTTTGCTTCACCTGCCTGCCTATCTCCTACCTCTTCGCAAACGGAGGGAAGAGGCAGGAGATGGGGCAGGGGGGTGAAGCAAAGTGCTTTTCCAGTTCATTCGCCCCCCTCCTCTGCCTTCTCTCCCTTTGGGGAGCAACGGAGACAGAAGAGGGGGGTAAACATTGTGGTTTGCTGTGGTCACCGCTTGATCGCCTCTGCAGCAGCCGAGGCAAACCGCTAGATTCGCCCTTTTCGCCCACCTTGCTTGAAGGTGGAGGAAAAGGGCGAAAATGCCCCATTTTGCTCTGCGACCCCGATCCTTCCTTCTGGGCTCCCTTCCGAAGGAAGCCCAGGAGGAGGACGCGGGGCCGTGGAGCCAAACCCCAGGACTCGCCCCATCCCCCAAGCCACCCGTCCACCCTTTGCCCATCCACCCCCCTTCCCCAAAGCTGCAATTCCACTGGAATTGCAGTTTTGGAGAGGGGGGTGGCTGCAAAGCCCCCTCCCCCCTCCCCCCAGCCACCCTCCCCCCAGCCACCCCCTTCCCCAAAGCCGCGCTTTGGAGAGGGGGTGTGGCTGCGAAGCCCCCTCCCTCCAGCCACCCGTCCACCCTTCGTCCATCCACCCCCTTCCCCAAAGCCGTGCTTTGGAGAGGGGGGTGGCTGCGAAGCCTCCTCCCCCAGCCACCCATCCACCCTCCACCCATCCACCCTCCTTCCCCAAAGCCACAATTTGGAGAGGGGGGTGGCTGCGAAGCCCCCTCCCCCTAGCCACCCATCCACCCTCTGTCCATCCACCCCCATTCCCCAAAGCCATGCTTTGTAGAGGGGGGTGGCTGCAAAGCCCCCTCCCCCAGCCACCCAGCCACCCTCCGCCCAGCCACCCCCCTTCCCCAAAGCTGCGCTTTGGAGAGGGGGTGGCTGCGAAGCCCCCTCCCTCCAACCATCCTTCCACCCTCCCTGAAGCCCCCTCCCTCCACCCCCCCAACCAGCTCGCCATCCCACATTCCCCAACCCACGAGGAGGCTGGGCAGCCTCCTCGTGGGTTGGGAAATCGCGGGAGGAGGGAGAACCTCCCCAAGCCAGCTGGCCATCCCGCATTCCCCAACCCACCAAGAGACTGGGCAGCCTCCTGTGGGTTGGGAAATCATGGGAGGAGGGAGCCCAGAAGGAGGGATCGGGGCTGTGGAGTTAAATCCCTAGATTCGCTCCCTCTCCCTTGACGGTGGGGAGAGGGGGCAAATCCCGGGGTTTGGCTCCATGGCCCTGCCTCCTCCCTATGGAGCCAAACGGGGCATGTTCACCCCTTCTCCCCACCTTCCTTGAAGGTGGGGAGAGGGGGCAAATCTAGGGGTTTGCTGCGGCCTCCCCCACTTCCCCTGCCTTGGTCCCCTTCGGAAGAGCCAAGACAGAGGGGAAGGGGGCTGCTGAGGCAAACTGAGCATTTTCACCCCTTTCCTCTACCTTCGAGTCTAGTTAGACTGGAAGGTTGAAGAGAGGGGCGAATGTTGCCCTGCCAGCTGATCCTGTTCACTTTCCCCACTCACGAGGAGATCCTCATGAGTTGGGAAACAAAGAGGATCAGCTGGCAAGGCTCCTCCAGCCAGCCAAATTGGGGGGGGGGGTGTCTTATCTGGCGAATATATGCCTAAGCCAAGATTTTTGGCTGGAAATTGGGGGGTGGTGGTCTTATACGCCCAGTCGTCTTATATGCCAGAATATACGGTAGTTGATGAACCCATGCAGAAAATAGAGATGGGAATATTTTACATTTTATTTTATTTTATTTTATTTTATTTTATTTTATTTTATTTTAATACTACCTTTCTCCCAATTTGGGAGCCAAGGCAGCTTCCAATGTCAATATAAAATACAGCTAAAGACCTAATGATACAAGAGTTTTTTTAAACAAACAAACAACAGAAACTTTAAATTAGCTTTCATGTTAAAATGCCTCTAATGGAAAATAGTATAAAAAGAAGGAAGCCTTCTGCACAACCAATTAATTGCTAAATATCTGTTTAAATAAAAAGGTCTTTGCCAGTGAAAAGAGAATTACAATTTTTTTACAGAGCTCAAATATGCAGAAATGTGCAAGTTTTTGGTATGGTCTTCCACAGTGATATGACCCTAGCTTTCTGCCTGCTTGAACCATCCACATTCACTAGGTACAGGTATTCCCAGCATCATGGAGAGGACCATGTGGACCATGCCTGACATATACGTGATAAAGATGACAGATACCTCCCAGAAAAAGGAGATGACAACTCTAGGTCAGTATCATAAACACGGTTGACAACATAGGGATTCAAAGCCAGACTTTCAGGAGCTAAATGTAGAAAGTCCTGAGCTGGAAAAATGAGCCTGTCAGCTTTGGGTTCTTGCTCATTTGTGTTTCTCTTCCTGAATAGGGTTTTTTAAAAATGGGCATTTATTTTTAGAAAGTAGGGGTATGTATGGGCTGAATGTGGCCCTGAACCCCACATTTGTGCCCCGTGGAGCTGCCACCATTCCACCCAAAGCTCCTACCTCAAATTTTCTTTAAACATTCGGAGTGATAGACAATGTTTGCCCTCAGACCATACAGAAAGTTCCCCAAATAAACAAAAGCACATGAAAATGCCTCACCCCCACAAGCACCCAGAACACCACACTACTACTCAATATGTCTGTGCCCTTCTGCAGTCCTTCTCAAAATGGTGATAGGAAGTGGCCTCACATCACTTCCTATTCTATTTGGGCTTCCTATAGTGGTGTGTGGCCCATAGGAGAGGGGGTCTGGGGAAGAGAGGTTGACCCCATATAGTTGACCATCCCTGTTATAAAGTCATGAGCTGAAACAAAATTCTTATCCATCTCTAGTAGTATTTTGTAGCCCCCCTCTGATGTAAAATTTAGTTTCTATCCCTGTCAACTAACAAGTGGCCAACGAAGGCATACAGAAAAATAGAACCTTTTATTAAGCCTTTTATCTTCCTCCACATTCCACTGCCAGGAGTGGCAATTCAGTTTCTGAGTAGGTTGCATGTCTTTGAACTCTTTAACATAAAAAAAAGAATGGTTTTCAGTGGCAGAAGAAAATCTCCAGATTTATTTGACAGGCAAAGATGCCTAGAATAAAATATAAAACATTGTGTGATGCCAAAGAAAGGGGCTGGTTTGGGACTTCCGAATATTAAATTGTACTATGAGGCCTGCTGTTTTATGTGGTTGAAGGAAATGGATGTTGCTTAGAGATGAGAGACTTCAGTAACTTGAAGGTCCACATTTTAAAATTTGGATGGCATGGTTATTTATGGTAAAATAAAGTAAAGGTATATGTTGTATTTAAAAATCATTGTATCAGAAAGGCTCCTGTACAAGTCTGGTGCAAATACAACAGAAGCTTTTCCCTAAAATAATATTAACTTCGCCACAGGAAGCCTTTGTTAGGAAAGGTTAAAAAGCAAAGATGGTTGTTGTATGAGGGCTTTGGAACATGAAAGCTGTGAATTTGATCCAATAGAAATGCTTCTTAATTAAGATAGAGCTTAACTGGCTCTCTTATTTGCAACTTAAAGAGAAATTTAATCAAAAGAAGAGAGAACTAGCTATTGAGGATGGATAAAGCAAATTTTTATTTAGAACTGTATGAGGGCATTGATCATGTAATTTTAAAAATCTATAAATGCGTTCTGAAATTGGAATAAGATGAACTGCTAAAAGGTTATATGATAAGATGGGCCCAAAATATTGGGCACAATGTTTAAATGGATGTGTGGGAAAGATAATTACAGCAGCAAGAATATTGTTTGCTCAAACCTGGAAGCAGAGTGAAACACTGACAACAGAAGAAAAGATTGTTAAAGTTGCTGAGTTAGCCCAAGTTGCCAAGGTAATGTGGATTTTAAAGGAAAAACCAATTGAACACTTTCTGAAAGACTGGAATCCACTTATGGACTTTTGGGGCAAGAAGAATAGTAACTGCAACAATTTGGGTTACAGACTTTAACAATCTTAAGATTGTTTAGGGCTTGTCTATACAAGGCAATAAAATGTGGATTGGTGTGCAGTAACACCAATTCACAGCAGTTTACATTTGCTTCCATGTTTTTTTGGGTTTTTTTTTTTTTGCAAGATTGCAGGTATGCAAAGCTATCTGTGTTTGATGTTCACACGGGCATGCCTACAAATCATGATGGTGGATGTAAGTGAATTACTCGCATTTTTATTCTCCCCAAGTTGCCATCGCCAAACAGTATTTCTTTTAAGTAAAACCAAGGTGCAAAAGTACGACCTTCCACTTAAACAAGCTTTCCTTTTTAAAAAAAATTGCTTCAGCACACAATTACTACTGCAAACATTCAACATGGCAGTTTAAGCCACTTTGTTGCTGGCAAGTTTTGCCTCCTGCACACATCCAACCAATCGGCAATCCACTCTGTCTTTGCTAAGAATGTACTGCAATCTGGATTGGTTGTGCCAATGAGCAGGAATGTGCATTTCCCTTGCAGTTTAAAAAAAAAAAAAACTTCTGAAAATGCCACAAAGGCTTTCCCTAAGCAGTATATGGTGTTTTTGGTCCCCCTCCTTCCGAATACAGTGAAAAACTGCAGGATCTCATCGGGACAAAAGGTATTCTCCTCGAATTCTATGAGGAGTATTTTTGCTGTTTAGACAAGTCCTTAGTCAGATCTGCAATGGTAGAATTATGTTAGGGTTTTGTGTGTGGCTGATAAAATCTGCTGGCATCTTTCATTTGGCCAATTTTGTACAGTGATATATCTGTGAAAACTGTTTTTCACAAATGACTTGTTCTATAATGCATTTTCAATGCAACACCATCTATTATAATAGAATTATAGTATTATAAATCTTGAAGTATTCACTAGTCTTCTTCAAGTATAAGTATATAAGTATTCACCAAGCTTTTGCTTACATTGTAACTAAATAGGTCAGACTTATTATCTTCTCATTGAAGACATGGGGAGCTGAAGGTAAGTGAGAATGCTTTGCTAACCACCACCCATTGCATGAGTAGCAGAAGCATGGTTTGAATAAGCAGCTTCCTAATTCTCAATCAACCTCTCAGCAGAGCAGCCACAATGACTGGGGAATTCTGAGAGCTGTGGTCAAAAAAGGAAATTTTCAAGACTCTGCTGCACATGGGTTGGAATTCTGTTGGTGTCTTACGCACACATAAGTTCCCCTACAGAAGGGATTGGATCCTTTTGTCCGGTTGATTTAAAAGTTGCAGAAGCAGGTTTGCACATGTGCTGCTGTTGTTCACAGTTGTACATTGCACATTCATTTGCATGCACACTGCACACAGTTGTGCATGGATGGACATCTGCATTGCACACTGCAAACATTTGTGCATGGATATGCATGTGTATTTGAAATTGCACACAGTTGTGCATGGATGTGCACATACTTTGC
The DNA here is from genome assembly GCA_030847615.1 of Gambelia wislizenii. Taxonomy (NCBI): domain Eukaryota; kingdom Metazoa; phylum Chordata; class Lepidosauria; order Squamata; family Crotaphytidae; genus Gambelia; species Gambelia wislizenii. The sequence goes on along the minus strand of JAUMIR010000009.1, from coordinate 17,425,901 downwards.
ACATTGATCTACATTGCTTGCTATGCATTGTACATTGATGCACATGATGCATTGTATGAGATGCATTGCACAAGCAGTTGTGCATGCACATTTCACTATGCATGCTTACAATTTACTAATTGAGGCAGCATTGTAGGACTACCATGTAACTCCACAAATTTATGCTCTGTGTCCTTGATGTAGGAACTCAACTGTGGAATCACATGAGAGAAAATGACAACGTGACTCTGAAAGTGGAATAGGAAAACCAAAGTGGAAAATGTAAAGGGAGAAAGAACGAAGAAATCTGAAAGGGATGGCTGGGGACCAGCCACCATGTTAAAGCAGGCTCCTCTAAAATATCTGTATGCACTGAAAACTGAGGCAAGAAACTTTCTCTTGCATTGCCTTAGACTAGCCAAGGAAACAGATGATTTATTGCTTTGAACTCCTGCACTCTATGGCTGGTGATCTCAATTCCTGGCTTGGTGAGTGGAAGTAGACCCATAAATCAGTTATTACTTACAAATCTTAGGAGGTCATGAACTTTAGTGTGAACAATAACTATCTTCATCTAGAAGTAACTTTCAGGGTCCTCTTTTGTGGTTCTTATGACCTTGGTACAGATCACTGGTACTATATTGTGCTTATATCAACTCCAAACCTTAAGGAGTGAATGCTGAACATATCAGCCTTTGACACAGGATATCTTATTTCAATCAATAGCTGATACTTGAAAGTGAACCTAAATCTAGTTGCTAACCCCAAAATAGAGTAATCTCATTGAGTCAATTGGATTTGCGTAAGTGTTAATTTAGCAGTTGATTCAGAGCTGACTTTAGTTGGGCCTAGCCATTGGGTTTAGGTCTTCAGGGTTAACAGTTTCCAGAAGTTGTTTAATAATATTTAAGATATTTGTGTTGTTAGACACAAAGCAACATAACTGACATGTAGTGGAGTTTCTGAAACCTGCTATTCAGTCAACATTCACTAAATTCTATCAATTATTTCCAACTGGAGTAAACCAACTGAACCCCCTGTTGAATGGTGATTCAACACATAGGAAAATCAGATTGATTCAACTGGTCTATGCTTGTTGAAATAGGATTTAGGCCATTATCTGAGGTCACTTGATGGTTTGCACACAATGGCATTTATCATTTGGCAGCTTTTGAGAATTCATATTTCATGCCACCCATAACAACTATGAGATGTCAACAGCAGTAAACCACAAGATGTTTTGAAGATAGTATTTTGTATTCAAATCCTCAGTGTGAACATTGATTTCAAAATAGTGAAACTGTTAATTTTAGAAAACTTCAGATATTTTAAAATGTGTATAGGGCCATTGTACTGTCTATTCTCCTTTATGGATCTGAAACATGGGTCACCTATCGCCACCACTTACGATTCCTCGAACGCTTCCACCAGCACTGTTTATGCACAATCCTGAATATACACTGGACTGACTATGTGACGAACGTTGCTGTCCTTGAGCAAGCAGGGATCACCAGCATTGAGGCCATGATATTGAGAACACAGCTGCGCTGGGCAGGGCATGTGACTAGGATGGAGGACCATCGCCTCCCCAAAATAGTACCCTACGGTGAACTCACCACGGGTCAGCATAAGAGGGGCGCTCCAAAAAAGCGATACAAGGACTCCCTGAAACAACATCTCAGGCTCGGCCAAATTGATCACCAACAATGGTCCGCCCTGGCCTCACATCGGGAGGCATGGAGACACACTATCCACAATGCTGCAGCCTTATTTGAGAACTCACGCCAAACAAGTCTTGAAGAGAAATGGCAACGCAGAAAGAAGCACAACCCGGTAACATCACCCGAGGAAACTTTCTGCTGTGCTTTCTGCAACTGGACTTGTCTATCTCGGATTGGCCTTTTTAGTCATCAGCGCACTTGCAGAAAGCGTGGGATGAGTCCTTCCTGAATCTTCGTTTGCGAAGAAAAGCCAGAGAGAGAGAGAGAGAGAATTTATCTTAAGTGAAACCAAATAGGATGCCCTACTGCACAATTTAATCATCACCTTCTTCATCTTATCCTCTCTCTTGATTTCTGGATGCTATCAATATGAGTTAACACTTTTATTTGTGAACACAAGGTTGATGCAAGGTTGATTTCCCATCCAAGTGCTGTTCGGGGCAAATGCTCCTTAGCTTTAGAGATGGAACGTTATCAGGCACCAACTTCAGAGCATTTAGAGAATATTGGCTGGCAGGTTAAACATGCCCTGCCACTAGGCATCACCAGGCCACAGCTCATTTTTTGTATCACTGTAGTTCTGTTTGAGTACAGGTGTCTGATGTCTTTCTTCATCCAGTTCTATGTTCATTCTCCCTCCTTTTTATTTATTTACATTTTTTATTGATTTTATTTTATTTTATTTTGCAATTTTCATATGCTGTTGTCTCAGCCTTCACAGGGAGATTGCTACTTTGGAAGATTAAGATGAATCTCGTTTTATGTTTCAAATCCACATAAGACACAGATAGTTGTGGAAGCTCAGACTCATTCTGACAGCATATTCAGCCTCAGATGCCCCATGGGGGATTGTGTCTTAACATATTGTGTCTCCCTGCCCCCTCTCTTCAGTTGCCTGCAAGGTTCCTTTTTATCACCATGTAACTGGAATGGTGGGAAGTGCTATCAAGGAGAAGAAGAAAGTGTGTGTGCATGAATGAGAGAGAGAGAAAGCTTGGAGGATTTTTTGTATAACATAAATAAGACATAAACAGCTTGACAACTTGAGCAAAAATGGTCTCCCACAATATCTTCCACCCTATCTGTGGGCACTAAAATGGGGAAGGTGACTAATATTCAGGGATCTAGGGAAACAATGTTTTCTTTCAGTCAGAGTAGACCCATTAACTCAACTGTTGAATGGTGAGTCAACAACGTGGTAAATCCAATTCATTTCATGGGCCTACACTACAAAGGAATAACAATAGGATTTCAGCCCATTTTAAGAGGAGGGGAGGGAGGAAAATTGTCAGCAAATTTCTCCCTGAAATTTTTTGGCTCAGTCATTATTGAATAACAGTGAATCAGGCACTAACTGGCATTGTTAAGGATAGGGACTAGTATTCTCTATCAGTGTCTAAATTAAGCATATTTAACTATACTTAACTAAGTCACCTCTCCTTGCCTGACCCTCCAGAACCTGATGGAAATGCCATTCACCTATGCTCTGACTGCCAGAAGAATGGGCCTCCTTCTCCCCATGTGGAACACAAACTCTGTGGGAGATCAATTCTTGAGTTCTCCCCATCAATAAAAAAAGAAACTCCCTTGTAACGATAGCAGAATGCTTGCATAACTCTGGTGCACACTTTCATCTGATAAGGAAGCCCTTTTACAATCTCATGGCATCATTATAACCTCTCCTTGCCTTACCTTCCTGAAACTGATGGAAATGCCATTCACCTGTGCTCTGACTGCCAGAAGAATGGGCCTCCTTCTCCCCATGCAGCTGATGCCCGGCATTATTATTATTTATTATTTTATCTATATGTATATCCTGCCTTTCCCCCTATGGCGGGACCCAAGCTCACAACATTTAAAAAAACAACACTAGCTTAAAAAGCACAGTATAATAAATAAGAATCAAAAGAGATTGCACCATTATATAATTAAAATTCCACATAAATAATAAAATATTTTTAAAACATAAAAATTAAAACCAGTCTTAAAAAGAGGAGCACCAGATGTCCAACCTTCATTGGTCAGCAGATGCCTAGTGGCATAAAAATGTTTGAACCTGCTGCCTGAAAGAGAGTAAAGATGGGGCCATCCTAACCTCTTTAGGGAGGGAGATCCAAAGTCTGGGAGCAACCACCAAAAAGGCCCTCTCCCTAGTTCCCACCAAATGAGTCTGAGAAGGTGGTGGGACAGATTGATGGGGCTCTCCAGCTGATCTTAATGTTCTGCTGGTTCATATGGGAAGATACGGTTCTTCAAGTAATCTGGACCCAAGCCAGTAATGTAGATGTGGGGAGGGAGTTATGATCATGCCAATAGTGTCACAATCATGACTAAGTAGCAATTGTGAAAATGAAACAGTTATCTTGATGTATTCATTCATAACTGTTCTGTATTCATGATCACTACATAGTCCTGCTTTGCAACAGCTGCAGAGCTGTTTGGGCTGGAAGTCAACCTGAAGAAAACAGAAGTTCTTTACCAGCCTGCACCACAGGACGAACACCATCATCCCCACATTGCCGTCGGCAAATCTGTGCTCAAGTCCGTTCAGCAGTTCACCTACCTGGGAAGCATCATCTCCTCAGATGCCAAGATTGACAAAGAGATCGACCACAGATTAGCAAAGGCATATAGTGCATTTGGAAGACTTCACAAAAGAGTTTGGAGCAATAAACACCTGAGGCAAAGCACAAAAATCAGCGTGTATAGAGCCATTGTACTGTCTATTCTCCTTTATGGATCTGAAACATGGGTCACCTATCGCCACCACTTACGACTCCTCAAGCGCTTTCATCAGCGCTGTCTATGCACAATCCTAAATATACACTGGACTGACTATGTGACAAATGTTGCTGTCCTTGAGCAAGCAGGGATCACCAGTATTGAGGCCATGATATTGAGAATGCAGCTGCGCTGGGCAGGGCATGTTTCTAGGATGGAGGACCATCGCCTCCCCAAAATACTACTCTACGGTGAACTCGCCACGGGTTAGCATAAGAGGGGTGCTCCAAAAAAGCAATACAAAGACTCTCTGAAACAACATCTCAGGCTCGGCCAAATTGATCACCAACAGTGGTCCGCTCTGGCCTCACATCGGGAGGCATGGAGATGCACTATCCACAATGCTGCAGCCTTATTTGAGAACTCACGCCGAACAAGTCTTGAAGAGAAACGACAACGCAGAAAGAATCACAACCCAAAAACATCACCCAAGGAGACCTTCTGCTGTGCTTTTTGCAACCGGACTTGTTTATCTTGGATTGGCCTTTTTAATCATCAGCGCGCTTGCAGAAAGCGCGGGATGAGTCCTTCCTGAATCTTCGTTTGCGAAGAAAAGCCAGAGAGAGAGAGAGAGACATAGTCACAACTGTGACACTATTGCCGTGATCGCCCCCTTGCCTACTTTATTGGGCAAGAGCTGCATTGGAGAAGGAGAGCCATTCTGATGGAAATCAGAGCATGAGTGCATGACATATCCTTAGATTTTTTTTGGGGGGGGGGAGTGTAGAGGCCAAGAAAAGTTATGTAGTTAAGTTAGTGTTTCAAACCTTCTTACAGTTTTGTGTCATCTGCCCCAGGAGATGCCCTTCACCTTTTGATAAACATGTTGAAGGTAAGAAGTGGGAAGAGCTGATGCCAAAAGCACATCATAAAATATTTGCTGTATCCCAGGCAAGAATCAATTATTCATCAAGCCCAATCTTTTTTTTTTTCCTTCTCTTAACTGATATGGCCTCTCCAGGTTTAATGGCAGAGGTCTTTTGCCTCACCTGCTACCTGTCCAGGAAAAGGGAAACCAAACTGAAAATATTAATGACAGCCAAAGCTGTCAATAGATCTCCCCTGGTGCTTTTGTGCCAGTGTTTGAATCCTTGCACCATTGTGCTCAGTTAATGCAGTGTTAATTGGCAGAACACTTCCGAGTGAGATCACAACAGCCAGGTAGGAAATGGCCTTTTTTTTAACCTCCCCGGTTTACTTGTAATTTTTAAAGATAATTTTTAAATTATTTCCCTGACCAGGTGCTCTATCACTCAGTCTGAAGGATTTGAGTGTGCTTATTTAAAGGTGGGTAGCCAGGATAGATTAGGGATTCTGTTGGTGTACGGCCCACCCTCCTGCTCAACAGTCTCCTTTCCTGAGCTAGCCAGTGTGGTTTCAGGGGTGGTGTTGGCTTGTGATGCTGGGGGATCTCAACATCCATGCTGAGGCTACTCTGTAGGGAATGGCTGAGGACTTCATGTCTGCCATGGCAACCACGGGTCTGTCCCAAGTGGTATCTGGCCCAATCCATGCTGCTGGGCACACTCTAGACCTTGTTTTCTGCAGGGGAGGGGAGATGATGGTGATCTGGGAATAGAGGACTTTTCTATTACTCTGTTGTCACGGACAGATTACTTCTTGGTCAGGTTTAGGCTTGCTGGAACTCAGAGCCTCTGCAGTGGTGGGGAACCTAGTAAGATGGTCTGCCAAGGAGGTTTATGGATCCGAATGGATTCCTGATGGCTCACTCTTGGTGAGTTTCCTGCTGCCTTGGCAGTGATCCTATCAAAGTCCTGGTTGATCTCTTGAAGTGGGGACTGACCAGGGCAGTAGACACAATTGCTCCTAAGTGCTGCTTCTTATGGAGTGGAGCTAAATAAGTCCCTTGGTTTTTTAAGGAGCTGGCCCTTAAACCAGCTAATTAAACAGGCCAGATGAGGACTGGCTGAGTAGGTAAGGAAAGTCATAGAATCATAGAATCATAGAATTACAGAGTTGGAAGAGACCACGAGGGCCATCCAGTCCAACCCCCTGCCATGCAGGAAATCACGATCAAAGCATCCCTGCCAGATGGCCATACAGCCTCTGTTTGAAGACCTCCAAGGAAGGAGACCCCACCACGCTCCGAGGGAGTGTATTCCACTGCCGAACAGCTCTTACTGTCAAAAAGTTCCTCCTAATGTTGAGGTGGAATCTCTGTTCCTGGAGCTTGCTTCCATTGCTCCGTGTTCCAGTCTCTGGAGCAGCAGAAAACAAGTCTGCTCCATCCTCAATGTGACACCCCTTCAAATACCTAAACAGGGCCATCATATCGCCTCCCAACCATCTCCTCTTCCAACTCTGTGATTCTGTGATTCTTTGAGCTCTAGGAAAGTATGCCAAACCAAGATAGGAGGAACTTTTTGACAGTAAGAGCTGTTCGGCTGTGGAACGCACTCCCTCAGAGTGTGGTGGGGTCTCCTTCCTTGGAGGTCTTTAAACAGAGGCTGGATGGCCATCTGTCAGGGATGCTTTGATCGTAATTTCCTGCATGGCAGGGGGTTGGACTGGATGGCCCTCGTGGTCTCTTCCAACTCTGCAATTCTATGATTCTATGATTCTATGACAGAAAGAGAAACAGAAAGAATTTTGCAGGGCAGCCAGAGAGAAATACAGTAGAGAATTCATTAAGAATTATTTATAGCAGAATAAGTAAAACAAAAACAAAAACAATGGGATCATAATAGGTTTACTGGTGGTATGGTGGGAAGTGAAAGCCCCCTCTTTGGACTGTTTCATGTGCCTTTAAGTTGACTCTGACTTATGCTGTCCCTATATTTGGATTTTTGTGGCAAGGTTTATGCAAAAGAGGTTTGCCATTGCCTTCCTCTGATGCTGAGAGAGTGTGACTAGCCCAAGCTCACCTGGTGGGTTTCCATGGATTTGAACCTTGGTCTCTGGCAGTCATAGCCCAACAGTCAAACTATGCTGACTTTCAGGGCTTGTCTACATGAGCCAGGGGGGAAAAAACCCAGAGTGCCTCGCAGTAATGGCATTTTGCAGTAGCAGCGACTTGTCAAAACAGTGTTTTTACCCCCATACGCTTTGCATGCTAGATGGTGGCCATGAGTGATTTAATCGCATTTGTACCTTGCCACCACCAAACTTTTTTTTAAATGATTTTTTTAAAAAAATGATTTTGTAAAAATAAAATTGTGCTAGAGTGATTTTTCAATCAAACAAGACAGCAAAACAAAAAGAAAACTCCATCCCATTTTATCGCCTTAGTCATTGCTCACTAAGACAAAAATCCAAGATGGGGGCAGCGGGCATTTGCCCTCTTAACAAGCCCTGCCCTCACATTTGCCTGGCCAATCAGCTTTGTGCTTCCTCTACTATGGGAAAGCAATTCAAAGCAAATCATTTGTCCCAACGAACAAGAAAGTGCAACCTCTCACTGTTTTTAAAAAACTGCAGGAAAAGCCACAAAGGTTTTTTTGTTTGTTTGTTTGTTTTGCCAATTTGGACCCCCCTCCTTGCAAATACTGTGGATTGATGTGGGACCCCATTTAGACAGGTCGCATTCCCAGCAAATTCCATGAGGGGTATTTTCACCATTTAGACAACCCTCAAGACTTTTGTCAACCTCATCAAGAGGGTATTCTTGGCAGACTTCCGGTTGGTTATGGCGGAGCGAACAGACTTTCACTGAGAAAGCTCTCAGGGAGGTCTAGCATCACGCAGTTGTAGCCCGGGCTTTTGAACATCAAAAGTGGGCTAGAAGATTCCCCCTGGCACAGGGGAACCAGAGGGGCTCTCGGAGATCCATTTGCCCGTCCTGCACCCCGAGGATCGAAGGCTGTAAGTAGATCATCGGAGGAAAGGAGCGGAGGGGATCGGAGCTGAAGCCACCGCTGCGTGAGTGCAGCTGGGGTTTTGCCCCAGCAAAGCTCGGCCACCAATTTTAAGAAAAAGAAAACACATATAAATATAAAAAACAAGAATAATAAGTATCTAGTTGAAACCAGAATTCATCAGCATCTCAAGTATAAGTTTCATGGACTTGGGCAGCTAAACGAACTGGGAAAAAAAAAAGGGAGTGATTTCAAGCTGCAAACAGAGACGGAGTGAAAGGAGATTAGAGAGAGAAGGGGAAAAAAATGAGACTTAAACTAAAGAGGACAGAGAAGAACAGAGACATTTAAGACTGTGAAATAATATAAATATCTCAGATATATAACATCTTTTACTATTCTTTATTATTGTGGAAGTGGTAAGAAGTAAGGAAAGAAGTAGGATAAGACGAGGATCCACTAACCCCACTCTGGTAGAATTGACATTCATCATTATTAGATCAGTTCAGTTTTGATATTTCCTTTTCTGGTGGAGAGTGCTACAGAACTCCGGTTTGGACACTGATAAAGCTTTTATATTGTTTGATTTAAATACCAGCAATAAGAACTGCAACATAGCAGCAGATTTGCGGCTGAGTGGAGTTGATATGGTGCACAGACGCCATAACTGCTGTATCACCGCTACAGTGGGGGAAATCTGACCTTGAACAAACACACGTGGAGAAACAAACAGTGGAAAAGAAGGGGAAACCCCTGAATATTAAGACTATATAACATAATATAATATAACATAAAGAATATAACTTGGACTAACAGTAATATAAAAACAACAATTAGAGATTGAGACTGAGAATATTTAAAATGACCATCTGAAATAAACTGAGAAGGGGAGGAAGGAAAAAAAAAAAGGAGCAAGGAGCGAGACAAGAAAGACTGTAACTGTGACAGAGAGAAAGATACATTCAAAGAATAGTGGAACAGAAGGAAGACAACAGAAATTAGAAGAACAGAGGCGATTTTTGAATGCGAAAGAAGACGGCGATCCAGAGTGAGACAGAGGCGATCATCAGCGGAAAGGAAGGAGGACAGCAGAACAGAAGCAAGACAGCAGAAATCAGAAGAACAGACGCGAGGACGACGGAATTTAAAATACATAGAAGTGAATATTTGGGGGGGGGAATTGATAAATACAAGGAAAGGTTCAAGAAGGGGAAAGGGGGGGATTGGGAGAGAGGGGTTTGAGTTCGGGAAGGGGAAGAGTAGGGAATCGAATCGGGATAAGGCGGGGTCTGGGTACGAAAAACATTGAAGGATAAGAGTAAAAGAAGAGAGGGGGGAGGTAGGGAACGGGATCTGAAATAAGGAGGGGGTGGGGTATAGAAAATACTAAAGCAAGGGTAGGGAGAAGGGAGGGGAAGGGTTGAGAACGGGATCGGGATAAAGCGGGGGTTTGGTACGGAAAATACTGAAAGACAAGGTTACGGAGAAGGGAGGGTAGGGTGGGGAACGGGATCCGAAATAAGGAGGGGGTTGGGCACAGAAAACACTGAAACACAAGGGTAGGGAGAAGGGAGGGGAGGGGTTGGGAGGGGAAGGGTTGGGAGCGGGATCGGGACAAAGCGGGGGTTTGGTACGGGAAACATTGAAAGATAAGGTTAGGGATAAGGGAGGGGAGGGAACGGGATCCGAAATAAGGAGGGGGCTGGGTACAGAAAATAGCGAAAGATAAGGGTAGGGAGAAGGGAGGGGAAGGGTTGGGAACGGGATCAGGATAACGCAGGGTTTGGGTACTGAAAACGTTTGAAGGATAAGGTTAGGGAGAAGGGAGGGAGAGGGTAGGGAACGGGATCAGAAATAAGGAGGGGGTTGGGTACGGGATGTAAGGGTTAGTATAAAGCCGGTTGGAACGTGGGAAGCTAAGGAATAGAACTGAAAGGAGAGAAGAAGAAAGAAAGAGAGAACGAGGGAAGAATTTGGAAGACAGGTGGAAAGAGTCTGAGTAGTAGAACAGAAAAGGGGAAGGAAGGAAACTTTATAAGACAATAATAAGACGATTGCAAAGGGAAGGAATGAAAAAGGGGAGCAGTAAGTGATAGAAGGTAGGGGGAAGTAGGGTTTGTAAAAGGAGGCAGAGAAGGTAAAAGAAGGGAAGAGGTGAAGAAAAGGCAAAATAAAACAGAGGGAAAAAGGAGGACAGAAGGAAAGAAGTAGAAGAGGGAAAAAGAGGAAGAGGGATAAAGGGTTGGTGTGAATGAAAGGAAGGTAGGGGAAAGCATAGGATATAAGCAGGCACGAAAACAGAAGGGTAAAGTGAGATAAAGGAAGGAAGAAGTGGGAAACTATCTCAGAAAGAGATACCTAGAACTGGTTTAAATCATCAAAACTGTAGAAAATAGTACATAAGATTTAATTACTTTTGAGTATAAACTGCTGTAATCGCTGGAACATAAGCATTGGATTATAATATTGAACATATCAAAATTGATTGCAGAGAGAAATTTGACACGTATAAGGAATTGAAGTCAGCAAACTCTGTTAGCAAAGAGGTAAACGCAATTTGGTTGAAATTTGGTAAATTCATTTAAGGAAACAGCTCTTTGTTCACATAAATAATATTCTGCTATTTTTTGCTCTCCCAATCTATTCATAATATACTTCGAGAAATCTAATTTCCTAATTGTTGAAGAGTTGATATAAATTGGCATAATTGGTATAATTGATACCAGTGATATTAAAAGTGAATCTGAAATTGAAATTGTAGATATCTACAATTTAGAGATTAAGAGACCTGATTGATCAAAGTAACAGAACACAAGAACAGTTAGTGTTAAAAGGCGGAGAAGTGACAACTGAGTTGTACCATATTCCCTGATTTGAAGAGATAGAGTTTTAAGATAAATAACACTTATCAGCATTAAATAATAAGAAACAATACATTTATATATAAGTTGGAGCTATTGCAGAAGGAGGAAATATAAAGAGAAACAAGTAGAGAGAACAATAGAAGAAGGAAATCACAAGAGGGGGAAAACAGATAAAAGATCAGTACTACAATAGAGATAGGAGAAGCTAAAGGAAGAGAGAATAGGGGAGTAAAAGGGGGGAAAATGACGACAAAGAAAGTACCAGTGCAAGCAGCAAGAAGACCATCGATTGAACTCAACCAACAAAGTCAATTATCATTAGTAGAAGAAATAAGACTCATGAGAGCTGAATTTAAAGAAATGAGAACTGAACTTAAACAAGATATGAAAAGAGAACTTAAAGGAGTTAAAGAGTCAATTGATAAAATAATGGAAGAATCGACAAAACTTAAAGGGAAAGTCACAGAAATAGAAGGAAGACTGGAGATACTGGAAGGTAGGACAGAGAGGTTAGAGACAAGACAGGAAGAGGAACAAGATCAAAAAGCACTGGAGGAGTTAAGATGGAGAGAAAACTGCATAAAAATCAGAGGACTCCAAGAGCAGAAAGACGAAGACTTATATAAAATATTGATTCCAAGATTGGCTAAATTCATTGGGAAAACAAAATCTCAATTTGAATGGGAAATTGACAAAATATATAGGATATCATCGAGAATTGCTAAGCAGAGAAATACACCTAGAGATGTGGTGGTGTATTTCATTCGAAAGAAAACTAGAGATATGATACTCCAAAGAAATTTTGAACAGAGATTTCAGATAGAAGGAAGTGAAATAATGATCTTTAAGGATATTCCCCTGAGGATTTTGAAGAAAAGGAGAAATTACAATTTATTGACATCTGAACTACGGAAAAATGGAATCAGATACAGGTGGGAGAAGTTAGAAGGAGTGACATTTAGATTTAGACAGAAGAACTTCAAAATCAACACCCCCCAAAAAGCAGAAGAATTTTTAGAGAAGTATAGGAAGGAATTAGGAATAAAATATGGAGATGTATCAAAAGTGAGAAAAGAAGAAGAAGGTGGGGAAAAGGACAGAGATTTAGGTCAAGAGGAGGAAGAGGAAGAAGAAATTCAAGAAGAAGAAAGTAAAGAAGAAGAAGAGGAAGGGGCAGTGGGAACATAGATTTGAGGAAACAAAATGGCGAAAAGAAATCAAAGGATTGGAACTTGGAACGTAAATGGATTGAATATACCAGAAAAAAGAAAGAAAATATTCCACTTTTTAGAAAAGGAAAAATTAGATATAATTTGTTTACAGGAGACGCATATAAAACAAGAAGATGCTCATCTACTCAAAAATAAGAAATTAGGAAAAGAATTTACATCATTGGCTAAAGAGAAAAAAAAGGGGGTAGTAATATATACAAAACAGGAGGTGCAAGCAGAAGAATTATTCAGAGATCCAGAGGGGCATTTCATTGGAGTAATAGGAAAAATACAGCAGAAAAAAACATTAATTATTGGATTATATGCACCATTGGACAAGAAAAGTGACTTTTACCAAAAACTCATGGGAAAAATACTAGATTATGAACACGACAGAGTGCTGATATGTGGGGACTGGAACGGAGTGATATCACCAGAAATAGACAGGAAATCAGCAAAAAAAGTGAAAGAAAAACAAGGGAAATTGCCAAAAACATTTGAAATAATGACAGAGAATCTATCCCTGGTAGATATTTGGAGGCATAAGTATGAAAAAGCCAGAGATTATACTTTTTATTCACAAAGACATAATTCTTTCTCGAGGATAGACTTTTTTATGATATCTCGAAATATGTGCAAAGAGGTACAGAAAATAGACATTCTCCCAAGGATCTGGACAGATCATAATCCAGTAATATTAGAGACGAAAAGAGAAAAAAAAGAATATAATTGGAGATTAAACGATTGTCTTTTACAAAGAGAAGAAATAATAAAGAAAGCAAAGCAAACATTAAAATGGTATTTCGAAGAAAATCTAAAGGAAGAAACAAACATTATCACAGTTTGGGAAGCATCTAAGGCAGTCATGCGCGGGTTCTTTATACAACAAAATATTGAAGTAAATAAAAAGAAAAATGAGAAAACAATAAGGATTAAGGAAGAAATAAGACAGAAAGAAAAGCAACTTCAAAGAGATCCTTCTCAAAAAGAGATTAGCACGGAGATTAAAATATTACAAAAACAATTATCAATGGAAACAACGGAGGAACTGCAGAAAAAACTGCAATTTATAAAACAGACATATTTTGAACAAGCAAATAAACCGGGCAGGTGGCTTGCATATAGACTCGGGAAAGTAAGAAATAGAAATTATATCGCCAAAGTAAAAGAAGGAGGAGAAATATCTTCAGATCAGGAAAAAATAAAAAAATGCTTCAGAAACTACTTTGCAGATCTATATGGGAAACAATATAATCAAAGTGGAAATATTTGGAATATCCAAAATTTCCTAAAACAACAAGATTTACTTAAACTTACAAAAGAACAAGAACAAAGCCTGAATCAACCTATAACGATAATGGAAGTGACAGAAGCAATAAGGAAATTGAAGATAGGCAAGGCACCCGGTCCGGATGGCTTCACCCCAAAGTATTATAAAATAATGGAAGACCATCTCAGTATACCATTGAAAAAGACATTGGAAGCTATCAAAAAAGGTAATTATCCCAAATCATGGGAAGAAGCTAACATAACACTAATCCCCAAAGAGAACCGAGACCCACAAGAACCAAAAAATTACAGACCAATATCTTTGTTAAATGTTGATTATAAAATATTCACAAATATATTAGCCCACAGATTAAAGAAGGTTTTGAAAGACTGGATTGAGGAGGAACAAAGAGGGTTTCTACCGGGAAGGTATTTAAGAGATAATACAAGACATGTACTAGACTTAATAGAATATGCGGAGAACCATGGAGACAAGAAACTGGCCTTAATTTTTTTGGACATCGAAAAGGCCTTTGATAATGTTAAATGGTCAGTAATGTTTGAGATCTTAAAAGCAATAAATGTGGGGCCGAGATTTACAAACTGGATAGAGGCAATCTACTGGTCCCAAACAGCAAAACTGCTAATAAATGGGGAAAAGACGAATAAATTACAAATTAGAAAAGGCACGAGGCAGGGATGTCCGCTGTCCCCTCTTCTATTCATAATGGTGATGGAATTATTGAATAAAAGAATCAAAGAAGAAAGCACGATACAAGGAATCAAGGTGGGGAAAACAGAATATAAACTAAGAATGTATGCAGACGATCTGGTCATATCTTTAGGTGAACCAACCAGGGGGATCAAGACATTACTAAAGGTTTTGGAAGAGTTTAACCTATTAACAGGATTAAAAGTTAACAGCGAAAAAACAGTAATAATAACAAAAAATATGACAAGACAAGAAAAAAATGACCTAATGGAAAAATCAGGGTGGAAAGTTGTCAAGAAAACTCAATATTTGGGGATTGAAATAACAAATAAAAATACTGATTTATTCTCAAACAATTACAAGAAAATATGGACGAAAATTAAAAAGGACCTGAAGAATTGGCAAAATTTAAAACTTTCATTCTTGGGTAGAATTGCGGTGATCAAAATGAATATACTACCAAAATTGATATTTTTGTTTCAAACAATTCCAGTAATACATAACGAAAAAGTGTTTAACGATTGGCAACGGGAAATATCGAAATATATTTGGTTAGGGAAGAAACCGAGAGTAAAGATGAAGGTGCTACAAGACTCCAAAGAAAGAGGTGGTTTAAATGTCCCGAATTTGAAAATTTACTATGAATCATGCTGCCTATTATGGATTAAAGATTGGGTTATATTAGAAGACGACAAATTACTAAAACTGGAAGGAGACAATAATAGATTCGGATGGCACGCATACATGTTTTATAATAAGGATAAAGTGAATAAAGATTTTAACAATCATTTAATTAGGAAGTCTTTACTGAGAATTTGGAAAAAGCATAAAAATAGATTATGTATTAAGATTCCTTTATGGGCTTCCCCACATGAAGCTCTATTCAGCCGAGAAGGTGTGCCAACAAACAAATGGATCATGTACAAAGATATATTAACGGGAGAAGGAAGTCACATCAGAATGAAAAGTCAAGAGGAACTAGAAAGAGAAGGTTTTACATGTCACTGGTATTTATACAGGCAACTAAAAGAGAGATTTAAGATTGATATAAAATTAGAAGGTTTTGAGGATACAAGGTCAGAATTGGAAAAAATAATACAAGCTGGAAACAAAAATATGATCTCAAAATTTTACAAGTTAATACTTAAATGGGAAACTGAAGAGGAGACAATAAAGGAAAATATGATAAAATGGGCACAAAACGTCGGTCATCCAATTGAGATACATAATCGGGAAAAAATGTGGAATACAAGGATAAAGTATACACTATCGCAAAATATCAGAGAAAATGTTTATAAAATGTATTTCAGATGGCATCTTTCACCGTCCAAATTAGCAAAAATGTATAAGAAGACAAAACCGAATTGTTGGAAATGTGACAGTAAAAACGGAACATTTTTTCACATGTGGTGGACGTGTGAGGAAGCTAAAAAATATTGGGTACAGATTCAAAAAACAATTCAAGACATTTTGAAAATCAGGCTTCCACTAAAACCAGAAATATACTTGTTAGGAATGATAGACCAAGAATTAGAAAAACAAAGTGGAAAGATGATTTTTTATATGATGGCAGCTGCCAGAATAATATTCGCTAATAAATGGAAACAAAAAGAAACGCCGTCCAGAGATCAATGGCTTGAGAAACTATACGAAATGATAGAAATGGACAAATTGACAACGTTAATTAAAGGAAAAGATTTAGGGACATTCAAAGAAGATTGGATCATGGTATCAAAATATATGGAAACAAGAATAAAAAACTCCACAATACATTAGAAAGCAAACAAAAGTCAAAAACTAATGTGGAATAAGCTAGATACCCACAGTTTACGTACTACATAGATATAAGCAGATAAATATGGGTCTGCACACATATAGATCCGTAACAGCAGCATGAATATTAATCATAAAGAGGAGAGAGAAAAAAAAAAAGGAAGAGAGAGAGATGAAGAGAGAGAGAGAGAGAAACTGGAAGACAGTGAACTAAATATTAAACATTAAATACAAATGTCAAACAAACTCTAATCTTCAAATAAGGCGAAATGGGAAGTAAAAAAAAAATGATTCAAGAAACCACATAAATATATGAAACTAACACTAAAGGGAAAGCAAAAAAGAAGTAGAAATACATAAACATTTTATACATGTATATCTATTTAAACATTAAATGATGCACATAGATAAATACTGAGAAACATGGGGAAACTAGATAGGAAGTCATGAATGAGAGAGATGAGGAAAGGAATGAGAGAAAAAGAGAGAATGGAGAAGAATGGTTATATTTTGCATGAATAGTGTGATATAGGGACAGAGAGACAGAAGAAAGGGAGGATGGAAGGAGGAGGAAAAAAAAAACTATGAAAGAGAAGGGAAGACTGGGAATATGATTGAAATGAAAACATACAAAATGAATGAATATAAGAGATGTATAGTAAGCTGACTAAAGGATGAGATGTATACATATGTATGTGTGCTGTACATGATATTCAAAGAGATATGAAACAAATATCTGACATGTACATAGGTAGATACGTGATGGATGAATATGTGGATACTGATATTCTCTGCCTGTTTGGTATAATATGTTTTTAATGTTGATAAATATCATGAATAAAAAATAATTAAAAAAAAAAAAGAAAAAAAAAAGAGGGTATTCTTGGCAAGATGTATTCAGAAGAGATTTGCACTTGTCTTCCTGTTTGGGCTGAGAGAGAGTGGAACTTGCCTAAGGCCCCCCAGTGTATGAGTTGAGTAGAATTTGAACCCTGGTCTCCCAGAGTCTTTGTCCAACAGTTAAACCACTACACAAGCTGGTTCTCATGTGCTCTTTGGATACTAATTTGTATGTCTTCATTTACTTCAAGAAATAGTAGCTACTTCAGTGTAGCCAGCACTGCTGGATTGTCTTCGTGCTTATTCCAGTCCTGGATGGAGTCACACTCTCCTCTAAGGACTGTGTTCGCAGTCTGGGGGTACTCCTGGATTCGTCACTTCACATGACTAGTCAGGTAAGTGCGACGGCCAGGAGTGCCTGTTATCAAGCTTCGGCTGATACGCCAACTGCACCCTTACCTGGATACAAAGGATCTGGAAACTGTGGTACATACTTTGGTAACCTCACGTTTGGATTACTGTAACGCACTCTACATGGGGCTACCCTTGTGCCTAACCCGGAAACTTCAACTGGTACAAAATATGGCAGCCAGGTTAATTACATCTAGGAGAGAGCATATAACACCTGTGCTTAAATCTCTCCACTGGCTGCTGACTAGTTTCCGGGCACAGTACAAGGTGTTGGTTTTAACCTTTAAAGCCCTACATGGCTTGGGTCCATCTTATCTCTGGGACTGCCTCATCCCATATGATCCCCCTCCCCTGTGCACTTCGGTCCTCTGGGAGGAACCTGCTGCAGCCTAGGCTGCAAACTAGGCTGCCGCAGACCTCCCAGAGGGCCTTCTCTTCTACGGCTCCCAGACTTTGGAATGGCCTGCTGGACGAGATCCATCTTATCACTACTCTTGATAGCTTGAAGAAAGCGCTAAAGACGGATCTCTTCTGGCAGGCCTTCCCGGAATAACTTCCCAGTCCAAGTGGAGCTGATTGCTTACCCACCCCCTTGCTGTCGTTGCCATTATTTATTTATTTATTTATTTATTGTATTTTATCTTTGTTTTAATTCTCCATTAGTTTACTTTAGTTTTAAGGGGTGGGAGGGTTAGGATGGGGAAGGATTGTTTTAACTTGATGTTGTTTTAATCTTGCTGTATGCCGCCCCAGTTGCCGAGCAGAGAGGCGGGTTAAAAATAAAAATATTGTTGTTGTTGTTGTGAATGGGGACCCAGAACATCTATCCCAAGTCCTGTTGATGTACCAACATTCTGATTCAAGCTCAGTAAACAAATGCTTATTGCAATGTTAGGTTATGCAAAAGGTCAGACATTCTTGCATTGAAATGAGGTTGATAGGAGGGAGAAAGTGGAAAACAACAGTAGTTGGGGGTTTTGTTCTTGTTGTTGTTGGATTTTTTTGCTATTATCTATCTACTGTTTTTTGTTGTTTTAATTGTAAGTTTATTTTATAATAGTGAAAGAAAAGAAGATTTAGTTTCCATGATGGGATGTTTGCTGAACAACCCTGGTGTGTTTGTGCTCTATTCGCAAGTTGCTGCAGTCAATGAAAATTGATGCCTCTGTGTGTCCCTGCCCCATTTTTTTTCCTGTTTAAACATCAAGGTGAAATTCAAAGTCTTTTGCAGAGATACTTAAATCTTTAAGAAGATCACTGCCCTTCTGGGGATTGGCTTTGTCTCCATGTTTGAACACTATTTGTTTTATTATCCCTATTCAGGTATGGTGATTACTCTAATTCTAGAGTCCCTGAAGACTCACTGGGGAAGCAGCACTTCTGAGACTGTATTCTTCCACAGATGGCTGTATCTATATATTTCCATCTATATCTCTGAACTTGGAAATGTTATTTTAAAAAGAAACGTAACTGGGATTACTTTTCAAAATAGCAAAAAAATAGTATATTGTCAGTCATTAATCAATAGCTAAAAAAGTAATAGGTTATGTAATTTCCATGTGCCTTCAAGTGAGCTCCCACTTATGGCAACCCCACCATTATTTTTTATCTTCCTGTTAGACAGAGAGAGTGTGACATGTCCAAGGTGACCCAGTGGGTTTCCATAGATAAGTGGAGATTTGAACCTTGATTTTTTATTTGAACCAAGATTTGAGACTTGACGGCAGTACATGCAAAAGGGATCTAGGAGTCTTAATGGACCACAAGCTGAACATGAGCCAGCAGTGTGATGCAGCAGCTAAAAAAGCAAATGTGATTCTAGGCTGCATCAATACGAGTATAGTGTCTAGATCGAGGGAAGTAATAGTGCCACTGTATTCTGCTTTGGTCAGGCCTCACCTGGAATACTGTGTCCAGTTCTGGACACCATATTTCAAGAACAAGATGGACAAGCTGGAACATGTCCAGAGGAGGGTGACCAGAATGGTAAAAGGTCTGGAAGCCATGCCCTATAGGTATGTTCAGCCTGACTAAGAGAAGGTTAGGAGGTGACATGATTGCTATGTTTAAACGTTTGAAGAGAAGTCATATTGAGGATGGAGGAAGATTGTTTTCTGCTGCTCCAGAGACTAGGACACAGAGCAATGGGTTCAAACTATAGGAAAAGAGATTCCACCTAAACATTAGGAAGAACGTCCTGACAGTAAGATATGTTTGACAGTGAAACATGCTGCCTTGTATTGGTCCAAGCAACATCAGAATATGATCAAGATGGCAACTCTTATTGATGATGAAGAACATATAGACCAGTGGTTCTCAACCTGTGGGTCCCCAGATGTTGTTGGACTACAGTTCTCAGGAGTCCTCTGAAGTCTCACCTTGACAGACAGATGTCTTCCCAGTCATTAGAACCACTGATGTAGACTAAGAAAAATCCAGCAGTTCATGCTTGCCTGAGTCTACAGTGAAAGACACAGTCTCACCAACTTTCTCTTCCTCTGCTGAGTTAACTGAGTGCAAAATACTTTTGGACTTTTAACTCAGTTTGCAGCAGTTGAAGTAATGTGACAACAAAGGGGGAATGTGATAGGAGGACAGAGAACCTGGGGCATTTTAAAGCATTTGAAAAAGTGGGACAACAGCAGATAACTGGGACTGTTCTGCCAAATCAGGACTATTGGAGGGTTTGCGGTTGGTCAATCTCTCTTGCAATTGGCTGGCTGTTTCTACCCTTCCCAGGAAACCATGAAACTGCAAGGGCTCCTGGGAAAGAGGAGCCACAGCACACAGACACTGTTACCCCTTCCCAGCTCACTGCTCCTGCCACCTAGCTTTAAACTGAGATTCCGTGTAAATCAAGGCACCCATGCTTATTATGATTGCATTTTTACTCTTAAGAGATTTTCAGAACAACAATTTTAATCCATGGGAGACATGGAACAGGGTTGGGAGACATGTTGACCCTTTTCTGTGTCTCCCTTGTCCTTATTCTGGATTTCCCCGTGATATTTTCATGACAGGGAAACATTATTTTTGGACCATCTGTTCCATTTCTGTCACAGAATCAGGGTGGTCCAAAGCGTGTCCCATTCTTCTCCTGCGATGACAGCTGGGGGGGGGTCCGTTCTGGACACTTCCACGCAGGAACAGGACACCCAAGTAAGTGGGACCCTTCCCCACCTGCCTGGATTACTTGTATTTTATTATTTTTTTCTGCTTCATTTTCTTTTTTGACAGCTAGAGGGTTTTATTTTTGAATTTCCCTCCCACCAGTTCTCTCTCAAGACCAAGTGGGATTTGGCTTCACTGCTGTAAAAGCAGCGTTATGGGAGCTGCTTTTACAGCAGTGAAGCCAAGGGGAGAGGGAGGACATTCCTGCCATGGGATTAAGGTAAGTGTTTGAATATTTTACCTTTATTCCATGGCAGGAACAGGATTGGGGCTTGCGGGGCAGAAATGTGGCATTTGGCCCCATTTGAAAATCTCCTTAGGCATGGGAAAGAGGTGCTTATGAAATCTGACGGCTCAGGTGCCCCAGTGCCTTGACTAGCCTAGGGTATGAAGCACCTTGATATGGAGGAGAGAGACTATTTGCCATTCTATCTCTAGTGGTAAAATGTCTTGGGCAATCCCTAAAACTAATGAATAAAACTGTTGTGCTGTCTCTGTGTGTCTGTAAGGTGAAATTCCATATCATCTGCTCTTTAATTTTCTGCATCAATCGCCAAAGTAACTTACCGTAGTTGGGTACAGTACTACACAGTGGTGGATGATGGTTTCCCTGTCAGTGGAGTGCTGACTTTACTCTGGGGAGATTTTCATGCTACACTGTTATAGTGTTACTATTCCACTTTAACTGCACTGGCTTCCTCCTGTTGAATTCAGGGGTTTGTAGTTTAGTGCGGCCTAAGATCTCTCTGGCTGAGAGTTGTAAATGCCCCTCCCTAAACTGCAAATCCCAGGATTCCACAGGAGGCAGCCACAGCAAATAAAGTGGAATAATAACACTATAACAGTGTAGTGTGGAAAATCTCCTAAGTTTCAGTACAAAAATTGAAAAGAGGTCTCCAAGATGCTGAACCTATTTAATCATAGAATCATAGAATCATAGAATTGCAGAGTTGGAAGAGACCACAAGGGCCATCCAGTCCAACCCCCTGCCACGCAGGATCTTGATCAAAGCATCCCCGACAGATGGCCATCCAGCCTCTGTTTAAAGACCTCCAAGGAAGGAGACCCCACCACACTCCAAGGGAGTGTGTTCCACTGCCGAACAGCTCTTACTGTCAAAAAGTTCCTCCTAATGTTGAGGTGGAATCTCTGTTCCTGGAGCCTGCTCCATCCTCAGCGTGACATCCCTTCAAATACTTAAACAGGGCTATCATATCGCCTCTTAACCGTCTTTTTTCCAGGCTAAACATACCCAGCTCCCCAAGTGTCTCCTCATTTAAAAGGAGCTATCCAAGGTACTAAACCTATCTGGGGGATAAGGTTTGGCAGCTTGAAGTACTCCTTTCAAGTTCTGACCAAAACCCAGAGTTAATCCACTCCCCCAGTGATATGGATGTCACTGGCCAGCACAGGTACTATGTACCTGAGGTGGAGGCAAATTTGTTGCCTACTTCACTTTATGCAGTCAAATATTTTGAGCATGAACAAAAACATAAATGTATTTATTATGAAGCCCCAGAAAATTAACCACAACAGCTGCTTCTGCAACCCACTCCAACCCAGCCCATCACCCCTGTAAGTCAATGTCATCTCTGAGAGTGGACCTTTGGACCATGCTGCAAATACTCTCTTTGCTCCCCGACTGCAATCTGATGTGGCGCCCTGTGTTCCCAGGGGCCAGGCTGAGCTGAATTTAAGCTCTGGTCATTTATAAAGATTTGTCTGCAGAAAAGTAAAGAACTTTCCCCTTCTGTTTTCCTTAATTATCTGGTTGACCTCAGTGGATGGATTTTAAAAAAGAAAAGAAAAGAAGAGAAGAGAAAGGCAAATATGAAAAGCTGAAGGCAAAAGACTCCTGTTCACAGTGCTGCCTTCCCCCTTCCTCCTCCCTTTCTCTTCCTGGTTCATTTTCTGATGAGTGCCCATGCGGTTTGCTGCTTCTGAGCAGAGTGATGGCTCTGAGTCTCTTTAATGACCTCCGAGAAACTGCATCAGGACCTATTTGCAGAGCTGAGGTTGCTTCGCCACAGGCCTGTCTCCTTTACTGCGCCCCTGATATTGAACCTTCCCGTAACAGCAATTACAACATTAACCACAAAATGGAGATTTACAGATTGTTTTCAGCAACACCCATTCAAATTTACTTATATTTACACTCGGGAAAAAAACCATAGGGTAAGTGCTGTTGTGACCAAAGGCAAAAGATCCAGATCAATAACCAACCAATCCTTGACTAATAAAGTACTTCTCTAAGGTCTATGGTTGCTTTATTCTAACTTTTGAGGTTGGCCCCTAATGTCTCATCCATTGACTTTTCCCGTAAATATGTCTAATCGAGACCAAGCTGGACCCTGAGAAGGAAAGATACACTTGGCTTGGTAAGAATTGCTAATTAACCAAGTATGTAAAACCTCTGTTGTCATGAGGATACAGGCAAATTGCTGATCTCCAAGGCAAACTTTAAGACCTGTCCTAGAGTTCTCTGTTTGTCCCAAAGGTCCCAAAAGATATATCTGCCATATACACAAGAAACAGTTATTTCATGGTGACTTTTTTCAGAAAAATGAAAGCTAGGGCTATACTGAATATCCATAAACTCAGAGAGGTGCTGAATCTCAAGGCAGGTTCTAAATCTTGAAGATTCCATTTCCAATCTCTGACAATTCTAGGGAAAGAGCCTCAGACTAGATCATTGCTGCCAGTTGGCATAGAATAGAGATGGAACAGAAATTAATATATTTCCTGACTGAGATAGAATTTGGAGTTCCCCACCCCTCAAGAGACTTTCATGAGAAGAAAAGTTGTATGCCATTTCTTTGTTCCCAGCACACCATAAACTGTGCAGTATTTGAGAACCGTGCAGGAGTTTGGAGAAACTGTGTAGTTTTGCAGTCAAAACCTACACTCAATATTTTTTTTGCTACACACAGAAAGCTGCACAGCTTCTCAAAGAAAAGAAAAATCTCAGCCACTTACATTGTTTTTTAACTATACACTTGGAAAAAGTGCAAAACTAAATGGCACACTATACTCCTATACAGTGAGCTCTCCATATCCATGGACTCTGTATCCACGGATTCAACCATCCATGACTTGAAAATATTCCAGGGGGGGGGGGAATCCAAAAAGCAAACTTTGATTTTGCCATTTTATATAAGGGACACCATTTTACTATACCATTGTATATAATGGGACTTGAACATTCATGGATTTTGGTATTCACTGGGGGTCCAAACCAAACCGCAGCAGATAACAAGAGCCCACTGTACAAACAACACAGTGAAGTGTTTGATGTTGTGGCTGCAGCCTTTGCTGATTTGAAAGTTGTGCCACCCAAATCTTACTTGGCCAATTGAAGCTACAGGCACATGTGATTTTGATGTGCAACAATGCTGATTTTGCACATTTTATTGTGTGTCATTGCTTTTCCCCCCCTAGAAAATAGTAACGTTATACAACCAAAATGTTGTGCAAAATCAACAATAGCCTAAAAATAGCCTCGTGGCAACATTGATGTTTTCTGCAAAACATTTTTGTTCTGTAACATTTTTGTTCTGCAACATTGTTGTTTACTATGTAAAAAAGCAATCTTGTGCAAAATACACTCCTGAGCATCTTGAAGCTATTGGATGAAAAATGGTTTGATTGTTCTTGACATCTGTCAGGACTTGGAGAAATCATGATTTACCATACCTAGCATAGAGACACTTTTTTGCTATTAATTTATTTAATTTATATTCTTCCTTTCTCCCAGATGGGATCCAAGATGGATCACAATATGAAATAAACTGAGGTATATGAAATAAAACCTATTAATAAAAAAGGTTTTCTTAAAATGTATGGTTTTTTTTAAGTTTTAAAAAATTACCAGATTAAAATATCAATTGAATACCCACTCAGGAAGAAAAGTTAAGACATGTCTGATGAGGTAAAACTGGGCCACACTTTATTAGGTGTTTAAAGTTACCTAACTTGTGGTGGGAGTTTACCCTAGTGTGAAACTATGGTTGAGGTTGGAGAACTACCCTCCATGATAGGATAAGCTAACTGGGCCCCATTGCTAGTCATCACTATCTGGCCCTGCATAGCAGGAGATGTGCCCTGTTCCAATCCAAGACCATAAACTCCAAGAGAGAGATGGCCAGGACTGGCTCCAAGGCCTGTTGCCTGTCCAGCCCATATAGCCCAAGAAACCAGTCTGGAACCAGCCATTTGCCCCCAAAGTAACTTCCTGACAGTAAGTGGAATGCACTGCCTCGTAGTGTGGTGGGGTCTCCTTCTTTGGAGGTTTTTAAACAGAGGCTCAATGGCCATCTGTCAGGAATGATTTGATTATGTATTCCTTCATGGCAGGGGGTTGGACTGGATGGCCCTTGTTGTCTCTTCCAACTCTATGATTCTAGGTGCTTATCTATCCTATTGTTCTGTCATTTTCCCACCCTACTTGCTTTCCTGTGACATATTTAACAGTGACACCTGGACAATTCTTCTCATATGTTCCATGAACAGACAATGCTGGCTGCATCTGGAAGCTATGCCATGAGGTTGTCCTCTGTCTCCCTTTCCCTGTGGGGCACACCTATGTGGCCACACTCCCTCCATTAGCTCACATAGCTACAGAGGGTGAAACAGTGCCAGATACTTTAAAATAACATAAAATCATTTTTAAAAGGAAAGTCAGTAATAATGAAAATGAAGCACACAAACATCTGTTTAAAAAATCTATCTGCTTAGCTACTTACTAATCAAATCTCTGTTGAAATGAAAAGGACTATACTTGGTGAAAAGAGATCACTGAAGTCTACACCTTAGTCTCCTGTGGCAGAGAATTCCACAGCCTGGAAGCCGCAATTGAAAAGAAGGCAGCTTTTGTGCCTAAAATACACCAATTCTTCACTTGTGTTCATTCTATAATTGCTCTTTTTCTAAAAATAGAAGACCTCGATGCATAACCCATTTATCTTTAGATATTTTTTTCTATGTAAAGCTTCATGAGGTGAAAGCCATAGAGGTATCTTAGAAATTAATCTTGTTTTATATCTAGCCCATATTTTATCACACATTGGAAACAGCTTAGTGCCAAGCATGCTATAAAGTGTTGTAGACATGTAAAGTACTATTGCTTAACAATTTGTAAGCTGCTCTGAGAGCCTTTGTGGCAGAAGAGCTGGGTATAAATACCTAGATAAATAAATATTCTGAACAAAGAACATCTCACAAAATGGTTATTAAAATCAACATTTGCCTTTATTTTGTCATACCAAAGACATCATGCCAGCCAAACCTCAAATCAAATTTTTTCAGTTGTAACAATCTTTTTTTTCTAACATTATCCTGTCTTTTAACTGAAATGAAACAACAGACTGAAAAGTATAATTTCAGCTCTGTAAGTCCCAGACCACCTCTTTGTTTTGCATCTAGCAGAACTTTGAATTTAACCCTTACCCTCTTGCCTTGCAAGACAAAATTCAGATTAGCTTTTTGCCACTGCTTAAATGGTACATCATTGTTCAGGATTGGTACTGTTTGGAACAAAAAGAACATATTAGGTAAAACATTCATTTTTATAGGTTTTCTTTGGGTTTTTTCTGGACTGTGAGGCTGTGTTCTGGAAGAGTTTTTTCCTGATGTTTTGCCTGCATCTGTGACTGGCATCTTCAGAGAATGGTTGGGTTGGAGTGTGTGGCGGGTTTATATACTGTGATTCCCTGTTGGAGAGGATATGTAAATTTGTGTATTTGAATGGGTAGTTCTAGGAGGCAGATATGCAAGGAGGATTAGTGTCTGTTTGGTTAATGACCCATTATCTGCTGGAAATCCCCCTGTCTTGGCCAACATTGCTATGGAGTGCAGTCTACACACACACAAACGCACAGATATATGGATTTTCCACTAAAATCCAGAGTAAATCCAAACTCATTTTGGTCCATATTAAAGCCCTGAGTGCCCAAAAGACATGGATTTGAGCTATATGTCATCTGGACAGCTCACTGTGAAAATGAAGTAAGATAATGTTAATTGGCCCATGTAGACAAGCCCTTAGTAAATACAAGTGTTCATGCAGATATTTCAAGAGGCACAGATGGGAAAATAGAGTTAAAAAGGAACATGCACTAAACTCTCATGGCCCCTGAAAACTACCAATACTATCTAGGGTAAATCTCCACCTGCAGAGTTGTTAATAGATTGTGCTATATAACCCTTGTATTGAATCACAACATGGTACAACTGACTATGCAACAAAATTTGCAATTGAGCATGAAAACAAATCCACATCCACAAGTTCAGCAGTACCACATGCACAACTCCATTCCTGCAACCTTTCACTGAATACAGACATTCCACATCAGACAAAAATGTCCAACTGCTTCCATAGGGGACCTATGCATATCTAAGACAACAACAGAATTCTGGCCATGATAATGCAGATAATAATGCACATATAATGAAGAATGATGCTTTGAAAAAAGTCCTTCTGCTTCTTACAAATAAGTATCCTCCTGAACATGCAAAGGCAACATGTAGGAAGATGTCAGTTTCCCCAGAAACAAAGGAGCAAGTTCCATGCAACTGTTCTGTTGGCCTCTAAAGTAAAAATGATCTGACCTCTTATTCTTCCTTCTCCGTTTTGCTCAGAAAACAGTCAGAGCAGAGCCCAAAGATCATGAACCAAGAGTGGGAGGGGAAAAAATCAGCTCCTTTCTTTTTGCCCTCTTCTGCTGAGATCATTCAGCTAAAGCTACTTGTTAACTGCTAGCAAGTTCCTCATCAGAAAACAGGTAATACCACTTAACATTCCTTGAAGGGTGCCTGATGTTTTGACATGTAAGCAGGTCACTTGGCAAGGTGCCATTAGAGGGAATAATGATATGATGTGATAAAGTGGCAAATCACTAGTTGCCTTCCGCTGGAAAAATTTAAAGCTGTCCATAAGAAGGAGAGGTGCTGTCAGCCTGAGCTGCCACAACTCCCTCTTGCAAGGGTGAGATGATTTGCTGCCTTTTGCAGCCTTCCCTCATTCCCACCCACCCACCCACAAACCCAGCCATTTAGAACACATATTTTGGCTGTCTCTGGATCAGGAAATCTCAAACTGTGGGACTGGAGTTGGAGAAGGACATTCAATCCTAAGGGCGGTGGAGGGGATACAAGAAAATTTTGAAAATAATTTTGACAGTATTTTATATATTGGGATGTAATATAAGAGGCTTGTACTTGCATATGTGGGTAGAATGTCCAAAATTTAACTGTTTTGGGGATGAGGTATTAGTTTATATTTCATCTATCACCCAACAACACATAATTTCTGCCCTGCCCTTTTATTATTATCAATCTATCTTAATGACAATCAAAACTTAAAGCATAGAAAGCTGATTGCATTTCTTCTTGCTGCTGCCAGAAATGAAATAGCTAAACACTGGAAAACAGGGCTGTTCTTGATAGAGGGATGATGGGGAAAAATTTGGTCAGCCTGATTGTCATAAAAACTGTCACACTCTATTAAAATGTGTAATGGACACACAAGGTCAACTACTTTCTATGAAGCTTGGTTTATTTTAAAAGACTGTGTGACCAACAATGGACAACATTGCCAACTGCCCAGATCTCAGCAGCCCCTCTGGAAAGACGCTTTCCACTCTGTAGATCATCCTGAGATGACCTCTTCATCTACAGCATCTGAAACCTCCTGACTGTATCTGTGTGTGAGACTTATGAAACCAGTGATACAAGTCAATGATTCAATGTCCCTATCCTCCCCTGTTTTGTTGTTCCCCTGTTCTCTAGTTTACTTTTTGTACACTTGTATTTGTCAAACTATAACCCAAATAAACTACATTTAAAAAAAAATACTTTGGACAGGAGGGCCCTTTTCCATTCATTCTCCATCTTGTGTTCCCCTTTCCACCACCCCGACAGACAGAATTTTGGGAGTAGGGAAGGGGCACATCTCATCCTCATTTTTTTCTCAATCCCCCCCCCATCACACACACACATGTAGGCCTTTGTTATCTTCAGGACCGCCTCTTCCCATATAATCCTCCCCGTGCACTCAGGTCATCTGGGAGGAATTTCTTACAACCTTTAAAAATTAGGCTTTCTATAACCACCCAGAGGACCTTTTCGGCTATTGCTCCCAGATTATGGAATGGCGTGCCAGATGAGATCCATCATATCACCACCCTAAATAGCTTTTAAAAGGCACTTAAGATGGATTTCTTCTGGCAGGCCTTTCCTGAATAGACACCCGGCCATCAACAAGAGAATTTAACTTGTCCCAACCTTGCTACAGCCACTGTTTATTTTTTATTTTTGGTATTTTAAACTATGTTTTAAATTTTGAACTATCTAATTGTATTTTAGGGGGGTGGGTGGGACGGAGGGTTTTGGATGTATATTTTAAATTTTGTAAGCCGCCCCGATTGCATTTCGTAGAGGGGCAAGATATAAATAAATTATTATTATTATTATTATTATTATTCTGCAAACCTTTGGATAAAGATCCTGCTCACTGTTTATAGGGGGGGTTAAAATTATGCAAACACAGTGCAACAGCACTGGATGGAGCTGTTGCACAACTGCCAAACCATCAGTATGTGTGTGCACTCTCCCATCACACAAAAAATTGAGCCAACTCAACATTCCTAAGGCATAACTATATAGGCTGTTTTCCCTGTCTTGGTCCCATCTTGGAGCCCTGCAGTCCAGGTGACTCAGGGCATTTGCCCCATTTTATCCCTGGGGCAATCCGCATGACCCCTGGGGCAAAATCAGGGCCAAGACAGGACAAAGCCCATTACACTGCTTTTAAAAACACCTTGGGAAAACAGCTACACCTGACAAAAAACAGATCACCCTCCCCTTGACCACAGGAGCTCACACTGCCATGAGGGCCCATCACATGCAGGGAGGTTTGCTCATGTGCTGTGGTCTGGTTTCCTGGCTTTGGAGAGTGGGGTGTGTGCTGGTCTGGACTCCATCCTGTTTCATGCTAGTAATGGGGAAGGAATGGGCTTGATATGTGGGCAGAATACTGGTGTAATAGGATTCCTGTAATTCTGAACAGGAAGATTCCAAGAAAATGTAGCTGCTGACACAATGACATTTATACCAGGGCAAAACATGAGTATCCAGCCATTAGTTCCCTCACCCAACTGATAATTCCACATAGTGTTGATGGTGGCACTGCATAACAATATACCTACTGATATACTGAACACTGGAAATAGTTGTAGTAACTAAATGTTTTGGAGACTTTATCACATCTAACCATAGCACTGTATCTCTGTATGATTAACTACATTTTGTTCAGTAACAGGTCATTCTGCTATCTCTCTTCTCTTGGGTGTGATTGGACACTTCAACCAGTCTTAATTCAGAAGAGCAGAATTGCCTTCCTGTCCTCAGAATTGCCTTTTTCCTCCCAATCAAGGCTTGGCTGGAACAGTAACCCAGAGGAGGGCTCCTCTAAAGATGGTTAGTTTTTAGCTTTCAGTGCCTTAAAAGGAAACTCTCTGAGGTATCTAAGCCAAATAAATTAAATAAAAAGCAGTAAAGAGATTGCCTTCTACTGAATCAGGCCATTGGTCCAACTAGCACACTGGTGTCAACACTGACAGAGTGTCCAACTACACCAGGCAGGACATGTCAGCTTCCATTAAGAGTATCCTGCCTCCAGAGCTGGCTAGCCCTTCCTCATTATCTGCAGAAAACAGGCCAGAGTCCAAACAGGATGCTGGCACATTGCTGAAGCCACCATTGCTGCTACCATTTTCACTGCTAATGCAGAAACCAGGCAGGGGTCCCACAACATGTGACTGCAGTCCCCCTGCCTTTGACCAGGCCCAGTCACACATTGAGGGACCTGCCTGGCTTCTGGGAGAGACAGGAAGCTGACAGCAGCAGTGGGCAACAACATTCTGAGACAGGCTCCCATGGACACATGGGGCGTGATCTGGTGGAAACAAAGTAAACCAGGTATTTTCTTAAAATGTGGTCCTATCCCAGCTTGCCCTTGTTCCAAACATATGTCTGCCCTGGGGGTCATTTGGACTGACCAGAGGCAGATCAAGATAAATGCCCTGTGTTGATTGGACTGCAGGGCTCTGGGCAGGGGCAAGCTTTGGCCAGTGTTGACAAGCTAAGAGTGACTCTCTCTGGTTTCAAGCAGAAAAAGTTCTCAATCATACAAAACTAGCTATAGAACATGCAAAGGCCAGAATCCTGTTGGAGTCTGATGCATGTTTAACATTGCATACATAAATGGCTGGACATTTTTATCTATTGCAGAATATCTGCATTGTCAGGAACCTGGTACAGCCAGGTCCTGCCATGACAGTTAATGCTTTGCTTTGTAGCTTAGTAGTGTGCTGCTTTAGCTAAAGACTGATGTAGTAATAGCTGATGTGTTTGCTTAGGAATGCAAGATGGTTAGACATCCAAGGTTGTTTCTCATGAGAGGCCTGTACTTGGATGTAGGGGTGAACTATGGCTGAAAATGTGAAATGTTTGTGCTTTGCTGACCAATAATAATACTCATGTGGGGTGGAGAAAATGAGGAGCTTTAATATGCTGCTGAAATAGAAACTACCTTTTAGTTTTGACTATGCCTTTGTATTGGATGTTTACTCTACTTACTGGAATAAAGTTTTATAACTACTGAAACCCTTCCCTCCTGAAGTCAGGTCTAGCCTGTACATCACATGCATTCAGTTCAAGATGGTGGAAATGGAGATATCCATGCAATGTCATTGCACATGTATATAATGTATGCAAATGGGCACTGCTCATTGTGCATGCAGATGTGTATGGTGGGCAACAATGTGCATGCATATTTCGTGGAACATAAAGTTTATTTTTATTTATTTATTTATTTATTTATTTATACCCCGCTCTTCAGCCACAAGGCTATCAGAGAGGCTTACAAATTGTTTTTAAGCAATAGCTAATAGCTATTTACACATCTACACTGCATTAAACAGTCTCCAATGTGTGTTAGCTAATTGCCCCCACAAGCTGGGTACTCAATTTACCGACCTATGAAAGGATGGAAGGCTGAGTGAACCTTGGAGCCCGCTGGATTCAAACTTGCAACGTGGTGGCTTGCAGGACTGGCATTTAACCACTGCGCCACTTCACCATAATTCATTCATAAGATAGTGTTCATAGAATCATAGAATTGTAGAGTTGGAAGAGACCATGAGGGCCATCCAGTCCAGCCCCCTGCCACGCAGGAAATCTTGATCAAAGCATCCCCGACAGATGGCAATCCAGCCTCTGTTTAAAGACCTCCAAGAAAGGAGACCCCACCACGCTCCGAGGGAGTGTGTTCCACTGCCGAACAGCTCTTACTGTCAAAATGTTCCTACTCATGTTGAGGTGGAATCTCTGTTCTGGAGCTTGCATCCATTGCTCCGTGTTCCAGTCTCTGGAGCAGCAGAAAACAAGCCTGCTCCATCCTCAGTGTGACATCCCTTCAAATACTTAAAAGGGCTATCATATCGCCTCTTAACCATCTTTTTCCAGGCTAAACACACCCAGTTCCCTAAGTCTTTCCTCATAAGGCATGGTTTCCAGACCTTTCACCATTTTAGTTGCCCTTCTCTGGACATGCTCCAATTTGTCAATATCCTTTTTGAATTGTGGTGCCCAGAACTGGACACAGTATTCTAGGTGAGGTCTGACCAAGGCAGAATAGAGTGGCACTATTACTTCCCTTGACGGAGCAATGGATGCAAGCTCCAGGAACAGAGATTCCACCTCAACATTAGGAGGAACTTTTTGACTGTAAGAGCTGTTCGTCAGTGGAACGCACTCCCTCGGAGTGTGGTGGGGTCTCCTTCCTTGGAGGTCTTTAAACAGAGGCTGGATGGCCATCTGTCGGGGATGCTCTGATCGTGATTTCCTGCATGGCAGGGGGTTGGACTGGATGGCCCTCGTGGTCTCTTCCAACTCTGCAATTCTATGATTCTATGATTCTAGACACTTCTCTTGATACAGCCCAAAATTGCATTGGCCTTTTTAGCTGCTGAATCACACTGTTGACTCATGTTCAACTTGTGGTCTACTAGGACTCCTAGATCCCTTTTGCACATAGTCTCGTTCAGCCAGGTCTCCCCCATCCTATATCTATGCATTTCATTTTTCCGCCCTAAGTGCAGTACTTTACATTTCTCCATATTGAATTTCATTTTGTTAGCTTTGGCCCAGCTTTCCAGTCTATCCAGGTCATTCTGAATTTTGATCCTGTCATCTAGGGTATTAGCTACTCCTCCTAATTTGGTGTCATCTGCAAATTTGATAAGTATGCCCCTAATTCCCTCATCCAAGTCATTGATAAAGATGTTTATCTTTATCAATGCCCCTAATTCCCTCGTCCAAGTCATTGATAAAGATGTTGAATAGCACTGGGCCCAGGATAGAACCCTGTGGCACCCCACTGGTCACATCTTTCCAAGACGAAGAGGAGCCACTGCTGAGCACCCTTTGGGTTCGGCCGGTCAACCAGTTACAAATCCATTGAACAGTTAGCTTGTCTAGTCCACATTTTACAAGCTTGTTTGCAAGAATGTCATGGGGAACCTTGTCAAAGGCCTTACTGAAATCTGCAATAATCTTACTGTTACTGTTACTGTTACCTTACTGTTCTGCAATAATCACATAACTGCTTGAGCATAAAATTATGTTTTCTCTCTTCAGTGTAGGCTCATGGCCAAAATATTTGCTCTGTGACTAACAGCTTGTCTAGATGGGCTGTCTACCCCAACTTGTCCCTGTCTTGGAGCCCTACAATCCAAATGATGCAGGGCTCTTGGTCCATTTCACCCCCCAGGCAGTCCTGACTATGCCAGGAAAAAAGACAGGAGGAAGACAGGATAAATCCCTTTGCAACATTGTTAAAAAAAAAAAAAAGGCCCAGGAAAATCCATGTTATGTGGGAAAACCCAGATCAGGCTGGCATAGCTTGATGCCACCACGTGAGTCTTTCTGAAGCCAGGAAGGAGGCCCCCCAGCACATGAACAAGGTCCCCTGCATGTGACCAGACTTGATCACATGCTGCAAGTCTTCTTCCTGGCTTCAAAGGAAATGACGTCTGTCAGCCAGGGAAGCAGCCACTGTTACAGGCCAGAGTGTCTGTGTGGACTCCATTCCATTTTGTGTAGGAAATTGGGGGGGGGGGTCAAAATAGTCTTTTCTGCGTTGAGAATTGTCATACTGATCAAATGTGGCCAGTGCAAATAGAGAAAAAAATTATTACATTCAACAATATAATATAGTCAAAATTGCACATTTCTTCACAATGAAGATGCTAAGACCTATGCTTTAAAACAACATTTTAAAA
The DNA here is from genome assembly GCA_030847615.1 of Gambelia wislizenii. NCBI lineage: Eukaryota > Metazoa > Chordata > Lepidosauria > Squamata > Crotaphytidae > Gambelia > Gambelia wislizenii. The sequence continues at coordinate 17,392,014 of JAUMIR010000009.1, read as the reverse complement.
AATATGATTAATTAATTTATATAAACAAATATAAAAAATAGTATGGAATTCATAATCACAGTTACAAAAGCATAACATCTGTAATCGAGGAGATTATCAGATGTGGCAAAAACTTCATCAGAAGATTGTGAGGAGAACAGAAATGGGTGAAATTATCAGATGACATCATCCTTCAGCGTCTCTTGTGAGTAAAGCATCCCCTTTTATTGGTGGCTTGCTCCCATCAATAAAAAAGGGAAGCATCATCCATGGCAGTGCTACGCCCTAGGAACGGCTGAGGATGCGGGTGTCTGATAATGTCACTCTTCCTGTTCTCCTCCCGTTCTTCTGATGCGGTTTGTGACATGACTTTTTTGCCACACTCCACCACGTCTGATAATCTCCTGATTCATATTCAGAATCAATACATATTCAACAGTATAGGGAATACATAGGGATGGTAAAAGTCCCCCAGTACTGCTTTACTGGGCAGCAGCTACTGTGAGCAACAGGAGTCTCTTGTCCTGTCAATCAGGTTGCAGGAGACTGATGTTTCCAATCCCTCCCACAAGAAATCTCCATCGCAACACTTAGAAGCAGGATCCATGTTACAACTCTTCCTTGCAACAGAGTTCACTGGCAGGAAGGGGTTGGAAACATCAGTCTGTTGTATCTTCATCAACAGGAGAACAAACCCCTGTTGCTTGCAGCAGCTGCTGCCCAGTAAGCCAGGATCGAGGGATCAGGCTGGGAAATACCTCTTAGATACACTAAGAGAATTACATAACTAAATAGCCCATGTAGAATTCTGAGCTTTAAAAAAAAAACAGATCAAATATAGAAGAGGCTGAACAGACAGTTTCGCTCTTTCTAAGTGTCACTTTGTTCTGGGTTGTATGACAGCACATACCCCACCACCCCTGTTTTAACCAAAACCTAGGAAAATTACCTTTTGAACTATAAGTCCCAAGATCCACTAGGGAGCTGTATTTCAAAAAAAGCAATCTTGTCAAGGTCTACTTGAAACAATGGAATGGGTTGCTTTAGCCAATATTCTGCTTATTTCTAAGTATTTGTTGGGTTAATTTTTTTTAACTGTTATTCCCAATGGACAGCACCAAACCTTCCTTGGTCATTCTTCAAGGCATATTTTGGGAAATGCCATGATTTCACAGGCAATGGGACTCTGACAGACATCATCCCAGTTTGCTTTTGTTGATTTCAGTATTGTCACACTGAACGAAGCAATTAATACATCTTTAATTTGCACCTAACGAAACAGAAAGGAGGCATTTATGCTGTGTGACATGTAGACAATTTTTTAAAAAAAACAAAGTTTCACGCTGTGACTACAATTAGTGTAATTGTCAGCTCCTCTCTTAAAAACAAATATGTATTAAAGGAAAAGCTAGCACAGTTCTTTCCTCTGGTGTGAAAATGAGACAATCAAAATCTATTGTAATTACCACAGTGATATTATAATTAGCAACGATTAAGTTATTCCATGCTGCTTTTTTCCCTCTTGGCTACAATTAAAAAAGTATATATCTTCCTTCTGCACATTACCGCTGATCATATTACCTCCATACATGTCTAGAAAGTAGATAAATTAGAAGCAATTTTAAAGAAAAACTCTGTTAAAAACATGTATCTTTCTATATAATGGATTAAACTTTTCTTATGGTTTACCCCCTCCCCCTTTATCATCTGTGTAAAAAAAGGTCCATTAAAATATTGGCTGGGCAACTCACTATATGATAGCATGTTTTAAAAATGAACCTATTAGGTTTAAAAAACCTATTTTGCATAGAAATATATAGTATAAATATAAGCAATGTTTATGTTTACTTTAGCTGATGTTTTTTATGCCTTTGAGGTTTTTTTAATTGTAAATGTTGTTTCATGCTTTTATTGTATTATCTTGTGGCATCTTTTGTAATGCCTTTCAGCCTCTTGTTTACCATCTTGAAATCCTAGGATGAAGTGTGGGTAAAAATTATATTTAAGGAATAAATAAATGGGACAAATAAATGAGTTGCAGTTCATGCCCTGGCAACTTGTCAATTAGAGTACTGCAATGTGCAGTGTATCGGGCTGCCCCTGAAGACGGGTCAGAAGCTATAGGGATGCAGCAGCTAGACTGCTGATCAAAACATACAATTTAGATAGGGACTATCTGAAAGCCTGTATCTCCTAAGACTTACAATCTTTGCAGAAAGGCTTTCTCACCATCCTTCCAGGCTTCACTGGTGAAGACACAGGAAATAGCTTTCTCTCCAAGGCTTTGGAAATCCTTCCCAAGGGACCTGCCCTCTCTCTCCTGTGTTTTTCTTTGTAGGCAAAGATCTTCCTGTTTAAACAGGCCTTCATCCTTAGCTGACCAGAGAGGAGTGATGTGTAGTTAGGTGTGCTGTTTTGGATATGTAATGTGTACAGTTGTCCCTTCATCTTCGCTGGGGTTTAGTCCCAGGACCCCCCATGGATACCAAAATCCATGAATACTCAAGTCCCATTAATATGCAATGGCATAGCAAAATCGTGTCCCTTATATAAGATGGCAAAATCAAGGTTTTCTTTTTGGATTATTATTTTTTAAAGAATATTTTGAAGCCATGAATACCTCATGTCAGGCTCATCCCTGAATTCTGAGGTTTAGAGTATTCATGGAGGACCCTGACATGAGGCTGCTTCTGGCTTGTTTCCCTTGACTAGGCCCCTGGAGGTTTTGGAGAGAGTCCAGCCCGCCTTGTTGGCCTGGGAATGCTGCTCTCTACCGCGGCTCAAGGCCAGATCTTCCAGGTGCAAGCCGCCCTGAGAGAGAGGCATCTATCCTCCCTAAAGGCCTTTCTCACACTGTGGGGTTTATCTGGGGGTTTGCTCTAGCTGTATTCAGTTTCAGCTTTGTTCTGTGTTCCTGACACACGAGTCCTTGCCAATAAAGAAATTTATTGATTGAATGTGAGCGTGTGCGCTTGGTACATCACAGTAAGCCGAAACTCCTCTTCATTACCTAATCCTTTTGAGAGGTTCTACCCACAATGTCGGAAGACGCGGAGGCTGGAACCCAGATGGAGAAAGACCTGGCTGCAAGCGGTGACCAGGGAGCCAGTGCCCCGGGGGAAGAGGCCGGCGCGTCAGGGGATGTTGCAGTAGCTTCTAAAGAAGATGCAAGCCGGGCCCGCCGAAGGGCTGGGAGGTTTACCCATCCCTTCGACCTAATGGAGCTGGGAGCCAAGCAAGCCCTGGGGAGGAGCAGCCTGCCACTCTCAGGCACTCCAGAGCGATGAGCTAGAACGGCCCTGGGAGCCAGCTGGCCCTGGCCAGGAGAATGACTGGTCCAATATGCATGAGAATGAGGAATCATCAGGAGGAACTGCAATTTGTGATTGCCCCAGGGTTAGTTCCCGCTGCAGTGGTGGGATTAAACTGGCTAAAGTTCCAAAACCCCATCATAGACTGGGTAAAAGAGACAAGGACTTTTGTAGATCCTGTGTGTGTGCAGGAGCACGGGATGGGGGGGAGTTTTCTCAGGGGAAGGAACCCTTCTAGAGGCCAAGTCGCAGAACTGCACAACTGCTTTAATCCAAGGGGAGCTTAAAGGTTTACCAGTGGAATATAAACAATGGCAATATGTATTTGAGGAGAGGGAATGCAACATTCTGCCACCTCACAGACCTTTTGACTGTGCCATTGAAATACTTTCTGAGACTAAGCTACCCAAACCCAGGATTTATTCCATGACGCCGGCTGAGATGGATGCCCTCCGGGAGTTCATCGACAAAAATCTGGCTCGGGGGTTCATCAGGCCCTTGACCTCACTGTTGGGGGCCCCTGTTGTGTTCAGGCGTAAGGCAGATGGGGGTCTGCGTCTGATCCAGAACTACCGGGGGTTGCGTGCAATCAGCATTTCGAATCAGTACCCCCTTCCCTTGATGAAGGATATATTAGCCCATTTGACCCCAAGGCGGCTGAGCCCCAAACAGGTTCGGTGGGCCAGTTTCTTCTACCAGTTTAAATTCACCCTGAAATTTATCCTGGAATTTCCTAGCTGACACTTTGTCCAGACTTCCCCAACATGACAGCAAACAAAAAGAGGTCATTGACACAGTCTTCTCCCCCTCCCACTTGAGACTAGCAGTCCTAACACGCAGCAAGGCCAAGCATCAAGAGGCCCAAGCCAGCCCCTCTTTGGGGCCAGGGCCTGATCTTAAGGCAACCGGCGATGCCGTCTCACCAACTGTAGACGCTGGCCCCAGTGAGGCCCCAGCCATGCTGGAGCTGGCTCCTCCTTCCCCCTCCTCCCAGGGTGATGGGGGTGGATGGCAATCCCAAATGGTGTCCCAAATGGTGGGTGGCAATCCCAAATGGCCCAAGGACCCCTGGTTTTTTGCTCACCCAGGGGAGGTGGCCCTTCGGGGGGGGGGCTGGCTTGGAAGGGGGAGCGCCTAAATGTCCCAGAGGCCATGAGGTCATCCATCCTCAAGCAATGCCATGATATTAAAAGTGCTGGGCATTTGGGGTATGTAAAAACTTGCATTTGGCCCAGAGACAGTTTTGGTGGCCAAAGATGAGAAAGGAGGCGGAGGAGTATGTAAAAGGGTGTTCCAAGTGTCCAATGGCAAAAAGGGGGGCAGGAGCCCTAGTGGCGCAGTGGTTAAATGCCAGTACTGCAAGCCACCACATCGCAAGTTCGATTCCAGCCGGCTCCAAGGTTCACTCAGCTTTCCATCCTTTCGTAGGTCGGTAAACTGAGTACCCAGCTTGTGGGGGGCAATTAGCTAACACACATTGGAAACTGTTTAATGCAGTGTAGATGTGTAAATAGCTATTGCTTAAAACAATTTGTAAGCTGCTCTGATAGCCTTGTGGCTGAAGAGCAGGGTATAAATAAATAAATAAATAAATGGCCTGCTACAGCCTTTGCCTACCCCATCCAAGCCTTGGGACATCATCAGTATGGATTTTAGAGTGGAATTGCTGGAAAGTAGGAAAAAGACTGTTATTTGGGTGGTGACTGACATGTTTTCGAAACAAGCGCATTTTGTGGCCTGCAAGAAACTCCCAACAGCCTCCCAGTTAGCCAGGTTGTTTATTCAACACATTTACAGACTACATGGGATTCCTGCTAAGATCGTGTCTGACCGGGGGGCTCAGTTCACTTCCTAGTTCTGGAAGGCATTCACAAACCTTCTGGGAGTCGAATTGGGGGTCAGCAGTTCCCATCCCCATCATCCCCAGAGTGATGGGCATTGTGAACACACTAATCAGGTTCTTGAACAATATCTGTTAGTAAGAAAACCAGTTAAATTTCCGTCCTTTGTCATCCAGTTCCTCTTTCGATTTTAATTCCATCTTTTTATCTCTCGTCTTTTTACACAAATCATTATACGTAGCCCATCTGTCAGGTTTGCCCATGTATCCCCATCTTTCGGAGAAGGCCTCTACTGGAGATATGTAGCCTGGAAAGGTGTCTTAGGCAAGCATGGTGCTGGAAATTGCAATGATAACGGACGCCTCCTGCTAGAGTTCTGTGCAGAACAACAGCTGACTATTACAAACACAATCTTTCAGCAGAAAGATAACTTGAAGACAACCTGGATGCATCCCCGATACAAACACTGACACCTCATTGACTATGTTCTAGTCCGTCAGAGAGACATTCGTGATGTCTGTCATACCCGAATGATGCCCAGTGCAGAATGCCAAACAGATCATCACCTCGTCACATGTAAACTAAATCTTCATCTTAAGTTCAAACCTAAGAGGGGTGGCATCTTAAAGAATGTGTGATGGAACCTAAATTTATGCTCAAGGAGTTGCATTGCAACTGTGCAACACAATTTTGTCCATGCATTGAGATACTATGTAACCAAGTGTGCCACCAAATGCATATGCAGATCTGAATGAAGAATGTGTCTTAACACACAACATTCATGTGCAAACATGTTCAAGTGTATTTGCAACTATGCATAATTCTGCTTCTGCATTTTTTAAATAGAAAATAGCTGTTCTGCATCAGACAAAAATGGCCAACCACTACCTTAGGGAACTTATGGCAATAGCACTTCTATTTCTCTACCACTTTTCAGTGTCAAAGCACTCTCTAAGCAGTTTACAATGTGTTAGCTAATTGGCCCCAAGAAGCTGGGTACTCATTTTACTGACCTACAGAAGGATGTAAGGCTGAGTCAACATTGGAGCCCTATAGGATCAGACTTACAATGTTGTGGCTACAGTACTGGCATTTAACCACTGTGCCACCAGGGCTCCCTTATTCATGCATAAGATACCAACAAGAGTCTAGCCATTGTAGAAAATGTATGTACAATGTGGATTTTGCACAGAAAACCCATATATATTTCTGCCCTGAATAATTTCTCAGAACACTTTGAAAAGACCATTTCCAACAGAATACCACAATGATTTTTTTTTCATTCTCTCCTTTACTGGGGAGAAAACTATTAACATTAATTCATACCATCCAACTGCCCCAATTTGGCAGGGATAGTGATGATTAATTCTCCACCACCCTGCTTTCTTCAACTGCTTTTAAAATGTCCCAATTTCTCTCTCTTGTCCCCACTTTTCCCTTTTGTCCTTTGCTTACTTCTATTGCTGCAAACTGAGTTCAAAGTGCAAAAGTAGTTTGCGCTCAATTCATTCAGCAGGGTGAGAGGAGAGTGTTTAATCCAGTGAGCCTTACCTTCAGATGTTCCTTTCCTCATTCCATCATGCTATATTCTCTGTTACAGGGATGAATGCACACATCTGAGGTTTAAGTAAATAATTTAATTTTGCCATGCAAATTATGCTTATCCAGGCACTACTGTTCTCAATTGATTAGCACATTACCATTGATTGCTGATGTTCCTGGCTTCCCTCCCCTCTGTGATATTGGAAAGTGAATTGACAGTAATTAAATAATCATTTCATCACCAGGAGTGATTGAGTTTACCTAATTCAGTGGCTCTTTTATGGAACTAGTATTGAAATTGGAACCCTTATAGAATTATACTGATGGATGTCCAAACAGAAGAGAAAATGCAGATCTTGTGAGAACCACTTTGCCTTCCACTGATTTTCTGAACTCATAAGGAACAACTCATAAGGTCCTACAGTACCCTCATTCTCTCAGTTAGGAGATTTTCAGACACCGCTTGCTGCGCAAGCAGCCTCCGGAGCAGTAACGAGGCTGCTGCGCGGCAAGGGGTCCATTTTGGATGACACCGTTTCTCTCTTGGTGTCGTCTGTGACTGTTGCGGCTAGCATTGGAGGCGGCCGCGCTGTTTTTCACTCATGGAAGTTGTCCGTGAGTAAAAAAACAGCGCAGCCGCCTCCAATGCTAGCCGCAACAGTCACGGACGATGCCGAGAGAGAAATGGCATCGTCCAAAATGGACCCCTTGCCGCGCAGCAGCCTCGTTACTGCTCCGGAGGCTGCTTGCACAGCAAGAGGCGGCAAGAGGCGTCTGAAAATCCCCCTAGTTTCAATGGTGCTACAAGATGCCTCTGCTTACTAATGTTCAGGATGTTTTCCTTCACAATAAGCTTTGGTAGCAAAACCAGTGCCATCAATTAGGATTACATGGCAACATGAAAAAAAAGTGGTGTAAATGATAGAAATGTGAAAATCTCTAAGTTTCATTTTGGGAAGGATTTCTCAGAATTGCCCCTGGATTCCCATCTTTTCCAAGTTCCACATAAGCTTAACTTTATGGTCAAAGAGTGAGACTGTGTGCAGAATCCCCTTGCAAGTACAATCAGATGTGCCAAATGTGCACCTAAATGTCCATGGGCACCTATAAGTCCAAAGCACGTGTACAGTGACATTATATATGCAGCTCTACCTTCACAATTTTGAACAAATGCAAACATTTTGCATCAGACCCACTTCTCTAGGTAAACTTACCAATGAGTAAGAGGACTTATCAAATTTGCAGATGACACCAAATTGGGAGGAGTAGCTAATACCCTAGAGGACAGGATCAAAATTCAGAATGACCTGGATAGACTGGAGAGCTGGGCCAAAGCTAACAAAATGAAATTCAATACGGAGAAATGTAAAGTACTGCATTTAGGGCGGAAAAATGAAATGCATAAATATAGGATGGGAGAGACCTGGCTGAATGAGACTACGTGCGAAAGGGATCTAGGAGTCCTAGTAGACCACAAGTTGAACATGAGCCAACAGTGTGATGCGGCAGCTAAAAAGGCCAATGCAATTTTGGGCTGCATCAATAGAAGTATAGTGTCTAGATCAAGGGAAGTAATAGTGCCACTCTATTCTGCCTTGGTCAGACCTCACTTAGAATACTGTGTCCAGTTCTGGGCACCACAATTCAGAAAGGATATTGACAAATTGGAGCGTGTCCAGAGAAGGGCAACTAAAATGGTGAAAGGTCTGGAAACGATGCCTTATGAGGAGAGACTTAGGGAGCTGGGTATGTTTAGCCTGGAAAAAAGACGGTTAAGAGGCGATATGATAGCCCTGTTTAAGTATTTGAAGGGATGTCACGCTGAGGATGGAGCAGGTTTGTTTTCTGCTGCTCCAGAGACTGGAACACGGAGCAATGGGTGCAAGCTCCAGGAACAGAGATTCCACCTCAACATGAGGAGGAACTTTTTGACAGTCAGAGCTGTTCGGCAGTGGAACACACTCCCTCGGAGCGTGGTGGGGTCTCCTTCCTTGGAGGTCTTTAAACAGAGGCTGGATGGCCATCTGTCGGGGATGCTTTGATTGTGATTTCCTGCGTGGCAGGGGGGTTGGACTGGATGGCCCTCGTGGTCTCTTCCAACTCTGCAATTCTATGATTCTATGACACTGGCCTCATTTTCTCTCTCTAATGCATGCATTTTTTAATGCATTGTCATAAATGTATACATTTTACATATTTCTCCCCATCAGCTCAATTTTGTGTGTCTGTGTTTTTTAATAGATACATGCACAGACATATATGTATTTGTGAATAATTCACAAAAGAAAGAACAAAGACAAAGATGTTTGCAGTTCCCTTTCAATAATGGGAAATGGAAAGAGCCACACTCAATTTCAGGAACAATCTTGCACACCCATAACAGTGGAAGTGGGGAGAGAAACAACTTTGCTTGATTCAAATTCTGGAACTAGTGGCAAGTGTTGGGAAAGTACCGGATAAGGCAAGATACAGAAAACATTTTACTGGCATAGGGGGAAAAAAGCTACAATGTTTGTGGATACAGCTGAAGAGGTCTGCATTATATGGCCAGCAGGTCCAGGCATTAGACAACATGCTAACTGATGGGACCACCCCCAGCCTAACCTCAGGAGTATCACTGAATGGCATCTAAGGGATTCTACATGGCTGTTAGCCACTGCTTGTTTCCCCTGCTACATGGTGGGACCCATGCTGAGTATATCACTAGAAGGCTTTAAACCAAGTCCACCACCAGAAAAGGAATCCTAGGCTTACAGGCCCAGTCATCACAAAACTGGATCAGGCTTCATGTCAACCTATCTCATAACATTGGGATGATAGCAACCATGAACAAAAGTAACTGAGAACTACAATCACAGTACAATAAATCTATACAACTGTCAAAGAGCAGGCACCACCAGCAGAAGGGCCTAATGAGCTTATATATTTTAAAATAAAATGAAAAATACTGGTCAATCAAAACTAGACAAAATGTGCACTGAATTATTACTATGGACTCACAGGAAGCAATCATTTCCTATTGAATGTACAGTACAACCTCCATATCTGAGGACCTGTGTAGTGGTGATTCACTTACCCACGTCTGAAAAAGTATTGTCCCTTTAGGCATCTTCTAGGTCTTCTAGCACAATTCTAGGGTATGCTTCTGCTGGAAGTTGAGCCGTAAGTCTTTCATTTTAATAGGGTTCACTATTTTCCGCAGTTTCTGGTATCCATGGTAAGTCTAGGAATGTATTCCCCATGGATAGGGGGGTTGTACTGTAGCTCTCATGGAGGATCACAAACAGTTCTCTTAAGCACAGAACAGCATTTGGGGATTACTGCATTTTCTTACATGTGTGTTACCTTGAAGTAAGACTAACCTGCGGTAAAGGGAATCACTAGTTCTCCAGTGATTAACTTGCTGCAACTGACTGATGAAAGGCCCTTTCACACTACAGAATGATAGCACTATTATTCCACTTCAACTGCTATGGCTCCATCCTATGGAATCCTGGGATTTGCAGTGTAGGGAGGGGCATTTAGAACTCTCAGCTAAAGAGATGTAGTGCAGGGTTGGGGAAAATGGTGACCACAGAATATGTGCAGCCCTCCCAGAGCCATTTTTGTGGCCTCCTAATGCCCTCCAGGGGTCATATGGGTCTTTTGCACCCCCTGGCATTTTAGGCTTAGGAGAGGCCTCTTTTTAAAGTCGTAAATAAACTGGAAATCACTTCCAATGAGATCCTGTTTTTTTAAAAAGGTCTTCTTAGACTAAAATAGCCTGGGGGGGCTACAAACATGGGGAAATGCCCCCCACATCTCTTAGAGGGCATTTGTGAACAAAAAGTGGTGGAGTGTAGCCCTCTAAGGTCTCCTAAGAAGACAATGTGTCCCTCTTGCTTCCCACTAGTGCCTCACCAGACTACAAACCCCAGAATGCCGCAGAATGTTGACATGAATGTTAAAGTAGAATCATAATAATTCTACAATTATGCAATGCAAATGGGTTCCAGCTTAAGGAATGCAACTATTCAGATGGCATCTCATAGAAGATAAATAATATCCCCAGGATTAGTGGCAGCATGCATCTAAATACCTGCTACTGAGGAGTAATAATGGGAGAGGTTATTGTTCTCAGGTCCTGTCCATGGCCACCCCTGGAGGATCTATGTTTGACCACTGTGGGTAACAAGATCTTGAATTAGTTCATTCTTTGCTCTGCTCCATCAGGGCTCGTCTTCCTTACTTCCCTTCTTAAGCTGCACTCTGAAAGACTCCTTGCTTTGTTGGCATGCTATTGTTTCAAGTACTTGTAGAAGAGTGGGTGACATAGACAAGTGACTAATGAATTGACATTATTCCTTAACAGTGCCTTTAGCACAGACAAAAGCTGTGGATGGGTTGCATTCATGTGCCATCTCCAATCTTTCAGAAAGCATCAGAGCTATCACATGTTGCATTGCCAATTCTAGTGGTTGTCTCATACATGTTACAAGCAGGAAATGGAAAAACAGCACCAGTCAAGGGAATATTTAGGGATGTAAAGAATATTTACAGATATTCCTGACCCTGATGACCTATCAAGAGACCCAATGGGGTGGGGTGTGTGAAATACTGTGAGAGTTATTTAGTTTTTTGCATTTGTGGGCTCTTTTGTATTTTAAATAAATAAATGATATCACAAAGGGTTTTTCCTCCACAGAAACATCATTTAGCATTCAAAACCCCAATACATTTGTGCAAAAAAGACAGCATACAAATAAAATAAATAAATAAAGCCCAAGGCATCATAGGATGGAGCCATGATAGCTAAAGTGGTATCAGAGTACTACAATTCTATAGTGCAGATTAACTACTAGGACTACTTTGGTGCAGCCGCCTCCTCCTCCTCCTCTACATTGACCATTCCAATTGTGACTAGAAAATATTGGGGAGAGGGTAGCTTTTTATGAATTTTCAGGTGACAAATGACATCCCGGTGTTTCAGGAGGAGGGTGAATGGACACTTAAATGTTTACTGTGAATGGGGACAGAGGTGGACAAAGAATTTTTCTTTCACATTTTAAAATTGCTGATAACGTTAACAGTACCAGGGTCCAAATACTTATCCACAGAAAGTGGACCTTACTGCAGTCATTCATGGCTTGGTTATATTCAGACTAGATGATAACTGTGTAGTTCCATATGAGCCTCCATTAAAGATGGTTCAGAAGGTTCAGTGGGGGCATAATCCAGTGACTTTGTTATATGGGTGTGAAGCAATTAGAGTAGAAGAAGCAAAAGAAGTAAAGGAACTGAAGCCTGCAGCAAAAATGCACTTCCAGAATTTATTATTGTCTATTTTCTTATTAAAACATTGTACAGAAGTGGTGAGCCAAGAGCACACCAGAGAACCCATAAAGCAAGTGGGCCCCAAGTAGTCCCAAGGTCCACCAAGTTCCCCCAAGGCCTCCATGGTTAAAAGGAGAGTGGGGGGAACTGGAGGATTTCCCCCCTATAGGCCAGAAAGTTTGGTGCTAAAACACAGCTTCCAAAATCCTCACCCCTCAACTTTAAAAAGAAACTACATTAAAAAAAAACTGACCACATGCAGTTTGGTGGGGAGGCACTTCTAAACCTAGTGTGGCCCATGGTGGGTCATAGGGATGAGAAAATAGTCCCCAAATAGGGTTGCCAGAGGGAAAACTGGAAAGGGATCCTACATGTCATTAAGGGAATTTCAACACGTTGTTTGTCACACAAACAGGAATGGAATGTGGGAAAACCTTCTCATCTCGTGATTTAAAAAAAACAAAAATGTTCAGGATAGATGATAACACTCTCTCCATCCAAGGAGACCCTTAGACAACATTTGAAGAAGTATTTTAAATCATTTAAATGACCTGCCTATGGGAAAGAGGAGTTAGATCCTTCTTCTAACATTTTGTTAAGCAGGAATTGTCTGTGAACCATGAAAAAGAGGGCCTAATACATCAAAATCCTTTGCTTCAAAAAGTCAGTGACCGATGTGATGATGGACTTGGTTCTCTAACCTCAAGGTGCAATGTTTTTTAATCCTGACTCTGTCTTTAAAGCATCCCATTACTGTAAAGACATTAGCTCCTGAACTTAATTAATAAAATCAATCACAATTTATCCTTTCATCGTTCATAGAGTCAGGGCTCACATTTTCTTCTTGAGAGTTTTTCCTATAATTTTGACCTAAATGGAGACTGAAAATGGGCTGGTGATTTAGATGATATTGAATATAGTAGTCCTCACTCTATGTAATAAAGTTGCCTTCCCACAGAGAAGGGCAGGGTGAGCAACTTAAGCAACTGCCTAAAGCATCAATAGTTTGTCTCTGTCACTAGACCTCTGATGAAAATGCAATGGCAAGGGATGGTTTTGCTTCTGTCAGATCTCCACCAGCTCTGAGGGTTTTTGTTTGTTTGTTGTGTTTTGTTTTGTTTTGTTTTGGTGGTGGCGGTAGAGGAGGGGAAGGAAGGAAGGAAGGAAGGAAGGAAGGAAGGAAGGAAGGAAGGAAGGAAGGAAGGAGACAGGTTGTTGAAGCCTGCTGCACTGTGTATCAATAAAAATAAACATTTTTGGAAACCAGAAGAAGGCACCTGGCCAGTTCTGGGTTTTCTTTATTTAAGAAGCAGTTTTAGAAGTCTGTACAATCCCCTGAGGATCTTGGAAGCAGAAATGTATCTGCAAGCAAATGTTTACCCCACATACAATTTGGGGAATAGCATGTCAAACTGAAAGACCAGGGTCAAAATTCCTACTCAGCCATAGAAAGATGCTGGGTGACTTCGGTCAAGTCTCACTTCTCTCAACCTCAGAGGAAGGCAATGGCAAATTTCATCTGATCAAATCTTGCCAAGAAAACCCTGTGATAGGGTTGCCCTAAATCAGAGTTGATTTGAAGGAACATAATGACAACGTCAAAGTTCAAAACAGGGAATCCTACATCAGGCTCTAATTGAAGGCTGGATTCCTGAAAGGCCTTTATCTTGATGTCACTGATCCAAGGCTAGCCCAGGACATAACATTGTCTGAGGCAAAGAACAAGAAGGTGTTCCTTTCCCAGCTGTATCTTCCTTTAAGCCTGGCTTTCAAGCATCTTCCACTGCAAAAGGCTAATTTAGGGGACTCATGACAGGCTATGGGGCATGCACAGCATTTTTTCACACAGAGGGAGGCAACCAGAGGATAGCCAAGCTGCCACTGCTCCCCCCACCCCAACACACACAACATTGCTTCTGGAAGTGGTCGTCTTATTCTTTAGTTGTAAGACCAACCATTCTTAGGAGGCTGTCTTCATAATATGGAGGACTGATGTCCAGTCTAGACTGCACAGTGCCTAAACTGGAGGAATATGAAAGGAGTACCTCCCCCTTTTCCTATTGTTTTCTTGGATTCCTTGCTGTGAAATAACAAAAACATTTTGAGGAGAGTTGGTCAAAGGGTACAGATTCCCTTGGCCTTGATCCTATGGGTTGCTCTCAATTCAAGGAGACCCACTGAATCCATTCCTCAACAGTGAGTCAAAAGCACATTCCATGCACCTGGGAAAACAGGCTAGTTCAGTGGGGGTTTTTTTGTTTGTTTGTTTGTTTTTTACTCTAGCAGTAGACAACTTGGTAGGTATGGGGCCCAATATTCTGGCATAATAATCCCCCCCGCCCAAACTGGAAGCCAAACCAGAAGTTGCCATAGCCCACTTGCCTTTTTAGGGAAGAAAAAAAAAACCTTTAAAAGTGTTAAACAGTGTAAGTAAAGGGGAAGTGCTGATCCATTTCAAAGCTGATTTGTTGCTCCTAGAGGCTTTTACATATCTCCCTGACTGTCCCTATTAGGCAGGAACAATCCTGATTAATCCTTTGCTCCACTTTTTTCAGCTGCTTTATAACATCCCAGTAGCTCTGTCCTCCTCCGACTTTCCCCTTCTGTCATCAGCTTATTTCAGTTACTGTAAACTGAGGACTTGTCTGTACGGTCAAAATAATATGAACAGCATACGAACAGAAAGCAATCCGTTCATATGGATATTTGCACACATACATGTCATTTGGAAGGGGAGCAGCTAAATCAACCACAAAGTCTGTGTGTATCACGTCTGAGACTTTGTATGGATTTTTTAGAAAGCGTCATACAACATGTGAACGTGAGATTGTTTTGAACACCTGCATTCACACAGATGCAACCAGGCAGCATAACCTGATTGGCTGGATGAGGATGGGGGGTGGGGCTAGCAAACAGGGAAAGCGCCAGTAGCCACCATGTTGGATTTCCAGCTAAGCGAGGGTCCGATAAGTCGATAACATGGCGATCTTATACTCTTTTTTTCATTCTTTTTTCAAAATACGAATTATTGCTTATGTGCATAATGGGAAACTTTTTTTTAATTAAAAGAAATTGGTGGTAGCAGATTTAACATTGTGAGTAAATCACTAGTGGCTGCCATCCTGTCTAGGGGCCATGCAGAGTTTAGGGGGGATGTTTTGGCTGTGAAGACAGGTCGCGTCATTGCAAATGCCTGCTTTTTCTGACGTGTTCATATTCCCCCCCCCCCATATAGACATGACCTGAGTCCAAAGCACAAAAGTGGTTCACACTCAATTAAGACAGCAGAGGTGAAAGCAGAGTATGGGGTGAAATCTTGCCTTTCCCAGGAGGCTCAGGCAAAAGTAAACTGCTACAGCCTTGCCTAGTTTGTGTGCTTCCTCATTAATAATATATGCCATCTTGACCACACCCTGATGTTGTTGGCCACACATGTCCTGGTTTTCATCTGTGAAATGCTGAAGGGTATGCTAGCAGAGAATTCACCTTTTTATTACCAGCAAAAGGGTTATATATGACAATGGGGAGTGGGGGTCAGGACCATAAGAAGACCACATCCAGCCCCAGGGCTACATTTTGCCAACCTCTTCTCTAAAAGAAACACTCCCTTTTGTGACCATTTTCCAGAAAGTCACCAGAGCAAGGGTTTCTTGTAGACCTTTTGTTTGCAGTTCAAATCATGTATGCTTTATCATTGTCCTCCTCCTTCCTCAACTCATGTATAACACTGATGGATTCCCTGTTGAATGGGTATTGGGTTTTAGTCAGACATGACAGAGGGGGAGATTTATGGCCCATGGCCCACGAGGTTGCTCAAAGGGACTTCATAAATGCTCCAGCACACAAGCTGTGTGGGTTCCCCCCCCACCACCAACATTTGCCATGTTCCTTGGGTGGTAAAGAGCCCATAGACCTTCCGTATCATTATGGGCCTCCTGCTCTCCTTTTAAAAGCCCAGCACTAACAACAATATAAGGTTTCTTTCTTTGGCATTTCAAAGTAAACAGGACTGAAGGAGCTGGCTCATGTCAGGAATGCTGTGCTAATGAGGACAAATTATATTCTAATCAGGTTTCTCCATTATTATTGCACCATTGTTGCTCACTCTTCTCTGCTTCTCCTCCATCTCCCTCGCAACCCCAAGTTGCTCCACAATCCACCTTCTTTGTGTCCAATTGAAAGTTGCAAATGAAATACTGGCTGGAGTGGTTTTCCCCTCCCCCCCCCGCTCTGACACTTGTTATTCATATTAAAGAATCTTTTTGCCACTTAGTGTGGGCCTAGGTGTTAAACGGTTTAAATTCAACCCTCTTTCACTCTGGGGGTATGAATGGAGTAGAACACAACAACTGGCTGATGGAGAGAGTTTGGGTGGGCAGATCTTAATAATTTAATCACATTAGGCCATTTCTCTCAAATGGTCTAAATGTTGTAGTCATTTGTTTGGGGGATCAAAATCAGCTTCCCAATCCATTCCATGGTATAACTGAAAGAGAGGCAGAGAAATCGATTGTTTGTATCCTTTAAAAAAATATCTGGATTAAAAAAAAATTGCTTTGGAGTTGGGGGCTGAGCTGTGGAGTCCACTGTATTATTTATTACAATCATCAATGATTCCCCTGCCTAACTGAATTATTTAGAAAATCTGTATGGCTACCATCCCGTATAAACAGGCAGCCAGCCCTCATACATTTAAATCAGAAATAAAAATGACACCCCCCTCAACTTAGATGTTAGATGTTACATCAGGCTTCAAATGTTACATCAGGGTTGTGTCACATAAATATTTACCTACAGAGTGAAGTACTGATGGCTTTACACAACTCCTGTGTTGAATGGCAATGTTGCACAACTGAACCAAGATGCCAAACCGGAAAGCAAATGCATAACCAAATATGCATGAGCACACAACACAATGTGTAATGGGCATCCATGCACATTGCAGAGTGCATATCCATGCACAATGTGCAGTGTTCATCCATGCAGATTTCACAGTTGTTCAACCAAGACACCACATGTGCAACTCCACTTCTGCAGGCCAACTGCTTCTGTAGGAGAATTTATGCAGGTATAAGAAACCAAGAGGATTCTGGCCTGTGCATTAGGATGCTTGAAATTTCTAATTCAACTTTTTACAAAGAGGGCTGAATTGATTTGTTAACAAGAATGGCAATCCTCAAAAACAAACAATAACGATGATTTGGATATGAACCTGCCCATGTTTTGAAATCTTCTGAGGAAGCCCTGCTCTTTCCTGCCTCAAGGTACATTTCCTGCCTCAAGTCTTTCCTGCCTCAAGGTACATTTGGTGGGGACACTGGAGAGGGCCTTCTCAGTGGTTGCCCCCCCCCAGGCTCTGAAACTCCTTTCCCAGAGAAGCTAGACTGGCACATTCCTTACTACCTTCCCACAAGCAGATAAAACTCTTTTTATTCTAGCAGACCTTTGAGAATCAGGCCTTGTATGATGTGCTGGAACTCTTATCTTTTTGTTGTTGTTGTTTCAATTTGTTTTAACTGGTTTCAAATTTTATGATGGTTGAATTGCTTTTTAATTTTGTATGCTATTAATTTTTAACTGTAGTTAAGTTGCCTTGAGTCCCAACCTGGGGGAAAAGGTGGGATATAATCTATTATTTGTTGTTGTTGTTGTTGGCAAAAGGGCTTCATCAACAATCTGATTTAAGACAATTCACTGGATTTGCATCTGGATTTAAATTCCTCCTTGCTAAGAGCCTTATCACATGTGGCAGCTATATCACAATTGCACCTGGAGAATAACACTTTCAGTTGGGGCATACCACATGGCATTGTCACTGTTCTATTGTTGTTGCATGAGATACTATTTTAAAAGCTTTTCTTCTTTTTTTAACTAACAGAAAAAATCCAGAAATGACTTCCTTTACCTCTTCTGTCATGCTATGATTTCCTCTGTGAAAGTGCAATTGAACTTTTATGCTGATTTTGGGTGGTCATGGGGTTGTCAGCGTTGTCCTTTAAGTGGGGAAATGCAGTGACCAGGGGGGATCCAGCCCCTTTCCAGAGTCCTTGTTGCTACTAGACCACAACAGCATGGTGTGCTAATGCCTTATTCTCTCTCTCTCTCTCTCTCCATGGACTTTTTCAGATGTCCTAAAACCCGTCAGGGGAGGGCAGGAGAGGTATGTGGCTATCCTGAGGCAGGGGGTCAGTTTCAGACGATGCCATCCTCCTCCTGTCATCATCCGTGTTGCTTCCATGTTCGATCTATTGAAAACGTGCCACTTTTTACTCACGAAAAACTTCCATGGTTAAAAAACGGCGCCTTTGCAATAGATTGAACATGGAAGTAACATGGATGATGACAGGAGGGGGATGGCATCATCTGAAACTGACCCCCTGCCGCAGGATAGCCACATACCTCTCCTGCCCTCCCCTGATGGTTTTTAGGGCATCTGAAAAAGTCCCATCTCTGGACTTTATCAGACCACCCCCCCTAAACCCCATTCTTCTGCCGGCATAAATTTGCCATTTTTGTGCCAGCAAAAGGTCTCCCCATTCCTCACTTAAACCTCCTATCCCACGAAAAGGCTTCCTGGCAATGAATGAGCTGTGAATGGAGCTCTGTTCACTTCCTTGTCTGAAATCCCGTGTATTCTCGCGAGAATATATAGCATGGGAAATTTAAAAACAAAACAAAAATAACAGTCAAAAAGTTACACTATGCACATAAACACACTTAAATCTTATAAGTAAACTGAGGAGGATCGCAAGAAGAGCATCACCTACCTGCATGTCATGATCTCATCTGAAAGCGTTCTGGCTGGACTGGCCATTGATACTGCATTCACATGAGTTCAATGGCATGAGGATTCAATTGCCAGCAATGCTGGCTCAAAAGCACGAGGGGAGCTCTATCGATGGCTTAAGCTATGAATAAAATACGACAGGTTTTAAACAATACATAAATGTGAAAGGGTGACAACGTCTGGTATGTGCACCCTTTTGCATTTATGTGGCAATGTTATGACGCCGTATTTGGTTTGTCTGATAATGTCCCCCCCTCTCTCAAACACTCACACACACACACACACACACACTGGAGCAGCAAGCCTCTCTATCCAGGCTTTGCATCTACATGTGGTTTGTGCTCAGGACAGGGGTAGATGAACAGGGAGGGGCCACCTGTCAGTGGCTGGGTGGTTGGACCCTGGGTGGAGTTCCAGATCAGAAGAACCAGATCAAGGCAGAGAAAAAGTTTGCAGGTGGCTCTCACTCTCTCTGGTTTGTTCCCTCTAGAAGGCCCTTGAGGCAGAGCCCTGGAGCCATTTGGCATCCAGGGGAACACATCTCCTGCACACCCAGGCAACCACCCCACCCCACAACTCCCCTTCCAACCAAGGAACAAGAGGTGAAGGAAGGCTGGGGACTTTTTCAAAGGTTACACCTCCCAAGCACAGTGTGGGTGTGAGGGGCAAACAATGAAAAGGGGTGGGGATAATGTTTTGGAGGAGGTGATGGTTGCAGTGTGTGAAAACATTTTAGCCCAAATGAATGATTTAATCCTGCAATGCTTCCAAAGGTGCACAAGATAAAAGAGATATTGTGTTTTTACTGACAATGCAATTGCCACAGCATAGGATCCTCATGTGATAAGCCTCTGAGTGGCCCTGAGCAAAGCTTTGTCTCTCAAACTGGTCTACTTCACAGGGTTGTTGTGAGGTTATAAAGTGGGATAGTCCAGAACTCCTCAGAAGAACATAAAAGAAATATGATAAATAAATGAATTAGCAACTTTCCTGTAGAAAAGCCCACACTATCCTTTCTCCAGACTACATTTAAACTGAACTCAACTAATGAGCAATTATTTTTTTTCTCTCAAGAACACAAATCCAAACAGATGATATGTGTGTGTGCCTGTATGCCTCCATCGATGGATCTAATCATATTCCTTTTAGTTCTTCAGAGACTGAACAGTGGCTAATGAGGCTAACTGTGTAAGTTTGAGATTGAAATAATGCATCCTAAACCAAACATGTGATTAGTGCAATGG
The DNA here is from genome assembly GCA_030847615.1 of Gambelia wislizenii. Lineage (NCBI taxonomy): Eukaryota > Metazoa > Chordata > Lepidosauria > Squamata > Crotaphytidae > Gambelia > Gambelia wislizenii. The sequence goes on along the minus strand of JAUMIR010000009.1, from coordinate 17,371,997 downwards.
TTTGTGGGTTTGTTTGTTTTTTGTTTTTTGTTTTTTTGTTTGTTTTTTTTGTTTGGGTTTTTTAGGTAGGGAGGGGATTAGGTCTGTGAAGTCGAAGGCTTTCACGGATGGCATCTGTAGGTTTATCGTGTGTTTATTTTATTTTATTTTATTTTTGAGGGGGGGGATGTAAGGCTGTATTCTGGAAGAGTTTATTCCTGACGTTTCACCTGCCAGCCACAGATGCAGGTGAAAAGTCAGTGATAAACACTTCCAGAACATGGCCTCACAGCCCAGAAAAAAAACACAAAAAACCTAGGGATTAGGTCTGTTTTCTCTTTGCTTGCTTTTAAATAAAATCTATTTTTAAAGCTAATATTAAACCAAACTAACACTTAATTAAGAAAACTATTAATATACACTATTGAAACCAAAAACTCCTATTTCTTTTTTCCCTTTTAATTTGTAGTTTATTTGAGTTATAATTTGACAAATACCAGTCTACAAAAAGTGAACTAGCTCTCCTCCTGCTCCTCCTTTATGCTGGTCTGTGACTATAATAAATAATGTCTATCTATCTATCTATCTATCTATCTATCTATCTATCTATCCTTCTCCTCCTCCTCCTCCTCCTCCGCCCCCTTCATCTTGACTGTATGAGCCTTCCTTGGGATTTAAACATGTGTGGGAACCAAATGACCATCCAAGACTGCAATTCCCAGTAGACTTACAGGTACCTATTCTGCTAGGTCTGCTGGGAACTTCAATCCAATAACATCTAGAAGGGCTTGTCTGCACCAGCCAAATACCTTGACTTGCCCCCATTCCAGAGCCCTGCAGTGCAGATAGCACACTTTTTGCTCCATTCTGCCCCCAGGCAGTCCTCGTCACCCTTGGGACAGATATGGGGCTGGACAGGGGCAAGCCAAGATAGGGCCCTTTACCATGTTTTAAGAAAATATCCTGTTTAATGTGTTCCCACTGCGACAGGATGATTCGAGCTCTGCGTGTCCATGAGAGTCTGTCCCAGCAGGCCGGCCCTTGCTACCAGCTGCCCTTGCTCTGCCAGGTCCAGGTAGCAGGCCTGCAGGATGTGACCAAGGCTGGTCACATGCAGGGGGATTATCACATGGTGTGTCTGGCTGCCCTGACCTAGAAGAGCTGGGAAAATGGTGGTGGCAGACCCAGTATTCCTGTGTGGACTCCAGCCTGTTTTCTTCAAGTAACGGGGGCAGTATAGGTCACCTCTGCATCCATGATATCCTGGCAGGGTGCTGGCATATCCTGGCTGGTGTAGATGAGCCCCAAGACTGCAAGGTTTTTACCCCTGTAGTAAAAGATTGATGCCTGGCTGCCTGGCTGCCTCATTAATCAACTATCATTTTGGTTTAAGTCATGATGACAGCCCAAGGGCAGAATGGGGCAAATGTCCTGTGTCATCAGGACTGATGGGTTCTCAGATAGGGTCAAGACAGAGTAAAATGCTCATGTAGATAAGCCCCAAATTTTCATAATTAGCTTGTGAGGTAGGCCACACTGAAACGGAATAATTGACACAATTTTGTGCTGTAGTTCTTTACTCAAAAGAAGCATCAAATTACAAAATATAACCTAGAGCTTGGAATATTCACTTTTTAGGACAAAACTCCTAGAATACCCCAATCAACTACAGTAAAATGGTATCCTTAGACAGAAGGAAGCTAAATTAGTGTTAAATGCACATTCTAATTTTTCTTCTTCTAATCATTTTTTCTCTAATTGTAGATAGATATAGAAGGGATGAAAAAATATTAGAAAATATTCCAAAATGTTGTAAAAACATGTTTCTTGAAAGTATTAGGAAACCTTGCTAAAGATAATCCTGGAGTGACAAGACCCTTCACAATTTGGGACTTATTCTGTGCAAAATCCACACTTTTTTTGCACAGGGGGAAAAAAACACATTTTCGGCTCAGAAAATTGCTCTTCTACACAGAAATATTGTTTTCTGCACAAAAAAATGCTTCCTGTGCAGAAAATATTATTCGTGCTATTTTGCAGAAAAAAATGTGTGAATTTTGGCCCAGAAAACATTCCAAACTGAGAACAGTGTTCAAAAACTGCCTTCCAGTGGGAAGAAAAATGCAAAAATTATTCACTCTTTCCTTCAAGAACAAAATTAGTGGAATTAGAAATTCCTTCAAGAACAAAATTATCAGAAGTGCTATGTAGACTATGAATGAGCATCTGGAAAACTGAGGTGGACCACAAACATGATTAATTGTGCATCTTCCTTTCTTGTTGTTGTCAGCTGCTGTCAAATCAAATTTGACTTCTGGTGACATGATGAGTGAGAGACCTCCAAGTCTCTCAATAGCCCTGCTCAGGTCTTGCAGACTCAGTAGCCCTGCTCAAGTCATCAATAGACCTGCTCAGGTCTTGCAGACTCAGGGCCCTGTTTTTTTATTGACTGAGCCCATCCATCTGTAATGTAGGGGTTGTCTAGACAGTGAAAATACTCCTTATAGAATGCGAGAATACCTTTTGTCCCAATGAGAAGCAAACACGATTCATGGTGTTCAAAAGGATGGGGCCTAAAACCCCCAAAACTGCACAAGAAGAGCCTTTACAGCTTTCCTGAACTTTTTAAAATAATGCACAGAAATGTGCATTACCACTAGTTTGGACAACCAATTTGCATCACAGAGCATTCTCTGTGGAAGTGGAAGTGGAAAGCTGATTGGTCGGATGTGCGCGGGGAGTGAACTTGCAAGCAATGAAGTGTCCAGATGTGCCATTTTGGAGTTTTGTGTTGTCAATTGTGCACTTTTTTGCTGTGCTGAGGTGACCAAACAGCTTTTCTAAGCAGAAGGTCGTACTTGCACACATTAGATTTATAGTTTTAAAAATACTGTGCAGCGGTGACTACTTGTGGAAAATAATGTGAGTAATTCACTTGGCCACCATCTTGATTCACAGGCATGGCTGCGTGTGTGCTTCAAACATGGATAGCTTCACATACCAGTGACTTTGCCAAAGGGCTGTGGAGACAAATAAACACTGCTGTGGATTTGCATTAATGTGCAACAATTCACCTTACAGTTGCCCCTCCATATTCACAACTTTCACATTCGCGGTTTTGATCATTCGCGGAAAGCTGCCTGCGCCCCCCCCCTGCTCAACACCCCACTCCCTTCCCAAGGCAGCCAGGGGATTCTCAGGAAGCTCTGCGCTGCATTGGGAAGGGGGGGTGGGAACCAGCTGGAGCGCTTGCGCTACACCCCACTCCCTTCCCAAGGCAGCGAGGAGCTTCCTGAGAAGCCCCTGGCTTCCTTGGGAAGGGAGTGGGGTGTAGTACGAGCGCGCCAGCTGGGTCTTACCCCCCCTTCCCAAGGAAGCGAGGAGCTTCCTGAGAAGCCCCTGGCTGCCTTGGGAAGGGAGTGGGGTGTTGAGCAGGGGGGGCGCAGGGGGGTGTTGAGCAGGGGGGGCGCAGATTTCAATGTCTTCATCATCTACTTTAAAATTATGTAAATAATCTGTGGTCATTATTTTTGTTTTTCATGTTCAACTGCAGACCTGCCTTTGCAATTTCTTCCTTGAGTTTCTTCAGTAACCAGTCCAAGGACTTTTTCGGATGGGGTTTTATAACGCTGGCAGCCTCGTCCCTGTTGCGAGGCTGCTGCGCTGCAGGGCGTCCCTTTCGGATGACGCTCTCCCCTGCTGATCCTCTGCCAATACTGTTGCGTAACCGCGGGGACACTGCAGCGTTATATTTGACGGTTTTCTAATCACAAAAGTTGATTAGAAAACTGCTAAATATAATGCTGCAGTGTCCCCACAGTTACACAACAGTATCGGCAGGGGAGAGCATCATCCGAAAGGGATGCCCTGCAGTCTCGCAATGGGGACGAGGCTGTTAGCGTTATAAAACCCCACCCGAAAAAGTCCCAAGTCTTTGTTGTTTTCTGCTAGTAGTCTTAAATTGCATATCTTAAATTGCTGGTGTTCCTTCCTCCAGTTTTTACATGTCTAATCCTCAGAATCTAATCCCCAGAGTCTAATCCTGCTTTATTTATGATACATTCAGCATACAAGTTAAACAGATAGGATAATGAAATGCAGCCTTTTTGACCCCCTTGCCAATTGGAAACTATTCCATTTCTCTGTATTTTGTCCTGATGGTAGCCTCTTGTACATGTTATGCATCAGGGCAATAGAATGTTGTGGCACACCCCTTTCTTTATGAGCAATCCTTACCATTGGCTTACCAGCATTCCTTACCATTAGCATATTGGCTCCTAGATGTTGCAGTCCCACAATATCTGGAAGGCCACATAATTCCCCCCATAACCCTTCTTACTGTGAGCTCTTCAATGGAGTTCAAATTGTTGGCCACAAACACAAAGAAATGACAATATTATTTGACTAAAATATGGCCTAACTCCGAATCAGCAATGGACAACTGCAATCCACTGTGCCCAGAAGGAATGATTTCAAAACAATCCAAGCAGAACACAGAAACAGTTGTCTAACCCCAGTTTTACTGTGACCTCCTCTGAACCTGTTCAGTTTCCAAGGTCAATTAAAGCAAATAAATGACATATTGATGGTTCTGGAAATTGTTTCAGCTGCAAAACACTTGATCGATGGATCTGTAAGCTATAACTAAATTTGGAAAGATCTCTTTGTTACACAGAACAAACTGGCTATGATTTGTTTGATCTCATTTAGTGGCTGAAGGGTTTTAAATCACCTCTTGAACAACTCCAGTCCAGGGAGTCATCAAAAGGAGCCCAAATCAAAGTACTAGGACTTAAGAAATGTGAGGATTATAGCCTTTCTGTGATGACGTTTAACTTCTCAGTTTGTTTGCTTTTTCATGACTTTGGGGTCATTCTCAGAGCTTGGTAAGTTATCTTCTTGAAAGTCTTTTGATCATTCACTACAATACTTTAAAAGTTACATTTTTGTATTGCTTATTCACAGTGGCAGCTGGTAGCTTTCATGGCAGTGAGACAGTATATATGGTATGGGTTTAATCCAAACTTTAAAGGAATTATCCAAGTTGCTAAATCCTCTCCCTCAAATAGATTTAGCACATTGCCAATTCCTATGTAGTTTGGGGGGGGGGGACCTGGAGTGTATTCACTGCACCACTAATGAGGAACGGACCAGACACTACTGGTTGTTACAGTTGCCCCTCCACATTCGTGACTTTCACATTCGCGGTTTTGATCATTCACAGAAAGCTGCCTGCCCCCCCCCACTGCTCAACACCCCACTCCCTTCCCAAGGCAGTGAGGGGTGTCTTGGGAATGGGGGGTGGGAAGCAGCTGGAACGCTCACGCTACACCCCACTCCCTTCCCAAGGCAGTGAGGGGCTTCTCAGGAAGCTCCTCGCTGCCTTGGGAAGGGACTGGGGTGGAAAACCGCTCGCTGGCAGGCTCATTTCTTATTCACAGTTTTTTTCATATTCGCGGGGGTTGTCTGCCCCTAACCCCCGCGAATGTGAAGGAATGACTGTACTTTTCTTTTTATTTTTTTCAATGTTAAAATGTCAGAAAGCTTAAACCATTTCTTTCAAAATATATCTTAAAACATTGAAAAGGATCTTAAAAAGGTAAGATTAAAAAGTAACTAGGAAGCATTATTTGTTAGACCAGTGAAACAAATTAATTCTCATATGAGTTACATTTGAAACATGACTTCATTAACCCTCCGGTAACACACACACACACACACACACACACTGCCCAAAAAGATCTTTATTATTTACAAGCATTTTTGCTTCTGTTCTCATCCTCTTCATCCTCACACCAGAGTAAAAGATGGATGAATTTATTTCCTGTCTGCATGCTATCTGCATGTTTTGCCCATTAAAATATTTATATATATTTAAATATACTTCCCCTCCTAAAGTATATATCTGAATGCATGTTTTCTTTCACATAAGAATACACAATGTGTATTTTGATACTTTCCAACTGCCAAGAACTACACAATTTAGAGAATGGTGAAGTGTAATAGACAATCTGCACATTGATCAGAAAATGGCAGATCCAGATCATATCTTTCTATAGAGGAATTCATAAACATCATTTTTTCTCAAGGATCCCAAAATTCAATCACCCATCTTGCTCAGTAAAAAATAGAGACCTAAGCAAATTGTGCCTTTCATTTATGTTTATCTGAAGGCATTTCCCCTTAATGCCAATGTGTAGTGGCTAGAATGGCCTCAATGAGTCACAAAATCCATGGTGTGAGCTTGTGCCAGATTAGTTGTCTCTCTGCTTGACCAACCTCACAGGATTGTTGTTCAGATAAACTGGAGGAGAGCTATGTGAGCTGCCTTGAGATTGTTAGATGAAAGGCAAAACGTCTATACCTATATCTATATTTATCTAGATATGAGGGAATCATTAAACAAATTCACAGCTACTTTGGACTAGTGATGAAGGTGGAGGCTGCACTAGATCAGTGGCCTTCAGTCTTCAGATTTGTACTATTTCAACTACTATGTTGGGTGGATCTTTTGGGAAATAGGGTACAAAACATCTAGAGGACCACATCATGAGAACTGGTGGACTAGGTGACGATCTTTTGTGATATCTGACATTTTTTCTATAGCTCCATGCCATGTGTGTAAGTCATACCAATAGGAAGTATAGACTTAAGCAGGGAAAGTAGGGGATCGTACAGACATTTCAGAATACTGTCCTCCCACTGTGCCACCATCACTGAAATAGCAGAGTTGAGTCACCAAAAAGGGAGAAAAGGAGAGAGAGAGAGAGAGAGGAAGAAGAAGAAGAAGAAGAAGAAGACACATCTAGTGGGGACATGAGATAGGGTCTTCTTGGTGACTGCGCCTAGGCTCTGGAATTCCCCCCTTTTACGGAGGCTAGAATAGCCTCCTCCTTCCTTTCTTTCACCAAATAAAGACTTTTCCCCATTCTAGCAGGCTTCTGAGAAGGGAATGTTTTTAATGAATAATTGAAAAAATACAAGTTGAATAGCCCTCATCTGGAAATCCTTAATCCAAAATGATCCAAAATCCCAAAATCTCTATATGGGTGGCTGAGATAGTGCCACCTTTCCTTTCTGATTGTTTAATCTACACCAACTTTGCTTCGTGCACAAAATTATTAAAAATACTGTGTATAAAATTACCTTCAGTCTATGTGTATAAGGTGTATATAAAACATAAATGAATGTCATGTTTAGACTTGGGTCTCATCTCTAAGATATCTCATTATGTACAGTGGGCCCTCCGGAACCCTGTGGAGGCCAAAAAATGTGGACGGTCAAGCCCATATTATTTAATGGTGGCTTCAACATATCCTCATTCATGTTGCTACCATTGAATAATATGGGGCAATGCTATCCACAGACAGTCCATCAAGGATCCACTGTGTATGCAAATATTCCAAAATCCAAAATACCTCTGCTCTCCAGCATTTTGATAAGGGATACTCAACCTGCATCATTTAACATAATAAAATGTACAGACTGTTAGCATTCCTTAACAAAACATACAATAAATTCATGTGAGTGTGTGTGTGTGTGTGTGTGTGTGTGTTTATATCTTTTCATAGCCTTCAAGCTAAGATGTCATTCAAAAGACCATGTGGGTCTAGATTACCTCTCTTCCTGTTAATAAAAGAAATAGATGGAAACCAATCTGTAATGAATTTTATTTTTATTGATTGGTTAGATTTATATCCTGACTGTCCCAAAATAGAATTCAAGGCAGCTTAAAAGAGTCATCATGGAGTTCATTTCTTGAGTTGTGAACCTGTTGTGTCAATTTTTCCATGAGAGCAAGAGAACATAACTTCTCTTACCAACAGTCCAAAGTAAAATTGTGTAGGTCTTTCCATTTTTGAGCAATCACCATAAAATCTGCTAGACACAAAATATTAAGTTTTTTTCTACTAACAAGATGTTTGTGTTCTGTAAATGAAGAGAATAAACTCAGTATCAGTGAAAGTGTAATTTTTAATTTGTTATTATTTTTCCCCATTTCATTAAAAACTTCTACCCCTTTGGACTTTTGGACAACATCACCACATGTGAAAGAAAGTACCTATAGCATTATAATTTCTCCAGCATTTGGCAAATATTTGCTATTTATATAACTAAATTTAAATGGGATACTATACCATTGAGACCACTGATAATTTTAAAACATTGTTCATATATTTCAGCTGAAACTGATTTTAATGGAGTGGCTTTCCATAATGAGGACCATAAATTATCTTCTATTATAAACCCTAGATTTTGAACCCATTACTTTACCATAAGTATTGTCAATCAGGACAGGGTACATTTTTTCTGTTAAAACAGTTGATCTAGAGTTGTTTTGAAATACCAGTGACTTGAATTTATGTTGTTATTCAAATTAATGAATGTTCATTTAATTGTACTCTTTTAAAACTGCTTTTCATTGTTTTTAATTGTATGTTTCAATTGGTTTTCAATGCTGCTGCTAGTTTAATTCCATTTTCATCTTGACCTTTTTCGTGTTTTTACTATGTGATATCTGTTTTAATTTTCAAGGTGCCTTGAATCTTGATTTGGGAGGAAAAACAGAAAATGAAGATGATCCTCCTCCTCTTCCTTTTGGGAAGCAATTCTTGTTTTGCTCCTTGGCTCTAAATTCTCCTCCTCCCACTCTACTAAATGTCACTGGAATATTTCCTCTTCCTTAATATGGATTTCCCCCACATAGACCATCTGAACATCAAACATACTTTGATGATTTTTGATGTCATTAAAGTCTCTTTCTGCATATAGGACCTTTCAGACATCATGTATCTCTGAATGATCTAGATGAGACTTAATAGCCATTAAACATGTCTATTTCCTTTTCCTATAAATGAGAATATACATACCTCCTGAATTTTGCAAGAAGAAAAACAGATTCCATTCCCCTGATAGGAGGAAGCAATGCTAAATCACCCTAAAAAAAAATCACTCAGCATCCTTACAGCTGTAGTTACTACCTTTTTATATGCAATTTTACTTCATTTAGTCTTTAAGGTTGTGCCTGAGGTTAGTTTAAAAGGTTAGTTAAATGTTAATGGATGTTAATGCTGCAATTAAATTGTTAAATCAATTGAAAACCGTGCCTCTGTCTCTATCAGTGTTACTGCCGGCCTAAGTTGCACTGGCATAGAAATTAAAAGCTGTAAATCTACTGAAGTCTAATTAGAGACCAAATTTCTCATTTATCTTATTTTCACAGGATTGTAAGCACTGATAGATAATCAACCAAGGGCTAAAACTTTTTAACATTAAAAAACTATTTTATCTATTTCAGGACTCAGGTGACTGATTATAATTCAGATCCAATTACTGTAAAAGGTCATATGTGAAATGAAGTTCTTACCAGTACTCCAAGTTTTATTTCATAAGTTTGCATACAACTCAGTAGCATATCTGTCCCCCAAAGCAAATGTAAATACAGGATGCAAAATGGTAAACATGGAATCATTAATATACATCCTTCTCCCAGGCTAAATTGATAACAGAGAGAATTAGGTATTGAATTCATCTGGGGTCCAATGGAATCAGCATCTTCCTTGTGTGCTCATGTTGGAAAATGTGACTGCTTCCCACACTGCCATAGCATTGAATGAATATTGGACACCAATGTTAATAAGCAATTTGGTAATATCCTTGCATTCTTGCTTGACAGAGCTCTGCTTTTGTACCTTCTTGAATTTATTTTAGGAGATAGTTTATCAAGAAACATCCATTAGCTACACAGAGTAAGTGACACAGCCAGACCAAAATAGGACGGAAGTGGTGTGAGGCTACTGGGATCCCGATGCTGATGGCTCAACACAGTCCTAAAGTGGCAAAAGACAAGAGGAGAGAAGATCTCTGAGAATTGTCAGGAGAGGAGAGAAAGAATATAATCATTGTTAAAGACCTCATTATACATCCCATAGCCTAAGTTGCTGGATAACTGAGCAAGGGCCTTTTCAGTCCAGGCATCTTTACTGCACTGAGAACAAATGTGGTATAGTGGTTGGTATATGACTCTAGAGTCCAGGATTTGAGTCTCTGCTCATCCATGGAAACCCACTGGGTGACCTATAGCAAGTCATCCTCTCTCAGTCTCAGTAGAAGGCAAAGGCAAACCTCATCTGAATAAATCTTGCCAACAAAATGCCCTGATAGATTTGCCTTAGGGGTGACATAAGTTGGAAACAACTTGAAGGCACACAACAACAACAATCTTTATTTTAGAACTCACTCCTGGGGAAGGTGAGATTGCCTCATCCTTTTTTTGTCTGTTTTTGTTGTTTAGTTCTGCTCCATGAGGCTATTAACATAATAATGGTACAACATGGCACTACCATTCCATGGTGGTGGGATTGTGTGCTCCTGTGAGGGAAGAAGCTATATGAATGGCAGCAGTGCTGCTAGTAGGGTTTCCCTTATTAGACAATTGAGAAGCCAGACTAAATGTGCCAAACAGCTACTGGGCAGCAGCAGTAGAGGGAGAGTTGTGTATGTTAACACTGGCAGAGGATTTCTCAGAGACATTGGCAATGGAACCATAGCTACACTTGTTAGTACTACATAGAAAGAGGAATGGTACACCTCATTCAAATCTCTTTTACTATGAAAATCCTATTGTGAAATAAGAGATAGTGCCAAAAGATGACACTTCTAGGTTGGAAAGCACTCAAAAAGCTTCTGGGGTACAACGAGGAAAACTATGAGTAGTGGTTGGCAAATGATGCAACTGGACTGAAGCCAAAAGGACATTCCTCTGTTGATCTGTTCAGAGGCAAAAGGAAAGTCTGAAGTTGCATAACACATATTAAAGGGATGTGGATTGTGAGAAGTATGAATCAGGGGAAGTTAGACATTGTAAAACAAGAAATAGAACATATAAGTATTGGAATACTTGGGGTGAGCAAGTTAAAGTGGACAGGAATGGGATGTTCTGAGTTAGATAACTATACGGTGTTTTACTCAGGAAATGGGGAAAAAATAGAAATTGGGTAGCATTAATAGTGAAGAGAGATGTAGTAAAAGCAGCCAAAGGATATAATGCAAAATGACCAAATCATGGTCAATAAAACTTCAGGGAAACCCCACCAATATAACCATAATCCAAGTTTAGGCACTGACTACAGAGGCAGGAGAAGAATCTATATACATAATTCTCTTGGGTGAGTTCCCTTTCACAGTGTGCTGATTGGCTGCTCAGGAAACACCCAACCAATCTCCACCCACATGCAAATTTCCTCTCCACCTCACAATCCACTCCTGCCACTCAGTTTGTGGCCCAGATTGGGACCCAAACAGTAAACTAGCTGTGGTGACAGGATGCCTGTGATGGGACCCAGACAGTCAGTCAACTGGTGGCAGCTGTGGCAGTGGCAGGGCAACAGAGCGAGTCACCCTCAGCAATTCTGGAAAAAGTGTGGAATGCTGAGAATGAGGGGGAGGAATTTAAATCCACTGGCCTACCTTACAGGGTCATTGTGAGGTTTACTGGGTGTTTGGGGGGAAGTTTTTTTAATGGTGTATGGTATGCCAGGTTCAGCTAGTTAATTGAAAGATTCTGTGCTGGAGTCCAGGAGGAAATTGATCACATACCAAACAGGACTTCTTGTTAATCATAGGCAATTGGAATGCAAAAGTAGGAAACAGAGCAGAATCAAATATTATAGGAAAATTTGGTCTAGAATCAAGCAATGAAGCAGATGAATGACTGATTGAATTTTGTGAGGCCAACAGTGTTCATTGCAAAAAAACAAACAAACAAACAAACAAAAAAACTTCAAGCAACCAAAGAGGTGACTGTATACATAGACATCACCTGATGGCCAGTATAGAAATCAAATAGACTTTATAATTGGATGCAGAAGATAGGAAGTTCCATTCTCTCTACAAAATCAAGAACAGGATCAGATTGTGGCACAGACTACTGATATCAAACTACTGATATCAAAAATTAGAGTAAAGAAGACATTAAAGAAGACACTAAACCCACCATCATGCCAAAATGCAACTTGAAGAACATCCCTGTAGAATTTAAAGATAATGTAAAACATAGATTTGCACTATAAGCCTAACTGACTAGAAACTGGACTGAAGTCAGGGACAGTGTCAGGAGGAATGCAAAAAGATGCGATTTTCAATCAAAAAGAAAGAGAAAACTCAATGGATGCCAGATGAAACTCTTCAAGCAGTTAAGGACAGTGAAGAAACAAAGGAAAAAGGTGACAGAAATAGGGCCAGAACCCTAAATGCAACTGTTCAGTGACTACTGCATGTGGAAAAGGAGAACTACTATAATAATCAAAGCAGAGAAATAGCAGATGATGACCACAAAGGAAGAACAAGAGACCTCTTCCACAAGATCCAAGGAGATGGAAACAATATGCTGATGAATATAAAAAAGAGAAAGGATGACAGATTCATTCAAGGAAGTAACATCTGAAGATGAACTGACAGTTTTAGAAAGTGAAGTGAAGGCTGCAATCAGAGCACATGGGAGAAACTAATCACCAGGAATAGATGGCATACCAATAGATTTGCAATAGGCTACAGAGACAGAATCTACTCTTGGTCTAACTAAAATCTGTCAATAAATATGGAAAACAGAACAATGGTTCACAGATTGGTACACCTCAATATACATTCCTACACCCCAAAAAGGGGAAACCAGGGACTGCAGTAACCACAGGACCATTGCATTAATCTCCCTTGCAAGCAAAGTGATGCTCAAAATTCATTGACAATGACTTTTGCCATATATGGGGCAAGAAATGCCAGATGTCCAGTCTGGGTTCTGGAAAGGAAGAGGCACTAGGGATCCTATTGCAAATATATGTTGTATAATGAAGTGCACCAAAGAATTTCAGAAGAAAATCAGCCAGTGCTTTATAGACTATATAAAGCCTTTGATTGTGCAGGTCATTTAAAAACAACACTATGGGTTGCTCTTAAAGAAAGGGGTGTGCCACAACATGTGATTGTCCTGATGTGTAACCTGTACTCAGGACAAGGGGCTACTGTCAGGACAGAATATGGAGAAACAGAATGGCTTCCAATTGGCAAGGCAGTCAAGCAAGGCCACATTTTATCACCCTCTGTTTTACTAGTACACTGAACTTATAATACATAAATCAGGATTAGACTCTGAGGAAGGAGGTATGAAATTTGGAAGAAGGAACATTGACGATTTAAGATATGCAGATGACATTATACTACTAGCAGAAAACATCAACGATTTGGAACAATTACTGAAGAAAGTTAAGGAAGAAAGGACAAAGCCAGACTTAGAGTTGAATATGGGGAAAACAAAAATAATAACCACAGTTTATTTGCATAACTTTAAAGGAGATGATGAAATAGTTCAAGATTTTCCATACCTTGGCTTAGTCATTAATCAGAAAAGAGATTGCAGTCAAGAAGTCAGAAGAAGACTAGGATTTGGAAGGGCAGCTATGAAGGAACTAAGCAAGATCCTGAAGTGTCAGGATATATCACTGAATACAAAAAAATAGTATTATCCATGCCATCATATTTTCAGTATGTATGGTTATGAAAATTGGACAGTGAAGAAAACTGAAAGAAACAAATGTGAAATGTGTTGCTGGAAAAGAGTTCTGGACTGCTAAAAACACAAATGAATGGGTACTAGAGCAAATCAAGCCTGAACTCTCCCTAGAAGCCAAAATGACTAAACTGAGATTGTCATACTTTAGCCATATCATGAGAAGACATGACTCACTACAGAAGACGATAATGCTTGGTAAGGTAGAAGATAGTAAGAAAAGAGGAAGACCACATTCTAGATGTATAGACTCAATCAAGGAGGCCACAACCCTGAGCATGCAAGACTTGATCAGCGTTGTTGAGACCTCGAGATGTCTCTTTCATAGGGCTGCTAGAAGTCGAAGTCGACTTGATAACAGTTAATAACAACATGGCATAAAAAATTACCAGTTTCCTGACTGAATTCAATTTGGAGTTCCTAACCCCTCAAGAAAGCTAGGTGAGAATTTAAAAAGCATATCAAAACTTCCTGTGATTTTCTGGAAAGTTGCTTTTAAGAATGAATTTGTTCCTTGTTGCAGTGTTTGAAAAATAGCCCAATACGATTACAATGGGGAAAACAAATAACTTGCTATGCTATTCTTGCACTGCTCATTATTTTTTTTATTTACACATTACTCTACTTTTTTACTTACTCATTATATATTTTTTTTTTCTTTTTGAAGAAGAAAATATTTTTGATCAGAAAATGGAATGAAACTTTAAAAATTCCTTTTAAAGTGCCTATAAAATGCCCTTAAAAAAGTAATTGTGTTACTTGTAACTTGTTACTTCAAAGCTATGGTGGTAACTGCAGTGTGCAACTGTACACATACAAAGTGTCTTGCAAATTTGATTGCGAACAGACATGCAACATTTCTGTAGCCTTCTAAACATTTCAGCAGTGTGGTTCTATCTTTTTCTTTTTCTGTACTAAAAGGCCTCTGGAAATCTAGACATGCTCTAGAATGTGTTCTATTTTCAGTGTTAAAATGTGTGCTATTCGGCTTCATTTCCTCTCTATGGAGAAAAACTGGAGGGGGCAAGGCCACCTTTTCTTTTGGACAGGGCCACCTTTGTATGTCCTGGAGGAAGGGGGCTTACCAGCCTTCACCCAGTGGGCCATTTGTGGCCTGGCCAGCACCCCCCCCCCGAACCCTCCAGTGGGCAGCCCCTGTGGCTGCATGGCCTGCCATGAGGGTCGCCATGTTCCCTTCTCCTTCCTGGCATGCTCAGCTGCTGGGAAGGAGAACACAGGAACTCCTGCCAATCAGGGTGGGCCACCTGTGACCTTATTGGCTAGGAACAGAGCCGGGGGAGGGACTTCCGGCCATGCTCCCAGTGCAGACCGGATGACATCTACTCTGCGCTGGGGCCAGTATATAAGCCGGCCCCGGCGCAGACTCCTCAGTTGGCACAAGGCACAAGGGATCATGATGCATCCCCTGTCAGGGCAACATTGGCTAGAGTATAAAACTCCAGTACATCTTGACATCTGCCTCTTTGATTTCATTATTTGCCAACCCTCTGACTCTGAGGGTCACTGCAGGCTCTGGCTGGTTGTTCACAGGTGGGTAGGAACTTTTGTTCCTGCCACCTGACTAGCAATATTAGGGACAGGTGGCAACAATATTTTTGCCTCCTCTGCCCTGTCTACTCATATAACACATGGGAACAACTGGCTGGGTGTCACCATTAAATATGAGAGTGGGTAGTGTGGAAAGATGATGGAATGGTAGGAGATAAGCACCTAGAAGGGGCCTTTGGAGTGAAGGGTTTGTTCCATACTAGCTCAAGGTCTGGAAAGGGAAAGGGAACAGGACTTGGGCCCAGTCCTGGCCGTGTCTCATTTAGAGATTCATAGGGTTGAGATAGGTTGAGACAGAGCAGAGCTCTCAGGATGTAGGGAAAGATGACAGCTTGTGAAGTAATGGACTGACAACAGAAAGCTCACTCTGTCATGGAAAGGACATGTCAGGGAAATCCTTGAGTCTCAACCATAGTTTCACACTGGAGAAGGGCCTATTACAGATTGTTGTTGTTGATGTTGTTGTGTGCCTTCAAGTCATTTCTGACTTACGGTGGCCCTAAGATGACTCTATCACAGGTTTTCTTGGCAAGTTTTGTTCAGAGGGGGGTTGCTTTTGTCTTTCTCTGAGCCCTATATGGCCCAGGTCCTGGCTATCTAGTAGACCATATCTCCCTGTTGTTTACTCTGCATGTTTAATCTGGAGAAGAGAAAGTTCAGAGGTGGCATGATAGCCATGTTTAAATATTTGAAGAGATGTCATACTGAGGATGGAGCAAGCTTGTTTTCTGCTGCTCCAGAGACTAAGACACAGAGCAGCGGGTTCAAACTACAGGAAAAGAAATTCCACCTAAATATTAGGAAGAACTTCCTGACAGTAAGTGGAAGACAGTTTGGAAGTGGAATACACTGCCTTGTACTGTAGTGGAGTCTTTTTTTTTTTTTTTTTTTTTTGAGCATTTTAAACAGAGGCTCAGTGGCCATCTGTCAGGAATGATTTGATTATGTATTCCTGCATGGTAGGGGGTGGGACTGGATGGCCCTTGTGGTCTCTTCCAGCTCTATGATTCTATGATTCCCTCTATGAACTGGCTTGGGCCCTGAGATCATCAGCAGAGGCCCTTCTTTTCATCTCACCACCATCTCAAGTATGCCTGGTGGGGACACAAAAGAGGGTCTTTTCAGTGGCTGCCCCTAGACTCCAGAACTGCCTTCCCCGGGGAGCCCAGAGTGGCCCCATCTCTGTTGTCTTTCCATTAGCAGGCCAAAACCTTTGTATTCAGGCAAGGTTTAAAACAAAAAAAACAGGCGAGGGGTGGTGTGGTGCTGTGTGGTTTTGTTGGGCTGTTTTTAAAAGCTTTTTATCTTTTAAAAAAGTTTTTAATAATTTTAAGTATATTTTATTCTTTTAAATATTTTGATGTTGTTTTACAGATTTAATCGATCACAGATTAGCAAAGGCATATAGCACATTTGGAAGACTTTACAAAAGAGTCTGGAGTAATAAACACCTGAGACAAAGCACAAAAATCAATGTGTATAAAGCCATTGTACTGTCTATTCTCCTTTACGGGTCTGAAACATGGGTCACCTATTGCCACCACTTACGACTCCTCGAACACTTTCATCAGCATTGTATATGCACAATCCTAAATATACACTGGACTGACTATGTGATGAATGCTGCTGTCCTTGAGCAAGCAGGGATCACCAGCATTGAGGCCATGATATTGAGAACACAGGTGCGCTGGGCAGGGCACATTTCTAGGATGGAGGACCATCAGCTCCCAAAAATAGTACTCTACAGTGAACTAGCCACGGGTCAGCGTAAGAGGGGTGCTCCAAAAAAGTGATACAAGGATTCCCTGAAACAACAGGCATGGAGACACACTATCCACAATCCTGCAGCCTTATTTGAGAACTCACACTGAACAATTCTTGAAGAGAAATGACAATGCAGAAAGAATCACAACCCAGAAACATCACCCAAGGAGACCTTCTTCTGTGCTTTCTGCAACCGGACTTGTTTATCTCAGATTGGCCTTTTCAGTCATCAGCGTGCTTGCAGATGAGTCCTTCCTGAATATTGTGGGATAAGTCCTTCCTGAATCTTTATTTGCAAAGAAAAGCCAGGGGGGGGTTAATTCTGTTCTAATGCACACTTTTTAAATTGTGTGTTTTTAAATCTGTGAGCAGCTTTTGGGTCCCAGCCTTGAGGAAAAAAGTGGGCTATAAATAAAGATAACAAGAATAATAAACTGAGAGAGAGTGACTTGCCCAAGGTCATACAGTGAGTTTCCATGGCTGAACAGGGATTTGAAACCTGATCTCCAGAGTTGTGGTCCAATATTCAAACTGCTACACCACACTAGCTCATTCAGGTTAGGGGACTCAAGTTAATAAGGTGTGGCCCAGTTTTACCCCATCATACAAGTATTTCCTCTTCTTTTTAAGTGGGTATTTGATTGTTGTTTTAATGTACTTGTTTATTTAAAACTTTTTTTAAAAAAGTTTTGTCTAAAAGAAACTTGTTTATTAATAGGTTTTAATTCATGTGCCTTGGTTTATTTCATGTTGTGATCTATGTTGGGCCCCATCTGGGAGAACAATAAGATATAAATTACATAAATAAATGGGGGGGCAGAAATTGTCTCTACACTAATTAGGCTGATCGAATGACAACCAATGAAGTAATAGACTGGCAGCAGGGCCCAGGTTGCACACTCTAACACAGAGCAGAGAGGTCAGGGAAATCCTCCAAGAGCAATAGCAGTGCAGATTAGGGGAGTGTCAACAAAGTGTGACTGAGTTTGTCACCCATCACACAAGTCTTGCCTCTTTATTTCTGAGTAGGTTTGCAACTGAAATGACCTGCAGCCATTTATTATTTCTTTTAACAAACATTACAATACCCCAAGCCATAGACAGCTTTGACTTTTATTGGCCCCTGAGTTCTGACAATGAGGAAAATAAGGTGGAGTGAGAAATCATCCTGCACTTGGCTAGATTTATTACATATCTTCCCCCAAAAGATCAAGGTGTTGTAGAATTCAATAAGACTTGCCAATAAATATGAGGAGAAACACTATTCACTGAGTACCAGTTGACACGAGGTCATACCAGTAGGAAGAATATTCATAGATGAAACTTGGAAAGTGATTACTGTTAGCCCACATTGGAGGATGGAAGGGAATTCATTTTTAGAAGAGCTAACACATACTAAATCATGAAAACAAAGCAAGTTAGGAGGGAAACCTTTTCAGGCCATTGAGCAATGTGCTTCGTCAGGTGACATTACTGATGACATATCCTTGTTGGAATGACTGTATCCATTTTGTTTTGCTCTAGCAATTACTTAGAATCAGGAGGACAAGGTGTGTTCAGGACAGAAAGCAACTACAGTGACAACTTCCATTAAGAATGGCTACAGAGGTGGCTCTTGGGAGGGAATCTTGCTTCTGTGTGCCCAGCTGTTAACCATGATGCACAACAGATACAGATATCAGGGGAGCTGACAATAGCATGAAATGTTGAACACAGAGACACACTCTTGGCTTTGTGTGTGTGTGTGTGGGGGGGGACCTGGCTCCACTTCAAAGTTTTCCAGTTGTTCCTCCTACCTTTCCAGGAAGCTATGCATTAATCAAGAGCTCAACCAAAATTTCTCACAAGGCATTTTTTTCCCTTTGAAAAGATCTGAAGTTATATATTCTTATCCCCTTTTTAGAAAACAAAACACTATATTGAATTTCCCCTGAATATTCTCCACCAATTGTTTGTGGTAGATGTCATTTTCCTTCCTCCCACAATGCTCTGAAATTATGCTACATTGTGGAAGGTGCAAAATTCTACACAGGCTACTAATACAATGTGAAGTCAAAGGCTTTCAGAGTCAGCAGCCATAGATTTTCCTTGTTTGTTTGTTTGTTTTTTCAGGCTGTGAGGCCATGTTCTGGAATAATTTCTTTCTGACGTTTCACCTGCATCTGTGGCTGGCATCCTCAGAGAATGGTTCTGTAGGCATGTGTGTGGAGTTTATATGCTGTGAACCACTGTTGGGGAGTATATGTAAATTTGTGTAATTGAATGGTTAGTTTCTGGGTATAGAAATACAAGGCTTGTTAGTGTCTGTTTGGCTAATGGTTGGTTGATGGGCCATTATATGCTGAGAATCCCCCTGTCCCTGGGTAGAATTCTTTTGTAAGTGTTGAGTTCTAATTCTATTGTTTTTCAAAACTGGGAGCCAGTTTTTGTTAACTTTTAAGGTTTCTTCTTTCCTGTTGAAGTTGTCCAGGTGTTTGTGGATTTCAATAGGTTCTACACAACCATTCTCTGAGGATGCCAGCCACAGATGCAGGTGAAACATCAGAAAGAAACTATTCCAGAACACGGCCTCACAGCCCAGAAAAAGGAAAAAAAAAATGAGGAAAAGCTACTAATACAGTTGCTGCCATCCTTACACGATTTTTTTAAAGCTAAGGTGCGTGTGAAGAAATAGTCTGTGCTATTGCTACCATTAATGGTGACTTCCACCCCACAGAAATTGTTACATGATTTTTCCTCTCCTTGGAAAATATATATCTATGGTGAAATGGTTCCACCAATTTCTCTGTTCAGAACCAGGAGGCTACCTCCACATGGCTATCAGCAACTGTGGGCAACTGTGGCCCTCCAGATGTTTTTGGCCTACACCTCCCACATGCCCAAGCAAGAACAGCTACTGGTAAGGGATTATGGCAGTTGTATGTCACAGGCATGTGGAGGGTCAGAGTTGTTCAGCCTTTTATTAGGATTAAGCATGTAAATGTCTTTGAATGGCAGATAAATTTTCCCAAGAAAACATTTCAGGATTGAAGGGGTGTCACATTGAGGATGGAGCAAGCTTGTTTTCTGCTGCTCCGGAGACTAGAACATGGAGCAATGGATGCAAGCTCCAGGAGCAGAGATTCCATCTCAACATTAGGAGGAACCTTCTCACAGTAAGAGCTGTTTGGCAGTGGAACGCACTCCCTCAGAGCATGGTGGGGTCTCCTTCCTTGGAGGTCTTTAAACAGAGGTTGGATGGTTGGATGTCAGGGATGCTTTGATCGTGATTTCCTGCATGGCAGGGGGGTGAACTGAATGGCCCTTGTGGTCTCTTCCAACTCGACAATTCTATGATTCTCTCAAAACTTTTCACATTGTCCTGAATCCTGTTGGTGTCTTCCACATGTGTGCTTTTTTTTACAGAAGAAGCTGGACACATGACACATATGTCTGGAGTGGAACTGTATTCAGTTCAAGTTCGAAGAAACAAAATTACACCTGTGGTACCATCTTGCTTGTCGTGTGCATGCACACATGGCTGCCCATGCAGATGTACATTCAGGTGTGCATTCAGTTGAATAACATTGCCATGCAACATAAGGGTTGTGTAGCACAATCAATGTGCAACTCCACATGGGGAGATTTACACTGAGCAATGTAGAGGAACTTGACCAAATTCTAACTGGGAAGAATCTCCAAGCAACTGAATTTTTCAACCAAGGGATTAGAAGTACTTCGCAAAAGGTTTTATCAAAATATTTATGTGACATATCTCATATAAGATATGAGGATACCATCAAAGTTCACTTCAAATTTGTCTGGAAAAGGAATTTCAGTTGTAACTGAGGAGTCTTCTTTCTATCTCCCGTATTGTTCTGATATGAAACCTACTATTTGCTTGTTTTTTTTTAAAAAAAAAAACTTTAATCTGAGATCAGCCTAGTTTTTACTAGTTCTGCTTCTCCACCTATAAATGCATAGTGTGTGGATCAGCAGATACCATACTGACTTCATATTCTGACTGATTCAAAATGGCGCAAGTTCTCCTGTGCTTTACTGGTTTACTAATGGTGATTTTAAACAAAAACAAAAAATAGAGAGAGAAGAAGGGAGGAAGAAAGCTTTGTGGGCCTACAGACTTCAGACAGGCAGACTCGAGGGAAAACAAGAGAAAGCCATTAAGTAACCACAGTATTATCTTGATTCTCTACAAGAAATGAGCTAGGGATGGCTAATGAACTAGCCTTAACGTTTCAAGCTGAACATACCTCTGGGAACTGTGCTAGAACAAACAGTATGACAGATCAATACCTGATTCCTTTATCAAGAGAAAAGGTTATTTTTCTCCTCTAAGGGATACTCTAAGGAATATTGGTGAACAAGTCAAGTGCTATGTTGTTCTGTTGTTCTTTTAAATAAATAAATATGACTTGTCATGGGTTTTCCCAGGCTGTGAGGGCGTGTTCTGGAAGAGTTTATTTCTGATGTTTCACCTGCATCTGTGGCTGGCATCCTCAGAGAATGGTTGGGTAGGTGTGTGTGTGTGAGGGGGGTTATATACTGTGAGCCCCTATTGGAGAGGATATGAAAATGTGTGTATTTGAATGGCTAGTTTCTGGGTGGAAATATGCAAGAAAGATTAGTGTTTGTTTGGCTAATGGTTGGTTGATGGCCCATTATCTGCTGGAAATCCCTCTGTCCCTGGGTGGAATTCATTTGCAAGTGTTGAGTTTTGGTTTTAGTGTTTTTCAGGGCTGGTAGCCAAACTTTGTTTACTTTAAGGATTTCTTCTTTCCTGTTGAAGTTGTCCCAGTGTTTGCGGATTTCAATAGCTTCTCTGTGCATTCTGACATGATAGTTGTTGGCCTGGTCCAGAATTTTGGTGTTTTAAATAACATTTTGTTTCCAGGTTGGTTTATAACATGTTCTGTTACTGCTGATTTTTCTGGCTGGCCCAGTCTGCAGTGTCTCTCATGTTCTTTGATTCATGTTTGCACACTATGTTTAGTGGTCCCTATGTAAACTTGTCCACAGCTGCATGATATGCGGTAAACTCCTGTAGCTGTGAGAGGGTCTCTTTTGTCCTTCGCTGAGCATAGCATTTCTTGGATTTTCCTGTTTGTTCTGTAGATCATTTGGAGGTTGTGTTTCCTCATCAGTTTCCCTATTCTGTCTGTGACTCCTTTGGTGTATGGTAAAAATACCTTCCCTTTGGGTGGCTATTTTTCTTCATTCCTGTGGTTTTTTCTGGGTCTGGTTGCTACTCCAGATCAGACATCACAAGAGCAGTCAGACCCAGAGAAAACCACAAAAATGAAGAAAATCAGGACTCAGCACATGCAAATGAATTCTACCCAGGGACAGGGGGATTTCCAAGAGACAATGGACCATTAGCCAAACAGTCACTAATCCTCCTTGCATATCTCCACCCAGAAACTAGCCATTCAAATACACAAATTTACACCTCTCCAACAGGGGCTCACAGTATATAACCCCCCACACACTCCTACCCAATTCCTTGAAGATGCCAGCCACAGATGCAGGCAAAACGTCAGAAATAAACTCTTCTAGGACACAGCCTCACAGCCCGGAAAAAAACCAAGAAAAACCATGGATGCTGGCTGTGAAAGCCTTTGACTTCACAAATAAATATGACTTCATTTGTTATGGCCTTTTCTTCTTCCCTTTTCAATAAGATAGCAAAACCATTTAGCCAAAACATGACTGCATCAGCTCCATCTTTTCTCAATGACTTTGGAAACTCATGACTTCCATGTCAAGGGCTGATGAATCCCCTCTGGGTTTTAGTCTGAACTTGAAAGGAGTTTTCCAATGTGCTGATTCCTCCCCTCCCCCCCCCAAATAAAATTGGGTTCAGCATTTGGATAAATCCTTTCAAGTACAGACTAAAATCCAGAATTGATTTACCAGTTCACTGACATAGGAATCACCAGCTGCCACTGAGTACAAAATAGTATTTCCATGGTATAACAGGGGGTTGGCCATAAATGAATCACATATAGCATTAAAGAATGTACACTAAGTGATGCCAATTTGAAAGAACGGGGAAAATGCATTTTGCCCAGTTTTGTGTGTGTGTGTGTGGGGGGGGGAATCCAAAGTGCAAAAATCACAGATTTTAAAAAAATTCTTACAATCTCCAATTGTTACTGTTAAAAAATGCAACTGTAATGGTTAGTAACTACTTTTGGATGACTTGTTACTATAACTATTTATTTTATAGAGTTACTGTCCAAGCTCTCAAATCCTCTCAAAACTTTTTTGTTCTTGTAGCTAGAGAAATTTTGAAGTACAGGTTAGCCGTCTTATCCATTGTTTCAGTTCCCCACAGCTGAAAAAAAACAACAGGTTCAAATACCATAGAGTCTCACTGGAAACACCTAGAGAAGTGTCTTCTCTTGGAATTGCTAAGTCCTCCAATTTAACTCTATGTATGTTTGTACTGGAAGTCTTTTATTTTAGTGGGGTTTTCTATTATCTGCAGTTTCAATTATAAACAGGAAGTCTAAAAACATATTCCCCATGGATGGGGGGGGGGCAACCTGTATTTTAATGCTCCTCTGATTTGGAGACACAGGACTTTATCAGACCAACCTCTGAAAATGTCTTTTTCCTGCCATATTTTGAAGCACTTTTTTTCCTGGCACAATAACCCTTTTCATCATGCCTTCCTGTAATATCCTGAAAAAAACAGCCCCAGAATTATCAGAGCATGAACACTTGCTCTGTCTACTCTGCATTTACCATGGCACATGATCTCGGTGGTTCTCATTAGAAGACATGAACACACTTAAAAGTTTTTAAAAAAAGCTAATTTAAAACAAAAATGCACACACAAGCACAGAAAAAAACTACCAGTAAAAAAGTTCAAAGTAAACCAGGAAGGTTCATAAAAACAGTGTTCCTTACCTGGCTTTCTCAGTCTCAACCAGAAATGTTCTGTCCATTGACGATGTAAATCATGAGAGGAAAATGATGCGTGGTTTCAGACACAGGTAATACTGGCACAAAAACACCATGGCAGATCTATTGATGGCTTGGCATGTCAATAAAAAGGAACACCTTATTTTCTACAAATAATAGCCAAAGCACAACATCGTCTGGTATGCATGCTCTTTCACGTTCATTTGCCATCATTTATGATGCCATATTTGCCCGTGTCTGATAAAGCCCACAGTCATGACAGAATCAACAGGGCGTGAACAAGAATCCACACTAGGAATAGGCATGAAAATAAAAGGCAATGGGAATATATGTGCTATGATGAACTGTGGATCAGGTAAAGTATGGAAAGAAATAGCCGCCCAGTGGTAGAGCACATGCTTGCCATGCAAAATAAATGTCAGGTTTAGTATTTTAATGCATGCCTAGGTGAGGCCCATTTTTGAGACCCTAGAGAGAGCTATAACTCCATGTATACCAGGAAAGGGGGGGCATATGGGCCTCCAGATGTTTCTGGACTGCAACACCTATGGTCCTTCGCCTTTGGCTATGCTTACTAAAGATGTTGGGATCTGTAGTCTGACAAATACTGAATGGAAAAAATATTCAAAACTATTTGGGAACTGGTCAAAAAACAGGTTTTTCAAGTGTCAAGAAGGAAAATCGAAGGGGTTGTCTAAACGGTGAAAATAACCCTCATGGAATTCGCTGGGAATATGACCTGTCTAAATGGGATCCCACATCAATCCACAGTTTTCAGAAGGAGAGGGGCAAAATGGCAAAAACAGCACTGGAAAAGTCTTTGTGGCATTTTCCGTATTTTTTTAAAAGACAGTGAGTGGGGGGGGGGTGAGCATTCCTGCTCATTAGGATAAGTGATTCACTTTGAATCACTTTCCCATATGAGAGGTAGCACAAAGCTAGGCCAGGCAAGTGCAGGGGATGGTGTTAACAGGGCAAGCACCCACTGCCAGCATGTTGGATTTTTACCTTAGCAAGTGACTGATAAGGCAATAAAATGGGGTGGTGTTTTTTTTTCTGTCCTTTTAACTTGAAGAATTACTCTGTTTCTCCAGTGTACCTTGGATAGTTTTGTTTAGAAAAAATGTTTAGCGGCAGTGAAGTACTAATATAAGTAAATCACTTGCGGCTGCCATCTGGCATGCAAAGCTTCTGGGGGCTTCTGGGGCCAAAAACACCATTATGACAAGTCACTACTGCTGCAACATTACACAAGGTACTCCATTCCCCCCCTCACATAGATGGGGCCCTAGACAGGTGAGAATAGGTGAGTGGTTTGGGGGTGGGGCTGGGGTTGCACAGAAAATGCCATTTTCCACACACACACACAAAGTTTTTGTGTACAGGAAACAAGTTTTCTATACATAAAATAGCATTTCCTGCATAGAAAATAGCATTTTTGTATGTGTGTTTGTGTGCATGTGTGTGTAGAAATATTCTTTCCCACAAAAATAAAATAAAATGCTATTTTCTACCTCCCACAAAACCAACAACACCAAACCATGAGCACCTTTTGTTGCAGAATATGTCTTGAACTTTGAATAACTTTCAAAACCTGTGCGGTTTTCAATTACTTTCTCAGAGCAAGGAGGAAAATATTTAAATTCTTTGTTCTTGCCTGTAAGAATGAAATTTACTTCCATGCCTACTCTGGAAGGTCAGACATTCTCAAACCATGATGCAAACAATATTAAGCTAGGTGTCTCAAAGATCTGACTCAGTACAAAACAGCTTGTTTGTGTTCCATTAATCATTTCAGTGAAAATATATGTCTTTAGTCTTAAAGAAACCCCATGATTCTAGTGTTTAACTAGTTATTTCGTAGCACAATTAAATGATGCATAGGTAAGTTTTTTTCCCTATCTGTTTACTACATCCTGAAGAACTTCTGATTTCTTCTCTTTTCTTTCCCTTTTTTGGTTGCTGTTCCCATTATTTTGCTCCCCTCCCCACTAATTCCTCTTCATCCACAAACTTAGATTATCCTGGTCTCATCTTTCTTCCAAGTGTAATAGATTGGTAAAGAAAAGGAGACACGTGGAGGCTGTTATTGGATGGCTGAACTTGTAGATTCTGACTATATCAGGAAGTTTCTAAAGGAAATATTATATGGGCCATCAAGTCAGGCTCAAATTACCCTGACTGCATATGATTAAAAGAGGATAAGTTCTGATTACCTAAGCCTGACTGTTGTAATGGAAAACTGGATACTAATGTACTTCTAATCTTTCCAGCTCACTCCATCCACTAGTGTATGAAAAATAAATAAATCTAAATATCTCTTATTAGACTAACAGAGCAAAGGCCACTGAATATGGATGAGCACACACATTGATTGGGGTTCAGTTGAGCATTTAGACACTGTTCATTGAATGCATTCATCAAAGCTGCCCAAAGCTGTTGGGTTTGGGTTTCATCTTCCTCTCGATATCCCAGATAAGAAGAGGTAACCAAGCCTTAATGGTTTCAACATTTTCTATTGGCAGTAATGAGGCCACCATTTACAAATTGAGCTGTATTGTTCAATGACAGTCCCGTTCTACTCAGGAGGATCATAGGAGGCTCCCTTATATGACTTAAGAGCACAGGTTCATCTATAGCTCTCTATACTCCAAAATGAGGAGAAGCAGTACCTAAGAAAGGGTGAATCAAGTCAATTCCAAGCTCTCTTGCATTTTCCTATTCTTAAGTTTGATTCATCCTGAATTTTGAGAACATTATCATTTTAAATCTGGTCACCTCCAAAATGTTAACACTTTGCATTGATTGATTTATTGATTGATTATCCTGCCTTTCCTTTGACATGGAACCCAATTCCAAAAAGGCTAAAGCAAATTAAATGTAAAAACTAGTTAAAGCGAAAAAGTTAACACACAATTAAACAAGACATCATACTAAAATGCCATTAATTTTAACAAAGTATAAAATCATTTAGAAACATAAGAAGATTTTAAAAATACAGCACACACAACCTATTAAAAAGACTCCTCACAACCAATTAATCTTCAAATGGCCATTAAAATAAATAAATAAATAAAGGTCTTTGCCTGTTGATAAATGGGAGAAAATGCCACAGCCTAGGAACAGTTAGCTGGAAAGCATGGAAATGTGTGTTTGTGTGTGTTGCATTTCTCCTTATACATATGATCTTGCACACAATTTTGTTTTATATATACATTTTTGTGAGCAATTTTCTTATTATAATATTTTTTTAATATTATTCTTACAAATACATGCATATATAGCCTGGGGTGCAGCTACACTGTAGAGATAATGCAGTTTGAGACCACTTTAAGTGCAGTAGCACCATCCTATGGAATCCTGGGATTTGTAGTTTTGCAAGGTCTTTAGCCTTCTCTGCCAAAGAGTGCTGGTGCCTTACCAAACTACAAATCCCAGGATTCCATAGAAGGAGCCATCAAAAATAATCCATTTTCAAACTGGATTATTTGTGTAGCGTGAATTTGGCCCAGGGTTCAAATCGCTGTTTGGCCATGGAAGCCACTGTATGATCTTGGGCAAATCATGTTCTCTCAGCCTCAGAGGATGGGCAAACCCCATCTGAAGAAATTTTGCCATGAAAACCCTGTGACAAATTTGCCTTAGTGTTGCCATAAATCAGAAATGGCTTGAAAGCAAACAACAACAATAAAAACAACTGACTTGAAAAGTGTGACACTGGGAGCTTGTCTATACAAGGTAATAACATGCATATTGATGTGCAGTAATGCCAATTTGCAGCCTCTTTCATTTGTCTCCACAATTTTGGGGCAAGATCGCAGGCATGCAAAGCCATATGCATTTCATGTTCAAATGTGCATGCCTGTGAATCAAGATGGAGGGCACAAGTGAATTACTTGCATTTTTATTCCCACCAGTTGCCACTGCCGAATGATTTTTTTTAAAAAAAGAAAAAAGAAAAGTAAACCCAAGGTGCAGAAGTGTGATCTTCTACTTAAATAAATGGGGAGGGGGAAGCTGTTTTGTCGTCTTGGCACACAATTGCTAGAGCAAAAATCCAATGGCAGTTCTGGACTCTGCCTTCCCAGCAAGCTCTGCCCACTGTGCACGTCCAACCAAACAGATTTCCACTTCCACTCTTATCATGCAAGTGCAGCAAAAC
The DNA here is from genome assembly GCA_030847615.1 of Gambelia wislizenii. Classification (NCBI taxonomy): domain Eukaryota; kingdom Metazoa; phylum Chordata; class Lepidosauria; order Squamata; family Crotaphytidae; genus Gambelia; species Gambelia wislizenii. Next base: position 17,344,032 of record JAUMIR010000009.1, on the reverse strand, counting down.
AAATCAGTTGTCCCAATGAGCAGGGATGCACATTGCCTTTGGAGTTTGTTTGTTTGTTTGTTAGCTTTTCAAATGGAGGCTTTTGAAGGCTTTTCAAATGGAGTATTTGGAGGTTTTTTTCCTCCCTCCTTCCAAATACTGCGAATCACTGTGGGATCTCCTTGGGACACAAGGCATTCTCCTTGAATTCTATGAGGGGTATTCTCACTGTCTAGACAACCCCTGGGTCAGTGCTAACCAACTGAATTCTTTCCCCCCTCCATAACAGCAGCTCTCCATAGTTTCAGACAGCAGTTCAAACCAACCCTATGTGGAGATGCCCAGAAGTTAACCTAGGACTTTCTGAATACAAAGCATGTAATCTCCTTCTAAGCTACAGGCCTTTTTTGTTCTACCAATAGTTAGAGGGCTTCTAGTTTAAAAAACAAACAACCCCACACAACTGAAGAAAAAGAAGAAGAAAAATCTCATGGCATATATGTGAAGTGGCTTTACTAGAAGACAGCTGCTTAGAACAGCTGTCTGCTTCTACAGCCATCTTAGGAAAGATTGATTAATGAATTCACTTGGGCAGTGAGAAACTCAGCTCACTGATCCATGCCTTCAGCACTGGTATTGATGTGAAACTAATGAGAAATTTGATGCTCACATTTGAATGTTGATTCCAATTACTAAACAACAGATCTAAATGTTTACATTGTTGTTGTTTTTTTAAAAAAAGTATCTGAAAGTTTTAACCTTGTACTAGGAAAGGAAAGGAGCAGAGCTAAGCCTTTCTATCAGTGAAGGGTGGGGAGTTCTATGTCTGTGGGGTGGTGAATTCTCTCTGGGTTTTAGTCCCAACTTTAATTGACCATTAAGAGGTTGAACCCATTTTATTTATTTTTATGTTTTTAGACCTTATCTCCCCATGTGAGCCGCCAGAGTTTTAAGATCCTCATGGGAGGACTTTCTCTTGCTTCCACCACCTTCACATGTCCAGGCATGTTTGGTGAGGACATAGAAGAGACCCTTCTTGGTGGCTGCTCCCAGACTATGGAGCTCTCTGTGGACTTTGTCAGACCATGCAAATACAGCATCATAAGGATGCCTAATGATCACAAAAGGGTGTGTGTACCAGATGACATCGCCCTTTCATAATCATGTACTGCTAAACCCCCGTGCTATTTTATTGATGGCCCAAAGCTGTCAATTCCCCATGGTGCTTTTCTACCGGCCTTGCTGGTGGTTGAATCCACACACCATTGTACTCACGTGAACACAGCATCAATGGCCAATCCAGCCAGAACACTTCCAGGTGATATCACAACATCCAGGTAGGTGATGCTCTTTTTATGACCCTCCATGGTTTACTTGTAAGTTTTTAAGTGTGTTTGTCTGCTTTCTGTAACTTTTTGAGTGTTATTTTTGGTGGGTTTTTAAAATTTCCCACACTATGTATTCTCACAAGAATCCTCAGGATTTCAGACAAGGAAGTGAACTGAGCTCTGTTCACCCCTCGTTCATTGCCAGGGAAGCCTTTTTCTGGATGCAAGGTAAGTGAGGTATGGGGCATTCTTTCACTGGAATAAACACGGCACAAATTATGCTGGCAAAAGAACATTTTGGGAGGGTGGTTTCATAAACTCCTGACACAGATGATCAGGGGGCCATTCATACTACACAATTATAGCACTAGGATTCCACTTTAACTTCCATGGTTCTATCCTATGGAATCCTGGGATCTGCAGTTTAGGAAGTGGCATTTAGATGTACAAACCCAAGATTCCACAGGATGGAACCATGGCAGGTAAAGTAGAATCATAGGACTTTATCAGACTAGCCCCTTAAAAACATTCTTTTGCAGGCATAAAAAAAAATTATGCTGGCAAAAGAATGCATCCCCCCCCCCTGCACTTGCCTTCCTCTCCCGGCAAAGGCAGCTCCGGCAATAAAGAGCAAGTGAACTGAGCCCCACACTCACTTCCTTGTTGGAAATCCTGCGAGACTTTGTTGTGCAGGAAATTTAAAAATAAAAACAAAAATAAAGCATACAATGTTTCAAAAAGCACACACACTTTAAAAGTCCCAAGTAACCCAGGGAGGGTCATATAAAGAGCAAAACTTACCTTGATGTCCTGATCTCACCTGGAAGTGTTCAGGCCACACTGGCCATTCTCACTGCAGTCACTAGAGTTAAATGTCCCAAGGTTTTCCATGCCGGCAATGCTGGCACAATAGCGACATGGGGGAATCAATTGACAGCTCAAGCCATCAATTAAAAACTATGGGGTTAACCACAAAAGGGCAATGTCATCTGATCTGCATGCCCTTTCATGGTTATGTGGCATCATTATGACACCTTATTTTGTCTGTCTGATAAAGTCCCCTGTGCGATAATTGTGCAATATGAATGGGTCCCCTCCCTAGTCTCCTTCCACTGGCAAGTAGAGACTTTTTTTAATTTGAGCAAGCAATTTAGAAGATTATCAGATGCAGGGGAACGTGCCAAAAAATCACATTCCCAACCACATCAGAAGATTGCTACAAAAACAGAAAGGGCAACCTTACCTGATGCCCACGTCCTTCAGCCATTCTGGGGGTGTAGCTCTGCCACAGATGAGGCTTCACTTTCTGTTGACAGGATCAACCACTTATAAAAAGAGACACTTTATCCATGGCTGCACTATGCCCCCGGAACTCTAGAGGATGACATCATCTGGCAAGGTTGCCCCTTCCTGTTCTTCTAGTGATCTTTTGCCATGGCTATTGCTATGTCTGATCATTTTCTTGGTGACTAAGGACTTTATCAGACGTCCCTGTTAAAACGTTCCTTTGCCAGAATAAAAAAAATCATTTTTTATGCCAGCAAAAGAATGTCCCTCCCCCCCTGCACTTACCTTCCCCGCAAAGGCTTTTCATGTGGGAAATTCAAATGTAAAAAGAGAAATAAACACCTACAAGTTAAGCTAAGCACCTAAACACACTAAAAAACTCCAAGTAATCCTCTCTCTCTCTCTCTCTCTCTCTCTGGCTTTTCTTCGCAAACGAAGATTCAGGAAGGACTCATCCTGCACTTTCTGCAAGCGCGCTGATGACTAAAAAGGCCAATCCGGTTGCAGAAAGCACAGCAGAAGGTCTCCTTGGGTGATGTTTTTGGGTTGTGATTCTTTCTGCATTGTCATTTCTCTTCAAGACTTGTTCGGCGTGAGTTCTCAAATAAGGCTGCAGAATTGTGGATAGCGCATCTCCATGCCTCCCGATGTGAGGCCAGGGCCGACCAACATTGGTGATCAATTTGGCCAAGCCTGAGATGTTGTTTCAGGGAGTCTTTGTATTGCTTTTTTGGAGTGCACCTCTTACGCTGACCCGTGGCGAGTTCACCGTAGAGTAGGATTTTTGGAGGCGATGGTCCTCCATCCTAGAAACGTGCCCTGCCCAGCACAGCTGTGTTCTCAATATCATGGCCTCAATGCTGGTGATCCCTGGTTGCTCAAGAACAGCAACATTCATCACATAGTCAGCCCAGTGTATGTTTAGGATTGTGTGTATACAGCGCTGATGAAAGCGTTTGAGGAGTCGTAGGTGGTGGCGATAGGTGACCCATGTTTCACATCCATAAAGGAGAATAGACAGTACAATGGCTCTATACACACTGATTTTTGTGCTTTGCCTCAGGTGTTTATTGCTCCAGACTCTTTTGTGAAGTCTTCCAAATGCAATATATGCCTTTGCTAATCTGTGATCAATCTCTTTGTCAATCTTGGCATCTGAGGAGATGATGCTTCCAGGTAGGTGACCTGCTGAACCGACTTGAGAACAGATTTGCCGATGGCAATGTGGGGATGGTGGTGTTCGTCCTGTGGTGCAGGCTGGTAAAGAACTTCTGTTTTCTTCAGGTTGACTTCTAGCCCAAACAGCTCTGCAGTTGTTGCGAAGCAGGATGTTAGGCGCTGCAAACCTGCTTCTGTGTGGGAAGAGCTGCTTCCTGGATTCAAGTAATCCAGGAAGGGTTAAAAAAAAAAAAGTTCATCACTTACCTGAATATCCCAATCTGACCCAGAAGTGTCCACACCAGTCCAGTCATTGTCAAGGTAAGTCTGAGATTTAAAGGGACAGAGACTTCACATGCTGGCTATCCCGGCAAAAAAGCAGCAGGGAGATCTATTGATGGCTTAAGCCTTCAATTAAAAGGTATGGGTTTTTCATAACCGCAAAAGGGCGACATCATCAGATCTGTGTGCCCTTTCATGGTTATGTGTCATCATTATGATGCGTATTTTCTGTGTCTGATAAAGCCCTAAGATATATATATATATATATATATATATATATTCATTCTTGTCATGGTTTGATATTGTTTTAAAGTATTGATGTTTTAATGTGGTATCTTACTTGTGTTTTCCTTTTTTACTCCTAATTTTAATCCATTTTTTCACACATGTGAGAACTGTCTGTCTTGGTTCCCATTCAGGAGAAGTTTGGGATATAAATAAAATAAAATAAGTCCTCATGCAAATATGAGGATGACTGACCCATAAATGTATCATAAGTGGGGTTACAATTCCCCCCTCCAAAACCAAATTCTTGCGCAGAAAGAATTTTGGTTTTGGAATTCTTTTGGAGGAAACTCCATTTGTTTGGTTCTGCATCTTAGGGTAAGAGGGAAAGGGTAAAGCTGCTCTCTTGCTGTTAAATGTGTGCAAAGCCAATTTAAATGTTCCTATCCTTGTGACAGGACAGGTGTCTAGCTGAGATAGAGAAAGAAACTAACTATTCCATATTCTAAATGTAGTTGCTATCAAGGCTCCCACAAAATATAACATGTTTAGAAAAAGAACAGTGACAGAAAATAAGATTGGAAAAAAAACAATCACACTACAATGTATATATTGGCAATGAAATGTGAACTTGGATCAATATCCAACAGCATGAACTGGTTGCATTGGCATGTAAACAATACAAAATTATTTCAAGTTATTGCTGGCACTGGTAGAAGCTTGTCAATACTTAACTTTGTAAGTGGTCAATGAGTTCTGAAAGTTAGAACAATTCTAACCAGAAAGTCTAAACAATTTGACTTATAGAGAGAGCAAAAGAGAGAAAACAACTTATAGCAATGTGAGCATTGAATAATAATAATGGCAATAGAGTGGTAATAAACAACAGTTGCAATGAACAAACAATAAACACAAAATAGACACAAAATATACACAAAATGCAGTGGGTGAGGTAAAGAAGAGCATCCAATGTACTCCCTCTCATGCCACTGAAAATATTGTTGTTGTTGTTTAGAAGAGGTACATAATCTTCTGGAACACAGTGGAGTTCAGGGTTGGAAAGAATATGGCCAGTTTAAAAGCAGGCATATCAGTTCATATGTGTTGGCATGATGAGATTTGTTGGCAAATAGCAGAAACAGGGATGTTTGCAAAGATGAAGGTTTTCTTCTCTTATCTCTCCCCCCCCCACCCCCCAGTATCTTCAAGGCTTCTCAGGAACAGCAATTTAAACATTTAAGAAAGGCAGAAGAAGATAGAAAGAGACAAAAAGGCAAGAAAAAAACATGCATCTAGACCAGGCTTTGTGAGAATCTTTGTGCCTCCCCCCCCTTGTTTCTAGAGATGTGGGCATCAATTTTATTTTGTAGTCACCTCCCCTCGCAGCAGTGAAGCTTCAGCTAGCCACGGCACACACAAAAACTCTGACATCAGCTCTGCTCTTCCTTTCCATCTTCAGAGATGATTTTTCTTTTTAGCAAAAACCCAAAACTAGTAGAAAAGAACAAAAAGGCAGAAATAAAAAGGGAGAGAAGGCATGGATGCTGAACTGGTAGTTGGAAATTTTAGGGCTATTGCATGTGGGCAGTAAAAGCGGGAGAGGAAAAAAACAAACAAACAAGGACAAACAGCAATGGTTTGGCTTTTGCAGGAGGCTGGAAATGGCAGCCACAGCTGGTCTTCTTGGGGTTCCCCCCCTTGCTGCAGAGAGATAACATCAGGAAAGCAAATAGAAGTCTCAGTCTGCAGTCTGTCAGGTTCAGTCTTCTGTCTGGTATTTAGGGGTTGCCTATTTTTGAGAAAAACTTTCATTGACAATCTGGTCAAACAAGTTTTCAAATGGAAAAATAGAGCAACTCCTGAAAACAGTGAGATTCTCTTTTCCCAATAGAGATTGCTCACAAAGTGGGAAAAGTTCCTAAAAAAAAAGTATGTGAAATGAAAAAAAAAAAATGTCCAAAGCCCAAGCAAATATATCTACCCAAATTGAACAGTTTAAACAAAATAAAAATAAAAAATAAAAAATAAACCTAAGCATGTTACCAGGAGTTATTGGAACTGAGATGCTTTAAGGTCATTTATCTCCACCCCAAACAATTTGACCAAAGAAAAGAAAAGATTTTCCCAATTCAAAAACAGAGTGACATGCCTTATGGGCAATGTAGTTAAAACTGAATCAGCTCAGCTCTGAGAACCCAGGGTGTTCACATAACCAATTTGCATTATAAGGAAAGAAAAGACACAAAAGAAAAGCACAAGAAACTATTTACATATGAGTGGATTCACTTACCTGCTACAAAAGGGGAAAAAATACATTCATGAGAGAAACTTAGTTTCAGGGGGGATGCCATCTCTCAAAATTTTTTGCATCTCTCCAGCCAAGGGAGATCAGCCAAGTCATCACAGATAGGGACAGTAACACTCTCTCAGCCTGAAACTGTCTCTGAAAGACTAAGGGAGTCTGATTTGGTGGTCTGCCTTTGCATTCCACTCTCTTCCAGAGAATGGCAGGGAGGAAATTATATCTCTCTGCCTTTGTCTGCACAGGGTTCTCTGAAACCTCTGGGGTTTCTGTCACATTTTCAGGATGGGGAAAGCTCATGCCACATTTCACCCAAGTGGTGTTTGGCACTTGAAGCCATTACCCTCAGGAAAGTAGCTAAAACTGAACTGCATGTGGCTGCTATAAAAGAGACTAGGGAAGCAAGAGCTTTACTGGCATTGTAGTCCAAAAAGTTTCCACTGGAGGCTTCTGGCACATTTTGTGCAAGGGTTTGGGTGCCCTTGTCCAAAGTCAGGTGGGACACCATCTCAGCCTCAACTGCCTTAGGTAAAGGTGTCACTGTCTCAGCCTCATCTAAAGGTGCCACTGTCTCAAGTTTATTGAAGAGTGCCACTGTCTCAACCTTATGCAAATTACTCAAGGCTGTGACTTAGCTTGTGTCATCACTGTAATTCCTAACATGCTCAGAAGATTCATCTACTCCTTCCTGCATTGTGGGTTGGACTAGATGTTCTTGTGATTCCACAGGCAACATTGGTTGCTCAGGCTCTTGTTTCTTAGGGCCAACAATTGAATGCACAAGGTTGAGAGCTTCTTGTCTCTTCCTCTCCTGAATCTCAGGTTCTGGGGTCTTACTAGCAATTTTAAGGACCTTTTTCTGGGTTTGGGGGTAGTTTTGGGGGTAAGTTTGGTGGGAATTCCCGCCCTTTCAGTCCCTATGTCTGCCTCTGCCAAAGGCTTCCTCACCGAGACACACTCAAGTGGGGTTGCAATGGACTGTGGGCACCCCTAACACGAGTCTCCAACACTCAGGGTGTTCACAGGCTGGGGTCTTGGGGTGTCACTAGGTTGGCACTATAATTTAAACAATGCTGCAATTAACTCAGAAGTGGGATGCATATGGAACTGGCCCATGTCTACACCAGTTCTTCTTAACATTTCCCAAACTTGGTGGCGCTCCTCGCTGGCCTGATTTCTATCAAATCCTGCAGGGTGTGCAAACTGTGTATTGCCAGTGTTTGCACTCTGCCTATGTGCAGGAGCTATCTGGTTTTCTGGGGTCTGGTTGGGAACAGCACTAGGAAGCACATTTCCCCTCTGATTACGCCAACCTTGCCCATTTCCATTTCCTACTTTTTTCCCATTCGCCCTTTGGTGACCATTTTGGTCACCAAATTTGCGATATTGAGTGTGGATTCCATGGTTACTATAAGTGACTTGCTGAGTTGGTTCATAGGATTTGGCTCCTTTCTGGGGAATTCTGTGGTTTTTAAGGGCTCCTGCTTCTCTGAGCAGATCTGAAACTGCTTTTAAGTTATTCCACAACTATCCCATGAGGTGCGACCTAGATCTAGGGGTCCTAAAGCCATTTTAGTTTAGGCATTCAGACCTCCATAAAGGAGCTCCTTGAATTCTCCATCACTGAAATCATAGTCATTGGTGCCATCAACAAAATCTACCTTTTGAGCTAAAATGGCTAGCAGCTTTTTCCTAGCCACAAAAGCTTCAGGGTTTTCCCCAGGTAACTGCCTCTCTACAATATAAAGGATACTAGCTGTCTGACCTGGCCAGCAAATTTTAACAATTTCTCTCATCCAATCAAACATGTTGAGAGTAGCCAAATTTCTAGCAGCTACTGCAGATTCTAAGGTTGGCAAATCTGTTGCAGATATGCACAGCCTAGCCAGCTGGGTGAGATCCTGTCCATTTGCAGTGGGATGTGTGTGGGCGACTGCATTCATCCACACAATGCCTGTCTCTTTGGTCAGGGGGCCTAATTGCTCTGCAACTGCCTTCGCTTTTGTGGCAGATCAAGGAACTCTCTCCTCTGTTGTCTCAGAACCATCATGGCCTCCACGCGGGCCTAACCTTGTGATAATTTTAGTTCTAATTGGGTGAAGCTGCATGGGCTCTTCCCAATCTGGGTTAAACGGAGTGGTTTTCACTGCTTCCACTGGCAGAGGCTCTTCTAAAGCATGCCTGGGAAGAGGGGGAAGTGTCTCAGGGCATACTGTTGAGATTATGGCTTTCTTCATATTGAGCTTCTCATTCATCTCAGCAATTTTCCTAGCACACACCTCATGGCTCACTGTTTCATAGTTTGCTTTGGTCTAACTGGCTAAGTACTGCGCAGCGTGTTTTGCTTTGGCAGACTCCTCCTCTAGCCTAACTATCTCACATTGGGCATTCTCTAATTTAAAAGTCACATCATCTAGCCTGGTTCTGGCTTCCTGGGCAGAGGTTGAAAAAGCTACCTTGTCAGCTAACAGAGTACTATTTTGGGCCCTGAGCTGATACAACTCCTTATCCTTTCTTTCAATGTCTTGTATCAATTCTAAGAGGGAATCTGTAGCCTCTCCTAATGCCATCCATAGTCCCCACACTGCTAATGCGTCTTTAGAGGGACCAAAAAGTGTTTTTGCTTTGCACTGCGTGCGAAATATCTCACGCAGAGTGCTAAGTGGGTTGGGGTATTAAAGGATCCTTGTTTCCAGGGGTTCTTTCCCTTACTTGCAACGCATTTCTCACGTTTGTCCAGTTTTGGGCTCCCTTCTAACATTTTGCCAAATCACCAATTTTTCAGGTCAATTTTCCAATTTGGGGTCAGTTTGGATGCCCTCAAGATGTTCCAACTATGATGAATTTCTCCAAAGCGCAGGAGTGAGTCAGTGCTTTAACACATGCACTCCCACTAAATTTCTAACACACTACAATAGTTTCAAGGTTGCAAGCATGAGAAATGGCTTGCTTACTAGATCTCACTATTTTCTAAGTTCCACTCACGTTTCTCAAAGCAAAAGTGTTTTTCATTTACAAGTACTCCTGCACAGGGCACAACTAACTTTTAGGTTGTGAAGGTGTCTTTTTAGACACACCCTCACTGGGTTACACTATATTCTAAGCACAAAAAGGCTAAAGTTCTGGTCTCTGGCACACCAGAATGGAACTCTAGCAAGTAAGCGTGAAAGTGTTCCTTTAAAACACTCCCAGAAATGGGCAAGCTAAGTGTGGAGACGCCCCTTGTCTCTTTTAAACAAGGTGTCCCCACAATGGGCAAAGTGTGGACACGTTTCCTTTGGCTTTAGAGCCCAAAACGTTTCCACAAAACTAGTTGGGTGAGGAGCAGTTTCCCTTGGCTAAGCCGAAATTCCCATGCAAAATGCACAGAGATTTCCCATGGCTTGAGCCGAAACTTTTGCACCCACAACAAAACAAAATTCCTGGCGAAGGCAAGCCTTCCCGTGCCAGGTGACCCGTTGGACCTAGTGACAGGGAGACTAACTAAGTCCTTTTGGGGAAGCTTCTGCTTCTGGCCCACTGGTAGAGCGGCAAAGGGGGAACACGAACTCAAAGGAACTTGCTTTTCATCTGGGCAAACAAAAAGGGAAAGAGGGCTAAAGGTTCATACTAGGTCTGGTCATAAATACTTTTAGGGGCCAGGGGTACCTTCCTGAGACCCAGGAAAAGTTCTAAACCCTAAACTAAAACAAACAAACTCTTGTCCTCAGGGAGCTACCCTACAAGGACCTAAAATGTGGCGAATCACGGGCCGCCTTTTCTAACAACTTTCCATGTGCCTAACTAATGTTGGATGTGTGTAGTTTGTGTCCTAGCATCTATCACCTTGCATCCCACACCACGATAGTCACAAAGTACGGGAGAGATTCCCAGGTACAGTCAATGCTCAACCCTTGCTCTCTAGCTTGTAGCTTATGTGCGGCTGCCAAGCACTGACCAAGGTAGAAAAGGGGAAACAGTTCCCACCCTGCAGTAGCCCTATGGCTCAGACACTCAATTTTCACTCACTCAAAAACTTTTCATGCACAACTCAAAGTGTATTCCATCCAGAGGTTTCCCTACGTCCTGCACCCCAAAACTTTGTGTGTCGACTTCATGAGTCAAGGGGAGAGGGGTTTGCTCCACCATTAACCTGTTACCCAAAATGCTCCTTGGAAAATTCCAAGAAAATATTGAATTTCTAATATGTTGGGGAAATTAGCAGCAGCTCGACTAAGCTATGCAAAAGGGGGTAACCAGGGAATCTGAAAACCAATTATACCAGTACTAGTATGGATGGAATACATAGTACACATTTAAAATTAAGTATGTTTTTTTTTTTATTAAGGAGTTCAAAAATAACACCAAAACACACATACATTCACCCAGAAGAAGCATTCACTAAAGGCTATAGAAAGAAACAGTAGGAAAACTTGGGATAGAGGGTTGCAAGAGGGTTTTGCTGGGATAATAATATTACCTGTCCTGTAGTCAGTCTGGCAGAGTGGATGGAGGAAACTGGATGTGGCTAACACAGAGCAACAGAGTTTCCTCCTGTTACTTGCTGTGCGCAATGAGGCATATTTTGGGGGGTCTTTTATACCTCCAAATACGCCTGAGGGGATTGGTTGCTTCATGGGTGAATTCCACGAGCCTTCATGGATTGCACAATGAGTTTCCTGGTCTTGACAAAAGGTGAGGAAGATGCTAAATGTGTTTCGTAATGTCTACTGAATGGATTTTAACAGCTTTGAGCCACGTCTTTAAGGTTGGGAGCTGAGGAGAGGAAATTTCACAATCAGCAAATACAAAAACATTTCTCCATCCATTAGCCTCCCATTTATGTGGCATGTGTCTTCTTTTGGCTTCTCAGCCCAGGCTCTACTTTCCAGGAAAAGACCAAAAATGACCTTTTCTGAGACCATCCTGTCTTTTCCCTTGTAAAATGCCACATTACTGAACCAAATTGGCCAGTTTCTGAGGCCTATAGCCAATGCTAACATTCCAGAAGTGGGGTACCTTGGAAGTGGGGTTGCATAAGACTGGCCCAGGCTGCCAACTGGCTTAATTGGAGCCTTTGACAGACAAGCTATAAAAGTAGCTGTCCAACAGAAGCATTGGGAACTTCACCACCATTCAAACATCTTCTACAATAGGTCTTTAGTACTTGTCTCCACTGTGCTCAACATGGGAGGTGGGCTGAGGCAAATACACAAAAATTCCATCTCAGTAGAGACACTAAGGGAGGGTGGCCACTTCTATGTCACTAAGAGAGAGTGAGGAACTATGTCGTCAAAGGCAGGTGTGGGGAGAGGATGGCTCTTTTCATATGCCAACATATCTCTGGGAATCCCACTGGTGTGCTATGCATTCATAAGTTCCCCAAGGAGGCAATTGGAAATTTTTGTATGCAAAAATCTGCATTCACAGTTGCAGAAGCATGGTTGTGCATGCCATGCCCTTGGGCACTAAGATGCACATCGGTATGAACATGCAAATGTGTACTGATTCATGTGTTTGGTGGACCATTTGGGGTGAATGTTTAGTTGCACAGCACCACCATTTATCACAAGAGTTAACAGCTCAGTCAATGTCCATGTCTACATATATAAATTTACAGTAGGTAATCCCAAGGTAGGATCTCATCTTGTATGTATATATGCAAGTTTAGAAACTATTACTTTATGCAGTATCTTTCACTCTCAGTGGGGAAGACTGTAGACAGGTGACCTGTGTATCCATGCCATTGGGTTGTCCATGTGCCAACTGTTGATAGCAACTTCAAGTCCACAACTTTCCCTTTTTTACAGTTCTTTATCTTTATCCCAATGAGCCAGTGTGGTATTGTGGATTGAGTGCTGTACTCTGGAGACTCTGGAGACCAGAGTTTGAATCCCTCTTCAGTCATAGAAACCCACTGAGAACCTTGGGTAAGTCACACTCTCTCAGCTTCAGAGGAGGGCAAAGGCAAACCCCCTCTGTACAAATCTTGTCAAGAAAACTTCATGATAGGTTCACATTAGGGTCGCCATGAGTTGGAAATGACTTGTAGACACACAACAACATGGTGGGAATCCTATTGATTAGTCCAAACTACCCACTGAATAAATTGTTGAATGGTGAGTCAACATATCAGGAAATCCCAGTGACTCAATGGGTATACTCATTGAGACTGGTAACAGGATTTGGTCCCCTATATTAGATGACACTGCACCCAAAGGTCCAAATCCTATTGTTAATCCTTGCTAATTGCTGTTAATCCTTTAGGCAGCTTTTAAAAAAACTCAACGCAATTCTAAGCTGCATCAATAGGAGTATAGTGTCTAGATCGAGGGAAGTAACAATACCACTGTGTACTGCTTTGGTCAGACCTCACCTGAAATATGTGTCCAATTCTAGAGACCACAATTCAAGAAGGGTATTGACAAGCTGGAATGTGTCCAGAGGAGGGTAACCAAAATTGTAAACGTTCTGGATACCATCCCCTTTGAAGAGTGGTTTAGGGAGCTTGATATGTTTAACCTGAGAAGGGAAGGTTAAAAGGTGACATGATAGCCATGTTTCAATATTTGAAAGGATGCCATATTGAAGATGGAGCAAGCTTGTTTTCTGTTGCTCCAGAGACTAGGACATGGAGCAATGGATTCAAACTACAGGAAAAGAGATTCCACCTAGCTGTTCCATAGTGAAATATACTGCCTCAGAGTGTGGTGGAGTCTCCTTCTTTGGAGGTTTTTAAACAGAGGCTGGATGGTGATCTGTCAGGAGTGTACTCCTGCACAGCAGGGAGTTGGATGGGATGGCCCTTGTAGCCTCCTTGAACTCTATGAGTCTATCATTCTAACATTTCAAGTTCTACTTTTATGATTCTAGAATTAGTGATTTTCACATCTGTAAGAACCAGAGTGGCATAGTCATTTCAGTGTTGGATTACAACTCAGGAGACCAGGGTTTGAATCCCTGCTCAGCCACGAAAATCCACGGGGTGACCCTGGGCAAGTCACACACTCTCAGCCCTCAGAAAACCTTGTGACAGGTTCACTTTAGGGTCACCATAAGTCAGAAACAATTTGAAGGCACACAACAACAACAACATAGGGAAGGAATAAAGGAACTGCTTCAGTGTCCATCAGTGAGGCTGATTCCTACGTTGGCTTATTAAAGTGAGACATGCTTCTCTGAGCATAGTGTAGGTGCTGTTAGGCCCATGCACTGCCTAGATGGGAGAAAAACCTGGTAACCATACAGAGCAGAGATGGAGAACATGACATCTTCCAAATATGATTGGAATCCACTTTCCTAGACATCCATCTATATGGGCTGAGTCCTGTTGTTATTCCCAACTAGATTATATCAATTCAATCAATCTGCTTTATCTCTGTGTTGACTCACCATTTAATTGATTCACTGGGTTTACTCCAGTTAGATCTAACAAGCAAGACTCAAGGCAACACACACACACACACACACCCCTATAGCTATACATACAGTGAAGCAATTTATACTGTTTTCAAGCCTTGCCCATGGCCATCCAAAATGCTGCTCAGATTATATGTTCCAAAGATGTCTTATTGGCTCTTTTCCTTGGAAAAACTTATTTGACAAGACAGATAGGCTTAGAATGCTTTTTTTAAAAAAAGCCACTATGTTTTCCTTTCCTTTTCTTTTTTCTCTCTTTCTTTTCTTTTTCTTTCCTTTTCCTTTTCTTTTCTTTTTCTTTTTTCTTTTGTGTGAACAAGCTTTTGGAAAGAAAAGATGGGGAGGGGGAAAGGGGGAAACCTGAAAGCCTTTTGTTATAACAAAGAGAAACTTTGAAAGGAAATGACCCAATCCCTCCTTCAGTTCACACCTACATGGTCAAAGAGTTCAGCTCTCTGTAGAGATCCAGAGAGTCTTAACAGCAATCATGCAGAACCTGTTCACCAGCTTTTAGGCTCCTGGCTTTCCAGGTTGCCCTGTCTTCCAAGACAGCTGACATTCCAGGCCCAGCAGCCAAGAGGAAGCAAACCCCTTGGGGAGTACCTGAAAGCAAACAGCTCCTCTTTGGTCAGAGCAAGGTTCCTTACTTCAGTGAGCCTATTACAATTCTGCCTTTGTCTCTTTTATCAGCACTGGAAAACACAGACTGATTCCTCCACTGTCCTCTCTCTCCATGGAAGAGGTAGGGGGTTGTTACTGTTTTGTTATGATCTGTTCTTGACACAGGACCAGGTATGATAGTGCACTTTCCATTTCTTAAAGCACAGGAATATAAGATGCTGCCTTCTGCTGGGTCAGAGTCTTGGGGGTCGTTTACACGGAAGGATTTATTATGCAAATTTGTGCAATTTTGATATTGTTCCGCACAGTTTACACGGCTATTTTTTTCTGTGTCAATATATAGCGCGATACTTGTTTACACAGAAATTATTCCGTCATCCCAAAATAATCGCGATTTATTATTCCTCTCCTAAACCGGTTCCCACTGTCAAAGATGCACTCAGGTTGTCCTGTCAATCAAGCTCACATGACCTCATTTCTACACGTATTTCCGTTTGGTTTTCCTGCCACCTGCGTTCCTATTGGCTAACCAAAAATCGATAATGTTGTGTTCTCATTGGTCTGGGCATATAATCCTTGTCTGCAAATCTGGATGAGCAATGGTGGATGAGGATGAGGTGGACTTGTTGGTGATAGTTGCATGTGGTTTTTATTTATTATCCACCATATGCTCAACATTGAGTGCAATTGATGATAACCTGCGTGTCTACCTCCGCAGGAAATCTAAAAGAACTAGCAGGGCTTTGCGATTGAGTCATGGCACTCGCGATGGGTACAAAAGAAGAAAAGTCCGTACATCTTCAGGTACTGACATGCTAGCCACATCCCAGGTTGTCCCGTCAATGCAGCCTGAAATGTTATGTGCTTCACAAAGAGGAAGATAAATATTGGGAATATCCGAAATCCAGAGAGTGGTGGGAGAAGTTTGTGATGTCAGTCTGGTCTGATCAGTGCTGGTTTTCTAATTTTAGAATGGACAGGTAGTTGTTTATCAAACTTGTCGAGCTTCTCCGACCACATATTCAGAAGTCAGACAACAATATGAGAAAATCAATTCCTCCTGAGAAGCGTGTTGCAATTCCTATTTGGGTCCTTGGATATCGATGCTCCTTTATTACCACAAGTCATCTCTTTGGAGTGGGAAAAGCAACAGTTTCCAAAATTCTTGAGGAGATCATATTAACAATGGAACATTTTTTCCTGTCTAAAGCGGTGTATCCTGGTGATCCGGACGAGGTAACACAGTTTTACCCTACCTGTTGTTATGGTTCTGTTATTTGTATTGCTATGATAACAATTTTTGTTATGCGTGCCTGAGAAAAATCAAATTTCGCTTTACTCCTGAACCTTGTCTAGCCACTTATTCCCTATTTTTCCCTGTTTTAACAATGGTGCATGTATTACATCTGACTAAGGTACCACAACTGTAACTCAGATTATGTTACAGGTATGTTCTGATTGTTGTTATGATAACAGATTTTGATATGCGTGTCTGAGCAAAATCAAGTTTGCGCTTTTCCCCCGGACCTATTTTTTCCAGTTATGTTTTTGAATCCACTGCTGGCTTTGTCTGATTTCCCACCATTGACTTTCTCCAAAGCCCACAGAGTGCTTAATATTTTTTTCACCTTGGCATTCTAAATGTGATGTTCTAGAAATGGTCCGTACTTGAAACATGGAGGGATTCCTCCTGTGCGATATCATTGTCATAGGAGATTTTCAGACAGGCAAAAATCGCTCTTTGCCGTGCGAGCAGCCTCCCGAAACTGCTGCGCGGCAAGGGTCTTCTTCGGACGACGCTGTGCCTCTGGCGAAACCGTCCGTGTCACTTCCGTGAAGCTTGGGACGGCTCCGCATCATATTTCAAGCACGGAGGCTGCCCGTGCTTGAAATATGACGCGGAGCCGTCCCAAGCTTCACGGAAGTGACACGGACGGTTTCGCCAGAGGCACAGCGTCGTCCGAAGAAGACCCTTGCCGCGCAGCAGTTTCGGGAGGCTGCTCGCGCGGCAAAGAGCGATTTTTGCCTGTCTGAAAATCTCCATAACTTAAGTTCCAAAGGAAATCGAAATCATTTATTTCTCTACTGTTAGCACGATATAGGCTTGGAAATGTTTTACTGTTTTTCTAATTGAAATGTATGTCTTGTTTCACGTTACAGGTAATGGCTGGATTTAAATGGATGGGCTTCCCAAATGTTATAGCAGCCATCAATGGATGCTATCAGGCAGGGGAACGACTACATCAATAGAAAAAACAGCTACTCTGTGTTGCTTCAAGGTGTTTGTGATCACAGAGGGTTGTTTGTGGAAATGGAGATCAGTTGGAGCGGTAAGGTGCACGACGCTCGCATGTTGTGTAACTCCATTTTTTAATTATTTTTTTTTTGAGGCTATGGAGTCTGGAATATATGTCCCTAACAACCCTAGCGTTACAGTAAACAGTGTGCTTATTCCTCCACTGGTTCTTGCGGATGGAGCATACCCCATCAGGAAGTGGTTAATGACTCCGTATAGGCAGGGCCGTTTAAACCCAAAACAAGCGCTGTACAATAAAACCCACTGTGATGTACCAAGCACACACGCTCACATGCAATCAATAAATTGCTTTATTAACATGGATTCATATGTCAGGAACATGGAACAAAGCCGAAACTGAACACAGCCACAGCAACCCCCCAGATAAACCCTCCCAGTGTGAGAAAAGCATTCAGGGAGTGCAAGGAGTCGGCCTGCACCTGGACGCTTTGACCTTGAGCCTCTCTGAGATGGGAGTGTTTCCAGGCCAACCAGGCGGGCTGGCCTCTCTCCAAAACTCCAGAGGCCCAGCCAGGGGGAAACTGCCTCATGTCAGGATCCTCCATGAATTCCACTCCAAATCCCAGAATTCAGGGATGAGTCTGACACCCATAATAAGGATCGGAATACCATAGAACGGAGTTTTGGGCATCTCAAATTGAGATGGAGGGCATAAAAAGTACCCCTAGAAGTATCAGAACAAAACATTTGTTCAGTCATTGCTGCATGTGTTATTTTGCACAATTTTTGTGAAACAAAGGGAGAGATTTTTAACCCAGAGCAGTACAGGTCTAACTGGTACGTTCTGAATACCCTTGGTGCACCCCTTTTAAATTTAGAGCAGGTTAAAAAAGAAGAGGGGGAAGCAGTGCAAAACATGCTTGCTAATTATTTCTGGGAGAGAAAGACACAGGTAGTTGATTCAAAGGGAAGGTAAACTTTGGGCATGATTCATAAGCATAATCAGAGTAAACAAGTTTGCTGTCTGCTTTCCTTCTCATTGTATTACTCTTGAAGTGTATTGCTTTGGCTGGTCACAATGGAAATAAAAACATTTTGCTTTTAAAAAGAAAACCGCTATCTGGTCTTATTTCTTCATGCGGAGCATAGACAACTGAATACTAACTCCACAGTAGTCATGCATACATGCCTTTCCGACAGTTAATCCAGGCAAGAGTATCAATACACCAAAACATTTCAATTTAACCTATTGTATCGATGGGTCCAAGTTGCAACTTTCAAATTTAAAGTTCTCCAGCGGGTACCATACCGGGCCTATACTTAACCGCCGGAAGAGCATTTTAAGGGCACTGCACTTTTGTTGTCAGTGCTGGCATGGCCACCCGCAGGATGGAAGCAAGGCGGATCACCTATTGGAAGACCCAGGAGACATTGTTCCTCCTAGAACACCTTGTCCAGCAGGAGGGGTGTCCTAGGAGGATAACGCACTCCTCCAATAGGGTGAACTGCCACTTCTTTGCTGCTGCAGCCACCAGCCTGTGCCGGGCTGGCTACAATCGATCAGTACAACAGTGCCGGTCGAAGTTTAAAATACACAAAGCAAAGTTCTTTGAGGCCAGGGAGGCGTATGATGGCAGTCCACCACCCCACCGTCACCCCCAATTTTACCCACAGATGCACGATCTGTGGATAACTGGGGGGAGACCTAGCTGGAGGAATCGCCATCCTGCTGGTAAGTGTCATAGTATTGAAGACCTTATTACTTCAGTAAGCATAATTTTTGGGGAAAACTAAGAATTGGGTACTTGTATGTATTTAACAGGGATGCGTGGTCACGCCAGAAAGGCAGCACAGGCGGCAGATTCCTCATCAGAGGAATCTGCCGCCGGCCAACCAGATGTGCCAGTTGGAGGAAGGGAGGAGGAGGAGCCAGCACCCCTGCAGCCAGCTGCTGAAGCACCCAGTATTGTTTTGCCTCCAAAGTACTTAACTACGAATAGGTTTTCTATAGTGGCCCATTGCTTCTTCATCCTATTTGTTAAACGGCTTTTTCCTAACCCAGTTTGCTAGTGCAATCTTCCTCACAGGTATTACCGCCAATCTCAAGGTTTGATAATGTATGTTGGAATACAGTTGTTCACCTGTAACCAATAAATACCCCCTATAATTAAATGAAGGAGTCCCCTGTAATGTGTGTATAAGTAGGGTTAATTTAAAGTAAATAAAATCTTTATAAGTAGTCTTCTTTAGTCCAAATTATATCTTGTTTGTTTAAGAACATAAGCTTGTAATGCATTGCACCTGTGATGCTTGAGAATAACAACTCTGGCAAAAGATGTGGTTGAACTCTTGCTGTCGTACCTATATTAGACCAATTAATGTGAGTTTTACAATTCTTTTCTTATTGTAGCACTGCCCAGAAGGATGGATTTTGTTGAATTCCTATGACAGGATGAGGGCCAGGAGTTCATTGCAGCGATTTCAGATTCAGTTGGTATGTACCCAGAAATGCTTTCAAAAAAGTATACCGTAAGTACTCCTTATTTGTTTTTCCAGCGAGTTGCACAATTAATCCAATCTGAGATCTAATAAAGTGGTTTTAACACCTACTGGTGCCTACAAGTAAAAAGTACTGAAGATAAAACAAGTTTTACATGTGGCTTACACGTACATTTCCTGTGTTACTACAGCTAACTTAACTCTCTCATGTCAGGAGAAATATGCACAATGTGATTTCAAATTGTTACATTATTTCTTTTTTCTTACCTTTCCCTTCCAGCCCAGAGACTGGAACCAAGATTTGCTGCAATTGAGCAATGGTTGCTGGATGGGGGGCTGTAATTTTTTTTATTTTTTCAATGTAATTTCAGTATTTGCTGAAGAAATCCTTTTTTGTTTTGCTGAAGTAAGCTTTTTTTTGTTAATACATGTTGAGCAAGAAGGTTATGTGTCTATGATGCACCAACAATTTGTTTCTGCTACTTTTACATATTTTACGTTCTATACATACTGTAAATATTGTAAATAAAAAGATATATTTTTGATTACAACGAATGTGTGTGAACCAGTTATTTAAAAGTCAACAGTTTCTTTATTTGAAAGGCCTACAGTGGCCAAAATCAATATTGAGACAATAGGGAACACTACTCTTACATTCTAAAGAGTACACTACAACAGCTGTGAGCAAGAATGCATCCATAAAAGCTACGATGGGTTTCTTACGCTACACTCATTCGCCTAAACCGTATATATTCCGGCATATAAGACGACTGGGCGTATAAACCACCCAATTTCCAGTCAAAAATCTAGGATTAGGTATATATTCGCCATATAAGACCACCACCCAAATTTGGCTGGCTGGCTGACTGGCTAGGGTAGCCTTGCCTGCTGATCCTCTTTGTTTCCCAACTCACGAGGATCTCTGGGGGTTCTCCCTCCTCCCTCTATTTCCCAACCCACGAGGAGGCTGCCCAGCCTCCTTGTGGGTTGGGGAATGTGGGATGGCCAGCTGGCTGGGGGGGGGGGTCACACCCCTCCCTCTATTCCCCAACCCACGAGGAGGTGGCCCAGCCTCCTCATGGCTTGGGGAATGCGGGATGGCCAGCTGGCTGGGGGGATTCTCCCTCCTCCCTCTATTCCCCAACCCACTAGGAGGCTGCCCAGCCTCCTTGTGGGTTGGGGAATGTGGGATGGCCAGCTGGCTGGGGGAGGGTTTCCCTTCTCCCTGTATTCCTGAACCCACAAGGAAGCTGCTCAGCCTCCTTGTGGGTTGGGGAATGAGGGATGGGCAGCTGGATGGGGGTGTTCTCCCTCCTCCCTCTATAACCCAAACAACAAGGAGGCTGCCCGCCCTCCTCATGGGTTGGGGAATGCGGGAGGGCCAGCTGCCTGGGGGGGGGGTTCTCCCTCCTCCCTCTGTTCCCCAACCCACGAGGAGGTGGCCCAGCCTCCTCATGGCTTGGGGAATGCGGGATGGCCAGCTGGCTGGGGGGATTCTCCCTCCTCCCTCTATTCCCCAACCCACTAGGAGGCTGCCCAGCCTCCTTGTGGGTTGGGGAATGTGGGATGGCCAGCTGGCTGGGGGAGGGTTTCCCTTCTCCCTGTATTCCTGAACCCACAAGGAAGCTGCTCAGCCTCCTTGTGGGTTGGGGAATGAGGGATGGGCAGCTGGATGGGGGTGTTCTCCCTCCTCCCTCTATAACCCAAACAACAAGGAGGCTGCCCGCCCTCCTCATGGGTTGGGGAATGCGGGAGGGCCAGCTGCCTGGGGGGGGGGGTTCTCCCTCCTCCCTCTGTTCCCCAACCCACGAGGAGGTGGCCCAGCCTCCTTGTGGGTTGGGGAATGAGGGATGGCCAGCTGGATGGGGGAAGGGTTTCCCTTCTCCCTGTATTCCCGAACCCACAAGGAGGCTTCCCAGCCTCCTTGTGGGTTGAGGAATGCAGGATGGGCAGCTGGATGGGGGGTTCTCCCTCCTCCCTCTATTCCCCAACCCACTAGGAGGCTGCCCAGCCTCCTTGTGGGTTAGGGAATGAGGAATGACCAGCTGCCGGGGGGGGGGGTTCTCCCTCCTACCTCTATTCCCCAACCCACAAGGACGCTGCCCAGCCTCCTCATGGGTTGGAGAATGTGGGATGGCCAGCTGCCTGGGGGGGTTCTCCCTCCTCCCTCTATTCCCAACCCATGAGGAGGTGGCCCAGCCTCCTCATGGGTTGGGGAATGCGGGATGGCCAGCTGGCTGGGGGGGGGGGTTCTCCCTCCTCCCTCTATTCCCCAACCCATGAGGAGGCTGCCCAGCCTGTCATAAAAAGCTTCAGAGTGCATTCACTCTCTGCCCATCTGAGCAGAGATGCTTGCAGCAAAATAGCGTGGGCTTTTGAGCAAAGGCTTGTACACCTCTGGTGCAAAAGAAAAGGCCATATCAAAAAATCTCTTTTATGGCTTTTATTAACAGGCAAATGAAAATAAAATAGACAGCAGAAGACATTCATCCATGCTTCTGTTTGCTCCAAGATTTCTCAGGAGCTAAGAGAAAGAAAAGGAGCCCCCAAATGCAGGAGACACACACAAGCTCTAAAATCCCCTCCCAGTTAAATACCTTTCCAAAATATTCAGTCCTTCTGAGAAGTGAAACAGAGAAACTGGACTCTTAGTTTCGTTTCTCGCTCTCAAACCCCGGAGGACAAAATAACATCAAGAGACAGATTTATGAACTCTAGTGGACAAGCTGGCATCTTCAGTGCCTTGGTGAATAACATTACCCAAAGGGGGAGATAAACTTCTAATTACGATATCTATTTTCCCTGACACCCCTCTAATTTTTTTATCCAGGCAAATATATTTTACACTTCACATATCATACCCAGCTTGTTACACAAAAGGTCATGCTTAATTTGACCCAATGCTTTGGTAAACAAATATGCTACATTTTCTTCACTGGGACAATACACCAGATCAATCAAACCATCTTGAACAGCTTCTCTAACATTCTGAAACTTTACAGCAACATGCTTTGTTCTGTTTTTCACACCTTGTGCTGTTGCCATTGTTATACATGCTTGGGAATCTTCAAAAACTTTAACAGAAATTGGCATACCCAAAGCACTGAAAATCTGCTTCAGGTAGACCAATTCAGTTGCCAGGCCAGACAGGGCTGCAAATTCCGCCTTTGCAGAACTGAAAGCAATGGTGGATTGATTCTTTGATCCCCAATGTATAGCAGCACCAGCATAAAAAATTATCATTCCTGTATCAGATCTTCTATTTGAGATTTCGTTTTCAAAATTGGCATCGGCAAACGCTTCTAACTCATGACAACCTTGTGAACTGATTTTTACACCATAATTTATGGTTCCACGTAAATATCGTAGCACTCTCTTTAAATCTTGCCAATCATGTTGAGTTGGTTTTGACACCCTTCTGGACAAAACATTTACAGCATATTGAATATCTGGGCGTGACCATCTTGCAATATACAATAAACTTCCAATTACACAATGAAATAGTTCAGGACATTCCAACAGCCTAGTATCCATTACATTTATGAAATCAGAACACGTAGGAGTTCGAGCAGGCTTACATTGAGACATGTTACAAAGACCTAATACCTTTTCAATTTTCTGAACTTGACTCATCTTAAAATCACCATTTTCAAACCTTTGGAAATCCACTCCCAAATAGTTTTTAATTTGACCAAGGTCTTTCAATCTGACCTTTAAACCCAATTCCTGTTTAAACCTTTGCACCTGAGCATCAGTTTGAGTAATCAGGCATAAATCATCCACAAAAGTAAGGAGAATTTCATAATTCTGATTGACACCCCTTGTGTACAAACATGGATCAGCAATGCTGTTCTGAAAACCAACATTTTTCAGCTGTTCATCCAAACAAAGGTACCAACATCGGCCACTTTGTTTCAGGCCATATAAAGCTTTATCAAGCCTATAGACCTGGTTTGGTCTCCCCCTGTGAAACCCAGGGGCCTGTTCCATATATATACACTCATCCAGTGGGGCATTCAAATAAGCAGTCTCTACATCAAAGTGATTAACTTTGACTTGGTTCAGACTTGCAATAGACAAAGCAATTTTAACACTTTGTACTTTAGCAGTGGGGGCAAAACTTGGTCATAATTCTGATACTTTATCTGTGAATACCCCTTTGCAACCAAGCGTGCTTTGTACTTGACACTCCCATCCTGAAACTGCTTCCTTTTGTACACCCAACGACAACCTACAGCCTTTTCTCCTTGTGGCAATGCCACAATATGAAAAACATCATGACTTTTAATGGATTCAATTTCATTTTCCATTGCCTCCTGCCACTTCTGTTGTTCTTCACACAACTTCAAAACATCAGTAAAACTGTCAGGTTCAAAAGTCACCTGACAGACCTTTACATTCTGTGCTGTGAATCTTAGAGGAGGTACCCCCTTTGTCTCTCTGTTAGAGTGATGGGGAATGACAGGCTGGGCCTGATCATTGTCAGAATCTGCATTTGAATCACTCTCCACATCAAAGGACTCATGCTTTGAACCCTCACTTCCCAAATCTGGGGAAGTGTCAGTGCCTGACTCAGCAGCATGCTGCTGCTGTTGATCAGGCTGATTTTCATCTACAAATGAAGGCAAAATCACATCTGGATTAGAGTGAACATAATTCCAATTTGATTGCTCCTCAAACTCAGCACTCCAGGAAATTAAAACTCTTCCATCTTTTAAGGCAATATGCCAGGCCTTGGAAGATTGTTCATACCCTACAAATCTCAGCCTCCTGGCCTTGGGCTCCCCCTTTTTTCTGATTGCTTTAGGGATATTTACCCATGCAAAGTACCCAAAAGTCCTAATATGCTTCACAGATCGCTTCTTACCATAAAACATAAAAAGGGTGTATTTGAAACCACAGAACTTGGCACATGGTTACTCAAAGAAGCAGCTGTCAACATGGCCTCTCCCTAGTTCTTCTGTTCAATGTTTGCATCAAACGTTAGGCTATCTTTAATTGTTTGCAAAACACCAATTTTTCTCTCAGCTATGCCATTCTGACTGGGAGAAAAAGGGGCTGCAACCTATGGAAAATTCCTTTCGGCTTTAGCCAGTTCTGGAACTCATTTGACATGAATTCCCCTCCCCTATCTGACTGGAGAGATGACAGCTTCTGAGAGAAATGTCTCTCAACATAAGCCACCCAATTTTTAAAGGTCTGAAAAGTCTCATCCTTACTCTTGAGTAAGAATACAAAACAGAAACAGCTGTGATCATCGACTAGGACCAGAATATACTTGGCTCCTCCTAAGGATGCTGGATAGGGGCCAGACAGGTCCATATGGATCAGCTCAAGAATTCTTTTTGACTTTCTGTCACTATGCTTGGGAAAAGGATGGACCTTTGATTTGGATCTCTTGCAAATCTTCCAATCCAGGTACTTCTGACATGGCCTCAAACTCAATCCATCCACCATCTCAGGCATCTGCCTGAGAACCTTAAAACTAGCATGGCCAAATCTCCGATGCATCAAATGCACACAATTATCATGCATAGGAGAATTTGCCATCACAGTACCAGTTTGAGGCTCCTGTATACAATCATACATATAATACAATTGGTCGTGAAAAACCCCTTCTGCCAAATTGGCACCATCCTTCAAAATAAAGCATTTGTTCCCTTTAAATTGTACTTCACAGCCCTCCTGTGTCAATTTGGCAACAGAGAGCAAACACATTTTTAAACCAGGAACATACTGAACATTTTTTACATCCATATTGAGACATTGTACAAAACATGTACCTTTACCCAAACATTCTGACTTGGATCCATCAGCCAAACTCACACTTGAGGGGCCAGTCTCTTTAAAGTCCTTAAAAAGTTCTTTATTATTGGAGATGTGCTCATTACAGCCACTATCCACAGCCCAAATGGTTAAATGTCCCTTTTGTTCCTTTGCAGTTTGCAAAACAACTGCAGAAACAGTCATGCTGGAGGAAGATTTCTTGGTCTTAGAAGCCTTACTTTTCTTTGCCTTGCATTCCTTGGAAAGGTGCCCCTCTTTCCCACAGTTCCAGCAATTCTTGGCTTTCACAGCAAAGGCAGGAACTTCACCCTTACTGGACTCTTTGGAGACATCTACTGGGCCATTTGTAGAATTGCAGGTCTTTGGCTGTGAAGGCTTTGGAAATGGAGAAGTCTGCTTTCTCTTGAGCCATTTAGCCTCTTCTTCGAGCAAACGACCAGTAATTAAATTAATGGTCAAATTTGCTACGGACAAATTTTCCAAACTAAACACTAAGGAATCGAATTTTTCTGGCAGGCTGGACAAGAGAATATGACGCTTATCTTGTTCAGTAAAGTTCACATTAACTTCCTGAAGCTGGTCAAAATACTGCCTCAAAGTTGAAATGTGTGTTGCCACGTCGCCATCTGGCTGCAGCTTTAATCTATACAGCTTTCTTGTTAAAATAAGCTGTGAAACAGTCCCAGCATGGACATAGACTTGCCGCAGTGCCTGACAAATGTCCCGGGCCGTGGCACAACCTCGCACATAAATCAACTGAATGTTCTCAATTGCCAAAATGAGGGATGCCCATACTCTCTCCTCAGCCTGGATCTGTGCAATAGCAGCACCCTGGCCAGGGGTAGCTACGATAGGGGCATGTATCAATTGTTGATGCAAATAAGCTTCCATCTTCACAGCCCACAAATGATAGTTCTTATCATTTAGCTTTTGGAAGGGAAACACTGCCACGCTCTGAGCCATTGTCCATAAACTTTCTAGCCCCTCTCAGCTCAATGTCTGCTTCCCTACCATGCGTAGCTTACCAGCCGGGTGTTGTAAGCAGTTCCATCTCAGCAGCTCCTCACAGGCGTTCACAAATTGCAGACCCCCTCTGTGCTGGGCTTGTCAGCTTTTGCCAGGCGCAGACAAAAGAAAACTCCAACAGCTTCCAAAATTCGTAGCTCAAAAGAAAAACAATTCACACCAAAGAGAAAAGTTGCCCAGTTTGCTGCTTGTTAAGAGCCCTTCTCAACTTAGACTCAAACAATCTGCGGCCATAAAAGCTTCACGGCTCATAAAATCCTGAGCCAGCCCTTCTGGGCCCATAACCTGTTATAAAAAGCTTCAGAGTGCGTTCACTCCCTGCCCACCCAACCAGGGATGCTTGCAGCAAAATAGTGTGGGCTTTTGAGCAAAGGCTTGTACACCTCTGGTGCAAAAGAAAAGGCCATATCAAAAATCTCTTTTATGGCTTTTATTAACAGGCAAATGAAAATAAAATAGACAGCAGAAGACATTCATCCATACTTCTGTATGCTCCAAGATTTCTCAGGAGCTAAGAGAAAGAAAAGGAGCCCCCAAATGCAGGAGACATACACAAGCTCTAAAATCCCCTCCCAGTTAAATACCTTTCCAAAATATTCAATCCTTCTGAGAAGCGAAACAGAGAAACTGGACTCTTAGTTTCGTTTCACGCTCTCAAACCCCGAAGGACAAAATAACATCAAGAGACAGATTTATGAGGTCTAGTAGATAAGCTGGTGTCTTCAGTGCCTTGGTGAATAAAATTACCCAAAGGTGGGAGATAAACTTTTAATTACGATATCTATATTCCTTGACACAGCCTCCTGGTGGGTTCGGGAATGCGGGATGGCCAGCTGGCTGGGGGGGTTCTCTCTCCTCCCTCTATTCCCCAACCCACGAGGAGGCTGCCCAGCCTCCTCGTGGGTTGGAGAATGTGGGATGGCCAGCTGGCTGGGGGGGTTCCCTCCTCCCTCTATTCCCCAACCCATGAGGAGGCTGACCACCCTCCTCTTGGGTTGGGGAATGCAGGATGGCCAGCTGGCTGGGGTGGTTCTCCCTCCTCTCTCTATTCCCCATCCCACGAGGAGGCGGCCCAGCCTCCTCGTGGGTTGGAGAATGAGGAATGGCTAGATGGCTGGGGGGGGTTCCATCCTCCCTCTATTCCCCAACTCATGAGGAGGTTGCCCAGCCTCCTCATGGATTGGGGAATGCAGGATGGCCAGCTGGCTTGGGGGGGTTCTCCCTCCTCCTGTGATTCCCCAACCCACGAGGAGGCTGCCCAGCCTCCTGGTGGGTTGGGGCATGCGGGATGGCCAGCTGGCTGGTGGGGCTGGTGGGAGGGGGCTTTGGGGAGGGTGGAAGGGTGGCTGGAGGGAGGGGGCTTCACAGCCACCCACCCGCTCCCCGAAGCCATGATCTCAAGTGGGATTGTGGCTTTGGGGAGTGGGGGTGGCTGGATGGAGGACACTGGAGGGAGGGGGCTTTGGGGAGGGTGGAAGGGTGGCTGGAAGGTGGGGCTTCCCAGCCAGCCACCCCCTCCCCAAAACCACAATCAGGAGCCAGATTGCAGTTTGGGGGAGGGGATGTGGCTGGAGGGAGGACACTGGAGGGAGGGGGCTTTGGGGAGGGTGGAAGGGTGGCTGGAAGGGGGGGCTTCCCAGCCACCCACCCCCTCCCCAAAGCCATGATCAGAAGCCAGATAGCGGCTTCGGGGAGGATGGAATGGTGGCTGGAGGGGGGCTTTCCAGCAACATTCGCCCCCTCCTCTGTCCTCGGTTGCTCTCCTAAGGGGGGGAAGGCAGAGGGGGGTGAATGAACCATAAGCACTTTGCCTCACACACCCCCTGATCTCCTGCCTCTTTGCTCCATTTGTGAAGTGAGCAAAGAGGCAGGATTTCAGACGGCGGGATGAAGCAAAGTTTATCTGGCGTATAAGATGAGCCTTGATTTTGCAGCCTATTTTTCAGTGCTCAAACCTCGTCTTACACGCTGGAATATATGGTACTTGTTGGCAAGGGGCAGAGGATTTTTTTTTTTTTGGTTTGGTTCTACACATAAGAACCATATTTTGGATTTGGAAGAGGTTAGTTAAATGCCATCACTACTAAAGGGACATAATTTCAGGTTTCTGAATTTTCCTGGAGGGCCTTGTTTTTACTGGTTTACCAGTAGCACTATTTTCCTTGTCAGACACTGGTCCAGAAAATAACTCCATACTATCTTGTGAGGTATGACCATGTTCACACAGAGGCCGAGGTTAGACTGCTTTCTAACCACCGTACATACTACTGGTGGTCTATTGGCTATGGTTCCTATGTATTGGACCATTTCAGAGAGCAGAGATGTCTGTTTCTCCAAACTGGCTTGCAGGAAAGAACTGGTACGTTCATACATTGCGTCCTCAACCTTTTGCCTTTCCTCAGCTGCTTTTTCTAAACAGTCAAGACGCTCATGCTCTTTTTGGGCCAGAGCATCCATATGCGATAACATGCATGTCATCAATTTAGCAGAGTGCAGCATCAGCTGTTGATGTTCAGTGGGTTTACGTTCCTTCCTTTTCTTACTTAGTGCCAGTCTTTCACCTGGGGTTAGGGCTGACAAAGGCGAAGATGCTGTTGCTCCTGCAATAAGAATTAAACCAAAGGGTACATGAGAAGTGGATACTTGTATGGTTAACAAAACAGATTAATTGCACATATGCATAAAAGCTTATCTTTACACCCACCTTCATGGAACTCAGTCTGCTGACTGCTCCAAGCGATCTCAAAGTCAGTGGATCTCCTCTCAGCAGACAAATCCAGTTCTGGATCCTGGCTATCCAGCAGCAGCACAGAGGCAGATGTTCATGGTGTTGCAAATTCTTCAAGTTTTATCGTGACCATTTCCTCACTACTGTTCTGTGTTGATGTTTGTAAGTCTAATGAAGGGAGAAAAAACATAACTCTTTAAAAGATGATATTCAGATTACGCAATGATAAACCAATACTTACTTCAAAACAGCACAGTTTACTTAAAACAGTAGGTAACAGTTGAACCGGATGTAGTGGTAATGATGGCACTACAGGTGTAGTTGCAGGTAAAAAGGGCAGTTGATTTAAAAAACAATGGCCTTTCAGTAACAGTAGAAAATTATGTTAGCAGCCTGTAAAAGTTTTAAGCAAGAGGAAATGCAGCTAATTAAATAGCAAAGGCACACATCTCCCCAAGTATTGGTAAGATTGAAAGACAAGAATCAGTTCACAAAAAACATTTTCCTCCAAAACCTGCAAGATATTAAATAAAGCAGGGGTACAAAGGAAGCTGGAAATGTTAATATGTTTAGAAAAAAAGGAAGCCGAGGCACTTTTCTGCCCGAAATCGAAAGTAGAGCTGCAAACAAAGAAAATTGCTTTTCCGGAGACCTTTAATGGCCCTTTTATTGCCCTCAATCTCTCACAGCCAATACATGGGATGGAAACCATCATCTGGTTACTACATCACACGTAACAACTGTTTAAGAGTATAAGCATCAGCACAGTTTATTTTTTCAACGCAAAAAAAAATTCATTATGGATTTCTCCTTCAACAAATTATCCCACCTACTAGGATACAGTTGCAAACATTGGATCCCCAGGTAGCATAAGGTAACAGAAAGGATGTTTTGCACCAAAACACAGCCAGCGTTTTTCATTACCAACATGCAATTGTAATTACTTCATGGGATTTTTGGATTACAAAAAAATAAAGTTACATATAGTGAACTCCCAACTGTGCACCCACAAAAAAAAGGCAGTGTGCTCTTGCTGTCACTGGGGTTAATGTAGAAGGAGAATAAAAAAACATTTAATATTAGAAACCGGACTGAAATGAATGCTGTCCCTGGGTATCATTCTGCATAACACCTCATGAATCACATCATGGGAGAAGGTATAAAACACATTTCTTTCAAAAAAGGGGAAGTGAAAGAGAACGGAGAAGCACTTTTGTTTTCAGGGGACAGTAAATATAATCGGTTGCGGTACAGAAGTAAGGCAAACAAGGGCATGCATTGACTGTAATTTTATAAGAACAGTATGCTGTTACACATACAAATGTCTTCATCAAATAAAGGGGGAGAGTTCACCTCCGTGTCCCTCACAGAGCCACCGGAGATGGCAGAGATGCTGTGCCTTGAGCGCTCAGGGGAGAAAGGTCTGCAATCTGAAGAAGAGCTGTGAGAAACTCGCGGGGGGGTTAAACTGCAGTCCCTGGAGAATATAGCATGAAGTTCAGCAAAGAAGGGCATAGTCGCCGCATCATTACCACTCGTGGAATTGTGGTCTTTTACCTGCCTATATATTGCCCTCAATGTTTTACTCTTGAATCTGCACTCCTCATGCCCTCTCTTACGCATCTCCTCTGCTATCTTTTCAAAAACATCAATGTTGTGGTGGCTGCTTTGAAGCTGCTCCTGCACCTTCTGCTCTCCCCATAACTCTATCAAATCTAGTGTTTCCAGATGCCCCCATGCTATGCCACGGCCACCCTTTTTGGTTCTGACATGAGGTGTGGATGCCATTGCTTCCGCTGTTGAAAACAATACCGCTTCTGAGAAGATGTGCTTTCTCTATCCCTTTAAAAAAAAATGAGTGGGCAAATTGACCACTCCCATGGCACTGCCCACAGGGCACCAGTTTCTGGTTTGTAAATTTTTTAAAGATATACCGATACACAGTTCACACAACAAAAAAACCTGTGAGTATCGCTATTTTTCCAAATATACCGGCAAAACTTGCGACATTGCCAGAGACGCTATATTTGGGTATTTTGGCTACCCCCCTTCTGAATGAGGCGTTACTGTGGTTCGACCCGTGGGAACTATGGGCAATCTTAGCAGTATATTTAGAGTAATATTTGCCTGTGTAAACGACCCCCTGGACTTTCTAAACATGGAGGCAAAGGACCAGTCTTTATCTCCTTCTCTGGGCAGGTTCAAAGAAAGGTTGGACATCTACCTGCTGGGGATACTTTAGCTGGAGATCCTGCACTGAGCAAGGAGTTGGACTCAGTGGCCTGTGAGGCCCCTTCCAACTCTATGATTCTATGACCTATTCAAGTGGAAATACCATAGCTCATTACAAAATATAATGGTCTACATGAAAAATATCCCAGTTTCAATCCCCAGCTTCTCCACATAGATCATAGATCTAAATATTGGAAGGGATGTCATATTGAAGATGGAGCAAGCTTGTTTTCTGCTGCTCCAATGACTAGGGTTCAAACTACAGGAAAAGAGATTTTGCCAAAACATTAGGAAGAACCTCTTGACACTAAGAGCTGTTCAACAGTGGAATCGGCTGCCTCAGAGTGTGGTGGA
Source organism: Gambelia wislizenii (assembly GCA_030847615.1). Lineage (NCBI taxonomy): Eukaryota > Metazoa > Chordata > Lepidosauria > Squamata > Crotaphytidae > Gambelia > Gambelia wislizenii. The sequence goes on along the minus strand of JAUMIR010000009.1, from coordinate 17,312,569 downwards.
GTCTCCTTCCTTGAAGGTGTTTAAAACAGAGGCTGGATGGCCATCTGTCTATGTATACCTGCATGGCAGGAGGTTGGAATGGAGGCCCTTTGTGGTCTCTTCCAACTCTACAATTCTATGATTAGATGGTCTAGGGAAAATACTGTCTGAAACCTTTTCTCAATATCTTTAAACAGAGTTTGTATGGCATCTCTTGGGAGTATCTTAGTTGTGTGGTTGTGCAAGGCAAGTGATTGGATTAGATGGTCCTTGTGGTCTCTTCCAACTCTGTCATTCTATGAAACCAAGGACAGTCACTGCTAGTCCATGTAAACATTACCAACTTCTATAGACCAATGGCCTGAATTTGTTCAAGGCAGTATTTGACATTACTAATAGTAGAAATAGTGATCAGAGGACCATTCAAGGAAAGAACACTGGATAATAAATGACCATTGGGAATGATTTTAAATTTTTAGCTATGGTCCTGTTACTGCTTTTGAAAACTCCTAGCCAACTAGGTTGTACAGCTTTTTTCCAGTCCTGAATGAGATATAAGAAATCTTGCTGGCTTGGGGATACTCAGAATTGTTATCAAAAAGAGCAACTTTTCCAGGCTTTGATGGGTTGACAACTGATTTTCATGGAAGAAGGTATGTCAGAGGACTTAGAAAAGCATCAATACAATTTAGAAATGTTCCCAAGGACAGCCTGCAATGTAATATCCAAATGTAGGCTCACAGAGCTCTATCAAAAGATTATCATATGGCCCCCAACACAACAGCCCCATTTGCTGATGTAAATTGATTCTAATTTCACTCAATAAGTATACTAATTTGGGGGATTTTCTAACACTTGTGTTGTGTTCATTCCTGGCATGTGTTAGAAAAGGCCTATTCACATCCTAGCTAAAGCACAGGGTTACTATACAATGCTAGAACTCTCCTCCTTGTGGAAATACTTTAGGTATTACAAGGAAATCTTGTCTTCAAATAAGGTTTTCCAAATCAATCAAACAAGTTTTATTAATAGAAATGAAGCATCTGCTTGTCACTTCTTACAGACATAAAATACATCTGAGTATATAACATAATCATACTTGTTTTAATGATTAACACATTAAATAACAAGACAAGACACAAAAGTTGGGTTGAAATATGGGCCACTTTATTTAATATGTCTTATTTATTTATTTATTTATTTATTGAGGTATGCAAACCAAGGAGGAAGACCCAGTGTGGGACAAGCTGGAGCCGATGGTCTCCTCAGACACATCTCCCAGCTTCCCTGGGCAAAACACCTGATCTCTGAGGGGAATCCCAGGAAATGAGATCCCCCCCTGGGCACTGTCTACTAGAAGGCTAGGTACCAGGACATAGTTCCTCAAGCTGCATGACTTCTATTGAGGGTTCTATCCTAGTGCCAGCCTCAAGGATAGCCATCTCCCTGCACCCTATCCACATGATATGCAGTTGCAGTTTGTTAAGCCTGTGCTTCAACCCACAAAGGGGGTGCCATAGGTGAATGCCAAAGTACCCTGTCTTCCCACTCCCTGCCACAGATAAGGGGCAAGTGTCTACTTAGCCCCTATCCGCCACCAGGGAGGCCAACACAGCCCTCACCCCAGTTCATATACCTTCAAGAAATAACTGGATCCCCATCTCTGATAAGTGGACTCCATCAACCCTATACAGCTCCAGTTGGTTGTAGGAGATATCAGGGTATTCTATGAAATGACCCAGGCCATCAGCCATTGCTCTATGTATTTCCCTGTTAACCTTCTTATGGGAGATGTCCAACCACTTCATGTCCCCTTCTCCAGGATAAACCCGTCACAAAATAATATCAGACCAAATCAGTTGCATACCAGGCCACAATGACTTAATGTGCTGCATGTCAGCTGGTGCCTGGAGAATCAGTGTCCTGTCTTTCAGCATTCCCACCTAGGTGGGTTACTAATACATGAGGCAGAGGTCCACAAAACTCCTGAAACAGTGCATGCATTAAACCATGCCATTTCAAGCCTCTCTTGCCCAACCATTCAACCGAAGCCGTTTCACTTAGACCCAGGTGGGCACCCAGATGACTTGTCTTGACATGTCGTGCTGCCTAATAAACAAAACTGTGACCGCAGATCAGTACCATGTATCTTGTCGGCCACCCACTAATATCTGTAAAGCAGAACACATCAACAAAATTAGTAACACATGGGGCACACGTATTTCCAATAGGCTGCGGACTTCCACCTTGTCCATTTTTGGATTGCATCCGGCTGCGTACCCATCGCCACTGCTGTTGATGCTGTTCCTATCCTGAAATAATGTGTACAGAAGCACACGTCCTCCATCCCCAAATGTGAAAGAGGTCAAGGCCCAAAACTGGTAGCAGGTTAAGGGGGACCCATCCTTGTATCAAAATAGTGGGCCCAGCTGCTTTAAATACAACCTTTGATACTCTTTTAATGCCTTAACAGGGTAAAAGGTCCAGTCGTGACATGTATTCAGTGCGATATTGTCCTCTTGCCGAGTTGACCAGTCTTAGAATGCCTAATTACCAAAGAGACTTGGTTGGCGCCTAAATACAGATCTCCCATTTGCAAAGCCCTGTTAGACTTGTCCCCTTTAGACGTAGCCACCAGTTCACTAATAAATAGGATGCCAAAAAAGGCCATAAGGGATGGTCTGGCTTTTCTTCGCAAACAAAGATTCAAGAAGGACTCATCCTGCGCTTTCTCCAAGTGTGCTGATGACTAAAAAGGCCAATCTGAGATAAACTAGTCCGGATGCAGAAAGTACAGCAGAAGGTCTCCTTGGGTGATGTTTTTGGGTTGTGATCCTTTCTGCGTTGTCGTTTCTCATCAAGACTTGTTTGGCGTGAGTTCTCAAATAAGGCTGCAGCATTGTGGATACTGTGTCTCCATGCCTCCCGATGTGAGGCCAGGGCAGACCACTGTTGGTGATCAATTTGGCCGAGCCTGAGATGTTCTTTCAGAGAGTCTTTGTATCGCTTTTTTGGAGAGCACCTCTTACGATGACCCATGGCGAGTTCACCGTAGAGTAGTATTTTTGGGAGGCGATGATCCTCCATCCTAGAAACATGCCCTGTCCAGCACAGCTGCGTTCTCAATATCATGGCCTCAATACTGGTGATCCCTGCTTGCTCAAGGGCAGCAACATTCGTCACATAGTCAGACCAGTGTATATTTAGGATTGTGCGTAGACAGCGCTGATGAAAGTGCTCGAGAAGTTGTAGGTGGTGGCGATAGGTGACCCATGTTTCAGATCCATAAAGGAGGATAGACAGTACAATGGCTCTATACACATTGACTTTTGTGCTTTGCCTCAGGTGTTTATTGCTCCAGACTCTTTTGTGAAGTCTTCCAAATGCACTATATGCCTTTGCTAATCTGTGATCTATCTCTTTGTCAATCTTGGCATCTGAGGAGATGATGCTTCGCAGGTAGGTGAACTGCTGAACAGACTTGAGCACAGATTTGCCAACGGCAATGTGGGGATGGTGGTGTTCATCCTGTGGTGCAGGCTGGTAAAGAACTTCTGTTTTCTTCAGGTTGACTTCCAGCCCAAACAGCTCTGCAGCTGTTGCAAAGCAGGATGTTAGGCGCTGCAGAGCTGCTTCTGTGTGGGCAACAAGGGCAGCATCATCAGCGAAGAGCAGCTCACGGACTAGATAGTTTAGAGTCTTAGTGTGAGCCCTCAGACGGCTTAAGTTAAACAAGCTACCATCAGTACGGTAATGTATATAGATGCTGTCGTCTTCTTCAAGCTCTGCCATAGCCCTTTGGAGCATCATGCTAAAGAAGATTGTAAATAAAGTTGGTGCAAGAACACAACCTTGCTTCACTCCATTAGTTATTAGAAAGGGCTCTGAAAGAGCATCACCATATCTGACTTGACCACGCTGGCCCTCATGTAGCAAGATAATCATTTTAGGGAATTTGGGGGGACATCCTAGTCTTTCCAGGATCTGCCACAGACCTTTTCTACTTACAGTGTCGAAGGCTTTGGTGAGGTCAACAAATGTTAGATAGAGACCCTTGTTCTGCTCCCTACATTTTTCTTGCAGTTGTCTAAGGGCAAATACCATGTCTGTAGTACTCCTATAGGCTCTGAAGCCACACTGGCTTTCAGGAAGAAGTTCTTCTGCAATAGCAGGAACTCATCTGTTCAGAAGTATCCTTGCAAGGATTTTTCCAGCAATAGAGAGCAGTGTTATTTCTCGATAGTTTGAGCAGTTGGATTTTGCTCCTTTTTTCTTGTACAGGGTGATGATGCATAAATGCATAAATATAGAATGGGAGAGACCTGGCTGAATGAGACTACGTGCGAAAGGGATCTAGGAGTCCTAGCAGACCACAAGTTGAACATGAGCCAACAGTGTGATGTGGCAGCTAAAAAGGTCAATGCGATTTTCAGCTGTATCAATATAAGTATAGTGTCTAGATCAAGGGAAGTAATAGTGCCACTCTATTCTGCCTTGGTCAGACCTCACTTAGAATACTGTGTCCAGTTCTGGGCACCACAATTAAAAAAGGATATTGACAAATTGGAGCGGGTCCAGAGAAGGGCAACTAAAATGGTGAAAGGTCTGGAAACGATGCCTTATGAGGAGAGACTTAGGGAGCTGGGTATGTTTAGCCTGGAAAAAAGATGGTTAAGAGGCAATATGATAGCCCTGTTTAAGTATTTGAGGGGATGTCACGCTGAGGATGGAGCAAGCTTGTTTTCTGCTGCTCCAGAGACTGGAACACGGAGCAATGGATGCAAGCTCCAGAAACAGAGATTCCACCTCAACATGAGGAGGAATTTTTTGACAGTAAGAGCTGTTCGGCAGTGGAACACGCTCCCTTGGAGCGTGGTGGGGTCTCCTTCATTGGAGGTCTTTAAACAGAGGCTGGATGGCCATCTGTCGGGGATGCTTTGATCAAGATTTCCCGCATGGCAGGGGGGTTGGACTGGATGGTCCTCGTGGTCTCTTCCAACTCTGCAATTCTATGATTCTATGACTGCATCTCAGAGGTCTGATGGCAGTTCCCCTTTTTCCCAGCAATTCACAAGGAATTTGTGGAATTTTTCGTGGAGTGCATGACCTCCGTGTTTCCAAACTTCAGGTGGGATTCCATCAATCCCAGCTGCCTTGCCGTTTTTCATCTGCTGTATGGCCTTAAGGGTCTCTTCCAAAGTGGGAGCTATGTCCAATTCATTTTTTATTGGTTTTTGTATCATATGTTGGATAGCTGAGCCTTGGACTACTCGGTTGGTGCTAAAGAGACTTTGAAAGTGTTCAGCCCATCAATTCAGGATGGAGGCTTTATCAGTAATTAATGTTTGACCATCTGTACTGTATAAGGAGCTTTGGACCTGATAAGTAGGTCCAAACACTGCTTTAAGAGCTTCATAAAAAATCCTCTATGATCACCTAGATCTGCACAGTGTTGTGTCTTTTCTGCTATATTGATCCACCACTTGTTCTCCATGTCTTGGAGTTTTCGTTGTAGTTTACTACATGTGAGGCGGAAAGCTGCTTTTCTTACATGGTAGGTTGGCTGGGCGAGGTATACCTGGTGTGCAGTTCTCTTGTTTGCCAACAGCTCCTGGATCTCTTGGTTGTTTTCATCAAACCAGTCTTGATTTTTCTTGTGGGAGAACCCGATGGATTCTTCCGCAGACTGGAGGATACTGTTTTTGATATGTTGCCAAAGCACTGTAGGAGAAGGATCTGTAGGATGGTCTTCAAGTTTTGTTTGTAGATTTGCCTGGAAGTTGTCTCTCATGGTAGCTTGTTGAAGATTGTTGACTTGGAGTCTCTTCTTTAAGATGCCACCCCTCTTAGGTTTGAACTTAAGATGAAGATTTAGTTTACATCTGACGAGGTGATGATCTGTTTGGCATTCTGCACTGGGCATCACTCGGGTATGACGGACATCACAAATGTCTCTCTGATGGACTAGAACATAGTCAATGAGGTGCCAATGTTTGTATCGGGGATGCATCCAGGTTGTCTTCAAGCTATCTTTCTGCTGAAAGATTGTGTTTGTAATAGTCAGCTGTTGTTCTGCACAGAACTCTAGCAGGAGGCGTCCGTTATCATTGCAATTTCCAACACCATGCTTGCCTAAGACACCTTTCCAGGCTTCGGAGTTCTTTCCAACTCTGGCATTGAAGTCACCAAGGATAATAATTTTATCTTCTACAGGGACTTTTTGTATGAGTTGGCGTAGGTCTGTGTAGAATTTGTCTTTCTCTACAGGGTTGGCTTGCATAGTTGGGGCATATATACTAAAGAGAACAACATTTGGGAGGCGTAGGGAAATAATGCGATCAGAGTGTCCTGTTGGCAAGGTTTTGAGTTTGGAGGCAATGGAGTTTTTAATCATAAAGCCTACTCCTGAAAGATGTTTTTCGGTTTTGGATTTGCCAGACCAGTAAAGTGTGTAGCCGGCACCCCGTTCTTTAAGGCTGCCTTCCTCATGGAAGCGAACTTCACTAAGAGCAGCAATGTCAATATTAAGCCATGATAGTTCATGGGCTATTAGGGCAGAATGACACTCAGGCCATCCACTATCTTCAGAGTCTTGCATGGTTCTGATGTTCCAGCATGCAAGTGTTCGTTTATTTACACCTTTGGAGGCCGGTATGTGCCTTTGTTTCTTTGCCTTGGTTTGACCGCATCAGAAGATTCCCGTTGGCCACGGCTAGCCAACCAGGTAGTTGGGGATGAGCTTTCGTTAGGCCACCTTTTCTAGGCCCCTCTCCATATAGAGCAAGTAGTGCTCTCCTTAAAAAAGGCTGCTTGATCGTTCAGGATGCTGCGGAACAAGACTGTCCATCTCCCGGGTCAGCCTCGAGCGACCAATGTCCTGAACCGCCTGCATGCAGGGTTGGGTCTGCGGCTTCCAGTGCATCTTTACACCTGCCGGTTTCGTCCCTCACCTATCACTACAGCGCTTTTTTGGAACTGGATTTGTCCTTCGAGCCTGTGCAATGGATTTTTCTGGTGGAGCGCAGCGTGCACAGAACTGGCCTCACCCTTTAAACCAGAGATTCATCTGCTGGCCTTGCAAGCATGGACGGTAGCAGCGAGGTCCTCAGGTCATAGGTTTAATTAGAGTTTCCTTCTCTTAGATGGTTGACCTTACTTCTCTTAGATGGTTGACCTTACAGAGTTGGATGAGCACCATCTGCCCGGGTTTGGGATTAGAGTTTTCCTTCTCCTAGGACAGTTGCCACAAGGCTAGAGAGCCCATCCTGCCCTTTGACGCTCTTTGTCAGACCCTTCGGTTTTGACCTGTCTGGCATGGGAGACCCTACCAGTGGCTATTATGCCACCGCCAGCATAGCTCAAAACGTCATTAGGGTACAGAAGGCTCTCTCCCACGACAAGGGGGCATCAATGGAGAGGATAAGGGATGCAGCGTGGAGCAAAAGAGCCTCATAAGAGGTGGAACAAATAGTCAGCCAAATCTGATACAAACCTTTTAACACCACCGGAGAAAGGGGGCGTCTATCACCCACAGTTCTCCCGCTTTCCCTGGACCATCCTTCAAGGGCCTTCCGAATCTAGAAATCAGTGTTGTCTGGTAAGCCTTGCGCTTTACTCCAAAAAGTTAAGACTGACAGACTAGATCACATGGATTGTGGGGCAAGGCCCCTGCCCCTCATAAAGACACAGAATTGTAAAAGATGAGGAATGGGGATAGGCAAAATGTCACCCAGCTGAGAATTTTTATGAAATTCAAAAAAATATTTAATTGCTTTAACATAAACCTTCCTTGTGCTGGGAGCGAGAGACAAACCAATAGCCCTGACTATCTCGTTTGTCCAAGGTCCTGCAAATCCACTGACATGGGGCCTGGATGTTTGACAGCTCCTGGTGCCGGGTGCCCATATCTTAACTGCAACAAATATTGGGGAAAACCTCAAGAAAGTCAGGACAGTAGTGACCCCCGACTCCTCCCAATCATGAGGCCACTGTTCCGCACACCACCGGCCATTAAAGTAAACGCCAAAGCGCCAGGAGCCAAAGGCATTGAAAGCCGCTTTAAGGGCATCCCTCAGTTTAATCTCTTCCCTCCTGAATGATACTCCATTAAACTGCTCCAAAAAATTATGTCAGATAGAAAGGTCCATCCTAAGTTCTTGTGTGATCCTGATGCTATGGTGTGGTTGAGAAACCCGAGAAATTGCATTACACACACCCCTAAAAAATGTCCTGCCAGGTGCTATGACTCTAAACGCAACATTTAAATGCCTAATCAGCTCCAGAAATCCCTTGAGGGTGGCTTTCTTGCATCTAAGAAATTGGCAAACCCTGGCTGTTAAATCATCTATCTTACCCAAAGGAACTCTGCAAAACTAATTGACCTTATCAATTTCAATACCTAAAAAAAGTCGATTGGTGAGCTGGGCCTTCCGTCTTTTCATGAGCCAGAGGAACTCCAAAATAATCCATGACGGAATAAAATATCTCCATAAGGGGCGACACACACTGGATCTGAATTCCCCAAAAAACAGAAAGTCGTCCAAATAATGAATGACCCCACTGAACCCTGTCCTACATTTTACGGCCCACTGTGATGCAGGCAGCTCCAATCCCTGTAACTTGGTGACTCAGAGGCCTTTCTTAACCCATCACTGCCACCACTTTTTCGACACCGCACCACTGCATCATGGCCAAACTATGTCTCCCAGTGGTATGGCACAAGTATGGATGTGTTTTACTGTGCCTACTGCACGTCTTATATTATTGTAAAGAATGTTTATTGGCAAAGAATAAAATATAACTGCATAAACAAGTCATTTGGCTTGCACATACATTCCCTTTATAAGCCTCTTCCTCTCTGACTATTCCCTCTAGCACTCAATTTAAAAACTGCCTCTCTGTCAGACTACTGCTCAAGATCTGACATTCTCCAAGCCTCAACTTAAAACTCCACTTAAAACTGAACTCTTTCTTCACTCACTCCCCCTTTTCTCCTCCAGAAGCCCCTCCTCCTTCTACCTCCTCATAGAGGATTGGCTCCTGGAGTCCACTGTCCTCCTTGGACCCCAGCTGTCTGTCACACCCACTCTAAGAATGTGCTGAACTTCTCAAAGGCTGAACAGGACACAGAACACCCTATTGGCATTGCACAGTCCATATGAAACAGGGCATCAAAGGAGAAGCCCAACTACTCAGAATCATTGGGGTGAATGGACAAGAGGGCAAAAAGCTGACTTAATATTGCATTTTGCCAGTTCATCCCCAAGACCAGGCTGCCTAACTTCCCTAACAGCCAAATTGAAAGAGGTGTATTGAATGGAGCATAATTCCTGGGGAATGAAATCATTTACAGACAGACTCTTGGGGTAAGAAAGATGGTGTATGAGGTGGTATTCACCTGGTGCTTTCTTTGGGACAATCCCTAAGGGTGATACCCTTAAGTTGGGAACCGGGGGGGGGGGAATTCAATGAAAAGCACGATAACCCTGCCCTCATCTACCTCCTTCTGTGTTTTTAATCAACCTATATGTTCCAACCCATACACTGATTTTAAATTAGAGGCCCTGAAGGGACTGTGTTCACCCTGATAAGGGATGCAAAAGCCAAATTGAAAACCTGCCAACAAATATACGGCCACCTGTGTATCGGAGTACAGAGATAACCAGGCCATCATGTTCTGCAGTTTAATTGGATTGGGCCCCTTTTGTAGATGGGGGTTTCCCAATCCCTTCTTTCCTCCTGGTTGTTCTTTGCCAAATTGACCCTTCCCCTTCGAAAAATTCCAAAAGGAGTGTCCACCGCTACAGATAGAGCATTTGTGGCAGAAATTACATGGGCGACAGGAGCATGACCCTTTTGCATCAAACTCCCAGCACAACAATCAATGTTATTGAGCTGTTGACTGGGGAAGAGTGGTGTTTGGGGTGGGCAATATTGCTAGACTTCGTATTCTGTATGAGGTGCCCACTCTGTGCACTTTCAAGAAAGAGGAGGTGACCAGGGGTGGCAGGAAACTAAATAAGCTAGGCTCCACCCCTGCCATGGCCAATTGTTTTGCCCATTGTTATGTGTGGTCATTAAAACACCTCCCCCGCCACAACTCTGCATGCTGCTCTGGGCATGGTTGTGTGTTTTTTTTTAACATTCCATAGCATTTTACTTCATGGGTCATAAAATGCACTATACTCCACAAATCATATGATACATAACAGAATAAAACCTGAGCAGCTAGAAGAGCCCTGAATAACATGACCCTTTGCTTGCCACTGGTCAATACTTCCAGTGTTCTTAACCAGGGACTTTTCTCATTAGTTGGGGCAGGAGAAGGCAGAAAGGAGTAGAATTATGAGCCAGATAACAAGAAGTCAGTGTCAGTGTTTTTCTTGCCATCACACTTGGGAAGGATCAAACAGGTTTTATTTCTGGAGAAAGATCCAGGTGTTAGAATAAAATCAAGAAGACTGAGAGATGATATGATAGCTATCTTTATATATTTGCAGAGCTGTTAGGTAGCTGATACAACAAGTTCCACTTCTCCAGACACTAGGACATTACTACTTAGGAAGCTAGTGAACTATCTTGCCTTCATTGGATAATCAGGTGGATTCCCTCTCCAAGGTGTTTTATTAGTGGATTGCTACATGGCAGGTGATTAGATTTGATGACCATAGCAGTCTTCCATTTCTAATTTTTTTATGGTTTTGTGATCCTATGAGCACATCCTCTTTCCTGCTCCACAAGCCCTTACAAGTGGTCAGCGCCACAGTCTTCCTAGCTACCATTCTTAGATTCACACAATCCTGCCATTGAAATCTTGGGGAATTTGCAACCGTGCATCTCCTTTTCCAGCTCTTCCATGGCCAAGGTCCAAGCTAGACCCCAAAGTCCCTATCCACAGGGGTGCCACCCAAGCACCCAACAAATGTATGCCGTCACCTTAACATTTCTAAGCTACTGCATACCCATACAAGCCTTGGGTTGGGGCTTTCAAGTACAACACTGAGCTGTGTTTTGCCACAGTTTGATTCAGAGCCACTGGCCTTGGCTCGATGTTTATCAGCAAGTTACTTCTCAGGAACTGGGCCAGATCAATATCGTATTCTTTCAGCCCACTCTAAGCCCAGCAGGAAAGGCAATCACAGCAGTGCAGGACTCTGCACCTTATGGAATAAATCGATAACCTGACAGTGCTCAGCTTTGTTCCTCCACCTGCTTTAAGATGTTCTGCATGCTCTACATGATTGCTTAAAGGTTTGTTTTCTCTCCTCCCCATATGACAACTTCTCCCTCCCTGATCTCTCCTAATAGCATCATGGTAATTGCCTTGACATGAAATAACCAGCACAAACACAGATGTTTTGCTTTGAGGCTGAAGAGGGGTTCCCCCCTCCTTTTCTTTACCTTTCTTTCTTTTTTAAAAAAATAACTTTATTGAAAAGAGGGTGTTGATTTGGCTTTAATATGGATTCAGAGCTTTAATGTGCTTCTGTGCCTATTTGCTCACCTTTGCTAAGGTGCGGCTGAAATTATTTTCACCCGTGGGGACCATAGACTGGAGTGCATGCATGCGTCCCCATGTGTCAGTTGGCAGGGCAAAAGCATATCATATACATTATACAAAGTGTGAGAAAATTAGCTTAAACAGTCTACTGCTTCAAAAGCTCTATTAGAGTCTTTCAGCTGTTCAGCCTGATCATCTTGTTTGCTATAGAAATACTGCAGTGCTTATCTATCTGTTAACAAGGAATAAGCAGAATGAAATCATATTTTTGATCAGTGGTTTCAAGCATGAACTCCAGGCAGCTCCAGAATGTTTCTTTCATCTTATTTTAGGTTCATGCAATGCTTTTCGCAAGAACACATTGATGTATGCTTCAGCTCAACATTTAAGGACTGATTCAGTGGATTTACTCTAGCTGTGACTAACCAATAAGATCTGGGCTATTGTTTTCCTCCTCACAACCTACTCAGCATCAGACCACAGAAAGACCCAACTACTCTTTCAAAGTCACTTTTTAGAAGTTGATTTGGGGTTTGCATTTTTCTGCAGGAAAATTCATGGTAGCATTTTTATTTCTACATTTCATAGAATCACAGAGATAAGAAGAACCTCAACTATCATCTATCCCATCTTCCTGCTTAAGGTAGGGTCTTCAATGCTCTTCCCTGCAGGATGACTGCCATGCCTCTGCCTAAATATCTTCAAATAGCCTATGTTTTCCTGAAGGAGACTGTTCCAGTTTCACACTTCTCTTACTGTTAAGACATTTCTTCTAATGTCTAGACAAACTAACCTTTCTTGAAATTTCCACTTCTTGGTTCTGGTCTTGTCCTCTGGGGGAATTCAAGAAAAGTCTATGACATCAGAAGAAAGATTGTGACAGCCCTTTAGACACTGGTTGTCCTTCAAATGTGGCAGCCCTTTGGGTATTTGAAGGTCACTCCCTTAAATCATCATCATCACCACCACTACCACCACCATCTTTCTTTATATCCCTCTTTTTTCCCCAAGACTGGGGCTCAAGGCAGCTTTCACATTAAAATGCTTACAACGCAAAACATGCAAAAAAGCGCAGGTTAACATTAAAGTGCTAACCTTATTTTTTTTTAAAAAAACACCATACAATTTAAAAAAGATTTTAAAAGTTTAAAATAGTTTTTTTAAAAAAACATACAGCTCTTAACAGCCCTTTCCTTAAAGACTTCATTTCTAAAAGCCTGTCTGAATTGAAAAGTCTTCACCTGCCAACAGAAGGACAACAAAGAGGAGGCTGTTCTAGCTTTCCTGGAGAGAGAGTTCTGAAGTCCACCAACCATACCTGTGAGGATGGTAGGACTGAGAGAAGGGACTCTCCTGTGTATCTCATGATCCCTACAGGCTCATACAGATACCTGGCTCTGTCAGATACCATGTAGGGTTTTATAGTCATAACTAGGATTCTGAATGCTGCCCAGAAACAATCTGGCAGCCAGTGGAGCTATCTGAATAAAGGAGTTGTATGATCCCTGTAACCAGCTCCCTTTAACATTCTAGTTGCAGCTCTTTGTACCAACTGACGTTTTTGAACACACTTTAAAGGCAGCCCCACATAGAGCATGCTATAGTAACCATGGCCCAAATCACTGTGGCCAGATCCAGGGCAGCCTCCTGGAAAAAGCTGTAGCTCAGTGATATGTACATACTTTTCATTTTAAAGATTCCAAATTCACTCCCCAACATATCCAAGTAGAGCTGGGAAAGGCTTCTTTAAGTTCCTGTCTATATGAAGAGTAAATAATATGTATAGGTTCAAAAAGGCAGCATTCACAACAATGCGAACAGCCTACACGGTTAAATTTCCCCCCTAAACTCTGCATGACCCCTAGCCAGCTGGCTGCCACAAGTGATCTACTCACAGTGATTTAAATCTCTACAAGGCCCTCAGCGGAACACAGGCGAGACCAAGCATGAAGAGCACCAGTGCTATTAGCCAAGCCATCTGTGGAGGACTCCCCAATCATGACTGGGGAGAGGAAGGCAGGGTGCTGTGGGGTGGGGGTGGGGTTCCAGAGCAGGGCGCCCTTCCACACACACTCTCCCTGATCAGTTGCCAACTTCCTATGCCCAGCCCTTCTCCATCCAGCTCTTGCCCAGCCTGAACCCAAGCCCCAAGCACTAAGCTGGGCTTCTGCTGCTTCTACCACCACTTCTTCCTTTCTCCCACTTCCCTGAGCCACTCTGCCTGCGTGCTCCAGCCGAACCCCACTTTGATCTGCTCATGGTCTCCAGCCTCTCCAGGCACTGTTATTGTTCTCACCTGGTCTTGGCCTCCAGCATATTTGTGCACCAAATCCAACATGGTGGCTGCTGCCGCTGCCCCTCTTTGCTAGCCCCACCCCCTGTGCTCATCCAGACAGATTCCCCTGCCTGTGTGTATCTGTGCAAACGTAAGTGGCCACATGATCGCACATTTTGCATGTCATATGGATATTTTTAGTAAGATTGATAGGAAGCCCGGGACATGCTGCAAACAGATTTTAGGGTGAATTTTGCTGCCCCCTTCTGATAGGTACGTATTTGTGCGAATGGCCATGTGAACAGATAATTGATCTTTCACACATGATTTTTTTAAATTTTTATTTATTTATTTATTTTGCCATTTAGATAGGTTCTCAGAAGCCCTCGAATGCCATCTTTCATCAGTGTAGACAATACTGAACTATATTTGTTCCTGCCTGTGAGGATAATGTTTATGAAGAGTTACATCCTTGCTTTCTGACTATGTAGTTAGCTTTGGCAGTAACCCAATTAAAAGTGCTGAGGAAATGCAGTAGTCAATTTGTGAGTTCTTGACTCAAAGGTTTACTTTAGGAATAGTGTTCTTTGAGGAGCTGATTTCCCCTTTATTTACACCTTTGAAACTTCAATTCTGAAAACAACTCTTTGATTATACACTATGCTGCATGGAACAACACACACTCACACACAAATTCAATATGCCCCCCCTTCAGAACAACTTGCTTCCACCTTTACATGGGGTCAATGTAGGATAAGATCTCTAATTTGTATCTATTGTCAAGACTAGCTTCTGAGAAAAACTGATCATTTTTATCAGTTTTTATCAATGACTTGGATGAGGGAATTAGGGGCATACTTATCAAATTTGCAGATGACACCAAATTAGGAGGAGTAGCTAATACCCTGGAGGACAGGATCAAAATTCAGCATGACCTGGATAGACTGGAGAGCTGGGCCAAAGTTAACAAAATGAAATTCAATATGGAAAAATGTAAAGTACTGCACTTAGGGCGGAAAAATGAAATGCATAGATATAGGATGGGAGAGACCTGGCTGAATGAGACTACGTGCGAAAGGGATCTAGGAGTCCTAGTAGACCACAAGTTGAACATGAGCCAACAGTGTGATGCGGCAGCTAAAAAGGCCAATGCGATTTTGGGCTGCATCAATAGAAGTATAGTGTCTAGATCAAGGGAAGTAATAGTGCCGCTCTATTCTGCCTTGGTCACACCTCACCTAGAATACAGTGTCCAGTTCTGGGCACCACAATTCAAAAAGGATATTGACAAATTGGAGCATGTCCAGAGAAGGGCAACTGAAATGGTGAAAGGCCTGGAAACCATGACATATGAGGAGAGACTTAGGGAGCTGGGTATGTTTAGCCTTGAAAAAAAGACGGTTAAGAGGCGATATGATAGCCCTGTTTAAGTATTTGAAGGGGTGTCACGTTGAGGATGGAGCAGGCTTGTTTTCTGCTGCTCCAGAGATTGGAACACAGAGCAATGGATGCAAGCTCCAGGAACAGAGATTCCACCTCAACATTAGGAGGAACTTTTTGACAGTAAGAGCTGTTTGGCAATGGAACACACTCCCTCGGAGCGTGGTGGGGTCTCCTTCCTTGAAGGTCTTTAAACAGAGGCTGGATGGCCATCTGTCGGGGATGCTTTGATCAAGATTTCCTGCATGGCAGGGGGTTGGAGTGGATGGCCCTCGTGGTCTCTTCCAACTCTACAATTCTATGATTCTATGATTTCCCTACTGCTGTAATGCACATTAATATAATCCAGCTTGGGCCATTTTCTGCTAAATGAAATTGGCCGTATCTGATGTATATTTGTTCATTTCCTTAATAAAGGTAATTTTTTCTTACTTACGCTAGTGGCTCCCAGAGACCAGTTACTATGAGAATTAGCTGGAGACATTCAAACACATAATACTGCTGTTATACCAGGGTTTATGAATTCAAAAGCTCTATCTAGCCTATATGGCAGTAGCAGTTTGATACTAGTTTAATATATTCCCATTCCTTGCTAGAGTGGTTGAGAAGTTATTGCTGTTACTCACTACATTATTTATTACGTTTTAGTCACTTTTTATTATTATTAAAATGACTTCTTAGGATTCACAATAGAACAGCATAAAACTTGGAAAATCCTTGAAACCTTTGTGGTTTTCTAAAATGTCCTTTAAAAAGTAACTAGAAGACATTAGCCATTAAACTAATACAAGTGATTTAATTCTCACTTGTGTTAGTTCAGGAATGTAAATTTTCTATGTCCTCTTTGTTGATGTTAATTGCCATCTAGTTGACTTGAACTTACTGTAGCCCTATGAATGAAAGCCCTCCAAGAGCCATGGTCATGAACATATCTGTTTAATTTGTTTTTAAACTTGATATTTATACTTTAAATAATTTGTATTGTTTTTCAACTTGGACTGTTTTAAACTCATTGTTAGACACCTTGAGACCCTATATTAAGAGAAAGGTGGGATAAAAATTAAATTAAATTAAATTAAATTAAATTAAATTAAATTAAATTAAAAATGACCTGTCCTACTTAGGTCTTTCAAACTTAGAGCTGTGGCTTCCTTGTCTGAGTCTGTGAAGAGATCCTAGAAACTCAGTTGAGAGATTCTGGGTAAAAATTAAGGGGGAAAGAAGCAACAATAATGTCATTGTGGGTGTCTACTACAGACCCCCAAGCCAGACTGAGAACTTGGGTGAGGCCTTTCTGGAACAGATGACCACACAGTCAGAAAGGAGAGATGTGGAAGTAATGGATATTTCAACTATCCTGCTATTTCTTGAAAATCAAACTTTGCCAAGAATATAAGATCTAACAAATTCCTCATTTCCTTGCCGACAATTTCATTGGCTGCTGCCATACTGCTGAAACAATGCAGTTTGACACTGCTTTATCTGCCATGGCTCAATGGTATGGAATTCTGGGGTTTGTAGTTTTGTGAGATATTTAGCCTTCTCTGTCAGAGAGCTCTGAGGCAACAACAAACTACAAATCCCAGGATTCCATAGGATGGAGGAATGATCACTAAAGTAGTGTCAAACTGTATTATTTCTGCTGTGTGGCAGCAGCTATTGTCCAGAAGGTGGGAGAGGCAACAAGGGGGTCACCTATATTGCATTTCATACTTACGAAAAGTGATGACATAGTTAATGGGGTGGAAGTGGCAGAATCCTTAGGTGAGAGTGGCCATGTTCTCCTGGAGTTTCTAATACAGTGGAAAGGAGAAGCCAAGGATAGTCAGACACCCATTCTAGATTTAAGAAAGCTGATTTCAGTAAAATTTGGGAAATACTGGGTGTGATCCCATGGTCAGGAATACTAAAAGAGAAAGGAGTTCATGATGGATATAATTTTCTTAAAAGTGAGATACTGAAGGGACAAATTCAAACAGCTCTAATGCAGAGGAAAAATGGGAGGCATCTAAAGAAACCAGAATGGGAGGTCTAAAAAACTTTCAAATGACCTAAGACTGAAAAGGGACATGGACAATGGAACGGAAAAGCCAGGCAAAGTCAGACATGCATTCTTGACTTTAGAAGAGCTGATTTCAACAAACTCAGGGAAATACTGGGGGTGATCCCATGGTCAGGAATACTAAAAGAGAAGAGACCTCAAGACGGATGGGACTTTCTCAAAACGGAGATACTGAAGGCACAATTTCAAACAGTACCACTGAGGAAGAAAAATGGGCGGTGTCTCAAGAAACCAGGATAGATGACTAAAGAAATATCAACAGAGCTAAGTTTTAAACGGAACATGTACAAGAAATGGAAAAAGGGGGAAATCACCAAAGAAGAATTCAAACAGATAGCAAACACGTGTAGCAGTAAAGTCAGAAAAGCTAAAGCACAGAATGAGCTTAGGTTTGCTAGAGAGGTTAAGAACAATAAAAAGGGGTTTTTTGGGGTATGTCCGCAGCAAAAGGAGGAAGAAGGAAATGGTAGGGCCACTACATGGAGAAGATGGCAAAATGCTAACAGGGGACAGAGAAAAGGCAGAATTACTCAACACCTTCTTTGCCTCAATGTTTTCAGAAAAGGTAAAGGGGGACCAACCTGAGGATGAAGGAACAGAAGACACAACAGGGGAAATCCAGCACAGAATAAGCAAAATACCTTCTTAATCTAAATGAATTTAAATCTCCAGGACCAGATGAACTACATCAAAGAGTATTAAAACACCTGGCAAATATAATCTCAGAGCCATTGGCAATAATCTTTGAGAACTCCTGGAGAACAAGAGAAGTCCCAGCAGGCTGGAGGAGGGCAAATGTTGTCCCCATATTCAAAAAGGGGAAAAAAGACAATCCCAACAATTATCGTCCAGTTAGTCTGACATCAATACCAGGGAAGATTCTAGAGCAGATCATTAAACAGAGAGCCTGTGAACATTTAGAAGGCAATGCCATAATCACAAAAAGTCAACATGGGTTTCAGAGAAACAAGTCATGCCAGACTAATCTGATCTCTTTTTTTGATAAAATGACCAGCTTGGTAGATGAAGGGAATGCTGTGGACATCGCATACCTTGATTTCAGTAAGGCCTTTGACAAGGTTCCCCATGACATTCTTGCAAACAAGCTTGTAAAATATGGGCTAGATAAGTTAACAATTCGATGGATTTGTAATTGGTTGACCAGCCGAACACAAAGGGTGCTCAGCAATGGCTCCTCTTCATCTTGGAAAGATGTGACCAGTGGGGTGCCACAGGGTTCTGTCCTGGGCCCAGTGCTATTCAACATCTTTATCAATGACTTGGATGAGGGAATTAGGGGCATACTTACCAAATTTGCAGATGACACCAAATTAGGAGGAGTAGCTAATACCCTGGAGGACAGGATCAAAATTCAAGATGACCTGGATAAACTGGAGAGCTGGGCCAAAGCTAACAAAATGAAATTCAATACGGAGAAATGTAAGGTAGGGCGAAAAAATGAAATGCATAGATATAGGATGGGGGAGACCTGGCTGAATGAGACTACGTGCGAAAGGGATCTAGGAGTCCTAGTAGACCACAAGTTGAACCTGAGTTAACAGTGTGATGCGGCAGCTAAAAAGGCCAATGCAATTTTGGGCTGCATCAGTAGGAGTATAGTGTCCAGATCAAGGGAAGTAATAGTGCCGCTCTATTCTGCCTTGGTCAGAACTCACCTAGAATACTGTGTCCAGTTCTGGGCACCACAATTCAAAAAGGATATTGACATATTGGAGCGTGTCCAGAGGAGGGCGACTAAAATGGTGAAAGTTCTGGAAACCATGCCTTATGAGGAGAGACTTAGGGAGCTGGGTATGTTTAGCCTGGAAAAAAGATGGTTAAGAGGCAATATGATAGCCCTGTTTAAGTATTTGAAGGGGTGTCACGTTGAGGATGGAGCAAGCTTGTTTTCTGCTGCTCCACAGATTGGAACACGGAGCAATGGATGCAAGCTCCAGGAACAGAGATTCCACCTCAACATTAGGAGGAACATTTTGACAGTAAGAGCTGTTCAGCAGTGGAATGCACTCCCTTGGAGCGTGGTGGAGTCTCCTTCCTTGGAGGTCTTTAAACAGAGGCTGGATGGCCATCTGTTGGGGATGCTTTGATCGTGATTTCCTGCATGGCAGGGGGTTGGACTGGATGGCCCTCGTGGTCTCTTCCAACTCTGCAATTCTATGATTCTATGATTCTATGACAAGAAATGGAAAAAAGAGGAAAATCACCAAAAAGGAATTCAAACAAATAGCCAGAGCTTATAGAAAGGAAGTCAGAAAAATTAAAGTGCAGAATGAGCTCAAACTTGCTATACAGGTTAAAAACAATAAAAATGGCTTTTCGGGTTATGTCTTTAACAAAAGGAAGAACAAGGAAATGGTAGGGTGACTGCATGGAGAAGATGGCAAAATGTTACCAGGGTACAGAGAAAAGGCAAAACTAGTCAACACCTTCTTTGGACTTTTTCGGACAAGTAAAATGCAATGGAAGCAGCCTCGCCATGTTGCGAGGCTGCTGCGCTGCAGGGCGTCCCTTTCAGATGACGCCCGTCCCTGCCGGTACTGTTGCAGTACCGCAGGGACATTTGAGTGTAATATTTTGGCAATTTTTACTCACAATCAACTTTCGTGAGTAAAAATTGCCAAAATATTACACTCAAATGTCCCTGCGGTACCGCAACAGTACCGGCAGGGACGGGTGTCATCCGAAAGGGACGCCCTGCAGCGCAGCAGTCTCGCAACGTGACGAGGCTGCTTCCATTGCATTTTACTTATCCGAAAAAGGCCTTTGTCTTGGTCTTCTCCAAAAAGGAAAAGAGTGCTCAACCGGGGGAAAGTGGAACAGATGATGCAGTAGGGGAAATGCAGCACAGAGCAGGCAGTATGGAAATACCTGGCTACTTTAAATGAATTCAGGTCTCCAGAGCAGATGAACTACATCCAAGGGTATTAAAAGAACTGGCAGAAGTTATCTCAGAACCACTGTCAATAATTTTTGGAATTTCTGGAGAACAGGAGCAGTCCCAGAAGACTAGAGGAGGGCAGCTGTTGTCCTTTTCTTCAATAAGAGGGAAAAAGAGGACCCAAACAATTATCATCCAATCAGCCTGACATCAATACCATGAAAAATTCTAGAGCAGATCACTAAACAGACAGCCTATAAGCACTTGGGGCTTGTCTACACAAGTAATATACAGTTGCCCCTCCACATTCGCGAACTTGACATTCACGGTTTTGCTTATTCGCGGTTTTAGGAGGGCCCCCCCGGGCCCCCCCAAAACCGTGACACGGGGCCTCCAGAGGCCCCGTGAAAGCCCTGGGAGGCAGCGGGGAGGGCCGGGGAGGCCTCCACGGGGCCTTCGGAGACCCTCCGGAGGCCCCATGAAGGCCCGGGGAGGGGGTGGGGAGGGCCGGGGAGGCCTCCATGGGGCCTCCGGAAACGCTCCGAAGGCCCCATGAAGGCCCGGGGAGGGGGTGGGGAGGGCTGGGGAGGCCTCCATGGGGCCCCGGGGTCACTCTGGGAGGCCGGGGGAAGGCCGGGGAGAGCGACCACAAGGCCTCCGGAGGCCTCCGGGTCGCTCTGGGAGGCCGGGGGGGAAACCGGGGAGAGTGAGCACGAGGCCTCCGGAGGCCTCCAGGTCGCTCTGGGAGGGTGGGGGGGAGGCCGGGGAGAGCGACCACGAGGCCTCCGGAGGCCTCGGGTCGCTCTGGGAGGGCGGGGGGGGGAGACCGGGGAGAGCGACCAAGAGGTCTCCGGAGGCCTCCGGGTCGCTCTGGGAGGGTGGGGGGGAGACCGGGGAGAGCGACCAGGAGGCCTCCGGAAGCCTCTGGGTCACTCTGGGAGGGCGGGGGGGAGGCCGGGGAGAGCGACCAGGAGGCCTCCGGAGGCCTCCAGAGGCCTCCGGGTCGCTCTGGGAGGGCGGGGGGAGGGCTGTCATTATTCGCGGAATTTTCACATTTGTGGGGGTCTATGGAACCTAACCCCCGTGAATGTGAAGGGACAACTGTACTCTGTCTTACCCCCATCTCAGAGCCATTCAGTCCTGATGATGCAGGGCATTTGCCCTGTTCTTCCCCTGGACAGTCCTCGCTGTCCCTCGGGCAGGGATTGGGCTTAGATGTAGGGAAGGCTGAGTAGGGCCTAATGCAATGTTGTTGTTTTTAAAAAAAAACTCTTTTACTACATTTCCACAGGGAGAAAACTGATTGGGTACTGTATGTCCAGAGGAGCCTGTCCCGGCCCTTGCTGCCACTGTGACTGCCACCTCCCTGCCTCTCCCAGTTTTCAGGAGGATAGAGTTACAAGTTTTGTAGATGACAGGAATGCTGTAGATGTAATATACTTTGATTTCAGAAAGACTTTTGACATGGCCCCCCATAATATCCTTGCAATTAAGCTAGTAAAATGTGGGGTAGACAATGCTACTGTTAAGTGGATTTGTAATTGGTTGACTGGCTGAATTCAAAGAGTACTCACCAATGGCTCCTCTTCATCCTGGAGAAAACTGACTAGAGGGGTACCAGGAGGTTCTGTCCTGGGCCCAGTGCTATTCAACATCTTAACAAATGACTTAGATAATGGAATAGGGGGCATGCTTATCAAATTTGCAGATGACACCAAATTAGGAGGGGTAACAAATATCCCAGAAGACAGGACCAGAATTCAAATGACCTTAACAGATTTGAGAGCTGGGCCAAAACTGACAAGATGAACTTCAACGAGGAGAAATGTAAGGTGCAATACATAGTACACACACACCCAAAAAATACACAGATATAGTGACACCTGGCTTGGCAACAGTGCATGTGAAAGGGATCTAGGAGTCTTAGTAAACCACAAAACAGAACATGAGCCAACAGTGTGATGGGGCAGCTTTAAAAGCCAATGTGATTTTAGGCTGTATCAATAGGAGTATAGTGTCTAGACTGAATAAAGTAAAAGAACCACTCTGTTCAGCTTTGCTCAGACCTCACCTGAAATATTGTGTCCAGTTCTGGGCATGACAATGCAAGAGTGATATTGACAAACTAGAACGTGTCCAGAGGATGCTGACCAAACTGGTGGAAGGTCTGGAAATCATGCCCTATGACGAGTGGCTTAGGGAGATGGCTATGTTTAACCTGGAGAAGAGAAGGTTAAGAGATGATATGATGGCCATGTTTAAATAGTTAAAGGGATATCATAGGATGGAGCAAGGTTGTTTTCTGCTCCTCCAGAGACTAGGACATGGAACAATTGGTTCAACTTACAGGAAAAGAGATTCTATGAGATTCCATTAGGAAGAACTTCCTTGTGGTAAGAGCTGCTCAACAGTGGAATACACTGCCTTGGAGTGTGGTGGAGTCTCCTTCTGTGGAAGTTTTTGAATATAGGGTGGATGGCCATCTGTCGATAGTGCTTTGATTGTGTGTTCCTTCCAAATCTATGGTTCTTTTTATGATTCTATAAATCTGCTTTTGATTTCACTCTGAATTTTAAAGGAACTATCCAAAGTGCAGAACCTTATCCCCAAAGTAGGTTCACCACCTTATATAGCTCATGTAAAATTTAGATTAAACCATTGAGCAGATTCACTAGCCCACCAAAATGGAAGCCATAAGTCACCAGTGACCAAACATAATAAAGTAAAATTAAGAGGATTACAAACATGATTGTATTCTGTTTGGCTATCTGGAAGCATATCTTTGAAATAAGTGGATTTAAGACCATTGCCAATGATGGCTTATTAGCCTGAACTTTCCTGTAACATGAAAGCTACCTCCAGTACTTCACAGCTTCCTTAGTGCTCTCTCCTCAAACCAGAGGGAAGCCACATGATTCAGAAGCATGTCAAAATGTCAATTTCACTACCTATCGGGTGGGTACAGTCTTGTTTTTGATTTGATTGAATTATACTTTATCACTTAAAAAAGAAAATAAACTCTCTTTGTTACTTGCTCATGTATCCACAAGACCAGATCAATAGTTCAAGTGGGAACTTTGTGACTAGCAAAGAAATTCAACCAATCTTCCTTTCTCTCCTTGTGATGGCAGAAGGAACACAACAGGGATCAATCAAATAGAGAGAAGGGGATGGGTAAGAAGAAACCAGCAACTCCCACTGTATTTTTCACATCCAGGGAGACTTTCTGTTCCTAGGGATATAGAAGACTGAACCAGTACCTTTTTTTTTTCCTCATTGGAAAAGACCAATTAGTAATTGCTTGGTCTAATAATTTGCCTAGCACCCTGAGCACCAGAAGAACACAGACCATGTATCAGATCAGGTTCTTTCAGTCACCTAAATCTGAGCGAGCACCCTTAACAGGTCTAGGGCCAAATGAGCTAGAATCCTGTTGGTGTCTTACACATGCCTGTTATGCTATGGAAGCGTTTGAATCTTTTTGACCATTGTGAAATGTTTGCATTCCATTCAACAGAGTGGAAATAGACCTGTGCAATGCATGCATCACCTTTGTGTATGCAGTTATCCAAGTGGTTATGCATGCAGTTGTGAATCTAGTTGTGAATTCAGTTGTGCATTCAGGTCTATGTTCAAAAGCAGATGTAAAGTTGACTGACTACTTTTTTTTTTTTACTGAATCATAGAATTGGAAGGGACCAAAAGGGTCATCTGTTGCCCTGTAGGAATAAAATGGGTACTTTGGTCCTGCACACAATAGAACACTAACAAGCAGACAAGC
Source organism: Gambelia wislizenii (assembly GCA_030847615.1). NCBI lineage: Eukaryota > Metazoa > Chordata > Lepidosauria > Squamata > Crotaphytidae > Gambelia > Gambelia wislizenii. Next base: position 17,288,633 of record JAUMIR010000009.1, on the reverse strand, counting down.
AAGCCTCCACTCAGATTACACAAACAATCAACCTTAACCCAACAGACACAAGCTCATCAAATCACAATAGAATGCTAATGAGCATACCAGCAAGACTCCTCCCAGCTCACACAAGGAAACAGCCTGACTCCAATAGACACAACAACCTTAACCCAACAAACTCTCCCAAAAGGTTGCCTGGGGTTGGGGAGTTTTAACTCATCATACACAAGCTCACCCTATGCTGTCTCTTCCACCACACACACACAAAACACCTGTTGGCCTTGTTGCTATTCACTGTGGCTTCAAAACCAGTTGGTTCAGAAGCAGGCATGGACAGATCTATGCAACTTCTCAAAGTGATGTCCAGCATTCACATCAGTTGTAATGGCATCCAGGAAACAAAATTTAGTATTGTCAATGATCACTACTAAAGGAAATCCATTCCATTAGAATTCCTTCCTTCCTTCCTTGGGAAAAAATATACAAATAAATCTCCAGCCATTAAATGATATCATCAAGCTTGGAAATTAAATTAATCAGCTGGAATGCCTGCTATCTTGGTAACATTGTTAGCTGTATCAAAGGTAATTGCTGCTTTTATAGCTCGGAACTGTGGTGGAAGTGAAAACTCCAGATGATCACATCTCTCAGTTTTAGTCAATTGCAACTTCCAGATCAGAGCTGCCAGTCCTCAAAAAAGAGAGATGTTTAAAAGAGATCTGTACCTTTGAAGTGATAACACAAAGAAGCCTGTGGGGTATATTTGGTAGGAAAAAGGCCCTCTGTGTAGCGTGGATGTGAGAAAACCACACACACACACAGAAAAAGCTATCTGTGACTTTTTTGCAATAAAGAAGGAAAGCCTTCTATGACTGCAGTTCAAAATGCAGCTACTTTAGTACTGTTTAGAGGGGGGAGAAAGCTATCATTATCTGCTTCAACACAGTAATATTTCTTGTCTTGTTGCTTTTCTTGGAATCACACTGATCTTTATCATTCCCTCTTTCTCCCCCCTTCTCCCCTACCCTGTCTGGAGTTACACAGCTTATGACTAGGCAATTGATCTGTTAGTAAACTACATGTCCTCCAAATCCTGGAAAAACATATTCAGAGGAGCCAGAGTTTCACATGGCTAGTTGGGGATTCTGAGATGCGTAATCCAAAAGTAACTTTTCCATGGTCAATCTCCATGCTTATGCTTCATCTTAATCCTTTTCAGCCTGGCCTATTCATTGTGGAGATCTTTGCCCATTTCCTGAAGGTATATTTAAGGACTGCATCAAACAAGTCAAATATGGCATCATAAGGATGCCTAATAATCATGAAAGGGCACTCATACCAGATGATGTTACCCTTTCCTGATCATGTATCATTTAAAAGCCATCCTATTTTATTGATGGCCCAAGCCATCAATAGATCTCTGTTAGCGATTTGTTGCAGGTTTTTCTGGCATTTGAATCTACATGCCATTGTACTCATGTGAATGCAGCATCAATGGGCAAATGTCTGAGTGAGATAGGGACAGCCAGGTAGGGGACACTCTTTTTATGAAACCCCCACCACCACCATGTACTTGGAACTTTTTAAGTGTGTGTCTGTGCTTTCCTTAACTTTTTGTGTCTTTGTTTTGGTTGTTTGTTTTCAAATTCCTGCGTGTATTCTCATGAGAATCCAGGAGATATCAAACACAGAAGTAAATGGAGCTCTGTTTGAGCTCCGTTACTGCCAGGGAAGGCTCTTTAACAGCAGTAAAGGTAGGTCTGGTATGGGGGTTCTTTTGCCGACATAAAAATGCCACAATTTATGATGGCAAAAGAACATTAAAGTGGGGTGGCCTGATAAAGTCCAAAGTAATGTTAAATGCTGGCCAGACAAATAGATCTGAAATACTGTTGGGGAGTGGGGTAGAAACTTTTAATGTCAAAGAGACTTTGATGGCTTCTTAATGCAGGGGAAGCTCATAACATTCCCTTTGGCAGTTGCCAAGAGATTCTCTGCAGCTGGGGAATTTTAACCCAACAGACACAAGTTCACCCTATGCTGTCTCCTCTATCACACCCATGCAAAATACCTGTTGGCCTTGCCGCCTGTTAGCCAAGCTCCTGTTCACTGAACTCCAGGGACTGGGGCTTTGTAGGTCCCCTCTTGTTGCCACTCTCTCTCTAGGGAATTGGTTCTTAATCTATGGTCTGGGGACCCTCGGGGTCCAAGATGTCCTCACAGGGGTGGCCACATGAGAGGAGCCAAGGCAATGGCTAGCTGGCTTGGCCTGCACATTGCCATTCAATTGCTCCAGCCACAAACTTGCAGGAGGAAGCAAGAAAAAAGTCTTCCCTCCCCCTCCAGTACCTCTGAGGGAAGGTTTAATGGATGTTGTAATTGTGTTGTTGTTGTTAGGGTTTTAAATCTTGAGTTAAGTCTTGGGGTTCCATGGCGACAAATGATATTTAAAGGGGATCCCTAGTAAAGAAAAAGTTAAGAGCCACTGCTCTAGGGCATCAAGACGAGCCAATATTTGATTAATGAGTCTCACCTTACTTGCCTTGGGACATTATCAAACATGGCAAAAATCGTGGGATTATGATGTCATGGTAATGCAAACAGACCCCGCTATTGTACGACATTGTTATCTTTGCATGGTTACTCTGTGTTCCAGCCACAAAAAGGTGTTGCTTCTAATTGATGGGGCAAGCCATGAATAAATCTTCAATATCACTTTTTTGGGCCTATTGATAGCATGTGAAACCACGTCCCATTGTAATCACAAGATTACAGCATAAATGGGCGGTCCCCAGCAAGAAAATGCCTGGGTGACAACACAAAAATGAAGCACAGGACACTCCTTTTATGAACTGCCCCATTTAGTTTCAAGGTTTTAGGTTTATTTCAGTGCTTGTGTGTTCATTTACTTTGTTAATTAAAGTGTTTTTGGAGTTTTAAGGGAGCTCACGTCTTCTTGTGAGAACCACCAAAATCTCACCCATGCTAAATCGAGGAAGTAAATTCCTATTCTTAAAGTGCTTGTGGTCATGGTGCAATAATTCCATGGCACTTCTTTTACATGAGTACAGCAACATGCAATAGTAACTGCAATAATTTTACAATGTTTCCACTATGCTCATTCATGGAATTACAGCATGAAATTATGAGTGTCTGATAATGTCCATAGATGCCTTTTGGGGAGGTGGAGGTCACTGCTTTGGGGGAGCATTAGCCCTGTCTAAGGTCTCTAGCCTGGCCAATGTAGCTGCCAAAGTACCACCCCTCTCTCATCCCCATGTTACCTTCAGAGGCAAACCCTTTGATGCTTCTGGGTCTCCCTTTTTCATTCCCCCCCCCTCCTTTCTTGGGACTCATAACCAAACAGTAACAAGGACAACAGTCCTAGTCTAACACCCAAACCAAAGAAGACTACTAGTACTTAACTAAATTAACCCAGGCCTACTTGGGTCTAAAGGCACAAATCAACCCACAGTAGCCTGACAGCCTAGCTTGATCCTAAACTATGGCCCTGTTAGGCCTACAAGGCCTGACCAAGGCCCAACTGGGTCCTGGGTCCTCCATAACTACTCTGGAAGGCCTGACAGCCTAGTGTACCCCAGGCAGGCTGACTGGCCTGAATGGGACCTAATTGGCCATAATGGGGGCCTACAGGCCTGACAAAATCCCTAGAAGGCTGGCAGGCTCTGGCTCCCCAATCCTGACTGTAATGAAAAGAAAAAGAAAAAGAAATCTACAATTATAAACCTAACTAAATAATCATACTAAACTTACTAATAACCATAACCACAGATTATTGCATTGCTAGACTGCTTATTGCTCAAAAAACAAAAAACAAAACCATAAATGGTTTCCAGTCTTTCAAAAAGTCTTCAATTTTGTTATCCTTTAGAGCCCCCATTAATTTGGCCATTTGGTCCAACTCAGCAACCTGAACAATCCATTCTTCCATTGTCAGTGCTTGAGTCCATATCCAAGTTTGAGCAAACTACTGTATATTCTTGCTGCTGTTGTCATATATCAAGGAAGTATCCCATATTTAGTTTCTAGTTCTTTATCCATAATGCCCAACAATAACATTTCTGGTAACATTACAAAATCTAACCTTTTTTTTTTTTTTTTGGATTAACATATAAATCTTGGACCAGTAAATTGTCACCTTCTTCAAAGTCCACCACATATGGAGGGGGGAGGAGTCCTCCTTATCTGGACATCCCCAAAATTGGTTTTAGCCATTCTAGGACATTTTTGACAGCTTATTTGGGGTTAAATTCCATCTGTACATCATCTTATACAGTTTTTTCTTTTAATTACTGCACAAAGTAAATTCTATATATTTGGACCACATCTTTCCCATACATTTATATGGACATTATGCCCCAAATTTTTGGCCCACCTTATCATGCAGTCTTTTACAGCCTCATCTTCTGTCCCTAGTTTCAAAAGCCATTTATAAACTTTTTAAATTACATAGTAATTTTATACAACTAAATAAAACTAATCTTCTTCAAGCTCTATGGCTGCATTTCTCTTGTCTTCACTAAATCTGTCCTTAGGTTGCATATAAACAAACCAATTGAGAACTTTGCCTTCCTTAAGAATCATCTCTCTAGATTTAAAGTTCCAGCTATCTTGCTCAAACTACAAAAGATCATCATAGAGCAACCATCTCCAACTTTTCACCCATTCTTTTTCTTTTCTTTTTTAAAAAAAAGGCTTTCTGTGGTGAGGTAGCTAATATTATCTTAGGAAAAAGTTTCTACTTATATTTATAATAAACTCATAGGAGAGCCCTTCTAATACAATGATTTTAAAATTCTGCATGTGCCTTGACTTTATCATACCATGGCCTTCAAGATCCAAGAGTCAAATGTCTAAGCATTATCCATTCCTTCAACCATACAAAACAATACATCCCCCATGATATCCTTGCAAAAAAAGTTAGTAACCTGTGGGTTAGACAATGCAACTGTTAGATGGATTTGTAATTGGTTGATTGACCAAACCCAAAGGGTAGTCACAAATGGCTCCTCTTTGTCTTGGAGAGAAGTGACCAGTGGGGTGCCACAGGATTCTGTCCTGGGCCCAGTGCTATTCAACATCTTTATCAATGATTTGGATAAGGGAACAGAGGGCATGCTTATCAAGTTTGCAGATGACATCAAATTAGGAGTGGTAGCTAATACCCCAGAAGAAAAGGTCAGAATCCAAAATGATCTGAACAGATTAGAAAGCTGGGCCAAACCTAACAAAATGAATTTCAACAGGGAGAAATGTAAGATACCAACTTGGGCAGTAAAAATGAAATGCACAGATATAGGATGGGTGACACATGGCTTGGGGGCAGTACATGTGAAAGGGATCTAGGAGTTTTAGTGGACCACAAGCTGAACATGAATCAGCAGTGTGATGCAGCAGCTAAAAAAGCCAATGTAATTCTAGGCTGCATTAATAGCAGTATAGTGTCTAGATCAAGGGAAGTAATAGTGCCACTCTATTCTGCTTTGGTCAGACCCCACCTGGAATACTGTGTCCAGTTCTGGGCACCACAATTCAGGAAGGATATTGAGAAGCTGGAACATGTCCAGAGGAGGGCGACCAGGATGGTGGAAGGTCTGGGAACCATTCCCTATGAGAAGCAGCTTAGGAGCTGGGTATGTTTAGTCTGGAGAAGAGAAGATTGAGAGGTAACATGATAGCCATGTTTAAATATTTGAAGGGATGCCATACTGAGGATGGGGCAAGCTTGTTTTCTGCTGCTCCAAGACTAGGACACAGAGCAATGGGTTCAAATTACAGGGAAAGAGATACCACCTAAACATTAGGAAGAGCTGTGTGAAGTCGAAGGCTTTCATGGCCAGCATCCATAGATTTTCCTTGCTATTTTTCCAGGCTGTGAGGCTGTGTTCTGGAATAGTTTCTTTCTGACATTTCACCTGCATCTGTGGCTGGCATCTTCAGAAATCTTTCTCTGAAGATGCCAGCCACAGATGCAGGTGAAAAGTCAAAGAAACTATTCCAGAACATGGCCTCACAGCCCGGAAAAAAAACAAGGAAACTCTATTAGGAAGAGCTGTTAGGAAGTAGAATACAGTGCCTGGGAGTGTGATGGAGTCTCCTTCTTTAGAGGTTTTTAAACAGAAGCTGGATGGCCATCTGTTGGAAATACTTTGATTGTGTATTCCTGCATGGCAGGGGGTTGGACTAGATGGCCCTTGTGGTCTCTTCTGGCTCTATGATTCTATGAACAGGTCTTGCAAAATCCTATTTGTGCTTTGATCACAAAGGCCAAGATAGCCTTGTGTGAAAGCACTCATGCAATGACCATAGTGCAAACAGCTTTACTTGTTCACTGTTCACAAAGCAAGGCAATGAATGTCATTTCCTCTTGCTATTTTAAGAGGGGCTGCAGAGGAAAACAGAGGTATTTGGGCTTGCTGTAGGGGGTGAATTGAGGGGGTGCAATTGGCCCCTGGTCACCACATAGTTTTCCCATCCCTGTTCTGTGACATCATTCAGGGTATATGATTGCAATCCATATTGTGATAAATTTTAAGTGGTTTAATATGCTTTTCACCTGGAGATTTTCCTTACTGTTTAATATTGTTTTAAGCTGTTCAATTTGATTTTATTGTATAGTACACTAATATCTTTGGGTATAGGGAAGTATATAAATATTTCAATAAATTAATCGTTTTATTAGTGAATATTTAACATACAATTTGACAGAACAAAACGCAGTAGTACATAATAAATCCAAAGAATGCAATTGCAGGGAAGAATTACAGTAGAGTACTAAGCAGTATAATCAATACATACAAAGCAAAATAAATAAATAAATAACCAATATATATTGGTATTAGAAATTGGAATAGTGAATCCATGCCAGATTTTAGTCTAAAATTTAAAATATCTATCCAAAATGCTGAACCGTTAAAACTGGGACTAAAACTGTTCCTTTAAAATTGGGATTCACCACCCTGCTGACATGGTAACCTGCTGACCCAAAAGACAGAAACGTAAGCCTCTATAAAAGTTTTCAAGATCTCATGTTTCTTCATCAAGCAAAGATGTTTTGTTTTGATTTGATTTTTTTTAAAAAATCCAGTGCTGAAAGGGTGGTGGAGAAAAAAACAACCAAAAGTCACATTGTCTGCATGTTGTACTGAGATTTTACGGGATATAATCAGCACAGCTACCTCTGTGTTTGCACGCTTTGCAATCTCCATCTCTGCTGGTATCAGACACACAGAACTTTTCTCCCAAGCTGCCAGTTTGCATGGAATAATGACAGAGTGTAATCTGATCTGGTTCACTCTGCTGTTTGGACAATGGCTCCTTTCCTGCCCCTTGTTAAAATGTTGACACCATGAGCCAAGTGCCTGATTACTGTATCGGTTCATGTCATCCGAGAAACTTGAGATCTCCTGTTGCGATGCCAATAACCTGTGTTCACCACCCTGTTGCATCCTTAAGCTGTGAATGGCATATCACCACCTTCCAACTTGTCTGAGAGCTTCTTATCTCCTTCGCTATGTGGCACTGGTTGCTCATTCTAAATCTTTCAGCTCTTCCTTCCCGCTACCATCCCCTTGCCCATTCTACCCCTAAAAAAGCCCAAACAGTGTTTTGTTTAGGGGGGTCACATGGCTTGTTGGGGGTAAATGGAGAGGCATCTTTAGAACAGCTGAGTCAAGGGTGATCAGATAAGGTAGTATTCCAGACAGGTGGTCTCAATAAGGCTGTCTGGGGCCTGATAGACTGTTGTTAAACTGGCAAGACATTGGCGCCATGTTAGACAGTTAATGCAGGTGCTCGGCTGCTGAGAAAATCATTACTTCATAGACCTTTGCCCATTAAGCTTTAGGGCTCTATTATGCTTTAGGTGTAAAGTTAGTCAATACAGATGCAAGGGAGTAGGGGAGGATGTTCATGAACAGAGGACATCAGAGACCTCTTCAATTAGGTGTGGGCTCATTTCCTCCACTATCACAACTAGGGCTAGATTATCAATGGCTCAACTGATGCAATGACTCCAGCCCCCCACCCCACCCCTGGCTAGGGGTGCCAGTGTTGAAAGGAAAAAGGTTTTGGCCTGTCTGACTCCTCTTGGTTAGTCCAAACTAGAATAGGCCTATTGAATCAGTTGCTGAATTATAAGTCAACATGTAGGAAAATCTGGTGGGATTCACTTAGGACTTTATCCAACCAATGCAAATTTGTATTTTTGTCGGTATAAACTGTGGTGTTTTTATGCCGGCAGAAGACACCCCCCCCACACACACACACACACTTACCTTGAGCAGCATCAGTAAGGCTTCCTTGGCAGTAATGGAGCGCAACTAGAGCTCCATTTACTTCTGAGGTTGAGATCTTCTGGATTCTTGTGAGAAGACACTAGCATGGGAAATTTAAAAAATAAAGCAAAAAAAAATGCTCACAAAAAAATTACAGAAAAGCACAAAAACACACAAAAGTCCCAAGTACACATGGGGGTCATAAAAAGAGCGTCCGCTAACTGGTGGTCACAATCTCATCCAGAAGTGCTTGCTCATTGGTGCTGTACTCACATGAGTTCAATGGTGCAAAGATTCAAATGCTGGCATTGCGGACAACAAAGCAGAACGGGAGATCTATGGATGGCTTGGCCCATCAATAAAATCGGACAGCTTTTTAACTGGATATGATTGTGAAAGGACGGTGTTGGCTGGTATGCATGCCCTTCGCAATCATTAGGCATCATTATGGTGCCATATTTGCCACATCTGATAAAGTCCTGGGTCTGCTTTAGTTGGAAATAACAATTGGGTTCAGGCTGTAATTTGTTTCCTCTTCTTCCCCACTCACTTCCTCCCAATACTTCTGTTAACATCAATATTTTATGTGTTGTGTTAAGTAATTCAGTAAAAAAATAGGTTCTTACACAGAAGCTGCAGGGCTGAAAATGAGTTACACACAATGCTTTTTGTTCTTCTGACTATTGGTCTTCTAAAATTACCCATTCATTTACTTACTTACTTAATTACAATGCCACCACTCCTAAAGTAGTTCACATGTGTAGCAAGGAGGCAATATTTTTGGAAATACACAGGATCTCCATCACCTTAATATAGCCATGACCATAGCCATGAAATAAGACATGAGACTATGGAAGATCATAGAATAATAGAATCTTAGAATTGGAAGGGTCCACAGGGGCCATCTAGTCCAACCCCCGCCATGTAGAAATACAGAACTAAAGCACTCCTGAAAGATTCCCTTCCAACCTCTGTTTAAAGACCAAAGGTGGAGAGTCTACTACCTTCCAAGGCAGTCCATTCCACTGTCAAACCACTCTTACAATAAAGATGTTCGTCCTAAGGTTTAGATAGAATCTATTTTCTTGTAATTTTAATCCATTCGTTGAAATTCTAGTCTCTGGACCATCAGCTGTGTGGATGACAGTGGAATTAATGCAATAAAACCTGAAATGAGCAAACATTTTGCCTCTAAGCTAATCACCTAGCCAGTTTAGTTCCCTGACTCTAGTAGTGATTTGGGAGAATCATTTCCCTGCTGCTAATGTGTGATGGGCAATTTCTCCTGTACTTCAAGCATCATAGCAGTTCTGGCATTCATATGAGTAGTACAGTTGTCCCTCCGTATCCATGGATTTGGTATCCAAGGATTTAAGTATTCACAGCTTGAAAATATTCTTTAAAAAATAATAATCCAAAAAGCAAACCTTGATTTTGCCATCTTATATAAGGGACACCATTTTGCTGTGGCATTGCATATAATGGGACTTGAGTATTCATGGATTTTGGTATCTACGAGGGGTCCTGGAACCAAACCCCAGCGAATATGAAGGGACAACTGTATGGTGAATCCAGTGTGGGCTTTACTGTAAACTTTAAAGTAGCTGTCCAAGGTGTTGAGCCTGTCTAAGGTATTGAACCAATAGTTCAGTACTTTGGATAGCACCTGTAAAGTTTGGACTAAAACCTGGAATGGCCACCAGATGCCAGGGAGTGAACTAGCTGATCAGAGTTTATCTTCATTTGCTTACCAGTACTGGACAAAAGGAGTCCAGAATCTGGAAAACTGCTTTTAAAAACTAATAAATCACAGTTGTAATTCCAAAGAGTTAGTTACCACTACTTTTTAGAATTAACTCTACTTTTCATGTTGTTAAATGTAACACCATTGCCTTTAAAGAATAATGATAGTACAAGCCATGGGCTTCTGATATAAAATACACTCTTCTCCCATCTACACTCTCATCATTGCCTCAACACCCACAACAGAGAAACAGGTACCAGCAATGAGGCATAACAGAGCAACATGGAATTCCTCCCTAAACTATTTATTGAAACTACACCTGCTTAACTATAAAGTTTATAGCATATAAACTCACAGCATATAAACTCCACACACACATCTACCCAACCATTATCTGAGGATGCCAGCCACAGATGCAGGTGAAATGTCAGAAAGAAACTATTCCAGAACACGGCCTCACAGCCCGGAAAAAAACCAAGGAAAATCTATGGATGCCAGCCGTGAAAGCCTTTGACTTCACATATAAAAGTAATGAAAAGTTATTGTTACACTGAAAAAGGAATAAAATTATCCTTATTAAAAGCTGCAATTGATGTTTCAGTAATATCTTTGCCAGTGGAAGAAGGAAACTAACTTAAAGTAATTTGCTTTGTAATTAGTTACTTCCAAGCTTTGACTCCAAAAGTCTTATACTACCACGAGTGTCTAGATGTGATGTGAATGTCAGACTCTAAAGGAAGCTCCAGTTTCACATCCCCTCCCATCAGCTATCTATAAGGCACAATTAAAGACACTGCACATTATTTATGATCATGTTACATGTATGTTAAGGCATCAGCCTGATCTTGTGGAACCTGGGTCAATATGAGAAAGCCTTTACTCTAGTCTTAAATCCACAGTGTCTTTTTAAAAAAGAAAAATAAATAAATTTCTGAATATATAGGAAACTGCTAAGCTAAGAAGTAACTCATTTTTCTAATTAGCTTCTAGATGACCTGGATGCATTTTTCTGAAGTGTTACTTTGGTAACACATTACTTTTGCAATAATGAGCTAGAACAGGATTACTCCCCCCCCCACCTATTTAAGTCATATCTGTTGTTCACTACTGTCCAGCGGAACATGAACAGGGGTGGTTACCTGTTACTCATTGCTGGGTATCCATTCTGTGCTGAGTCAATCTGAACAATAGGGGATGGAGAGGAAGGGTCAGATGGGTGGCTGTCTCTTGCTGCAGTCAGGAAAGATTTCTTGGTAATGCCTTTTGATTTCCCCCCTCAGATTTTCCAAGGTGCAATATCTGACTTGGCCACTTGGAGGATTAGATAACATTTTCCTGCATTTTCCAATGACAAAATAGTAACACTTGTGTTAACATGTTATTAATAAATAAGTCAGCAAAGTTACTTTCTGGGCTGCAGTAACAGTGACAAGGAATGACTTTGTGTTTCAAGTAAATAGTAAGTTAAGTAGTAGTAGTAGTTGTTGTTGTTGTTTTAAAAATCAAGCATCAGGAAATTTACCCAGACTGGAATTAGACTGATTTGTCATAATCAGTTTTAGAAGAAGAGCCTTGTCCCATTTCTGACACTAGGAGCTGATATTCAGGAACATACTTCTTCTGAACCTGACCATTGTAGATAATGAAGCCATTTTGCATGGAGAATAAGTATCTGTTCCCTCTTTTCATATACAGAAGGTACGTGGATGGCATTTCAATCTTGTTTTAGCATGGACAACAGAATAACATTCTCCACTTTACCAAAAGACAGAAGGCTAGTTTAGTGGTGGGACGAGGGCATGATAGGCTTTGTGACATATGTAGATGTGTTCTCTGAGAAAAGCTCACAATCTAGTGCTGTTGACACTGTTCCCCTTCCAAATCATCTGCACCTAAGTTAGTTGCCTCATTCTGCCTAATAGTAAGACTGGCCCAACAGCCTATAGCCACAGATGGGCCTATTGCTATGAATATTTAGTACTTTCTTTATCTTCTTGGCCTTGGCATCTTCTACTGAGGCATGCAAGCTTAGTGAGCAGGCCTTGAGTGACCTTCTCAAAGGATATTGGCTTTTAGATATTAGTCCTTAGATGCAGGGTTTGAATAGAGAACATGCCTTCCCCTCAGTTGGGATCATTGTGGGTGGTCCAGGAGGGAGACAGAAAGAGGAAACACAGAGAAACACAAAAATACACAATAAAATGAGACATTGTTCAAAAGTAGACATTCTTGGGACGATTTAATAAACATCTAACCTCCACATGTGTTCTTCATTACTGAAGTGATTATTCCATGGAAATTTTTTATCACAATCTATTTCCTTGACTCAAACTAACTGAAGTAAAACAGAGAAGCTAATTTGACATTTATTTGAGTTATGTCAAAGATACTTGAAACTATGGAATCAGACAAATCTACTTTTGGGGAAAGAGCTGCTAAATATGGCTGAGGACCTGTTTAGATCAGGTAAGTTATATAATGCCAAGATTGTGAAGGAACTGAAGCTGATGGGCAGAGGTTAGAGCTGTGCATCTGTCTGGAATCTCCATTGGATATTTCTCAATCCAGGGGAAAACACCTACAGTTGTCCCTTCATATTCGCTGGGGTTTGGTTCCAAGACCCCCGTGGATACCAAAATCCATGAATACTCAAGTCCAATTATATGCAGTGGCATAGCAAAATGGTGTCCCTTATATAAGATAGCAAAATCAATGTTTGCTTTTTGGATTATTATTTTTTAAAGAATATTTTCAAGCCATGAATACTTAAATCCTTGGATACCAAATCTGCAGATATGGAGGGACAACTGTATAAGCTTTTATATTACAAAAGCCAATAAAAAGACCAACTGATTGTGTAACTGACCAGTTACTCAAGTGCAAGTCACCAACAGGATTCCAGCCATAGTCTTCACTCGGAAGCAAATAAGTGTCTGTGAAGTGAGTTATGGAACAATCACATGACCATAAGGGCCAACCTTGACTGCCAGTTGGCTGAATTCAAGCCTGGAGTCCAACTCAGTAGTTCTCAGTCTTTGGTCTTCCAGATGATTTGCACTCCAGCTTGCAGAAACTTGGCCAGCATGGACAATAGCCAGAGATTCTGGGAGTTCAAGTCTAAAACATCTGGAAGACCAAAAGCTAAGAAGAACGGTTCTAATCCATGCTCTTCAAAATACTTGCTGGAGTTAAGGATCAGCGCCTGGACTTGGAGCCAGGAATCTCATTTGCTATTTATGAGCAAAGGTGAGGTTTGGGGTTGGATATAATATGGTTCAGAGAGATGATATCTTTCTGTTGACTAACAAGAGATGACCATACTCATTGTTTGTGGATAAAATGTGTCCAGTGTTACTGCTGCCTGGCAAAATGATGCATGCCTCTATTCTTTTCTGTGCCAGATCCTGGCTTTGGGGAAAACACCTGAGCATAACCACTTCTTTTGATAGTGGACATCTTTCTGGGTCAGAACTGTCAGTTGCACAAGGATGTGGAATCTCTGCCCCATGGTCCAAATGTGGCCTTTACTTGTTGCTTATCTGATCTGCACTCTTGTTCTGCTTTTACTTCTGACCAGTGATTGGATCAGAAGTCTTTAAAGGCCAAGAAGGTACTATATGGACCAAACCTCTGCTTTGCCACCTGTGAAGCTGTCGCATGGAACTGAGCTGTGCTTTCCCATCCAGGAAATTAATGCATAGAACTGCCTGCAAACCGTTACACTGGAGCTCATTCCTAAATAGAAATGCCTAGACTTGACCTATGGTTTCTACACTTGGTGGAAAAATATCCAAATTGGAAGGAATTACATTTGGCCCCGTGCACTCTTTTTGGGCCCTCCTTGTGCCCTTAGCTTCCCAGACCAATTCTGTCTATGGAGATTATCAGACACAGCTAATGTGGCACCAGAATATTGGAAAGCAAAAGGATGCCAATATCACATGACATCATCCTTTTGCATGTCACTGTCATCATTCTGACATTTCTTTTTATTGAAGGACCAAGCTTTCAATAGATTGCCCATCCTGTTTTGGTGCCAGCATTGCTGGCATCTGAAACCTCGTGCCATTGTCCTGCCGTGCATACTGCATCAATGGGCATCAATGGGCAGTCCTGCCAGAACACTTCCAGGTGGTATTGTGAAAACAAGGAAGGCTACCCTCTTTTTATGAACCTCCCCAGGTTACTTGTTAATTTTTTTAGTATGTTTATGTGCTTTTAAAAACTTTTTTCTTGTTATTTTATGTTTTATTTTGAGTTTCCCACACTCGCGTCTTCTCGTGAGAACAGATGGGATTTTGGTCCAGGAAGTGAACGGAGCTTCATTAGGGCTCCAATCATTCCTGAGCTGCCTGTCAATGGAAGAAAGGGTAAGTGTGATGGGGAGGGTTATTGTGCCAGGACAGGAATGGGATTGGAGATTTTGGGATGTTCCTGTCTGATAATCTCCTATCTTTCCTGAGAAGGAAGGTCTAGTGATTTCAGCATGATATAAATGCTAAATCATAGCAGAAGGATGCTGCCTTAGCTGCTTGGGGGAGGGTATCTTCTCTGTTCATACTGGTCAATAACCAATGTTTCATCCCCATCTACATGATTTCAAAAGGAGGAAGAATAAGACATCAGGCACAAAGTGTGAAATCAGCTCTTATTTAGCTGGATTAGGAATCAACAGGGGTGTTGCTACAGGGGTAAAATGAGAGTTTAGGCATGAAAAGGAAAGGGGGCATGGGAATGCAAACAAAGCAAATGGAAGAGTTCTGTGTGCTTAAACCTGTTTTTGTTTGTGATGTTATCACACACCACTTGGTTTACTCATCTGAAATTCTTGGAAAGATACGCTCTTATATTGGCTTTTTTGTGGCATTCTTCCATTACTGTGTTGCTCTGGCAGGGGAAGGGCCATAGCTCGGTGGAAGAACACACACTCTTCATGTGAAAGATGCCAGATTTAATCCAAGACATTTCCAGGTAGGTCTGAAACTAGTGGCTTAGGAAATGCAACTTGGTTTGTAGCCTAGTTAGAATTGCCAAGTTGAATATGGGAAAACGCTCAGGTGGAACTGTGGAATGACTCCTCCCATATCTCCTCAAACCTACATTTACTAGGTGAGTATCAAGACATTTTTCATGGGGGGCGGGCATTGTGTCCACAAAAATGGGGGGAAAGTTTAACCATCCATCACTGTAAAACAGGTAGGGAACCTTTTTCAGCCAGAGAAATTCAGTTTCAGAAAACTGAGGCCACATTCTAGCAGTGGCTGGAGTCAAAGGCAAAAGGGTGGCCCCAGAAGTAACTTTTTTTTTTAACCTTAAAGCTCTTCTCCCAATACCAAATTCTTAGGAGAAGCATTCCAATCTCTTAAATGGAAAAAATAAACACAGAACTTGAGAAACCATGATCATGTTGTGGAGAAGAGAGGATGACCATCTGAGGAAAACCAAGAAGACAGAATCAGCAGCAGTGCTTGATGTTCTCCATATCTGTTACACAGCCAAGGCAGTCATAGAGATTTTGCTCTATTGGCTGCCTAGGCTATCTCTGGAACCCTTAAGCCTTACAAAAGTCTCAGCTTTTGGAACATCCAAAACAGCCCCTTGAGAAACTTGCTTTGATTTGCAAATCCTATCAGTTTCTGGGCCCAGTATAAGGTGTTGGTTATTACTTTTAAAGCCCTAAATGGCTTGGGTCCAACTTATCTCCGGAACCGGCTTCTCCCATACAATCCTCCCCATGCACTCTGGTTCTCTGGGAGGAATTTGCTTCAGCCACAAAAATCTAGGCTGTCTGCAACCTCCCAGAGGGCCTTTTCGGTAATCGCTCCCAATTTATGGAATGGCCTGCCAAACGAGATCCATCAGCTGACGAGCTTGAATAGCTTTTTAAAAGCACTAAAGACAGATCTCTTTTGGCAGGCCTTTCCTGATTAGATCCTGGCCTCAGGAGCTGGCTTTTTAAAAATCATGTATATATTTGTTTTTAATGTGATTTTAGTTAGATGGTTTTAATTTTATAGTGTTTAATGTCTTTTTATGGGGTTGGGTGGGGTTGGGTGGGGTTTTTAGTCATTATTATAATGTTTTAATTGTTGGAAGCCACCCTGATTGTTTTTAGCAGAGGGGCGGGATATAAATAAATTTTAATATTATTATTATTATTATCCACCTGGAGCCCTTTCACGCTACATAGTTAAAACACTATGATTCCACTTTAACTACCATGGAAAACTTCCTATGGAATCCTGGGGTTTGTAGTTTGGTGAGCCACATAATTATGCAGTGTAAAAGGACCCATAATTTAAGTTGGTTTATGAAAAAATGAATGAGTTCAGGTTTTATTTAAATGCACATATATTTTTTAAAAATGCAAATTTGTATGCAAAAGCAAAATTCAACTAATTTTTACTGAACCCTACTGTGACATCCTTTTGCATAAACCTGGACACCTTCTTTGTGTATGAATGTTTTTCTTTTTCTTTTTTTCCTCTTCAGCATCCATTCCCACAGTGATTCTGATTAATTTAGAAAGCATAGCCTTAAAAAAATGTTGCTTGCCTTTATGAAATATCTGTATTAACTCAAAAGATGGTGTGGAGGGAGGGGGGAGGTTATGCAATTCAAACCGGAGCTGAGGTTCACTATTCAAATGCAGACAGAAGGATGCTATCACAGATGTAGGTTCTTTTCCGATAATAATCATCTCCCCTTTTAAAAAAAAATAGATGAAAGAAAAGAAATAAAGAAAACCCCTCTTTAGATGTCAACTTGATAAGCTGCTGAAATAAAACAGATACAAATAACACCACTTTAACTCTAACAATTGACAGTGAGGCAGCCATGTGGAACCTTCAGAAGTGTGCTAGTTCTGCCTGCATGATCACAAGGGAGAAGAGAGAGATTGTGTGTGTGTGTGTGTGTGTGTGTGAAAGAGAGACTGGTTGTTTCCTTCCACACCACTCTGCCACTTCCCCAAACCTCCATAATAAGAAATAGAGAAATATGAATTCAGATCTATGGAATGTATGAGAGAGAGAGAGAGAGAGAGAGAGAGAGAGAGAGTGTGATAAAGGATGAGCCCATCCAGGACATCATGAGCCCAATGCTGACAATACATTCCATCCCTAGGAGGGTCAACTACATCTTCTTCCTTTTGTCTCTTCTCCAGGGTATGATTTTGTGTGAATTGGTTCATTAGTGGACGAGAGGGAAAATTGGGGTCAGGGTGTTTAAACCTGAGCTGTATAGAGGCCAGGAATGCCAGTCCCCACCACCACACCCCAGAGCCTTTCACTCCCTAGCCTGGGACCACCCTTGAAGGTGACACCAATTCAAACCTTCCTTCCCTCCCACCCTCTTTTTTTTTTTTTATGAAGGCCTTATTAATTATTGTCTTTCTGAAGAAGGAGAAGAAGCCGCTGCATAAAGAAACATGCCATTCTTCCAATAGGAGTATGGATGGAGGGGGGCGGTTGAGAGAGAGGTGGGGGGAAGAGAGGAAAGAGAGAGAGAGAAAGAGAGAGAGAAAAACTGAAGATCAAAAGAGAGTCCCCCCCACGCACACCCTTTTTGCTTTTCATGCCTCAGAACCTCAAAGGAGGTCGAAGAACAATCAGGTTTCGGGTCTCCTGTGCTTTCTGGCAATTAGACTCAGCTGATAGGCTGAAAAGAAGTGAATGGCAGAGTTCAAGGCCCTTCTCTAGAGCTTCACACAGGGCTTTTTTTTTTTCCAAAGCAGCAGAACAGCAGCCAGACTCTGCTGAAATCATTTCAAATAGAGACTTACAGCCAGGGATTCATTAATTCACCGGCCTAAACAATTACTGGAACATATAATGTCTCTATATACATTTTGATAAGGACTGTCATCCTAGGCCTTCATTCTCCCTATCCCCCCTCCCTCACCTCACCACACTTTATGAGACGCTTTGCTAGATTTGAAAAAAGCTCTTAAAAAAAAAATCAAAAGATAGCCATATAAGTGGATAGGTATGCAGGTCGGTTATGTCTCTAAGTTTTTGTTTCTTTAAATGCAGAAAAAAAAAGATGGCAAATGCCAGAATTTATTTTTTGTAAGAATTGATTTTGATCATTTAAAAAAAAAAATACCCCCCCCCACACACACATACTCACATGTGCATGCATGCATGCACACACATGGGGATTTAAAAAAAACTGTGCAATGGGCCCCACTAGTGAGGTGCTGGCTAAGATCTGTATCAAGTAGATGTTACATAACTTCACATTTATGAAGTTATGTGATGATTCCCCAATGCCACCTTGTTGGTGAACTGTGATATTGCACAACTGAACGGGCATCCAAATATCCAATGAACAATGTGCATACACGTGAAATGTGTACCTTCTGGCATAACCCATACTGCAAATTGTGAAATATGCAGTGGAACCACATGT
The DNA here is from genome assembly GCA_030847615.1 of Gambelia wislizenii. NCBI lineage: Eukaryota > Metazoa > Chordata > Lepidosauria > Squamata > Crotaphytidae > Gambelia > Gambelia wislizenii. The sequence goes on along the minus strand of JAUMIR010000009.1, from coordinate 17,270,198 downwards.
CCCTTTCTGTTTCCATAACCTTGAACTGAATATGAACAGTTCACATCAGACAAAAATGTCCCACCACTTCTCTAGGGCCAAATCCAAACTACACAAATAATCCAGTTTTAAACTGGATTATTTGCCATGGCTCCTTCCTATCGAATCCTGGGATTTTTAGTTTGGTGAGGCACGAGCACACTTTGTCAGAGAAGGCTAAAGACATTGTAAAACAACAAATCCCAGGTTTCCGTAGGAAGGACCCATGCAAATAATCCAGTTTAAAACTGGATTATTTGTGTAGTGTGGATTTGTCCTAGGAGAACTTTTTATCATCATCACAGAATCATAGAATTGCAGAATTGGAAGAGACCACGAGGGCCATCCAGTCCAACCCCCTGCCACACAGGAAATCTTGACCAAAGCATCCCCGACAGATGGCCATCCAGCCTCTGTTTAAAGACCTCCAAGAAAGGAGACCCCACCACACTCTGAGGGAGTGTGTTCCACTGCTGAACAGCTCTGATTGTCAAAAAGTTCCTCCTAATGTTGAGGTGGAATCTCTGTTCCTGGAGCTTGCATCCATTACTCCGTGTTCCAGTCTCTGGAGCAGCAGAAAACAAGCCTGCTCCATCCTCAATGTGACACCACTTCAAATACTTAAACAGGGCTATCATATTGCCTCTTAACCATCTTTTTTCCAGGCTAAACATACCCAGCTCCCTAAGTCTCTCCTCATAAAGCATGGTTTCCAGACCTTTCACCATTTTAGTTGCCCTTCTTTGCACACACTCCCAATTTGTCAATATCCTTTTGAATTGTAGTGCCCAGAACTGGACACAGTATTCTAGGTGAGGTCTGACCAAGGCAGAATAGAGCAGCACTATTACTTCCCTTGATCTAGACACAATACTTCTATTGATGCAGCCCAATATCGTATTGGCCTTTTTAGCTGCCGCATCACACTGTTCACTCATGTTCAACATGTGGTCTACTAGGACTCCTAGATCCCTTTCGCATGTAGTCTCATTCAGCCAGGTCTCCCCCATCCTATATCGATGCATTTCATTTTTCTGCCCTAAGTGTAGTACCTTACACTTCTCTGTATTGAATTTCATTTTGTTAGCTTTGGCCCAGCTCTCCAGTCTATCCAGGTCATTCAGAATTTTGATCCTGTCCTCTAGGGTATTAGCTACTCCTCCTAATTTGGTGTCATCTGCAAATTTGATAAGTATGCCCCGAATTCCCTCATCCAAGTCATTGATAAAGATGTTGAATAGCACTGGGCCCAGGAAGAAACCTTGTGGCACCCCCTGGTCACATCTTTCCAAGACGAAAAGCAGCCACTGCTGAGCATCCTTTGGGTTTGGCCGGTCAACCAGTTACAAATCCATTGAACTGTTAACTTGCCTAGCCCATATTTTACAAGCTTGTTTGCAAGAATGTCATGGGGAGCCTTGTCAAAGGCCTTACTGAAATCAAGGTATACGATATCCACAGCATTCCCTTCATCTACCAAGCTGGTCATTTTATCAAAAAAAGAGATCAGATTAGTCTGGCATGACTTGTTTCTCTGAAACCCACGTTGACTTTTTGTGATTATGGCATTGCCTTCTAAATGTTCACAGACTCTCTGTTTAATGATCTGCTCTAGAATCTTCCCTGGTATTGATGTCAGACTAATTGGACGATAATTGTTGGGATCCTCTTTTTTCCCCTTTTTGAAGATCGGGACAACACTCCTCCAGTCTGCTGGGACTTCTCCTGTTCTCCAGGAGTTCTCAAAGATTATTGCCAATGGCTCTGAGATTACATTTGCCAGCTGTTTTAATACCCTTGGATGTAGTTCATCTGGTCCTGGAGATTTAAATTCATTTAGATTAAGAAGGTATTCCTGTACTACCTCTTTGCTTATTCTGTGCTGGATTTCCCATATTGTGTCCTCTGTTCCTTTATCCTCAGGTTGGTCCCCCTTTTCCTTTTCTGAAAACACTGAGGCAAAGAAGGTGTTGAGTAATTCTGCCTTTTCTCTGTCCCCTTTTTATTGTTCTTAACCTCTCTAGCAAGCCTGAGCTCATTCTGCACTTTAGCTTTTCTGACTTCACTCCTACACATGTTCGCTATCTGTTTGATTTCTTCTTTGGTGATTTCCCCCTTTTCCATTTCCTGTACATGTTCCATTTAAAACTTAGCTCCGTTGAAATTTCTTTAGTCATCCATCCTGGTTTCTTGAAACACCTCCCATTTTTCTTCCTCAATGGTATTGTTTGAAATTGTGCCTTCAATATATCCCTTTTGAGAAAGTTCTATCCATCTTGAGGTCCCTTCTCTTTTAATATTCCTAACCATGGGATCACCCCCAGTATTTCCCTGAGTTTATTGAAATCAGCTCTCCTAAAGTCAAGAATGTGTGTCTGACTATGCCTGGCTTCTCCTTTCCATTGTATAACAAACTCCAGGAGAACATGATCACTCTCACCTAAGGATCCCACCACTTGCACCCCATTAACCAGGTCATCCCTGTTGATTAGGATCAGATATAAAATAGCTGACACCTTTGTTGCCTCTTCCACATTTTGGACCATGAAATTGTCTTCCAGGCAAGTAAGGAATTTGCTAGACCTTGAAGTTTTGGTTGAGTTAGATTGCCAGCAAATACCAGGATAGTTGAAGTCACCCATCAACATCAACATCTTCCCACCCTTTATTCCAAGATCTCATGGGGGCATACAATAAAATCAGTAGAACAAATTTTAAAACAGCATAAAAATTAAAATAATTTTAAAAGGGTAAAATAAATAAATTAATAAATGGAAGAGGTTAGTTTAAAACATTTTAAGATGAATTAAAACCATGTGCATGGGAGGGTTTTTGTAAAAACAATTAAGGCCCAAAAGGTCTTATGAACATCCATATTTTTATTTGGTGCCAAAACAGCAGCAATGTTGGCGCCAATTGGGCCTCCAATGGCACAGTGCTCCATAAATGGGGTGGCACAGCATATAAAAGAGATCCAGTATGGTGTAGTGGTTTGAGTGTTGGACTATAACCTTATCTACATGGACTATTCACTCTGCCCTGTCTGAGAGCCAAATGACAGAGGGCATTTGCATCATTCTGCCCCCAGGCAATCCTTACAACCCCTGGGGCAGAAATGGGGCTCAGACAGGGGCAAGTCAGGGTAGGGCCTGATACAATGTTTTTTAAAAATACCTAGTTTACTCCATTTCTGCTGGGAGGAAATAGATCAGGCCCCTTGCATTTGTGGGAGCCCATCCCTGCAGGCCAGCTTGTTGTTCCAGCTTTCGGTCACCCTTACTCTTCTGCATCTGGGCAGCAGGCCTGCACCATGTGACCAAGGCTGGTCACATGCAGGGGGCCTTTTCACATGGTGCAGGCTGGCTTCCTTGAACCAGGAGAGCAAGGAAAATGCTGGCAGTGGTGGCAGCTGCTGTGGAAGGCTGCCATTTTGTCTAGAATCTGGCCCTTTTCATCCAGGTAATGAAGGCAGAATGGGCCTGTTCTGTGGCTGGGATATTGCAACAGGGATATTGCTAACCAGAATATGTGTATCCTGGCTCATGTAGATAAGCCCTATGACCCTGAAGACCAGGAGTAAAATCCCTAATTGGCCATAGAAACCCACCGGGTGTTCTTGGCAAGTCGCACTCTCTTACAGGCTTACCACATGCTGAAGTAAAGTAGCAGGGCAGCTGGAAGGTTCCGCTTTCTGTGCTGACTTACCTCATGATGTCATCATTCTTCCAGTGTTCTGCTGTTCTGGTCCTGTGGGAGATCAAGGTAAAATTGAATCTTTTTGTTAACAGATATTTCCTGTTAGCAATAAGACATGGTTTTATATCTGTCTCCCACAGGACCAGAGTGGAGGAATGATAATGTTGAGCAGTAAAGCAGCATGGAAGACAAAACCTTCCTGCTGCACTTTACTTCAGTGTGCAGTAAGCCCTCAGCCTCACAGGAAGGCAAAAGGAAACCCTCCTTGAACTAATTGTGCCAAGAAAACCCCAAGAAAGATTTCCCTTGTGGTTGCCATAAGTCAGAAATTACTTAAAGGCACACACAAAAATTAATTTACATGGGTATCCCTGGGATATTAACTAACAGATAGCTACTTCTTGCCCTGTAAATCTAGAGGAACCTGAGCTGCAGTCTCCACATCTTCCACAATTTTAAGTGCTTTGTTAAAATGTAACTTAGATTCCACTGTCAAGGTTCTCTAAATCCTTTCATCATTGATGCCACAGACCAGCTGATCCCTCAGAATAATATTCACACAAAAGATGTACAAAACTTAAAAAAAAATCACATTCTTGGTGCACAAGGGTGTCCTGACATATCAAAAGACTCCATTAAAAATGATCAACCACCATCAGATTTTTTGCAATTTTGAATTTTTGCAACAACAAAAAAGTTTGTGAGAAAATACAATGGCCTAAATCCTGTTCTTAGTCCTGAATATTAACCATTCAGTCAATGGGATGTGTACATGTGTTGATCAATTCAACAATTGATTGAATAGCTGTACTCTAGTTGGGAATCACCAACAGGTTGACAGCCATACTTTCTGGGAAGAAAGCATTGTTTGGGAGCAAAATGCATTGTTTTCTGTACAAAATATTGCTTTTTTTTTTTTTTTGCACAAAACCAAATGGGTGTGTGCATGCATGCATCTCTCTCTCTGTGTGTGGTAGTTGTTGGTGCACAAAATATATTTTCATAGAAGAAAAGAAAACCTTATTGACAATTGCATCCTAAAATATTAACCATCCTGGGCTCTTTGATCCAAATGAGTCTGGATGTTTCCGAGAAGTCTGAGAATGCAGTGAATCTCAAAGATGTAGCTGGACATGCTGAGGGACATGAAAATGCCTCACTGGCTCCTTGAGTTGAAATTTCTTTAATAACATTGTTCCTGGAGGCTTAATGCTTGCAGAGAATGCTTCTGGACATTAAGCTCAGTTGAGGAGAATGAGGTGGATACACACTCCAAAATACAACTCCAAGACAGAGTTTGAGATCCAAAAGGGCATTTGGCAGGCTTCAATGCCTCATCATCCTCCCTGCCTCCCATAGGCCAGCAACAGAGTCTCACAAACATATCAATAGCAGATACATAGACAGATATTGTTGAGGGAATGGTATACGGACTCTATCACAACTGTTTCCTATATTTCTCCTTGTTTGTATTCTATTTTGGACAAGAACAGCTTAGGCCTTTGTCCCTTGGAAGGGAGGAGAAACACTAGGGGCTTGTCTATACAGTGAAAATAATCCAAATAGCGATCACATGGAAGGTGATCTGTACAAACAGACATTCACATTTGTCTCATTCAGAAGGGGGACAGCCAAATCCACCTTAAACTCCTTCAGGAAAGCCTTTGGAGCTTTTCTCTTTCACCATTTTGGTCACCCTACTCTGGAAATGCTCTAGCTTGTCAACATCCTTCTTGAATTGTAGTGCCCAGAATTGTAGTGCTCAAGGTGAGGTTTGACCAAAGCTGAAAAGATTTGCAATATTACTTCCTGCGTGTAAGTAAGTAAGTAAGAAAATAAGATTTCCTGCGTGGCAGGGGGTTGGACTGGATGGCCCTCATGGTCTCTTCCAACTCTACAATTCTATGATTCTATGATTCCCTCGATTTAGACACTATACTCCTATTGATGCAGCCTAGTATCATATTGGCTTTTTTAGCTGTTGCATCACACTGCTGATTCATGTTCAGCTTGCAGGCTACTAAGACTCTTAGATCCCTTTCGCATGTACTTTTGTCAATGTAGCTGTCCCCCATCCTATATCTATGTATTTCATTTTTACTACCTAAGTGTAGTATCCTACATTTCTCCCTGTTGAAATGCATTTTTTTAGTTTTGGCCCCGCTTTCTAATCTGATAAGGTCATTTTGAATTCTGACCCCTCCTAATTTAGAATTGCCCTTCTGACTTGGATGATGGAATAGAGGGCATGCTTATCAAATAGATAAAAATGTTGAATTGCACTGGGCCCAGAACAGAACTCTGTGGCACCCCACTAGTTACTTCTCTCCAGGATAAAGAAGAGCCATTGGTGAGCACCCTTTGGGTTCAGCCAGTCAACCAATTACAAATCCACCTAACAGTAGCATTGTCTAGCCCACATTTTACTAGCTTGCTTGCAAGAATATCATGGGGGACCTTGTCATTTCTTTTGGTTTAAATATTGTTGAAGCAGAAAACAAAATAATGCTTTGTTTTGGAGTTTTAAAAACAGTTTAGTAAGGGGAAAGAGTGGCAATTAATTTTAGCTACATCTATAATTAACAGAGCAGGAAATTTAGAAACCAGTTATGTAAACCTTAGTAGGAGACATTCCACTACCGCTGTACACTTTGATGGCCTGCTGTATGTGTGGAGTGAATTATTCCCCTGAGTTATTCCCTCCCCACATCATTCTTGAGATCATTGTACCACAGCAGAACATGGACCATCTTCAAGCATAACTCACCCCACCTTCCATCTCAATGCTGATTCCTGAGCACCCCCTCCATGAGCTCCTTTGTCCTTGCCCACCTGCCTGTTTGTACCAATGGCAATCAATCTTCATTAAATGATTGTAGTACATCATTAACTTGTCTTCTGGTGCGCCACTTAACCCACTAGGACCTGGAGCAGATTAATCACAGCCCCATTTTCCAACACATGGCTGTATCCACCTTAGAACTCTGACAAACACAGGAAACTGCCTTATGTAGTAAACTGTTATCCTTCCCATAGGAAGCTGCTTTATGGAGAGAGTCAAACCACTGGTGCTTCTAGGTCAGTATTGCCTAAACTAAGGGTGGCAACTCCAGATGTTCTTGAGATCCCATCATCCACTGCATCTGGCTATGCCGGCTAGAGATGATGAAAACTGCAGTCCAATGATATCTGGAGTAACTGGGAGAACTCTAGGAAAGGCTTAACACATTTCATTAATTATACCTTAGCTCAAAGATCTAGGACTTTATCAGACCACCCCATGTTACTGTTCTTTTGCCAGCATAAATTATGGCATTTTTATGCCGGCAAAAGAACCCCACCACCACCACACGTACCTTGAGCAGCATCCATGAGGCTTCCCCGGCAGTAATGGAGCACAAATGGAGCTCTGTTTACTTCCAGGGTTAAAATCTCACGGATTCTCATGAGAAGATGCTAACACAGGAAATTTAAAAACAAAAGCAAAAAAAAAAACCCACATAAAAAGTACAGCAAAGCACAAAAACACAATTTTTAAAGTACACGTGAAGGGGGTAATAAAAAGAGTGTCCCCTATCCCCTACCTGGATGTCCTGATCTCAACTGGAAGTGTTTGCCCATTGATGTGAGTATAATGTGAGTACAATGATGTGAGGATTCAAATTCTGGCAATGCCAGCAACAAGTGCCATGGCTAATCTATTGACAGCTTGGGCCATCAATTAAAAAAGTATGGCTTTTTAACAAGATATGATCGCAAAAGGATGACGTTGTCTGGTATGCACACCCTTTCACGATCATTAGGCGTCCTTATGATGCCATATTTGCTATGTCTGATAGGTCTCTAATCTATTTGCACTAACACTGTGTGTGTGTGTGTGTGTGTGTGTGTGTGTGTTGCTTTTAAGTCACCTGTCAATTTATGGCAACCCCATGAATTTCATAGGGTTTTCTTAGGCAAGGAATACTGAAAGATAGTTCTGACAGTGCCTTCCTCTGAAATATAGCCTACCATATCTGGTATTCATTGGTTGTCACCCATCCAAGCACTAATCAGGGCTGACCCTGCTTAGCTTCTAAGATCAGACAGGATCTGGTGCCTTTAGGATATTTAGGCACTTACGCTAACACTCTCAGAGTCCTAGTCCAACACTCAAAGAAGTACACCATGCTGGCTCAAAGCTAATATTAATGATTAATATAATGGCAACTGAATGTGCAAAATAAATAAATAAATAAAAAATAAAAAAAAATTCCCTGCGGTAGCACTAGGTGGAGAATATTCAGCACATTCAGTTGTCATTATATTAATCACTAACATTAGCTTTGAGCCAGTATAGTGTATTCCTCTGAGTGTTGAACTAGGATTCTGGGAGAACAGGGTTCAAATCCTCACTCCACTATGGAAACCCACTGAGGGCTCATCAACATGTCACAGAATATGCCACCTTCCCGCCACCGTATTGTGGCCATAGATCAGGCCCATTGCTCTCCCATTACCTGCATGAAATGGGCTGGAGTCCGCATGGACACTGGAGCATTTTTGCAGCTGCCTCCACTTCCATCCATGTCACACTCTCCAAAGCCAGGAAGGAGGCCCACAACATGTGGCCAAGTCCCCCTGCCTGTGACCAGCCTTGGTCACATGCTGTGATACTCCTTCCTATAAAGCTTTATATGGCTTGGATCCAAACTATTTGAATGACTATATCTCCCGATACAAACCTGACAGAATTTTAAGATCATCAGGGACAATGATGTTCTCTTAGACCCAACACCATCACAGGTTCATCCAGTGAGGATGTGACAGAGAGCCACCCTCTGAAATGCCATTCCATGGAAGGCTAGGCTGCCCCCTCCTTGCTTTCCTTTCGCTGGCAGGTAAAGACATTTTTATTCCAGCAGGCATTAAATTTGTAGCTGTGGGCACAGAGGCTTTTATGGGGATGTGTTTTATTGTTTTTAGTCTTTTAACTTTTAAATGTTTTTATACAATTTTAAATTGTAACGATTTTAATTGTTTTTAACCTTTTAACTGTTGTGTATCTTTGAAATTGTTTTTTATGTGTTGTGAGCCGCCTTGTGTCCCAATCTGGGAGAAAGGTGGCATAGAAATAAAATTAATTAAATAAATAAATACGATGATGATAATAATGATTATTTCCTGGCTTCGAAAGATGGAAGCAGCAGCTGCTACAGAGATGGACTGGCATGGCAGTATGACCTCCTGCAGTCCGATGGGGCCTGATCCAGTTTATCTTCAAATGTTTTAACTGGCTTTACCCTATCTTCCCACTGCCTTAGCCCCATCTTTGCCCCAGGGATTGTGAAGACTGCCCCAGGGGCAAAATGGGGCAAAAGCCCTGCATCATATGGCTCCAAGATGGGAGCAAGACAGGGTTAATAGCCCATCTAAACAAATCCTGAGTGACTTTGGGAAATTCACACTCTTATAGCCTCAGAAGAAAGCAATAGCACCCCCTATCCCACCCCTGCTGCCTCCTTGGCATATCTTGCCAAGAAAAACCCATGACAGGTTCACCTTAGGGTCACCATAGGTCAGAATGACTTGGAAGCTCACAACAATAACACAGCATTAGCTTTAAAAACCATAGGAATGTCATGGTGGTGCGGGTGGGGTAGAGGAGATAGCATGCATATAGTACTTGGCTTGCCTGTGAGCAGCACGGTTTGATTCTGGATCCTTCAAATATGTTCTTTTAAAGGTTTAAGTTGATTTCTCGAGCCTAGTACCTTCCAGATGTTCACAAATCCTACAGCTCAACTGCTAAGTGGGGATGCTGAGATTTGTAGTATACATCATAACTGCAAAGTGCCATGTTGGGAAGGCTATTCTAAAGTATAGCATTTACCAATTAATGAAATTACATTTTGCCACTCATCTGTCACGTTTTCTCTTCTTTCCATTCTCACCCCGCCCCCGCCCCCCAGAAGTTTATATGATTCCATTCATCCTTCAAACACCATAGTTTGTTTAAAAGACAAATGGAAAATTCTTCTCAAAAGGCTTCTAAGCATGCCCATAAGAGTAATGTCTAAAAATAACTAGAACACACTACTTGCAGCACTAAAACAGGTAGGATCATTACCACCCTTTATAATACTTTTCAGATTTGACTTTTTAATGCTCATGTTACACCCAAACAGTAATATGTTAACAGGAAGTAACATTACTTTACTTTGTTACTTCGCATCTCTGAGCAGGAAATCCACAAGATGCCAAGCTTAAACTGACTAGCAGTAGCTCTCAAGGGGATTCAGATCAGGGGGGTTGTCCATAAGGTGAAAATACTCCTCACAGAACTTGCTCAGAAAATGAGCTGTCTTAATGGAATCCTGCATTGTCTCATCATATTGTGAAGGAGGGGGGCCAAAAAGAGGAAAAACTATGCGAGAAAATTTCAGCTTTTCCTGACTTTTTAAAAAAAGCTCCAGTGATATGCACATTTTCGCTTCTTAAGACAAGCAATTCGAGATGCTTCCCCATACAAGACAAGCACAAACCTGATTGGCTGGACAAGCACGGGGGGCAGGGCTGGATTATAGGGCAAGCGTCCCCTGCCACCATGTTGGATTTTTGCCTTAGTGAGTGATCGCTAAGGCAATAAAACAGGGATTTTTGCTCTCTCTCTCTTTTGGAAAGGTGGAATCATAGAATCATAGAATTGCAGAGTTGGAAGAGACCATGAGGGCCATCCAGTCCAACCCCCCTGCCACGCAGGAAATCACAATCAAAGCATCCCCGACAGATGGCCATCCAGCCTCTGTTTAAAGACCTCCTATTATATCATATTTGTTTTGTAGTGCAAGGAGTTCAAGTTCATCTTGCTTATTTCCCATGCTCTGTGCATTAGTGTAGAGACATCTGAGACCATGTGTTCCCTTTACTTGCTCCCTGTGCAAGTTTTTTTGCCTCCCACTGTTGGGTCCTTGCGCTGTTTGCCTTGTTCCCTCTATGACAGTTTGACTATTTTCTCCAGCCCTTTTGCCTTCCAGAATACTGTCTCCCTCCCCCATTTGACTCAGTTTAAAGCCCTCCTGATCAAATTCTTGAGACTGTTGGCAAAAATGTTTCTTCCAACTGTTGTAAGATGCACCCCATCTCTTGCCAGAAGTCCCCCCGCATGGAAGCGCAGTCCATGATCCAAGAATCCTATTTGTTCTCGGTGACACCATCTATGGAGCCAGTTGTTTACGTCGGGCTATTTTCCTCTCCCTTCTTGGACCATGCCCTTCAACTGGCAGAAGAGACGAGATGACCACCTGTGCATTCATTTCTTTCAGCTTCCTCCCCAGGGCCTCATAATCTCTTCTGATCTTGGGAAAGCTGTGCCTTGCAGTATCATTGGTTCCCACATGGACCAAAAGGAAGGGGTAATGATCCGTAGGCTTGACGAGTCTTGTCAGCCTCTCGGTCACATCACAGATCTTTGCCCCAGGGAGACAACACACCTCCCGAGTCATCTTGTCAGGCCCACATACCACTGCTTCTGTACCCCTCAGCAAGGAGTCCCCCACCACCACCACACGCCTCCGCTGAGGCTTCGCAGCTGCTGTTCCTTGCGGTGGTCCTCTCAAGGTCCCCTGCTCTACCCCTGAAGTCTGTCCATGCTGTTCTTCCTCGTTGTCCTTGATAAGGGAAAGGGCTTCGAATCAATTCTGTAGCTGCAAGCTGCTGGAAGAATCCCTGGGTTTTCTTGTTCTGTGTGTGACATTCCTCCAGCTGTCTACTTCCTGTGTCCGTGAAGTGACCCTCTCCTCCACAGCCACTTCCTCTGTGCAGTCCCCATCCAAGACTGTTCGTTCTGTTCTGTCCAGGAAAACCTCTTGCTCACGAATCTGTTGAAGTGTAGCTACCCGTGTCTCCAGCTGCTGTACTTTCTCCTCCAAGAGGGCTACCAGCTTGCATTTGGTGCATGTGAAGTTCTCCACGTCTGTAGACAAGAATACAAACATCGCACAAGTGTTGCAAGTGACTGCTGCAGTCCCCTCGGTGTCCATGATGAGAGCTTTAGGTAATCTAAGAACTCTTAGTTAACGCTGAGAATGCTAAGCTGTACTTTTAGGTCTGCTGTATTTTTGTTTGGTTACTGAAATTCGCACGCCGTTAGGCGCGCGGCTCTGGCTCTTGAGGGTAAAAGGGCAAGGTCAGAAGTTCAAGCCCCCCAGCAACAAGCAGCCTCTCCCAACAGTTTTTTTTAAAAATTCAGAAGTTGCTTCCTTCTTCTCCCTGGCAGGAAACTGGCAGGAAACTTGCTGTCCAGAAGCTGCTCTCCTTCTCTCTGGCAGGAAACTGGCCTGGAAAGCCTCTGCAAGGACTTATATAGAGCTAGGCTCCCAGCTCCACCCCCTAATGACTCACAGGTGTGGAATATTGCTTGTGCACTCCCTATAAACAGTTTTTTTTTAAAAAAAGTTTCACAGTGGTAGATTCAAAAATGGAAGTAATCCACTCACAGACCCTGTCTCAACTACAGGCATGCAAAGTTTATGGGAGCTATAAAACCATTAAGACAGGTTCCAGATGCTGCAACTTGCTATCCGTTTTTCCCCCCAGGGTCTTTTCCAGTCTTACCTGGCTATTCTACTGGGGTCTGGCCTGTCTCCCACAGACTACCTTAAGAACCAGCAATTGTATCAGGTGAAGGAGTTCTGTTCCTCTTCCTATCAGGGTGCAAAGAGGATGCCATCTCCAACTCCCTCCTGCCAGTGAGTTAGGCTGTAGCAAGGACTTGCAACAGATACCTTGTTTCATATTGTCACAGCCTCACTCTCTGGTGGGTTAAGATAGAAACTTCCTCTTTGAGCTCCAAGCAGAAGCTGAATGGAGGTCCTTCACCTGATTTTGCTGATGGCTCTTAAGGTGCGCTGGGAAAGCATTTGCAGTTTTGAATACAGAGCAGTTATCCAGTGGCAGCAATAGAGGTGTGTGGAGAGGCCAAAAGGCACTAGACAATACCATCAGGGGAGGGGTGATACTAGCCTTTGTAACTCTAGGTTATGAATTTGCAACTGCAATATTGAATTCCAGCTTGCATTTTGCACAAAAACACAAGCCTAAATCCTTTTGTTAGTCTTGACTAGGGTAGACCCATTGAAGAGAATGAATCAACAATCCAGTGGATCCAGATGTGGAGGTGGGATTGCACAGAGATGTGGACTTTGTAGAGCTCCACAACCCTATCAAGAGTTATCATGCACACACTGAACTAAGTATCAACAGCCACCAACACAGCCACTCAGAAGCCATTTCCTGCCATTGGGAGGCATTTTGTGCTTAGCGTAAAGATTAATCCAGCTGTGTGGAGGATTTTACAATCAAAGATGCCTCATTTTGCAGCTCTTGCACAGCAAAAGGGAAGAAAGGGGTCATTTTGCTGGCTCTTTTGTTGGTAATAAGAACACCGGTGACCAGTTGTGGGCTGTTTTGGGGAGGGGGGGAGAGATGGAAGGAATTAAGCTTCTACAGCAAATTAATAGCTGGGATTAGAGTTGTGGAGTCCTGTCATGCGCCCTCGTTCTTTAATAACTACCGGTACTAGACAGCTTCCCTCTGCTTCTAGCAGTTTGACAGCCCAATTTTCTTTATCATTTTCTCTTTTTCCCTTTCTTCTTTCATGTCAGTGTAGAACTTATTATTATTATTAGTAGTAGTAGTGAGGAAAGGGTGAAGCAGCAGCTGGCTCTTTTATAGCTAGATAACCAGCTTCTTCAAGCCTGAATTTTCTAGCAGACGACACTCATCAATCAAAACAGGAAGATATATGGAGCACATGGAAGCTTTCATCAAAAGCTGGCTTCGGGTGTGGATCCGGGTCACGAGAAGTTCCGGACAGTGGTTCTTTTCTAAAATGAGATGTACCAGGGCTCAAGCCACTGTTTGATCTGGAGCCTTCCTATTCCTACACATGTGGCATTTGGTTTTGGTTTGCCAGAGGGGAAACCCACATCATCCACTCCAAGGACATAACAATAGCCAGGCTTGATCAGATCAAGAGCACAGTTTATCTGTGATTCTGTTCCCAACAGATGTGACTGGGGAGGTTGTAACTGTGGTCCAAGATTGTATATTGTGGGAAAGAGCACAACTTTATGCTCACAGAGTTATGCAGTGTTTGCGCAAAACTGTCTTGTTAGTAAATTGCAACATTGTGCCATTTGAATCTGCTGTGAAATTTGTATGCATAACACATTCACAACAATGTGCAGTGGCCAACTGTGTGCAATGTGAATGCACATCCATGTGCAATGTGCAATCATATGCAATGGCATCACATGCACATTTCACTTCATATTTATATATATATAAATGTTATAATCATACATTATATTATCCAATCAATACTTAATTAGTATAACACATAAAATTACTATAAACATCACAATTTTTCTATTAACTAATTTCAAAAGTTAACATAAATTCTTTACTATAATTCTATTCAAAAATATTAATTCCCCTACCCCCGCACCTCAGTGCTCCCCTTCACCGGAGCCATTATCCCTTACCTAATCTTTCCAGAATCTCATTTCTTCTTGTGGAGGTAACCTCCCATATTTTGTCTGTAATACTTTTTTAACAAATACTTTCCAAATTTTATCAAAGTCACTTTCTTTCCAACTTTCTCTTCTTACTTTAATTCTACATGTTAACTTATCATTTATTGCCATCTTCCACACTTCTTTATACCACTCCTCCACTTGTACATTTATTTGCATTTTCCAATGTCTTGCTATAATTAATCTTGCTGCCGTTAATAAATTTGTTATTAAATCCTTTTCTGCTTGGTTCCCATTCTCTCCATTATAAATTGACATCAATGCTATGCTCAGTTTCCTTTCTATATTTCTATTCAGAATATTCTCTATTTCTATGAAAACCATTTCCCAAAACTGCTGTACAAATTTACAATTCCACCACATATGCATATATGTACCTATTTCTTGACAACCTCTCCAACAATATTTAGAGTTATTCTTATCTATATTATGCAATCTTGCTGGTGTCAAATACCATCTCCATATTATTTTATAATAATTTTCTTTTATCTGTATCGACATATTTTTTACATGTCTTTGTTTCCATATCTTATCCCATTCATGATCTCCAATTTTTTGTTTCAAATCTTCCTCCCATATTCTCCTTAAATATTCCCCTTTGTCTTTTCCCCCCTTATTTTTTATCAATATTTTATATAATTCACTTGTAATACCTTTCATACTTTCATTATCATCCCTCTTTTCACATTTTTTCACCAAATTTTCAAATTTTGTAAATTCCCTTGTTTCTTTATGATTCTGTTTCCAATTTTTAATCCATTGTTCTAACTGTATGCAATTAAACCATGAAATTTTCATTCCACATAATTTCTCTCTTATACTCCCTTTCTCATTCATCCATCCTATCCATCCCTCTATTTTATCTAGTCCTCTTTTCTTTAATTCCTTTCCCATTTTTTCCTTCAAATTATTTGGGAATTGTTTTCCCATTATAACCGGTGTTAATACTGAATCAATAGGCAAAAATTCTCTCTTATATTTATACCATATTTCCCATATATTTTGCAGAAATGGGTTCTCAATTCCTTTAATTTCCTTTTTTGTAAAATTATCAAAAAATATGTTCCATATTCTCTTTTCTATTCTCCCTGTTTCTATCTCTAACCATTCTAAATACCCCTGTCCTACAATTCCTTCTATAACATATCTCAATTGATTAGCTTCATAATATCCTTTTATTTTGGGAAGACCAAGTCCTCCCTCCTTCTGTGATATATACCAAAATAATTTATTTAATCTTGTCCTTTCCCCTCCATTACTATATTTATTCACCATATTTTGCCGTTTTTTCAGTTCTACTTCTGATACTTTTATTGGTAACATTCTAAACAAAAAATTTAGTTTAGGTAATATTTTCATTTTAACTAAAGCTACTCTTCCAAACCATGATAGTTGAATATTTTTATATTCTTCCAACTTCTTTTCCATTTCTTTCCTTAATACCATAATATTTTTCTCTTCTAGTTCTTTTAAATCTTTTGTAATATTTATTCCTAAATACTTAAATTTACTTTTTAATCTTACTTCTAATTTTTTCTTTTTTACAAATATATTTTCTTCTTCCTTAGTATAGTTAAACAACATCATATCTGATTTATTCCAATTAACCTGTAAGCCTGTCATCTCCCCAAATACTTTTAAATGTTCTTTAATTTTTTCTATTCCGTTAATCAGTTCCTTAATTGTTAACGATGTATAATCAGCAAACAAGCTTATCTTATGTTTTGTTTCTGCTCCAATTCCTTCTATACTATTATCATTTCTTATCACATTTGCTAGAATTTCTATTACCATTGCAAACAATATTGGAGACAGTGGGCAACCTTGTCTTGTTCCTCTCGTTATTTTTATTTCTCTTGTTATTCCATCATTAACCATCACTATAGCTGTATTATGGGAATACAATTGATCTATTAATCCTCTAAACATCTTCCCCATTCCAAATTCTTTCAATATTATTTTTAGTGTTGGCCATTCCACACAGTCAAATGCTTTAAATATATCTAATGCTAATATCCCTGCTTTTACTTTTGTTTTGCCAATTATATGTATTTTATTTAACACCCTCCTATTAAATTTGACATTTGTTTTCCTTTCACAAATCCACATTGGTCCTTTAATATATATTTATGCATACAACTATTCATTCTCTTAGCCATTATTGCTGATAATAACTTTGCATCTTGATTTATCAATGATATAGGCCTGTATGATCCAGGGTCCAACAAATCCTTACCTGGCTTTGGTATCAATATTATCAATGATTGTTGCCATGATGGAGGGACTTTGTCTCCCATTATTTTATTATTATATAATTCTATTAATTTAGGTATCAACTTCTTTTTAAATACTTTATAATTATCTGGTCCTAACCCATCCATTCCTGGAGCTTTCCCGCTTTTTAAATAGTTTATTGCTTCCTCTATTTCCATTTTCGTAATTGGTTTTCCTAATAAATCCCTATCTTCCTCTTCTATTTTAATCTTCCATTTTTCCCCTACATATTTTTCTATTTGTTCCACTGATTTATTCCCTGACTGGTACAGGTCTTTATAAAACTCCTCAAAAATTGTTAGCTTTTCCTTCATTGTTCTACACATTTTACGTGTTTTATCTCTAATCCCATTTATCATATTTTCCATTTTCTTCTTCTGTGTGGATCTAGCCAACAGTTTTGAATTTTTATTACTAAATTCAAAATACTCCCTTCTTAAATAAATTAAATTTTCCTGTACTTCATCTACTTCCATTTTATCCAATTCCTCCCTCTTCGCTTGTAACTCAATATAAGTTTGTTTTTCTTGTTTAATATATATTTATTTTCCAATAATTCTATTTCCCTTTCTAATTTCCCTTTTCTTTCTTCTTGCCTTTTTTTAAAGTTAAAGGTTTCTTTTATGCATATCCCCCTTGTCACAGCTTTCATAGTATCCCACAAAATTCCTTTTGATATTTCTTTATCATTTAATTCCCATAATTCTTGCCATTCATGCTCAATTTTTTCTACTATTTCTCTATAATTTATATCTTTGTATTCAACCTCCACCTTTTCACCTGTTCATAATCTCTCTTCACTATAATTTCCACATTGACCAAGGCATGGTCTGTTACTTTTATATTTTCTATCTCTGAATTTATGATTTTATCAATCAAATTTTTTGATACAAAAATATAATCAATTCTTGAATAACTCTTATGTACCATTGAAAAGTATGTATATTTCCTTTCATCTCCCTTTACCAAACTCCATACATCTTTCAACCCTTTCTTTTTATTATTTTATTTAAATTTGTAATTTTATCATATTTATCCCTTAATGAATAATTTGATTTGTCTTTTATTCTTTCCATTTGCATATTAAAATCTCCTGCTACAACAATATTTTATTCTTGCATATTCTCCATTTCTTTAAATACTTTCTCATAAAATTCCTCTTGTTTTTCATTTGGAGCATATACATTCATTTAGAACATATTTATCTTCTCCCGTTTCACCTTGCATTATAATATATCTACCATTTTCATCTTTTTTCACCTTTTTAATGACAAAATTACATTTTTTTGCTATTAATATTGCTACCCCTCTAGCTTTTGAATTCCCATATGCTTTTTCATAAACTCTTACCAATTTTCAATTCATTTACTCCTTCCCTTTTTTGATGTGTCTCTTGCAAAAATATTATATCCGCTTCATCTTTATTCAATAGTGCTTCAATCCTTTTTTGTTTTATTACTGTGCCAAGGCCATGAACATTTAAGGTTGATATCTTTAATTTGTTAACCATTAGATTCCTTATTACATTTTCTATAAGATCTTCTGGCTCCAAAAAGTGACCTCCCTTCCCCATACCCACCCCTTCCCAATTTTCCCCTATTCCCTTTCCCCCTCCCCCTTTCCCTTCTTTACCTCCCCGCCTTGTCTTCCCAAGGCAAATTGCCTTGCTCATGACCCCCCAGGTCTTCCAGGTTTGGAGTGGTGAAGAGATCTTCCAATGGCCCAGAACAACTCCCTCCCCCCAAGTGCTAATAAAAATAAAAAATAAAATCATTTCCCCTCTTTTTTTCCCCTGTAATTTTTTTCTTCTTCCTTCTGCTTTCTTCATCTGTCTCAACTTTTCCTCCTCTGCTCCTCCATCAGCTCCATTCTCCTGCTTATGTACTCCCAACTCCTCCAACAATCACGATCCTTCTTCTGGTGTTTCCATTCTATATCTTTTTCCTGCCCATTCAAATTTCAAAAACACTGGGTATCCCAAGCATATTTTCTACCAGTTTTCAAAAGAGTAGCAATACAAGGCTTCATCGATTTTCTCCAAATTACTGTTTGTGGACAGTAGTCATTATATAATTCCACCCTTACATATCCATACTTCAGTCTCTCTGGATGTTTCTTGACTATTCTCATCAATTCCTCCTTGTTATTGTAATTAATAACTCTAACAATAACATATCTTGGAAAAATACTTCTCCTTCCTGTCAGTTCTCTATGGATCCGCTCAATGTCCTCATCCGTCCATTTCACAGGTGGGGTCACTTGATGTAGCCATTTCAACACTTCAGATTTCAGATTAGATCCTTGATCTTTCCCCACAGATTGTGGCAGGAACCTTATTCTAAAGTTATTCCTGCATTGATAATCTTGCCTACGGATCATTACCCCTTCCTTTTGATCCATGTGGGAACCAATGATACGGCAAGGCACAGCTTTCCCAAGATCAGAAGAGATTATGAGGCCCTGGGGAGGAAGCTGAAAGAAATGGATGCACAGGTTGTCATTGCGTCTCTTCTACCAGTTGAAGGGCATGGTCCAAGAAGGGAGAGGAAAATAGCCGACGTAAACAACTGGCTCCATAGATGGTGTTGCCGAGAACAAATTGGATTCTTGGATCATGGACTGCGCTTCCATGAGGGGGGACTTCTAGCAAGAGATGGGGTGCACCTTACAACAGTTGGAAGAAACATTTTTGCCAACAGTCTCAAGAATTTGATCAGGAGGGCTTTAAACTGAGTCAAATGGGGGAGGGAGACAGTATTCTGGAAGGCAAAAGGGCTGGAGAAAAGAGTCAAACTGTCATAGAGGGAACAAGGCAAACAGCGCAAGGACCCAACAGTGGGAGGCAAAAAAACTTGCAAAGGGAGCAAGTAAAGGGAACACATGGTCTTAGATGTCCCTACACTAATGCACAGAGCATGGGAAATAAGCAAGATGAACTTGAACTCCTAGCACTACAAAAGAAATATGATATAATAGGCATTACTGAAACCTGGTGGGATGAGTCTCATGATTGGAATGTAGGAATAGAGGGGTATAACCTTTATAGGAGAAACAGGCCAAACAGGAAAGGAGGAGGAATAGCATTATATGTCAGGGATATTTACACCAGTGAAGTGATCCATGACATCAATACTGGAAGCCAGGTGGAGAGCATCTGGATAAAAATTAAAGGGGAGGGAAACAACAGGGATGTTATTGTGGGACTCTACTACAGACCCCCAAACCAGACAGAGGAATTGGATGATGCCTTTCTAGAACAGATGAACACACATGCAGAAAGGAGAGATGTAGTAGTGATGGGTGACTTCAACTATCCTGATATTTGCTGGCAATCTAACTCAACCAAAACTTCAAGGTCTAGCAAATTCCTTACATGCCTGGAAGACAATTTCATGGTCCAAAAGGTGGAAGAGGCAACAAGGGGGTCAGCTATTTTAGATCTGATCCTAACCAACAGAGATGACCTGGTTAATGGGGTGCAAGTGGTGGGATCCTTAGGTGAGAGTGATCATGTTCTCCAGGAGTTTGTTATACAATGGAAAGGAGAAGCCAGGCATAGTCAGACACGCATTCTTGACTTTAGGAGAGCTGATTTCAATAAACTCAGGGAAATACTGGGGGTGATCCCATGGTCAGGAATATTAAAAGAGAAGAGACCTCAAGACGGATGGGACTTTCTCAAAAGGGAGATACTGAAGGCACAATTTCAAACAGTACCATTAAGGAAGAAAAATGGGAGGTGTCTCAAGAAACCAGGATAGATGACTAAAGAACTTTCAATGGAGCTAAGTTTTAAACGGAACATGTATAGGAAATGGAAAAGGAGAGAAATCACCAAAGAAGAATTCAAACAGATAGCGAACGCGTGTAGGAGTAAAGTCAGCAAAGCTAAAGCGCAGAATGAGCTCAGGCTTCCTAGGGAGGTTAAGAACAATAAAAAGGGTTTTTTTGTGTATGTCCGCAGCAAAAGGAGGAAGAAGGAAATGGTAGGGCCACTACGTGAAGAAGATGGCAAGATGCTAACAGGGGACAGAGAAAAGGCAGAATTACTCAACACCTTCTTTGCCTCACTGTTTTCAGAAAAGGAAAAGGAGGACCAACCTGAGGATAATGGAACAGAGGACACAACAGGGGAAATCCAGCTCAAAATAAGTAAAGAGGTAGTACAGGAATACCTTCTTAATCTAAATGAATTTAAATCTCCAGGACCAGATGAACTACATCCTAGAGTATTAAAAGAGCTGGCAAATATAATCTCAGAGCCATTGGCAATAATCTTTGAGAACTCCTGGAGAACAGGAGAAGTCCCAGCAGACTGGAGGAGGGCAAACGTTGTCCCCATCTTCAAAAAGAGGAAAAAAGAGGATCCCAACAATTATCGTGCAGTTAGTCTGACATCAATACCAGGGAAGATTCTAGAGCAGATCATTAAACAGAGAGTCTGTGAACATTTAGAAGGCAATGCCATAATCACAAAAAGTCAACATGGGTTTCAGAGAAACAAGTCATGCCAGACTAATCTGATCTCTTTTTTTGATAAAGTTACCAGCTTGGTAGATGAAGGGAATGCTGTGGACATCGCATACCTTGATTTCAGTAAGGCCTTTGACAAGGTTCCCCATGACATTCTTGCAAACAAGCTTGTAAAATGTGGGCTAGACAAGTTAACTGTTAAATGGATTTGTAATTGGTTGACCGGCCGAACCCAAAGGTGCTCAGCAGTGGCTCCTCTTCGTCTTGGAAAGATGTGACCAGTGGGGTGCCACAGGGTTCTGTCCTGGGCCCAGTGCTATTCAACATCTTTATCAATGACTTGGATGAGGGAATTAGGGGCATACTTATCAAATTTGCAGATGACACCAAATTAGGAGGAGTAGCTAATACCCTAGAGGACAGGATCAAAATTCTGAATGACCTGGATAGACTGGAGAGCTGGGCCAAAGCTAACAAAATAAAATTCAATACGGAGAAATGTAAAGTACTGCACTTAGGGCAGAAAAATGAAATGCATAAATACAGGATGGGAGAGACCTGGCTGAATGAGACTACATGCGAAAGGGATCTAGGAGTCCTAGTAGACCACAAGTTGAACATGAGCCAACAGTGTGATGCGGCAGCTAAAAAGGCCAATGCGATTTTGGGCTGTATCAATAGAAGTATAGTGTCTAGATCAAGGGAAGTAATAGTGCCACTCTATTCTGCCTTGGTCAGACCTCACTTATAATACTGTGTCCAGTTCTGGGCACCACAATTGAAAAAGGATATTGACAAATTGGAGCGTGTCCAGAGAAGGGCAACTAAAATGGTGAAAGGTCTGGAAACGATGCCTTATGAGGAGAGACTTAGGGAGCTGGGTATGTTTAGCCTGGAAAAAAGATGGTTAAGATGCGATATAATAGCCCTGTTTAAGTATTTGAGGGGATGTCATGCTGAGGATGGAGCAAGCTTGTTTTCTGCTGCTCCAGAGACTGGAACACGGAGCAATGGGTGCAAGCTCCAGGAACAGAGATTCCACCTCAACATGAGGAGGAACTTTTTGACAGTAAGAGCTGTTCGGCCGTGGAACACGCTTCCTCGGAGCGTGGTGGGGTCTCCTTCCTTGGAGTTCTTTAAACAGAGGCTGGATTACCATCTGTCGGGGATGCTTTGATCAAGATTTCCTGCGTGGCAGGGGGGTTGGACTGGATGGCCCTTGTGGTCTCTTCCAACTCTGCAATTCTATGATTCTATGATATCAATTTTTTTCCATATCCGTGATTTTCTTCATATTGTCCTGGATCTTACTGCTTTGAAGTGTTTGAATTTTAATTGTTTCTTTGTTCTCTTTTACTACATTAAGAATATCTCCTTGTATTCCTATTATTTTTGTACTCATTTCCACAAATCTTTCTTCAGATCTTTTCCTCTCCTTCTGCATTTCTTCTCTTATGCTTGCAAACTGTGAAAACATTCTCTTTTTGTCTTCTCTAAATTCTGTCATCATTTTTGTAAAGAGAGAATCCATATGAGTTTTAATATCCTCTGTGCTTTCTCCCCTTCTTTCCCTCTCCCTTGGGGATAGAGGATCTGGGGCAGAGGCACTTGAAAAATCACTCTTTTGGGGGCTTGTTTTGGGGCTTGTTTCCTTTTCCATACTTAGCCCTTCTGGTTCACCCTTGTTATTCTGTACTTCCAAAGAAATCCTTTCCAATCTCTTGTGAGATCTATCCGATGGCTTATCTAATGTTTGTGGCCTCAACCAACTTTTTCCTGCAATATTTCTTCTTTTTTTAGACATAAGAAAATCAAAACACTCCAAACTTTCATTCCTCCCCTTCTATGTATGGCCCCTCCTTCCTCCACCACTTATTATTTTTTAAAATCTTTCCACTTATTCTCCAGTTAGATCAATTATTCCTTCTCCTGTTAAATCATCCTTTTCATTTGCCTACAGTTTTTCGCTGCATCCTCCAACCTTAGTGATTTATTAGCAAAAGGTTCTTTTTAGTTAGGCAGCTCCAATATCGGGCAAAACCAAAAGTAATTATTTGTTTACTTTAGGCTTCTTTGAGCTACAGTTTTCTCTTCCATTAACATTCCTTAGTGATTCACATAAATCTCCCCTCAAAGCTCTCCTCATGCCTTTTTGAGGGGAAATTATTCATTTAATTCCATTACCTTGAGCACCCATCCTGGGAAAATCTTCTTACGCCATGGAAGCTTGGCTCCTCCCCCCGCACATTTCAGTTCCACACCTTGAGGTAAATACAGTCATTCTGTAACAAACAAAAATACTCAACTGCTTTTGTAGAGGAAATTATACAGGCATAAGATATCAACAGGATTCTAGCTGGGAATGCTTTGGAAATTCAATCTTTGTGAACTCTTGTATGAGCTTGACCATTCTGTACCTCTTGGATTAATCTTGCCAATCAGAATTGAGTTATACTTTGAGTTTCGCACTTCATAAATGTAGTTCTTAGTTGAAATACTATCACAATATGTACTCAAAGTGCATATTTTGAGGGAGAAATCTGTTTAAAATGCTTATGGAAAGGTACATTTAGTTGCTATGGTTCATGTAGTTCTTTTAAAATGTCAATTAACATAGGAACAGGATAGAATTAATGTATGGATGAACACGTGCAAACAGGACACAAAGCAGAAATAGATTGATTCATCCATCCCTTTTTTTTACAAAAAGTCTTCCCAAGGACCTACTTAGCAATAGCCTAGATGTATTTATTTTCCCCTGTTTTTGGCAGGGGGTGGTGTCAAATGGTTTTTGAATGGTATTCTTCTGTATGATACTTCTAAACTTTGAGATTTTTGGTGAGGCCCTTCTTCCACCTTCAGAATCACATTTATTGCAGTAACTCAAAACAGGTTTTTTGGTGGCCATTTCCAGGCTCTGAAGTACCATAGTGTTGTTTTTGTGCTGGGAGTAACAGATCTTTTCATTAACTCCATTTGCTGCAGTTTCCCACCACCTTGGTATGTATTTAAACTACTTTTGTTTGTTTTTTGTAAAACAAACAAACAAACAAACAAACAAACAAAAACCAAACCTGTGCTTATATTCATGCTATGTTTTCATTTCCTTTGTACAACATTATTGTTAATCTCCCTTGAATCCCATTCATAGTAGAAGAAAAAGCAGGATACAAATCAAATAAATACATAAACAAATACTTGACGACAAGGGCTGAGATCCCACTTTGAGCAGGATATGGACAAGCTGGAATGTGTCCAGAGGAGGGCGATCAAAATGGTAGGAGGTCTACGATTTATACGATCTGAAGAGAAACCTGTTTCAGAACCTACCTATATTGTTAAACAATAAGCTTTTTAAAAAGTGGAATAAAGACTTACCTGAGTTTATATGGCAGAATAAAAAACCAAGAGTAGGATGGAAGATCTTAGTAGATAATAAAGACAGAGGGGGTTTGGGCCTACCAAACTTAAAATTGTATCACCAAGCATGTGTTTTATTGTGGCTCTATGATTGGATAACTTTAGAAGACACTAAACTGCTAACTTTAGAAAGCTCAGAGATGAGATTCGGCTTTCACGCATACATGTGGTATGCGAAAGATGTTGTGGATAGAAGCTTTAAAGATCACTTTGTTAGAAAATCCCTTATAAGAACATGGAAAATGATAAAACAGAAAATCTATTATAAGCTGCCCATATGGGTTTCCCCTCAGGAAGCTTTCAGATGGACGGAAATGGCGCCTTTAGAGACCTGGTGGACTTATAAAGATCTGCTGAACTTTCAGAGAGGAGATTGTAAACTTAAACCTAGGGAGGAACTCGAATATGAGTTCGGAAAATGTAACTGGTTTCAATATTTACAATTATTGAAAAGATTTAATGTGGATTAAAAAAACCCAGGAATAGAACATTTAAAAACAGAATTAGATGTCTTGGTAATGGGTGAGAAAGAACTTAAAGTTTCAACCGCTTATCAATTATTGTTTAAGAATTAATTCTTAAACATGTGTATGTCACTAACAAGATGTCACCCCTTATCTCCACATCACTGGTACACATATTGCAAAGCTGTAGTTAGTGTGATCTACACTGAAACATTTCAGCCATCTAATAGATAGTGCTTTGCTTCCCGTTGAATTTCTGTAGATCTTTTCATGGAGCAGGAATTACCTAATTTCTTCAGTTCTGACCCTAGCCAAATTCTTGGAAAACTTCTGTGCAATGAATTTAGGAAATATCAGTATTATCAGTATTTTTGATTTCTTTGAAGTAAACTGTAATTCTGTAAGGCTGCAGTTCTTATAGTTCTTTTGCAACTGAAGGATCCTCAAAATTCCTCTCAGATTTCAAGATTTGGTGGGGAAAATGTACCCCCTGCAATGAACAAGTAATCTAAATCAAGTTTAATATTTTGCAACAACAACAAAACAAAAACAAAACAAAAAAAGGAAGGAAGGAAGGAAGGATTGTAACTGTAATCCCCAGAGTATTTTTAGAGAAACAAATCCCACAGAATTGAGAGGCTTTTGGCTTTCTGCTGCATATAGACACGCACAGTTTCTGCAATGTAACATATGACCGTGAATCAGTATTTTTAAAAAAATTTGCAGCTCATTTAAATTCACCCCCAAATGGAAGGTGCAACATCAGAGGCTCACATTTCCTTTTCACATTTCCATGAAAAATGCATTGCCCTATGCGTGGGTGAGCTCTACTCACATTTTCCCCTGCATTGCATTGATAAACTAGAGCCAAA
Source organism: Gambelia wislizenii (assembly GCA_030847615.1). Lineage (NCBI taxonomy): Eukaryota > Metazoa > Chordata > Lepidosauria > Squamata > Crotaphytidae > Gambelia > Gambelia wislizenii. The sequence continues at coordinate 17,244,404 of JAUMIR010000009.1, read as the reverse complement.
CCAGATTGTTCTGTCCTGTTAGCCACCTCTCATTTGATGCAGCCTGTTTTTATAACCTAGCATCACTCCCATCTCAAGCTGCACTGCAGAGAACACAAAGGTTCCAGTATTGAAGCTGAAGGAGCTCCTTAGGGCATCTTAGAAATGCTAGTTTGTCACCTAGCAGGAGTTCTTAGAAACGTTTCAATGTTTTTCTTTTCTTTTGTGAGCGGACAAAAAGTGCCTCTTTCAAACCCAGCTAGGGTTTCCATTCTTGCTCACATTGCTCTCCAAAGTATGTTAGACAAGGCTGGCAAACTTTTTCAGCTCAGAGGGATACAAAGCAAGATAATGAGTTGCGAATTTACTCCTTCGAGCAATTCTGTTTGGGTGGGTGGCTTTTCTGACAGGCGCTAAAAGGGTGGAGGAATGAAGGAAGTGGTGCAATGTAAGGAACAGGGATGTTAAAGTTAACTGAAGATGAGAATTTACTATCCAATCAGGAGAAACAAGGGAGACAGTCCAGACTATTCAGCAAACAAAGAGAGAGTCAGAAATACAAACTCAAGTCCAGAAGGACACCTTATTTATTCAGGCTTGCTCCTCAGACTTCCTTCCACTTCTAAGTTTTATTTATGTCCCATTCCCTGTGCCATTTCTACCAATGTTTCTCGACAACACATTAACTTCCCTCACGGTACAATAATCGACTCCAATATGCTATTATCACGGAAATAGAAGAGGTAAAGTGCTGGTAATAGGATCCAAATCAAATCACTTTCACTTCAGCCGGCTTTTGCTGTGAAGGCAAAGATTCCCTAGGGATATTCAATACAGAGAATCACCTGCAGACACAGGCTGAGGCCTGCAGATTATATAGAACACGACAGGCCTGGCTTCACAGTTGCATTTCCATAGTCACAAGATGGTTGTATCAGCAGTAATAACCAGAGGCAAGACCTGATAAATTGGACCTCTTTGGCAGAGCTAGGCTCTGAGTTTTAGCTGATTTGACCCTTCCTGAAGCAACACACACAGCAGTTTACTGAAGAAACAGCTATATTTAAATTTTTGTCTTTCCTGGGGCATCTGTTGTGGTTTTAGATGCTGTTGTTGTCTCACTGCTATGGCTGTTTTTTGATGCTCCCCCTTTTTTTTCTGCATCCAGTGCTGTTAGCATTTAGCAGCATTTCAGCCTGAAGTTTAAAAAAAGAAGAAGAAGAAGGGGAGGGTTACCTCCATATCACTTTGCCCTAGCGGCTAGGAAAGGCCAAAGTAAATTGAATTTAATGTGGTTCAGGCTTAAGGGGGAAAAGAGGCCAAGAACCTTTTCCTTGTGACCTAAAAGATGTTACAAGCCAGGCGAGGGCTGGAAGAGCCCTTAGAAGAACTATTTACAACTTACTATTTGTGAAGTAAAGTTGCAGCTTGGTTTAGAAGGATGTTTGCATCACTGCAAAAATAATGTTTTTAAATTCTAAACTGACATGTGCTAATCCATTGATCCTGGAATTCTGTCTAACAGCATATGCTAAGTTTCCAGGCACAAATTTAATATTAAAGGAGACAATGAACCTTGTACAATTTCAATGTAAAGAAGGATGAGAAGAAAAACAAACACATCAGTTATAAACTGTGCTGTTTGTGCTGAACACACACACACACTCACACACATATATAAAGAATATATTAGGAAACCCAAAATTATCCAATACTGTGAAAATAAATGGTCAGTAATTTTTTTTATCAAAGACTTGTACCTAGCAGAGGGCTCCTATACCTTAATGGTTGTGTAGAAGAGTGCATTTCACCAGGTGTCACTTGCCATGCAACGAAGTAACAAGTGACACTGGCTGAAATTCCCTTTTCCTTGCAACCATTAAAAGTACAGAAACCCTCTCCAGTTTTCAGTGCCCTGTTTGGGGTGCTATATATTCTTCTGCCACATACCTAGGCTGTCACTTCTAGCCCATTTGGGGCCAAGAGGATTATTATGAATGCAGGTGTTCAATAAAGGCTATAGCCCTTTTCAGATTTTTCTCTCTCTTATGCACTGTACTAACATGTGAAAGGGGAGCAGGGAGTTCCACAAGTGTAGCCATTTCACATAGGTCCAACTAGTAGAACCATTGACTCAGTTGGATTTACCTTTGTGTTGACTCATCATCCATCAATTGCTTCAGTGAGTCAGGTCTAGCTGGAACTTACCAACAGGATTCCAGCTATGCTGTCCCTCATTCTGGGATGGTATGCAACTATTTGTCAGTGCCTTCAGTGTACCATTTTATTCACTGAAATTCGAGAGAAAGCCTTCCCTCATGTATAACAGGACAATAAGTAGGCACATTGGCAGCTACACAAGGAAAGTGGATTTCAGTAAACAGGGAAATACTAGGTATGATCCCATGGTCAAGAGTACTAAAAGAGAAGGGAGTTCATGATGGATGGGAGTTTCTTAAAAGTAAGATATTACAGGGACAATTTCAAACAGTTCCAATGAGGAGGAAAAATGGGAGGTGTCTAAACAGGATGGATGTCTAAAGAACTTTAAACTGAGCTAAGGTTTAAAAGGGACATGTACAGGAAATGGAAAGGGGGAGATCACCAAAGAGGAATTCAAATCAATAGCTGGCACACATAGGAAGAAAGTCAGAAAAGCAAAAGCGCACAATGAGCTCAGGCTTGCTAGAGAGATTAAAAAAAAATAATAAAAAGGGCTTTTTTGGCTATGTCCGTAGCAAAAGTAAGAACAAGGAAATGGTAGGGCCACTGCATGGAGAAGATGGCAAAATGCTAATGGGGACAGAGAAAAGGCAGAACTGCTCAACACCTTCTTTGCCTTGGTCTTCTCCCTGAAGGAAAACAGTGTCCAACCCGAAGAACATGGAGCAGATGATGCAGTAGGAAAAATCATAGAATCATAGAATCATAGAATCATAGAATTGCAGAGTTGGAAGAGACCACGAGGGCCATCCAGTCCAACCCCCTGCCACGCAGGAAATCACAATCAAAGCATCCCCGACAGATGGCCATCCAGCGTCTGTTTAAAGACCTCCAAGGAAGGAGACCCCACCACGCTCCGAGGGAGTGTGTTCCACTGCCGAACAGCTCTTACTGTCAAAAAGTTCCTCCTCATGTTGAGGTGGAATCTCTGTTCCTGGAGCTTGCACCCATTGCTCCGTGTTCCAGTCTCTGGAGCAGCAGAAAACAAGCCTGCTCCATCCTCAGCGTGACATCCCTTCAAATACTTAAACAGGGCTATCATATCGCCTCTAAACCGTCTTTTTTCCAGGCTAAACATACCCAGCTCCCTAAGTCTCTCCTCATAAGGCATCGTTTCCAGACCTTTCACCATTTTAGTTGCCCTTCTCTGGACACGCTCCAATTTGTCAATATCCTTTCTGAATTGTGGTGCCCAGAACTGGACACAGTATTCTAAGTGAGGTCTGACCAAGGCAGAATAGAGTGGCACTATTACTTCCCTTGATCTAGACACTATACTTCTATTGATACAGCCCAAAATTGCATTGGCCTTTTTAGCTGCCGCATCACACTGTTGGCTCATGTTCAACTTGTGGTCTACTAGGACTCCTAGATCCCTTTCGTACATAGTCTCATTCAGCCAGGTCTCTCCCATCCTATATTTATGCATTTCATTTTTCCGCCCTAAATGCAGTACTTTACATTTCTCCGTATTGAATTTCATTTTGTTAGCTTTGGCCCAGCTCTCCAGTCTATCCAGGTCATTCTGAATTTTGATCCTGTCCTCTAGGGTATTAGCTACTCCCCCCAATTTGGTGTCATCTGCAAATTTGATAAGTATGCCCCTAATTCCCTCATCTAAGTCATTGATAAAGATGTTGAATAGCACTGGGCCCAGGACAGAACCCTGTGGCACCCCACTGGTCACATCTTTCCAAGACGAAGAGGAGCCACTGCTGAGCACCCTTTGGGTTCGGCCGGTCAACCAATTACAAATCCATTGAACAGTTAACTTGTCTAGCCCACATTCTACAAGCTTGTTTGCAAGAATGTCATGGGGAACCTTGTCAAAGGCCTTACTGAAATCAAGGTATGCAATGTCCACAGCATTCCCTTCATCTACCAAGCTGGTAACTTTATCAAAAAAAGAGATCAGATTAGTCTGGCATGATTTATTTCTCTGAAACCCATGCTGACTTTTTGTGATTATGGCATTGCCTTCTAAATGTTCACAGACTCTCTGTTTAATGATCTGTTCTAGAATCTTCCCTGGTATTGATGTCAGACTAACTGGACGATAGTTGTTGGGATCCTCTTTTTTCCCCTTTTTGAAGATGGGAACAACGTTTGCCCTCCTCCAGTCTGCTGGGACTTCTCCTGTTCTCCAGGAGTTCTCAAATATTTTTGCCAATGGCTCTGAGATTATATTTGCCAGCTCTTTTAATACTCTTGGATGTAGTTCATCTGGTCCTGGAGATTTAAATTCATTTAGATTAAGAAGGTATTCCTGTACTACGTCTTTACTTATTTTCAGCTGGATTTCCCCTATTGTGTCCTCTGTTCCATTTTCCTCAGGTTGGTCCTCCTTTTCCTTTTCTGAAAACACTGAGGCAAAGAAGGTGTTGAGTAATTCTGCCTTTTCTCTGTCCCCTGTTAGCATTTTGCCATCTTCTCCACGTAGCGGCCCTATCATTTCCTTCTTCCTCCTTTTGCTGCGGACATACCCAAAAAAACCCTTTTTATTGTTCTTAACCTCCCTAGCAAGCCTGAGCTCATTCTGCACTTTAGCTTTTCTGACTTTACTCCTACACATGTTCGCTATCTGTTTGAATTCTTCTTTGGTGATTTCCCCCCTTTTCCATTTCCTATACATGTTCCGTTTAAAACTTAGCTCCATTGAAAGTTCTTTAGTCATCCATCCTGGTTTCTTGAGACACCTCCCATTTTTCTTCCTCAATGGTACTGTTTGAAATTGTGCCTTCAGTATCTCCCTTTTGAGAAAGTCCCATCCGTCTTGAGGTCCCTTCTCTTTTAGTATTCTTGACCATGGGATCATCCCCAGTATTTCCCTGAGTTTATTGAAATCAGCTCTCCTAAAGTCAAGAATGCGTGTCTGACTATGCCTGGCTTCTCCTTTCCATTGTATAACAAACTCCAGGAGAACATGATCACTCTCACCTAAGGATCCCACCACTTGCACCCCATTAACAAGGTCGTCTCTGTTGGTTAGGATCAGATCTAAAATAGCTGACCCCCTTGTTGCCTCTTCCACCTTTTGGACCATGAAATTGTCTTCCAGGCATGTAAGGAATTTGCTAGACCTTGTAGTTTTGGCTGAGTTAGATTGCCAGCAAATATCAGGATAGTTGAAGTCACCCATCACTACTACATCTCTCCTTTCTGCATGTATGTTCATCTGTTCTAGAAAGGCAACATCCAATTCCTCCGTCTGATTTGGGGGTCTGTAGTAGAGTCCCACAATAACATCCCTGTTGTTTCCCTCCCCTTTAATTTTTATCCAGATGCTCTCCACCTGGCTTCCAGTATTGATGTCATGGATCACTTCACTGGTGTAAATATCCCTGACATATAATGCTATTCCTCCTCCTTTCCTGTTTGGCCTGTTTCTCCTATAAAGGTTATACCCCTCTATTCCTACATTCCAATCATGAGACTCGTCCCACCAGGTTTCAGTAACGCCTATTATATCATATTTGTTTTGTAGTGCAAGGAGTTCAAGTTCATCTTGCTTATTTCCCATGCTCTGTGCATTAGTGTAGAGACATCTGAGACCATGTGTTCCCTTTACTTGCTCCCTGTGCAAGTTTTTTTGCCTCCCACTGTTGGGTCCTTGCGCTGTTTGCCTTGTTCCCTCTATGACAGTTTGACTATTTTCTCCAGCCCTTTTGCCTTCCAGAATACTGTCTCCCTCCCCCATTTGACTCAGTTTAAAGCCCTCCTGATCAAATTCTTGAGACTGTTGGCAAAAATGTTTCTTCCAACTGTTGTAAGATGCACCCCATCTCTTGCCAGAAGTCCCCCTGCATGGAAGCGCAGTCCATGATCCAAGAATCCAATTTGTTCTCGGTGACACCATCTACGGAGCCAGTTGTTTACGTCGGCTATTTTCCTCTCCCTTCTTGGACCATGCAAAGAATACATAAAGAAGTAGAACAGGAATACCTAGCTACTCTAAATGAATTCAAGTCTCCAGGGCCAGATGAACTACATCCAATGGTATTAATAGAACTAGCAGAAGTAATCTCAGAACTACTGGCAATAATCTTTGAGAATTTCTGGAGAACAGGAATTCCCTGAAGACTGAAGGAGGGCAAATGTTGTCCCCATCTTCAAAAAGAGGACCCAAACAATTACTGCCAGTAAGCCTGATGTCAACACCAGGAAAGATTCTAGATCATTAAACAGTCAGTCTATAAGCACTTAGAAAGGAATGTCGTGATCACTAAAAGTCAACATGTGCATTACCAAAAAAAAAAAAAAAAAAATCATGCCAGACTAATCATCTTGTCCCCCCACCCTTAATAGAATTACAAGCTTGGTAGATGAAGAGAGTGCTGTGGATGTAACATATCTTGATTTCAGTAAGGCTTTCAACAAAGTCACCCACAATATGTGGGCTAAATAATGCTACTGGTAGGTGGATTTGTAATTGGTTGAGCAAGTGAACTCAAAGGATGCTCACCAATGGCTCCTATTCATCTTGGAGAGAAGTGGCTAGTAGGGTGCAATGGGGTTCTGCCCTGGGTCCAATGCTATTCAACATCTTTATCAATGACTTAGATGATGGAATAGAGGGCATGCTTCTCAAATTTGCAGATGACACCAAATTTGGAGTAGTGAATACCCCAGAGGCATGATCAGAAATCAAAATGACCTTAACAAATTGCAGAGCTGAACTAAGACTAACAAAATGAATTTCAACAGGGAAAAATGTAAGGCACTACATTTAGGTTGGGAAAAAATGAAATGCAGAGATGTAGGATGGGTGACACCTATATTGACAACAGTACATGTGAAAGGGATCTAGCAATATTAGTGGAACAGAAGCTGACATGAATCAATAGTGTGATGTGGCAGCTAAAAAAGCCAATGTGATTCTGGGCTGGATCAATAGGAGTACAGTATCTATATCTAAGGATTTAATAGTACCACTTTATGCTGCCTTGGTCAGACCTACCTGGAATATTGTTTCCAGTTTTGGATACTGCAATTCAAGAAGGATGTTGACAAGCTGTAATGTGTTTAGATGAGGGTGACCAAAATGGTGAAAGGTCTGGAAGTCATGCCCTATGAGGAGTGGCTTAGGGAGCTGGGTATGTTTAGCCTGGAGAAGAGAAGGTGAAGAGGGGACATGATAGAAATGTCTAAATACTTGAAGGAATGTCATATTGGAAGGAGCAAGCTTGTTTTCTGCTGCTCCAGAGACTAGGACCTGGAGCAATGGACTCAAACTACAAGAAAAGAGATTCCATCTAAACATTAGGAAGAACCCGGCTTGTGGGGGCAATTAGCTAACGCACACTGGAAACTGCTTAATGCAGTGTAGATGTGTAAATTGCTATTGCTTAAAAAACAATTTGTAAGCTGATCTGATAGCCTTGTGGATGAAGAGCAGGGTATAAATAAATAAATAAATAAATAAATAGAACTTCCTGATGGTAAGAGCTGTTCGACAGTGGAATACACTGCCTGGGAGTGTGGTGCAGTCTCCTTCTTTGGAGGTTTTTAAACAGAGGGTGGATGGCCATCTGTCAGGAGTGCTTTGATTGTGTATTCCTGCATGTCAAGGGGTTGGAATAGATGGTCCTTGTGGTCTCTTCCAACTTTATGATTCTATGATTCTATGAAAAGGTTAGTGTAATGCAACCACCATGCAATTATGTGAGTGTAGATTTATACCTTAAAAAACAATATAGGATCTCCACCCCATGTGCATTAATTTACCCAGTTTACCTAATGTATTCACATTGACCAAAGTATGCTTGTGCATATTTCCACCACCACCAAAATTTTGTACATTTTAGCCATTGGCATTTGTATTGTGCACACTGTTTTGTGCATATTTATTTCTCCAAAACACCATGTATGGCTCAGAAATGTGCAAATACTCAAGGCTAGGTACGCTTCCTAGGGGTCGGTTCCACGGCTATTTTTTTTGCGCAAAGTATCGCATTAGCGCTCTTTCGAATTTGCACCGCGGAGTTCCCATGGAAAAGTTTCGCTTCCTACTTACATCCGTGTTGTAGTTCCCATGTCATTATAATGTGTATTATTTAAAATTTCGAATTTCTACAATTCGAAGTACTTTAATTCCCACGATGTCGATATTACGCATCTTTTGTCAATATTATCTGTCAATCAACGTAGTACGTCATTCGTTGTACACGTACTTCCTTTCGGAATTCCCGCCACCCGCACACTCATTGGTCAACCTTTTACACCCTCTTGGGTTTCTGATTGGGCATCTACTCTTCTTTTATGGCCTTTGTTGTCTTCAATCTTCCAAAGTAAATTACTGCCACCATGGAGGTTTTAGCTACCATCATTTCCTGCTTGTATTTGGCTATCAAAGTACTCTCCACAATGGTTTCATTCTCTGAGAAGTGTCGTTCCTACCGAAGAAGAACCCTTATTAGGAAGCGGAAGACTTCGCAAAGGAAAAAACGCTTTCACTGAGTACTTTGCTTTGCGTAACGATTTTAAGAGGAATATTATCACCGCATTCAACCTACAGAACGAGCTGCCATGCATGCTGGCCCCGTTAATACACAGCTCACTGCGTCAACGGAGATTTTGTCAAACACATCGATATTCCGATGACATAGACGTAGCTGCTCCTGTACTTTTTCCTCCCCCCAAAGATCCAGTAAATCAATTGTTTCCGCATGAGTCCAAGCTATTCCCCTGCCCCCCTTCTTTGTTCTCTGTAGTGAATCCATAAGAAAAAGGAAGATGTTTACAGATGCTTCAAAAAGAGGGATGCCGGATGTGTAGGCGGGTTTTCGATTGCGTCACTTTACAATCCGCACACACCTCCTACATTTAACATCGCGAATATAAAAATGTCGGATAGTTCCCATATGCGATAATGCGCAAACTTGCGACACTTTTTTAAAAAAGGCGGAAAATCAGCGGTGTCATTAAGTGCGCCACTTACGGGTATTTTTGCCCCCCTCCTTCCGAAAAGGGCGATACAGATGCGGAAGACGTGGGAACTAACAGAATTCTAGGCGAATTCTTTGAGGAATATTTTTGCCGTGTAAACGGCCCCCTAGTCTTTAAAAACTATGCAGTTTTTGAGCCCTATTTGCAGCTCAGGAATTGTCCTGCACAAAATTCACAGTGGTCATTTTGCACAGAAAACAGCATTTTCTGCACAGGAAACAGCCTTTATTTTCATTTTTTTGGGGGGGGGTTAACAGAAATTAATGTGTCTGTATATTTCAGTATTATTTTCTGTGCAGAAAAAAACTGATTCTTGTGCTGTTTTCACTGCCAAAAACAAACAAACAAAACAAAACAAATAACATATACATACAATTTTTGTGCAGAATAAGTCCCAAACTGCAAAGATTATCATACATCCAGGATTCTTCTCATCAGGGATTCTCAACAGTTGAAAAATGTATTTAATCCTTTTCTTTTAACGCATTCAAATGTTCTTTCCATCCATACAAATGAGCATATCCTGTCATAATTTCACCCAGCGGGGTGAAAACTTTTGAAATTCTTCATTCCTGTGAGCAAGTATAAAATAAGTGAAGATGTACACCTCTATTAGCCAGCAATAGCAAGCCATTTTTTACTTCACTTTAGTTCTTCAAGTGATTTCACTTTAAATCACTTCTTCATATATAATTTCAAAGATAATTCTGTATATTGATAAAAAAAATAAATTGGCATTAAATTATTTTTACTCAAATGAGAAAGGGGATTTATGTTTTTAATGGAAATAAGCTAAAAAACATGAAACCATTCTTTGTCATGTACTTTGAGTACACTGAGTATATTATTTTCAAACTGTTAGACTGTTGTAACTGTGTAGTGTAAATACACTCCTAGTCCAGTTCTTTAGTCTACACCATGCTGGTTATAAGGATGTGCAAATATTTCTTCTGTTTCTGATTTATAAAAGAAATGAACTGATCAACACTTTGTGGAATAGAAAACAGCACTGTTGTTCAGTTTTCACATCTGTCTAAATTTCAAAATGTAGTTCTTCACTTATAAAATGAGTATAAGATGCATACTTTACAGTTAAAATGCACAAAGAAGTGTAGCAGGAAAGCACACTTATTGTGGGGGTGAATGCATAGAGATGTGTATTTTAATTTAAAACTTTTAATGTTCTCAGACTGAAATGGGATGGCACAGTTTTATGAATGTACAGATGTCCAACTGACATGGGCCAGAATGAAACTGATGTATGTATCACTAACAGGCATTGTATACAGAAAAGTTAATGTGTTTTTTTTCCAAAGCACATGACCCACATGGGGACTCAAAAATTCTGTGGAGTTAAAATCTCAAATTCTGAAAATGGTTTCTTCACAAACAGTAATGGCTGCTGTTTTCCACATCAGTGGGGTTGCTCTAGGTTTTACTCTGAAATTTTATGGAATTACTCAAGGAACTGAGCCTATTTGGGGCTTAGAGTTCAGCATCATGGATAGATCTGCTAAAGTTTGGACTGAAACCCAGAATGGATCCACAGCTCCACTGACGTGGAAGCCACCAGCTGCCAAATCTTACATATGAAGTTATTTATATACCTTAATAAGAGTTGGTCCATCTAGCTCACTACTCTTTCCTCTAACTTGAAGAGAATCTCCAGATTGTCAGGGATTGTCCCAGCTACCTAATATCATGTATACTGGAAACGCCAGTTTCTACTCTAGACTCTAGACCTTCTCCACATATGGAACAAGCATTACACACACAGCCATTTCTTGTTGTTCTTATGTGCTGTGGAGTTGATTTGCTTGTGCCAACCCTATGAATGAAAGCCTGAAAGAGTCATCAACAGCCCTGCTCAGGTCTTGCAAAGTCAGAACCATACTTTCCATGATTGGCTCAATCCACTGGGAGATGGATTGGTGGAGTGTCCTGCTGGATCTCTCTGTAGCATTCAGTATCATCAACCATTGTGGCCTTCTGGGTTGTTTTATTAACATGGGATGTGGGGTATTTTTTTAACATCTACTGAAAGCCACAAGGGGAGGTCATCCAGAGTTTCGGGGCTGGGCATCATCAGTCTGCTGCTGATACTCAGCTCTATATCTTTTTTACAACTAGTGTCAAGTAGGTTGTGGAAGGACTTTATGAAACCACTCCTCTTTCCTGTTCTTTTACTGGCATAATTTGTGATGTTTTTATGCCGGCAAAAGAACCCCCTTTACCACACTTACCTTCCATCCCATCCAAAGGCAGCCCTGGCAATGACTAATGAGTGAATGGAGTCCTGTTCACTTCCTGGAATGAAATCCTGTGGATTCTCCCAAGAAGACATGATTGTGGGAAATTCAAAAATAAAAGCAAAAATAACACATAAAAAGTTCACAAAAGCACAGAAGCACACTTTAAAAGTCCCAAGTAAACAGGGGAGGTTCATAAAAAAAAAGTGTGTCACCTACCTGGATGTCATGATCTCACCTGGAAGAATTCTGGCTGGACTGGCCATTGATGCTGTGTTCATGTGGGCAGGCGGGGGGGAGGCACGAGGTTTCAAATACCAGCAAAGCCAGTAAAAAATCACTACAGCCAATCTATTGATGGCTTGTCCCATCAATAAAATAGAATGGCTTTTGGAAAAGACATAAACGCGAAAGAACATTGTAATTTAGTACGTGCACACTTTTGCATTTATGTGGCATTGTTACAACACTGCATTTGATGTGTCTGATAAACTCCAAACTCTTAAATATTGTCTAGATACAGTGAACTATTGGAGGCCAGTTAATAAACTGAGTCTCAGTCCAGACAAGACAAATACTGTTAGTCAGTAGGAAAGCTAACCTGGGGTAGAGATCATAAATTCTGCTGAATGGGGTCACACTTCCTCTGAAAGATCAGTTTCATAGCTTGTGGGTGCTCTTGGACCCAAGGCTGCTTCTGCAAGGCCAGGTAGCTGCAGTGCCCAGGAGTTCCTTTACCTAGCTTTGGCTAGTGTACCAGCTGTATCCTTTTCTGGGAACAGCAGCTCTGACCAAAGTTGTTCATGCCTTAGTTACTTTCTAATTAGGGTACTGTAATGCACTTTACATGGGTCTTCCCTTGAAAAGTGTTTGGATGCTTCAGCTAGTGCAAAATGCAGCAGCCAGTCTGGTGTTGGGAGTGTTTTAGAGACTATATAACACCAGGCTTACAAGAATTCCACTGGCTTTTAATTTGCTTTTTTGCTCAGTTCAATTTATTAGTTCTGACCAACAAAACTGTAATTGGTTTGGGGCCATGGTATGTGAAAGAGCACCTCCTTCCCCCATATGAAATCTTCAGCAGAGGCTCTGGCTAGGTTGATTTGTACATGTAACAGGGTTTCCTCAGTAGCAAATATAATCTGCCTGACAGGCCCCCACCTTTTTCATAACTCACCAATTGGCTAAATTTCATACATTGGCTTCGAAGTGGCACTCCATGTGGTTGACAGTAGACCAGGGACTCCCAAATAAAAGGAACCACTGTTTGCTCTGAAAACCTAAGGCAATAGGCAGCTAAAATTCCTAAACCACTCAGCCAGGTGAGGGTTACATGAAGTCACCTGGAACTGATCAGTTAGGGAGAAATGTGCTAATTCTTCCTAGGCATCTCTGGAAGAGAGTCACTCACTAATCCCATTAAGGTGACTGATCACTCTTTGCTTGCAAAATGGGATTTTCCTCTCACCTTGTCCTAAAACAATAGAGGTTTGCCTGAGACCACTCAGTTTTAATGTTTTAACCATTAGCTACCATTAAGACATCCAGAGAATATATTGTGTAACCTTGGGAAACTCCAATAGACATTGTATTCCACTCAATCTCACCCCTTCAAGGGAAGTATTGAATATAAATATGCCCCCAAAGCACAGCCAAAGTGTGCATAGTTTCTCTTCCTCATGTAATTCTGTACGTCTGCTATGTGACCTTCAGACCTCCATCTGAGTATCTTCTGCTGCATGAATGTCTGCTCTTCAGGAAAGGTATGGTATAGCCCATCATCCCAAACTCTAGTCCTCTATCCCAGTGCTTCCTACTTTAATTTTTTTGTGGTTTTTTTCCCAGGTTGTGAGGCCGTGTTCTGGAAGAATATATTCCTGACATTTTGCCTGCATCTGTGGCTGGCATCTTCAGAGAATGGTGGTTTAGCCACAGGAATGAAGAAAAACGGCCACCCAAAGGGAAGGTATTTTTACCATGCATCAAAGGATTCACAGACAGAATAGGGAAACTGATGAGGAAACACAACCTCTAAATGATCTACAGATCAACCAAGAAAATCCAAGAAATGCTATGCTCAGAGAAGGACAAAAAAGAACCTCTCACAGCCACAGAATTTTACCACATACCATGCAGCTGATTTTTCTGTCAGACCATTTTAGCTCTCTTTTTGGAAGTCCAACAGCTATGACACTTAATTCTTGTTAATGGAGCACAGAGGGCAGCACTGGTAATGTATTTATTCAATATGCTGCCTTTCTCCCAGAAGGTACCCAAGGCGGCTCACAAAATATCACATAAAATACAGTTTAAAACCATTAAAAACATCACAATATAAAAATCTAAAATTACATAAAACATATACAAATTAAAAGACCAAACTAAACAAAACAAAAATAAAAACACACCCCAATAAAAAGCCTCCATAAGCCCAGGTACGTATTAAAAGTCTGCTTGCATAAGAACGTCTTTCCCTGCCAGTGAAAGGAAAGCAGTGAAGGGGCCAGCCTAGCCTTCCATGGAAGGGAATTCCAGAGGGTGGGAGCATAGAATCATAGAATCATAGAGTTGGAAGACACCTCAAGGGCCATCCAGTCCAACCCCCCTGCCATGTAGGAATACACAATCAAAGCATTCCTGACAGGTGGCCATCCAGCCTCTGTTTAAAAACTTCCAAAGAAGGAGACTCCACCAAATCACAAGGCAGTATATTCCACTTCTGAACGGCTCTTACCATCAGGAAGTCCTTCCTAATGTTTAGGTGGAATCTCTTTTTCTGTAGTTTGAACCCATTGTTCCGTGTCCTTGTCTCTGGAGCAGCAGAAAACAAGCTTGCCCCATCCTCAGTATGACATCCCTTCAAATATTTAAACATGGCTATCATGTCCCCTCTCAACCTTCTCTTCTTCAGACTAAACATACCCAGCTCCCTAAGCCACTCCTCATAGGGCATGGCTTCCAGGACTCCCACCATCCTGGTTGCCCTCCTCTGGACACGTTCCAGCTTCTCAATATCCTTCCTGAATTGTGCTGCCAGAACTGGACACAGTGTTCCAGGTGAGGCCTGACCAAAGCAGAATACAGTGGCACTCTTACTTCCCTTGATCTAGACAGTACACTCCTATTAATGCAGCCTAGAATCACATTGGCATTTTAAGCTGGTGCATCACACTGCTAACTAATGTTCAACTTGTGGTCTACTAAAACTCCTAGATCCTTTTCTCAGGTACTGCCCTCAAACCATGTCATAGTTTCATTGTCTAGCCCACATTCTTTTTTGCAAGAATATCATGGGGGATGTTGACAAAAGCCTTACTGAAATCAAGATGCACTACATCCACAGCACACACCCAGTCATGGGTCAAGCAGTTGTGGCACAGCCCTAAATATCTCTCCAGCTGCTTGTTTTCAAGGCAACTAAGAGGATGCTGCAGATGTCATTTCCTGGTATTCTCATCTCCAGAGCCCCTGAAATGCTTGGTCAAGACCCTGTCAGGCTGCAAAGGTAGGGTTGTGTTGTGCTGTATTTGTTATAATTACAATGTCCGTTGGCTCAAACCAAATAAAATTTGACTTGACTTGACCTGTAGGTTATTGTGTTTTTTTTCTGGGGTTGGGAGGAATCTTCAGACATAGCTACTAGGAAGAAGCACCATCATTGTAGTTCTGTTGATGATGATGATGATGATGATGATGATGAAGGATCTCAGTCATTTTGTGAATCTATAGGTGATCATGTCAAGAATCCTTACATGGTAGTCTAGTTTTGTGCAGATTCCAGATACCTAATGAAGCTATACCTACTCTTTCTTTCTTTCTCTCTCTCTCTCTCTCTGTGTGTGTGTGTCTAGTGATGGAATAGCAAGGTTACATGTGTGGTGTGGAGAGATGGTAGGGCTGACAGATTTGGTCGACTTCTTTCCTCATGCCCCTTTTTTATTCAGCTCTCCCTTCCAGGACAATCACTCAGTAACACACAACATATAACATTACCACAGGCCTGGGTATTTTAAAGCCTTTGTAAAATTAAACTAGTGACGGGGAGATTTTGACTAATTAGGTTTCTTGGATAATAAGAGCTATTTAATAAGGTACATATCACTTACAATATTGCTAATGAAATGTGAAAGCGATTTGGGACTCAGAAAGATAATGGCTAACTTCTTTTAATTGTTAACATTTTTTCCTTGCTTGCAATGACACAGTCATTATTTTGCAGTCACCACTTATCATGAAATCCAAGAGGATTAATGGTTTCACTTATACCAGTGAAAATGTTTAAGCTGTCCCGATTATCTGTGCACTTGGAAAGAATAATGGTTATTTGTCATTGCATTTAGCACCAGGATAAATTGTTCCCTGAGTAAGGGTGCTTTAACCCTTTGAGATCCAGGGAGAGGGCTTTACAATTAAACACAAGTATGCAACGGTTTATAGTTAGATAGAGAAACATGTGTGTTACATCTATATGGATCGACCTGATATAATTATTTCTTATAAGTACAGTCAGGAAATATTGGTGGGTGGTAGGTTGCTCCAGAATACAAGGTAGATCCATACCTTCATTTGTTTGCAAATGCAATTTGCATAAGGATGCCCAATTCACTGTTTCTGATCCATGTCATCTTTGCATATGTCCATCCAGGTGTTTGTACCACATTAATTGCACTGACCTCCAATTAATTTTATTAATCTGCCATTAAAATAAAAAGATACAAATCTGCATAAAAATCTGCATTTCATTATTCATTTCCAAACATGTTACTTCTCAAAATATGCATTTCAAAATGTATTTTCATGCTCCAAAATGCAGCTCATGCAACTTTGAACTGAGAACATTCTATTGAAATGCTCAGGAGAGGCAGAGACTGATGGGTAATTATATTCCTATCAGCATTCATCTGGGAGGTGCAAATCAGGTCAGAATTATTTAATTCCATTTAAATGTTGACTTTCTATATGTTTTAACTGTATTGTATTTGTTTTAATTTGTGAGGTGCTGGGAAGAGATGGTATATAAATAAAGATGATGATGTGGTGGTGGTGGTGGTCATGGTGGTAATTCAAGCATCTGTAGATTTACAATCTTTATTCTAAGTAGGACATACACCCACATACACACATCAAAATAATAATAATAATAAAATGAACTGAAGGCACCAGCTCTCATCTAATCTTGGAAGCTAAGCAGGGTTAGGCCCAGTTAGCACCTGAATGGACTATGAAGGAATATCAGGTGCTGTAGGCTATATTTCAGAGGAAGGCAATGGCAAACTGCCCCTTAATATCCCTTGCCTAAGAAATCCCTATGAAATTCATGGGGTAACTGTAAGTTGACAGGCAACTTGAAGGCACACAAACACTTTGAAACATAATTCTTTTCAAAATACACATTTCAAAATATATTTCCCCACTCCCAAGAAAGAGTTAACTGCAATTTTCTGCCAACTAACTACAAAGGGTTCTTTCTTTTGTACAGTATTTCCTCTTCTGTGTGGATCTTATGTTCAGATTGGGCTGCTGTGTTCTTATGATGAATGAACAAATCTTCAAGTGAACTATTGGGAGTGGGTGCTGTGAGAGGGAGTGCAAATAAACAATCAAGGAAACAAAACAAAACAAGAAGGAGATGAATCTTGTATTGTGGAAAACTGGACTCCATATCCTCCATCTTTATTTTAGGTTTGGTCTATACTTTTTTAAGATCCTGTGTTGAAAGAAAGTTTGAACCCAGTGTTGCTAATCTTTAGGAAAATTATAAGCCCGGGATGTTATTTTTAAAATGCAATTCCTACTCTGGCATAGTACCAAACACTGGGAAAGAAGGAAGTAAAGGAAGGCGGGAAGGAACATGGTTATGGCATAGTAACACATCTTTTTAAGTGTATCTTTCCCAAACAGAGCCAGGGTCAGCAGAACTCCTCTTTGACACTCATCATTTTATTTTCTTCTAATGCCTTAGATGCTATATTGTTACAGGGCATTCTGGGTAGGGACAGAAAGAATATTAAAACATATGAAAAATGGCCAAAACCATATCTCTTGAGTGTTGGGAAATCCTGACAAGAAGAATCCTGGACTAATGAGAATATTTTCAGTTTGAGACCAAATTTGCACATTTGCACAGAGAAAGGCATTTTCTGCACAGGAAACAGTATATTTTGCACAGAATTTTTTTTGTGTGTGCAAAAACATGCAAACTTTGCAGAGAATAAGTTCCCAGCTGTAGCACAAAAATGGCTGGTACATGCACAAAATATTTAAAAACAAAACAAAATATCAAGTTCTACCTCTCACTTCTCTTCATCTGTCCCTAGGCAAGTTAATAAAGTAACATGATTCTAGTCCATCCTGATTCTAGTCCATCCTGATTCTCTCACATGATTCTAGTCCATCCTGATTCTAGTCCATCCTGATTCTCTCACATGATTCTAGTCCATCCTGATTCTAGTTCATCCTGATTCTCTCATTCCATCAAGTTACAGAAGAGGGAGAGGGAAATCAAAAAGCTCAGCCTGTCAGATTCCTTCTCTCTATGGATTGTTTCCAGATGATCATTGTAAAACTTTCTCTGTGTTAGAATTCATACCTGAACTTTCTTCTTCCTCTTTTTTCGCTTTCTATCTTCTCCTCTCCCACCCCCACTCTTATTATTTTTTTTGCTACGTCTTTTAGTCTGTACATCTTGGTGAGTGGCTGTCTTTTTTTATGGACTGTGTTTATGATGCTCTGGAATACTTTTTTTTTTTTTTTTTGGCTGAAGAGTACAGTTTAAAAATCTTTAAATAAGGAACCAAAAAAATCAAGGAATGAAAATTAGGCCCCAGTGAAATAAGTTTTTCATTCCTTGCAAAACAGAATGGTCATTTGTTACCACACAAATGTTGCTCCTTGTCTACAGAGGAATCTGGTTAGCCACTGATGGAAATGAAAGACTGGTAAGACAGGGTTTTGGCCAGACCCAGTAGGGATCTTCTTATGCTCTTATAGTTAGGGACGTGGGGAAAAAATCTTGTTAACCCAGTTTTTAAGTGATTTCCCCCCAAAAAAATTTTTTAGTGCAAGACTATTAGAAGAAATGTGTGCATAACTTTCAGTTTGCTGACGCTGGAAAAATACTGGAAGTGATAGATTCCTGGCTCCACATACATTTCCCCCCCCCTCTTCAAATTATATACAGATAAATACATACATCCAACTCAAAATGGACAACCTAGAAAAAAGTTCACATGCACACTTTCATCATAGGGAAAATACATCTAAAATGGAGTTGCTAGGAGAAAGGGGCAAAAAGGGGCATCATTTAGGAAAATGTGTGTACCATAATATGCATAAATATCCTTCTAAAATACTGGGAGGGATTGGGGAACCCCCAAATTAGGGGACCATATACAGCCTTTTCTACCCCTAATTTAAACAGAAAAGTTTCTCAGTGCAATACAAAACAAGGGCAAGAAGAAAATGTAGGTAGAATTATAAGAAATGCAATGAAGCTGAGATATTTTTACATCCTTATTCTTATGTTATTAGAGTCGTGTGTGTGTGTGTGTGTGTGTGTGTGTAAACCCAATGTATTTTGCACAAAAATTATGGGTTTTGTAAAAAAAAAAAAAAAAGAGAGAGAGAGAGAGAGAGAGAGAGAGATCCAGTGAGCTTTTCATTAAAAAGGTCCAACATGTGAAAAAAAATCATTGAAAATGTGTAAATCTCTAATTGTTTCATTTCTCAAATGAGATCATTTGTGAAATTCTTCACAAACCAGAATGAAATAGATTTACCTACTTTAGGTGTGTTACACACACACACACACACACACACACAGAGACTTCTGAGATCAGTCCTGCCTTCAGCTGCTATAGCAGCCAAGAGGAAAAAGAGGCACAAAAAGGAGTGTGCTGTTTACCTATGAAAGGTTGCATTTTTGCTGCCTTATCTTGTTTGTTCTGAAAAGAATTATATTTTATACCTGTCCAGTTCCCCTATACATGTTAAGAGCATAGCTGCAGCTGCAACCTTTGGAAGTCTTTCCATTGATCTGAATTAATGTGTCTCAAATCTACAAGTGTTATGATAAGTTGCACGTAAGCTGCAAATGTTAGAAAAGAAAGGAGGAAAGATTCTGTCTTGTGAATCACTGCTCTGCTGTACAATTTTTAATTAAATAAATAAATAATGTATATGCTGCCTTTCTCCCAAAGTGTGACCCTGTCTGAAACCTCAGAGAGCTGTGAAGTCAGTGAAGACAGCACTAAACTGGATGGACCCATAGGTTCACTTGCTCTACTTCTGAAATGCTGACCTCTATTCAGTGTATTTGACACCCAGTGTGGATGTGTGTGTTTTTTTAACACACGGTTCTCTCTACAACAGAATTATTTTCAGCAGTAATCATGAACTGAAATAAAGAATACTAATGGCTGGCTGACCAGGAAGGCCACCACTGTAATCCACCTGCCAGTAAAAGCCTTCCCCACTGCTGCCACACTTACTTTGGGTGTGGGCAGGCCCTTATATGCCTGCCAGGTCTCATTTGAAGTCTCATGGGACTTTAAATCCTATGAAACATCAAGCAAGATTGGGTGGGCAGGCAAAGTTGATGGTCATTGTTAGCAAAAGACTTCTGCTATGCCGGTGGTAGTTCCTTTCTCTCCCCAGCACAGGGGAGAGAAAGGAACCATCACCATCATAACACCACACCACCACACTTACTTGCTGTGTCATGTGCTTGGGGATTACCACTTCTAGGCTGACATGAACTGTTACAGAGGTTCATGCTTACCTAGAAGGAGTGACCACTGAGTAAGTGGCACACAGCAAAGTAAGCTCAGTGGGGAGTGTGCCACAGTGGCTGTGGTTCCTTTCTCTCCCCTGAGGCAAGAAGAGAGAGGAACGACCACCTTTGTGGTGCCCCCCTGCCATGCTTACCTACTGTGCCATGTACTTGGGTATCAGCCCCCTCTAGGCAGGCATGAACTGCTGCGGAGGTTCATGCCTGCCTAGAGGGGGTGATACGCAAGTAGTAGTGAAGTAAGCATGGAGGGGATGTGGGTGCCAGTGACATCCCTCCAAAGGTGTAACCTGTTGTGGTCTGCACCCCCACACCCCGTAATGAAGCTCATTCCCTCTACATGAAGCTGCCAGATTATGAACATTATAATTCAAGAATAAGCCAGCACTGCAGAACACCACAGGTCCTGCATCTCCTTGATGTAGGACCTCGTTCATAGTTTGTTTGAATGAACTATTTTTTTTTTAAAAAAAATCAGATTTTGATGTTGTGAGTATTATGTGGGCCTTTGAGTCAGTGGATGGTGGCACAGAAACCAAGGTATAAATTAAATACCTAAATTTAATTTAAAGTAAACTCCACCCCAACAGTGGGAATGTGTTTTTAAAAGCACCCTTTTCCCCCTGAATGCAGTTTCCCCATAAGTAAACATCAGCTTGTGTGTCTTTCTTAAATTTATTTATTTATTTATTTAAAATATTTATATCCTATCCTATATCTGAAGATCTCAGGGTGACTTACAATAAAATCAATTACAAAAAAATCAACAATAACAATAATATTAAAAAGATTAAAAACATATTAAATAGTTTATCATAAAACAGACAATTTAAAACTGATTAAAACAATTAAAAATTGTGCATCCATAGCACATATGTAGACTGGGTAAAATCATTTAGGCCCAAAGGCTTTAATAAAAAGCCAAGTTTTGACTTGGCACCAAAGCAATACCAATGTTGTGCCAATTGCGACTCCAAGGAGAGGGCATTTCACACCTGGGGTGCCACCACAGATTTGTTCTTCCACAATGTATCTCCCGAAATAGTGGTACCCAGAGGAGAGTTCATCCAATCAGATCTCAGTTTTTGGCCAGACATATTGTATATATAGAGAGGGGATCTCTCAAGTATCTAGGTCCAAGTCCATTTGGGGCTTTAAATGTTATCACCAGAACCTTGGATCCAGAGCAAAAGTGTATCAGTAGCCAGTGCAATTCCTTCCGAACTTGTGTTGCATGGTTTTTGAATAGAGTTCCAGTGAGCAGTCTAGCTGCTATATTTTTTACTAGCTGCAGTATCTGCAGCTTCATGGGCATCCCCGTGTGGAGCGTATTTCAGTAGTCTAATCAGGAAGTTAACAGTGCATGGACTATTGTGGCTAAGTTATTCCTGGCTAGAAAAAACCTTTTTAACACTCTGAGGTATGCATGGTTTTGTGCAAATTTTATTTCCCTGAAATCCAATGCAACTTTTAATGTGTGATGTTTGATGGCAAAGTGCATAGCATCATAGAATCCTAGAGCTGGAAGAGACCACAAGTGCCATCTGGTCCAACCCCCTGCTCTGCAGGAATACACAATCAAAGCACTCTCAACAGATGGCCATCCAGCCTATGTTTAAAAACCTCCAAAGAAGGAGATGCCACCACACTCTGAGGCAGTGCATTCCACTGCCAAGCAGCTCTTACTGTCAGGAAGTTCTACCTAATGTTTAAGAGGAATCATTTTGTCTCACAATAGGCCTCCCAGGACTGGATAGGTTTTACTGAGAAGTCTCAACCTGACACAGTGCTGTTCCTTCTCCAAGCAGATAAAGATGTGCCAGAAAAAGAGAATTTGCTATATGGAAATGTAGGGGGGCCATCTGGGAAAATTCCGCTTCAGTAGGGTGTGTGTGTGCTGATAATCTTGTAACCCCAATAAAATAGATATTGGGAAACATGTGGCTCTCCTGCTGTTCTCAAGATCAAATTCGTATCAGCTTATCAAACTGAATGGGACATTAGGATGCTAACAACATCTGGAAGCCTGCAGATTCTGCAACCTTTAAGCTCCCCTAGGAGTGGTCTGAGGCATCCATACCATTGACATGAGCTATCAGCCCTGGGTTTTATTGCAGAGCCTTAATGAGCTTTCCATGGTGCTAAACCTATTTGAGAGATAGCGTTCAGCACCTTGGATAGATCCTTTAACTACTGGAATGAAACTCAGTCCAGATTCACTGAACCCCTGAGATGGAAGCCACCAGTCATGGCTCCTTTTGACAATTACAACCCCCTTTCCCTTTACCCCCCCCCTTTGTACCTCCCCTCCTCTCCTGCTTTACCATCTCCTGGCCACTCAACTGGAGATAATTGTGATGATTACCCCCCCCCATGTTGTTGTTATTTGCTGTCTTGCTAGCTTCAATTGATGGCTCCTCTATGAATGAGAGACTTCTAAGAGCCCTGGTCATCAACAGCACTGTTCAGGTCTTGCAAATGCAGTGCTGAGACTTCCTTAAGTGACTGTAGCATAGTTATCCTCTTTTCCAACTCCTTCAACTTTATTAAGCATTATCCTGTTTTTCCAGTGAGTCATACTGTATCATGATATGTCCAAAGGATGACAGCCTCAGTTTAGTCATCTTGGCTTCTAATCCAGGTTCAGACTAGACCCATTCATTTGTCTTTTTGGCTGTCAATGGTATCTACAGAACTTCCCTCCAGTGCCTCATTTCAAATAAGTTGATTTTCTGCCTGTCAGTTTTCTTCATTGTCCAGCTTACACTCCAATACACAAATATCAGAAATACTACGGCATGGATGATTTCGACTGTGATGTTTAATGATATATATTTAAAATTGATCTTTACACTTTACTCTCCTCCCCTCTGTTTTACCTTGTTCTCCCTGCCCCCCATGACTAGAGTTGACTGTGATGCTTTGCTCAGCCCCATATTAGCTTATATTTGCATCTTAATGGAGTTGCACACAAAAAAAGTAGAGGCACTGAAATGTGTGGGCACCTGGTGAGTCATTGCCCAGCACTAATTGTCCCCTGGGTAGAAGACTCTCACTCTACTCTTTGGAGAATGATGGGGTTAAGAACTTGCACATCAATCTTGGATGTTCAGCCTGCCTCTCCACAGCTTCCTTTGTGTCAATTTAAGGAGTTCCCCCTTAATTTATCACAACTCTCTACCTTCAAGTTCCAAACAAATTGGTGCAATTGTATTGCAGAACACCGCTGACCAAGCATAAGAATTGGTTAATTTTACACTCTATTACATGATATATTTAAACCACCTTATCCTTCGATTTGAGTCAGCATTAATGTGGACCCCAACCTGTCCCACATGCCATTTGGGTGACATAATTCTTTAGCTGGTATTCTCATGCAGAGAAACCCCCAAATTAGATGATGGAATGATACAGCTCGGCAAATGTCACTCCCAAGCTCCTTCATTCCATAGATCCTCATTATTTTCCCTATTTCAGCCTTGTTTTGTCCTTTGCTATACAAATCTTCTTTTGCCTCCACCCTCTCCTTTGTAACATTGCCTTTCTCGAAATAAGAGAATGGTCAAAAGGGATAATGTAAGGAAGATGATAATAGATGCAAAGGGAAACTGTCAATCACATGATATGCAAGAGACAGGCCTTTGCAACCTCCATTATCCTCCTGGGGAAAAAAAGAGAGAGAAAGCTTCGATACTGGTGCCTTGATATTTTCAAAGGCTTCCTTACTCTAACTGGCTACATGTGATGCCTCCATTTATGATATACAGTATGGTCGGAGTTTTTACTTCCCTCTTTCTTTTTTAACTAGCTAAGGCAGCCTTCTTTTCTGTCCCCTCATCTTCTTGGACAGCATAGCTTGGTAACTGTTCCAACAGGGTGTACCTGACAGAGACCAGTGGCTCCCAATGTCAATAGAGTAGTGAATTTCTTTCAGATTTTACTCTGACCTTTAAACTGTTCAAGATTATGAATCCTCTCCCCCAAAACAGCATCAGCAACTTGGATAGCTCCTTTAAAGTTCAGACTAAAACCTGGAACAAATTCACTCCCCAACTGACACCAGAACCCCAGCATCAAATGAGTGTCCATATCTTGAGACAGAAGACACCTTGATTCATCTTATGATTCAAATGATATCATGTTTTAGTCCCAGCTTCATCTGAAGTTTTTTGCCTCTGTCTGCAAGAATGGTTCTTTTTCTTCACAAACAAATTCATCATTCAAGTAACCCTTGAGAAGTTCTGCTTCTCTTCTCCAAATGCTTCAGCTTCTTGCAAAGCTTCTCAGATGATCTTTTAAAGGAGAATACACCAAATTAGCTGTGAATATCATAGAATCATAGAATCATAGAATTGCAGAGTTGGAAGAGACCACGAGGGCCATCCAGTCCAACCCCCTGCCACGCAGGAAATCACAATCAAAGCATCCCCGACAGATGGGAGCTGCTGAGACCGAGCTCCACCCCTAGAAGGTTCGTGAAAGCCTTCCAAAACTGCGAGGTAAATTGTGCCCCCCGATCCGACACAATCTTGGCCGGAATGCCATGAATCCGATAAATATGCTGAATGAACAATTTGGCTAATTGGGAGGCCGTGGGGAGTTTCTTACAGGCCACAAAGTGCGCTTGTTTTGAGAACAAATCAGTAACCACCCAAATAACCGTCTTTTTCCTACTCTCTGGTAATTCCACAATAAAGTCCATGCTAATGACCTCCCAGGGCTTGTTTGGGGTAGGTAGAGGGTGGAGCAAACCTTTGGGCTTCCCTGACCCCCCTTTTGACACTGCACAAGTGGTACACCCCTTCACATATTCCTCCACCTCCTTCCTCATATGGGGCCACCAAAACTGTCTCCGGGCCAAATGCAAAGTTTTGAGATACCCAAAATGTCCCGCACTCTTGACATCATGGCACTGCTTGAGAATACTCGCTCTCAAGACCTCAGGAACATATAGGCGATCCCCTTTCCAAGCCACACCATCTCTCACAGTCACCTCATTGGGGTGAGCCAGGAACCACTGATCCAGGGGCAGTTCCGAGGCCAATTGAGAATGCCACCCTCCTTTCTCCCCTTGAGAAACAGTGGGCGTGGCAGAGCTATCCGCCGTAGGGGTCACTGCCCGGGTCCCCAGATTGGGGGGAGGTGGTTCAGGGTTCAAGGGCTGGGGCACAGGTATGCAGCTTTCTGTGATGTACACAGAACACAAACTCAGATATCTTCAATATAGTTCTTTATTGGAATAGAAGCATGTGTAAGGAACAGTGGCAAAGCTGCATACTGAAGACCAAGCTTGCAATCAGGACAGATAAGGTACCCCCAGCGTGGGAAAGCAGAAAAGGGGGGGGGGTAGAACTTCAAAGCTCACTTCGGAGGAGAGAGATCTGCCAGGCCATCTGGCCGACCTTGAGCTCCCGGGATGAACAGCGTTCCCATGGAAACCAACATCTCCCAAACATTCCGGAGGCCCAAGGCAGCGCCAGTCTCAAACCATGAAAATGTCAGGGATCTCCACGAACTCCACTCTATGCCTTAGAATTCGTGGATGGCCCTGACACATTCCTAGTTTGGGGATGTGACCAAATGACTTTTGAGATATAATTAAAACTCTATGCCATCTAAAGATACAAGGTCCTGTTAGTAAGCCTATTGTAATGCTATTAGGATTCTATGAAAATTGCATCAGGAAGTAGTTTCACATCTTTTGACAGCAGCTAAAATACACTAAGGCACCAAATCCCATCTGATATTAGAATCTAAGCAGGGTCAGCTCTGGTTAGTACTTGGGTGGGAGACTGCCAACAAATACCAGGTGCTATTGACTATATTTCAGAGGAAGGGAAAACCACACCTAAGTATTCCTTGTCTAAGAAAATTCTGAGATTCATGGGGTTACCATAAACTTACAGGTGATATGAAGGCACATATACACACTCACAAAAATGACTAGCTACTAAAAAGAGGTGAGATAATTACCATCAAATTGTTTTCTATTGTATTTGTAGAATTGTAGAACATGATTCATGTTATAGTTATTTGACAAAAGAAAATGTTTTAGAAAGCTGTCTTACACATGCTTACTTGGGAGAAAGCTCAACTGACCATAGTGGTATATACAGTTGTCCCTTTATATTCGCTGTGATTTGGTTTCAGGACCCCCTGTGGATACCAAAATCTGTGAATACTCAAGTCCCATTATATGCAATGCATAGCAAAATGGTGTCCCTGATCTAATAAGATGGCAAAATCAAGGTTTGCTTTTTGGATTATTATTTTTTAAAGAACATTTTTAAGCCATGAATACTTAAATCCATGGACACCAAATCCATGGATACCAAATCCGTTGATACGGAGGGACAACTGTACTTTGGAGTAAACACATTTGTTGTTTTCAACTGCCATCAAGTCAACTTCAATTTACGGCAACCCTATGAATGAGAGCTCTCCATATCACCCTGTCATCAACAGCCCTGTTCAGGTCTTGCAGATTCATGGCTGTGGCTTCCTTGATTGAGTCTATCCATCTGGAATGTGGTCTTCCTCTTTTCCTACTGTCTTTTACCTTACCAAGCATGATTGTCTTTTGTAGTAAGTCATGTCATCTCATGATATGGCCAAAGTATGACAGTCTCAGTTTAGTCATCTAAATGTGGCTTCTAAAGAAAGTTCAGGCTATTTGCTCCAATAGTCTTTTATTTGCCTTTTGAGCAACCCTCGGTATCCATAGAACTCTTCTCCAGCACTACATTTTGAAGGAGTTGATTCTCTTCACTGTCCATGTTTCACAACCATACATAGAAATTGGAAATATGATGACATGGACAATCATGACTTTAGTATTCAATGATATATCTTTACACTTCAGGATCTTGTCAACTTCTTTCATAGCTGCCCTTCCAAGTCATAGTCTTCTTCTGATTTCTTGACTGCAGGCTCCATTCTGATTAATGACTGGAACTATTTCAATGTCTACGTCATCTTCTTTCAAACTATGTAAATCATAGTGGTCATTATTTTGTTTTCTTAATGTTCAGTTGTAAACTTGCCATTGCACTTTCTTCCTTTTGACTTTCTTCAGTAACAGTTTCAAGTGTTTGCTATTTTCTGCTAGTAGCATAGTGTCATCTACGTATCTTAAATGGTTAATGTTTCTTCCTCCAAATGTTGTGCCTCCTTCCTCCAAGTCTAATTCTGCTTTATATATATTTCAGTGTTCAAGTTGAATAGATAGGGTGACAAAATGTACCTGACTCCCTTGCCATTCTTTTTTTTCCATAGTGTCATGCCCTTCTACTACTGCCGCTCAGTAGCTGTTTCACTTTTAGCCTAGCTCCTCAACAAAAGCCTGTCAAACATCCCTACCAGAAAGCACTGCTACCATCAGCATAGCCTCTTTCCTCACAGCAGCACTCAATTACACTACCTGACAGTAGCCTCTTTTTCTGAGTACAGATTACATATCAGGATGATCAAATGTTGTGGCACACCAATTTCTGTAAACTATAACACACAAGGTGATTCCCCCACTGAAATTCTTTGATGTGATCCATTATATAATATAGATTTGTGATATGATTTGCCTCTTCCTTTCCTAAACTCAGCTTGAACATCTGGCATTTCTTGCTCCATATTTGGTAAAATTCTTGTTGTAGAATTTTTGAGCATCACTTTACTTGCATGGGTGATTAACACAATGGTATTGTGGTTATTGCAATCCTGGTGTCCTCTTTCTTGGGGATTAGAATGTATATTGAGTGTTTCCAATCTGTGGGCCAGTCTTGTTTTCCATATTTGTTTACAGATTTTAGTTAGAACTTGAGTAGCTTCTGTCTCTGTAGCTTACATTAACTTTAAATTCTATGGGAATGTTCTTCTGGTTGTATTTTGGGACAATGGTTGGGTCAGTATTCTTCTTTATCTATACGCTAATATTTGATATTAGCAGTTTATGGTCAGTGCCACAATCTGCTACTGGTCTTGTTTTTGCAGAGAGAACAGAGCTTTTACATATTCTACTTCCAATTATGTAGTCTATTTGATTTTTCCCAGTGTCATGCCCTTCTACTACTGCTGCTCAGTAGCTGTTTCACTTTTAGCCTAGCTCCTCAACAAAAGCCTGTCGAACATCCCTACCAGAAAGCACTGCTACCATCAGCATAGCCTCTTTCCTCACAGCAGCACTCAATTACACTACCACAGAAAGGTAGTGTCATGGTGAAATATATACATGATTACATTTATGGAACTCTAAAAATGTTCAGTGTTTTGAGGACAATTAAATATAGATGGAAATCTGCTGGTGAATTACAATGGCATAATTCAGACTTATGCTTTTGTAACACACTTTTTTTGTTATTGCAAAGGTTGGAAGTTTTTTGTCACCTACACAGCAGACCCCTCCCATCTCACATTCCCATGTTGTTGGGGTGCAAGGAGTCAGCAGAGACATGCCCATCTATTTTCTTGTAACTTGATGTGCTTTTCCTTGGAGGTCCCTCCTCTTGCCTGCTGTGGCATGCCCAGCTACAGGAAAATAGCTGGGGATGTCCCCACTGATCTCCTTATTTTCCAATGTCATGGAAGTGGCCATGTTGCAGAAGTTGCATAGCTTGAAACATTATTTTGGGAGTTGCAGCATCAAGAAACACAGCTACAGAGACATCTTCTGATTCGGGATTCTGGTCATACTATTTACTAACGATACATAGGCATATGTGTTTTTTGCAGTAACAAAACCATCAATCTGGGGACATTTTTTATTTCAGTATGCACCAAAAACTGCCCTCTGAATTTGGCTAAACAGAATTATAAAACTGACCTCTCCCACTCCTTGCCTACAAAGAAACATTTTGCATTTCCTTCAGGGTGAGCTAGATCTGAGTCAGAGCACAGCAGAAATTGGTATAATGACCAACATCTTCTCAACAAGGTATTTTTAAAATTTATTTTTTACTCAAATGCTAGGTTTGGGGCATAGCTCAAATTGGAAAAATTGAGAACTTTTCTCAGAAATTAATGGTGACTTAGTCAGAAGAATTAGTGTCCTTTAGAGATCTAGCAGGCCTGTTATTAGTCTCAATAGGACCATTGGTGAAAACTAAACACTGAGGAATCTTGGAAATCTGGGACACACTCTGTCTCACACACAATATTGTAAAACATAGAATCATAGAATCGTAGAGTTAGACGAAACCTCAAGGGCCATCCAGTCCAACCCCCTGCCATGCAGGAAAACACAATCTAATCATTCCCAACAGATGGCCATCCAGCCTCTGTTTAAACCCTCCAAAGGAGACCCCACCACACTACAAGGCAGTGTATTCCACTTCCAAACAGCTCTTACTGTCAAGAAGGTCTTCCTAATGTTTAGGTGGAGTCTCTTTTCCTGTAGTTTGATCTCATTGCTTCATGTCCTAGTCTCTGGAGCAGCAGAAAACAAGCTTTTGAACACATACTTTTCTTTCATTTGGATATATAGATAAGGGCCAAATTGTCACCCCCCTCCATGGTCTCTGGTTTGTGGTTATTGAGCTGGTCATTCCCACTTTGCCACCAACAAAGGCCCTTTGTCTTTAGCAGTAGTGCTATATACAGATTCATTCTCCTTTTTTCAGTTTGGCAAAGATACTGTATGATTTTAGCACCAGGATATTCAATGACTGAACTAAAGTGTCTGTCTGTCTGTCTGTCTGTTACCAGCATATTTATGCAAGATCCCATTGCTGTCCAACCAATTTCAGCTTTGAGTTGACCCATTGTTCATGAATTGATTAGGTCCTTGCCCACCAACAGTGACAGCAGCCTAACACAGCTGTATAGCACAGATACACCCTTAATTTCTGTAAATTCTGTAAATGAGCCCTGGTGGCGCAGTGGTTAAATGCCAGTACTGCAAGCCACCACATTGCAAGTTCGATTCCAGTGGGCTCCAAGGTTCACTCAGCCTTCCATCCTTTTGTAGGTCGATAAATTGAGTACCCAGCTTGTGGGGGCAATTAGCTAACACACATTGGAAACTGTTTAATGCAGTGTAGATGTGTAAATAGCTATTGCTTAAAACAATTTGTAAGCTGCTCTGATAGCCTTGTGGCTGAAGAGCAGGGTATAAATAACTAACTAAATTAAAAAAAAAGACAAAGAGGCAGAAACATTCTGGAGAATTTTGTGGAGAAAATGTACCATCTGCAAATGGAGGGATGTGTCATTTTAATTTATTGTGCAGATTTCCAGGGTGCCCATGTTTTCTGATCCAAACACAGCTCCATGGGAGGACATACTTCATGATACCTTCCCTTGGGCTTTAATTGGACTGTGGGGACTGAAGGACAGGTGTCTCTGTTGTTGTTGCTGCTGTTCATGTCATGTGTCTTCAAGTCATTTTCAACTTATGGCGATCCTAAGATGAACCTATCTGGGGTTTTCTTGTCAAGATTTGTTCAGACGGGGGTTTACCATTATCTTCCTCTGAGGCTGAGACAGTGGATATGCCCAAGGTCACCCAGTGCGTTTCCATGATTGAGCAGGGATTTGAACTCTGGTGTCCTGGATTCCTAACCATTACACCACACATGATATGGGATGAAGTGTTTGTGTTTGCATGTGTGTGTGTGTGTACACATGTGTGCATGCACATACATGGAATTCTAGCATCAGAAAATCAATGTAAAAGTTTAAAGCACTTCAGAATTCAAAATAAGAAAACAATTGACATAGACTAAGAACTTTATCAGACCACCCAACATTAATGTTCTTTTGCTGGCATAAATTGTGGCATTTTTATGCTGGCAAAAGAACTCCCCTACCAGACCTACCTTTGCAAGCATGAAAGAGCCTTCCCCAGCAGTAACGGAGCACAAATTGAACTACGTTTACTTCTGGGTTCCAAATCTCGCCAATTCTCATGAGAAGATGCTATTTACAGGAAATTTTAAAATGAAAGCAAAACTACCCCCCCCACACACAAAATGTACAACAAAGCACAAAAACACACTTTACAACTTACAAATAAATGGGGGGGGTCATAAAAAGATCATTGGCTGTCACAATCTTACCCAGAAGTGTTCTGTCATTGGTGCAGCATTCACGTGACTGCAATGGCATGAGGATTCAAATGCTGGAAATGCTGGCAAAAGAGCAGAATGGGAGATCAATTGATGGCTTGGGCTGTCAATGAAAATGAACGGGTTTTTAACAAGATGTGATCACAAAAGAACAATATCATCTGGTATGCGTGCCCATTTATCATTAGACACCCTTGTGACATGATATTTGCCAATCTGATAAAGTCCTAAAAAATATAGTAGACCATTTAACAAGTGAAAGCAACTGAATAGATTAAAACTATGTACATTTTTTGTAGGGGTGAGGGGTCAATTATGGGAAAAGGGATTTCATCTAAACATTAGGAATAACTTCCTGACAGTAAGAGCTATTCAGCAGTTGAATGCACTGCCTCAGAGTGTGGTGGACTTTCCTTCTTTTAAGGTTTTTAAGCAGAGGTCATCTGTTGGGAATGCTTTGATTGTTTAGTCTTGTAATGGCAGGGGGTTGGACTGGATGGCCCTTGTGGTCTCTTCCAACTCTTTGATTCTATGGTTCTGTGAATTAGCCTCCAAAGGCTTTCAGAAAGAGATATGTTTTAACCTGCCACTGGAGTGGAACCAATATTGAATCCAATCAGATTTCCAAGAGGAGGACTTTCCACAAATGGGGTGCCAACACAGCGAAAGCCCCTTTCCAAGTTTTATTGCAATGTATTGCTTCCACTGCTAGGACACATAGGAAGGTCCCTCCAGTACACCCCAATCCTTGAACAGGCAAACATGGAAAGAGGTGCGCTTTCTTGTACTGAGGTCCAAAGCCATTTAGGGAGTTGATAGTTTTGAATTCACCAATAGTTTTGAATTCAAATTGGAAATTTCTTGGCAGGTAGTGCAATTCTTTTTAATATTGATGTTATGTGGTGTCCAATATTTCTGTATCATCCTTCATGTTCATTATAACAGCACACCAAGTTTCATAAAGCTTTCATCAAAAGCTCTTGACTCTTTGATAAATAATGCTGAGAATGATTGAAATATTTGCCTGAATACTTTGAACCCAAATTCACATGCATATATGTGTCTTGGCCTTTAAAGCTTTCTGAGACACAGCATATGGTGAGTCTGTGGTGCCATTTAATTTCCTCAAATGTAAGTCATGTTGATGATGCAAAAAGAAGCCCATGCAAAATATCAGATCCAAATGCTCAGTGGCATAATTTACTCAACAGAGCCAGGCGTTGTTATTAGTCCTGCAAGCAGTTGTATTTACAACAATAAAACCAAAAAGCATGAAAATTAAAAGCTGTTTATCTTGATTCTCTGGTGGGCATTTATCCATGGGAACAGTGTAGATCTACTCTTCAAATCTTCCCAACCAGATTTGCAAAATATCTTCCAAATCACTGTCATTGGTCTCTTAATGTTTATCGCTATCCAAAGGAGGATTAATTTATGGAGAAAGTGTTCCAGCTCAGAATAGGTTCCATTTTAATGTTGTAGATGCTCTTGCAGGCTGTAATGGCTTTCTCATTTCTTTACAGAAAAAAACTGACACCTCCTCTTTGGTTTCAGCAGAGGTTGGTTTAAGGTTTTCCAATTTCGCTTTTCCCAAAAGCAAAAGGAAAAAAAAAGGCCTTAGTGTCAATTCCTGCCACAGACCTTTGGAGCAGATTGTGGAGATGGAATATTCTATCACCTGGCATGCTAAATGATTGTTTTTAGTTTGGTGGTGTTCCTGTTTAAGTGGCTGTGGCATTTGACGGACAATATACCCCAACAATGGTTCATTTATTAAGAGAAGTCTTGTCAAACAAGCTGAAAGCAGAGCATAAAAACGACCTCTCCATTCACCTCCCATTAAAATGAAGATTTGAGATTCTTTTTGAGCATGCCAGTGTCAACATTAAAGAATCGACATGTCTTTCCATCTCTGCTGATGCACCACTAGACCACTTAACAAGAAATTGAGAGAGTATATTACAGGGTTAAAGAGCAAAGTTCATGGGGTCGCTATCGTTCTCATTAAGAGATGTTTCTATGCATTGTCCATAGGTGGAAAAATCAATATTTTCTGTCTCAAAATGATCAGGGTTAGTAAAGAGCGCTTTAATTGGGCTGATACCATTTATGGAGAGCTGAGTGTTTAAGAGGTTTTATGACAATAAACTATAGGACATGTAGATGACTTCTACCCCTCCTTTATGTGATGAGATATGACAAGCAAGGTGACAGGAGATTCTGACATTTCACACCTCCCTGGAGTAAAAGGAAGGCAATGTCTTCTCAATTGGTCAGGAACTAAACTCCCAAATTGGGACCCATAGTCTTATGTGCACAGAGGTTGCGGGAAACCAGATAGATCCTTACAACAGGTAGTTTTTACATAATATCAACATATTTTCCTAATTATATTGCTAATAATAAGGAGAATAACAATAGTAATAATAATTCTTGAATGTGTTTCCTTCCTTCCTTCAAGAATAATAACAGTTGAACTTGTATTGTACAGGAGCTGTGAAAGATATTGAACCTTACCCCCCTAAAAAAAAGTTGTTCTTTAAAGTTCTGACTGAAAACCAGGATGGATTAACTACCAAATAATAGTAATACAGTTGTCCCTTCATGTTCGCTGGGGTTTGGTTCCAGGATCCCCTGTGGATCCGTGAATACTCAAGTCCCATGATATGCAATAGCATAGCAAAATACTGTCCCTTATATGAGATGCTGCTCCACAGACTGGAACATGGAGCAATGGATGCAAGCTCCAGGAGCAGAGATTATATGTCAGGGATATTTACACCAGTGAAGAGATCCATGACATCAATACTGGAAGCCAGGTGGAGAGCACCTGGATAAAAATTAAAGGGGAGGGAAACAACAAGGATGTTATTGTGGGACTCTACTACAGACCCCCAAATCAGACGGAGGAATTGGATGATGCCTTTCTAGAACAGATGAACACACATGCAGAAAGGAGAGATGTAGTAGTGGTGGGTGACTTCAACTATCCTGATATTTGTTGGAAATATAACTCAACCAAAACTTCAAGGTCTAGCAAATTCCTGACTTGCCTGGAAGACAATTTCATGGTCCAAAAGGTGGAAGAGGCAACAAGGGGGTCAGCTATTTTAGATCTGATCCTAACCAACAGGGATGACCTGGTTAATGGGGTGCAAGTGGTGGGATCCTTAGGTGAGAGTGATCATGTTCTCCTGGAGTTTGTTATACAATGGAAAGGAGAAGCCAGGCATAGTCAGACACGCATTCTTGACTTTAGGAGAGCTGATTTCAATAAACTCAGGGAAATACTGGGGGTGATCCCATGGTCAGGAATACTAAAAGAGAAGAGACCTCAAGACGGATGGGACTTTCTCAAAAGGGAGATACTGGAGGCACAATTTCAATCAGTACCATTGAGGAAGAAAAATGGGAGGTGTCTCAAGAAACCAGGATGGATGACTAAAGAACTTTCAACGGAGCTAGTCGGATACCAAAATAGGTGGATCACATACAAAGATTTGTTGGAAAAGAGAGTGGGAATATGGAAGATGAAAGACCAAGACTATTTAAAAGAGGAAGGCATAGAGTTACATTGGCTCTCATACATGCAATTAAAGGAAAGATTCAAGGAGGACTATAATAAATATAATTTTGAAGAAGAAACAACGGCATTAGAGACAATAATTTACATGGGAAATAACCGTATGATATCAAGGATATATAAATTATTATTAAAATATAATACGGAAGATGAACAAATTAAGAATTGTATGGTTGATTGGGCTAAAAATATTGGACATAATATACAATTAGAAAATTGGGAATTAATATGGAAAAAAGATATAAAATTTACATGTTGTTATGACCTTCAAGAAAATTTTTACAAAATGATGTATAAATGGTATATGACCCCGAACAAATTAGCAAAAATATATCAAAATGTAAATGATAAGTGTTGGAAATGTAAGAAACAGGTTGGAACCTTCTACCATGTTTGGTGGAAGTGTAAGAAAGTATGCCGATATTGGTTAAAAATTAGGAAAATAATACAGAAAATTGTGAAATTAAAATTAGAACTCAAACCAGAGCTATTCTTATTAAATATGATAGATATAGAAAATAAAAAAGAGAGAAAACATAAAATTTTGATAACATACTTGATAACAGCAGCAAGATTGGTATATGCAAAAAATTGGAAAAGTAATAAAATTCCAAAAATTTCAGAGTGGATAATAAAAGTATTTGAGATGGCAGAATTGGATAAACTTACAAATTTCGTAAAAGGAAATTCAATAGAACATTTTTTAAAAATATGGAAACCCTTTACAGACTATGAGAAGCAATATAATGGAGACTGGGTAACTTTTGGATTTGAACTATAACAAGAGAACCTATAGAGAATAGATGGAGATAATATGTTGAAGAGTTAGAAATTAGAGAGAAGAATTGAAATGTGTTTAACACTGTACAGGTAGAGATAACTTGGAAGTCTTTTTTAATGTGTTAATTCTTAATTGTTTCTTTTGTTGTTTTTACCTTGTTATATATCTTTTCTTTTATCTTTTTTCTGTTTGTTAATTCTTTTCTATGTTGTGTCAATTATATTTATTCTTTTTTCTTTTTGTTATCCTTTTTCTTTTTTATTCAACTAAAATTTAATAAAGATATTAATCAGAAAGAACTTTCACCGGAGCTATGTTTTAAACGGAACATGTATAGGAAATGGAAAAAGGGGGAAATCACCAAAGAAGAATTCAAAAAGATAGCGAACACGTGTAGGAGTAAAGTCAGAAAAGCGCAGAATGAACTCAGGTTTGCTAGGGAGGTTAAGAACAATAAAAAGGGTTTTTGGGGGTATGTCTGCAGCAAAAGGAAGAAGAAGGAAATGATAGGGCCACTATGTGGAGAAGATGGCAAAATGCTAACAGGAAACAGAGAAAAAGCAGAATTACTCAACACCTTCTTTGCCTCAGTGTTTTCAGAAAAGGAAAAGGAGGACCAACCTGAGGACAATGGAACAGAGGACACAATAGGGGAATTCCAGCTCAGAATCAGCAAAGTGATAGTACAGGAATACCTTCTTAATCTAAATGAATTTAAATCTCCAGGACCAGATGAACTACATCCAAGAGTATTAAAAGAGCTGGCAAATCTGATCTCAGAGCCATTGGCAATAATCTTTGAGAACTCTTGGAGAACAGGACAAGTCCCAGCAGACTGGAGGAGGGCAAACGTCCCCATCTTCAAAAAGGGGAAAAAAGAGGATCCCAACAATTATCATCCAGTTAGTCTGACATCACTACCAGGGAAGATTCTAGAGCAGATCATTAAACAGAGAGTCTGTGAACATTTAGAAGGCAATGCCATAATCACAAAAAGTCAACATGGGTTTCAGAGAAACAAGTCATGCCAGACTAATCTGATCTCTTTTTTTGATAAAGTTACCAGCTTGGCAGATGAAGGGAACGCTGTGGATATCGCATACCTTGATTTCAGTAAGGCCTTTGACAAGGTTCCCCATGACATTCTTGCAAACAAGCTTGTAAAATGTGGGCTAGACAAGTTAACTGTTAAATGGATTTGTAAGTGGTTGACCGGCCGAACCCAAAGGGTGTTCAGCAGTGGCTGCTTTCGTCTTGGAAAGATGTGACCAGTGGGGTGCCACAGGGTTCTGTCCTGGGCCGAGTGCTATTCAACATCTTTATCAATGACTTGGATGCGGGAATTAGGGGCATACTTATCAAATTTGCAGATGACACCAAATTAGGAGGAGTAGCTAATACCTTAGAGGACAGGATCAAAATTCAAAATGGCCTGGATAGACTGGAGAGCTGGGCCAAAGCTAACAAAATGAAATTCAATATGGAGAAATTTAAGGTACTGCACTTAGGGCGGAAAAATGAAATGCATCGATATAGGATGGGGGAGACCTGGCTGAATGAGACTACATGCGAAAGGGATCTAGGAGTCCTAGTAGACCACAAGTTGAACCTGAGTCAACAGTGTGATGCGGCAGCTAAAAAGGCCAATGCAAATTTGGGCTGCATCAATAGAAGTATAGTGTCCAGATCAAGGGAAGTCATAGTGCCGCTCATTCTGCCTTAGTCAGACCTCACCTAGAATACTGTGTCCAGTTCTGGGCACCACAATTCAAAAAGGATATGGACAAATTGAAACGTGTCCAAAGAAGGGTGACTAAAATGGTGAAAGGTCTGGAAACGATGCCTTATGAGGAGAGACTTAGGGAGCTTGGTATGTTTAGCCTGGACAAAAGACGGTTAAGGGGCGATATGATAGCCCTGTTTAAGTATTTGAAGGGGTGTCACATTGAGGATGGAGCAAGCTTGTTTTCTGCTGCTCCAGAGACTAGAACTCAGAGCAATGGATGCAAGCTCCAGGAACAGAGATTCCACCTCAACATTAGGAGGAACTTTTTGACAGTAAGAGCTGTTCGTCAGTGGAACACACTCCCTCGGAGCATGGTGGGGTCTCCTTCCTTTGAGGTCTTTAAACAGAGGCTGGATGGCCATCTGTCGGGGATGCTTTGATCGTGATTTCCTGCATGGCAGGGGGTTGGACGGGATGGCCCTCGTGGTCTCTTCCAACTCTGCAATTCTATGATTCTATGTCCTCTATTCCCTCATCCAAGTTATTGATAAAGATGTTGATGGCACTGGGCCCAGGACAGAACCCTGTGGCACCCCTCTAGTCACTTCTCTCCAAGATGAAGAGGAGCCCTTGGTGACTACCCTTTGGGTTCGATCGGTCAACCAATTACAAATTAAATGTGGGAAAGTTGATTAACCTAGGTAAATTGTACAAATAAGTGTGCACACTAGGAATGCATAAAACATTTACATGAATTTCATAAATGAAGAAAACAAAAGGTTCACAACTAAATACAAACCAAGCATGGGAAGAAAATGGAGGTGGGATTCACAGAAACTCAATAAAATTGATACTGAGAGCCTTTCACATCTTTAGTGTTCATCTGTAGGGTCTAACATTATGATCTTATCTATCCTTTGTGTGTTTTATAGCGCAATGAAGTGAAAGAATTATAGAGACAGAAGCAATCTTAAAGGCCACGTAGTCCAACCCCAGCCAAGACAGGAAACCTGCTGCTATAGCAGGCAGACACTACCTAAATCCTAATCCTACCTAAGGACAAAGAGTCCAACAATATTTTGAAGCAGTCCTCTCTACTCATGAATAGATTGGGCCATGAGGAATCTTCTGACCTTTCGTAGAAATTATGTTTCTTATAGACCCAAAAAGGGCTGTATTTATTTATTTATTGCATTTTTTTCAAAAGGGTGGTCGTCGTTAATCTGTTCCATGGTTTACTCTAAACTACCCAAGATGCTAAATCTATAGTAGTATTCAGTCCCATTGATACCTGGAGTGGACTCACTGACATGGGAGCCACCAGCTACCACAGCTACAAGTAGTAGCCAGCAGAAAAACAGAGGATCAGACAGGCAGAAAGAACAAACAGGGAGCTTCTTATAGTGGTGGCACTAAAGGGGAGTGGAGAGTGGTCAAACCACATCAGGTGACACTGTCTAGGGGAGGGGTGACACCAGCCTTAGTGTCTCAGCTGAGAAAAGTGTGATCTATACCAGAATTGAAGTCTCAGGTCTTTTACACACAATCATTCCTAATTTTCAACCAAGCACTTATTTAACAACCTAATTTATATTTACAGTTGCTGTCCAAGTGGGAGTCAGAAACCCTTGCCGATTTCTGACACATCACGAGGAGTTTGGCCAGAAGTTCCTAATCTACCCTCCATCTCATTAATCTATGCAGCTTCCCTCATTCCAAACTGGTCATCATGTTGCATCTTAAATGTCACTTCTCCAGGCTAAACGGGCTTAATAACCTTTCCTTATACAACTTGGTCTCTAGGCCCTGTACTATATTTGCTGACCTCTTCTGTTAGCAATATGTCTGGTTAAAAATGTCTGAAAAGGCCTTGTGTGTCCTATGTACAGGTAGGGTAGATGCAGGGAACTCAAGAAAATAGCCATTGTGAAAAACCATCTCTGGAACCCTTTTGTTTTTCTATAGTCTACACAGCTAGTATTGTCTGCCCTAGATAAATTTCAGAAAGATCAAATTGGCACAGTGCACTTTCCAGCAGTGGTCATAACAGCAAAAATAAGCTGGTGACAGCTTGATATGGAAACTATTGAAGGTATTAATTCTAAAGAAATTTACTAACTAGTCAAAAAGAGCTTGGAGAGATTTAGGATTCCAGTGGCTTGTGTGAATAGGCTTGATGCTTGCAAAGAGATGAAGATGGGGTCTCTGGAATGTGCGTCTTCATTTAAAAATGCATGAAACTACCAATCCTGTACCAGAGGTCTAGTTTTGATGGACATATTATGTGTCATTGTTTCATCAGTAATCCATAATAACGCCACCAACTAGACCCGCCTGTCGTCTTACGGACAGCTTAGAAAAAAACCTCTTGGGAGATTATGGTCCCTGGTAGCCTTAAGGGACCTTTGGAATAAGCGATACCTTATTTGTGCAAAAGATTTTTTCTCTCTCTCCGATAACTGGAAATTAAGCTTGCCTGGAAGAAATGTAAATAATGTTTCAAATTTGCATATTGAATTACCATTAAATATTATGTGCACACATAATCACATCAAACATTTCAGAGCTCGGAAACTGGGATAACGCAAAGGCAGCCATATAACACCTTTCATCTTCAAAGAATGGCACCAACATTATTTATGTATTCATGTAACACCTCTGGTGGTCTAACACCTTGAGTTTTCATATAAGAAAAATCTAAAGCAAGGAGGCAGAGTTGGAAATCTTGGAGGCAAAGAAGGAGAAAAAGGACTTGTGAGATTCTGAAACAATTTATCTAGAGCTGGGTTGTCAATTTTTGTTTCTCATCAGGAAACAAGGAAGGGTCAGAGCAATCTGATTCACTTTCTTCTACAAGTAAAAAAAAAATCTTTCTATTGAATTTAAGAAGAAATCAGAGTGTTTTGGTAAGGTTTTTTTTCTCCCCAAAATGAATCAAAGGAAAGTCTCAGCCCTTTGTACTGGCCACATTCAATAAGTACAGCTTATCCCAGAATGGAGAGGATAATATCATACTTGCCTGCCATGTAACTACTAAAAATGAGGAGTGTGTCACAAAAATGTAGTAGTAGCAACCCCAACTTGACACTAGGAACCGACTTTACTATGCAAGAATTTAAAGACAGACTTTTAAGAGCTAAGCAATCAAAGGCCTCTGCTCAGATGGCTGAATCTGTCAGTTTCATCTTCTCCCATATTTAATGTTTTAAAATAAAAATAATCACATTCTCTCAATGAAATGTATGAAGAAATTGGCTTAAGCCATCCACTGGGACCCCCTACATTTTTGTCAGAGAACTCCTGTACATTGCATTACATATATAGCATAATTAGGGATAACTTCAGTCCATTTTGTGTGCAATTGTAACTTTCAAATTATTTCTATAGTTATGGGGGTGTGGCTTCACTAAATGATGGAAGAAAAGTACTCCATGGTTCAAGTTCTGGCTTGTACTATGCTTCTTCCTGCTGCTTTGTGCTTTGTTGTTGGTGTTCAAGTGACAATAACATGGATGATAGGAGCATGTGTATTGCCCTGCAAAAATAACTGTGCTTAAAGTAACTAAAAAGGTGTCATTTTAGGGTTTTTTTAAGTAATGGCAAAGCAAAAACTTTAAAAACTGTATAAAAAGCTTGGGCTTATAATTTAATTACATTTTAAAAGTTACTTCTGAATCTCTTGTGCCAAGAACTGAAAGAATGCCTTGGCTGGTCAAACCAGAACATTCTGGCTCAGGAGTCTTTCATTTACTTTCAGGGAAAATCCAGCCAAATTTGGACAAATGGGAATTTAAGCAGCATAAACTGTGCATCAGATTACAGCCCATAATGCAATCTCCACATCTTTACTTCTATGCATGCAGTCTGCTTTAGAAAAGTAAAATAAAAGATGTGCACCTGGAATCACAAAACCAAAAGCCAGAAACATATGTCATGTGGGACTCCACTCCACTCATCCTGTCTGCATCGTTCACTTGGACAATGTGTGCTGGCAGAGTATTGAAATGTACAAGTCTTGTTTCCAGCAAGCTGACAAGTGGACCCAAGGGACCGTGAGAAATACCTACCTGCTTGGACTAATTTTAGGCCTGCTAGATCTGACAGTATCTCTTTGAAAGAAATCTATACTCCTTTCTCACGGACCCAAAACAACAGTGTTTTTTTCTTGCTTGCTTGCTTGCTTGCTTGCTTTTTCTTTTCATTTTGAGCCTGCAACTGTAACAGCTTAAGAATTGTCTTGCAGGATCAGACAGTAGCTACTCAGGTGCTTCTCATCATAGGGATGATAAAAATTTTAACAGACCTTACCATGGGATGGTGAAAAATGCAGACTTTCTAATGCTGTTGGATAACAACACCCATCATCCTTTACTACTGGCTATGCTGGTTAGGACTGATTGAAGCTGAAGTCCAGCCACAGCTGGACTGTGCCTGTTCCACATGTCTACATTATGGGGTATGGCAAATCATACACCTGGGTTGGGTTTTGACTGCTTGACACACTATATGAATGTCATGTATTCTTGGTAGGTTGTATACTAACAGGGATGCCCGCTTTGCCTGGTTTAGACGTTGCTCTAAAATTACAGCACCATTGAACAGGTGCAGCCCCTTCTAACTGGCTTAGTGAAATGTGATCCTGGTTCACCACATATTTATCTGATGGGCCTGGTTGAAACATCTACTGTTTGGAATCGTAATTCTCATGATAGCTGAGTAGCTACTGTCTGATCCTGCAAGACAATTAAGCTGTTACAGTTGCAGGCTCAAAATGAAAAGAAAAAAGCTCTTACCTGGTGGTGGTTGTTTACAGTGTGCCCCAATGATGATATTCTGCTGTGCTCAAATACTCAAATTGACTCCAGAACTTGAGCTTAACTGTAATTATGCTATGGATGTTCTACAAAGAGGAGCTTTTAGAGAGCAGAAGAACAATAAATATCGTCTGGCCAGGTTTAAGAAGATGGTGCAACTCAGCTCCCTGCAGTCATGATTGCACCAAAGGGTGGAAATGTTGGGTGCAAAAGTATATATTCAAGCATGTAGTTTTTATTTCTGACTTCATAAGCTATTCAAAATGAAATCATTCTGTGGATCAAAATCTCTGAATCCATTTTGAGTCTGTCTCACTTGCACTTTGCAAGCTGCTGTAATTGCAAGAACTGTATTCCAGGTCAATGTCATAGATAAGATAGTAAGAACAAATTTAAATCTAACTGTCCTACCCTGTTGTTCACAGGAATGATGACAAATTCTCTCTTCTCTGTTCTCTAGCAGTAAGGCCTTGAACCTATGCAAAACCTTTGTTCATGTGCACTTTGTTCATATAACACTGGAAGTCCAATAAATTGGTGAAGCTTTCAAATAAAGTTTGCCCCTCTGACCAACTGTGACTCTCAGCTAGGCTGAGAGCAGAGGCTAGAACTGTGGTCCCTTTACCTAAAGAACTGTCTGTGTTTGTTTTCCTTCCTGTCCAGATTCAGGGCTCAAATCCAGTTCCATGACTCACCTGCGAGACAACAATAGGACTAATATTTCAGTGCTATCCAACATAGAAACCATTTCACTCCTCTTCCCCCACCACTTCTCAGTGCTCTTTCCCTCTGTTATTTCAACCTCCTTACACTGTTTCCTTCATTTACTGGGGGTGTTTTCTCTAATCTTCTATTCACTTCACCTCACACACCCTCTGTCTGAACTGTGTGAACAGTTCTAGCCTTACAGGAGGAATCTGCACATCAAGTTGCCTCGAGGCTCTTTGAAGAAATGAATCATCCAAGCCTACCTCTATCCTTGTTGCTAAGGAAGATTATGGATGTTTTATGCCTCAAAAACAAGTTATAGGCATAATTTTAATTAACTATAAAATTCATTAATCTAGTTTGAAAAAAAATAAAACGGATGATGCCCAACTCCAGAGTCCCTATGGTAGCCATCCCTAGTTTCAGGTATCTTGGTTTTGTAGACCAGAGCTGTTCCTGACATACATATGCACATTTACTCTTTTTATTACAGATGATACATACACATTATTATGTTCTTTCAGTATATCTCATTGATGAAGAGGGGGGGAGTAACACAAATTCCTTAAAAGGTGAATTTGCTAGTTCTTGTTGTCTATTCAAAAGCAGTTTGCCACCTTGAAATAAATTGGGTTGAAAGGCAGAGCTTCTGCATTTTAATTCTAATGGTGTTTATAGGCACACTTAGAAGAATTTATGGTTACAAAGACCTGTTCATTATAATGGTATCACATTAGGTTAAGTGTTGTGGCTTTCCCCATAGCAATCTGGGAGTTATGGCAAGGGGAAAGTGCTATAAACAGAACGTTCATAGGCTCTGTCACAGTATCATGGAAAAAGAATAAGAGGACATCATTCCCTTCATGATCTGCTGAGGACCTTCTCCAGGTAATTTATGGTTTCCATGTCAGTGGGGCAGTGTGTCCACTCTGTATTTTAGACTGAACTTTAAAGGAGATGTGTAAAGTGGCTAGCCCTTGCCTCAGAATAGGTTCAGCACCTTGGGCTAGCACTGTTAAGATTCAGACTAAAATACACAGTGGATTCACTGTCTCACTGAGAATGGAACCACTAGTTACCACTACCCTGGTATCTGATCCCATAGCTCATTCCTTGTTTTCTTAGCAGTACTGCTTCTCCCCCCCCCCATTCCTTCTGAGAAAGCTGGTAATCTAGAAACCCAAATAAGTACTTTGAACACTGTTCTTCTCATCCATCTTTACAACTAACAACTTTTCCTTGTTAATGTTTGTGGGTATGTGTGTTTTATAATCTTTGGAGAAGAAAGGTTTTGCTCTTTTTTTACCCATTTGATCAACTCAACATCATTCAGAGCACTTGTGCCTCTCTCTCTCTCTCTGGATACGTGAACAAAGCTTTTATTGATAGTGGGATGCAATTATCCCAGGGGGGTTGAGAAGTCATTCAGGTGATGATCAATTCCTTGTACCTAATCACTTCAGATGCACACACTAAGTCTCTTCTGCTGTCTTGGGGAGGTGGGGGGCATTGTGCCAAAGAAAGATGGCCAGAAAGCCACAACATTGTCATTTTTATGTCCATGTAAAATAGAAGATTACAATGCTTGAGAAGTTACCTTGAAAAAGTAATTAGCTAAAGAAATTGGCCACAACTCTATATTGCAGTCTATCTTGCATAACTGTATGCATACTTAGTTACATAGCAGAGGAGATACAGAGCTGTCCTAGTGAATTGCAAATATGTGTGTTGGCACTCCCTAGCTGGTGTCCCGATGCAGATCAGAAGTGTCCGATGTGCATTGAGAGTGCCTGGTGTATATTGGCGCCTGATGCACAGTGCTCACTTTGCTTGGATCCCTCACATGTAATAACATAGCAAACCCTTGCTGAGCATGGACATTGTGAAACTGCTCCATTCTATTTCCCACAAACATACGTCCACTTACGTAGATGAAAGTCCAGCCAAGGGATCGAAAGTAGTTAACTACTAGTATTGTGTAAGTAGTTACTGCCAGCCTCAGGG
Organism: Gambelia wislizenii; assembly: GCA_030847615.1. NCBI lineage: Eukaryota > Metazoa > Chordata > Lepidosauria > Squamata > Crotaphytidae > Gambelia > Gambelia wislizenii. The sequence continues at coordinate 17,199,547 of JAUMIR010000009.1, read as the reverse complement.
TAGAAAGAACAGGGCATGATTGTCCACAAGAGCCACCAGCTGAAAGAGCAGAAATTCAGAGAGAGTAACTGTATTGGTTATCATTTCTCTCTGTTTGCCCTGATCCTTTCTTGGGCCTTTCTTTCCAAAGCCTGTTAAAAATAGTTTTGTTAGCCCCACATTCATTAGTGTGATGTGTTTTGTTTGCTAGGCAAGCAAACAGATCTGAGATACATTTTAATTTAAAGGAAGGATTTTAAGAAGAATATAGACAAGTTGGAGCAGGTTCAGAGTAGGGCAACAAGGATGAAAAAACATATGGAAAACAGAACATATGAGGAAAGTTTGCAGGAGTTGGCTATGTTCAGTTTGGTGGAGAGGAGACTGCAGAGTGGCATACACACCCTTTAAATATCTAAAGGATTGTCACAGACAGGAGGGTTCAGGTTTGTTTTCTGCTGCCCCAGAGGGGTAGGACCACATCTAATAGTTTTAAGTAACAGGAGAGTAGATTTGGATTGAACATATATCTATCTATCTATATAATTATCTTGGGTATGTTGCCTTTCCCAGTGTGCTCAGGAAACATACTCAACCTGCACCCAACCAATCGCCACCCACATGCAGATTCCCTCTCCACCTCACAATGCACTCCTGTCACTCAATCTGTGGCCCAGAGTGGGACCCAGACAGTCAACTGGTGGTGGTGTTGGCTGCAGTGGTGGTGGCAGCAGGGCAACAGAGTGAGTCACCCTCAGCAATTCCGGGAAAAGTGTGGAATGCTGAGAAGGGGGAGGAGGAATTTAAATCCACCATACAGGGTTGTCATGAGGTCTACCGGGCATTTTTGGGGAAGTTTTTTTAACAGCGTATGGTATGCCAAGTCCAGCTAATTAGAAGGAACTTCTTGATGGTAAGAGGTGTTTGGCAATGGAACCAGTTGCATAGAGAGGTCTCCTTCTTTGGATGTCTTCAAAAGCAGGCTAGACAACTACCTGCTGGGGATGACCTAGCTGGATTTCCTGCACTGAGCAGGGCGTTGGACTTGATGGCCTATAGGGCCCCTTCTAATTCTATCATTCCATGATTCTATAATGGTGGTGATTGATGTAATGTCTACAGATGTCACAAAAGCACCAGATATGCTGTGGCACTGCAGCCTCTTTCTTAGGATCCTTTCTTTCTTCTGTAGCTTGCCTACCATCAGCATTCAAAGTGTGTTGTCTTTGGAACATGGAAAGGATCATACTTTCATTTGGGGGTTATGTGTGTGTGTTTTGTTTTGTTGTTTGTTTACATTCTTAGCAAACTGGCATGTACACCAGTGATGCTGTGTAAATAAAATAAAGCATTCACTTCCAGCAGCTCTTAAGGAAACTTGGTAAACCAGAAAGCAAGCAAACAAGCAAGAAAAGTGTTCTTAGCATAATTTTTTTAAAAATGATATGTGTCATGGGGGAGGTATATGTGTTTGGACAAAGAAGACAGTATGATGTATTCATTGTTCAGAGGTACCCCCCCCCCAACTTTATATCAAACTGGATCATGGACCATATATTTTAAAACCACCAGCAGACTCCATATTTTTGAAGAATCCTTGGCAATTTCAAACCAATTCGTCAAGTCAGTGTTGTCATGATCCTCTGCTGCTCTCTGATGAATTTCCTCATTGCTAGTTACTTCATGCTTTATTTCTTCTCCATCTACCATGCTCAGAAATATTCCCCATGGTCTCTTATTGCTACTTTTATGCTGTCTCATTCTGCTAAAAGACTAACAGATACCAGTCTCCTGTCAGCCAGCTTCCTTCTTCCTTGATCATCTCCCCTCCCCCCTGCAACCTTTCATTGCCCCACATTCAAGATGCTGGCTCCTTCCTTTAATACCTTACTGTGTCTGGGGTGATAATTACTTATATTTTATGCAGCTGCTGCAACAAGAAGCAAAAAAAAATGTGATGGACCTCCTGTGAATTAAACATGGACAACACAGGTGGGATCTTCTGAAATTGTACAGGAATTTCCTATAGGGGTGTGTGGAGGAGTAGAGAATACTGAGTCAAGAGAAGGAGAAGAAAGAAGAGCATGAATCTGCTCAGATGTTTTCTTAGAATGTAGTTGAATCAAGTCTTTGATCACATCTAGTAGCATCCGTTGTCCATGGAATTGTGAGTGCACTCTGGATTTTACTCTGAACTTTAAAAGTATGATGGTTCTCAGCTCATCCCCCAAATAATTCCAGAACCTTAGATAAACTCCTCAAAGTCTGGAGGAAAACCTGAACCATTATGACCTGATTTCACATCTTGAGCTTCACAGTGACCTCTCCAATTTTTTAATATCTTCGGGGTCAAAGAGGCTGGAGTCTGAAGTGCAGCAGGGAGAGGCTTGTGCAGTGTTATCTTCATCAGCGAAAAATATACAGGAATACGAAGCTGCCTTGCATGGCTTAGATCTCTGGTTCTCTAACTGAATGTTCTCTCTTGTGACTGAGCAGGTGTGGCCCAAGATATTTGGCAGTTGAAACATAATGGCAGTGGAACACTATGAAATATGGGCAATAGAATGATGTCTTCTACTGGCCCTGAGAGCCAACTTTGGGACAGTGGGGCAGGCGGCATGTTACACCCAGCTGTCTTCATTACTTCACTACAGGTCAAGCCAATCAGTATCTGCTGCCTGTGATGTACCAAGCATACACGCTCACATGCAATCAATAAATTGCTTTATTGACATGGATTCATGTGTTAGGAACATAGAACAAAGCAGAAACTGAATCTCTCTCTGGCTTTTCTTCGCAAACGAAGATTCAGGAAGGACTCATCCCGCGCTTTCTGCAAGCGCGCTGATGACTAAAAAGGCCGATCCGAGATAAACAAGTCCGGTTGCAAAAAGCACAGCAGAAGGTCTCCTTGGGTGATGTTTTTGGGTTGTGATTCTTTCTGCGTAGTGATTCTTTCTGCGTTGTCGTTTCTCTTCAAGACTTGTTCATCGTGAGTTCTCAAATAAGGCTGCAGCATTGTGGATAGTGCATCTCCATGCCTCCCGATGTGAGGCCAGGGCAGACCACTGTTGGTGATCAATTTGGCCAAGCCTGAGATGTTGTTTCAGGGAGTCTTTGTATCGCTTTTTTGGAGCGCCCCTCTTACGCTGACCCGTGGCGAGTTCACCGTAGAGTACTATTTTGGGGAGGCGATGTTCCTCCATCCTAGAAACGTGCCCTGCCCAGCGCAGCTGCGTTCTCAATATCATGGCCTCAATACTGGTGATCCCTGCTTGCTCAAGGACAGCAACATTCGTCACATAGTCAGTCCAGTGTATATTTAGGATTGTGTGTAGACAGCGCTGATGAAAGCGCTCGAGGAGTCGTAGGTGGTGGTGATAGGTGACCCATGTTTCAGATCCATAAAGGAGGATAGAGAGTACAATGGCTCTATACACACTGGTTTTTGTGTTTTGCCTCAGGTGCTTATTGCTCCAGACTCTTTTGTGAAGTCTTCCAAATACACTATATGCCTTTGCTAATCTGTGATCGATCTCTTTATCAATCTTGGCATCTGAGGAGATGATGCTTCCCAGGTAGGTGAACTACTGAACGGACTTGAGCACAGATTTGCTGACGGCAATGTGGGGATGGTGGTCTTCGTCCTGTGGTGCAGGCTGGTAAAGAACTTCTGTTTTCTTCAGGTTGACTTCTAGCCCAAACAGCTCTGCAGCTGTTGCAAAGCAGGACGTTAGGTGCTGCAGAGCTTCTTCTGTGTGGGCCACAAGGGCAGCAGCATCAGCGAAGAGCAGCTCACGGACTAGATAGTTTAGAGTCTTAGTGTGAGCCCTCAGACGGCTTAAGTTAAACAAGCTACCATCAGTACGGTAACGTATATAGATGCCGTCGTCTTCTTCAAGCTCTGCCATAGCCCTTTGGAGCATCGTGCTAAAGAAGATTGTAAATAAAGTTGGTGCAAGAACACAACCTTGCTTCACTCCATTAGTTATTAGAAAGGGCTCTGAAAGAGCATCGCCATATCTGACTTGTCCACGCTGGTCCTCGTGTAGCAAGATATTCATTTTTAAGGAATTTGGGGGGGGGCATCCTAGTCTTTCCAGGATCTGCCACAGACCTTTTCTACTTACAGTGTCGAAGGCTTTGGTGAGGTCAACAAATGTTACATAGAGACCCTTGTTCTGCTCCCTACATTTTTCTTGCAGTTGCCTAAGGGCAAATACCATGTCTGTAGTACTCCTATTGGCTCTGAAGCCACATTGGCTTTCAGGGAGAAGTTCTTCTGCAATAGCAGGAACTAATCTGTTAAGGAATATCCTTGCAAGGATTTTTCCAGCAAAAGAGAGCAGTGTTATGCCTCGATAGTTTGAGCAATTGGATTTTGCTCCTTTTTTCTTGTACAGGGTGATGATGACTGCATCTTGGAGGTCTGATGGCAGTTCCCCTTTTTCCCAGCAATTCCAAGGAATTCGTGGAATTTTTCGTGGAGTGCATGACCTCCGTGTTTCCAAACTTCAGGTGGGATTCCATCAATCCCAGCTGCCTTGCCGTTTTTCATCTGCTGTATGGCCTTAAGGGTTTCTTCCAAAGTGGGAGCTATGTCCAATTCATTTTTCATTGGTTTTTGTATCATATGTTGGATAGCTGAGCCTTGGACTACTCGGTTGGCGCTAAAGAGACTTTGAAAATGTTCAGCCCATTGATTCAGGATGGAGGCTTTATCAGTAATTAATGTTTGACCATCTGTACTGTATAAGGAGCTTTGGACCTAATAAGTAGGTCCAAACACTGCTTTAAGAGCTTCATAAAATCCTCTATGATCACCCAGATCTGCACAACGTTGTGTCTTTTCTGCTATATTGATCCACCACTTGTTCTGCATGTCTCGGAGTTTTTGTTGTAGTTTACTACATGTGAGGTGGAAAGCTGCTTTTCTTACATGGCAGGTTGGCTGGGCGAGGTATGCCTGGTGAGCAGCTCTCTTCTTTGCCAACAGCTCCTGGATCTCTTGGTTGTTTTCATCAAACCAGTCTTGATTTTTATTGTGGGAAAACCCGAGGGATTCTTCTGCAGACTGGAGGATACTGTTTTTGATATGTTGCCAAAGCACTGTAGGAGAAGGATCTGTAGGATGGTCTTCAAGTTTCATTTGTAGATTTGCCTGGAAGTTGTCTCTCATGGTAGCTTGTTGAAGATTGTTGACTTGGAGTCTCTTATTTAAGATGCCACCCCTCTTAGGTTTGAACTTGAGATGAAGATTTAGTTTACATCTGAAGAGGCGATGATCTGTTTGGCATTCTGCACTGGGCATCATTCGGGTATGACGGACATCGCAAATGTTTCCCTGGCGGACTAGAACATAGTCAATGAGGTGCCAATGTTTGGATCAGGGATGCATCCATTATCATTGCAATTTCCAACACCATGCTTGCCTAAGACACCTTTCCAGACTTCAGAGTTCTTTCCTACTCTGGCATTGAAGTCACCAAGGATAATAATTTTTTCTTCTACAGGGACTTTTTGTATGAGTTGGTGTAGGTCTGTGTAGAGTTTGTCTTTCTCTACAGAATCGGCTTACATAGTTGGGCATATATACTAAAGAGAACAACATGTGGGAGGCGTAAGGAAATAATGCGATCAGAGTGTCCTGTTGGCAAGGTTTTGAGTTTGGAGGCAATGGAGTTTTTAATCATAAAGCCTACTCCTGAAAGATGTTTTTTGGTTTTGGGTTTGCCAGACCAGTAAAGTGTGTAGCCGGCGCCATGTTCTTTAAGGCTGCCTTCCTCATGGAAGCGAACTTCACTAAGAGCAGTGATGTCAATATTAAGCTGTGATAGTTCATGGGCTATTAGGGTAGAACGACGTTCAGGCTGTCCATTATCTTCAGAGTCTTGCATGGTTCTGATGTTCCAGCATGCAAGCGTCAGTTTATTTACACCTTTGGAGGCCGGTGTGTGCCTTTGTTTCTTTACCTTGGTTTGACCGTATCAGAAGATTCCCGTTGGCCGTGGCTAGCCAACCAGGTAGTTGGGGATGAGCTTTCATTAGGCCACCTTTTCTAGGCCCCTCGCCATATGGAGCAAGCAGTGCTCTCCTTAAATAAGGCTGCTTGGTTGTTCAGGATGCTGCCGAACAAGACTGTCATCTCCCGGGTCAGCCTCGAGCGACCAATGTCCTGAACCACCTGCATGCAGGGTTGGGGCTGCGGCTTCCAGTGCATCTTTACACCTGCCGGTTTCGTCCCGCGCCTGTCGCTACAGGGCTTTTTTGGAACTGGATTTGTCCTTCGAGCCTGTGCAATGGATTTTTCTGGTGGAGCGCAGCATGCACAGAACTGGCCTCACCCTTTAAACCAGAGATTCATCTGCCGTGGCCTTGCAAGCATGGACATGGCAGCGAGGTCCTCGGGCCGTAGGTTTGATTAGAGTTTCCTTCTCTTAGATGGTTGACCTTACAGGGTTGGACGAGCACCATCTGCCCGGGTTTGGGATTAGAGTTTTCCTTCTCCTAGGACGGTTGCCACAAGGCTAGAGAGCCCATCCTGCCCTTTGACGCTCTTTGTCAGACCCTTCGGTTTTGACCTGTCTGGCATGGGAGACCTTACCAGTGGCTATTATGTCACCGCCAGCATAGCTCAAAACATCATTAGGGTACGCAAGCCTCTCTCCCACGACAAGGGGGCGTCAATGGAGAGGAGAGAAACTGAATACAGCAAGAGCAAACCCCCAGATAAACCCCTCCGTGTGAGAAAATTATTCAGGGAGTAAAAATGCCTCCCTTTCAGGGCAGCTGGCACCTGGACGCCCTGACCTTGAGCCGCTGTGGAGAGAAACGTTCCCAGGCCAACAAGGCAGACTGCCTCTCTCTAAAACTCCAGAGGCCCAGACAAGGAGAACGGCCTCTTGTCAGGCTCATGCATGAATTCCACTCCAACACCCAGAATTCAGGGATGAGCCTGACATACCGCCCACCCAAAGAGAAATTCCCCCCCTTATTTAGCCCGGTTTATCAGGAAAGCGGGCATGGAATTTCCGTAATAAGCGCAGAGCAATCACATGTTCACAGCTAACCCACTCGGCATGCCCTAATGGCATATGTTTCCATTTAACAAAGTATTGTAAAGCCCCCCTGTGAACCCAAGAGTCCAACACATCAAAAATTTCAAAATGCTGGTGGTCGTCGACCAAGATAGGATGAGAAGCCGGTCCCGGGTCTGGATGATGACGGTCTGGAGGACACGCCGGATTGAGTAAGCTAGAATGAAACACAGGGTGAACATTACGGTACAGTTTGGGCAGCGTCAGTTCAAAAGCCACCGGGTTTATCACCCGAGCAATGGGAAAAGGACCAATGTACTTGGGCCCCAACTTCTTTGAAGTTTGTGGACTTTTAAGAAACTTGGTGGATAAAAAGACTAAGTCCCCTACGGCGTACTCCGGGGAGGGGTCCCGTTTTTTGTCAGCATGATGCTTGCATCGTGCCTTTGCAAAGTCCAATGCCAAAACAAGTTTTGGCCAGGCATTTCTAAGTTTCTGACTCCACTGGGTCACTGAGACCGGGCCCTTGTAGGTCCCCTCCCCTAGCGGTAGAGGATTGAAGTCTTGTCCTGAAACTATCTTGAAAGGGGAGAAGCTGGTGCTCTGGTGAGTGGCATTGTTATAGGTGACCTCCGTGAAAGGCAAGAGGTCTACCCAGTCAGATTGTTGGAAGTTCACATAACACCTCAAATACTGTTCAAGAATCTGATTAGTACGTTCGCTCTGCCCATCACTCTGGGGATGATGGGAACTGCTGAGCCCTAATTCGACTCCCAGAAGGTTTGTGAATGCCTTCCAGAACTGAGAAGTGAACTGAGCCCCCTGGTCAGACACGGTCTTAACAGGAACCCCATGTAATCTGTAAACGTGTTGAATAAACAACCTGGCTAACTGGGAGGCTGTTGGGAGTTTCTTGCAGGCCACAAAATGTGCTTGTTTCGAAAACATGTCAGTCACCAAATAACAGTCTTTTCTCTACTTTCTGGAAACTCCACTATAAAATCCATACTGATGACTTCCCAAGGCTTGGTCGGGGTAGGCAAAGGCTGTAGCAGGCCTTTTGGCTTTCCTGCCCCCCTTTTTGCCATTGCACACATGGAACACCCTTTTACATACTCCTCCACCTCCTTTCTCATCTTTGGCCACCGAAACTGTCTCTGGGCCAAGTGCAAGGTTTTTATATACCCAAAATGCCCAGCACTTTTAACGTCATGGCATTGCTTGAGGATGGATGCCCTGACGGCCTCTGGGACATATAGATGCTCCCCCCTCCAAGCCAGGCCCTCCCTGAGGGTCACCTCTCTGGGGTGGGCCAAAAACCATGGGTCCTTGGGAAGGACTGATGTCAATTGTGGCTGCCATCCACCCCCATCTCCCCAGGGGGAGTGGGACTGAGGAGCGAGCTCCAGCGTGGCTGGGGCTTCACTGGGGCCAGCATCTACCGGTAGTGGGATGGCTTCATTGGTTGCCTTAGGATCAGGCCCTGGCTCCAAAGAGGGGCTGGCTTGGGCCTCCTGACGCTTGGCCTTGCTACGTGTTAGGATTGCCAGTCCCAAGTGGGAGGGGGATAAGACTGTGTCAATAACCTCTTTTCATTTGCGTTTTCATTTCACGTGCGAAAGGGATCTAGGAGTCCTAGTAGACCACAAGTTGAACATGAGCCAACAGTGTGATGCGGCAGCTAAAAAGGCCAATGCAATTTTGGGCTGTATCAATAGAAGTATAGTGTCTAGATCAAGGGAAGTAATAGTGCCACTCTATTCTGCCTTGGTCAGACCTCACTTAGAATACTGTGTCCAGTTCTGGGTACCACAATTCAGAAAGGATATTGACAAATTGGAGCGTGTCCAGAGAAGGGCAACTAAAATGGTGAAAGGTCTGGAAACGATGCCTTATGAGGAGAGACTTAGGGAGCTGGGTATGTTTAGCCTGGAAAAAAGACGGTTTAGAGGCGATATGATAGCCCTGTTTAAGTATTTGAAGGGATGTCACGCTGAGGATGGAGCAGGCTTGTTTTCTGCTGCTCCAGAGACTGGAACACGGAGCAATGGGTGCAAGCTCCAGGAACAGAGATTCCACCTCAACATGAGGAGGAACTTTTTGACAGTAAGAGCTGTTCGGCAGTGGAACACACTCCCTCGGAGCGTGGTGGGGTCTCCTTCCTTGGAGGTCTTTAAACAGAGGCTGGATGGCCATCTGTCGGGGATGCTTTGATCAAGATTTCCTGCGTGGCAGGGGGGTTGGACTGGATGGCCCTCGTGGTCTCTTCCAACTCTGCAATTCTATGATTCTATGATTCTATGATTCATTTGCTGTCATGTTGTGGAAGTCTGGAAAAGCGTCAGCTAGGAAATTCTTTTTTCTTGGGATAAATTTCAGGGTGAAGTTGAACCGGTAGTAGAAACTGGCCCACCTAACCTGCTTGGGGCTCAACTGCCTTGGGGTGGCTAAAACTTCCGAATTCTTGTGATCTGTCCAAACTTCAAAGGGTTTGGGAGATCCCTCCAGCAGGTGGCGCCAAGTTTCTAAGGCCAGTTTGATTGCACCTGCCTCCTTTTCCCACACCGGCCAATTTCACTCAGTCTCATTGAATTTCTTGGACAGGTATGCACATGGCCTGACCTCTCCCTCCTCCCCCCTTTGCAACAGTACCCCTCCCATTGCAACATCGGAAGCATCAACTTGGACTACAAAAGGCTGGGAGGGGTTGAGGTGTTTTAGAATTGGTTCAGATGTGAAAAGTTTCTTCAATTTATCAAAAGCCTGTTGGCATTGGTCAGACCACACTATCTTTTGGGGAGGTTTTTCCTCCTTCCCCGTACACTTTTGAGCTTTCTTCCCCACATCTTTGGTTTTTAACAGATCAGTCAGAGGGAGGGCTACCGTCGCAAAGTCAGGGATGAAGGACCAGTAAAAGTTAGCAAATCCAAGGAAGCTCTGCAGCTGCTTCCTGGTTCTAGGGGCCTCCCATGCCAAGACCCCTTTGACTTTTTCCAGGTCCATTTCTATCCCCTTATTTGAGATGTGGTACCCCAAGTAGTCCAAGCAGCTTTGGTGGAATTCACACTTTGACATCTTAGCATATAGATGGTTCTCCCCCAGTCTAGCAAGCACCTTTTTCACCAGTTTCACATGGGATGTATAGTCCTCAGAATAAATCAATACATCATCCAAATACACCAAGACCCCCTTGTACAGAAATTATCTCAAAACATCATTAATCAAGTTCTGAAATATGCCTAGAGCTCCACTTAGTCCAAAAGGCATTACTAGGAATTCAAATGCCCCCAGGGGGCAATTGAAAGCAGTTTTCCATTCGTCCCCCTCCTTGATTCATACCCTGTAATAACCCTCCCTTAGGTCCAATTTGGTAAATATCTTCCCCTTGGACAAATGATCCAGTATGTCCTTCATCAAGGGCGGGGGGTACTGATTTGAAACACTGATTGCATTTAACCCCCGGTAGTCTTGGATCAGACGAAGACCCCCATCTGATTTTCACCTGAACATCACCAGGGCCCCCACAGGTGAGGTCGAGGGCCTAATGAACCCCCGCGCTAAGTTTTTGTCTATAAACTCCCAGAGGGCATCCATTTCAGCTGGCATCATGGAATAAATCCTGGGCTTGGGTAGTTTAGTCTCAGAAAGTATCTCGATGGCACAATCAAAGGGCCTGTGGGGTGGCAAAATGTCACACTCCCTCTCCTCAAAAACATATTGCCATGTCTTGTATTCCACCAGCAATCCTTTCAGCTCCCCTTGGACTAAAGCGCTCGTGCAGTTCCATGAATTGGCCTCTAGAGGGACTCCTCCCCCTGGGGAAGCTTCCCCCACCCGGTGCTCCTGCACACACACAGGGTCTGCAAAAGTCATTGTCTCTTTTACCCAGTCTATGATGTGGTTGTGGAACTTTAGCCAGTTTAGGCCCACCACTGCAGTGGGAACTAACCCTGGGGCAATCACAAATTGAAGTTCCTCCTGATGATTCCCCATTCTCATGCATATTGGGCCAGTTATTCTCATGCATATTGGGCCAGGTGGTGGGCCCCCCCTTCATCATCCCCCCATCCATCTGGGACAGCCACACTGGCTTGTCCATCTTAATAGTACTAATGTCCAGTTCACTAACTAGGGGGGGAATGCATTAGGATTTGGGTACACCCGCAATCAACCATTAACATTACTTTTTGGGTGCCCTGCCTTTCCAACACCTAACCTGGCTTTTATGAAAAAAGGGCCTTTCACTCCACCAACCACAGCCTCCGTGCGCCCTTTGGGGTTAGCCCGCCCTCGGGTGCTTAGTAGGGCGGGCTGGAACCGTTTCCCGCCAGCTCTACGTTGGAAGAATAAGATCCACTGTCATCTGGGTCATCCGAACACTCCCCCACTGCGTGGCCTGGTACCAAGGGCTGTACTGCTGCTTTAGACTTGAGCTTGAGTGGGGTTCTTGACGACACCGACTTCCCTTCACTCTGCTGGGGCTTTTCGGCTGCCGCTGGTTCCCGAGGGCTCCTTTCTGGGCATTCAGCTATGCGGTGGCCTCCTTTTCCACAGTGCAGGCACAAGCCCTTTCTCATCCTTCACTCCCTTTCTGACTTTCCAGCCATGGTTCCACCTGGGCGGGCCGGTTTACCTTTCTTTCTGGTAGACCCGGTGGTCTTCTCCTCGGATCCTTGCTGGCGCTGAACCAGCTTGATGCTCCGTCTCAGCGCCTTCACTTCTCCGGTGAGCCATAGCCACCCCAAGAGGGTCTCAGGGTTCCCCTGGAACAATGCCCACTCAAGGATTCTGCATTCAGGCCATCCTGGGAAAAGTGCACCTTTATGTCCTCCGACCATTCAGGCACTTGACTGGCCAGGTGGCGGAACTCAGTGGCATACTCTCCTATGGTCTTCAAGCCTTGCTTCAGTTGCCTGAGATCTGCCTGGGCCCATCTCACTCTCAGCGGGTCTTCATATTGGGCCCACAAAGCTAGCAGGAACTCATGGAAGTTTCCTAATTCTGGGGATCCCATATCATAAAGCCCCACCAACCACTGTGCCGCCTCTCCCTCTAGCTGGTTGGATACATACTGCACTTTCTCAGCCTGTCTGGAACTCCTCGTCCCACTGGGACATAAACCCCACCACCTGGGTCAGGAAGTATGGAAGCTTCACTGCATCTCCATCAGAGGTCACCTTTAAATCTCGGTGCTTCAGGTCCCGGGGTCTTTCCTGCAGCTCGACCGGTCCAGCCCCTCCAGGGGGGGGGCTGGTCCAGGATCCGGAAGGCCTGGGACCTCAACAGGCATGGCAGAGGCCCCTGCCCCGGGTGCCAGGGCAGCCACTGGTTGACTTTGGGGAGGCTGGGCCCCTCCTGGGGCGGGTGGTGGCAGTGGCAACCTCTGTAGGATCTCTAGGAGGCTCGTCTGCATCACCCCCATTTGCTGCTTCAACTCCTGGACCTCAGCTCCCACTTCTGCCAGGGAAAACCTCACCCCTGGCTCTTGGTGCCCCTCGGCCAGGGGCCTGTCCCACCGATGGGACCGAAGTTCCTCCCAGCTTCGGTCACCTGGCCATGGCCAGCTGGCCCCCAGGGCCGTACCAACTCCTTGCTCTGGAGTGCCAGAGAGTGGCAGGCTGCCCGTCCCCGGTGCTTGCTTGGCTCCCAGCTCCATTGAGTCGAAGGGATGAGTAAATCTCTCAGGCGTCCGGCGGGTCCAGATGGAGTCTTCTTCAGAAGCTTCTGCAACATCCCCCGACACGCCTGCCCCCTTCCCCGGGGCACCAGCTCCCTGGTCACCGTTTGCAGCCAGGTCTTTCTCCGTCTAGGTTCCAGCCTCCACGTCTTCTGACATTGCGGGTAGAACCACTCAAAAGGGTTAGGTATTGAAGAAGAGTCTCAGCTTACTGTGATGTACCAAGCACACACGCTCACAAGCAATCAATAAATTACTTCATTGACATGGATTCATGTGTCAGGAACATAGAACAAAGCCGAAACTGAATACAGCAAGAGCAAAAAAATGCCTCCCTCTCAGGGCGGCTGGCACCTGGACGCCGTGACCTTGAGCCGCTGGGGAGAGAAACGTTCCCAGGCCAACAAGGCAGGCTGGCCTCTCTCCAAAACTCCAGAGGCCCAGACAAGGAAAATGGCCTCATGTCAGGCTCATCCATGAATTCCACTCCAACACCCAGAATTCAGGGATGAGCCTGACACTGCCTGAGGTAGCAACCTCACTCCGCAAGCTCTACAGCTAAGGAAGCTGTTTCTTCCCTAGTCTCCAACTTACTCTTAAGTTACCTGTGAATGCAGCAGACAGGGCCTCTGCTTAAAGCAGGGATGGCTAAAATGTGTCCAGTGGACCACATGTGGTCCCATGGTTGTTCTTATGGACCATGCCCCTCATTGCCCTCCTGCACCAGAAAAAATAATCTTCCAATGAAAATTGCATTTTTTCCTGATGAGATGTTTTTCTCCTTAGAAAGGGTACATGGTCTCCTAAAACCATGGCTTTCCTGATGTCATGATGGCCTGGCCAGCCCATCATGGGAGTTCATCTCAACAACCTACATTTTACTACATTGGAAACTTCCACTCCTTATTTGGTCTGTTAAGGGGGTGGGAACCCCATTGAATAAACATCGCGTCACCTGGCTGGAGATCCAATGAGCATTTTAAATGGCTGTATGGGCCTGGTGAACAAGCAATCCTCAGTGCCAAAAAGTGATCTCCAGTCCCTTAGGCATTGTCCACACCTGACTTTAAGTGTCTTTCCCAGCTCAGAAAGGGCTGAAGGTTTGGATTCATGTAACGTCTACCAGGTGGAGGCAATCCATATAACCTATTGTCATCTCACTCTATTCTGTTTTCGTCAGACCCTGCTTGGAATGCTTTGTCCGGTTCTGGGCACCACAGCAAAACTGGGATATTGGCAAGCTGATACACGTCTTGAGGAGGGTGATCAAGAGGGTGATAAAGGCTCTAGAAGCCAAGCCCTATAAGGAACATCTTAGGGAGCCTGGTATGTTTAGCTTGGAGAACAGAAGATGGAGAGGTGATATGATAGCCACATTTAATATCTGAAAGGGCATACAAAGAAGATGGAACAAGCTAGTTTTTTGCTGCTCCAGAGACTAGAACATAGACTAAAGGATTCAACTTACAAGAAAAGATATTCTACTTAAATATTAGGAATAATTGCCTGATGGTAAGAGCTGTTTGACAGTGGAATAGACTGCCTTGGCAGGTAGTTGATTCTTCTTTTTTGAGGTCTTTAAAGTGGTGTTGGATAGCCATCTCTCAAGAGTGCTTTAACTGTTATTCCTATATAGCAGGTGGCCCGTGCTGTCCTTTCCAACCCCAAAAATCCATGGTACTATGATTACCTGACAACTGAAGCCATGGCAGGTAATGGCTGCTATGTCAGGGGCACATTGATTTCACTCTGGGTCTTATTCCAGACTACTTTCTGTTGTTGGTTTATAACAAAGATGGGCAGCATTTCCTCTACACTAGATCCCTGTGGGCTCTGCCTACCCTTTTCTAGGGGAACCAGAAGGGCTTGGAAGGTCACTTCTAGTTTTGGAGTAGGATTAGGAAGAAGGAGGAAAAGGAGGAGGAGAGGGGGAGGAGAAACTTTGTTCTTTGTCTATCAGTCTATCTATCTATCTATCTATCTATTCATCCATCTATTGGATTTCTACATGACCTTTCTCTCCAACAATGGGACTCAAAATAGCTAGCAATAAAATGAATTAAATTAATAACAAGTTAAATAGAAACAGATTGGCTAAATCCTACTGGCTAAACCCAGTTAGAGTAGATCTGCTGAATCAATTCTTCAGTGAGTGACAAGTAGGTAAATCCCATTGATCCCATAAGTTGATCCAAGTTGAAACGAACAATAGGAATCATTTTTAAAAGAACAACTTTTTAAAATAATTAAAGAAATAATACCTATCTGTCTATCTGATAAAAAGTAGCATCCAATAAGGTTTTTTAAAAACCATTTTAGTTAGTCAAAGTGCCCCAAGCCTACTTGAATAAAAGGGTTGTTGTCAGCTGGCAGAAGGACAAAGAGAAGTGAGAGGAACTTGGGAGTGGCCACCAAGAAAGTCATAGAATCATAGAATTGTAGAGTTGGAAGAGACACCAAGGGCCATCCAGTCCAACCCCCTGCCACACAGGAAATCACGATGAAAGCATCCCCGACAGATGGCAATCCAGCCTCTGTTTAAAGACCTCCAAGGAAGGAGACCCCACCACGCTCCGAGGGAGTGCGTTCCACTGCCGAACAGCTCTTATGGTCAGAAAGTTCCTCCTAATGTTGAGGTGGAATCTCTGTTCCTGGAGCTTGCATCCATTGCTCTGTGTTCCAGTCTCTGGAGCAGCAGAAAACAAGCCTGCTCCATCCTCAACATGACACCCCTTCAAATACTTAAACAGGGCTATCATATCGCCTCTTAACCATCTTTTTTCCAGGCTAAACATACCCAGCTCCCTAAGTCTCTCCTCATAAGGCATTGTTTCCAGACCTCATAAGGCATCGTTTCCAGTCTTCTTTTGCATTGCCACCATGCATACCCCTGAGATAGTGGGTCTCAGGCAAAAGTTCCCCTGAAGATCTCAAGGCTCAAATAGGCCTTTTACAGGCAAATACAACCAGCCCCTTCAGTATCTTACAGCTAAGCCTGCCCTGAATGACAAAACCCGCATTCCCGAGAATACCTATTAGAGCAGGGTTCACCATCTTATCACTTCCCAATATTTTGGACAATTCCAATAAACAGCAGCTAGCATAGCCAGTAGGGTTATAGGTGTTGCAATCTCACATATTTGAGAGGAAAGG
Organism: Gambelia wislizenii; assembly: GCA_030847615.1. NCBI lineage: Eukaryota > Metazoa > Chordata > Lepidosauria > Squamata > Crotaphytidae > Gambelia > Gambelia wislizenii. The sequence continues at coordinate 17,183,701 of JAUMIR010000009.1, read as the reverse complement.
TTCCTTACTTATATGCACACTAGTAAATAAGTCCAGTGAACTCAGTAGAGTTTGACTCAGAATTAGCATAGTACAGATTTACATGGCATGTCTCCTTTTTATCCATTTGGTCATTTTAGCTCTGTTATCATGAGAGCTAGAAACTTATTTTTCTTTTCCTTAAAGAAAATAAATGAAAGGATTATGGAATTTCTAGGATTCTAACCAAAGGGCTACACATAAATAGTTCCCACATGTGGACAATGGAGTACTTCTTCTATTAAGAGAAGAAAGTTAGAATTTATGGAAAGCAGGGGAACATTTAGGAAGTGAAGTCAAAAAGACATCAAGAGTCTGGTGACAAATTACAAGAAAGATTTCACAATCCATTCAGTAAATACATTAATATTTGCAGAGTTGTGGGATATATATATATATATATATATATATATCTCACAAAATCCAATAGTGTTTTCTGCAAATAACATACATTTACATTAATCCAAAAAGGGAAGCATAATCTCAAACTGGTTCTCAATAAGCAGTCTCAAAATGCTTACAAGACCCTATAATTCCTCCATATTGTCAAGGGGGAAAATTACATGACATTAAGAGAGGTTTCCTAAATGAGATTCACAACCTCTGGAAAATCTTGACTTGTCCCCTTAGTCTGTCTTTCCAGGCAGAATTCAAAGCCATGGGAGACCCCAATACCTTGAGTGCCATCTGAGAATCTGGTCTACTATGCAACCTTTTATTAGCATTCTTTTGTGCTTTAGAAGGCATTCTGTTTTGTGAAGCAAGGAAAAAAATATATAATAGAAACTATAATGGATTTTCTGGTTATGTTACTAGACACTCCAATCTTTCCATCCCATCCCTCAAAACCCCACAAAAAAATTACTGTTCCTCAGAACTGAAAGTCCATTCAACAGAAGTAAGGTGTTTTCAAGAGAGTCAGATTAAAGAACCACTATAAATATATGATAGACAAAGCTGTCTGACATTGGACATCTTTGTATTCCCAGACAGGGATTTAGGAAGGAAGTCAAGATGGAGGGCACACCTTGAAGAAAAGGAGCATAGGAGAAAGATGATTAGGACATTTGTGTCAAAGACATTGTGTAAAATCTCCTTCCCTAAAGGAACTGGGGTTGACAAGGGACTCATAGAATCATAGACTTGTAAGAGACCACAAGGGCCATCCAGTCCAACCCCCTGCCATCTAGGAATACACAATCAAAGCATTCCTGACAGATGGCTATCCAGCCTCTGTTTAAAAACCTCCAAAGAAGGAGATTCCACCACACTCCAATGTAGTGTATTCCATTTCTGAACAGCTTACTATCAGAAAGTTCTTCCTAATGTTTAGATGGAATCTCTTTTCCTGTAGTTTGAAGCCTTTGCTCCGTGTCCCTAGTTCCGGGAGCAGCAGAAAACAAGCTTGCTCCATCCTCAGTATGACATCCCTTCAAATGTTTAAACATGGCTATCATGTCACCTCTCAACCTTCTCTTCTCCAGACTAAACATGCTCAGCTCCCTAAGTCGTTCCTCATAGGGCATGGCTTCCAGACCTCCCACCATCCTGGTCGCCCTCCTCTGGACATGTTCCCGCTTCTCAATATCCTTCCTGAATTGTGGTGCCCAAAAAGGAGATGAACAAGGAGGGGCCAGAGGCTTTGATGACAGTGGTGCTGCAAGTCTATGGTGGATTCCATTCCAAGCTTTAAAGCAGCTGTTGAACATGCTGATAGATTTAGGGGCTTAAGTCTCAGCACCCTGGATAGCACTGGACACTCCTGAGATGAACGGAAGAAAATCCAAGCATGTCCAGCATTCCCCCCGACAAAATTGGGAACTGAGGTTCATGGCCCAAAATTCTGTTCTGCTCAAGATGCTTTGGGCAAACTCTCAAGCAGGACATTCTGGCATTCCTAGGCTTCCTGCCTCTGATACTAAATGCAAGGCATAACTGTTATGCCTAGTAGCCATTATAGGGTTGTGAATCTTTGTGTACTTTGTTCTCAAAGACCATTGCAGGGCTTTTCGTCCCATAGCCATTATGCCTAGTACCTAAGATTACTTGTGTTTTGAACATTTTTGATGATTTCTCAATCTTTAGGACTTCTTTGGTAACAAATTTGTTTGCACACACACACACACACAAATTGTTTTGTGACAAACCCTCATCTTGATAAAAAAAAAATTGTACAGAAAGCAGAATATTTTTTTCAAAGCACACTGTTTTATTATCGATTGATTGATTGATTTAATTTAATTTAATTTATCCCCCCTAAAATGTGCAGAAAAGAAATCCTGAAATTTGCATAGCAGCAAAGGGCTCGGGGGAAAAGGGAGGCTGCCATTTAAATTATTGGGCAATACGGAGAAATGTAAAGTACTGCATTTAGGGCAGAAAAATGAAATGCATAAATATAGGTTGGGAGAGACCTGGCTGAATGAGACTACGTGCAAAAGGGATCTAGGAGTCCTAGTAGACCACAAGTTGAACATGAGCCAACAGTGTGATGCGGCAGCTAAAAAGGCCAATGTGATTTTGGGCTGTATCAATAGAAGTATAGTGTCTAGATCAAGGGAAGTAATAGTGCCACTCTATTCTGCCTTGGTCAGACCTCACTTAGAATACTATGTCCAGTTCTGGGCACCACAATTCAAAAAGGATATTGACAAATTGGAGCGTGTCCAGAGAAGGGCAACTAAAATGGTGAAAGGTCTGGAAACAATGCCTTATGAGGAGAGACTTAGGGAGCTAGGTATGTTTAGCCTGGAAAAAAGACGGTTAAGAGGCGATATGATAGCCCTGTTTAAGTATTTGAGGGGATGTCACACTGAGGATGGAGCAGGCTTGTTTTCTGCTGCTCCAGAGACTGGAACACGGAGCAATGGGTGCAAGCTCCAGGAACAGAGATTCCACCTCAACATTAGGAGGAACATTTTGACAGTAAGAGCTGTTCGGCAGTGGAACACACTCCCTCGGAGCATGGTGGGGTCTCCTTCCTTGGAGGTCTTTAAACAGAGGCTGGATGGCCATCTGTCGGGGATGCTTTGATCGTGTATTCCTGCATGGCAGGGGGTTGGACTGGATGGTCCTTGTCTCTTCCAACTCTGCAATTCTATGATTCTATGATTCTATGAAATGTGAAAAGCCCAAGAAGATTGAGCATTTTCTCAGTGGTGTGAACTCAGTGTATTCAGACACTGTTTTTCATGGAGGATGGGAAAATCTGTGTGTATTCTTTACATCCCCAGCCGTTGAAAGTCTTATTCTCTATGAATCTGAGAACTGCACTCCTGAGTCACCTTCCCCATAAGTCCCACAATTCTACCTGTGTGATTCATCCAGCAACCAAAGGAACCAATACTACAGGGGTGAGTGTATGGGACTGGGACATGGTGAGGTATGTTTCCCACTGAACTGTGAAATGCCACAGGTGGGCCAATCACTTTTCATAGGTCTGGCCTACCTCTCAAGGTTCTTTCAAGGGTAAAATGGGGAGGATGAGAGCTGTGGACAGTCTCTCGAGCTTGTCAGGATTTTGGGACATGCAGTCCAAGTACTGTAGATTTATTCTCTAAAGAGCTGAGGCTGAGATGTAACAGTTTGCAAGGTTTGCAAGGCAAGAGCTCTGAGCAAATGGCAGTTTGCAAACCTAGCAATTGTATCAATATTGACTGGGCCCAGGAGCAAAGCTAGGCAAGGCTGAGCAGAGAGCTAAGTGGTTCTACTTCGGTTTTTACAATGTGAGGATGTGTTCTTTAGGATCTCACATTGAGAAGATGTGTTTTTCTTCTAAAATGTATATATCTGTAAATATATTCTTTATTATGTTCAAGAAAAGAACAAGATGGTTTTTAGACACAAGCCTGTGTCTGAGCCTTTATTTCTGATGCTTGAAGAAACAACTCTGCTGCAATTTATTGCTGCCTGAATCCTGTTTGGGTTCTCAGTACACCCTCTAACCTGATAGAGCTCCCTAGAGGAAAGGTGGAATATAAATAGAGGAATGAGGCATTATCATCATCGTTATTCCACGAATACTACAAGGCTCTGGAACACTTCCCTAGGGAAGCTAGAATGGTCCTTTCCTTGCAGTCCTTCTGTCAGGATTTTCCAAAATGCTTTTGAAAACTGAAGGATTTCAAAGAAAGGGTTTTTGAGAGAGTGTTGTACCATTTTAACTGCCCTTTTTACAAAGACTCCCCCCCCCATTTTTAATGGAATGTTTTAAATTGTTTTAAAAGTTGTTGATGGGGGATTTCAGCAGGCTTTGCTTATCACAGAAGCAACATCTGCTGAATTTCCCTCTTCTACAGACCCATTAAAGTTACAGGAGCCCTGTCCCTTATTTCACCTGACAACCCCATCCAAAAGCCACACACATGAACTTTCTATAGGGTGGTACTCTACCACTGATCTTTGAGTTAAAGTTGTGTGCTTTGCCACTCAGTTATGACCTCCCACCTAGCCTGACTGAAGCCTTTCTCCAACATCTATATATATAATTTTTGGGGTATGTTGCCTTTCCCAGTACACTGATTAGCTGCTCAGGAAACACACCCAACCAATCACCACCCACATGCAAATTCCCTCTCCACCTCACAATCCACTCCTGCCACTCAATCTTTGGACCAGATTGGGACCCAGGCAGTCAACTGGCAGTGGCTGTGGCCATGGCAGGGCAACAGAGCGAGTCACCCTCTGCAATTCCAGGAAAAATGCAGAACACTGAGAATGGAGGAGGAATTTTAAAATCTAGCACCCTACCTTACAGGGTTGTCATGAGGTTTACCGGGTGTTTTGGGGGAGTTTTTTAACTGCGTATGTTACACTGATTACAGCTAGTTTCCAGAAAAGTCTTGTTTCTTTTCTTTTTTTCTCCTCTTCAATAGTGGGAAAAGCAACAGTAATTATTAAACCTTGCATGCAAGGACAAAATACTTGAGGATTCATACCCTTAATTTCAAGTATGGTCAAACCATAGATTTGTAAAGACATTGGCCTGAATCCTGCTAGTCCTAACTAAAGTAAACACACTCAAGTGACTATTGCATGGTAAGTCAATAAGTTGATAAATCCAATTGATTCAATAGGTCATATCTAGTTGGAGCTAATGATACGATTTAGGCCATTGTGATTTTGGCAATGTTATGTTCAGTTCCTTTCTTGATTATCGCCAACATCAATTCACCCAGGTGGTTGGATTGGATGGCCTTTAGGGTACCCTCCAGCTCTATGGTTCTATGTTTCTATGATACTAAGAAATACTGTTGTTACATAACCTCTCCTTGTCTTTCAAAATCCACTGGAAAAAACATAAGATGGAATCATCGAATCATAGAATTGTAGAGTTGGAAGAGACCACAAGGGCCATCCAGTCCAACACCCTGCCATGCAGGAAATCAGGATCAAAGCATCCCTGACAGATGGCCATCCAGCATCTGTTTAAAGACCTCCAAGGAAGGAGACCCCACCACGCTCTGAGGGAGTGCGTTCACTGCCGAATAGCTCTTACTGTCAAAACGTTCCTCCTAATGTTGAGGTGGAATCTCTGTTCCTGGAGCTTGCATCCATTGTTCCATGTCCTAGTCTCTGGAGCAGCAGAAAGCAAGCTTGCTCTATCCTCAATGTGACACCCCTTCAAATACTTAAACAGGGCTATCATATTGCCCCTTAATCATCTGTTTTCCAGGGTAAACATACCCAGCCCCCTAAGTCTTTCCTCATAAGGCATGGTTTCCAGACCTTTCACAATTTTAGAAGGACATATAGGCATAGAATTGAATGGGCCACTCAACCCATTGTTTTTAGGATATTGGCAGTAATTTTCTGCTGTTAATGGGGCACAAAAAATAGTGCAATTTAGGAAATTGACAAAAACTCTGAAATGCTCTCTACATCTATGGCTAGCTATGCATCAGAAGGATTTGTCTTATAAATATAAATAATCTATAAAAATAAGTATAAATAATTATAATTTTTATTATTTGTGTTCTATGTTTTATATGACGCATATATATTTTAGATTGTATGCCTTTGGTAAGGCTGGCTGTTTGCTATTATTGTTGTTGTTTTACTTTGTAAAATGCCATGTACAGTGATGGTGCTATATAAATAAATGATGGCGGTGGTCATCGTCACCATCATCATGATAATCATGAAAAGCTAGCATGTAGATCTACATAATGATCAATATTTTTTTGAAAAAAATGTTCTAATATTCCTCTCTCCTTTCCTCTCTCTTCCTCTCATACACTTTTGCTCCTTTTGTCTTACTCTTCTTTTTAATCTCTCTCTTCCTTGCTCCCTTGCTCAGATCTGAGATTTGAATTTGGTCTGCATAAAGTGACCGTAAATCTTCCAAAGGACTCCAGTGTTTAATTTATGTGGACCTTGGCAGTATGGTAACACTTTTTGGAAAGGCGCAGGTTAATCCAAAAAGGTGGAACAGAATAGTGTAGGCATTTTTTTCAATCACAATGGTATTTTCAATAATAGAAGGAATTTGTTAACGTTGAGCCATATTGTTTATCAATAAAGTGTATTTAAAAAAAAATTAAAAGCACCTACGGACCCATGGGGTGCTATAAAGCATTGTTTCTTTTTGAAATTGTGATTGCTTTAGGCTTTAAAATTAGGCAATGTTGAGTTTCTGTTTCCTCTGCTTCAAATCATGAAGAAACCAGCTCCTTGTCAACAATAAAGGGGGAGTGTTTGCTTCTTTATTTTTTAATATTGAAATAAACATTTCTTTTCCCACATCACAATGTTGTGTGGTTGTTGAAACACCATCTCATCATTAGCCCCCTTGTTTAATCTCTAGCTTCCCTGGTTCTGTTATGCCACCCTTGCTATTTTAAAGGAACTCTGGTTTCTGTTAAAATACCATGTGCAAAACCTCTACTTGCATGTGTGTGTGCACACACAGTTTCCCCCCCCCCCATGGCTTTTGTTATTGTCTAATAAAGTTCTGATCCAATCCATTTTATCAAAGCTGAAGAAATGAGGGACAGATTAAATCCACAATGTTAGCAAACTGAACATGGAAATCCCATCTTTCTTTTCCTTTTCCTTTTCCTTCCATCCTTTCTTTCTTTCTTCTTCAGAGAGGTCCCATCTTGGTGAAAAAATGCAGAGTTGAAGGGTAGCCCTGCTTCACCCGACACATGTAACCAGGGCCGGTTTAACCAGTCTGCCAAATCAGCATTGGCAGGGGGCCCCAAGGTCAAGGGGGCCCCCCTGCTGACCTCCTTATCTGACAAAGGTTTTCTAGGAAGACTCTATGGTAGTTGTGCTGTTTTGTGTCCCATGGATAATGAATCCATGGATACGGGGGTCCTACTGTAATCTGAACATCCTGTATTGTCAATAGGTTAGATTACATTGACCTGAGATAAACATATGGGGGCCCCAAAATAAAGCATTGCAGGGGGCCCCAAAATTCCTTAAACCAGCCCTGCATGTAACACATTTGTTTCAAGTTTATATCTCCTGTCATAACATGATGGTTTTATTCGTGTGTGTGTATGTGTGTGTGTATTTGAAAAACATGATTTGGCTAGATGGAAAGAACACATCTTGAAACTGGGCAACCCCTGAGCCTCAGGGTTTCTCTCTTTCTCTCCCTCTCTTTCTTCCCCCAAGCAATGCTCTCTCACCTTACCCAGGTGTGTGTTAAATAGGTATTAATGACAATATCATTCTTGTGCAGTCATCTCCAGCTCGCAATTTGGTTTTAATTACCCACCGCGTTGTCTTTCCCTCTCACTGACAGCCATTAAATAGGGAATGACACTACAGCCACGTTGGCATTGAATAGACACTTCATCAGGCCTTTGAGCGAGGAGGGGGGGAAAGATTGTGCCAGTATATATGTGTTCTTGTGCTTTTTTAAAAAAAAAACTCCTAAAAGCAGACTGCAGCATCTCCTAGTGGCACTTGGTGGGAAAAATATCTCCCCCCGCCCACATCCCCTTCCCTGTTGTTTTGATAGCTTAGTTAGCAATGCTTTCTTTGGCTAATCTAGAGCTCTTGAAAAAAAAAATAGCACTGTGCTTTGAGAGAGAAAGAAAGAAAAAGAAAACACTTAAAGATTAAGGCATGATCAGGACACACTGAAGTGTCTCTTCATAGGAATCTGGCAGAAACTTTGATGTCGTATTTAAGCCTGTCCTGACAGTGAGCTATGCCTGTTTCACTGTGAGGACTTTGTCCATTAGAATGTCAGCCTTTGAAACCAACTGGTCACTAGGGTAAACAGAGAATCCTGACAGTGTGCCATGGTCAACTCTTCTCCTTTCTCTTTTCCCATCCTTTGCATCAACCTCCTGTCCTTCAAGAAATTTTAATAGGCAAAGTGGTTGCACCAACAGCTTGAGCCAAATCTGTCTTTGTGAAATAGCAAAGTACTGAACTATGTGTCTACTAAGAGGTAAGTCCCACTGAGTTCAATGGGCCTTATTCTGATGACAGTGAGCATAGAATGAGGCCTACACCCACTCTTCTGGAACACCACTGAATTCAGTGGGACTTACTTCTGAGTAGACATGCATATAATTGCACTGTGACTCCCCCCCCCCTTTAAACCATTCATTTAGGGTAATGTGGAATCCATTTTAAAATGCTCACGCATGTCCTTCTCTTTATCACAATCATCATCTTATAATTCTGGTTTGTTACAGTATTGTGTTATTACAGTGGGTTAAGAAAATACAATATGACCCCTGTATCCATGCGGGATTGGTTCCAGCCCCCCTCCACCCGTGGATACCAAAAACCGTGGATAACGGTGAACACCATTGAAAATAATGGGACTTCCAGTTAAAAATACCATAGAGTTGCCTTGGAGAACCTAGAAAATGTCTAGAGGATGCCTCTCTAGGCATTTTCTAGGATGGCTCTATGGTAGGGGTGTTGTTTTGTGTCCTGTGAATAACTGAATCAGTAGATAATGAATCAGTGGATACAGGGGCCCTACTGTATTCATTAAATGTCATCACCCCAAGAATGTCTTTCTTTTTAAATCTACAAGACACCCTCCCCCCAAAAAAATTCAAGTTCATTTGACTTTACTTCAATTCTTGTCCTTTATTGACTCCAAAACATTTCACATTTAAGGCACACAATAATCAGACAATAATGTGTTTCTATAGGTAGATGGGCTAAGAAAACAAAACCCAAAGCCTTTACACAGCAGATTTAATGGTGTTAACCATGGTTTCCTCCACTATAAACCTGGTGGTAGAAGGTGACCCACGAAACCATGCAACAAGAGCATCCCAAAATACATTTCTCAATGAGTATCTGAATTTGAGGGCTGGGGAGTAGGCATGATAGCAGGAACTAGTGGGACATGCAATGAAAAGTTGCTGCATGCAGCCCTCCAGTTCAGGATTCTTTCTCCAGGATGCTCCATTTCACTTCCAATGGTTTCCTGTCCCTCACACACCAACAGCCAGTGGAATATGTTTATTCTGAACATATTCCTTTTTTGGTGGTGGTGGGTGCCCCTTTAGTGTCCTCACATTTTATACTTATATAAACTTTTGGGGTCCCCACCCTACCTCCATCTTGTACGTGGTGTCATTTTGACAGACCCTTCTTGTGGATGGTGCTGTTTTGGCTATATAAGAAGCCCCATTCAGAGAATGAGTTTGCTAAAAGTATAGAACTGGAGGGGATAAACTGATAGCTCTTAAAGACTGAGCCCTCCAAAGTCCTTTCCTGTCTGAAACTGGAAGCTCATATGAGAAAGTCGTCCACAAAGCTTTAATCTCTGATCCAGGTTCCCCTATATTGGTTTACAGCTATATTGCACCCAGTTAGAGTGATTTCTTTACTTTCCTAATATGAAACTTGATGCTTGGGAAATCTGATAAGTGGGTTTCATTTCCCTGGAAATTTATTGCTTCTATTTCCAAGTGCAAGGAAATAAAACAAGTAAAAACAATAAGCAGCCTGTTAGAACAGTATTAATGAGGGGTCACTCTTTTCTCATGTAAGCTGGGAACTGAGGCCAGGGTTGCTGGGGGAATGTATCTGTGGGGGGAGAACAGCTTTCCTCAGCAGCTTAATGAGTGGTATCACTGAAGGCTTTGGCAGAGCTGAGCCCTCAAGCCAGAGTTTAAACCTAATTTGGATGCTAGGGGGAAAAAGAAAGATGTATTTGATATAAACATAGAAATATGGGCTAAGATCCCGATCAACACTTGCACAGTGAAAATTTTCATCTGTGTAGGTACACTACACCAGAGTAATGCAGTGCCTTGTGCTCACCTGTTACACAATGTTGTAGTTATTCCTCAACCACCAAGTGAAAGGGAGGATGCTAGCAACTTCCCAGGAGTAAAAACACTTGTAAAAAGATGACACTGGTGTTTAACACCATTTCCTTTACACAGATTAGGATATTGCACTTCCACAAACTCCTATAAAATACAATTTCATGATGCTACTAGTAATAATGCTAGTGGTAATAATGCTACTAACAGGAATCTGGGTATGGAGTGAAAGATAATTAGAAAACTGTTGCTGTTCAATTCCCTACAATCCATATGGCAATGACATGGATGGGGAACTGGAGCTCCATTCCATTAGTACATAGGATCAGGATGTTAGATACAGTAAGCAGCCACAGGATCCACCCTCAAAGAGAGTATGTAGGTTCTGGATCAGGTCCTCCAAGGCAATGAGTAACAACAGGACCTATATCCTAAATCAGGTTCTTTTTCGCTGCAAGTGACTCCAGGTTCAAGCCAATCTAGTTCTCAAGGCAAGCTAGGATTGATGCTTTGCAGAGAATTGACACCAAATGGGCCAACAGGCAAAGTGGGGGGGGGGGGGAGAGAAAAGCCATGGATCCAAAAACATGAGATGGTGGCCAGTTTCTGAGGATGAGACTCCCCAGACCTGGAGCTTGAAGGAGAGCCATTCTGCCCTTGAGCCTCAACCTGACCCATCTCTCCTGGAGGGAAGAAAGGCTCATCCTTCACCTTGCTCCAGGCACTCACTGCCTCAACCTCATTTTCTTGGGCTCAGGTAGCATGTGCATAGGTAATTGAGTCTGCCTCTTCATCCCAGGACATAGCCAGCAGGAGAATTCATTTTCACCATGCACTGACAGTGTGACATGAACAACTTAACTAACTGGATAGATGCTCTGGATGCTAAGTGCCAGTGGCCTGTTTCTCCACTTCAGATTACTCTTTCGCTTTTTTTTTTTCTCAAATGGGCTTTCACTTGGGTTCCAAATTCATTTTTGGTAGCCCATTACCTGATATGCAAGGGCATCTAGCACCAACCCATCGTGCAGTCAGCCCTCCGTATCCATGGTTTCTGCATCCACAGATTCAACCATCCATGGCTTGAAAATATCTCCCCCCCCAAAAAAAAACCCAAAAAGCAAACCTTGATTTTTCTGTTTTATATAAAGGGACACTAGTTTACTATGCCATTGCATATAATGGGACTAGAGCATCCACAGATGTTGGTATTCATGAGGTGTGTGTGTGGGGTCCTGGAACCAAACCTTGGTGGATACCAAGAGCCCAGTAAGTCTTATAGCTTAGTTTCAGATCCTGTCCCATGAGAAGACTGAAGGTCTTGCTCAGATCTTAGTTTTGGGGAAACATGTAAGTTAATACAGTCACTGAGACCTGTAGGCTCCCTGATCCAAAACCCTTAGTGAGAAACTCATAGAATCACAGAATCATAGAATCATAGAATTGCAGAGTTGGAAGAGACCATGAGGGCCATCCAGTCCAACCCCCCTGCCACGCAGGAAATCTTGATCAAAGCATCCCCGACAGATGGCAATCCAGCCTCTGTTTAAAGACCTCCAAGGAAGGAGACCCCACCATGCTCCGAGGGAGCGTGTTCCACTGCCGAACAGCTCTTACTGTCAAAAAGTTCCTCCTCATATTGAGGTGGAATCTCTGTTCCTGGAGCTTGCACCCATTGCTCCGTGTTCCAGTCTCTGGAGCAGCAGAAAACAAGCCTGCTCCATCCTCAGCGTGACATCCCCTCAAATACTTAAACAGGGCTATCATATCGCCTCTTAACCATCTTTTTTCCAGGCTAAACATACCCAGCTCCCTAAGTCTCTCCTCATAAGGCATTGTTTCCAGACTTTTCACCATTTTAGTTGCCCTTCTCTGGACACGCTCCAATTTGTCAATATCCTTTTTGAATTGTGGTGCCCAGAACTGGACACAGTATTCTAAGTGAGGTCTGACCAAGGCAGAATAGAGTGGCACTATTACTTCCCTTGATCTAGACACTATACTTCTATTGATACAGCCCAAAATCGCATTGGCCTTTTTAGCTGCCACATCACACTGTTGGCTCATGTTCAACTTGTTCAACTCAAATTGCATCATGCAGTTACAAAGATTTTACTTAGCAGTTGAAGGAGCTTTTTTGTCCATTTGGTTTTTTATTTCAGAGTGATCACTCTAGGCAGGGCATTCTGGTGTCATTTTTGTGGTGTTTTTCAAGCCCCATTAAAGATATCATCACCACATTCAAATCACAAATCAAGTGAGGGCCAACATGAGCATATAATGTCCCTGTAGAACCAGCACATTCTCCTTGAGGCAGACCTACAGTTCCATACCAATGATTCTAGAAGTCTGGGATTTGGAATTTACTTAGAGGCCATTAGTGTGCCAAGCATTGGCTACAGGCATGGGATGACTAGAGACATGACATTCCTCAAATGTTTTCCTCTTGTCATAACTCTACACCTTTGAGCTGATCAGTTTAAGGTTTCCACAATGTGTGTCAGATGTGACAACCAGGTCACAGTACCAGTGGTTAGCAGTCAGATTTCCAAATCCTTATGGGTCATGGTGGCAGTTGGATTCTTTGTGCTTCAGCACCTGAGATTTAATGTCCTTTTCATACTCATTTCATTTTCAGAGCTGCTAATGATATAGTAGATGCTCTGTCTGATTTTCAGGGGAAACATTTCCAAGAGTTGATCGCAGGTACCAAACCTGAGCAAGACATTATCACTCTGGCACTGTGGAACTTTGGTGACTACAGGTGCAATGAGACATCCTTTCACCCAGACCAACTATACCAGTAACATGAAGGAATTCCATTCCTTTCAAAAGTCTGTTTTAGGGATAGAACAGGGTCTAGAACAACCTTTAGATGGCCAATCATTCTCCTCCAGTAGCTTGGCCATTTTTACACTAGAATTTTGTCCACCAGCGGGGGGAGAACTGCAAGTTTCAAGAGTTGCCATGTGCCACAATGGGAACCCTGGTAGTCTATACCTTGCCCACCACTGACTAACTGGATGGCTGGGAGTGGCTCTCCAGCTAGGGTCAGCTAGGAACATCCATGTGCTGTGAATCTATTCTTATTTTTATTCCAGATGTTAAAGGGGCTACCAAGATGCTGAATCCATAAGAAAGTTTCAGGACATTTGATAGCTCTTTCAAAGTCTGGCATAAAACCTAGATTTGAATCATTGCATCACTGACATGGATGTCTTCAGCTGCCCCTATCTCTAGGGTTTTACATAGAGGTCTCTCCCAGGGGCCGTTTACACGATGAAAATGTCCTGGGAAGAATTCGTGTCGATCCCTGGCAGTTTACACATACATCGGGTCGGGTACGTGATTTTCGGAAGGGGGGCCACCTTTTATCCCTCAATCTGTGGGACTTCCCCTGGTTTGTGCCAGTTTTTAAAAAAGTCACAGGAGGATTCAGAAAATCGGAAATGTAAACAGCGTGGGACAAAAAGTCTCAGTACTGGGATGACTGGAAATGGTGACTGGGGGCGGGCTTAGAGCTCAGAAAAGGAGGGGTCAGTCACCCGTTCAACAGATCCAGCCTCACCAGCCGAAAACAAAGGCATCCCTTCCAGCTGCACGAAGGTTGATGTGTGTGCGTGCGTGCGCGTGTACTCAGTTACCTTTTTAAATGGATTTCTACACTGCAAACCCTTCAGCTTTACCTTTTCCTCAACTGCATGTTACAGAGAGATTGTAGTAGCTTGGTCACCTCCCTGGCACATTAAAATATTCAAGCCTCTGAGTGAATTAGCACCCTTTAATTCCCCCTCTCTGTGTTTGTGTCTTTCAAAATGTCTGCCTATAGCCATCTCTGCAGCCAGCTGTAGGGGTTAATATTTTAAAAAGGCAACAGGAAAACCAAGTGCTTGATTTCAAAAGGAAAGCACTCAGCTTGCTTTCAAAGCACTCAGCTTGATTTCAAAAGGAAAGCCCTGCGTCTGAGCGAAAGATCTGTCTGGATCTTTCAAAATGCTTTCTGCCTCTTCTGAAAGGGTTAAAATGTTCAAGAAGCAAGGGGAAATAACAAACCTCTGCCCCCCTCTCTCTCCCCCCCCCAGCCACCCAATAGCATCGCTCGTGGTACGGAACTCTAAAGGAAGTGCGTCACCGAGGTTGTGAAAACACAAGTAATCGCATCTTTGATTTACAGCCCCCCCCCCAAAAAAATTAAAACCTAAACAAAACCGGAACTATGGATGTGTAAATATCAGTCACGGGACCACCCGGGATATCCAGATCAGAGACATAAATCATATAAACAGCGAGGGACGGATTCGTGATCACTATGTCACGGTAGGCAACGCGACAATTTCTGTCATGTAACTGGCACCCCAGTCATACTTGGAGATGCTGCTGGGGATCATACCGGGGACCTTTTTGATGCAAACCATTTGCTTTACAACTGACAGTCCTTCAGCAAAGACAACCCCTTCATGAAAACAATTCCTTTCAATGGGGTGGCAGGATAGTGTTCTGATGCATGATTAGCTTATCATATGATAGTCATCATATCAACTGGGCAAAAGACATCCTTAAAATGGCTTCCTTCTATCTCCTTCCTCCCTCTATTCAAAAGCTTCCAGAACATTCATCACCCCTTCACAGTCATTAAATTTGGTTTTGGGCTCCAGTCAAATGTGATTTTCTTCCCTGACTGGCCACTAGTTATATTAGAATATAAAATTAATCTCAGGGGAGAAGCCAGCACTTAAAATTATTGCCACTGTTTAGCTTACTAATGCGATTTTCTCTCTGTGACCTTTCCATTTGATCCTTCGACAAACCAAATCAACAAACACATATGCGGAAAGATGAAAGCACTCTGAACACTTAGCTTAGTTGCCTGAAAACTTTTTACATTTTACAGCCAATGGGAACATGTGTTCTTTTCTTTCCTTCCTAGAAATCTGAGCACCTACTACATAGCTAGTATTATTTAAGTTTTATTCAGGTAGTTTTTTTAAAAAAAAGGTTGGTACCTAACTAATGTGGAATATAATATGGAGAGGGTTTTTTTTGCACAGTCCCGTTGCTTTGAAAGCCTTCAAATGCCAGTGTAATTAGTAGAATTCCAAACACTGGCAATAAGTAATTATTTGCACTAATTTCTTCTTGGGTGCCTTCAAGTCATTTCCGACTTAGGGCAATCCTAATGTGAATCTATCACTTTTTTTTTTTTTTTTTGGCAAGCTTTGTTCAGAGGGGGTTTGCTTTTGTCTTCACCTGAGGCTGACAGCATGTGACTTCCCCAGGTTCACTCAATGGGTTTCTATGGCTGAGTGGGGATTTGAACCCTGGTCTCCAGAGTCATATTCCAACACCCAAACCATTATACCTCACTGGCTCTCAATTACTAATAGAATCATAGAATCATAGAATTGCAGAGTTGGAAGAGACCATGAGGACCATCCAGTCCAAACCCCTGCCATGCAGGAAATCATGATCAAAGCATCCCCGACAGATGGCCATCCAGCCTCTGTTTAAAGACCTCCATGGAAGGAGACCCCACCACGCTCTGAGGGAGTGTGTTCCACTGCTGAACAGCTCTGACTGTCAAAAAGTTCCTCCTAATGTTGAGGTGGAATCTCTGTTCCTGGAGCTTGCATCCATTGTTACGTGTTCCAGTCTCTGGAGCAGCAGAAACAAGTCTGCTCCATCCTCAAAGTGACACCCCTTCAAATACTTAAACAGGGCTATCATATCGCCTCTTACCCACCTTTTTTCCAGGCTAAACATATCCAGCTCCCTAAGTCTCTCCTCATAAGGCATCATTTCCAGACCTTCCACCATTTTAGTCACCCTTCTCTGGACACGCTCCAATTTGTCCATATCCTTTTTGAATTGTGGTGCCCAGAACTGGACACAGTATTCTAAGTGAGGTCTGACCAAGGCAGAATAGAGTGGCACTATTACTTCCCTTGATGTAGACACTATACTTCTATTGATGCAGCCCAAAACCACATTGGCCTTTTTAGCTGCCGCATCACACTGTTGACTCATGTTCAACTTGTGGTCTACTAGGTCTCCTAGATCCCTTTCGCACGTAGTCTCATTCAGCCAGGTCTCCCCCGTCCTATATCGATGCATTACATTTTTCCACCCTAAGTGCAGTACCTTACATTTCTCCATATTGAATTTCATTTTGTTAGCTTTGGCCCAGCTCTCCGGTCTATCCAGGTCATTCTGAATTTTGATCCTGTCCTCTAGGGTATTAGCTACTCCTCCTAATTTGGTGTCATCTGCAAATTTGGTAAGTATGCCCCTAATTCCATCATCCAAGTCATTGATAAAGCTGTTGAATAGCACTGGGCTAATAACTCTCCATTGACGCCCGCTTGTCGTGGGAAAGAGGCTTGCATACCCTAATGATGTTTTGAGCTATGCTGGCGGTGGCTATGCTAGTGGTGGCAGCACTGGTAGGGTCTCCCATGCCAGACAGGTCAAAACCGAAGGGTCTGACAAAGAGCGTCAAAGGGCAGGATGGGCTCTCTAGCCTTATGGCAACTGTCCTGGGAGAAGGAAAATTCTAATCCCAAACCTCGGCAGATGCTGCTCGTCCAACCCTGTAAGGTCAACCATCTAAGAGAAGGAAACTCTAATCAAACCTACGGCCCAGGGACCTCGCTGCTACATCCATGCTTGCAAGGCCACCACAGATGAACCTCTGGTTTAAAGGGTGAGGCCAGTTCTGTGGACGTTGCACTCCACCAGAAAAATCCATTGCACAGGCACGAAGGACAAATCCAATTTTTTTTAAAAAAGCCCTGTAGGAATAGGCGAGGGACGAAACGGCAGGTGTAAAGATGCACTGGAAGCTGCAGACCCAACCCTGCATACAGGCGGTTCAGGACTTTGGTCGTTCGAGGCTGACCCGGGAGATGACAGTCTTGTTTGGCAGCATCCTGAACTATCAAGCAGCCTTTTTTAAGGAGAGCACTGCTTGCTCCATATGGAGAGGGGCCTAGAAAAGGTGGCCTAACGAAAGCTCATCCCCAACTACCTGGTTGGCTAGCCGCGGCCAAAGGGAATCTTCTGATGCGGTCAAACCAAGGCAAAGAAACAAAGGCGCACACCAGCCTCCAAAGGTGTAAATAAACTGACGCTTGCATGCTGGAAAATCAGAACCATGCGAGACTGCTCTAATAGCCCATGAACTATCATGACTTAATATTGACATGGCTGCTCTTAGTGAAGTTCGTCTCCATGAGGAAGGCAGCCTTAAAGAACACGGTGCCGGCTACACACTTTACTGGTCTGGCAAACTCAAAACCAAAAAACATCTTTCAGGGGTAGGCATCATGATTAAAAACTCCATTGCCTCCAAACTCAAAACCTTGCCAACAGGACACTCTGATCGCATTATTTCCTTACGCCTCCCACATATTGTTCTCTTTAGTATATATGCCCCAACTATGCAAGCCGACCCTGTAGAGAAAGAAAAATTCTACACAGACCTACGCCACCTCATACAAAAAGTCCCTGTAGAAGATAAAATTATTATCCTTGGTGACTTCAATGTCAGAGTAGGAAAGAACTCCGAAGCCTGGAAATGTGTCTTAGGCAAGCATGGTGTTGGAAATTGCAATGATAACGGATGCCTCCTGCTAGAGTTCTGTGCAGAACAACAGCTGACTATTACAAAACACAATCTTTCAGCAGAAATACAGCTTGAAGACAACCTGGATGCATCCCTGATCCAAACATTGGCACCTCATTGACTATGTTCTAGTCCGCCAGAGAAACATTTGCGATGTCCGTCATACTCGAGTGATGCCCAGTGCAGAATGCCAGACAGATCATCGCCTCCTCAGATGTAAACTAAATCTTCATCTTAAGTTCAAACCTAAGAGGAGTGGCATCTTAAAGAAGAGACTCCAAGTCAACAATCTTCAACAAGCTACCGTGAGAGACAACTTCCAGGCAAACCTGCAAACAAAACTTTAAAACCATCCTACAGATCCTTCCCCTACAATGCTTTGGCAACATATAAAAAAAAAGTATCCTGCAGTCTGCGGAAGAATCCCTCGGGTTCTCCTAGAACAAAAATCAAGACTGGTTTGATGAAAACAACCAAGAGATCCAGGAGATGTTGGCAAAGAAGAGAACTGCTCACCAGGCATACCTCGCCCAGCCAACTTCCCATGTAAGGAAAGCAGCTTTCCGTCTCACATGTAGTAAACTTCAACAAAAACTCTGAGACATGGAGAACAAGTGGTGGATCAATATAGCAGAAAAGACACAACACTGTGCAGATCTGGGTGATCATAGAGGATTCTATGAAGCTCTTAAGGCAGTGGTTGGACCTACTTATCAGGTCCGAAGTTCCTTATACAGATGGTCAAACATTAATTACTGATAAAGCCTCCATCCTGAATCGATGGGCTGAACATTTTCAAAGTCTCTTTAGTGCCACCCAAGTAGTCCAAGGCTCAGCTATCCAACATATGATGCAAAAACCAATGAAAAATGAATTGGACATAGCTCCCACTTTGGAAGAGACCCTTAAGGCCATACAGCAGTTGAAAAATGGCAAGGCAGCTAGGATTGATGGAATCCCACCTGAAGTTTGGAAACACGGAGGTCATGTACTCCATGATAAATTCCACGAACTCCTTGTGAATTGCTGGGAAAAAGGGGAACTGCCATCAGATCTCTGAGATGCAGTCATCATCACCCTGTACAAGAAAAAAGGAGCAAAATCCGATTGCTCAAACTATCGAGGCATAACACTGTTCTCTATTGCTGGAAAAATCATTGCAAGGATACTCCTTAACAGATTAGTTCCTGCTATTGCAGAAGAACTTCTCCCTGAAAGCCAATGTGGCTTCAGAGCCAATAGGAGTACTACAGACATGGTATTTGCCCTTAGGCAACTTCAAGAAAAATGTAGAGAGCAGAACAAGGGTCTCTATGTAACATTTGTTGACCTCACGAAAGCCTTCGACACCGTGAGTAGGAAAGGTCTGTGGCAGATCCTGGAAAGACTAGGATGTCCCCCCCCCCCAAATTCCTTAAAATGATTATCTTGCTACACGAGGGCCAGCGCGGTCAGGTCAGATATGGTGATGCTCTTTCAGAGCCCTTTCTAATAACTAATGGAGTGAAGCAAGGTTGTGTTCTTGTGCCAACTTTATTTACAGTCTTCTTCAGCATGATGCTCCAAAGGGCTACAGCAGAGCTCGAAGAAGACAATGGCATCTATATACGTTACCGTACTGATGGTAGCTTGTTTAACTTAAGCCGCCTGAGAGCTCACACTAAGACTCTAAACTATCTAAACATGTAGTTGCTGCTAAATGTAAATGTTTTCATTACTCTTCAGAATGGGGAAAGTTGGGAAGTGCTTATCAAACACTGTGATGGCAACCACTCGGGCAACCACTGGGGGGCAGTTGTTAACACTACTGCAACTCATTGCTTTTTGTACTGTTCATAATCACTCATTAGGCTATGCCTCAGATCTTCCAGTTTAAGCACTGGAGTCCCCAAGAGCACCCACCCATTATTGAAACTCACCAAGTAAAGTATGATGGTGGGAAAATGAGATAATGGGGAGTGGTGAGGTCTTAGGTTTACTATGAGTGGCCACTGGCCAATGAAATGGGAGAGTTGTAAGGTACTGCACTTAGGGCGAAAAAATGAAATGCATAGATATAGGATGGGAGAGACCTGGCTGAACCAGACTACGTGTGAAAGGGATCTAGGAGTCCTAGTAGACCACAAGTTGAACCTGAGTCAACAGTGTGATGCAGCAGCTAAAAAGGCCAAAGCGATTTTGGGCTGTATCAATAGAAGCATAGTGTCTAGATCAAGGAAAGTAATAGTGCCGCTCTATTCTGCCTTGGTCAGACCTCAGCAAGAATACTGTGTCCAGTTCTGGGCACCTCAATTCAAAAGGGATATGGACAAATTGGAGTGTGTCCAGAGGAGGGCGACTAAAATGGTGAAAGGTCTGGAAACCATGCCTTATGAGGAGAGACTTAGGGAGCTGTGTATGTTTAGCCTGGAAAAAAGATGGTTAAGAGGCAATATGGTAGCCCTGTTTAAGTATTTGAAGGGGTGTCACGTTGAGGATGGAGCAAGCTTGTTTTCTGCTGCTACAGAGATTGGAACACGGAGCAATGGATGCAAGCTCCAGGAACAGAGATTCCACCTCAACATGAGGAGGAACTTTTTGACAGTAAGAGCTGTTCAGCAGTGGAACGCACTCCCTCGGAGCATGGTGGGGTCTCCTTCCTTTGAGGTCTTTAAACAGAGGCTGGATGGCCATCTGTCGGGGATGCTTTGATCGTGATTTCCTGCATGGCAGGGGGTTGGACTGGATGGCCCTCGTGGTCTCTTCCAACTCTGCAATTCTATGATTCTATGAGTTCAATAAGGGAGATCATTAAGAGCTTTTTCTGTTGAGTGATGAAAAGAAATAAATAATTTTCTTCACTCTTTTCTCTCTCTGTGTGTGTTCGTTGTCCTCTTCTTCCCATGGAATGCATTGTTGTTCTAATAGGTTGCATGCTCCACTCATTTTGATGTAATTCTTCACTAATTTTCTTCCTGAAGGAAATAATGAATAATTTTAGCAATTTTCTTCCCTCTGTGAGGAAGTCTTGGAAAACTATATTTTTTAAAGAGTATTCACAATTTGGGACTTATTCTGTGCAAAGTTCACACATTGCATAGAAAATAGCATATTCTGCACAGGAAACAACATTTTCTGCACAGAAACTAATATTTCTGCATAGAAATAATATATTCTGCACAGAAAAAGCTGTTACCTTTGCATAAAATGTGTTTTCTAGGCAAATCAACCACATGTGAATTTCCCCAAGAATACGTCCTCAGTTATACCATTTTCTGTGCAGAGAATGACTTTTTCTGCATATAAAATATTAATTCTGTGCAGAAATATTATTTTCTGCACAGAAAATGTGGTTTTCTGTCCAAAACAACCATGTGTGAATTTTGCACAGAATAAGCCCTGAAATGTTAAGATTCTTGTCATTCCCCATTTCTTCTTGTTAGGATTTCTCAACTTTTCAAATTTTTATAGAACCTTTTAAAGCATTTTTAACATAAACTGTATGTTTACAACCATTTTCCAAATATTTTCAAATATTCATTCCATCCCTGTCCACTGGTCACAATTTTCAAAAGTTCCTATCCAGGAAACTGGATGCAGTCTCAACGTTTTATCTGTCCTCAGCAGAAATTATGTCTGCTTCCATTTATGTGTATTTCCCCTCCATAGGCAGAATTTTTGGGGTAAAGCTGTGTCCATCTCCACTATCCTTCCTCCACTTTTCAAGATTGTCATTTAAGCACACGGACGCTCCAGGGTGTCCATGTGTCATGCTGCGATAACGCCGTCCTCTGAGTGCTTCTCACAATGGTTTTCAGCAAGCTGAAGAGTGACATTATCTCAGCAGGATGCTTGGCCTTCACCTTCCAGATGGAGACCCACCTTCAAAAGGTTGGCCATCCTCACAGCTTAAAATAATATTTTATAGTTGCTGCCGTCTGGGATTCAAAGAAGGAAGGGAGGGAAAGAATGTTTGATAGCTGTGAAATTTGTAAAATGTCCATTAGACTCAGCAAAGAGAGAAGACATACACAAGAAATGGTCCAGAGATTTTCTTGCACTAGGATTTTTTAAACATAACAAGTTCTCTTCTCACTATGGTTGTTAAGTTCTCTGGGGACTAAGATCCCTTTATGCTATCAAAATTCAGGAGACATATAATGTTATATTACAGGGATGGGTTTCTACATTGTAGCTGCATTTCTTCCCTTTTCTTTCTTGCACTCAACAACCCCCATCTTCTATTGTTGCTGCTTTTCAGTATAGTGATAGGTGTACAAACCCCAAATCGATTCCATTCTGAATTCAGAGCAATCTATGGGGGAAAAAATAAGCTGGTCAATTAGGGGTGTAGCTACAGAGGAGCAGCAAAATGAGGACATTTCCCCCCAAATAAGAATTCTGCTGCTCGAATGAATTTTTTTCCCAGTACCAAAATTTCTAGCATTGCAGTTACCTATAAACTGTAGCTGAGAGTTTAGAAAAAGAATCAGGAATCAAAAAAGGGAGAGCAGGCAAAGGTTAGCAAGGGGATGTGAAAGGAGGAAATACAAGGCATCTAGGTATGAAGATTTTTCAGTGTCTCATTCTCTGCAATACTAGAAATTTGGGGGCTGAAGAGACATTTCATTTCAGAAGAAGAATTCTTATTTGTGGGCAATTCCCTCTTCCCCCTTCAGAGCTACACCCTGTGGTCAATGCCCATTCAGAGGGCTGGGCTTTATGCATCTGTGCATACTTTTCTTCTTACTTTTTAACAGTTGCTGTTTCATTTCGAGGCTCTGTACCATTTTCACTCATGTGTACCATGTGTTTATTCATGAAGAACTGTGTGATCTATACATGTTATGCATTTTTTTTCTTCTTTTGATAAAAACAAGAGTATGCCAGACTCCTATTGGTTAGTTCCAACTAAAGTGAAACATTCAATCAATTGCTTACTTTAAAAAAAAATGTCTAGCCTTTCTCCCAAGGTTACTCACAATGTGTATTTTTTAAAAAATATATATAGTGAAAATAATGGATAATAGCTAACACACATTGGAAACTGCTTAATGCAGTGTAGATGTGTAAATTGCTATTGCTTAAAACAATTTGTAAGCCACTCTGATAGCCTTGTGGCTGAAGAGCGGGCTATAAATAAATAAATAAAAATAAAATAATGCATTTTTTAAAAAAAGAATCATATTAAAAATATCTATATAAATAAAACTCTTGGATATGCACAATGGCCTTTGGTATGTAGGAATGTTGCCTCCTGGGTATGTACAATGGGTTTATGTATGTTGCCTCTTTCAGTTTGCTGATTGGCCACTCCTGTCACTCCTGTAGCCAATCACCACCCACATGCAAATTCCCTCCCTGCCTCACAATCCACTTCTGCTACTCATGGCCATGTCTGCATACTGGGAGTGACCAAACAATGTGCTATTAACTGCTGTGATGGGACCCAGATGGTCAACTGGTAGTGGTGGCAGTTGGAAGCCAATGCTGTCACTGCAATGGGACCCAGGCAATTGGGTGTGAGGTCTACCAGGCATGTTTTGGGGAGTTTTTTTTAATGGTGTATTGTACTCCAGGTCCAGCTAGTTAGTTTAAAACTGTTTAGAAGGCAGTTAAATCATAACAATCATGATAAAAAAAATAGAGCACACCCCAATTAAAAGACCTTCTGCAATGGACAGTTAACAGTCAAAGGCTCCTGGATAAATGAAAAGGTGTTTGCCTGCTGGGAGAAAGAAAGAAAGCAGAGAGAAGAACAGCCTAGCCTCCTGTGAGAGGGAATTCTGTATCCTGGGAGCAGACACTGAGAAGGCACTCACCAAACATGCCTGTGGTGGTTGTAGGACCACACCTTCCTGATTTGGCAGTGACAGTCCCCCACCTACCATCCCACTTTTTCAGTTGCTTCTAACACGTCCCAATTTCTCTCTTCTCCTTTTGTCCTCAGCTTATTTTGGTTGCTGCAAGCTGAGTTTAAATTGCACAAGTAGTTTACACTCATTTAACTCAGCAGAAGAGAGAGAAGAGGCAGAAACTTGCCAATCCCAGCAGACTCTAGCAAAAAGAGCAAAGTGCTGAAGCCTCTCCTAGTTTGTGTTTGTTTCCTCATTAATCACTTTTGCCATCTTGGCCCCATACTAATGTTGCTTAGCCTGGTTTTCATCTGTGAAATGTTGGAGGGCATGCAATGAGTGTCAGGTAATGTGAAGCAGATATTTTTGTTTAGGATTCTGAAGCCAAAAAAAATTTTGGTTTTGTGTTTGCGTGTGTGTGTGTGTGTGTGTGTGTGTGTTTGCCATCCTTGCATGACTGCCATACAGTGGGGCAATTTACATGCACATTACCCTGTCTACTCTTTCATCCGCTGGACAACAAACTCCCTTATCCTGCAATTCTAGAGACTTGTCAGGTTGCCAACATGCATTCCATTTTGCAACACACCATTAGATCTTTCTCAGTGGTAACTGTTCCACTGGAGCTTCAAATTCTAGGAGCCACTGGAAACTCAATGACTCTTGAATGTGTGTTTGTGATCCTACTTGTCTCAGCAGGAACATCTTTCCTTGTTCATTTTCCCCCTCTTAAATAAGCACTTCTCTCAAAGTCCTCACACTTTCATAGTTTTCATTTTAAATTCCTCGTCTGTTTTACAGGTCTAATCACTCTTGCAGCTCAAGAAGTAGGGGATCTTTCAAAGTGGTAATTAGACAGCTGTGCTCATTATCTTGGTGGGTAACATCACTAAGATCTCCTTGTTCTTTGTTTTCTTGTTTATTAAGTGGCACAGAGGGAAGGAGGAGATGTGGAGAATGCCCCCTTGGTAGGACTCCTTATTGCATCAACCAGCCAGCCTTTCTCTCAGATGGTGTACAATGCTATAGAAATTGTACAGCAAAGGTAGCCGTGTCTTCATGCTTCTGTTCTCTTTGGCTCCAGGGAAAGTGAGCATCATTTTCTGTCAAGGCAGTATTCCTCTTTTCATGCTTCTGCGAATGTTCAGATTGTGTTCTGTATCTGTGGTTCATGTCTCATTTATTCTGTTGTGTTTGGGCCTCAAGAAGGCCTCTACATGCGTGTATGGATTTGGGTTCCATTTGAACCTATCCCTGGGTTCGTCTAAATTTTTATTTTATTTTATATATTTTTTTGCACTGTGAGGAGACGATCAGGGTGATCAGGGGACACACTTGTTGGAAGACAAGAACCCCACAGTACCTGTAGACAACGTGAAGGGTGGCCACAGTTAAGAAGAGGAGGAGAGAGCCACCAGCCAACACTGAGTTTGGCAGACAGCAGGGAAGGAGCAGCCCAGCCCAGGAAGGCAAGGTGAAGCTAGAGCATTGAAGAGCTGCCCTCCTCTTCCTTCTTCCAGCAGCTGGCTCCTCCTGTTCCTTTGCAGCCAGCATAGGAGGCTGCCACCATCACCAAGATGGGTGCTCCTCTTCTTTTCTGTGGCTGCCCTTCTCATCATCCCCGAGCAATGCCTTGACATTTACAAAAATGTTAAAAAGTGCATGCTCCCTAGTGCTTCTGGGTGTTTGATGGCAAGCCTGCCCCTGCACAAGTCCAACCAAGCAGGCTTTCAGCTCTTCCCCCTCTGGACTGCACAACAAATTGCATCGGTTGTCCCAATGAGCAGGAATGTGCATTTCTTTTGGGTTTTTTTTTTTTAAGTTAAGAGAAAGCTGCAAAGACTTTACCCACCATGGGATCCCATTAGGACAAAAGGTATTTTCACAGTCTAGACAAACCCCTTGAGTATGGTACAAGTAATCTGAGGAAAAGAGATATATATAAAAGGAATATGACGAAGGGAACCAGAATGGAGAAGTGGTTTTAATGATGGACTAGGACTCTGGGAAGCCAGGGTTCAAAGCCCTGCTCAGCCATGGAAACCCACTGGCTCCCCTTGGGCAAATCACATTCTCTTATCCTAAGAGGAAGGCAATGATAAACCTCCTCTGAACAAATCTTACCAAGAGAACCCTATGGTAGAGTTGCCAAAAGTCAGAGTTGGCTTAAAGGCAAATAACATGCACGCACACACACATACACACACTAGGAGGGAAAGGAATGTGGCCACATATGCCAGCTCCCAGTGTCCTTGCAGGGACTGGCTTGGCTCCCTGTCCCATCCCCAACCTGCAGGTTAAACATAGAGGTCTATAGCAGGTTTCTGCTTCCATTCTCTTGAATTCAAGGAGAGCAGTCTGCATGTTTGGCTTACCAACACAGAGGGCTACTCAGCTTCTAAAAACATACAATCACTTGTATGCTTTTGACCCTTGCCTAGTGGTCCAATAGAATCCCTACCTGAATTGCTGAATTACATTTAAAATATGATTTATTTTGTTCACCACTTCCAAAAGATGGAAATGGTATATTTTTTAAAAAAAAATGGAGGAGAAGAAAAGCATATATATATATATATATATATATATCAATCATCCTCAGGCTAAGGATGACGAACTTTGTCCATTTCATCCCCACACACCCCCAATCCTTTTTTTCTTAATATATATTTGTTGTAAGTCCAACTCTGCCTGTGGTAGCCATTTGCATTCTAATGTCTATTTGCTGAATGCTGTTACTTACAATTACTATTTGGGGTCAGACTAGATAGCCCATGAGACTCTAGAAGTCTGCAAAGTCTTTTCAATGTTCCTTACTAATCAACCCTATGTTCCAGAAACATATGATAAGCTGAGGTAAACAAATTCTTTCTATAATAACGGTCAAACTGTACCTAAATGTTCCTAAGCTATTTTGCCTTGTACTTTCTGAACTATCAACAATTGTTGCAGAGAAATTGCTGACAACAAAGAGAAGGAGGAGGGAATTAAACTGTATAAAGGTTTTCTGTAGTCATGGCTCGGGGTCTGACTCTTTGGAAGATATTCCAGTCAGGCCCACCGGTGTAATAAAACTTACTTTCCAATCTGTGGGTCTGCTGTTCCATGATTTCTGCATCATGCCAAAAATGTAAGGTCCAACAAATTCTTCACTTACCTTGCAGACAATTTTATTGGCCAGAAATGGAAGAGGCAACAAGGGAATCAGCTTTTTTAGATATGATCCTAACCAATAGAGGTGATCTAGTTAATGGGATGGGAGTGGTGGGATCCTTAGGGGGGAGTGACCATGTTCTCCTGGAGTTTGTTATATGGAGGAAAGGGGAAGCCAAGCATAGTCAGACATGCCTTCTAGATTTTAAGAAAACTGGTTTCAGAAAAATTAGGGAATTACTGAGGGTGATCCTGTGGTCAGGAATACTAAAAGAGAAGGGAGTACATGATGGATGGGAGTTTCTTAAAAGTGAGATATTGAAGGCAAAACTTCAAACAGTTCAAATGAGGAGGGAAAATGGCAGGTGTCTAAAGGAAGCAGTATGGATGTCTAAAGAACTTTCAACTGAGCTAAGACTTAAAAGGAACATGTACAAGAAATGGAAAAAGGGGGGACTCAACAAAAAAGAATTTAAAAAAAATAGCCAGTTTGTGTAAGGGGGAAATAAGAAAAGCAAAAGCACAAATGGAACTCACGCTTCCTAGAGAGGTTTAAAAAACACACTAAAAAGGGTTTTTTTGGATATGTCCACAGGAAAAGAAAGAACAAGGAGGTGGTAGGACTGCTGTGGTGAGAAGCTGGCAAAATGCTAGGGTACAGAGAAAATGAAGAGCTACTCAACACCTTCTTTGCCTTGGTCTTCTCCCAAAAGGTAAACAGAGCTCAAGCTCGAGAAAATGGAGCAAATGATGCAGTAGGGGAAATACAGCATAAAATAGGTAAAGAGGTTGTTCAGGAATGCCTCACCAGTACACAAATGAATTCAACAGTGTGATGCTGCAGCTAAAAAGGCCAATGCGATTTTGGGCTGTATCAATAGAAGTATAGTGTTTAGATCAAGGGAAGTAATAGTGCCACTCTATTCTGCCTTAGTCATAGAATCATAGAATCAGAATTGCAGAGTTGGAAGAGACCATGAGGGCCATCCAGTCCAACCCCCTGCCATGCAGGAAATCACGATCAAAGCATCCCCGACAGATGGCCATCCAGCCTCTGTTTAAAGACCTCCAATGAAGGAGACCCCACCACACTCCGAGGAAGTGCGTTCCACTGCCAAACAGCTCTTACTGTCAAAAAGTTCCTCCTCATGTTGAGGTGGAATCTCTGTTCCTGGAGCTTGCACCCATTGCTCCGTGTTCCAGTCTCTGGAGCAGCAGAAAACAAGCCTGCTCCATCCTCAGCGTGACATCCCTTCAAATACTTAAACAGGGCTATCATATCGCCTCTTTTTTTTCTTTTTTCCAGGCTAAACATACCCAGCTCCCTAAGTCTCTCCTCATAAGGCATCGTTTCCAGACCTTTCACCATTTTAGTTGCCCTTCTCTGGACACGCTCCAATTTGTCAATATCCTTTTTAAATTGTGGTGCCCAGAACCGGACACAGTATTCTAACTGAGGTCTGACCAAAGCAGAATAGAGTGGCACTATTACTTCCCTTGATCTAGACACTATACTTCTATTGATACAGCTCAAAATCGCATTGGCCTTTTTAGCTGCCGCATCGCACTGTTGGCTCATGTTCAACTTGTGGTCTACTAGGACTCCTAGATCCCTTTCGCATGTGGTCTCATTCAGCCAGGTCTCTCCCATCCTATATTTATGCATTTCATTTTTCCACCCTAAATGCAGTACCTTACATTTCTCCGTATTGAATTTCATTTTGTTAGCTTTGGCCCAGCTCTCCAGTCTATCCAGGTCATTCTGAATTTTGATCCTGTCCTCTAGGGTATTAGCTACTCCTCCTAATTTGGTGTCATCTGCAAATTTGATAAGTATGCCCCTAATTCCCTCATCCAAGTCATTGATAAAGATGTTGAATAGCACTGGGCCCAGGACAGAACCCTGTGGTTCACTTAGAATACTGTGTCCAGTTCTGGGCACCACAATTCAAAAAGGATATTGACAAATTGGAGCATGTCCAGAGAAGGGCAACTAAAATGATGAAAGGTCTGGAAACGATGCCTTATGAGGAGAGACTTAGGGAGCTGGGTATGTTTAGCCTGGAAAAAAGACGGTTAAGAGGCGATATGATTGCCCTGTTTAAGTATTTGAAGGGGTATCACATTGAGGATGGAGCAAGCTTGTTTTCTGCTGCTCCAGAGACTGGAACACAGAGCAATGGAAGCAAGCTTCAGGAACAGAGATTCCACCTCAACATTAGGAGGAACTTTTTGACAGTAAGAGCTGTTCGGCAGTGGAACACGCTCCCTCAGAGCGTGGTGGGGTCTCCTTCCTTGGAGGTCTTTAAACAGAGGCTGGATTGCCATCTGTCAGGGATGCTTTGGTCAAGATTTCCTGCATGGCAGGGGGTTGGACTGGATGGCTCTCATGGTCTCTTCCAACTCTACAATTCTATGATTCTAACTCTCCAAGGCCAGATGAGCTACCGATACATCCAAGGGTAATAAAAGAACTGGGAGAAGTAATCTGGAGAGAAGTGCTTAGTGGAGTGCCACGTGGTTTTGTCCTGGGCCCAATGCTTTTCAACATCTTTATCAATGACTTGTATAGAGAAATAAAGGGCATGCTGATCAAGTTTGCAGATGACACCAGATTAGAAGGGGTAGCTAATACACAGAGGAAAGAATCAGAATTCAAAATGACCTTAACAGATTTGAAAGCTGAGCCAATACTAACAAAATGAATTTCAACAGGGAGAAATGTAAGATAATACACTTGGGCAGTAAACATGAAATACACAGAAATAGGATGGATGACACCTGGCTTGATGGCATTACATGCAAAAGAGATCTAGAAGTCTTAGTGGACCACTAACTGAACATGAGTCAGCAGTGTGATGCAGCAGCTAAAAAAGCCAATGCGATTCTAGGCTGCATTAATAGGAGTATAGTGTCTTGATCAAGGGAAGTAATAGTGTCACTCTATTCTGCTTTGGTCAGGCCTCGCCTGGAATACTGTGTCCAGTTCTGGGCACCACAATTTAGGAAGGATATTGAGAAGCTAGAACAGTGACCAGGCTGGTGGGAGATCTAGAAGTCATGCCCTATGAGGAGCAGTTTAGGGAGCTGGGTATGTTTAGGCTGTAGAGAGAAGGTGAAGAGGGGACATGATAGCCATGTTTAAATATTTGAAGGGATGTCACACTCAGGATGGAGCAAGCTTGTTTTGTGCAGCTCCAGAGACTAGGACACAGAGTAATGGGTTCAAACTACAGGAAAAGTAATTTCACTTAAACATTAGGAAGAACTTGCTGACAGTAAGAGCTGTTTGGAAGTGAAATACACCACCTTGGAATATGGTGGAGTCTCCTTCTTTGGAGGTTTTTAAACAGAGGCTGGATGGCCATCTGTTGGGAATGCTTTGATTGTTTATTCCTGCATGGCAGGGAGTTGGACTGGATGGTCTTTGTGGTCTCTTCCAAGTCTATGATTCTATGATTCTAAGTACGTTCCATCAAGTTGATGAATATTTCTCAAATTTTAGAATGTTTTAATTTTTTTAAAAAAGTACCAAATTAAAGCCTCATTCATCCCTGCTCCTTGCTTAGCCATAAAGCTTACTCAGAGTATGTTCTAGAAAGTACAAAACATATATTTGTATAGTCTTTGCTTGGAAAAGTCAGTTTTGGACTACAAATCTCAAAATGCTCCAACCAGCATGGTCACTCTTCATAGTGGTTGGTGGGCTCTCTGGGAACTATAGCCCAACAAATAAAACATTTTAACTTCTGTTCCTGCCTGCATTAACTTCTGAAAAGAAGAAGAAGAAGAAAAAAGAGTAAGAATATGCCTTCATTCATTTAATTCAATCTAGGGTTTAAGTACACAATGATGATGCTGATGAAAAAGCTGCCTAGGTGATCGACTACATTCTCTGTGCCTAAATACAATTGCTAGAACAGAACCATTAAATGAATGGGATTTGCACAGATGTTACCTTGCCAATCAGAATTCAGTGTGTTTACTCTAGCTAAGACCCACAAAAGGATTAAGGTCTGTAGAAAAAGTCAGTCCAAGTGATCTACTACACCAAGGTAACAATAGGAGAAGCAGAAATCCCTGTGTACAGATAGCAATGAGTCACATTATTACTATGGGATGGTGACATAGCATCTTTCCATGCTCTTAATCATGACAATGCTATGTCATTGATATGCTAGCTTGAGGAGTGTGTTTCTTCACATGGACTGCCTAGTGTTGATTCTAGTTCTTGAGACCTGGGGCACAGTCACATTACATAATTATAGTGCTATTATTCCACTTTAACTGCCATGGTTCCATCCTATAGATTCCTGAGGTTTGTAGTCTGGTGAAGCACTGGGGCTGGGAATTCTAAATGTCTCTCCCTAAAAAACTCATCCCAGGATCCCATTGGATGGAATCATAGCAGTTAAGGTGGAATAATAGCACTATAATTCTGTAATGTGAGTGGGCCCTAGGTATCCTTCAAAGTTAAACTCAGCCCACATTTTATAATATATTTAAGCTCTTTATAATCCAGCATGAGTGATGAAAATGAAGTACAGTTGTCCCTTCACATTTGATGGGGTTTGGTTCCAGGACCCCCCGTGAATACCCAAATCCGTGAATACTTAAAGCCCATTATATGCAATGGCATAGCAAAATGGTGTCCCTTATATAAGATAGCAAAATCAAGGTTTGCTTTTTGGATTATTATTTTTTAAAGAATATTTTCAAGCCATGAATACTTAAATTCATGAATGTCAAATCTGTGAATATGGAGGGACAACTGTAATATCTTATACTGTTTTCCACCTTATCCCCAGCATGAATTTTTTAAAACTCTTGGGAGAGACTGCTTGTTAGTGAGGGGGTGGAGCTTCTGGGAGTTTGAATTTTTTTAAACTCTTGGGAGAGGCTGCTTGTTGGTGAGGGGCTGGAGCTTCTGTGAGTCACATCTGTGAGTCACTAGGGGGTGGACCTGGGAGCCTAGCTCTATATAACTCCCTGCAGAGGCTTTCCAGGCCAGTTTCCTGCCAGGGAGAAGGAGATCAGCTTCTGGACAGCCACTTTGAGTGGGTGAGTTTGAATTTTTTTAAAACTGTTGGGAGAGGCTGCTTGTTGCTGAGACCAAACAAAAGTACAGGCTGGATGGCCATCTGTCGGGGATGCTTTGATCGTGATTTCCTGCGTGGCAGGGGGTTGGACTGGATGGCCCTTGTGGTCTCTTCCAACTCTGCAATTCTATGATTCTATGATTCTATGTTCCTCAACCACACATTTCTCTTTTCATTTGCAGTCTGTTTTGCTATAGTAGGTTAGTGATGCGTGTGGGTGAAGGGTAATTTGAGTGCCTTCCAGTGCTCTTCTTTCTGGTATTGCACAATCAGAAAGCCAGTGTCACATTAAGCAATTCTTATAATATAATGAAAGTTCTGATGTTGCACTCTCCTTCAGATGAAACAAAGTAAAGAAATGTATTGACCCTCCACTCATACTTCTGAAACAAAATAACTAAGTGGAAGTGTTTGCAACTGCTATGTGAAATAGCATTGGCATTGATTATGAAATCAGTGTTCTGAGAGTCACTTGGTGACTGATTAAAGTGTCACATTGAAAACACACAGACTCCTTTGAATAGGAAATGAATAGAAGCCTGGTGAGAAAGAATACCCATCCCTCCTTAGATGTTTGCTTTTGGTTGAGGGGAAGGGGGGGTCAATTCAATAGCCATTCTACGCAATGTTACTTTTACCAAAATCTGAAAATATAGCCAGTATTCTACCTCAGCTACTTAGTTAAGTATCTTAAACTAAGTAATCACTCTGTCCCAGCTCCTCCAACCTGATGGAAACATCGTTCAACCCATCCTCTGGTCAACAACAGAATGGACCTCCTTCTCCCCATGGTGCCCAGTAAAGTAGGTTGGAGGGGGAGTTATGATTGTGGCAATAATATCACAATTGTGTCTAAATAGCAATTGTGAATATGGAACAGTTACCTAGGTTTACTCCTCTGCAACTGTGAATGATGGATCACATTTGGAGGGTCAGGCCAGGAGATGTTACTTAGTTAAGGATACTTAACTAAGGATAGTTTTGTGTTGTTAAGGTTATTCTTCCAAGGGTGTATCTACACTAGAAATAATGCATTGGAGATCACTTTAACGGCTATGGCTCTATCCTACAGAGTTCTGGGATTTGTAGTTTTGTGAGGCACCAGCATGCTTTGGCAAAGAAGGCTAATAACCTTTTAAACTACACTTCCAAGTATTCCATAGGATAGGGCTGCAGCACTTAAAGTGGTGTCAAACTGCATTATTTCTACAGTGTGGATGCATCCTAAGTAGCTTACTTAATTAAGTAACTGCTACAGAATACTGGCTCTTTTCCTTATTTGCTGCAGAAGATAACTGAAAATACTATTGAACCTACATTACTAAATGTTTTTGCCAGCCGATTGCGGGAATAACGAGGCCACACACATGAAATGGGGTGCAATAAAGTATTTTATTAAATTCAGCCCATTTAATACCCTCTAAGATCTTCAGCAGGGGGAGGCAACCTGGTGAGGGACCAGCTGAGGCAGTAGGTCTATGCTAGACCACACCCCTTAGCCTTCCCAGGTGAACACCTGGGTCTTGGACAGGAACCCCAGTTGTCTGGGGTTGCTCACCAGCCGGCCCGCTTCTGGAAGGTGAACCCAAAAGGCCCTCACCCAATCCTCGTGGATTGGGGTGAAGGATTATATTTTGGCCAACCCCAAGGCGGGTCTCCTTCTGTCCCCTTAGGCCCCATGACTTGAAGTGGCCTTTCCAGAGACCCTACCTTCACAGAAATTGCTGCCAAGGTGCCCACCGAAACTATGCATTCCCCTTCCCCGCGATAATAAGAGGGAATTAACCTATTTAGACACCACACTGGCCAATTTCCCAAATGCCGCTATACTAGTATGGGGTAGGCAAAACTCTCTCCCTCTCTGGCTTTTCTTTGCAAATGAAGATTAGAATCATAGAATCATAGAATTGGAAGAGAACATGAGGGCCATCCAGTCCAACCCCCTGCCAAACAGGAAATCACGATCAAAGCATCCCTGACAGATGGCCATCCAGCCTCTGTTTAAAGACCTCCAAGGAAGGAGACCCCACCATGCTCCGAAGGAGTGTGTTCCACTGCCGAACAGCTCTGACTGTCAAAAACTTCCTCCTAATGTTGAGGTGGAATCTCTGTTCCTGGAGCTTGCTTCCATTGCTCCGTGTTCCAGTCTTTGGAGCAGCAGAAAACAAGCCTGCTCCATCCTCAGAGTGACACCCCTTCAAATACTTAAACAGGGCTATCATATTGCCTCTTAACTGTCTTTTTTCCACGCTAAACATACCCAGCTCCCTAAGTCTCTCCTCATAAGGCATCGTTTCCAGACTTTCACCATTTTAGTTCCCTTTCTCTGGACATGCTCCAATTTGTCAATATCCTTTTTGAATTGTGGTGCCCAGAACTAGACACAGTATTCTAGGTGAGGTCTGGTCAAGGCAGAATAGAGTGGCACAATTACTTCCCTTGATCTAGACACTATGCTTCTATTGATACAGCCCAAAATCGTATTGGCCTTTTTAGCTGCCGCATCACACTGTTGATTCATGTTCAACTTGTGGTCTACTAGGACTCCTCGATCCCTTTTGCACGTAGTCTCGTTCAGCCAGGTCTCTCCCATCCTATATCTATGCATTTCATTTTTCTGCCCTAAGTGCAGTACTTTACATTTCTCCGTATTGAATTTCATTTTGTTAGCTTTGGCCCAGCTCACCAGTCTATCCGGGTCATTCTGAATTTTGCTCCTGTCCTCTAGGGTATTAGCTACTCCTCCTGATTTGGTGTCATCTGCAAATTTGATAAGTACGCCCCTAATTCCCTCATCCAAGTCATTGATTAGGAAGGAATCATTCCATGCTTTCTGCAAACGCACTGATGACTAAAAAGGCCAACCCAAGATAAACAAGTCTGGGTGCAGAAAGCACAGCAGAAAGTCTCCTTGTGTGATGTTTCCAGGTTGTAATTCTTTCTATGTTGTCATTTCTCTTCAAGACTTGTTCAGTGTGAGTTCTCAAATAAGGCTGCAACATTGTGGACAGTGCGTCTCCATGACTCCCAATGTGAGGCCATGGCAGACCATTGTTGGTGATCAATTTGGCTGAGCCTGAGATGTTGTTTCAGGCAGTCCTTGTATCACTTTTTTGGAGCACCCCTCTTACACTAACCCATGGTGAGTTCACCATAGAGTACTATTTTTGGGAGGCGATGGTCCTCCATCCTAGAAATGTGCTCTACCTAGCACAGCTGTGTTCAGTTTTGACCTGTCTGGCATGGGAGACCCTACCTGTGGCTATTATGCCACCACCATCATAGCTCAAATCATCATTAGGGTACACAAGCTTCTCTCCCATGACAAGGAGGCATCAATGGAGAGGATGGGGTAGGTGAAAAAAACCCTGAGAAAAGGGGGGGATTCCAACCCGGCTCCAAAGCAACCAATGATCACACTATTCAAGTGGCGGGAGGGTGGGTCGACGATTGCTGGCTGAAGAGGAGAAGTCGAGGGGCTGCAGGGCCTTATATGGCCTCTGGCCCCGCCCCTCTCCTCTTGT
This sequence comes from Gambelia wislizenii, assembly GCA_030847615.1. Lineage (NCBI taxonomy): Eukaryota > Metazoa > Chordata > Lepidosauria > Squamata > Crotaphytidae > Gambelia > Gambelia wislizenii. Next base: position 17,148,190 of record JAUMIR010000009.1, on the reverse strand, counting down.
TGCAGGGAACACTGCCTGCAACATGCTCAGGGGTCTCTGAACCTCCTTGGCGGCAAAGGCAGCTCCCTGCCAAAACAGCTCTGCTGATGCGTGGGGAGCCAGATCCATGGGGGAAAAAACAATTACTGACAGCAGTACCTGAGTGTCTTGTGGCACTTCAAAGAACAGGGATTTTATTATGGCACAAGCTTCTTTGGGCTACTGGCATCTGATGAGGTCCAAAGTTTTGTCATAGAACATTTCTCCATGCTCAATGTGTTCCTTGTCTCTTTGATTGCTACAGTCAGGAAAGTAAGGCTTGTGACCTTGCTTCTGGATTGTTCTATCTTCTCAACTCTTACATGATAATCCTCTGAGATATTGATCATTAACTACATGTCATTACATTAGGGTTATTTTTACCATTTAGACAACCTCCTGATCTGGAGTCATAGTGCAACTATATTATGTTGACTGTCCTAGCCAATGACAGGGGGGAAGTCCTGAAAAGGAGCACCATGTAGGACTAATCTTCCAGTCTGTATGAAGCTGACTTATATTGAGACAGACCATTGGTCAATCTTACCCAGTATGGCCTACACTGACATTCGGAACAGCACCGTCCTCCTCCTGACCTCTGCGCGTTCTTTTTACCCATCTGAAAAAGTCCCTAGTCTCCAATAGAGTATATTGCCTGAGTTGCTGAATGTTAAGCTGTTCTGGCGTCTCTTCGCAAACGAAGATTCAGGAAGGACTCATCCCGCGCTTTCTGCAAGCGCGCTGATGACTAAAAAGGCCAATCCGAGATAGATAAGTCCGGTTGCAGAAAGCACAGCAGAAGGTTTCCTTGGGTGCTGTTTCTGGGTTGTGATTTTTTCTGCATTGTCGTTTCTCTTCAAGACTTGTTCGGTGTGAGTTCTCAAATAAAGCTGCAGCATTGTGGATAGTGTGTCTCCATGCCTCCCGATGTGAGGCCAGGGCGGACCATAGTTGGTGATCAATTTGGCCGAGCCTGAGGTGTTGTTTCAGGGAGTCCTTGTATTGCTTTTTTGGAGCACCCGTCTTACGCTGACCCGTGGCAAGTTCACCGTAGAATACTAATTTGGGGAGGCGATGGTCCTCCATCCTAGAAACATGCCCTGCCCAATGCAGCTGTGTTCTCAATATCATGGCCTCAATACTGGTGCTCCCTGCTTGCTCAAGGACAGCAACATTCATCACATAGTTAGTCCAGTGTATATTTAGGATTGTGTGTATACAGCGCTGATGAAAGCGTTCGAGGAGTCGTAAGTGGTGGCGATAGGTGACCCATGTTTCAGACCCATAAAGGAGAATAGACAGTACAATGGCTCTATACACACTGATTTTTATGTGTCATCTCAGGTGCTTATTACTACAGACTCTTTTGTAAAGTCTTCCAAATGTGCTATGTGCCTTTGCTAATCTGTGATTGATCTCTTTTTCAATCTTGGCATCTGAGGAGATGATGCTTCCCAGGTAGGTGAACTGCTGAACGGACTTAAGCACAGATTTGCCAACGGCAATGTGGTTCATTCAATGGGCCAAATATATTTGGAAGTAGCTGGAACTTTCATCCATGTCATGTACAAAGTAAATTGGACTGACAACTGATCATGCGGACCCAGACCGTACGACCCCTCAGACCCATTGAATGAAAACTCAACACTTGGTTACATATTCAAAGATTATATTTTGGTTACATCTTCAGAAAACATAGGTTAGATATAGGTTAGTAAATACATGTTTCTGGCAATAAACTTGGCAGCGATTTTTTTTAAGATGGTTGGCAGCAATGTATGGGCCGTGATCCTTTCTTGAGCCCATCCATGTGGGCCAAGACCACCCGTCAGCCCATGCCGACTCCCTGGAGGAGGGGGGGATGCTGGCCGAGCCGTCTGCTCGACTCCCTCTCCTCCCCCTGAAAACAAACTGTTAATCACCAGAGGCGGGGTCTCCCTTGAACTTGAACTTAAACTTGAACTAGTACTTGAATTTGCACTTGACGGAGACCCCTGACCTCCCGCCCTATCACAACCCATGACATCCGCCAACAAGGCTTTTCCCCTGGAAACGTCTTCCACCAACAATCCATTCATCAACAGGCAGCCCTAGAAGCCCGCACAAGGCCTCTGCCCTGGTGGGGCCCCTCGCTCAGGCCGGATGTATGTGGCGTAAGCCCTGGACCTCCATCGGCCCAGCTTCATGATGGCTTCCGCCGACAGGCCCCCTTCTGCTGCCATAGTAGCGGCCCCTATACGGAAGGAATGGCTGCCAAATTCTTCTGCCGGCAGCCCTATCTGCACCAAGGCGTTCTTCAGCATGCCCACAGACTGATACCTTGTGAGCGGTATCCCATCCTGATGCTGGAAGAGGGGGCCCTTGAATGCCCCCCGCACATTCAAAAACTCCTGCATACAGGTGACCGGGCACAGGAACAAGTCTGCGATCTTCTGCAGGTGAAGAGTGGCCCCATGGCCGTGTTGGTCAGCCTTTGACCGGCGTATGCACAGAGTCATGCCCTTGCTGGAGATTGTCACATCGTGCCACTGCAGTGCCCTGCCGGATGCATCTCGTTTGGAGGAACACACCACCTCCCTGACTCTCAGGGCCCTGAAGAATGCTGTAGTGTACGCCGTTCTGAACAGCAGCGCCTCATAGGCGGAGTGGCAAATGGAAGGTAGCAAGCCTGCCAGCCGGGCAAGCATCTCGACAGACACCGGGCGCCTCCCGTCCACTGCTCTTGGCATCACCCTTCTCCAGCCCTCAAACACCTTCTTCACCAAGAATGTATTGCAGGGGTCTCCATGACCTGCCGCTTTACTGAAGAAGGAGATGCCCGCCACGTGTCCTGTGATGGTTCTGGATGCCCGGCCCTGTTCTTTCAGTGCGGCCAGGTAGTGCAATACCTCGCATTCAGATGCCGGCCACAATGGCCCATAGCCATGCTGCTTTCAGAACGCCATGAACTGGGAGGCCGCCCTCTTATAGCTGGCTTGCGTTGCAGGCGCCAAAGAATCAGCTACTCCTTGCAGCACTAATCGTTCCCAAGGTTCCATAGGTCTGCTGGAAAGGGAGTAGCTATCTCGTCAGCTTCGGGGGAGAAACGCTCCTCCTGAAATCGAAATAAGGCATCCGCAATCTCGTTATCCATGCCTGGAATGTGGTGGGCATGGAATGTGATGTTGGACTCCAGGCATATCAGTACGAACCGGCAAACCAGTCGCATGACCCTGTCAGACCTAGAGGACTGCCTGTTGATGATATTCACAACTGCCTGATTGTCACACCAGAAACACACCCTCTTGTCCCTGAACTCCTCCCCCCATAACACAAGGGCCACAAAATGGGGAAGAATTCCAGGAATGTGAGATCCCTCGCCAGGCCAGTTGCCGCCCATGCCTGAGGCCATGGCTGTGCACATCAGTGGCCATTGTAATACACCCCAAAACCTAAGCTGCCTGCCACGTCGCAGTGTACCTGTAGGCCGGCCTCAAGGTTCAGCCGCCCCTGCCATGCAGAGATACCATTATAGTTCCTTAGGAAATCAAGCCACACCCCCATGTTATCCTTGACCCCTCTCGTCAGTAGGATGCGGTGGTGTCGAGCTGTCACTCCCCCCGTGAGGCGTGCGATGCGGGCGCAAAAGGCCCTCCCCGGCGAAACCAACCTGCATGCAAAATTCAGATGCCCAAGCAGTGATTGGGCCTCCTTCAGCATGACCTTCTCCCTCTGCTGGAGGTCAACCAGCATCCCTCTCAGTCCCTCGATCTTGTCATCAGGGAGCCTGGAGACTCCCGCCACGGAATCCAGCTGTATTCCCAGGTACACTGGGGATGTGGAAGGGCCCACCATCTTATCCGGGGCCAGGGGGACTCTGAGCTCCTCGGCCAATGCCTGAAAGGAAGAGAGCAAGAACCCACATTCCTCCCCCCCCGGTGGGGCCCATCATGAGGAAGTCATCCAAGTAGTGGATGACGAAAGGTGAACCCGCCCTGTGCTGCAGGGCCCACTCTAGGAATGTGCTGAATGCCTGAAAGGCTGTGCAGGTGATGGAGCAGCCCATCGGTAATGCCATGTCATAATACCACTTAGCTTGGAATTTGAAACCCAACAGGCAATGATCATCCGGATGTACCAGTAACAGTCGGAATGCTGACTGGATATCACACTTGGCCATGAGGGCTCCCTGGCCACAGTTCTGCAAGAGCTGGATCACATGATCCAACGATGCGTACCGGACCGTGCATAATTCCAGAGGAATGGCATCGTTGACAGAAGCCCCTTTTGGGTAAGATAAGTGGTGTATGAGACGGAATTCCCCGGACGCCTTCTTGGGAACCATCCCAAGCGGTAAGACCCGCAGATTGGGCATGGGAGGTTGCTCAAATGGGCCGGCTATGCAACCCGCCTCCAGCTCCTTCCCAATCTTCCGGGCCAATACCTCCGGCAGCTGTGCCGCTGATTTTAGGTTGCCATAGGTGGACGCTTCCCCTGGACCCTGGAAAGGTATGCAAAAGCCCAATTCAAAACCCACGGCCAAGTAAGCCGCTGCCTCTTTCTTGGGGTAGGCGGCTAGAAGAGGTCACATATCCTCCAACTTGATGGAGTTGCCGCCATGTGACCCCGCCCCCCGATCCCGGGGCTCCCTTCATTTGGCTGAGCTGGCGTTGGTGCCACCACCAGACCCTGCCTCTTTTCTGGCACCACCTGAGGCAGGGCGGCTGCTCTGAAAGGGCTGGCTCCCGCCCCCTTGGCGGGAACAGTTGACCTTTGGATGCCCACTCCCGCAACTGTCACAGGAGTGGTCAAACCGGCACTTGTACCAGGAGCACTTGCCCCCGTTGTACTCCCAGCTCACCGGCTTCTTCCCCTCCTTTTTGTGATTGGTCTTAGGTGGATCACTCTTCTCCCGTCGGCCTGGCCCAGTGGCCTGCAGCCAAGTAGGGTAGTCAATGGTTTCCCATCTGTGCATGGGGGATCTGGAAGCTTTCTTCCTGCACTCAATGTCATACATGATGGCATTGGCATCCCCTGCCTGAGACCTGACCTTGATCACCTGACGGAGATGGTTGATCAGATGCCAGGCCTGCTCCGGAAAAACCAGAGCCACGACCCCCATGAAGACCGCATAGCCACTGAGCCAGTTGGCAAAAGTGCGTTCCACAGTCTCCGAGCTGGTTTTCTTGCTCTCCTTGTCACTCCTGTGAACCCTGGCTTCTTCACCCGGGGGTGGTGCCAAGGAAAAAACATCAACATAGTAGCCCTGCAGGATCTTGGAACACACTTTGTGATCCAGATGGCCCCCCGGAGGGTCCTCCTTGGATTTGGCCTCCCTAAGCTCCTCAACCTCGGCTGTGCCCCCCCAGCCTTTCGCTCCTTGCCGGCCTTTTGCCTGGCCCTTCCGGAGCTTAAGGGCCCATACTGGCAGGCCTGGCTTGAAAGACCCTTTTCCCCAATACCTGTATTTGTCCTCGTCAGAAGACTCACCCAATGAAGATCTGGAACGCGACCTCCTACGCCTCTTCCGTGGACTACGTCCACCACTGGATCCACTGCACTGGCATGATGCTGATCCCTGTGACTCGGATCACCCAGAGTCCCTGGAACCATTCCAACCTCTGGACCTGGATCGCCTTGACCTTCCACTGCCACTGGATAACGTGCTGGTTTCCATGCTCAGGGCTACCGGGAGCATATGCGTCTCTCGCACCGTGGGAGGGGGATCCCTATTCGCATCCACCTTCTGGATCCATACATTCAACACCCCCATGATGTACCCCAAGGTGAGTGCTGGGGCTCCGAAGGCCTCCACCGGGGAGCGGTGGGCCTCCACTGGCATCGGTTGGGGCAATTTCCCGGTTATCACCTGGCTGAGCCCGGGCACGCCCGCCGAGGGGCCCACCCCACTTTTCCCCGCCGACCCCCCCCCGCTGGAGGTTGTTCCCCAGCAGGAGGTGGCGGGTCCTGCAGGTGGCACTGTTTTTTTGTGCGCTTAGGCCCCATCTCCCCACCCTGCCAGGTGATGTGGCTGCGTGGCAACTCCTGGATGGGTGGTACCAGCCCTTGCACAAATTAATGGGAACGCCATGGGTTTTATTTTGCGCCGACCACCGTCTTGCGGCCCGAACCCTGGAAAGGAAAAGCACTGCCTGCAATGCATGTAGGGTGTCCCATGTGCGATCCATGCTGGGCCACCCCAGCCCAGGCTCTGGCATCCAGGCCCCCAGGCCTAGGGTCCCCCCCCACCGACCCCTGTGGCAGGGATGGGGTTGAGGCTGCCAGCCACCTCTCATAGGCTTCCCCTATGCATTATGTCCCCTCTGTCGATCTGTTGACTTGCCTCTGTCTCTTTGTTCTTTGATTTTTTATATATATGTGATATATATATATATATATATATATATATGTATGTATGTATTTGGCTGCCCACCCCCACCAGGGAGGGCGATGGGAAAGGGGGCGGGGGACCCCCCACTGTGTGCATGCCGAGGGAAGAGGGTCATGCCTCCCAAGGACCCCCTTCTCTCACACCCCTCCCTAGAATGCCAGATGGGAGGTGGGTGCTCCGATTCTGCCCCAGGAGAGGCAAGGGGTGTGTGGGCCCCTGGGGGGGTGGCACTGAACCACCCACTTGCCCCAATGGCTGCGCTGCTGTACCCCCTGGCCCAAAGACCACCAGGCACCGCAGGCCCCATGGTCTCCGCCCGTGCTCGCCCCCGCCCAGCCAACCCCCAAAGAGCAGGGCCGAGCGGCAAATGATGGGGGGAGGCAGGCACCCGCCGGCAGAAGGGCCCCCAGTCCTGCCTGCACAATGCCACCCATCAGCCAAGTGGCGGCCAAGCCAAAAAACCCTGCCCGCTGCCCGGTCATCCTGCAGAAGTAGCGGCGGCAGGAGGGGAGGGGGCGGGGTGTCACCCCAGCCCGCAGCAACCCCTACGGATGCTCAAGCCGATACCCCCGGCTCACGCTCCCCCCACCCTGAAGCCCCACAGCAGGCTGCTGTGCCATGTCAGGGGGGGTGGGCGGTGTGCAGTGGCGTGTCCAGCAGCTCTGCTCCCGCCGCCCACCACAGGCACACACTGCCGCGCCGCTCCTCGGACCCCTGCCTACCCTCCCGCGTGCTGCCTAGTGTGGGGGAGGTCACCCAAAGAAGGAGGGGGGCAGGGGAGCTCGCTGCCTACATATCCTCTGCTCCGCTGCCCCCCGACGTCCTCCATCTTCAGCTCCTTGGAGCCAAAAGAGGAGGGAGTGCTGACGGAGCTGCTATATAACAGCTCCGTCGCTCCTCCTCTGACGTCATCCGGCCGCACCAGGGGTGGCTGGATGACCTGCTTCTCAAGGAGGGCCCCAGCCAATCGGGGGTGAGCAGGCCCACTCCGATTGGCTGGCTGCCCTCTCTCTGCCCCTTCCAGCCGCAAAGTGACCTGGGAAGGAGAAGGCAGCATGGCAGCTGCCATGGAGGGCCATGCGGGCCTCACCTCCTCCCCCCCGCCCCTGGCGGCGCAGGGGGGGAAGGCAAGAGGCATCCGGGGGCACCAGTCGGGCCGCAAAAAGGCCCGCTGGCAACTGGCAGAGTCCCCTTCTCTCAACACTAGCACAAGCTAGGCAGTTCAGTACACAGCTTTTACCTTGAACATCATACTGCTCCCTCCCACCATCAGCTACAAGAGATTGTTCTTTATGGTAGAGCTGCCCCCGACTCCTATCACTGTAATGAGAATATGACTGAAGAAAATCTCCTGGATAAAGATTAAGTGCATTCAAAATATACCATTTGTCATTCCTATCCCAAATTAGAAATTTATTATTTTGTTCCCAGAATGAGCAAACAAAAAAACCCTGAAAATTTGTAGTCTTTCAATCTGTTGGCATCTCTTCTTTGTCTAGATTTCTCCCCACATTCAACATGACAGCTGGTAATCCACCAATACTGAAACACAATAAGATGTGAAATAATTTCATCCCCACATAATATGCTCAATTCAATCAAGTTCAGGAAACCTTTGCATGTCTACTCTCAAAGTCATTGTTGTTGTTGGTTGTTGTTGTGTGCCTTCAAGTTGTTTCCAATTTTTGGTGACCCCAAGGCAAACCTATCATGAGGCTTTCTTGGCAAGATTTGTTCAGAGGGGGTTTCCCTTTGCCTTTCACTCAGCTGAGAGAGTGTAACTTACCCAAGATCACCCAGTTGGTTACCTTGGCTGAACAAGGAGTCAAACCTTGGTCTCCAGAGTCATAGCCCAATGAATCATAGAATCATAGAATTGCAGAGCTGGAAGAGACCACGAGGGCCATCCAGTCCAACCCCCTGCCATGCAGGAAATCACGATCAAAGCATCCCCGACAGATGGCCATCCAGCCTCTGTTTAAAGACCTCCAAGGAAGGAGACCCCACCATGCTCCGAGGGAGTGTGTTCCACTGCCGAACAGCTCTGACTGTCAAAAAGTTCCCCCTAATGTTGAGGTGGAATCTCTGTTCCTGGAGCTTGCATCCATTGCTCTGTGCTCCAGTCTCTGGAGCAGCAGAAAACAAGCTTGCTCCACCCTCAGCGTGACATCCCTTCAAATACTTAAACAGGGCTATCATATAGCCTCTTAACTGTCTTTTTTCCAGGCTAAACATACCCAGCTCCCTAAGTCTCTCCTCATAAAGCATGGTTTCCAGACCTTTCACCATTTTAGTCGCCCTTCTTTGCACACGCTCCAATTTGTCCATATCCTTTTTGAACTGTGGTGCCCAGAACTGGACACAGTATTCTAGGTGAGGTGTGACCAAGGCAGAATAGAGTGGCACTATTACTTCCCTTGATCAGGACACAATACTTCTATTGATGCAGCCCAAAATTGCATTGGCCTTTTTAGCTGCCGCATCACACTGTTGACTCATGTTCAACTTGTGGTCTACTAGGACGCCTAGATCCCTTTTGCATGTAGTCTCATTCAGCCAGGTCTCCCCCATCCTATATCGATGCATTTCATTTTTTCACCCTAAGTGCAGTACCTTACACTTCTCCGTATTGAATTTCATTTTGTTAGCTTTGGCCCAGCTCTCCAGCCTATCCAGGTCATTTTGAATTTTGATCCTGTCCTCTAGGGTATTAGCTACTCCTCCCAATTTGGTGGCATCTGCAAATTTGATAAGTATGCCCCTAATTCCCTCATCCAAGTCATTGATAAAGCTGTTGAATAGCACTGGACCCAAGACCGAACCTTGTGGCACCCCACTGGTCACATCTTTCCAAGACGAAGAGGAGCCACTGCTGAGCACCCTTTGGGTTTGGCCAGTCAACCAATTACAAATCCATTTAACAATTAACTTGTCTAGCCCACATTTTACAAGCTTGTTTGCAAGAATGTCATGGGGAACCTTGTCAAAGACCTTACTGAAATCAAGGTATACGATATCCACAGCATTCCCTTCATCTACCAAGCTGGTCATTTTATAAAAAAAAGAGATCAGATTAGTCTGGCATGACTTGTTTCTCTGAAACCCATGCTTAAACCACTATACCACACTGGCTCTCCAACACTGAAATGCTGTCAAATATTAAACACAAACATTGGAGATCAAAATACTCAGCTTTTGCAAACATTCAGTAAACATTTGCATGGCCTAGGATCTGGGCATATACATACTTGACAGCCAAATTTGCAGAGGAGAATCTGGGAGAGGGAGCTGTTTTCTGCTCCAATCTCTCTCCATCTTGTCTGCGTCCAATATTTTTACTTCTTTCAAGAACATTGTTGTTGCTCTAAAGCACTGTACCAGCTGCTTACTGTGGCCTTTTGCTCCCAAATTTCTGTTCTCTGCTGCCCTGCAGAGGTGAACAATACGTTGCACTTCCAACAGTGTCCAGCCTCCTCTCTTACCCCTTGCCGGCAGGATTTTCTTGTGTTTGATGTGGTATTTTTTAGTCACGCTGAGTCTTCATAATAAGAACAAGAACATGGGGGAGCTGAGATCCTAGTCTCCCTTCAGTTGCCATGGCTTGCTGCCTTGTGTTGTTGTGTTCTGCTTTGGAGGGCCTACCACTGCTGGCTTGACTCCTGGCTTCCAATTTCTTTAATAACGTTCCCTGCCTTACTACAAAGTGGACAGCAGTGCCTGATCTCTCTATTTGAGAGCCTGCTTCCCCTTGCTTGCCCGTTATCTTCCATAACAGCCCAAGCCAGAAGCCCAAAAAGAGAAAAAGAATGATTTAAATATAGATGGGGATAGGTATATGTATTTCATGCTGACCATTTGCGAGCCCTGTGGACCTGCCTCCCCTTTCCTCTTCCACATTTCTGGTATATATATTTTTTAAAATTAAGAATGTCAATGACATTTAAATAGTATATTAAATATACATCAAAATAGAAAAAGGAAAAAGGAAAAGGACAGCAAAGACATAGACATTAGATAAGATGCAAAAGAAGAAAAAGAAGGAGGGGGAGAAGAAAAAGAAACATTGACTCCCAACTTTCATACCGATGGTTCTGAATGCTATAAAATCTTACTGTCCCCTACTTGACAATATCTTACACTTCTACTACTCACACATTCCTACTAATTTTAAAATCCCACCATTAATATTGTATCTTTCTGTTCTTGCAAAAAGTCAATTAGAGGTCCCCAATCTTTGATAAAGGCAAAGATTTTTCTCTTATTAAAGTAGATAGCTTCTCCACTTTCAGCTAGTTCAAACAGCCAGTCCTCTTGTGATGGAATTGTCATATTCTTCCATTTCTTCATGTATAACAGCCTTGCTGTAGTAGTCATATATTGTGTCAGTCTTCCATGTTTCTTCTCTATCTGATCATCCATCAGTCCCAGTAAAAACAGTTCTGGTTTTAATTGAAATTTTGTTTTAAGAATCTGCTGATAAAAACCTTGTATTTGCTTCCAGGTTTTTGCTTTTGTTTTTTGGGCCATCTCACAAGTCTACCACATATGAAAAAATGTCCCCACCTGTTGCTTATATTTCCAGTATACATTAACAACCCCTTTATGCATTTTAGCTAGAACCTCCAAGTCAAATACCAACAATGCATCATTTTATAGAAATTCTCTTTAAGATCATAAAATGATGTAAATTTCAATCCCTTTGACCACATCCTCCCCACTGTTCCATCTGTATATTAGAACTAAAATTTTGTACAGAAGTGAATACTGAGGGGGGGGGATTCACAAATACAAGGGAAGGTTTAAGAAGGGAAGAGGGAGGGATTGGGAGAGAAGAGTTTTGGGTACGGGAAATATGGAAGGACAAGGGTGGGGAGAAGGGAAGGGAAGGGTAGGGAACGGGAACAGGATAGGGTGGGGTCTAACGTGAGGGTGGTTGTTAGTATGAAGTAGGTAGAAAGAACATGGGAAGTTAAGGAGCAGAATTGAAAAGGAGGGAAGAGGAAAGGAAGAAGAGAAATGGGAGAAGATTTTGGAAGACAGGAAGATAGAGTTTGGGTAGTAAAACACGAAAGGAAAAGGAAGGAAATTTTATAAGACAATAATAAGACAGCTCCAAAGGGGCAGGAGAGAAGAAGGGGGGAAACTAAGTGATAGAAGGTGGGAGGAAGTAGGGGTTTGTAAAGGGGGGAAGAGAAGGTAGAAGGGAGGGAACTGGCGGAAGACAAAGAAAAGCAAGACTGATAGAAAAGAGAACAGAAGGAAAGAAGCAGAAACAAAAGGAAGAGGGATAATAGTGCTGGTGTGAATGAAAGGAAGGAAGGGGAAAGCATAGGATATAAGTAGGCACGAAAATAGAAGGGTAAGTGAGGCAAAAAGGAGCGAGGAAGTGGGAAATTGTTTTATAAAGAGATATCTAGCATTGGCTTAAATTGTTAAAAATTGTGAAAAATAGCAAATAAGATTTAACTACATTTGGGTATAACTGCTATAACTGTTATAACATAAGTATTTGACTATATATAGTTAAAAAATGTGAAAAATAGCAAATAGGATTTAACTATATATGGGTATAACTGCTATAACTTATAACATAAGCATTTGATTATATATAGTTTTTGATTTGCAGATAGAATTTGATATTTACAAGGAACTGAGGTCAGCAAACTCTGCTAGCTCAGAGGTAAACATATTTTGGTTGCAATTTGGTAAATTCATTTGGGGAAACAGTTCTCTGGTTACGTCGATATTACTCTGCTACTTTTTGCTCTGCTATTTTCTCTTTAATCTCTGCTGAGAAATCTGTCTGTTCAATTGTCAAATAGTTGGTATAATTGATATAATTGATACAGTTGATATTAAAGAGTGAATTGGAAATTGAAATTGTAAATATCTATAGTTTAGAGATTAGAGAGACTTGATTGATCAATTTGAAAGACAGACAAAAACAGTAAGTGATAAAAGGCAGAGAAACAACAATAGAGTCTTATCACATCCCTTGATTTGAAGAGATAGAGTTTTAAGACAAATAACAACATATATCAACATTAAATAATAAGAAAGAATACATTTATATATAAGTTTGTGTTGTTGCAGAAGAAGGGAATATAAGGAGAAACAAGTAGAGAAAACAACAGAAGAAGGAAAACATAAGAGGGGGAGAAATAATAATAAAATAACACTATAATAGAGATAAGAGAAGTAAAAGAAAGAGGGAATAAAGGAGTATAAACAGAAGAAGAGAGAAGAGAAATGAGGAATTAAGATGGAGAGAAAACTGCATAAAAATCAGAGGACTCCAAGAGCAGAAAGACAAAGATTTATATAAAATATTGATTCCAAGACTGGCTAAATTCATTGGGAAAACAAAATCTCAACTCGAATGGGAAATTGATAACATTTACAGGATTTCATCCAGAATTGCTAAGCAGAGAAATACACCCAGAGATATGGTGGTGTACTTTATTCGAAAGAAAACTAGAGATATGATACTCCAAAGAAACTTTGAATAGAGGTTTCAGATAGAAAGAAGTGAAATAATGATCTTTAAGGATATCCCCCTGAGGATTTTGAAGAAAAGAAGAAATTATAATTTACTGATGTCCGAATTATGGAAGAACGGAATCAGATACAAATGGGACAAGTTGGAAGGAGTGACATTTAGATTCAGACAGAAGAACTTCAAAATCAACACCCCGAAAAAAGCAGAAGAGTTTTTAGAGAAGTATAGGAAGGACTTAGGAGTAAAATATGGAGATGAACCAAAAGTAAGAAAAGAAGCAGAAGGTGAGAAGAGGAAGAAAGAAAGAGATTTAGATGATGATGAGGAGGAGGAAGAAGAAGTACAAGAAGAGGAAAATAAAGAAGAAGACGAGGAAGGGATAGTGGAAACATATATTTGAGAAAACAAAATGGCAAAAAGAAATCAAAAGATTGGAACTTGGAACGTAAATGGGTTGAATATACCAGAAAAAAGAAGGAAAATATTTCATTTTTTAGAAAAGAAAAAATTAGATATAATTTGTTTACAGGAGACGCATATAAAACAAGAGGATGCTCATCTACTCAAAAATAAGAAACTAGGGAAAGAATTTGCATCATTGGCTAAAGAGAAAAAAAGGGGGGTAGTTATATATACAAGGCAGGAGGTGCAAGCAGAAGAATTATTCAGAGATCCAGATGGGCATTTCATTGGAGTAATAGGAAAAATAAAGCAGAAAAAACCATTAATTATTGCACTATATGCACCGTTGGATAAGAAAAGTGATTTTTACCAAAAACTCATGGAAAAAAATACTAGATTATGATCATGATAGAGTGCTGATCTGTGGGGACTGGAATAGAGTGATATCATCAGAAATAGACAGGAAATCAGCAAAAAAAGTGAAAGAAAACCAAGGGAAGCTGCCAAAAACATTTGAAATAATGACAGAATCTATCCCTGGTAGATATTTGGAGGCACAAATATGAAAATTCTAGAGACTATACATTTTATTCAGAAAGACATAATTCTTTCTTGAGGATAGATTTCTTTATATCTCGAAATATGTGTAAAGAGGTGCAGAAAATAGACATTCTCCCAAGGATCTGGATGGATCACAATCCAGTAATATTAGAGATAAAAAGGGGGGGGGAGAATACAATTGGAGATTAAATGACTGCCTTTTACAAAGAGAAGAAATAATAAGGAAAGCGAAACAAACATTAAAATGGTACTTTGAAGAAAATTTAAATGAAGAAACAAACATTATTACTGTTTGGGAAGCATCTAAGGCAGTCATGTGTGGGTTCTTTATACAACAAAATATTGAAGTAAACAAAAAGAAAAATGAGAAAACAACAAGGATTAAAGAAGAAAAGCAACTTCAACAAGATCCTTCCCAAAAAGAGATCATTACAGAGATCAAAATATTACAAGAATAACTATCAATGGAAACAACGGAGGAATTGCAGAAAAAACTGCAATTTATAAAGCAGACCCATTTTGAGCAAGCAAACAAACTGGGAAGGTGGCTTGCATATAAACTTGGGAAAGTAAGAAACAGAAACTATATCGCTAAAGTGAAGGAAGGAAGAGAAGTCTCTTCAGACAAGGAAAAAATTAAAAACTGCTTCAGAAACTACTTTGCAGAACTGTATGGGAAACAATGCAATCAAAATGGAAACATTTGCAACATTCAAAATTTCTTAAAACAACAAGATTTACCTAAACTCACAAAAGAACAAAAACAAAGTTTGAATCAACCTATAACGATAATGGAAGTGATAGAAGCTATAAGGAAATTAAAGATAGGCAAGGCACCTGGTCCAGATGGTTTCACCCCAAAATATTACAAAATGATGGAAGATCACCTCATTATACCAATGTGTTGTATGTGGGGAAATAATCATTGTAATGTAAAAGCAATCTTGTGTACCTCATTCACAATCTTAGATAAGTCTAGGGTTTTTTTCCCTGCATGCATTTTGTTCTCCCAAAATTCCCTTCTCTTACTTCACTGGGCACTTCTAACCAACTAGAAGTGCTGGGTGATTCACACATGACCTAATTTGAATTTTATTGCTTTTGTGTAACTTGCTTCTCTTCTGAATCTGACTCTCCATGAGAATGCATGCATTTTAAGTTTTCCTGTAACCATGCCATGATGCATCAGAACCCAGCCCACGGCTGTAGGCTGGTGAGTCTTTCCTACCCTATTCTTAGTCAATTAAGGACCTTTTCTTAAGTTTGTTTTAGTATGTAGATTGAGATTGATATACCTTCAGTAAACTTTGTTTTGCATTTTAAACTGACTCCTTTGTTTTGTAATGAGTCTAATTTAACTGGGGGATCCCAGATCTCTGAATACACTTTCAAATGATAACTGAGCTTAAGTCTGCTTGCTAACCGCACTCTGCATAAAGCGTGAAGTCAAAGTGACTGAATGTTTTTAACTCTTTTTTTTTACAGGAAATAATTCTTGTTGTTTTTAAAGGACTAGATCCTGGAATTTTTTAATGCAATTTTATTTTTAGACTCATTACCTTCCAACACAATGAAAAAACACTGGAAGCTATTAAAAAAGCAACTATCCTAAATCATGGGAAGAGGCTAACATAACATTAATCCCCAAAGACAATCAGGAACCACAAGAACCTAAAAATTATCGACCAATATCTTTATTAAATGTTGATTACAAAATATTTACATATATATTAGCCCAAAGATTGAAGAAGGTTTTGAAAGACTGGATTGAGGAACAAAGAGGGTTCCTACCAGGAAGATATTTAAGAGATAACATGTTTTAAATTTGAATTTAAATTTAAATTTGAATGAGACTACATGCGAAAGGGATCTAGGAGTCCTAGTAGAAGACAAGTTGCGCATGAGTCAACAGTGTGATGCGGCAGCTAAAAAGGCCAATGCAATTTTGGGCTGTATCAATAGAAGTATAGTGTCTAGATCAAGGGAAGTAATAGTGCCACTCTATTCTACCTTGGTCAGGCCTCACCTAGAATACTGTGTCCAGTTCTGGGCACCACAATTCAAAAAGGATATTGACAAATTGGAGCATGTCCAGAGGAGGGCGACTAAAATGGTGAAAGGTCTGGAAACCATGCCTTTTGATGAAAGACTTACGGAGCTGGGTATGTTTAGCCTGAAAAAAAGATGGTTAAGGGGCTATATGATAGCCCTGTTTAAGTATTTGAAGGGATGTCACATTGAGGACGGAGCAAGCTTATTTTCTGCTGCTCCAGAGACTAGAACATGGAGCAATGGATGCAAGCTCCAGGAACAGAGATTCCACCTCAACATTAGGAGGAACTTTCTGACAGTAAGAGCTGTTTGTCAGTGGAACACACTCCCTTGGAGCATGGTGGAGTCTCCTTCCTTGGAGGTCTTTAAACAGAGGCTAGATGGCCATCTGTCGGGGATGCTTTAACCATGCTTTCTGTGTGGCAGGGGGTTGGACTGGATGGCCCCTGTGGTCTCTTCCAACTCTACATTTCTATGATTCTATGTTCTATGTTTCAATTCTTCCTTCAGGCAGGTTTAATTATTCCTCTTGCATAAAATTAATGTAGAAACATCTTTCAAAACAATCACTTCCATCTCTCCTACCTTCATTCCAGCCAGCCAGCCAGCCAGCCAGCCAGAAGACTCTGCAGGGCTGTGAGGAAGCTTCCTTCCCCTTTACACCGGGGTAAGGGCAGCTGAGCCAGCAGGGAGTTGGGGTGTGGCCAGGAGGGGCTGACCTTAAAAGTCACTCCACCACCCCCACCCCAGGAAGACCTACCAGCCAGCCAGCCAACCAGCCAGAAGACTCTGCAGGGCTGTGAGGAAGCTTCCTTCCCCTTTACACCGGGGTAAGGGCAGCTGAGCCAGCAGGGAGTTGGGGTGTGGCCAGGAGGGGCTGACCTTAAAAGTCACTCCACCACCCCCACCCCAGGAAGACCTACCAGCCAGCCAGCCAGCCAGCCAGCAGACTCTGCAGGGCTGTGAGGAAGCTTCCTTCCCCTTTACACCGGGGTAAGGGCAGCTGAGCCAGCAGGGAGTTGGGGTGTGGCCAGGAGGGGCTGACCTTAAAAGTCACTCCACCACCCCCACCCCAGGAAGACCTACCAGCCAGCCAGCCAACCAGCCAGAAGACTCTGCAGGGCTGTGAGGAAGCTTCCTTCCCCTTTACACCGGGGTAAGGGCAGCTGAGCCAGCAGGGAGTTGGGGTGTGGCCAGGAGGGGCTGACCTTAAAAGTCACTCCACCACCCCCACCCCAGGAAGACCTACCAGCCAGCTAGCCAGCCAGCCAGAAGACTCTGCAGGGCTGTGAGGAAGCTTCCTTCCCCTTTACACCGGGGTAAGGGCAGCTGAGCCAGCAGGGAGTTGGGGTGTGGCCAGGAGGGGCTGACCTTAAAAGTCACTCCACCACCCCCACCCCAGGAAGACCTACCAGCCAGCCAGCCAGCCAGCCAGAAGACTCTGCAGGGCTGTGAGGAAGCTTCCTTCCCCTTTACACCGGGGTAAGGGCAGCTGAGCCAGCAGGGAGTTGGGGTGTGGCCAGGAGGGGCTGACCTTAAAAGTCACTCCACCACCCCCACCCCAGGAAGACCTACCAGCCAGCCAGCCAGCCAGCAGACTCTGCAGGGCTGTGAGGAAGCTTCCTTCCCTGTTACACCGGCGTAAGGGCAGCTGAGGCAGCAAGGAGTTGGGGTGTGGCCAGGAGTGGCTGGCCTTAAAAGTCACTCCACCACCCCCACCCCAGGAAGACCTACCAGCAAGCCAGCCAGCCAGCCAGAGAAGACTCCAGAGGACTGCAAGGAAGTCTTCCTTCCCCTTTACACCAGGCTAAGGGCAGCTGAGCAGGGAGTTGGGGTGTGGCCAGGAGTGGCTGGCCTTAAAAGTCACTCCACCACCCCACCCCAGGAATACCTACCAGGGGCCGGGAATGATCTGGGAGCGGGAATTGCGGTTGTGTGGGGGAAGGGAAGGTATGGCGGCAACAGAGTGAAAAATTGTTACAAAAGAAGGCAGGATCGATGTTTAATACCTATCCTGCCTTCAGTTCACTCTGTTTCCCAGAATAAATTGGAGAGCGCACCAACCATTCCACAGACCCTTACTCTGCTCCTTTGCAATGCCAGGTCGGTTAAAAACAAGACACATATTATCCATGACCTCTTATTGGATGAGGCTGCCGACCTGGCATGCTTTACGGAGACCTGGCTGGGAGAGGCCAGTGCTGCGACTTGGGCGCAGGCACTCCCGGCCGGGTACTCAGTTAGTGAGCAGGTAAGGAAAAGTGGGAGGGGGGCAGGGGTGGCTCTGGTTCATAAAAACAATCTAACCTTGACCAGGAAGCCTATCCGGAACACAGTCCACATCGAGTGTATGTACCTAAGCCTGAGGTCCAGGGATAGCTTAGGGATTCTGTTAGTATACCGGCCACCCCGTTGTCTAACAGACTCCCTAACCGAGCTAACACAGCTGGTCTCAGAGTTGCTGCTGGAGTCACCCAGACTTTTAGTTCTTGGTGACTTCAACATCCCACTCGAGACCAGCTTGCTAAATCTAATGGGCGCAGCTCGGGAGTTCATGGAATCCATGACAAACATGGGCCTATCCCAATTGGTTGTCGGGCCTACTCACTGTGCAGGTCATACCCTTGATGCGGCCTTTAGTACGGAACAGGAATATCCGTGGGCAGAGGTGATTGAAACCTCCGCATCGTCATGGACGGATCATTTCCTGGTCAAGATGGAGCTAAGAGCCACTGTCTGCCCCACCGGGGGTGGTGGACCCATTAGAATGGTCCGCCCTCGAAGGCTAATGGGACCAATTGGATTCCAGAAAGCCTTGGAGGGTGTAATGGTTGGTAACGCCGGTGATTCTGTTGAAGCTTTTGTTAATATTTGGAATACCGACCTCACCAAGGCTATTGACACAATCGCTCCCAAGCGTCCTTTCCAGCCTGCTCCTAAGCGTAAGCCCTGGTACTCAGAGGAGCTTAGGAAAATGAAGCAGGCTGGACAACGACTAGAGCGCACCTGGCGGAAGACTCGACTCTTATCTGACAAGACTCATCATAGGAATTTCCTTAATTCTTATCGAGAGGCGATACGTGCAGCGCAGAAGTCTTTCTCCGCTGCACGTATTGCATCTGCAGAGTCCCGTCCAGCAGAACTGTTTAGGGTAGTGGGGGAGCTGACACAGATTCCACCTGCGCAGAACCCCTTACTCAACCCGACAACGGCCTGCTGTGATGCATTTAACATCCACTTTGCAGATAAAATCTCTCGGATAAGAGCCGACTTAGATGCCAGTGTTATGACAGAATCTATAGACGAGGTGTCCAGCAACTCCGTTGATGAAATTTTATTGGATCAGCTTCAATCTGTGAGTACCGATGACGTGGACAAGCTCCTTGGTAGAGTGAGGAAAACGACCTGTCCCCTCGATCCCTGTCCATCTTGGCTGGCCACCCAAGGGGGTGACGCATCGAGAGTACTCCTTAGGGATATTATCAATGCGTCCTTCAGGGAGGGGTCCCTTCCACCTTGTCTGAAGGAAGCGGTGGTTAAGCCGCTCCTGAAAAAGCCTTCCCTGGACCCCTTGGACAGGAACAACTATAGACCAGTCTCTTTGCTGCCTTTTCTAAGCAAAGTGATTGAGAGGGCGGTCGCTTCCCAACTCCAAGCTGTCTTGGATGAAACCGATTATCTAGATCCATTTCAAACTGGCTTTAGGACGGGTTATGGAGTGGAGACTGCCATGGTTGCTCTGGCTGATGACCTCCGCTTGGGTATCGACAGGGGTAGTGTGACCCTGTTGGTGCTCCTGGACCTCTCAGCGGCCTTTGATACAATAGACCATTCCATCCTCTTGGATCGCCTGAGGGAGTTAGGAATTGGAGGCACTGCCTTGCAGTGGTTCCGTTCCTTCCTCTCGGGCAGATCCCAGAGGGTGAGGCTTGGGGACAGTTGCTCTACTAGAATAGAGCTTAACTGTGGCGTTCCTCAGGGTGCCATCCTGTCCCCGATGCTATTTAACATCTATATGAAGCCGCTGGGAGAAGTCATTCGGAGGCATGGAATGCGGTGTCATCAGTATGCGGATGACACCCAGATATACTTCTCCCTGTCTCGGTCATCGGCTTCGACTTCAGATGGCGTCTCTCCTCTGAATGATTGTCTTAAAGCAGTAATGGACTGGATGAGGAAAAACAAATTGAGACTGAATCCAGACAAAACGGAGGTACTAACAGTTACAGGCCCAAAACCAGGTCTGGGAATACAAACTCCAATCCTGGATGGAATTACACTCTCCTCCAAGGATTGTGTTTGCAGTCTGGGGGTGCTCCTGGACCCGTCGCTCCAGATGACTAATCAGGTAAATGCAACGGTCAGGAGTGCCTGTTATCAACTTCGGCTGGTACACCAGCTGCGCCCTTTCCTGGAAACTAGGGACCTCGAAACTGTGGTACATGCACTGGTAACCTCCCGTCTGGATTTCTGTAATGTGCTCTACATGGGGCTACCCTTGTGCTTGACTCGGAAACTTCAACTAGTCCAGAACATGGCAGCCAGGTTGATTTCTGGCGTTCCCAGAAGAGAGCATATAACACCGGTGCTAAAAGCTCTCCACTGGCTGCCTATTAGTTTCCGGGCACAGGACAAGGTGTTGGTTATGACCTTTAAAGCCCTACATGGCTTGGGTCCAACTTACCTCTGGGACCGCCTCCTTCCATACGACCCTCCCCGCACACTTCGGTCCTCTGGGAGGAATCTGTTACAGCCTATGAAAACAAGGCTGTCGGTGACCTCCCAGAGGGCCTTCTCTGCTGCTGCTCCCAGATTATGGAATGGCCTGCCGGACGAGATCCATCTTATTACCACCTTAGACAGCTTTAAAAAAGCTGTCAAGACGGATCTTTTCCGGCAGGCCTTTCCTGAATAATTATCCCGGCCCAAGACTCAGCTGCCCTTTCTAGGCTACGATTGTATGTTTTTAATTTTTTTTCTTCTAATTTATATATATTTTAATTAATGCATGTTTTTAATCCTTTGCAATTTAATATTATTTTAAGGGGTGGGTGGGCTAGGGTATTGTGAGTATGGGGTTTTTATATTGTAAGCCGCCCCGATTGCGTTGCAGAGGGGCGGGATATAAATAAAATTTTATTAATATATTATTATTATTATTATTATTCTGTTTTCATAGGACTGCTATAAAATTAATTTCATTTCTGTTTCCTGACAAAATAGATCATCATGGTGTGTGAATTTCCTCTGACTTGCAACCCATGAGTTTGCAGCAGCAATTTTGGTGACAGCAGCCTTTAGTGGTTTCACCTTCAGCAAGAACGAACTGACCTTGTGCTTATTGGAATCACAGGGAAATCGTTATTTTATCAAAGTTTTCACAGTTCATTATAGTATTAATTATTAATACCATTACAGTTCAGTCTTTTTTGTTTTTCCACTCATTCAGCCTATAGTTTTCAACTTAATTTTAACTCTAGCCATGTTTGATTTTTAAAGAAATTCTTGAGCTTAATTACTCACAGTCTCTTAATTGTACACATATGAAACGTTGTTTGAAGTCAGATCTCACCATTGGGATCAGAAGGTTTCCTTTAGACAAGACCCTAGTGGTCTTCTTAAATATACACTGGACTGACTATGTGACGAATGTTGCTGTCCTTGAGCAATCAGCAGTATTGAGGCCATGATATTGAGAACACATCTGCACTGGGCAGGGCACATTTCTATGATGGAGGACCATCGCCTCCCAAAAATACTACTTTACGGTGAACTCGCCACAGGTCAGCGTAAGAGGGGCGATGCAAGGACACCCTGAAACAACATCTCAGGCTTGGCCAAATTGATCACCAACACTGGTCCACCCTGGCCTCACATCGGGAGGCATGGAGATGCACTATACACAGCCTTACTTGAGAATTCACGCCGAACAAGTCTTGAAGAGAAACAACAAAGCAGAAAGAATCACAACCCGGAAACATCACCAAGGAGACCTTCTGCTGTGCTTTCTGCAACCAGACTTGTTTATCTCGGATTGGCCTTTTCAGTCATCAGCGTGCTTGCAGAAAGCACGGGATGAGTCCTTCCTGAATCTTCATTTGTGAAGAAAAGCCAGAGAGAGAGAGAGTGGTCTTCTTAATTTGTTTAAGAAACCTAGGCTCACAGCAGTTGTAGCCATCTGTGGCAAGTTATAGATGCAGTGGGGCAAGATCGCTCCAGTCCACTCATGCTCAGTCAATATAGCTCAAAGGCAACTTTAATGTTTGGTATGGAGACATCAGACACATTTCGTTTATACTCATATCTCCCTTTAACAAGCAGGAGTTATTTTCTCCTCTAACGAACAATTGCTGCATCAAGCAATTGCTGGATCTCTTACAGTGCTTAGATTGCATAATGCCAGCCAGCCTGGAAGTCCCCCTTTCCTCCTCCACATTTAAATCTTTCCTGGACTGCTGAAATGCAGAGAGTGTAAATTTATCAAGACAGCTTGGAAATACAGTACCTCATTACAAATAGCAAATTACTTGTGATTAATTGCTTAAAAATATGATGAATGTATAAGCAAGTTGTATTATGCCTGTAACTTAAAAAAAGGTAAGATTACTCCTTCTACAATGTAACTGTAATTTTGAGTTGCTTTCATAGATACAGAAGTCTTTGGTGGAAGAAAAACATCACTTAGTTCATGTTCTGATCTCACACTGTTGCCTCATGCTTTGTTGCGGGCATGGAATACACAATGATTACACAAGAAGACTGTGCTTTATATTGCAGGTCAACAATATATAGTGTTGTTAAAATAACAAAAGGTAGTTGTTTCATTACTTTTATGAATTGGGTAGTAAAAAGATACTCTTTAAAATTGATAAATACAATGGTAATTATTGAATCCAGGGCTGTTGGGATTTATAACTAAAACTAACTGATTTTTAAACGCAATGTTCCAAGTTTTCTGCAGCTCCATCTTCTTTGCTCATGTTAGTCTAGATAATTCCATGACGAACCTAAAAGACTATACTGCTGCTATTGTTGCAACTGTTACTGCTGCTACTGTTACTACTTCTATAAATGTTTTTATCATTGGTATTGTCTATATGAGGGGGAAAATGTGGATTGATGTTCACTAATGCCAATTCAAAGCAGCTTCGATTTGTCTTAGCATTTTATTTATTTTATTTTATTATTATTATTTTGCAAAATTGCAGGCATGAGAAGCTATCTGATTTTGTTGTCCCAACAGGCATGCCTGTGAATCAAGATGGCAGGTGCAAGTGAATTACTTGTGTTTTTATTTTCATCAGTTGCTGCCACCGAACAACATTTATTTAAAAAAAAAAATCTAAAGTGTGAAAATGCAATATTCAGCCTAAATAAATAAAAAGGAGGGAGCTGTTTTATTGCCTCAGTACAAGATTGCTAGGGCAAAAATACAACATGGTGGTTCTGGGCACTTGCCTTGTTAGCAAGCTCCACCCCCTGCCCACATTTGACCATTCAGCTTTCCACTTCTGCCATTATTGGGAATGTGAATGAATGCGAATCAGTTGTCCCAATGAGCAGGTATGCACATTCCACATGGAGCTTTTAAAAAACTCAGGGAAAAGCCATGAAGGCTTTTCCTTCAGAGAGCTTGGTGGGTTTGACCCCCCTTCTTCTGAATACTGCAGCTTGATGTGGTATGGCATTTAGAGAAATCGTATTCTCCGCAAATTCTACGAGGAGTATTTTCACCATTTAGACAATCCCATTATTTTTGTCAATAATATCACCTCAACCAATGGATTAAAGAAAAGAGGTTCCAGCAAAACATTAGGAAGAACTTCCTGATGGTAGAAATCTGGAGTATAGAACAGATTAATGCAGAAGATGGTGAATTGGGTGTAGGACATTTCTGTGTGGCCAGTTCAGTGTGGCATGGTTCTGCTTGCATATCAATTGATAGTTGATAATTTTGTCAAGAAAATGATATCAAAACCATTTGTATTTGGCTGAGATTATCTTGCAAAACCATTTGGGTAAGGGTTACGATTAGGGTTATTAGCAATTGATATTTTTCAAACTTTGTCAATCTTGGCATCTGAGGAGATGATGCTTCCCAGGTAGGTGAACTGCTGAACGGACTTGAGCACTGATTTGCCGACGGCAATGTGGGGATGGTGGTGTTCGTCCTGTGGTGCAGGCTGGTAAAGAACTTCTGTTTTCTTCAGGTTGACTTCTAGCCCAAACAGCTCTGCAGCTGTTGCAAAGCAGGATGTTAGGCGCTGCAGAGCTGCTTCTGTGTGGGCAACAAGGGCAGCATCGTCGGCGAAGAGCAGCTCACGGACTAGATAGTTTAGAGTCTTAGTGTGAGCCCTCAGACGGCTTAAGTTAAACAAGCTACCATCAGTACGGTAGCGTATATAGATGCCGTCGTCTTCTTCAAGCTCTGCCATAGCCCTTTGGAGCATCGTGCTAAAGAAGATTGTAAATAAAGTTGGTGCAAGAACACAACCTTGCTTCACTCCATTAGTTATTAGAAAGGGCTCTGAAAGAGCATCGCCATATCTGACTTGACCACGCTGTCCCTCGTGTAGCAGGATAATCATTTTATGGAATTTGGGGGGACATCCTAGTCTTTCCAGGATCTGCCACAGACCTTTTCTACTTACAGTGTCAAAGGCTTTGGTGAGGTCGACAAATGTTACATAGAGACCCTTGTTCTGCTCCCTACATTTTTCTTGCAGTTGCCTAAGGGCAAATACCATGTCAGTAGTACTCCTATTGGCTCTGAAGCCACATTGGCTTTCAGGAAGATCGATCACAGATTAGCAAAGGCATATAGTGCATTTGGAAGACTTTACAAAAGAGTCTGGAGCAATAAACACCTGAGGCAAAGCACAAAAATCAGTGTGTATAGAGCCATCGTACTGTCAATCCTCCTTTATGGATCTGAAACATGGGTCACCTATCGCCACCACCTACGACTCCTTGAGCGATTTCATCAGCGCTGTCTACGCACAATCCTAAATATACACTGGACTGACTATGTGACGAATGTTGCTGTCCTTGAGCAAGCAGGGATCACCAGCATTGAGGCCATGATATTGAGAACACAGCTGCGCTGGGCAGGGCACGTTTCTAGGATGGAGGACCATCGCCTCCCAAAAATACTACTCTACGGTGAACTCGCCACGGGTCAGCGTAAGAGGGGCGCTCCAAAAAAGCGATACAAAGACTCCCTGAAACAACATCTCAGGCTTGGCCAAATTGATCACCAACAGTGGTCCGCCCTGGCCTCACATTGGGAGGCATGGAGATGCACTATCCACAATGCTGCAGCCTTATTTGAGAACTCACGACGAACAAGTCTTGAAGAGAAACGACAACGCAGGAAGAATCACAACCCAAAAACATCACCCAAGGAGACCTTCTGCTGTGCTTTTTGCAACCGGACTTGTTTATCTCGGATTGGCCTTTTTAGTCATCAGCGCGCTTGCAGAAAGCGCGGGATGAGTCCTTCCTGAATCTTCGTTTGCGAAGAAAAGCCAGAGAGAGAGAGAGAGATTTTTCAAAACAATCCCAACAAAACAGAAATGGGTTTCATTGCATTTTCTTGACAAAATTATCAATTATCAATTGATACACAAGCAGACTTGTGCCACACTAAAACAGCTGCATTGAAATGGCCACTCTGAACTGACCACACTTAAATGTCCCATTCCATGGTGAATTCTCTTTTGGAGATGTTGTAACAGAAGTTGGACAGCTATCGCTTAGGAGTGCAGGTGTTGGAGTAGATGGTCCTTGAGGTCCCAATTCTATAATTCTACCATCATCACCACCAGCAGCAATACAAACTCATTCTCTGAGAGCTAATCTTTATGTTACCAAAATGGAATCACCTATGCTCAAGACAGAAGTGTCAGAAAGTTAAGGGAAATGAATGAGCTTTTTTTTTCAGAAAAATAAATTCAAGGATGAGACCTCAAAGTTCAGTCAGTGGTATCTTGAGAGTTCTGAACTAGGGAATAGTGAAGGAGGAGAGATGGAATGAATTATTCTGGAAGAGGTATAGCTGGTCATTTGTTTGTTTCATCTCCCACTATGTTATTGTTGTTGTTCTTCATTGCTGCTTCAGTAAACTGCCTGCCCCATGTGCCCTAGAACTCATATGTCCCCTCCCACTGTAGGTGAAATTTTTCCTGGGCTTAATTAATCAAAGGGTTGCCTCTATGGTTGTTTACTCCATTTTCATATTGCTCAGACAAATGGTCCTTCTCATCTAGCACTATCTGCTCTGACTAGTAACAATTCGACAAGCTGCTTTCCCCAGCTATTTAAGAAACTTCCATTCTACTAGAAATATAGATGGTTGTACCTGGGACCTTCTGTGTATAAAGCACGGGCTTTCCCAAATGTCCATGCATTCCTAAGAATCAATATGAGTTATTTTACTAAAATAAGTGCACATTTATTGCAATTTTAAGTTTTCGAGTACTGGCAAATTTGCCCCTGGCCATAAAATGCATAAAACATGTGATACTGTGTGTCAGTTCTTTAAAGCACCCATAAGGTTGTACAGCCAACAAACACATTGTTGTTCAGTGGAGATTGCTGACTTTGGTCTGGCTGGGGATTTGGTCTGCAAAATTTGGTCTGCAGATGATTTCATCTGCCATTAAGCTTTATTGGGGGAGACGAGGACATTTTGCTCCTGAAAGTGATCTGAAAGGAAGGGGAGGGATCAAGAACTCTTCTGTACTTTCCTTATTTAATGCAGTATGGATGACAAATTTTCCTCTATATATCAGAAACAATGTCTTTTGCCCTACACTGCTAATGTCAGAAAATTGCTGCTAAATAATTCCTCAAAGTATTTCTATAGATTCTTTCCTTTATTATCTCCTGGCTTCCAAATGGTAGCATTTACCTCTATGTGATATCAATGTAAGGAACTTTAATCATTGCCAGCTGTGGCACGTGGTGTTATAGACACCAAAAAGAATGGATAGGCAAAGGATTTCAAGGGAGAAGTCTAAAAGGATTCTGCCTGTAGGGCATGGACCAGACATTCTGTGGGTCAGACTTCAGTTCTCTGCTTCCAGTACAACTGGGACGGCTATCCAGAGAAGAAAAGAACAAATTGTTTGAGCCAGGGCATTAACATCACAGGCTCTGGGCCTTGGAAGCAGGTAACATTAGATAGCTGATCCTGTGCCACTGCCTGATGGCAGAAAAAGGTATAGGAGCATGGGCTAGTGTCAACCCATTATTGGTCCATCTTGCTCACGGACGGGCAACTGTAGGGGCCACATTGACCTCCAGGAGACTTTGGAGGGGCACTTCCTCACAAACTTTCACCATGTTTTTGTTAATCTTCGAGCCATTTTAGGCTAAGGGGAGCCCCTTTTACCAACAGGAAGTGGCCTGGAAGGTGCACCCAGAAGTTGGAGGGAGTCTGGAGCATTATTTTTAATAATCTGTCTCTCTGGCTTTTCTTCGCAAATGAAGATTCGGGAAGGACTCATCCCACGCTTTCTGCAAGCGTGCTGATGACTAAAAAGGCCAATCTGAGATAGACAAGTCCGGTTGCAGAAAGCACAGCAGAAGGTCTCTTTGGGTGATGTTTTTGGGTTGTGATTCTCGTTTCTCTTCAAGACTTGTTCGGCGTGAGTTCTCAAATAAGGCTGTAGCATTGTGGATTGTGTGTCTCCATGCCTCCCGATGTGAGGCCAGGGCAGACCACTGTTGGTGATCAATTTGGCCGAGCCTGAGATGTTGTTTCAGGGAGTCCTTGTATCGCTTTTTGGAGCGCCCCTCTTACGCTGATCCGTGGCAAGTTCACTGTAGAGTAGTATTTTTGGGAGGCGATGGTCCTCTATCCTAGAAACGTGCCCTGCCCAGCACAGCTGTGTTCTCAATGTCATGGCCTCAATGGTGGTGATCCCTGCTTGTTCAAGGACAGCAACATTCATCATATAGTCAGTCCAGTGTATATTTAGGATTGTGAGTAAACAGCGCTGATGGAAGCGTTCGAGGAGTCGTAGGTGGTGGTGATAGGTGACCCATGTTTCAGATCCATAAAGGAGGATAGACAGTACAATGGCTCTATACACACTGATTTTTGTGCTTTGCCTCAGGTGTTTATTATTCCAGACTCTTTTGTGAAGTCTTCCAAATGCACTATATGCCTTTGCTAATCTGTGATGTATCCCTTTGTCAATCTTGGCATCTGAGGAGATGATGCTTCCCAGGTAGGTGAACTGCTGAACGGACTTGAGCACAGATTTGCCAATGGCAATGTGGGGATGGTGGTGTTCGTCCTGTGGTGCAGGCTGGTAAAGAACTTCTGTTTTCTTCAGGTTGACTTCCAGCCCAAACAGCTTTGCAGCTGTTGCAAAGCAGTATGTTAGGTGCTGCAGAGCTTCTTCTGTGTGGGAAACAAGGGCACCATCATCAGCAAAGAGCAGCTCATGGACTAGATAGTTTAGAGTCTTAGTGTGAGCCCTCAGACGGCTTAAGTTAAACAAGCTACCATCAGTATGGTAACGTATATAGATGCCGTCGTCTTCTTAAAGCTCTGCCATAGCCCTTTGGAGCATCATGCTGAAGAAGGCAATGCCATAATCACAAAACTTCAACATGGGTTTCAGAGAAACAAGTCATGCCAGACTAATCTGATCTCTTTTTTTGATAAAGTTACCAGCTTGGTACATGAAGGGAATGCTGTGGACATCGCATACCTTGATTTCAGTAAGGACTTTGACAAGGTTCCCCATGACATTCTTGCAAATAAGCTTGGAAAATGTGGGCTAGACAAGTTAACTGTTCAATGGATTTGTAATTGGTTGACCGGCCGAACCCAAAGGGTGCTCAGCAGTGGCTCCTCTTCGTCTTGGAAAGATGTGACCAGTGGGGTGCCACAGGGTTCTGTCCTGGGCCCAGTGCTATTCAACATCTTTATCAATGACTTGGATGAGAGAATTAGGGGCATACTTATCAAATTTGCAGATGACACCAAATTAGGAGGAGTAGCTAATACCCTAGAGGACAGGATCAAAATTCAGAATGACCTGGATAGACTGGAGAGCTGGGCCAAAGCTAACAAAATGAAATTCAATACAGAGAAATGTAAAGTACTGCATTTAGGGTGGAAAAATGAAATGCATAAATATAGGATGGGAGAGACCTGGCTGAATGAGACTACGTGCGAAAGGGATCTAGGAATCCTAGTAGACCACAAGTTGAACATGAGCAAACAGTGTGATGCGGCAGCTAAAAAGGCCAATGCGATTTTGGGCTGTATCAATAGAAGTATAGTGTCTAGATCAAGGGAAGTAATAGTGCCGCTCTATTCTGCCTTGGTCAGATCTCACTTAGAATACTGTGTCCAGTTCTGGGCACCACAATTCAAAAAGGATATTGACAAATTGGAGCGTGTCCAGAGAAGGGCAACTAAAATGGTGAAAGGTCTGGAAACGATGCCTTATGAGGAGAGACTTAGGGAGCTGGGTATGTTTAGCTTGGAAAAAAGACGGTTAAGAGGCGATATGATAGCCCTGTTTAAGTATTTGAAGGGATGTCACGCTAAGGATGGAGCAGGCTTATTTTCTGCTTCTCCAGAGACTGGAACACAGAGCAATGGGTGCAAGATTCCAGGAACAGAGATTCCACCTCAACATGAGGAGGAACTTTTTGACAGTAAGAGCTGTTCGGCAGTGGAACACACTCCCTCGGAGCGTGGTGGGGTCTCCTTCATTGGACGCCTTTAAACAGAGGCTGGATTGCCATCTGTCGGGGATGCTTTGATCAAGATTTCCTGCGTGGCAGGGGGGTTGGACTGGATGGCCCTCGTGGTCTCTTCCGACTCTGCAATTCTATGATTCTATGATTCTAAGATTGTAAATAAAATTGGTGCAAGAACCCAACTTTGCTTCACTCCATTAGTTATTAGAAAGGGCTCTGAGAGAGCATCGCCATATCTGACTTGACCACACTGGCCCTCGTGTAGCAAGATAATCATTTTAAGGAATTGGGGGGGGGCATCCTAGTCTTTCCAGGATCTGCCACAGGCCTTTTCTACTCACAGTTTCGAAGGCTTTGGTGAGGTCGACAAATGTTACATAGAGACCCTTGTTCTGCTCCCTACATTTTTCTTTCATTTGTCTAAGGGCAAATACCATGTCTGTAGTACTCCTATTGGCTGTGAAGCCACATTGGCTTTCAGGGAGAAGTTCTTCTGCAATAGCAGGAACTAATCTGTTCAGGAGTATCCTTGCAAGGATTTTTCCAGCAATAGAGAGCAGTGTTATGCCTCGATAGTTTGAGCGATCAGATTTTGCTCCTTTTTTCTTGTACAGGGCGATGATGACTGCATCTCGGAGGTCTAATGGCAGTTCCCCCTTTTTCCCAGCAATTCACAAGAAATTGTTGGAATTTATCGTGGAGTGCATGACCTCCGTGTTTCCAAATTTCAGGTGGGATTCCATCAATCCCAGCTGCCTTGCCGTTTTTCATCTGCTGTATGGCCTTAAGGGTCTCTTCCAAAGTGGGAGCTATGTCCAATTCATTTTTCATCGGTTTTTGTATCATATGTTGGATAGCTGAGCCTTGGACTACTCAGTTGGCGCTAAAGAGACTTTGAAAATATTCAGCCCATTGATTCAGGATGGAGGCTTTATCAGTAATTAATGTTTGACCATCTGTACTGTATAAGGAACTTCGGACCTGATAAGTAGGTCCAACCACTGCTTTAAGAGCTTCATAAAATCCTCTATGATCACCCAGATCTGCACAGCATTGTGTCTTTTCTGCTACATTGATCCACCACTTGTTCTGCATGTCTCGGAGTTTTTGTTGAAGTTTACTACATGTGAGACGGAAAGCTGCTTTTCTTACATGGCAGGTTGGCTCGGCGAGGTATGCCTGGTGAGCAGTTCTCTTCTTTGCCAACATCTCCTGGATCTCTTGGTTGTTTTCATCAAACCAGTCTTGATTTTTCTTGTGGGAGAACCTGAGGCATTCTTCTGCAGACTGGAGGATACTGTTTTTGATATGTTGCCAAAGCTCTGTAGGAGAAGGATGTGTAGGATGGTCTAAAAGTTTTGTTTGTAGATTTGCCTGGAAGTTGTCTCTCATGGTAGCTTGTTGAAGCTTGTTGAAGATTTTTAATAATAATAATAATAATAATAATAGGCAATTACTTTATGAATTACATTCATTATCAATTACTTACATTATCTATTATTTAGGCAATATTATCTATATTTAATATGCACAATTACTCCAAAGACAGCTCATTGCAACTATGATCAACACAGGCAGGTTACAAATACCATCAAAATGGGAAACTTTGGAAGGACCAGGCTATGGTCCCCGATGCTCATGATGCACATTGGACAATCTTGCTCATGTCCTGTTATGCAGCTTTGCAATTCAGTTACTAGGCTTCTTTGCATCTGTAGCAAATGTACATACAGGATCCCAGCTGTCACCTTTCTGACTATCATTTTAAAGTTCCATTAAATGTGGAGGGTACTTTTAAATAGGGATGGTGGAGAATTTCATTCACATGTTTCTTGATATGAATTGGAAGGAATCTGGGAGAGAGAGAAAACAGGGAAGGAATTCTACGTTGGCTACTTAGTTACATACCTACTTTAGTTGCATTGCTAAGTAGTATCTCCTGGCCTGACCCCCTCCTTGCTATACTGACTTACGGGGTAGCAGTCACATCAAGTGATGGGGATCTGTTGTTCTGTTTGTCAGGACACAGCAGACTGATATCCTCCCCAACCCATAAGTAATCTCTGGTGCGAGGAGTAATTGTAACAAGGATCCTGGCTGTGACTATCATACAACAAAACACTCACAGGATGAAGTGGAAACTTCAATCAGCTGCACACCAGTCAAGAGGAGAACAGATTCCGATTGCTTGCAGTGGCTGCTGCCCAGTAAGTTAAGACAGGGGGTAAATCAAGATCCCTACACATTCCCTACACTATTGAATACATAGGGATTGTGAATACAAAACAGCTATGGATGTGTAACTCTGGGTTACACAACACTGTGTCCATAAACTCCAGACCAGGTCTTTTTTGTTTGTTGTTTTGTTTTTATAAAGGGTAGAGGGGAAAACCCTGACATATTCAACATTTTACATACAGAGATTTGAATGTTCAGTCTTAAAAATTGGGGCTTACATCCCTGTGTATTCAACAAGTTTGGCAGTGAATTAGGATTGCCTCAAAGGTACCTCTTTTTTAACACATACATGGCAGGTAGATACAACATCACCCTCTTCATGCTTTGACTATTTAGTGTGTCAATTGAATCTGCCTCCTATCAAATAAGGAAGAATTTCATTTCAGTTTGGAAGATTTTGTCACACTTTACACATTTATTCATATTTGGGGTGGAGAGGCTGTGTTAAAAACAATGAACACAGCAGGATGTATCTTAAAAGTTATCCCATGATTATTTTTAACACTTTCTTTTAGGTTTTTATAGATGAATTTCCAGATTTTTCACTTTTACCCTGATTGGATTCAGCCCAGAGAAATATACACATTAGATGAGATTTTTGCCTGCACATCTGATCTACTGTTCAATCAGAGATCTTAAAAAAATATTTGCTAGTTTTCAAGTAAGGCTATTTAGCATTTGACAGCTTTTGACAGCCAATGTGGGACTGATCCCAAGGTCCCTTTCACATCTGGAATGTGTTGTCTGCTCATGGAAGGTATTTAAGTATTTATTTCCTGACTTCCTATTGTTATCCAGCCTCCAGTCTCTCCCCTGCTCCAAAGTGGCTAGCAAAAATCAGTAAAAAACCTGTGCTAGAGGGCTATTTGAGGGAAATATAATTACATCCAAATGGGTTCTTCCACTTTTTCATGAACTTCTAACAAACTCCTGCAAAAAATATGAGAATTGCTCTAGTATTATCTACCTATTCTACTACCAGGCAGTGCCTTTCATCAATGCTTGCACAAGTTATATCTGTCTCAGGCTCTATTGGGATAAGTTTTTAAGAAAGAATAACGTAAACACTGTTGTAAACTTTTTTTAAAAAATTGATTTGAAAACAGTCGAGTGACACACATAGCACAACCATTGCTTCTGTAGTTGCAATCAGTGGTCCAAATCTGCATGATTAGTCCCAGCTAGAGTAGACCTATAGAATCAGTGACAACTGGGTAAATCAGCACTTATATACAGCACATTAATTCAATGGGACTTCTCTAATTCAGTGGATCTACTCTATTAAGGTGTGTGTGTGTGTGTGTACATATCTATTTCAGAGATAGGTTACATCTGTGGATTGGTTTGTTGTTGAAGCTGTTTCTGTATACCCCTCTCTCTATCACAGAGATGAGGGGGTGGGGGAGAAGAGAGACCTTCTAGTTCAATGCAACAGTAGAAAGACTTCAGAAATCCCTTGATTTCTGTCCCACAAATTCCCCTTTACTCCCCAGTTCCACCTGAAACCATCCCTGTATTCTAGAAACTTCTATCCCACAATCCAATACCAGCAATTCCAACAGGTAGGGCCCTAAAATAGTGAAATTATATTTAAAAGATAGTATACAAGGCAAAGGTTTATTTGGAATTCTCTTAGTGCAAAACCCTTTACTCTCTGCTGGGCCCATGGGCTCATTAATGGCTGCAAAATGCAGGTTAGTGTCATGCCCCATGAGCCTGATGAGGTTATAGAGTTAGAGGAGGAGGAAAACATGGCAGGGAATGGCCCTAGGGACCCTGGCACAGGTTTATCTACACCTGTGCCAGCAGGGAACCCTGCCAACCTAGAAGCTCAAGCAGGGGAAGAGCCTGGTCAAAGTGGGTTGGCATCAGTCCCAGCAGACAGTCCTGCTAATTCAGATAAGGATGATGAAGAAGAGAGGGACTTACCTCCACCATCATATACCCAGCACCGAACTCAAAAGGAAGCTCAAAGGAAATCTCTTAGACTTTATGAGAAAAACCTGATCGTTAAGAAACACCTGACAAAGCCTTAATTGTATTATATATACTGGAGAGGTGATGGAGGCTTTGTCAGAGATCAACTAATCTTACTGGTGAAAACTTCCTGCTGACTTTGGTGTCTGGATTCTGGTTATCTTGACTTCTGTTACCTTGACTCGTGCTTAGACCTTGGACTGTCCCTGACTACTCTGCTGCCTGCTCCTGTTGACCCACAGACTGTTTTAGACCCTCGCTGACTGACTGCTGTAAGCCTTTGACCTTTTGGACTGTATTCTGGACTAAATCTGACTGTGTTTGCATTCCTGTGAGCTAATTAACAGTTGGCTCCCTTCCCAGCCTAGTGCTGTTTATACTTTGCTGGTAACTAGTTGCTTTCCAGACAGTAACATAGGGCATTCCCCACAACCATTCAGTGGCAAAGGAGTATGGGGTTCCATTTCTGCAGCCAGCAGAGAGGAAGAGCTATTGGCCTTCTAGGTAGGTTTGCCAGGGCAGGACTATCCCAGGCCTGTAGATTTCACTGCCCAAACCTGAGTCCCAGAGATGACACCCTTGTGAGGTTACTAGGGTCCCTGGTGATGCCACAAGAATGATGTTACAATGGGAAGACTCTAGGGATGTCATTAAGCATGATAAGTACTAACCACAGTTGCATAGAGTATGCCCCCCAAAAGCAACCAGGTCTAACCATTGATACTCACTGTATACATACACACGTACATGCACACACTTCAAGGCAGTGCTCTCACCATGAGATTCCTCCCCTTTGCTCTGACACTAGGGGTCAGGTGCATTGATCAGAGCATCTTACTCCCTGGCATCTAGCATTCAAAATTTGACTGAAAACAGGGGAAATGCAGGTACATTTTGAATATTTGAAAAGATCTGTTTCACCTCTAGCATGAAGGGAGTTGAGAATGAAACACACCCATACACAGCTAGAAAATAAACATGGTTTCTCTTCAAAAAAATACTTCAAAGCATCCCTGGTTCTTCCCCATTTCATGCCCTGGCTTACTTGTAGCTTGTTGCTGTGATACAGTATATATTTTCCTCCAACTCCAATCACACGGACTTTTTCAAAAACACCAAGTATTAGAGATAAAAACACTCTGAGCCCGCGGCATAAAAATGTAGAGCTACATGAAAGTACAGAAGGATGAGAGCTTTTCAATCAATTTGATGAAAAATTTAAGTTAATTAAAAGAATGCTCCATTTTTCCCTAGAAGGCTACACTGATCTTTATTATTAATGCATACTAGTGTTTCATAACCATGCATAATAATGGCCTGAAACACCAAGCTCAGTTTCATCCCAAGCTTAATTTGTTACAAAATCTTTTCTGGTATTCTTAAAGGATGCCCTTTGCCACTGCATCCCAGACGCTCTTAGGCTAATTCCTAACTCCTAAAGGATGCCTTATTTTAAGTTTGCACCTGAGAATTAATTTACCAGATTGTGTGTGTGTTTTTTTAAAAAGAAGGGATGGTGAACACTTCTCAAGCTTTAAAAAATCCCCAGAAATTCATCATCAGTAGCCTTTCATTTTACATTTTGTTATTTATCTCTCTGCTAATGGAAATATCACAGAAGTGTAGCATTTCTCTGAGGCCAGAGACATACCTTTGATAGAAAGAGTGAAGGCAGAAATACGTTGGTGAGATTGCTTACATGCCTTAGAAATTCAAATATTACTTAATGATGTGAGAAAATATCATGCCCAACACCATGGGGCTAAGATACACCTTCAGGGGTATTCACTGATGGAAACAAATAAGCCCAGAGTACTGGTAAAAGGTTTCACCCATGCTCACGCTAGACCAAAACATGCCCTCCCTTTTTATCATGCCCTGTTGACACAAGACCTGGAGTGTGTGGTTGTCATCACCATCACTGTGTAGCTGTGCCCACAGTCCTTTCAATAATGGTCACAGTTTTTCCTACATAGTATAGCTGCTGTGAACAACACTAACACTGTCTGGCCAACTGGGAAGTTGGTTGCTTCTGTGTTGCTTAGATTATATATACATATATAGGGTGGGGTATAAATATGTTTCTTACATACACACACTCACACACTCTGAAGCTGCATTAGAACAAAGTGGTGGTAACCACCACATTATAAATTGAGTATACTGCAGTTCATAAGTGGAATGCTCTTCATAGAATTATAGAGTTGGAAGAGACCACAAGGGCCATCCAGTCCAACCCTCTGCCATTTAGGAATACACTATCAAATCATTCCTGAAAGATAGCCATCCAGCCTCTGTTTAAAAACCTCCAAAGAAGGAGACTCCTCTTGATGACTTATGCTGACATAACTGGAAGCTACAGCAGCATAACTATTTTTTCTAACATTGTGCAAGAAGTACCTCCTTCCACAATATTTTTTACAGACTACTAGGCACACCTGGATGAACCACCCCACACCCCAGCTCCCTCGTGCATCCATCAGCTAGCTACCTTTTATCATCCTCCTTGCTGCACTCCTTTACCTTGAACTTCCAGAAATTCTCAGCATAAGTACACTGGTGGACTGTTGTCTGGTAGCTTCAAATCGAATCTTTGTCCATATTTCCCTAATCTTGGAAAGGCATTTGCCTCACTTGGTTTCACTTTGTACCTTGCACAAAGGGGATGGACTGAAAAGCCATAGTTGATGATGGGATGAAGTTAGGTTCAGCTATTGTCATACATTTTGGAGGTGGCTCAAATCTCACACTGAAGACTGCAATTCCAATGAAGGAAACTTGTTCTCTGCACAGAAATATTTGTCTCCTGCACAGGAATATTGTTTCTGTTCATAAAGTTTTGGGTTTTTTTGTTCAGGGAACTTACTTTTTGCATGGAAATATTTTCTGTGCAGAAAATGCCATCTTCTGTTCAACACCCTCCATGCTTTTCTTTTCTTTTAAACAGAGTAAGTCCCACATTGTGAAGATTTTCATCCATCTAGGATTCTTCTCATCAGGTTTTGCCAACATTTGAGAAACCTGTTTGTTTGTTTTTTGTTTGTTTTACCATTTGTTTGTAGATTTTTAGATTTTAGTGGGGGGGGGTGATTTTAAAATTTAAAACAAAGCATACAAAGTGCTTCTTTTTCTTTTTCTCTTCTCTGCCCCTTCCCTAAGGATTTGGCACTACTTGAGTTTTCTGCCAGGCTGCCACCTGCAACCCAGTATCATTCTCAGAACAGAGGACAGGATTCTGTTGGGGCACTACACTAGCATATAAACCACTATGCAAACAGATGCACTTTGTCTGAGTCTAAGTGTCATCTGTAGCAAAGCACACACGTGGCTGTTTCTCACAGTTTTTATTTGGTGGGTGGGAAGCTAATTAGTCACTGTGTGATGGATATCTTCACAGCTGTAAAACCTGTTAGGCAATCAGTTGTGGAATGGTGAGATCCAGCTTAACAACATCTATATATATATATATATATATATAAAACTCTTGGGTATGTTGCCTTTCCCAGTGTGCTGATTGGCTGGTCAGGAAACATACCCAACCAATCACCACCCACATGCAAATCCCCTCTCCTCCACACAATCCACTCCTGCCAATCAATATGCATCTACACCCCCAGATTCACAAGGGCCCTTCCTTCCTCTCCTTCCCTCAGCCATTCACTAGTCACAGGCTGTGACAGAACCCAGTCAGTCAACTGATTGCAGTGGTGGTGGGGCCCCTGTAACGGGACCCAGGCAATCAACTGGTGATGGCGGTGGTGTCAGCAGCGGCAGGGCAACAGAGTGAGTCACCCTCAGCAATACCAAGAAAAGTGTGAAACACTGAGAAAGGGGAGGAAGAATTTAAAAATCTACCAGCCTACCTTACAGGGTTGTTGTGAGGTCTACCAGACATTTTGGGGGATTTTTTTTTAATGGTGTATGTTATGCCAGGCACAGCTAGTTTATATATATTTACACTGAGAATCAGTATGACATAGTCATATGAGTATTGAACTAGAATTATGGACGACCAGGGTTCAATTCCCCATTCATCCATGGAAACCCACTTGGTGATCTTGGGCAAGTCAAACCCCTCTAAACTAATCTTGCCAAGAAAGCCCTATGATAGTGTCACATTAGGATCTCCATAAGTCAGAAATGACTTCAGGTCATACAGGACAAACATATTTATACTATACCTGAAGATATAGGAGCTTGGTTAAAATACTCAGGTGGTACACATCACATCTTTTCATGAGAGCAAAGGATGCTGGTTACAGTGAGCCATCCATTCAGCATTGTTGACTTTATCAAATGAGCCAAATCTCACACACACACACACAAAAACTGTGTCATTTAGGATGCAACA
This sequence comes from Gambelia wislizenii, assembly GCA_030847615.1. Classification (NCBI taxonomy): domain Eukaryota; kingdom Metazoa; phylum Chordata; class Lepidosauria; order Squamata; family Crotaphytidae; genus Gambelia; species Gambelia wislizenii. The sequence continues at coordinate 17,109,994 of JAUMIR010000009.1, read as the reverse complement.
ATAGCACAAAGTGCAAAATTATTAAACGTCCTCGTCATTTACCCATTCCCACAGCAACGTGCTGGCATGAAAGATGTGTCACTGTTTCTTGAAGGGCTAAGCCACCAATAAAAAGTGGTGCCTCAATCACACCAGTGCGATGCACAGGGAACGGGTAAGCAACAATATCATCTGATAATTTCAGCCATTTGTGCTATCATTGCATCCTAATGACATGGTTCTTGCCACATCTGATAAAGTCCACAGACTGTTGATATGATCAATCCAGCCAGCTCAGCACTGTTGATACTGCTCAAGACTGGCTCTTAAGGGTATCAGGCAAGATTCTGGTATAGCCCCAGCTGAAGACACTGGGTAATGAAGCAAGGGCCTTCCACATGCAAAACAAATACTCTGCCATGGGCCTTTCTCAAGCATTTGGAAGTGGGCAAAGTTTTGAATTATTTGGTTTTATATTCAGTCTGGGGAAAGTATGGTGGCTCACTCCATTTGTCTTTTCCTTCCAAGGATGCTCCTGGAAAATGGCTCAGTGGCTAGAATTCCCTTGGTGGCTTACACTGGTATACGAACTTTGGGCTACACCAGCATAACTATTTTTTTCTGATGTACATAAGGAGGAAACCAGTATCTCTTTGTCCAGTGGTTTTGACAAACTGTGCCGTGCCGGCTGGATGACACCCAGGGTCTCTTGTGCCATAACCAGCTATCTTTAACCTCCCTCTTTGCTGCACCCTCTTTGCATTTGGCCAAGATCCTGGGTTGCACTCTACCAGCTTAAAAAGTAGCTCAGTTTATGTAGTAGGTAGCATAATTTTCATTGGGCACTCTTTTCCAGGACTACCAATAAGTTGCTGAGCACAACTAACCCAAAGCTCAGATCAGCTGCATGCTCCACCCCTACACTTGATTAATAAGGAAAGGAAAGGAAAGGAAAGATGTTTGGCCATCTTGTCTTTAATCAGGCACCAAATTTATTTGTAATTGCACTGAGTAGATTTGAGGTTATTTTTCGTCTTCAATGAGGGTTATGAGGGTTAGCAAAAGGGTTATTTTTCCTGTTCATCACTCATTGGCCTTTTTATTATCACTACTGGCCATGTACCAACCTAGTTAAACAGAGGAAACAGAAAATACCATCACATGCTGTCAATTTGTTTCATGGGCAAAACATTCATACTAAGCACTCATCCCACCACCTGTTTTTAATGTGTAACACTACTGGTAGGTGAGTGATGAAAGAAGTGTCAAAAAGGACTTCCTCTGTCCTCACCCAGTAGTGTCAGAAAATGCCACATCCATATGCATGTCATGTTGCCCACCACCCAAACAAAGTTGGACCCACTGACACCCATTCAGGCCAGCTGGGTGGAGAAGAATTTTTAAAATAAGGGGGAAAATTGTGAGGCACTGTTTGTATGAAATTGTTTGTATTTGGGTAGGAGTTGTTCAAGATGGAAATACAACCATGTGACCTGATGACAGTATTGCCATGTAATGCCACCTGGAGGACTTTTTCTTCAGCCGCCCTGGACTCTGGAATGGCCTGCTGGAAGAGATACGATAGCTGATTGCTGACCGATTGTGGAATAAAGAGACCACACACATGAAATGGGGTAAAATAAAGTGTTTTTATTTAAATCAGCGTATTTAAATTCCCTCTAAAATCTTCAGTAGGGGGAGGCAACCTGGTGAGGGACCAGCTGAGGCAGTAGGTCAAAACTGGACCACACCCCTCAGCCTTCCCTGGAGAACATCTGGGTCCTGGTGAGGAATCCCAGTTGCCTGGGGTTGCTCGCCAGCTGGGCCGCATCTGGAAGGTGAACCCAAAAGTCCCTCACCCAAGCCCCATGGATTGGGGTGAAGGATTATCCTTTAGGCCAACCTCAAGGCGGGTCTCTTTCTGTCCCCTTAGGCCCCACAACCTGAAGTGGCCCTTCCAGAGACCCTACCTTCACCGAAGATTGGTGCCAAAGTGCACACCAAAGCAACGCGTCCCCCTTTCCCACCATAAAAAGGGGCAAGCGTCTGCTTAGTCCCTTTCCCCCACCAGCTCGTCCAAAAGGTCCCTCACCCCCTGCTGAAGATCACTCAAAAAGATTGAATTTCCAGCATCCGAGAGATGTACCCCATCTGCTCTGTAGAGCTCAGGCTTCCTGGACGCAATGTCAGGATGCAGAAGATAGAAACCCAGCCCTTTATACATTGCATTCTTAATTTCCCGATTAGCGCCTCTACGGGCTATATCCAAAGAACGGGGATCACCTTCCCCTCTCCACTGCCGTCTTGGCAACATGGCAGACCACATGACAGTAACATCAGGCCATCGTGACCTGATTACTCACATGTCATGGATCGCCTGAAGGACCAGCGCCTTCCCTTTAAGAAGCCCCAAATCATTCCCCCCCAAATGTAAAACAAGAACATTAGGTGGAGGCCTTTGGCACTCCTCAAAAAGCAGTGGCAACAGGCCACACCAACTAAACCCCTTTGCCCCAACCACTCAACTGTCGCCCCTTCCCCCAGACTGAGGTGAGGCCCAAAGTGACTCAGCCGGGCCTGTCGGGTCGCCCAGTATATCATACTGTGGCCACATATCAGCACCCACAGCCTCACCAGCATCGGCCTAGAATCTGAAAAACAAAAGGGGAAGACAACCAGTTAGTAGGTGAGTGGACGCACGTAATGCCGATAGGAGGAGGACCTCCATCAGCCAATCCTCTGCATTGCAGCTGCCGACATGCCCATTGCTGAAGCTGTGGAAGCGGCTCCTATGTGGAAGGAATGGGTAGCAAAGCGAACCCCATGAAGACCCAACTTACCCAGAGCTCTAGATGTCACTGTCCAGAATTGGTATTTATTCAGTGGGGGAAAGTCCGCATGCACAAACAGGGGGCCCGATTGTGGCCCCTGGACCACTAAATATTGTTGTAAAGCCCTAACTAGGCATAATTCTGGGTCATTGCAGGGCAGCAGATGACATTGCTTGCCCCTCCCGTGCTGGTCCGTCTTGGAAAAGCGCAGTGTCAGAGTGACCTGATGCCCCTCCATGTTGACATCCCTAAACTCAAGAGCTCAATGAGATGCATTCTTTTTGGATGCCTGTACGAGCTCACTGATGCATAATGCACCAAAGAAGGCTGTTAAGGCCGTTGCATGAAAAAGCAGCACCTCATATGGGGACATACAAATACCTGCCCAAACTTTGGTTAGCCCTTTCAATATACCAGGAGAAATGGGTACCCTACAGTCAGCCCTGCGGCCATGTTCTCTGGACCAACCTTCGAGGCCTTTCCGAATACGGAAGTCCCCAGTATTGTTGAAAACTCCTTGTGCTTTAAGCCAGAAGGCAATTGCAGATAATCTAATTTTAATGGATTAAAACCAGCCCTGATATCCATAGATTCTATACCTTGTGGTATAGAAAGACGCAGAACTGAAACAGATGTTCAAAGGGGACAGGGACACCCTGTTTAAAACCTGACTGCTCCCGAAAATGAAAAAACTCACATAAAGCCCTGCTGTATCCCTTAATAGTACTTGGTGCAATGGACATACCTAATGCCATTAGAAGCTCAGCCTCCCAAGCCTCCACAGGCTTGCTGGCATCGGGTCGCCCACGGGTGCTGCGTCGGGGGCCAACTCTTTGAAGCACTCCATCTGTTGAGAAGCCAACTCAATAGCTGATAAGGAGCCCGGCTCGGCAACAACCCAGTTGAAAAGCACAGTACCTGGTGTTGTCAGTAGCAGTCCTACAGGGTCAGAAGTACACAGAGAGAGAGAGTGCAGAATGAAGAGGCAGTCCAAGGTCACAAGGGTTCCAGCAGGTGGGTCAACGAAGGCAGTCCAAGGTCAAGATATCCAAAGTCTCAAGATAGCAAGGTTCCAGGAGAGTCACAGGCAGAGGCTTCCTCCAGGTAATGCAGACTGCCTGAAACAAGGAACTCAGCCTCCCCCAGCTGCTTATGTTGGCCCAGCTCCCACTCCCAGCTGTGGGGTGATTGATGAGCTTCTGTCTCTTAATCTCTGGGAACGACGAAGCCATGCCTTCTCTGCTCTCCTTTGGCTAAAGGTACGTACCTGCTCTTCTACCTCTTGCTCTTGCTCCATTATGTCTCCCAGGCTTGGACCCTGTGCTGGGGGAGGGCTAGGCTGCTGAGCCCTGGGTTCTTCAGGGCTAGACTCAGACTCAGCCAGCTCTTCTGCTCCTGGCTCAGCCTCCTCGCCTTCTGAGTCCTCAGAGTCCTGACTGACCATGACATCATTCCCACCCCCCATTATCCTTCCCCGCACCCGGAGGAGGACGAGGCCGGTCCAGGAAGTGGTGGTGAAACGCCCAAACCAGGCGGGGAGCATGTACATCAGAGGCATGTTCCCAGGAGTGGTCCTCTGGCCCATAGCCTACCCAGTCGACCAGATACAGAAGGTGGCCCCGATGGCAACGAGAGTCCAAGATCTGGGCCACCTCAAATCCTTGTTCACCATCCACCAAAACTGGATTGGGCGGGGGTGCAGGACCAGCGTCGGGACGAACCCCCAAAACCAGAAGCAGTAGGGAACAATGGAAGACTGGGTGGATCCGCCATGTCTGCGGAAGCTGGAGCCGAAAAGCCACGGGATTCACCTGGGCCACGATCTTGTAGGGCCCTGCAAATCGAGCATCCAACTTCTGACACGGTCACTGGAGCGGGAGAAGGCGCATGGACAGCCAGACCGAATCCCCCACCTGCAAAGGAGGACCTTCCTGACGACGATGATCTGTGCCCCGCTTATATGCCTCCTTGGCTACCTCAAGCTGTTCTTGTAGCAAGGACTGAGCGGCCTGGAGTTCCTGGAGCCACTGGTCTGCCGCAGGGACTGCTGAGCCAGGGGCCACAGCTGGAAATCCCCAGGGATGGTAGCCGCCGGTGGCAAAGAAGGGCATCTGCTGGGTTGAGGCATGCACGGAGTTGTTGTAGGCGAACTCGGCCAACGGCAGCAGGTCGACCCAGTTCTCCTGGCGGTAACTGGAGTAACAGCGGAGGTACTGCTCCAGTGTCCCATTCGTGCGTTCTGACTGGCCATCGGACTCAGGATGGTGCGCTGAGGACAGGTGAGGCGTGATGTCCAGGAGCCGCAGCAGACTAGTCCAGAACTGGGCTGTAAACTGGGCTCCTCGATCAGAGACTACTCCCTCAGGAAGGCCATGGAGCCGGAAGATGTGCTGTACAAACATCCGGGCCATCTCCTTCGCCATGGGGAGGCCAGTGCAACGTACGATGTGAGCCATCTTGGAGAACAGGTCCACCACCACCCAAATGGTAGTACAGCCTGCAGAAGGGGGAAGGTCTACGATAAATTCCATCAAGATGACTTTCCAGGGCCCCGAAGGTGTCGGCAGAGGCAGCAGTAAGCCCGCAGGTCGCCCCAGATGATCCTTAGCACGGCGACACACAGGGCAAGTGTCCACATACTGGGCCACCTCCGCACGGACCCGAGGCCACCAAAACTCCCGGGTGAGGAGGTGCAGGATCTTGCAAAATCCAAAGTGCCCCGCCGTTTTGGCATCATGGCACAACTGTAGAACCACCTCCCAACATGGGCCTGCTGGTACATAAAGGTGGCCCCGGTGGTAGAGCAGGCCATTTCGGAACTCAAAAGGAGAGGCATCCCCCTCCACCGAATGCTGGGTCACGAACAGGTCCTGGCTCTGGAGGTCATGAATCTGGTCCAGCAGTGTAGCTTCCCTCGGAGCAGCAGCAAAATTTTCTGGGCGCAGAATGGTGGACCGAAGCTCCCCCTCTGGTTCCGTGGCGTACTCTGGCTTCTGGGAGAGAGCGTCGGCCTGTCGATTCTGGGCCCGAGGAACATACTGGAGCTGGAAATTGAAGCGCCCAAAAAACAGGGACCACCGCTTCTGCCTCTGGGACAACTTCCGGGCCATCTGGAGATGCTCCAAGTTCCTTTGGTCGGTGTGGACCCGGATGGGATGAGCTGCCCCCTCCAACAGATGCCGCCACGTGTCAAAGGCGACCTTAATTGCCAACAGCTCTTTCTCCCAAATGGTGTAGTTGCGTTCAGGAGAAGACAGCTGATGGGAATAAAAGGCGCAAAGCAATAGGCAACCCTCAGGCCCCGCGGCTGAAGCAGCACAGCCCCAATCACCACGTCTGAGGCGTCTGCCTCCACCACAAATGGTGTCCGTGGATCAGGGTGCTGCAAGATTGGGGCCGACATGAACTTCTCCTTTAGGACCTCAAACGACTTCTGGGCCGCAGGTGTCCACTGAAAGCGGGTCTTCCCCCACAGCAGTTGGGAAAGAGGGCTCGCCAGGGCTGCATAATCCGCGATGAATTTTCTGTAGAAGTTGGCGAACCCCAGGAACCCCTGGACATCCTTCCGGCAGCGAGGAGTTTGCCATGATAACACCGCCTCCACCTTGGAGTTGTCCATGGCCACCCCCTGAGCGGAGATCTGTAGCCCAGGAAGTCCACCTCCCGGAGGTCAAAGGCACACTTTTCCAACTTGGCATAGAGGCGGTGTTCCCGAAGACACTGAAGGACGGCCCGAAAATGGGCGTCATGGGCAGCCTGGCTGGGAGAATAAATCAAAAAGTCATCCAGGTAGATGATCACAAAGCGATCTAGATAGTCCCGGAAGATATCGTTGACGAAGTGCTGGAAGACGGCTGGGGCATTACAGAGGCCAAATGGCATGACGGTGTACTCATAATGTCCATACCTCGTTTGGAAGGCCATCTTCCACTCATCCCCGGCCCTGATCCTCACCAAGTTGTAGGCCCCTCTGAGGTCCAACTTAGTGAAGACCTTGGCATGGCGGAGCCTTTCCAGCAGTTCTGGGATCAGCGGCAAGGGGTACCGGTTCCTGATGGTGATCCGGTTAAGGGCATGGTAGTCATTGCAGAGATGTAACTCCCCATACTTTTTCTGCACAAACAACACAGGGGCGCCTGCAGGAGACTTTGAAGGGTGGATAAACCCCCTCTTGAGGTTCTTTTCCAAGAAATCCCTCAGAGCCGCCAGTTCAGGCTCTGAGAGGGAGTAGAGGTGTCCCGCTGGGATCGGGGCCCCAGGTATTAAGTCAATGGCACAGTCATATGGTCTGTGTGGCGGGAGCCGATCCGCCTCCTTCTTGTCAAAGACATCGGCAAAATCCCGGTATTTCTTGGGCAGCATCACTGAGCACTCCTTGGCGTCTGTTGCCATGGCCGCCGGGATCCGCTCTGGCCAACAGTGCTCCTGGCAAAACTCGGAGGCGAACAAAACCTCCCGCTGGGCCCACGAGATGTGTGGATCATGCTTGGAGAGCCAGGGCATCCCTAGGACCAAAGGGAAGTGAGGCACCTCGGCCAACAGGAACTGGATCTCCTCAACATGGCCCTGGATCTCCAAGTGAAGCAATGGGGTCTGGTGAGTTACAGGACCGGACCGCATCTGTGGCTATTTGAAAAGTGCCCTGGAGCCTGCGTTCCTCACGCCAAAAGGAAACACGATTAAATTGTTCAAAGAACTGCTGCCAAATCTGCAGGTCAGCCCTGATATCCGTAGATATCCTGATTAAGTAATAAGGCTGTCGAATCCCTTTAATGGCATCACATAATCAGCGCAGGAAAGCCCTACCTGGGGCTACCACCTTACACGTGAAGTTCAAATGTCCAATAAAAACCTGAAATTCACACAAGGAAGCTTTATGCCTAGATAGAAATTGTAAAACCCTGCTCCTTAGCTCGGTGACCCTAACTTGGGACAGTCTACACTGCTGGTTGACCGAGTCAATTTTGACACCCAAAAAGGTCAGCACCTGGGCCGGGCCTTCTGTTTTTTCAGGTGCTAGGGGAACCCCTAACTCCCCTGTCAACGCTTCAAATTTCCGCAGTAGGTAAGCACACTGTCCAGATTGATACGGGTCGATCATTAAAAAATATCCAAATAGTGCACCATGCTGTGTAGTCTGGTCCTAACCCTAAGAGCCCACTCGAGAAAAGTGCTGAAGGTTTCAAAGGCCTTACAGGAAACCGAACAGCCCATGGGAAGGGCCCAATCCATATAAAAGTGTCCTTCAAACTGAAATCCTAACAATTCAAAATCCTCTGGGTGAACTGGTAGAAGGCGAAATGCAGATTTGATGTCACACTTCGCCATCTCAGCCCCCCAACTTTGGGTCCGAACTGCCCTAACGGCGGCATCAAAGGAAGTGTATTTAATGATACACAATTCATGTGGAGTAGAGTCATTCACTGAATCCCCTTTAGGGTAGGACAAATGTTGAATGAGTGTAAATTCCCTGGGGGCCTTTTTGGGCACCACACCCAGAGGAGATACCCTCAAGTTAAGAACCGGAGGAGAAGAAAAAGGACCAAGAACTCGACCCTAATTAACTTCTTTTTTTATTTTTTCTCTAACAACCTGCTCCATACCTAAAACTGATTTTAAAATTGCGGGCCCAAAATGGCTGTCTAACCCCTTGAAATGGAATCCTAAAACCAAACTGGAACCCCTTGAACAAATAATTAGCAGCCCTCCTATCTGGATAGACTTGTAGCCAATGTCTTAAAACTTCATTATTGATTGGGCTGCATCCCTTTTTGAGGGTGAGGAGCGGGACCTCCACCCTCCCTCCTTCGTTGCCCCTGCCACGGGTGGGTGGTTTGCCCCTGGGGCAGCTCCGAAAGGAGTGCCCTGCTCCACAAATGGAGAACTCATGGCTGTACCTGCACGGTTTCTTGTTGCAGTAGCCATGCGAACCAAACTCTCAGCACACCTGTTTAGTGGCAGAGGCGGTGCTAACAGGAAAACGAGGGATGGGGCTGCCAGTTGTCTTAACCAGGTGTCCACTATGGGTCCTCTCGCCTTGGATCGGGCGAGCTGGGGTCATGAGCTGCATCCATAACTGAGGATGCATCATGTCCCATCTTAATGAAGGGTAAATTGCAGCCCATGGTATAGCAGCCATGCCGGGCCCGCAAAATCACCATAAGCCCTGTGGATTATATCCATGTACTGAAACAGGGCTGCCGCATGATGAGGATGTGCCTTAACCACAACCCCTGCGTAGATGAGGAATCCGGACAGCCAATTGCTCCAGTTCCTCTCTACTTTCTTCTTCTTCAATTTTTCTTTCTCTTTCTCGTCCATCTCATCTTTATCTTTTTCGCCACTTCCCTATAAAGCAGAGAAAATAAGTCCACATACTGTCCTTTAACTATTTTATCCCTGGTGGACTGAAGCAAATGGTCACCCAATGGGAGGGACATTTCACCAAAGGGAATGGCAGAATAAGCCACAGCATCATAGCCAGTTACCTGGGGTGTGCCAGGTAATCCCTGGCCCAAACCAGGAGGGCTGACCAAAGATCCCAGCCCATAAGGTGAGAAGGGGGACCATTGCGGGGTAACCCAATTTAAAGCTTGCTGGTGCATTGGCCAGGAAGCATGAGCTGGTTGTGTGCCCAAACCACTAGCATAACCCGTGTGCTGACCACATGTAGCCCATGGCCCCCAAGGCCACGCCATACCAATGGATGGAGTAGTACCAATGGATGGAGTACTTGCCTCAGAAGGTGACTCACCTGCACTCCCTGCAACCGCAGTCTCAGCAGCAATTGGGTCTTGAGAGGTGACAACAGGTGAATCCGGTCCCATATCGTCCACAGCTTTGGATCCCGATGCTCCATCCTGATGCACGTTCCTCTCCAAAGCATCTAGGCGAGAAAGAATGTCATCAGCAATCTTTCTTTTTTTGACCTGGCAACTAGGTTTTGTAGCTCTGTCTGTTTGCACACCCTGTAGCTTCTCCAAACTCTGAATCCTTGCTAAAATGGCTCTCCAGGGAATTTGCTCATCATCCTCACTAGATGACCGAGGGTCAGGCTCAATTGGGACCAACTGCGGCTGTTTAACAGCCCGCCCTTTGTCCTTTGAACCACCCTTACCTTTCTGGGGAGCCATTTATGTCACGTGAAATTGCCCCTCAATCAATAGCCAGTACTATAGCTGCTGCTATGCTACTATTATTGTTGTTGCTGTTGTTATTGTTATTATTATTATTATTATTATTATTTCAACTATCAAGCATTAACAGCAATATCAAAAGTGAAAAACCTCCAATAAGTGATGTCCAAAACTGGAGCAATAGCAATCAGTAGATGGCAGGAATCTCAAAGTAATAAACCTCAATATATGATAATCAAACTGGAGCACTACCAATAATTGGCTATAAATGGCTAGCTACTGGGACAAAATGGCTGCTTTGGAGAAAGACCTCCCAAAATGGCCTCTCATCAAACAACAGCAGTAGTAGCCCTCTAGAGGCCCACCAAGAGAAGTAATGAAACAGGGCTTAGTGCCACTGGCCCCCTGGTGGCCTGCCCAATTCTCCTAGAATTAAACAAGAATCAGGCTTAGATGGGTTAAAGAGCCCTCTAGGGGCCGGCCAGTGGAATCGAGAGAACTGGGAACCAGTAGAATAACAAACAGTTGAACCCAATGGTCCAGAGAGCCCTCTGGTAGCCCGCCAATTTGCCAATCAGACCCCTGCCAAATATCCCCAACAAATGGTGATCTGGCCAATGGGCAAGGTTCTCAATCAAAGAAACTTCTGCCAGCCTGGGCTTATCTACCCAGCGTCAGTCAGGAGCCTCCCAAGTAGAATCTCCCCCAACTCAATACTCCCTGTAAGGTGGCTGCCCGGAGCGTCAATGTCCTCCTGGGCTCTGCCAGCCAGGCACTGAGGGGAACCTCCCCCCTCATCGCCCTGACGGTCGCGGCCACAACTGGGAGCACGAATCAGGCAGATTACGAGGAGGTCTGGCCTCTGAGCATGGAGGGCCCGAACAGGAGCGCAGTTAAAGAGATCAGGCTGAAACGCCGAGGCAGCACCCGACAGAACAGTCGCGCCAGCCTGCAGGCAGGGAGAACTGTCAGGCACCGCGAGATATAAGCAATCCAAGCTTGACCAGGCTGTCAAATTGCTGCAGGAAGCACAGCGATCGCAGCCAGCACCTCTTCAGCCAAACTCAAAGAGAATAGCAATCAACGATTGCTTTGGCTGAAAGAGGGAGGTGAACGGCGGCAGGGCTTTAAGTAGCCTCCAGCCCCACCCTTCACCCTTCGTCGCATGCAATGCCGCCTGCAACCAGGGAAGTGGTCTCCCCTGCCTTAACGGCACAGCCGAACGGTGGGGAGACGGAATATGCTGTCAAAATTCAAATCAGCAGTAAAGACTAGCCTCTTCCAGCAGGCCAATACAAATGATTTTAAAGTGTGGATTTTAAATTGTGTGTTGACTGTTTTAAAATGTCTTGGTTTTACTTGTTTTTTTAAATTGATGTATGTTTTTAATTCATATGTGCTTTCCACCAATGTTATGTTTATGTGTTAACGCGCTGTTTCCCACCTCAATCCATAGGGAGATGCAGGTAAGAAATAATAACAACAAAAAATAATGAAAACAACTACTACAACTATTACTACTACAGAATCTTCCAGATCTCTTTTGGTGGTTTCTATGCAGTGGAGCAGTGAATTCAAGCTGGGTTTCAGCCTAGACTTTAAAAAAGCTATTCAAGGTGCTGAAATCTATCCCCAAAATAGGTTCAACACACAGGGTAGCTCCTTTAAACTTCACACTAACACCCAAAGATCTTCCATTCCACTGACACAGAAGCACTGCCTCTAGCACAGTGGGGCATATAATTCAGATTTTGAAAAACAGGCATAGCTGGGGTTCAGATCCCAGCGTCATTACATTATTCATTCAGACAATTCACTTCTGCCAACCACAAGTTGTTACAACAACATATTAGTGTGTTGATTTATGTAACAGAAGAAAGCAGATGAAAACTGTAAGACTTGACAAACTTAGGATGCAATCACTAATAGTTTATATCATTCACCAGTTATAAAATTAAATGTTCAGTGATAAATTTAAGTGTTGGAAATAAAATTAAGCCTTCTCTTATCACACCACAGTTATTAAACCAATGATTTTTTTACAAATATGTATAATCAAGGCCCACATGATAAAGATAATCTTAGAGCTGGGGGGAGGGGTTAAACATAAGATAAGCAACGGAGGGCCTGCGTTGAAAAAACAAAAGAAAAAATATATTTTGACAACAAACCATGTGTTCTAAATCTGCCTTTATTGGGGCCCTTCAGTGTTAATTCCTTCCATAACATCCATGGCTTTTCCTTTGTCTCATCTTCTCCAGGTCCATACTTCTCCAGGTCCATACTGTCACAGCAAATAATACACTTGGAGCGAAACAGACAGAGCAGGAGGGAACAGAGAAGGCAATAGTTGATGGAGGGAAGAAGTTATGCAGACGTTGACCCCTCATGCCAATTATGAGAGCGCTAGTGGAGATGAGTTCCAATGGGAGCTTTGTCTAGCCTTCCTTAGCAGGAATGGCAGTAATGCTGATACAGACCCTCCAGAAACAAGGGGAAGAACACCGTGCAGGTAAAAGGAAATAATCAGAGCTTCCAAAGGGATGGAAGAACCTCCTGTAGGGGAGGCAAAGGGACTGCTCTGCATCCTTGGGGTGGCTAATTAGAGGAGAAATGGGGCCTGTTTAGATATTGCTAAAATTCTGTAGGGACACTCACTCAGATATCTATATCTACACACACAGAGAGAGAGAGAGAGAGAGAGAGAGAGAGAGAGAGAATCTCTTTTACCTGCAGCAGCTTTATTTGCCAGGCATTGTCAAGGTGACACAGTTTTAATTATTCAACAGTAGATGATGGAAAAGCTATGCACCTCCTTTGAATATCTATGAGCTTAGATACTGGCAAGAAGTAATAACAATAATAAAGGAATATCAAATGGGACATGCCCAAGAAGATGGTTCGCCTCCAGGCATTTCACACCCATGATGGGTCTGGGAAGAGGAGACCTGGCTCTGGGTGCCCATTTCTTACCACCCAAGAAGTGTTGCAAAAAAGCAATGTGTGTGTGTGTGGGGGGGGTGTTGCTTACAGTGGAAGACTTTGGGAGGGAGATGGTCAGCCCAAACAACAGCATTTCCCCCCTGTAGCTGCCATTCCCCAGATCTTGTCAGTTGCTTTTCTGTGGGTCAAAAGCCCTTTTGGCAGTGTTCAACAGGCTCATTCAGCTCACCTGTGGCACCAAAAATGGCAGCTGGGATCTTGTTTGTAACAAGTCTGTGCATAACTTGGGGTCACACACAAACATAATCATTTATTTACTTCTTTCTGTATATGCTGCCCTATATCATACAGTCTCAGGGTGGTGCATAGAAATGCCAGATCTCAGAGCCTGGCACTGAATATCCAGGGTGGTTTTTTTGGGGTGGGGTGGGGTGGAGTGGGGGGGGGGTTAGGCAGGAGACAAGGTTGAAAATTCTCCAGTTATGGTGGCCTCAGCTCTGGATAAGTGGGAAAATGTGTGTAAATCTCCAGCTCAGCTAGTAGAGCAACAGCTTGCTAGAATTTGCAAGGTTTAATTCATTTGTAGCTGCCAAGATTCTCAAGGGAGGGTTCTGTGCATTTGCTTGGTTGCCTTCTTCCTTCCCTCCCAGTTGTTTTGGTGCCAGGGCTCACCCTCTGGTCTGCTTTGCATCTGCCTTCTGGCTCAGAGCAAGTGAAATAGATTAAATCTTCCTTATCATCTCTTCCTAAGTAGATGAGGAGGAATAATTCCCCCATTTCACCTTGATCTGGGAACAACCCTTTAGCTAAATTTTTTGTCTTAATTTCCAAACAGGAAGATATGTTCTGTGCATCTGTTTGTCTGAATAACAAGTTGTGAATAAGGACTTTATCAGACCACCCCCCATTATTGTTATTTTGCTGGTATATTTTTAAATGTTTTTATGTTAGGAAAAGAAACCCCACCACCACCAGACCTTACCTTATATAGCATTAAAGAAGCAACCCAGGAACTAACAGAGTGAACAGAGTTTCTTTCACTTCCATGCTCGTGATCTCTACAAATCTTGCGATAAGATGCAAGCACAGAAAATTTAAAAATAAAAGTAAAATAAAGACATAAAAAGTTAATGCAAGCACCGAAACACACTTGCCCAAGTACACAGGTGAGGGTCATAAAAAGAGTGTCCTGTACCTGGGTGTCCTGATCTCACCTGGAAGTGTTCTGTCATTCATGTCGTATTCACATGAGCACAACGGCGTGAAGTTTCAAACACTGGGAACAAAGTGCCATGCCAGATCAATTGACAGCTTGGTCCATTGATAAAAAAGTATGCCTTATCGGCAAGCTATGATTGTGAAAGGATGGCGTCATCTGGTATGCACACCCTTTCGTGATCATTAGGTGTCCTTATATTATGGCGCCATATTTGCCACATCTGATAAAGTCATAACTGCGGATGTTACTTAATGAATATCACTTAATGACATCACCAAGGGCTGTTCCTGGGTCTCAGAGCACTGGGGCCTGGGTTGTGTACTGGTCTATGACTGTTATAAATATTCACTTACTTACCAGGACCTGGGACAATCCTACACTAACAAACCTAGTGCTATAACCAGTTTATCACACATACACACACACAGAGAGAGAGAGAGAGAATCATTTACAGACTAGAAGTACCCCTAAACTTTTGATAAGTTGGAACAAGATCATTAGAATTAGTCAAAGCAGTTTAAAACAACTCGAAACTATAAACCGGGTGCATAACAAACATTTAGGTGCCAAGTGCTTTAATATTTTTTCTTTAAAAATGTTGGCATCCTGTTGGTTACTCTCAGCTAGAGTAGACCTATTCAATCAGTTGTTGAATGGTGAGTGAATGCACAGGTAAATGTCATTAATTTAATGGGTCTACTCTTTTTTTTAGAATGAACAACAGGCTTTAGAGCCATGTTTTTACTTGGTGCTGGAATGACATACGGTAGTGCCTTTATGGACAGAGAATTCCACAATCGGGGCAACACAGAAGAGATGACTTCCTCTGCAACCCTCCCACCATGTCTTCCAGAACATGCCTCTTGCACAAACAGTTCATATTCACTGAAGCCCTCCTTTCCCTCCCCGCCACAAGCCGGTAAAAACACCAACGTTATCTCCTGAAGATTGAAAGCTGCCTTCCAGAGGCAGAAGTGGCAGAGAGCCATATGTGTGAAGCATTAGATTCTGCATGCACTGTGGCAGGATCTCCACCAGTGTGTGTGTAAAAGAGAGGGAATATATATGCACTTCTCTGAAGAATAATTTCTTGAAACACTTTGAGATATGTGAATACCAGGTGAAAACTGTACAAAATGTTCACCACTTTGTTATTCTTCTCCACTGGGTTTACTGATTATTGGGAGAAAACATGCTTTGTGATGAAATGAATAAGGACTTTATCAGACAACCAATTTTAAAACGTTCTTTTGCTGGCATAGAAAAACCCATTTCTATGCTGGCAAAAGAACGTTCTCCCCACACTTACCTCCTTTCCTGGCAAAGGCTTCCCAGAAATAAAGAGGAAGTGAATGTAGCCCCATTCACTTCCTCGCTCGAAATCCTATGAGACTCCATCCTGCGGGAAATTTAAAAAGAAAAAGAAAATAAACACATAAAAAGTTGCACAAAGCACACACATATATTTAAAGGTCCCAAGTAACACAGGGAGGGTCATAAAGAGAACAAAACCTACCTGGATGTCCCGATCTGACCCAGAAGTGTTCATGCTGGTCTGGCCATTCTTGGGGTAATTACAAGATTTAAATGCCCCCATATTCCACACACCAGCAATGCTGGCAAAAAAGTGGCAGGGGGATCTATTGACTGCTTAATCCATCAGTTAAAAACCCCAGGTTTTGGCCAGGACATAACAGCGAAAGCACGACATTGTCTAATATGCATGCCCTTTCATGGTTATGTAGCATCATTATGATGCTGTATATTGTCCATCTGATAAAGTCCTAAGTGCAAATATTCTTTTCATCAGCAGGCCAGGGCATCCAGAAGGCCGAGGCCTGGGAATTTTGCCCCTCTGCCCCCCAAAATTGGGAGACCAGGGTCTTGGGATTCTCAAAACCCACCCACCCACCCACCCACACACACACACTTTTATGCCTAAACCAATGAAACTGAATACTTTCATGGGGCTGCAGTGAAAATATGCATTTTAAAAAAATAAAAACCACTACTTGGAAAATATGAGTATCAGGGAGGAAAGAGCCTACAGGGGGAAAACAGCAGCTAGAGAAGTGTTCAGTAGGCAGACATGCATGCACATCCACTTCTTTTTTACACTTTTTTGCATCTCTTCAGCAGAGACCGGCCTTCCCAACACATAGAACAGTGGGCAAATAGGTGGTTCCAAACAGAGACTGTTAGATTTTAAAAAGGCTGGGGAACCATGACCTGGGTGGTACTCTGATCCCATAAACCAACCAACTACTCCCCCCCACATGTCCATGTAGGTCTTTATTACCACTTTAATGGCTGTGGCTGCATCCTATGGAATCCTGAAATTTGTAGCTAGAGCTCCCTGACTGAATGCCTCATGAAATGACAAATCCCAGGTTTCCACAGGATGTATCCATAGCAGTTAAAGAGCTGTCCAACTGCTATAATTGTGTATGCGGCAGCTAAAAAGGCCAATGCAATTTTGGGCTGTATCAATAGAAGTATAGTGTCTAGATCAAGGGAAGTAATAGTGCCACTCTATTCTGCCTTGGTCAGACCTTAGAATACTGTGTCCAGTTCTGGGCACCACAATTCAGAAAGGATATTGACAAATTGGAGCGTGTCCAGAGAAGGGCAACTAAAATGGTGAAAGGTCTGGAAACAATGCCTTATGAGGAGAGACTTAGGGAGCTGGGTATGTTTAGCCTGGAAAAAAGACGGTTTAGAGGCGATATGATAGCCCTGTTTAAGTATTTGAAGGGATGTCACGTTGAGGATGGAGCAGGCTTGTTTTCTGCTGCTCCAGAGACTGGAACACGGAGCAATGGGTGCAAGCTCCAGGAACAGAGATTCCACCTCAACATGAGGAGGAACTTTTTGACAGTAAGAGCTGTTCGGCAGTGGAACACACTCCCTCGGAGCGTGGTGGGGTCTCCTTCCTTGGAGGTCTTTAAACAGAGGCTGGATGGCCATCTGTCGGGGATGCTTTGATTGTGATTTCCTGCGTGGCAGGGGGGTTGGACTGGATGGCCCTCGTGGTCTCTTCCAACTCTGCAATTCTATGATTCTATGATTCACCTCCATTGACTCTGAGGAGTACCATGCAGAGTAGTTAGATATAGAAAGGCCAAACAACTTCAGATGACCCCCCCCCAAAAAAAACTTAAGCACAATGGACCCCCACCTCAACTGGAGTTGAGGGATCTTGAAGATGTGCCCTCATCCTTCATAGAACATCATCAGGAAAAGGAACATGTGGTGGATGACATGTGCTGGAGGAGTCAATATCTGGCAAATAAGAAATGCTGAGAAAAGAAGTAGCTCAAGGTCAGATGGCTGTACATCCCACAGAACCTGATGGGAGTTTTTGTTGCTGTTCATCTTCCTGGGCATTTGTGCTCTTCATCTTCATGGATTTATTTGGATTCTTGACCTCTGGATTGACTTACAATGTTCACCTCTTTTTCTTCCCTTGTGGCTTTCAGTTATTGTTGAATTTTGGAATGGCTGAGATCTTTCTAAGAGACCTTCCATAAACCTTGGTAAGCTCACTTGACTACCTTGTGTCTACCTGAACTGGCTTAATACACCCATAACTGCTCCTCTCTCTTATAGCCTGACTCTCCTGGTACTTCCTTCTTGTAGGCACAGGGCAGTGTAATGTAAAACAGACCCTGCACAGGAATGCCCAGAATCATTGTTTTGCTTTAAGGTGATCTAAAGATAGTGTCATGGTTAGCATTTGGGAACACATGTATACCATCCAAATATTCAGTACAGTACAAATGGGAAGGTGGTGAGCAGACGTGTAAAATCAGCATGCAGTTGGAAGCCAGATGCCGAAAATCAGTTTTGTGATTGGAATCCTATTGGTGAAATATATGGACATAACTCTGGATTATGCACAGGTATGTGCATAAAACAAGTCGTGCCAGACTAATCTCATCTCTCTCTTTTTTTATAGAGTTACAAACTTGATAGATGAAGGGAACGCAGTGGATGTAGTTTATCTTGATTTCAGTAAGGCTTTTGACAAGGTCCCCCATGACATTCTTGCAAAAAAGTTAGTAACATGCGGGCTAGACAATGAAACTGTTAGGTGGATTTGTAATTGGTTGACTGACCAAACCCAAAGGGTAGTCACCAACGGCTCCTCTTCATCCTGGAGAGAAGTGATGAGTGGGGTGCCACCGGGTTCTGTCCTGGGTCTAGTGCTATTCAACATCTTTATCAATGACTTGGATGAGAGAATAGAGGGTATGCTTATCAAGTTTGCAGATGACACCAAATTAGGAGGGGTAGCTAATACCCTAGAGGACAGGATCAGAATCCAAAATAACCTCAAAAGATTAGAAAGTTGGGCCAAAATTAACAAAATGAACTTCAGTAGGGAGAAATGTAGGATACTACACTTGGGCAGTAAAAATGAAAAGCACAGATATAGGATGGATGACACATGGCTTGAGGGCATTACCTGCAAAAAGGATCTAGGAGTCTTAGTAGACCACAAGCTGAACATGAGTCAGCAGTGTGATGCAGCAGCTAAAAAAGCCAGTGTGATTCTAGGCTGCATTAATAGGAGTATAGTGTCTAGATCACTGGAAGTAATACTGCCACTCTATTCTGCTTTGGTCAGGCCTCACCTGGAATACTGTGTCCAGTTCTGAGCATCACAAATCAGGAAGGATATCGAGAAGGTGGAATATGTCCACAGAAAGGTTAACCAGGATGGTGGGTTGTCTGGAAGCCATGCCCTATGAGGAGTGGCTTAGGGAGCTGGGCATGTTTACTCTGGAGAAGAGAAGGTTGAGAGGGGACATGATAGCTATGTTTAAATATTTCAAGGGATGTCATACTGAGGATGGGACAAGCTTGTTTTCTGCTGCTCCAGAGACTAGGACATGGAGCAATGGGCTCAAACTAGAATCATAGAATCATAGAATTGCAGAGTTGGAAGAGACCATGAGGGCCATCCAGTCCAACCTCCTGCCACGCAGGAAATCTTGATCAAAGCATCCCCGACAGATGGCAATCCAGCCTCTGTTTAAAGACCTCCAAGGAAGGAGACCCCACCATGCTCCAAGGGAGTGTGTTCCACTGCTGAACAGCTCTTACTGTCAAAAAGTTCCTCCTAATGTTGAGGTGGAATCTCTGCTCCTGGAGCTTGCATCCATTGCTCCGTGTTCCAGTTTCTGCAGCAGCAGAAAACAAGCCTGCTCCATCCTCAGTGTGACATCCCTTCAAATACTTAAACAGGGCTATCATATCGCCTCTTAACCGTCTTTTTTCCAGGCTAAACATACCCAGCTCCCTAAGTCTCTCCTCATAAGGCATTGTTTCCAGACCTTTCACCATTTTAGTTGCCCTTCTCTGGACATGCTCCAATTTGTCAATA
Source organism: Gambelia wislizenii (assembly GCA_030847615.1). Lineage (NCBI taxonomy): Eukaryota > Metazoa > Chordata > Lepidosauria > Squamata > Crotaphytidae > Gambelia > Gambelia wislizenii. Next base: position 17,090,497 of record JAUMIR010000009.1, on the reverse strand, counting down.
TCCTTTTTGAATTGTGGTGCCCAGAACTGGACACAGTATTCTAGGTGAGGTCTAACCAAGGCAGAATAGAGCGGCACTATTACTTCCCTTGATCCAGACACTATAATTTTATTGATACAGCCCAAAATTGCATTGGCCTTTTTAGCTGCTGCATCACACTGTTGACTCATGTTCAACTTGTGGTCTACTAGGACTCCTAGATCCCTTTTGCACGTAGTCTCATTCAGCCAGGTCGTTCAGGGAAAAAGATTCCACTTAAACATTAGGAAGAACATCCTGACAGTAAGAGCTGTTCAGAAGTGGAATACACTGCATCGTAGTGTGGTGGATTCTCCTTCTTTGGAAGTTTTTAAGCAGAGGCTGGATGACCATCTGCCGGGGATGATTTGATTGTGTATTCCTGCATGGCAGGGGGTTGGACTGGATGGCCCTTGAGGTCTCTTCCAACTCTATGATTCTATGTCATCTTTTGTATGGCATTAATCCCTTGCACATTGTCCAAAATCTACCCCTAGCAGCTGCACCAGGAGACTAACCTTATTACTTTCTCCTTGCAGCTGAAACAATGCCATTGTGCATGCAAATGTGCATTGCTCATGAATGAGTATTGTACATGCTGCACATTGTGCATTTGGTTGAACATTTGGTGTCTTGGTTAAGTTGTGCAAAGTTATCACTCAATACCAGGGTTGTATAGCACACAACTTCAAAGCAGGATCTTGGATGTTGTCTAGCTTTACCCCGTTCATTTTTGACAACAAGATTTCTGGGTTGTTTTAAAGTACTTTGGCCTGGGTCATTCTCCTGGTGCAAATTTGTCTGAATCAAACTGATTCCAACTCTGCAATTCTATGGTTCTATGATTCTATGATTTGCTTTGTTATTTGGGATTTGGCTGAGAGGCTGGACAGTCCTATAGATCCCACCTTGCACAATGTTCAAAAAAGGACTTATATTGATGTAACTACTAGTTATAGAAGCATAAGTTACTAAAAGGAGATATTATTCTAGCCTACTTATAAACTGTTCCCTTCCCATATTCTAGTAAGCTGAAAAAAATATTAAGTGGAATTAGCTACTCAGCATGGAAGCATTAGAGGCTATAATTTATTTTAGAAAGTGAAAAGTAGTTGAAGGGCTGGGAAAACCTTTTCTGCTGATAATTTGTTATGTTCTGGACCCAGTTAATAACCTTATACATATGGACTTAAGTAGACTTACTCACTAAGCATAATATATCTGAAATGTCACAGTGGATTGAACCTAATTGATATCATTAGAGTGCTGTTCCTCTTACACTTGGCCTCTTGGTTGGTATAACCAAGAAAGCTGCTTTTGATTTATTTTGCTTTGCTTTTCACAATCTTTTTTTTTTCACCCATGTTCTTTTTGTCTCCTATCCCCCCTTTCAATTCCCTCCGAGTCTCAAGTTCCCAAAGGGCAAAACACTGGAGGCTAGGAGCTTACCAGTTTAATAGTGGGCCTCCAACATTCACAGTATATATATTGGATGTGTTTCCAATGTGCCTACAATAAAAAGAAAGAAAGAACGAAAGAACGAAAGAAAGAAAGAAAGAAAGAAAGAGAGGGAGATACTTTTTTGTCATATTCTCCCTCACCTCCACTTCCAAAGGAACAATCCTGATTCAACAGTCACCACCTGGGAGTCTGTCTTTGGCCATGTTCTCCTTGATAACAGTTTTCGCGTTCTTCAAGATCTTACAATGTATAACCTTGTCAAGTGGATGAAGGAGTGTGTGCAGTCTCTTGACTATGATACTATTTGGTTTCCTCCTGTGTTCCACTCCCCCTCATTCAGATTCAGAAAGATTTTGATGGTGCTGACTCAGTCATACATCAACACATTGATACACTGTTTTTGTTGAGTACCTTCAAGTCATTTCTGACTTGTGCTGACCCTAAGGTGAACCTATCATGGGGCTTTCTTGGCAAGATTTGTTCAGAGGAGGTTAGTCATTGCCTTCCAATAAGCCCAAGAGAGTGTGACTTGCCCAAGATCAGCCAATGTATTCCCACAACCAAGCAGGGATTCACACCCAGGTCTTCCAATGTCCTAGTCCTACCCTCAAACCACTACTCCTTGCTGGGTCTCTTATTGGTACACTAAGTTTAATCTACAGATGGATTTATCTGTCTGTTTCCACACCTTGCTGGTTTTGCATGGTTTTTATCCATAATTTCTTCCAATCCTATCTCACCATAATTAAAACATGGGAAAGGTCTTTGAGTCCTTTGACTGAATTTCAACAAGGAGAAATGTAAGGTACTACATTTAGGCAGAAAAAGAATTAAATGCACAGATATAGGATAGGTGACAACTGGCTTGACAACACTACGTGTGAAAAGGATCTAGGAGTCTTAGTGGATCATAAGCTGAAGATGAGTGAACAGTGTGATGTGGCAGCTAAAAAATCCAATGTGATTCTAGACTGCATCAATGGGAGCATAGTGTCTAGATCGAGAGAAATAATGGTACCACTCTATTCTTCTTTGGCAAGACCTCATCTGGAATACTGTGTCCAGTTCTGGTCAACACAATTCAAGAAGGATATTGACAAGCTGGAATGTGTTCAGAGGAGGGTGACCAAAATGGAGAAAGTCTTACCATGCCTTAAACCCACTCTCAATAATATTTCTTAATTTGGCAATAGTGGACACTTCACCAGGTCTAGGTAGACCAGGGCAAACCAAAGGCTGGGTCAGGTGTAAGTCACCAGAGCCTAATGAAGGTGTTGTGGAAAATTCCCAACAGATACACCCAAGATAGGATTATGTGGAGCATTAAGGTGAAATGTGCTCTTGTTGGATACTGTGTCAAGTCAAACTCTCAAGTCAAACATCAAGTCAAACTCTAAAACTCACACACACAATAATTCTGCAATGCCCCAGCCCAGCAAAGTCTACAAATTCACCAAAAATACAACCATGATCCAATGGAACTGAAGAGACTATAGTGAGTAGTGGGGGGAAAAACCAAAGCCAGCATGAAGCCTCCAAGAGCCATAAAAAAGAGCAAGAAAGAGAAGACTGAAGCACCCTTTTTATTCCAATGTGATATATGCCAACAATGCCCCTCTACACTCTATATTGGACAAACAGGACTGTTTCTATGCAAGAGGATTAATGGATAGAAATCTGACATTAGAAATGGCAATAATCAAAAACCAGTACCAGAACATTTCAGCCTTCCTGAACTCACAGTAAGGGATTTACAGGTTGCAATCCTGCAAGAAGGAAATTACAAAGGAAGGCTGGAAAGAGAAACCACTGAATTTAATTATATTCACAAATTCCAATCCATTAACAGAAGTATGAACAATGACAATGGCTTCATGGCACACTACATACTGTATATTAATACAAGAGTCCTTGCCATTGCATGTATAACCAAAGGAATCTTCTCAGAGAGAGTTTTGAACCCCGAGAAACTACGTAACTTTTGGTAAGTAGATTTGTTGCTTTCACACATGACTAATTGACCACTGTTTAGGTCTAGAGTCATGATTTGCATCTTTCTGGATCCTATCTCATTCCCACTTCTGCATATATATATACTTTATGCCTGGGGCCTTAAAATCACTCAGTATTGCCTCTGAAGACATGGGTTTATATACATGAAAGTTAACATGAAGATAAAAACTGGTTAGTCTTAAAGGTGCGGCAACATTTCTCTTTTTTTTTCTCCCCCCTTTCCTTCCTCCTTTTTTTTTTTTAAATGAAACCCTCCTAAGAGCTACAGAAAGCACTGCAAACTAGGGGTGGAAAGAATATTTGAATACTTTTGGGGTATGGGAACAAGTGCTGGGAAAACATAATGAGTTGAATCCTCTTGGACAGCCTTTTTGTCCCCCATGGCAAGTCTTTGGATAGACTTGGATGACTATTACTGCCCCCCACACCCAGACTCCCCCTTTTCCTGCAACCTCTGATGTGGTCTGTAATGGCTGGGGAGGGCAGAAGGCAGCTGAGGATTGTCTTTGGTGACATCATTCTCCAGGACCTCCAGATGACCCCAGAGGATACCTGCATGGTGACGCACCATCTATGAGTATTAGAGCACAGCCAGTGATTATCTTAAGCTGCCTACTGCTACATGGCCTGGTGCAGGGCATAGAAAAAAATGATTCTTGGAAAGGAGAATTGCTCCTGACACAGCACAGGTTTTGAAGACCTTTCCACAGTGGGGAGGAAATGGATTAAATTTTTCTTTCTCCCCTGCACATCCCTACTGTGATAAGCCCATGGTGAAAGGTCTGGAAACCATGCCTTATGAGGAGAGACTTAGGGAGCTGGGTATGTTTAGCCTGGAAAAAAGACGGTTAAGAGGCGATATGATAGCCCTGTTTAAGTATTTGAAGGGGTGTCACATTGAGGATGGAGCAGGCTTGTTTTCTGCTGCTCCAGAGACTGGAACACGGAGCAATGGATGCAAGCTCCAGGAACAGAGATTCCACCTCAACATTAGGAGGAACTTTTTGACAGTAAGAGCTGTTCAGCAGTGGAATGCACTCCCTCGGAACGTGGTGGGGTCTCCTTCCTTGGAGGGCTTTAAACAGAGGCTGGATGGCCATCTGTCGGGGATGCTTTGATCGTGATGGCCCTCGTGGTCTCTTCCAACTCTGCAATTCTATGATTCTATGATTCTACTGCAAACACCCCAAAGAGCCCACAAGAGAGAAGATCTTTGGAACATAGCAGAACACTTTCTCTTGTTCCTGGACCACCTGGGGCACTTTTAAAGAACCTGCTGAGGCCAGCAAGCAAAGGAAGGTGAAGCGGGAAAAAATGGGGCTCTCAACAATTATGTCAGGGTGGTATGATCAGCCTCAAGTGTTACCCAAAGAGGTCTTGGAAATTCCAAGAAAATATTGAGTTTCTAATATATTGGGGAAATTAGCAGTGACTCGACCTTAGCAATGCGAAAGGGGGCAACAGAGAAGGGATCTTTATGCCAACTATACCCCTGCTAACTCTGAACAGATGCACAGAAATGCAAAATGAAAAATTAACAATGATATTTATTAAAGACATAAAATAATAACACCAAGCAGACAAACATTCATACAAAAAGCATTCACAGAAGACCACTAGGAATGGAAGAAGAGAGGTTGCCAGAGGGATCAATAAGGGGATTGCTGGGGTGATAGGACACCTGTCTTGTAGTCTGAAGTCATTGAGCAAACTGGCAGTGTGGATGGATGAAACTGGAGTGGCTAACACAGAGAGAGGCATAGTGTCCCCATGCAACGATTCTGTATGGAATGAGGCATGATTTTCAGCCAATATTTATACCAAAAATATGCCCTGAGGTGAGGAAGTTTCATGAGTTGAAACAATAGTCTCCAAAGATTGCACAATGAGTTCCAGGAAGACTCCTGGTCTTGACAATAGGTGTCTGAATATGCTAATGTGTTGCAAACTGCCTTAAAATGTCTTAGTGATTAGATTTATAAAAGCTAGATATGTATTTCTGTCATTGAGAACCCTCTCTAGGGAAAGTATTTCTAGGGAAATGGTAATAAGAATACATGTGTTGGAAGATGAGCAAGAAATTAGAGATTGTGGTCAACCATTCTAGTGTACCTGGGGGCAATGTTAAGGACTTGCCCACCCTGGCCACAGCTTACCTACCCTAAAACTCACTGGTTAGGTGTGAATACAACTATTGTATTCTTTTAATAATAATAATAAATAATAATAAAAATTATTTATACCCCGCTCCTCTGTTAAAACAATCGGGGCGGCTTACAAAAATTAAAATACCATACAGATAAAATCCCCAAACACCCCCCACCCCACCCTCCCCCATAAAAAAATATTAAACAATTATAAATTAAAACCAACAGATCAAAAAAAATAACAATTAAAAACAATAAATACAATAAAATACTATAAATGGCCAGAGGACTAAAAGAAGCCAGGATCCCCTGAGGCCGGGATCTAATTAGGAAAGGCCTGCCGAAAGAGATCCGTCTTTAGTGCTTTTTTAAAGCTACTCAGGGTTGTTATCTGATGGATCTCGTTCGGCAGGTCATTCCACAATTTGGGGGCGATTACCGAAAAGGCCCTCTGGGAGGTTGCAGACAGCCTAGATTTTTGTGGCTGAAGCAAATTCCTCCCAGAGGACCCGAGTGTGCGGGGAGGATTGTATGGGAGGAGGCGGTTCTGGAGATAAGTTGGACCCAAGCCATTTAGGGCTTTAAAGGTAATAACCAACACCTTATACTGGGCCCGGAAACTGATAGGCAGCCAGTGGAGAGATCTTAACACTGGAGTTATATGGTCTCTCCGAGATGTTCCCGAGACCACTCTGGCTGCCATATTTTGTACCAACTGAAGTTTCCGGACCAAGCATGAGGGCAGCCTCATGTAGAGCGCATTGCAGAAATCTAGACGAGAGGTTACCAGTGCGTGCACCACACTCGAGGTCCTTTACTTCCAGGAAATGGTGCAGCTGGCGTATCAGCCGAAGCTGATAACAGGCGCTCCTGACTGTCGCATTCACCTGACTCGTCATCTGAAGCGATGAATCAAGGACCACCCCCAGACTGTGAACACAGTCCTTAACGGAGAGCGTGACCCCATCCAGGACTGGAGGTTGCAACCCAACTCCTGGTTTTGGGGCCGCTACCGTGAGCACCTCCGTTTTGTCTGGATTTAATCTCAATCTGTTTTTCCTCATCCAGCCCATTACTGCTTTAAGACAGTCATTAAGAGGAGAGACACCATCAGAATTCGAGGCCAACGATCGGGACAAGGAGAGATAGGGTATTTATTAAGTATGTTTTAAATGTTTAATTATTTAATTTTATTTTAAGGGGTGGGTGGGATGGAGGGGTTTGTATGTAGATTTTAATGTTGTAAGCCACCCCGATTGCATTTTGTAGAGGGGCAGGATACAAATATTATTATTGTTGTTATTGTTATTGTTATTGTTATCATCATTATTATGGAAGGGAGCTCGATACATTCAAACAAAGGAATACTCCATCTGCTTAATGGAATCATTGTCTGTCACTTGGGTGTGTAGTGGAGACAATGTCCTTTTGATTTTATATTTCCTTATATTTTGGAATTTGTCAGTAGTCCTTCCTTTGAGCGGATGCCCAAAGATGCCTATTGGGATCCATACAGAGAGTCCCTGAAACCTTACTGATCTTCCCAGTGGAAGACCTCATTAATAAGCCAATTTTGGGGGTTCCTGGAGGTGGGGGCTCATTAGGGGTGCTAACAATAGAGGTAGTGTCAGGGAAAATAGTTTTTGAGATCAGGAGTTTGTCTCCCCCTCCCTGAATAATTTTTAGCCAGACATGCCTGGCGCCATCTTTAGCTATCAGAAGGTAATAAATCTGTCTGTTTTTGTTATTCTGTTTCTTGGGCTTGTATGTGAGAAACGAAACTTAAGATTACTTTCGGTTCTCCCAAGGACTAAGTATTATGGTCTATATAACTGGGAGGGGTTATATTGTTTTGTTCCTGAGATTGAAAAGAGCTTCAAGCTTGTGTGTACCTCTCTTGCTTAGAGAGAACCTAGAAAACATGGTTAAATGCTTTCTGTTATTGTTTTCCTTTTTATTTAATTGTTATTAATAAAAGCCTAAAAGAATTTTGGCATGGACTTACTTTTGCACCAAAGGAGTATTCGTTTGCTCACAAAGCACACGTTTTCGTTGCTTATCTCCTGTTCGGATGAACAGGGAGTGACTGCGCTCTGCACAGATCCGTGACAGGTTATGGGATGCCCAGGATTGCTGGCTCAAGAGTTTATGAGCCGTGAAGCTCTTATGCTGCGAATTGTTTAAGCCTGAGCTGAGAGGGGCTTTGAACAAGCGGCAAGTTGGGCAACTTGTCCCTTTGGTGTGAAGTCCTTTTCCTTTGAAGCTGTTGGAGCTTGCTTTTGTTTACGCCTGGCAAGAGCTTACAACCCCAGCAAGGAGGGGACTAGAAGGTGAGAAAGCCTGCTGTGAGGACTGCTGAGACCGAACCATTTACAACGCCCTGCTGGTAAGCAACCCCTGTGTGAGGGAAGCAGATATTCAGTTGAGAGAGGCTAAAGAGTTTATGGACAATGGCTCAGAGTATGGCAGTTTTTCCCTTCCAAAAGTTAAATGATAAGAATTATCATTTGTGGGCTGTGAAGATGGAGGCTTATTTGCATCAACAATTGATACACGCTCCCATTTTAGCCCCCCCTGCCCAAGGCGCTTCTGTATTGCAACAGCAATCTGAGGAACGCGCTCGAGCGTCTCTCATTTTGGCAATTGAGGACAGTCAGTTGATGTATGTGCGAGGCTGTGCCACGGCCAGGGACATTTGGCAAGCACTGCGGCAGGTTTATGTCCATGCTGGGACTGGTTCACAGCTTATGTTAACAAGGAAGCTGTATAGACTAAAGCTGCAGCCAGATGGCGATGTGGCCACACACATTTCAACTATCCGGCAATATTTTCATCAGTTGCAGGAGATTAATGTCCATTTTACTGAACAAGAAAAAGTCCATATTCTCTTATCAAGTTTATCAGAAAAATTCGATGCCTTAATATTCTCCTTCGAAAATATGGCAGCAGCAAATATGACCATTAATTTTATTACTGGTCGTTTGTTGGAAGAAGAGGCTAAGTGGTTGGAGAGGAAAAGTTCTGCTCAAAAGGCTGTACAGGCGAAGACCCGCAATTCTACAAATGATCCAGTAGATGGCTCTAAAGACTCCAGTAAGGGTTTGGTCCCCGCTTTTGCTGTGAAATCTAAGCTTTGCTGGAACTGTGGCAAAGATGGACATTTTGCAAAACAGTGCAAAGCAAAAAAGAGCAAAGAAAGCAAGAAAAAGCCTGCTTCATCTAGTATGACTGTTTCTGCAGTTGTTTTGCAAGCTGTGAAGGAGCAAAATAGAGATTTATCCCAGTGGTGTTTGGATAGCGGCTGTAACGCTTTTATCTCCAATAATAGAGAACTCTTTAAGGACTTTAAAGAGACTAGCCCCTCAAGTGTGAGTTTGGCTGATGGATCCAAGTCAAAATGTTTGGGTAAAGGTACATGTTTTGTACAATGTTTGAACATGGATGTAAAAAATGTTCAGTATGTTCCTGATTTAAAAATGTGTTTACTCTCTGTTGTTAAATTGACACAGGAGGGCTATGAAGTACAATTTAAAGGGAACAAATGTTATATTTTAAAGGATGGTACTGTTATGGCTGAAGGGGTTTTTCATGACCAACTGTATTATATGTATAATAGTGTACAGGAGCCTCAAACCAGTACTATAATGGCAAACTCTCCTTTGCATGATAATTGTGTACATCTGTTGCATAGGAGATTTGGCCATGCTAGCTTTAAGGTCCTCAGGCAGATGCCTGACATGGTGGATGGGTTAAGTTTGAGGGCTTGTCAGAAGTACCTGGATTGTAAAATTTGTAAAAAATCGAAATCCAAGGTCCATCCTTTTCCCAAGCATAGTGAGAGAAAGTCAAAAAGAATTCTAGAATTGGTTCATATGGACCTGTCTGGCCCCTATCCACCTTCCCTGGGAGGAGCCAAGTACATCCTCGTCTTGGTTGATGATTTCAGTCGTTTTTGTTTCCTATTCTTACTCAAGAGTAAGGATGAGACATTTCAGACTTTTAAAAATTGGGTGGCTTATGTTGAGAGACATTTTCCCCAGAAGGTGTCATCTCTCCAGTCAGATAGGGGAGGGGAATTCATGTCAAATGAGTTCCAAAATTGGCTAAAACAAAAAGGAATTTTCCACAGACTCACAACCCCTTATAGTCCAAATGAGAATGGGATTTCTGAGAGAAAAATAGGTGTTTTGCAAACAATTAAAGATAGCCTGATGTTTGATGCAAACATTGAGCAGAAGTACTGGGGAGAAGCTATGTTAACAGCTGCTTATTTAAGTAACCGTGTACCCAGTTCTGTGGTTTCAAATACACCCTTTTTCATGTTTTATGGCAAAAAGCCATCTGTGAGGCACATTAGGACCTTTGGGTCCTATGCATGGGTGAATATCCCTAAGGCAAACAGAAAAAAGGGGGAACCCAAGGCTAGGAGGCTCAGATTTGTCGGGTACGACCAATCATCAAAGGGCTGGCGGTTCGCGTTTGGGGATGGGAGAGTTTTGATTTCCAGGAATGCTGAATTTGAGGAGCAGGCCAACTGGTCTCATGTCCATGCTAATTTAGATGTGGTTTTGCCTTCATTTGTTGGTGAAAATCAACCTGAACAACAGCAGCAGCAACAGGCTGCTGAGTCAGGCACTGGTATTTCCCCAGACTTGAGAGGAGAGGGTTCCAAGCATGAATCCTTTGATGTGGAAAGTGATTCAAATGCAGATTCTGACAATGATCAGGCTCAGCCTGTTGTCCCCCGTCGCTCTAACAGAGAGACAAAGGGAGTGCCTCCTCTAAGATTCACAGCACAGAATGTAAAAGTTTGCCAGGTGACTTTTGAACCTGATAATTATACTGATGTTTTAAAGTTGCCAAAAGAAGAACAACAAAAGTGGCAAGAGGCAATGGAAAATGAAATGGAGTCCATCAAAGGCCATGATGTTTTCCGTATTGTGGCATTGCCACAGGGAGAAAAGGCTGTGGGTTGCCGTTGGGTATATAAGAGAAAGCAATTGCAGGATGGGGGTGTCAAATACAAAGCACGTTTGGTTGCAAAGGGGTATTCACAGATACAGTATCAAAATTATGATCAGGTTTTTGCACCCACTGTTAAAGTACAAAGTGTAAAGATTGCTTTATCTATTGCAAGTTTAAACCAACTTAAAGTCAATCACTTTGATGTAGAGACTGCATATTTAAATGCTCCATTGGATGAGTGCATCTATATGGAGCAAGCTCCTGGGTTTCACAGTGGGGGAGCAGACCAGGTTTATTGTCTCAATAAAGCCTTGTATGGTCTCAAGCAAAGTGGCCGATGTTGGTACCTTTGTTTGGATGAACAGCTGAAAAATGTTGGTTTTCAGAACAGCATTGCTGATCCATGTTTGTATACAAGGGGTGTTAATCAGAATTATGAAATCGTCGTCGCTTTTGTGGATGATTTCTGCTTGATTACACAAACTGATGTTCAGGTGCAAAGGTTTAAACAGGAATTGGGTTCAAAATTCAAATTGAAGGACCTTGGTCAAATTAGAAACTATTTGGGAGTAGATTTCCAAAGGTTTGAAAATGGTGATTTTAAAATGAGTCAAGTTCAAAAGATTGAAAGAGTTTTGGATCTTTGTAATATGTCTCAATGTAAACCTGCTCGAACTCCTATGTGTTGTGATTTCATAAATGTCACAGATTCTAGGCCATTTGAGCATCCTGAACTTTTTCATTCTGTAATTGGAAGTTTATTGTATATTGCAAGATGGTCACGTCCAGATATACAATATGCTGTAAATGTTTTGTCTAGAAAAGTGTCAAAACCAACTCAACATGATTGGCAAGGTTTGAAACGCATATTAAGATATTTGCGTGGAACTTTGAATTATGGCGTGAAAATAAGTTCACAAGGTTCTCATGAGTTGGAAGCTTTTTGCGATGCCAGTTTCGCCAGCGAAATCCAAAATAGATATTCTGATTCAGGGATGATAATTTTTTATGCTGGCACTGCCATACACTGGGGGTCAAAAAAGCAATCCACTATTGCTTTAAGCTCGGCAGAGGCAGAATTTGCCGCGTTGTCAAGCGTGGTAAATGAGCTGATTTATCTAAAACAAATTTTTAGTGATTTAGGTATGCCAATTTCAGAAGCTGTTAAAGTTTTTGAAGACTCTCAAGCATGTATAGCGATGGCTACAGCACAAGGTGTTAAAAATAGAACAAAACATGTGGCTGTAAAATTTCAGAATGTTAGAGAAGCTGTTCAAAATGGTTTAATTGATTTGGTGTATTGTCCCAGTGAAGAAAATATAGCAGATTTATTTACTAAAGCGTTGGGTAATATTAAACATGATCTTTTGTGTGACAGACTGGGTATGATATGTCAATGTCTGGATGAAAAATTAGAGGGGTGTCAGGGAAAATAGTTTTTGAGATCAGGAGTTTGTCTCCCCCTCCCTGAATAATTTTTAGCCAGACATGCCTGGCGCCATCTTTAGCTATCAGAAGGTAATAAATCTGTCTGTTTTTGTTATTCTGTTTCTTGGGCTTGTATGTGAGAAACGAAACTTAAGATTACTTTCGGTTCTCCCAAGGACTAAGTATTATGGTCTATATAACTGGGAGGGGTTATATTGTTTTGTTCCTGAGATTGAAAAGAGCTTCAAGCTTGTGTGTACCTCTCTTGCTTAGAGAGAACCTAGAAAACATGGTTAAATGCTTTCTGTTATTGTTTTCCTTTTTATTTAATTGTTATTAATAAAAGCCTAAAAGAATTTTGGCATGGACTTACTTTTGCACCAAAGGAGTATTCGTTTGCTCACAAAGCACACGTTTTCGTTGCTTATCTCCTGTTCGGATGAACAGGGAGTGACTGCGCTCTGCACAGATCCGTGACAGGTAGTTCAGCTGTGATTTGGAAAAGCTGTGAAAGAGGTGGATCGGTTGCATACCAGAAAGTTTTTTGCAAGAGGTTGAGCTTAATGAGAAGTCTGGCCCAAATTTTAAATCACAGCATCATGGTATCAGTGTTTGTTCACATTTCACATTTGTCAGAATGATATCGGCCAGAGCTTGATTGGCCAGGAAAAGGACACTGTTCCATGTGTGCTCTGAACAAAGGAAAATTCAAAGGAGTGATATCATATAAAATGCATTCCTCCTGTCACGTCACACAAGCCAAGACAATCGAATGTCATGTGGGCCCTATCTCATCTTTATGGCTTTCGATCATTGTCTCCATCGCTCCATTTAATTCCTTCCAGAGCTTGCCAAGAAGGGGGAAACAAGGCAAACATAAGCACTTGAAAATTCCCTGAATCTGCTAACTCCAATTTTTCTATGTATTTAGCTTAGGATTGTCTCACTTTCAAAGCACTCCTTCCAATAACCCCACATGTCCAACTTTGTAAAAATCACACAGTGCTATTAACAGTCTTTACTAGCTAGTGAATTTTTATGGTCAGAGAGTATTCTTGCCTTCACGTTGCTTTAGGCTTGGCTCACATAACTATAAGTTTACCTTGGAGCTTGTCGTCCATTTTTGTCTTTTCTTCTTGGCTTCCTCTCCATCCCTCTCCAACACACTCTCTCTCACATACACCTTCTTTCCTCTTCCTGTCAATGCTTCTGCACCTTCTCACTTATGTTATGATTCATGTCTTTTTGATGATATGCTTATTGGGGGTAAAATTCTGTGGCCAAGCTCCTGCATCAGTGGTTCTCAAACTTTGATCTTCCAGGTGTTTTTTACTTCAATTCACAGAAGTCCCAGCTAGCTTGACCAACAGTTACGAATTCTGGGAGGTGAGGTTTAAAACATCCGGAGGACCAAAGTCTAGGGACCACTGTTTCACACAGAGGTTGTACAGGGGTCCCTCAGTATCTGCTGGGATTTCATTCCAGGACCCCCATGGATGCCAAAATCCATTGATGCTCAAGTCCCATAGCAAAATGCTGTTTTTATATAAAATGGTGAACAGCAAGATTTGCTTTTTTGGAATAATTTTTTAAAAATATTTTCAAGCCATGGTTAGTTGAATCCATGGATAAAGAATTCATGGATACAGATGACCAACTGCATAACATAAATTTACACATGTTGAAATTGATTAAGCAACCATTGTGTCCAATGACAATGTTGTGCAAGTGAATGCATACTTGAATGTGCAACCATATGTACATGCATATTTCATGTGTACCTGAATATGCAAGCACAATGGCATAACATGTACAACTCTGCTTTCTGTAACCTTGAACTGAATATAGATACTCCATATCAAAAAAAAAAAAAAGTCCAACCATTTCCATAGGGGAACTTAGACATGTTTAAGACCCCAACAGTAGTATGGTCTATATTTGTTAAGCACAATAAATAAATGTTTTCCTTGGCATTTAATTACAGCAGCTGCAATGTACAACAGAGTAACCAGAAATGAATACAAACTGGATGTTTGCAGACTGAAAGCTGGTGAAGGAGATGAGTCAAAGTTAAGTAGCATCCTCGGTGCTCTTCATTTGTATTTCCTGAAGGACAAAGTTAAAAGAATTTTCATTGCCAGATCAGAGGTCAAAATAGTCATTTGCTTAAGGAAGGACCGTCTGGAATTAATCAAAATGAAATGTAGGGTTTTCATGTCTTCCTGCTACTGAGAATCTTTATGGTTCTTTTCTCCCCTCTTTCCTTTTGGAGGAGAAGCCTTTATCCTTTCACACCTTGTCCTGTCGAGGTTTTGTTCCAAGTTGTGTCACAGGCCTTCCCCTTCAGTGTATAGAACCATTTTAATCAGGACCAAGTCTCCCTGTGATACTGGGAAAAGGTCAGCGGTTGCTGGTGTGTTGCTACCACTGCAACTAGGTAAGAGAAGGAGCGAGAGAAAGAGAGAGAGTCAACCCTTCATGATGAATTTTGAGTGAAAAGAGAAATTCTATTCACTACCTTTCTCTGACTTTAAAAGGAAGTTAAAAGAGTGACTCCAACACTCAGAAGGAGATAACTTTACATATTTTGTTTCACTGTAACCTGAGAAGAGCAAACTATTCAGCTATGGATGTCTTTCATTCCCTTTTCAAGAAAAAGTAACCCTGAAACTGATTAAGAACCTGACCCTACCTGAGAAAGGGTGATACTAATATTTTGGATGGGGGAGACCCTCTCCCCCTCAACTTTCTGCTATGGACTGTGCTCTTGGATGTATAGATACCAAAATGTTTAAGCATTTCTGTAATTTCTCCTTTTAATCAAAGTACAAAGGAAACTTTCCTCTTTTTCCAGTGTTCCAGCTAGTAAACTTTCACCTCCAAGATGAACTACTTCAAAGATTATGTGTTACCTCATATATACATATGAGATATATGTGTGAGAAAGGGAGGGTGATTTTGTCTCCTCTGGAGATTTTTTTTAAGGGATGCACTGAAGATTCTCAAAGTTCAATCTGACAAACCAGAAATAGCCAGGACAGGATGGGAGATTAGAAATATTTTCCCCAAACAGTTTGATAACTAGACCTCTTTGAGGTACTGCTTCTTCCTCCTTCCTAAATAAACCATATAGATATAATTCTGGCCCATTAAAGATCATGTTGTCAATAGGTTCACATCACTAAAGTACACAGCAAATTAGATGTTATGCATCCAACAACAGCACAGCAAGGGAACTAAGAATGCAGCCCTATTTTGGTGTTGCAGTTCCCCATGCAATTATCATAGAATCGTAGGGTTGGAAGAGACCACAAAGGCCATTTAGTCAAAACCCCTGCCATGCAGGAATACCCAATCAAAGCGCTCCCAACAGATGGCCATCCAGCCTCTGTTTAAAAATCTCCAAAGAGGTTTTAGACTATTCAAACAGAATGAGGATGGAGTCTAATGAGGGTATGAAGTCAGAGGAGGAGGACATGGCAGAAAATGGCCCTATAGATCCTTGCACAAGCTTATCTACACCTGGGCCAGCAGGGAACTCTACCACCCTGGAGTCCCAAGGAGAGGAAAAACCTGGTCCTAGTGGATTGGCACCAGTCCCAGCAGCGAGCCCTGCCAAGTCAGATGAAGAGGAGGAAGAGGAAATGGATTTACCCATACCATCCTTCAGCCAACAGAGATCCCAAAAGGAAGCCAGGAGAAGATTGCTGAGACTTTATCTCAAACACCAGGTCATTAAGGAGCACCTGGGACAGCCATGATTACTATATATATGCACTGGGGGAGCTATGGAATCTTTGATAAGAGATTAACTGATCACCCTGGTAAAAGCTTTGTGGCTGTTATCTGTGACTCCTCATCTTTGTTGCCTTGAATCCTGATTAACCTTGGACCTCCTTGTCACTACACTGCCTGCTTATCCTGTTGGATTATGGACCTGCTTCTCAACCATGCTGACTTCTGTAAGCCTTGACCCTTGGACTGTATTCTGGACTATTCTCTGTGTGTTTTCCTGCTTATTATGAACTTATCATGGCTCCACTGTGTTTTCCTCATTATCATTAGGAACTGGCTGCTTTCCCAGATTGTGGACTTTATCAGGGCCCACTTCTAAAGGTGTTTATATTCTCTGGCATCTGGCAGCTTTCCCAGATAGATGGCAGCTCCTCCTCTGCTGTCACCATCCTTGCAACTAAAGAGGTGGAGCTAGCACCGTCATTTTAACTCTCCTCCATGCAATTCTAATTACACAATGAATGGAAAAGCTCAATAGGACTAGCAAGAAAGGGCAGTGTCAATAAAGAAGCTAATGTTCTCTCAGGTGTTCAAGCTATCAAAAAGAGTGATTTTTTTTCAACTCGAAGGAAAGAAGGAAGGAAAAGTTTCCAAGTAGAAAGGGCACTTGTTACCCTACATAGCTATCTTCTTGCCAAAGCTTTCCATTTTATTAACGTTTACCATTATTGACTTGTGGCTTGTCTACATGGACTAAATCCCATCTTGCCCCCATCTCAGAGCTCTACAGTGCTGATGATGCAGGGCATTTGCCCCATTCTGCCCCCGGGCACTCCTCACCACCCCCAGGGCTGATACGGGGTTGAGATGGGGGAAGGAGGATAAAGCCCAATACAATGGTTTATAAAAATATTTGGTTTACCTCATTATAGGTGGCAAACAATGGATCAGGCCCTGTGTGTCTGCAGGAGCCCATTTGGCATGCCAGTCCTCATTAAAATGGCCACCTCCATGGCTCTCCTGGAAGCCAGGAAGGAGGCCCTCAGTGTGTGACCAAGGCTGGTCACATAAAGGGGGGCTCAAGTCACATGTTGCAGGCCCCCTTCCTGGCTTCTGAGACAGTTAAGAAAATGGATGTGGTGCCTACAGGGATGGGCCAGTATGCTTGTATTGGACTCCAGCCTGTTCTGTACAGCTAACAAGGGAAGAATGGGCCAGCTCCACAACCAGGAAACACCAACGGGGAGCCGATGCACCTTGCCTTGTGTAGATGAGTCCTTGGACATGTTTGATTTGGAGATTGCTCCTACCTGTGTGTAAATCTCCTCACCACTTCACAGTAATAGGAAGGACTCTGTCCATTCTGCTATACCTAGAGAGGTCAGATCAATATATAAGTCCTTGCAGAGGCTTTCCAGGCCAGTTTCCTGCCAGAGAGAAGGAGAGCAGCTTCTGGACAGCAAGTTTCCTGCCAGTTTCCTGCCAGGGAGAAGAAGGAAGCAACTTCTGAACAGCCATTCTGACTGGGGAGATTGAATTTTTTTAAAAAACTGTTGGGAGAGGCTGCTTGTTGCTGAGGGGCTTGAACTTCTGACCTTCCCCTTTTACCCTCATGAGCCTTCCTGTGAGTCACACCTGTGAGTCACACCTGTGAGTCATTAGGGGGTGGAGCTGGGAGCCTAGCTCTATATAAGTCCTTGCAGAGGCTTTCCAGGCCAGTTTCCTGCCAGAGAGAAGGAGAGCAGCTTCTGGACAGCAAGTTTCCTGCCAGTTTCCTGCCAGGGAGAAGAAGGAAGCAACTTCTGGACAGCCATTCTGACTGGGGAGATTGAATTTTTTTTTAAAACTGTTGGGAGAGGCTGCTTGTTGCTGAGGGACTTGAACTTCTGACCTTGCCCTTTTACCCTCAAGAGCCTGAGGCGCGTGCCTAACGGCGCGCGAATTTCACTAACCAAACAAAAATACAGCAGACCTAAAAGTACAGCTTAGCATTCTCAGCGTTAACTAAGAGTTCTTAGATTACCTAAAAGCTCTCATCATGGACACTGAGGGGACTGCAGCAGTCACTTGCAACACATGTACGATGTTTGTATTCTTGTCTACAGACGTGGAGAACTTCAGATGCACCAAATGCAAGCTGGTAGCCCTCTTGGAGGAGAAAGTACAGCAGCTGGAGACACGGGTAGCTACACTTCAACAGATTCGGGAGCAAGAGGTTTTCCTGGACAGAACAGAACGAACAGTCTTGGATGGGGACAGCACAGAGGAAGTGGCTGTGGAGGAGAGGGTCACTTCACGGACACAGGAAGTAGACAGCTGGAGGAATGTCACACACAGAACAAGAAAATCCAGGGATTCTTCCAGCAGCTTGCAGCTACAGAATCGATTCGAAGCCCTTTCCCTTATCAAGGACAACGAGGAAGAACAGCATGGACAGACTTCAGGGGTAGAGCAGGGGACCTTGAGAGGACCACCGCAAGGAACAGCAGCTGCGAAGCCTCAGCGGAGGCGTGTGGTGGTGGTGGGGGACTCCTTGCTGAGGGGTACAGAAGCAGTGGTATGTGGGCCTGACAAGATGACTCGGGAGGTGTGTTGTCTCCCTGGGGCAAAGATCTGTGATGTGACTGAGAGGCTGACAAGACTCGTCAAGCCTACAGATCATTACCCCTTCCTTTTGGTCCATGTGGGAACCAATGATACTGCAAGGCACAGCTTTCCCAAGATCAGAAGAGATTATGAGGCCCTGGGGAGGAAGCTGAAAGAAATGAACGCACAGGTGGTCATCTCGTCTATTCTGCCAGTTGAAGGGCATGGTCCAAGAAGGGAGAGGAAAATAGCCGACGTAAACAACTGGCTCCGTAGATGGTGTCGCCGGGAACAAATTGGATTCTTGGATCATGGACTGCGCTTCCATGCGGGGGGACTTCTGGCAAGAGATGGGGTGCATCTTACAACAGTTGGAAGAAACATTTTTGCCAACAGTCTCAAGAATTTGATCAGGAGGGCTTTAAACTGAGTCAAATGGGGGAGGGAGACAGTATTCTGGAAGGCAAAAGGGCTGGAGAAAATAGTCAAACTGTCATAGAGGGAACAAGGCGAACAGCGCAAGGACCCAACAGTGGGAGGCAAAAAAACTTGCACAGGGAGCAAGTAAAGGGAACACATGGTCTCAGATGTCTCTACACTAATGCACAGAGCATGGGAAATAAGCAAGATGAACTAGAACTCCTTGCACTACAAAACAAATATGATATAATAGGCGTTACTGAAACCTGGTGGGACGAGTCTCATGATTGGAATGTAGGAATAGAGGGGTATAACCTTTATAGGAGAAACAGGCCAAACAGGAAAGGAGGAGGAATAGCATTATATGTCAGGGATATTTACACCAGTGAAGTGATCCATGACATCAATACTGGAAGCCAGGTGGAGAGCATCTGGATAAAAATTAAAGGGGAGGGAAACAACAGGGATGTTATTGTGGGACTCTACTACAGACCCCCAAATCAGACGGAGGAATTGGATGTTGCCTTTCTAGAACAGATGAACATACATGCAGAAAGGAGAGATGTAGTAGTGATGGGTGACTTCAACTATCCTGATATTTGCTGGCAATCTAACTCAGCCAAAACTACAAGGTCTAGCAAATTCCTTACATGCCTGGAAGACAATTTCATGGTCCAAAAGGTGGAAGAGGCAACAAGGGGGTCAGCTATTTTAGATCTGATCCTAACCAACAGAGACGACCTTGTTAATGGGGTGCAAGTGGTGGGATCCTTAGGTGAGAGTGATCATGTTCTCCTGGAGTTTGTTATACAATGGAAAGGAGAAGCCAGGCATAGTCAGACACGCATTCTTGACTTTAGGAGAGCTGATTTCAATAAACTCAGAGAAGTACTGGGGATGATCCCATGGTCAAGAATACTAAAAGAGAAGGGACCTCAAGACGGATGGGACTTTCTCAAAAGGGAGATACTGAAGGCACAATTTCAAACAGTACCATTGAGGAAGAAAAATGGGAGGTGTCTCAAGAAACCAGGATGGATGACTAAAGAACTTTCAATGGAGCTAAGTTTTAAATGGAACATGTATAGGAAATGGAAAGGGGGGGAAATCACCAAAGAAGAATTCAAACAGATAGCGAACACATGTAGGAGTAAAGTCAGAAAAGTTAAAGCGCAGAATGAGCTCAGGCTTGCTAGGGAGGTTAAGAACAATAAAAAGGGTTTTTTTGGGTATGTCCGCAGCAAAAGGAGGAAGAAGGAAATGATAGGGCCGCTACGTGGAGAAGATGGCAAAATGCTAACAGGGGACAGAGAAAAGGCAGAATTACTCAACACCTTCTTTGCCTCAGTGTTTTCAGAAAAGGAAAAGGAGGACCAACCTGAGGAGAATGGAACAGAGGACACAATAGGGGAAATCCAGCTCAAAATAAGTAAAGAGGTAGTACAGGAATACCTTCTTAATCTAAATGAATTTAAATCTCCAGGACCAGATGAACTACATCCAAGAGTATTAAAAGAGCTGGCAAATATAATCTCAGAGCCATTGGCAATAATATTTGAGAACTCCTGGAGAACAGGAGAAGTCCCAGCAGACTGGAGGAGGGCAAACGTTGTTCCCATCTTCAAAAAGGGGAAAAAAGAGGATCCCAACAACTATCGTCCAGTTAGTCTGACATCAATACCAGGGAAGATTCTAGAACAGATCATTAAACAGAGAGTCTGTGAACATTTAGAAGGCAATGCCATAATCACAAAAAGTCAACATGGGTTTCAGAGAAACAAGTCATGCCAGACTAATCTGATCTCTTTTTTTGATAAAGTTACCAGCTTGGTAGATGAAGGGAATGCTGTGGACATCGCATACCTTGATTTCAGTAAGGCCTTTGACAAGGTTCCCCATGACATTCTTGCAAACAAGCTTGTAGAATGTGGGCTAGACAAGTTAACTGTTCAATGGATTTGTAATTGGTTGACCGGCCGAACCCAAAGGGTGCTCAGCAGTGGCTCCTCTTCGTCTTGGAAAGATGTGACCAGTGGGGTGCCACAGGGTTCTGTCCTGGGCCCAGTGCTATTCAACATCTTTATCAATGACTTAGATGAGGGAATTAGGGGCATACTTATCAAATTTGCAGATGACACCAAATTGGGAGGAGTAGCTAATACCCTAGAGGACAGGATCAAAATTCAGAATGACCTGGATAGACTGGAGAGCTGGGCCAAAGCTAACAAAATGAAATTCAATACGGAGAAATGTAAAGTACTGCATTTAGGGCGGAAAAATGAAATGCATAAATATAGGATGGGAGAGACCTGGCTGAATGAGACTACGTGCGAAAGGGATCTAGGAGTCCTAGTAGACCACAAGTTGAACATGAGCCAACAGTGTGATGCGGCAGCTAAAAAGGCCAATGCAATTTTGGGCTGTATCAATAGAAGTATAGTGTCTAGATCAAGGGAAGTAATAGTGCCACTCTATTCTGCCTTGGTCAGACCTCACTTAGAATACTGTGTCCAGTTCTGGGCACCACAATTCAGAAAGGATATTGACAAATTGGAGCGTGTCCAGAGAAGGGCAACTAAAATGGTGAAAGGTCTGGAAACAATGCCTTATGAGGAGAGACTTAGGGAGCTGGGTATGTTTAGCCTGGAAAAAAGACGGTTTAGAGGCGATATGATAGCCCTGTTTAAGTATTTGAAGGGATGTCACGCTGAGGATGGAGCAGGCTTGTTTTCTGCTGCTCCAGAGACTGGAACACGGAGCAATGGGTGCAAGCTCCAGGAACAGAGATTCCACCTCAACATTAGGAGGAACTTTTTGACAGTAAGAGCTGTTCGGCAGTGGAACGCACTCCCTCGGAGCGTGGTGGGGTCTCCTTCCTTGGAGGTCTTTAAACAGAGGCTGGATGGCCATCTGTCGGGGATGCTTTGATCATGATTTCCTGCGTGGCAGGGGGGTTGGACTGGATGGCCCTCGTGGTCTCTTCCAACTCTGCAATTCTATGATTCTATGATTCTATGAATATCAGGAAGAAAAGATCCCTATTTTCTGTTACTCCTTGGTAAAGGAATAGCAGAATAAGGAGTCTGTAAATTCTTGCTGAAATTTAAGAGGTTTTTATTTTTAAAGTCCTCTTTGGTTACACAGGCGTTGGACTGTGACTATTTCCTTCTTCTGTATTGTAACAATATTTTCCTAAGGTTATATTGTTTCTGTTATCTTTACAACAAGAGTGCAAGGTACACTATCTCAAGAGTTTCCAATGTATAGATCATGTCCTTCACCACAATCATGGATCTATCTAACTTCTGTGAGCAATGTGAAATGTTACTGTGATGTCGTAAGAACAAGTAGCAGCAGAACCATGCTTGTTTCCTGTTCTTCACACTCCCACATAATCTGAAATAGATTTTCCTTGACAGGAGAGGGATGTAACTTGCACACAAATACAGAAAGGAACAGAAAGCATAGATACTTGCATTTCCTGTTGCAGATACATCTATGTAACACCCAGAACTTCTCTGTGTCATATAAAGATTCTAATACAGGTTTCACTAAACTGGTGCTTCCCATGTGTTCCATTGGCCCCAGCCCCAACTTCCATCAGTCCTAGTCCCCAAGCCAGTGGTCAAGTATGATAAATTGTAATCCAAAACATCTGAAGGGTGTAAGGTTGAGCAGAAGCTATTCTAGCCCATAGAAACAAGCCTGCTCCATTCTCAGTGTGACATCCCTTCAAATACTTAAACAGGGCTATCATATCGCCTCTTAACCATCCTTTTTCCAGGTTAAACATACCCAGCTCCCTAAGTCTCTCCTCATAAAGCAGGGTCTCCAGACCTTTCATCATTTTAGTTGCCCTTCTCTGGACATGCTCCAATTTGTCAATATCCTTTTTGAATTGTGGTGCCCAGAACTGGACACAGTATTCTAGGTGAGGTCTGACCAAGGCAGAATAGAGCGGCACTATTACTTCCCTTGATCTAGACACTATACTTCTATTGATACAGCCCAAAATCACATTGGCCTTTTTAGCTGCCACATCACACTGTTGACTCATGTTCAATTTGTGGTCTACTAGGACTCCTAGACCCCTTTCGCACGTAGTCTCATTCAGCCAGGTCTCTCCCATCCTATATCTATGCATTTCATTTTTCCACCCTAAATGCAGTACTTTACATTTCTCCGTATTGAATTTCATTTTGTTAGCTTTGGCCCAGCTCTCCAGTCTATCCAGGTCATTCTGAATTTTGATTCTATCCTCTAGGGTATTAGGTATTAGTCCAGTATTGGTTCTAAGTGTGATAAAAGCTACAACAGAGTTGGGGGGGGGGACAACCAACCTACATTTTCTTTTGTTTAACTAGGTTGTCCACACACAAACAAATATTTTCTTTCCAGTCAGGTTTGGACATGAACCGTTGATACCACCTGTACATATGAAGAGAAGGCCTTCATCTTCTTTTGACCCAAGCATTTTGTCTTCCCCAGTCTTGGTAGCTGCTAACATTTATGTATTTATTTCTAATGTTTTATGCAACACCTTTGTAGAAAAATGACAGTCAAGGTTTGGCTCACATAAACCAAATAGTTTGTGCATGTACAATAAAAGAGAAATTAGCAATCTCTAAAGTAATAAAGCTCAAGTCATGTGGTAGATGAGAGACAGGAACAAATGAGACTCTACCACCTACCCAAGTTAAGGTGTGCAGTGGCTGATGTCCAATAAGTCAGGGAGTCTAGCCAAGAGATGCTACTTAGTTAAGTATACTTATTACTTAATTATCTGAATCAGCTGCTTAACTCAGTTGCTGATCTAGAATCTTGGCCAATATAACTAACATGGACAGTAGTAACTATTCCACAATCAATTCATTGTAAAATCTTCCCTGCCATTCCAACCATTTTGGCCCATTTTCTCACTTCACCTGCTCTGGTGCTCCCCACTAGGATGAAATTGCATCAGCCTGAAAGGTGCCTATGAATTTTGCTGCCAGCTTCCCAATGATAACACTGTTAAGCATTTGACTGCCCTGCAATAGCCCTAATTCAAGTGGAGTGATTCTTCCCCCTCCCTTCCAAGTGCACAGATTAAGTAACTAGCCAAACCACCTACTATCACTCACTCACACATTGGCATTTGCAACCATAGGCACCCTCAGAAGCCTGTAGCACTGACAGTATGCCCAGCTGGTTTATTTTTACAGCATTTGAAGCTGAGTAAACAGTGCCTGTTAAGGAACTTGGAGGGAACCAGTCCCTCACTACTTTGCAAAAATATCCTAATTAAGTATGCCCAATTTATCAAGGCCTACTGCGGAAAGGCAGATTCCTGCTATAATTTTCTATGATGTTACTGTCACTATTACACTTGTCAGCTTCCTGATATAAACAAAAAGCTCTTAGTATTTCTAACAGGGAATAACTCTTCTTCACAACAGCTGAAGTGAGTCAAGATTTGAAAACCACATGGATGCACTGGGATTTTCCCCTACTGCTGGGATTAAATTTCATTCAGAAAAGCCTGGATGATTAAACTCTGTCATGCATGAAATGCCATCACCCTAAGAAATTTCATGAGCATTGCTGAAAATCTGTAAGATGTCCTTAGTTTGCCAATTTGCCAACACATTTCATCAGAAATAACATTTAGGGCAACTTTTCAGGTGACTGCTCAGATGAAAGAATTAATAAAAATAAACTACTTTTAGAGTTCTTCAGACATTTTGCCTATGCAGGAAATTCAGCATCTTAAACTTGCATGGCCAGCTGTCCATTGTATATGAGTTTTTTAAAAACAAAAACAAAAAACTTGAAATCAAGATTACCTGGTTGCTCTCTTCTCTGTGTTTTAACCTCATTTTTAAAGAAGCTTCCATAGGATGTTTACATGGAAGCTAAAGTAGAATCACAGTGTGATTATGGACTTTATCAGACTAGCTTCTAAAAACGTTCTTTTGGCAGCATAATTAAAGCCAATTTTATGCCGGCAAGAGAACACACCGACCCATCACACTTACCTTCTTTCCCAGCAGAAGGCTTCCCAGGCAATGAAGAGGAAGTAAATGGAGCTCTGTTCACTTCCTTGTTCAAAATCCTGCGGATTATCACGAGACTTCATTGTGTGGGAAATTCAAAAATAAAACAAAAAAATAGCACACTTAAAAAAAAAAAGCACATATACACACTTAAAAACCCAGGGAGGGTCATAAAAAGTGTGCCACTTACCTGGATGTTGTGATCTCACTCGGAAGTGTTCAAACCAGATCAGTCATTCACACTGTATTCATGTGAGTTAAATGGTGTGATGTTTCACATGCCAGCACAAAAGGTCCACAGGTGATTAATTGATGGCTTTAGCCATCAGTAGAAAGGTACGGGCTTTGGCCAGGATATAAATGTGAAAGGATGACATGCACCTTTCATATTTATGTGGCATTGTTATGATGCCTTATTTAGTATGTCTGATAAAGTCCTATAACAGTATGGTGTGAAAAGCCCCCAGATCTCCTGGCCAGGAGATAACTCTCAACTTGAGCGGCACTAAAGGAAGAAAAAACTTGATTTATTTATGTTTTTTTCTTCTTCTAAATGTTAGGTCCTTTTAAAACCTAAGTACCTATCTCTTCCCATTCCTATGTGGCTCAGCTGCTAGTGGTGTGCATGCCATGTTTATGCAATGTACACAGACCCAAAAAGTCAGTAGTGAGGGGAAGAGACTGGGAAAGAGCCAAAGGGTTCTTGTACTTGGGCTCATCTTGCCTTTTGGAGCAAGTGGAACACAACTGCAGGGACGTACGGTAATTCTTCACAAAGCTTCTTCTCAAAATAGCAGCAAGTAATTTCAGCAATTGTCTGCACAGTTGAAAACACAGTTGAAAGCACAGTTTTCAAAGGCTTTTTCAATTTGTGGCTTCTTCCTATGCAGAAAATGCTGTTTTCTGCACAAAGAAATGCTGTTTTCTATGCAAATCAACCATGTGCAAATTTTATGCAGAATAAATCCCCAATTAGAGAAGTTTCTGCATAGAAAACAGAACTTCCTGAACAGGAATTAATATTTCTGCATTGAAATATTATTTTTCCACTCAGAAAATGCTATTCCCTGCACAAAACAACCATGTGTGATTTTGCACAGAATAAGTCCTGAACTGTGAAGATTCTCATCAGTTCAGGATTCTTCTCATCAGGGTTTCTCAACACTCAAAAAACATGTTTCATAGAACCATAGAATTGCAGAGTTGGAAGAGACCACGAGGGCCATCCAGTCCAACCCCCCTGCCATGCAGGAAATCTTGATCAAAGCATCCCCGACAGATGGCCATCCAGCCTCTGTTTAAAGACCTCCAAGGAAGGAGACCCCACCACGCTCCGAGGGAGTGTGTTCCACTGCTGAACAGCTCTTACTGTCAAAAAGTTCCTCATAATGTTGAAGTGGAATCTCTGTTCCTGGAGCTTGCATCCATTGCTCCGTGTTCCAGTCTCTGGAGCAGCAGAAAACAAGCCTGCTCCATCTTCAGCGTGACATCCCTTCAAATACTTAAACGGGGCTATCATATCGCCTCTTAACCGTCTTTTTTCCAGGCTAAACATACCCAGCTCCCTAAGTCTCTCCTCATAAGGCATCGTTTCCAGACCTTTCACCATTTTAGTCACCCTTCTTTGGACACGCTCCAATTTGTCAATATCCTTCCTGAATTGTGGTGTCCAGAACTGGACACAGTATTCTAGGTGAGGTCTGACCAAGGCAGAATAGAGCGGCACTATTACTTCCCTTGATCTAGATACTATACTTCTATTGATACAGCCCAAAATCGCATTGGCCTTTTTAGCTGCCGCATCACACTGTTGGCTCATGTTCAACTTGTGGTCTACTAGGACTCCTAGATCCCTTTCGCACGTAGTCTCGTTCAGCCAGGTCTCTCCCATCCTATATTTATGCATTTCATTTTTCCACCCTAAATGCAGTACTTTACATTTCTCCGTATTGAATTTCATTTTGTTAGCTTTGTCCCAGCTCTCGAGTCTATCTAGGTCATTCTGAATTTTGATCCTGTCCTCTAGGGTATTAGCTTCTTTTCTTTCTTTCTTTTTTACCATTTTACAAATACTTTTTGAATATTCTTTTTATCCCTACACCACTATTGCAACTCATGAGCCTTTGTTATTGTGTGAGTCCTGACAGTAGCACATAGGGCCAAAACTTCCCATGTGTGCTGTAAGTAATGCCATATCCAAAGCAGGGCCTAAGGGGAATGACTGCAAAAATGGCAGCTACTGAGTTCATTTTTATGACCCTCCCAGCCACTAAAGAAGTGGTTGTGGCTGTTTGCTTCGCTCTGGTTTGCTGAATGACTGAGTTACTCCTTTACTCCAATTCTGGGCCTATTTATTCTGATTTCCCTCATGCCCATTTCCACAAAACTGACTCAGAAACAGTTTCAGCCTCCCTGCCAACCTTGCCTGCCCAAACCCTATGAACTTACAAGGCTCTGCCCCCCACCCCCGGTATTGAATCCTGAATCCAAAATATCACAGACTGGGATGCTGTTGACTGTCACACTTACCCAGGTCACTCTCAAACCTGGAACCCACCATAGGGTAAAACCCTGTCATAGGTTTAATCTAGCATTGCCTCTTTGGCTGTTTGTGTGGATTTGGCTATCCTTTTACCTCTTTCTGAAAGAATGAACATTGCTCATGCTTGACAAGCTCAGGATGACTGTCAGCGGGAGGGAGAGCATAATGGAGAAGAAGGTGTGGAGCTCTTTTAGAAGATAAAAAGGAAGAAGAAAACTGGTTTCTGTCTCTGTTTTGCCCTCCAGGCACAAATGCCAGGACAAATCAGCTGGTCCGCAGGTGAATTTTCTAGTTACACTAGATGAAACATCACGTAAGCCACTTTGACGGATTGTTAACGTTAGTAGGATTGAGTGTGATTAATATGCCTGCTCCATCAATGACAGAGAGGAAAAGGTTCTTTAAAAAAAACTGTGCAGAGGTGACCGTCCTTGGATTTGTTAAAGGTGCAGAGCACAAAGTGAAAGGAGGCAGCCTTACTCTATGCAGTGGAGACATAAACATGTCAGCTTCCTGCCTGTGGTCTTCTGGATCAAAGCAGAGGTACTACTGATTCAAAATGAAAGGAGGGATGGGAGGTGCTCCTAATCTGAATTGGCACAGAGAAGTATAGAGAGGGTCTGTCTCCCATCCTCATGCCATAGGAAGCAACAGATGACATGAGTGGACAGAACAAAAAGTGGCAGTGATTGTTGCAATGTGGATTTTTTAACAGTTGTGAACTGGGAAATATTTGTGTTTTTCAAAGCAAAAGAGGATTGGCGAGGTGTAACTTTGCTCTTTCACATGAGAAAAGAAGCATAAGAACTTCAGATGCTAACTCAAGCTTTACTGGTGATTTAGATCTTGAACTATTCGAAGAAAGCCAAATGAAAGCCACTCATTGCTCTTCACTCAGTGGCTGGTGACTTCCATGCTTGTGACATGGTGAATCTACTCTTGGTTTTATTCTAAATTTTAAAGGAGCCCAGATAAGGTTCAGTCCCTTGTGTATCTCCTTCAAAGTCCACATCCAAAAGCTGGAATAGAGTCACCACACCACTGACAGAATAGCAACCTTCTGTCACAGTTTGATCCTTAATTCCCTTCTAGCATTCTCTGTGGACACAAAAACAGGCATTTGAGGAACATCTGAGTTACTTTCCTGACAATTTCAATATACTGAAGAGTGTAAAAATGACCTGCATCCACAGGATTGTCTCTAGGTGTAGAATGAAGAGAATGCCACTCTATCCAGAACTGGAGAACACATCTTTACATAAGTGGAACATTTGTCCAGAGCTCAGAAAATTACCTTTTGTCTAAGCAATTTGGGTTTTTTATTACTTAACTTATATCACACTTTTCTCCAAAGAACCAAGGTTACTTACAACAGGGTTAAATTATATGCAACTAAAAATGGATGGTACAAAAACAATTGAATTAGCTAGAATGTAAGAATTACTCAGAAATTCATGGAGGCATAGTGTTAGATGGTACCTTGAGGGTTATCTAGTTGATGATGACCAGTGCAGGAATCTAACACTAAGTGTAGTGTTGGAAAAATAATGTGTTGTCATTACTTGTTGCAAGGTAGGAAAAGCAACTCAGCATGTTATTTTGCTGTGTTACTTACTACTTCTCTGTAATTTTCCATTTTCATAAGAAAGAAAGTTTCAGGACTAATAAGGATTAATAATAATAATAATTCAGCATCATGTACTATAGGCTACATTTCAAAGGAAGGCAATGGCAAACCACCTCTAAGAATTCCTTTTCTAAGACAATTATGAAATTCATGGGGTCACTATACATTGACAGGGAACTTAAAGGCACATACAAACACACATACACACACAAGACTTTAAAAATTTATCTCAAAATACCTTTAGAAATACCTTTTAAAATAACATTTGAAAGTAATTGGAAATGGTTACTTGTTACATTAATGAATAGATCCACTTTTATTCATTACATAAAACTTTTGAAATGTCATGCCTAACTGTCTTATTCCCTACTTCTAAAAACAAACAAACCAAAAGACCACAAGTGGTTACACGTATCTACTTAACTTGTAATTCATTGCTTCCAAGTTCTGTGTTTGTTTTGGGTAAGTGTCAGCTGTTTGCAAAAAAAAAAAAAAAAAGAAGAAGTAACTGACAGTAACTGTAAAAAGTAACTGTGAGCCAGTGGCTACCATTTCAGAGTGGTTGTGAGGCTGGTATGGATTTCATTCCAGACTTTCAAGGAGCTACCCAGGATTCTGGATTCTATCTCCAAAATAGGTCCAGCACCTGGAATAGCACCTTTAAAGTTTGGACTAATACCCCAAGCAGATTCATTGTACCCTTATCTGGAAGTCACTGGCTTCTGCTGACTGACATCATTCCTGCTGTTATTTACAATTCCAAACAATAAAAACACTGCTTCAAACCTTCCCCAAATTAGAAAATGAACACAAGCCTTGAAGAAGAACAGCTACTGTTATTTATTCCCTGGAAGACTTACTGTTAAAGGTATCATGGGACAATTTTCTACCCCAATAGCAAAATAACATCTGCTGAGAGAAGTGTACCCCAATGAATTCTTCATGCCAGACTTCCTACAGACAACCAGAGCATGTTGTTTGAATGCTTAGGTGGTCCTCACAAGGAAGTTTCCCAAATGTGATATACTGTCTGCTACTCTACTGCAGACATAACCATGGGGTACATGCATGATTGTTTTGCTGAGAAACATGAGAAATATTACTGGATCTCTTAGCAGAGTAAACAAATTGGCAAGGCAGAATCTGAACAACAACCAGACGCATCCACCCACACAGGATCTAGCAGAGAAAAAGAAGCAAGACAAGGTTGCTAACTCTAACAGATTTATTCCATGAAGTCATACCAACATATCTCTGATTTTTTGTTAACAGCCCTCATTCCAGTTGTAGAAAATTGGTCTTCTACTGTATTTCATCCAGTGTGGAAATATGTGGTTGAGCTGTGTTGTCACCACACTGTGACCAAGCTGGGCTTCCCATAGTGTACTAGCTGCTTACTCAGGTAAATACATCTTCAGAGGAAATAATGTTTTAGCATTGTAGCACCATTACGTTTGCCTCTTTTCCCTGACATATACTTGCAGAAAGGACATTTGCTTCTGAAATCACGAAGATGTCCAAAAATAATTAGATCTGTCCCTGATGCAGACCACTTTTGAAGCTGCTCAACAAACATAACACATCCTTAAAGGCAGGCAATTTCACTATTGTTCTGGTTTCCTTGTTAACAAACCTCAGGTGCTGCATATGAATTCACAAAATCTCTCCAGGTCATCATTTCTCTCATGTTGCAGTACCCCAGCACTAGATTTTACCCATGATACCCCTCCACTAGAAGCTGTAGGCTAACATATGCCTCATCTCAGTTATGTAAATAGGCTATCCCAGTTTGACTTTGGTAGGGTTCCTTTTGTTCCATCCCCAAATACACATGGTGCCTCTCTATTTGTTTCATGGATTGTATGTCAACAATGCTTCATATGAGGAACAGTTCAAAAGTTTCTAACCCTATTTCTCCATTTGTCTTCTGAGGTCCTGAATGATGTCTCTGGCTATGTTATAGTGAACTAGCTTGAATCCTATTATTAGTCCCAAATAAAGAA
The DNA here is from genome assembly GCA_030847615.1 of Gambelia wislizenii. Lineage (NCBI taxonomy): Eukaryota > Metazoa > Chordata > Lepidosauria > Squamata > Crotaphytidae > Gambelia > Gambelia wislizenii. The sequence goes on along the minus strand of JAUMIR010000009.1, from coordinate 17,059,517 downwards.
TTCACATATGTGATGACTCATCATTCAGTGATTGATTCAATGTGTTTACTCTAGCTGGATCTATCTAACAGTATCCAGGCAAACTGTGTAGATGTCTACACCAAGTCCTGCCATCCCTGCCTCTCATGACATCTTGGAAAGGTTCAGGTGAGCATATGAACGTCATATCCACCAGCCTCTAAGTCTTCTGGCACCATAAGGAACCATCTCTTCCTGGTGCTTCTAGATGAATTTCCAGAAGCTGCTCCTCAACTGTACTTGTACGATAGTATCTTTATCTTCACATGTGCAGTATTCTCTTTCAGAGTCCCTCTGAAACAAGCATTCCAGAATTTCCTCTGAAATATGACATTTTTGTTTCACTGATTTTCCAGACAGCAAAACATGAAATGCAAAACCAGCTATGGCCTTGCATGCCTCATTGCTACTTTCCCATCTCTACTTCTATCAGTATCAACTGATGTCTCCAACTCACTCCTCTGTGAAGCAACAGTAATGTGGATGTCTGTTCATCATCCTCATCTGATCCTTAACATAGCAAAATATCTTGGAAATCCAAACAAACATTTCCTCTGGATGAGGCAACCATGGGTTTAGTCAAAGGGGCTGCTTTTTAAAAGTGCTCAGAAACCTTAGATGGCCCAACTGCAGCTGCAGCCAGGTTGTTAGGTGGGGCTGGAGTCCCATTATCAGGAGAAAGGAGGAATCTAAATGAATTATTATTATCCCAGAGAATTCTGTATGATGAAATTGCTCTAGCTGTGAAGCAGGTGATTGCATATTTTCACCTTCACAAATAGGACACTTCACTATCATCATAAACATTAGGGACATAATTCTTTTGATGTCTAATGCATACATAACTCCCCCAACGAAGCAGCAGGACATTTTTGTCCAATGTGGGGTATTAATTTCAAGGTTGTGGAAGCAGAAATCTATATGTGATGTCATTTTGCATGGACAGAGGTGCTTTCTGCATGCTTGTGCATGGATGCAACTGTGCATTGTGTATGGAAGTGTGCATATTGCATTTAATGTCACAATTGTCAAACAAGGTGTCATTTTACTACTGCATTTTTTGGTTTGTCCCAATACAATAAACTAGCTGGAACAAAAAAAATGGTACCTCAAAGACAAAATACAGTTGATGCTGGAATAATTATTGCCCTGTTATATTTAATTGTTAAAAAAATTACTATACATGGCAGATGACCAAAAGTCAGGGATATTGGCTGGAATCTGGTATCACCTACCTAGTTAAGCAGATACCTGGTTAAGGCTGACACACACACACACACACACAAACCTGATGGAGACATCATTCACCCACCCTCCAGTCATCAGCAGAATGGATTTCCTTCTCCCCATTATGGCAATAGTATCACAAACATGATTAAGTCGTGATTGTGAATATGAAAGAGTTATCTAAATTCAAAAAGGATATTGACAAATTGGAGCATGTCCAGAGAAGGGCAACTAAAATGGTGAAAGGTCTGGAAACCATGCCTTATGAGGAGAGACTTAGGGAGCTGGGTATGTTTAGCCTGGAAAAAAGACGGTTAAGAGGCTATTTGATAGCCCTGTTTAAGTATTTGAAGGGGTGTCACATTGAGGATGGAGCAGGCTTGTTTTCTGCTGCTCCAGAGACTGGAACACGGAGCAATGGATGCAAGCTCCAGGAACAGAAATTCCACCTCAACATGAGGAGGAACTTTTTGACAGTAAGAGCTGTTCGGCAGTGGAACACACTCCCTCAGAGCGTGGTGGGGTCTCCTTCCTTGGAGGTCTTTAAACAGAGGCTGGATGGCCATCTGTCAGGGATGCTTTGATCATGATTTCCTGTGTGGCAGGGAGTTGGACTGGATGGCCCTCGTGGTCTCTTCCAACTCTACAATTCTATGATTCTATGATTCTATTAATCCAAAACTGTTTCATATTCATGATCTCATCTTAGTCATGATTGTAACACTATAGCCATTGTCAAAATTTCCCATCCCACCTACTACCTACTTTGTTGTCATTATGTGTCTTCAAGTTGTTTCCGACCTATGAATACCCTAAGGCAAACCTATCATCTTTTTAAACTCTTGGGGAGAGGCTGCTTGTTTCTGAGGGGGGTGGAGCTTCTGGGAGTTTGAATTTTTTTAAACTCTTGGGAGAGGCTGCTTGTTGGTGAAGCGCAAGCCTAACGGTGCACGAATTTGAATGACCAACAAAAATACAGCATACCTAAATGTACAGCTTAGAGTTCTCAGCATTAACTAAGAGTTCTAAAAGCTCTCACCATGGACACTGAGGGGGCTGCTGCAGTCACCTGCAACACTTGTGGGATGTTTGTCTTCTTGTCTACAAACATGGGGAACTTCACATGCACCAAATGCAAGTTGGTAGCCCTCTTGGAGGAGAAAGTCCAGCAGTTGGAGACAAGGGTAGCTACACTTCAACAGATTCGGGAGCAAGAGGTTTTCCTGGACAGAACAGAATGAACTGTCTTGGGCGGGGACCACACAGAGGAACTGGCTGGGGAGGAGAGTGTCACTCCACAGACACAGGAGGTTGATAGCTAGAGGAATGTCACACACAGAACAAGAACATCCAGGGATTCTTTGAGCAGCTTGCAGCTACAGAATCGATTCGAAACCCTCTCCCTTATCGAGGACAACGAGGAAGAACAGCACGGACAGACTTCAGGGGCAGAGCAGGGGACCCTGAGAGTACCACTGCAAGGAACAGCAGCTGCAAAGCAAAGGTGGAGGCGTGTGGTGGTGGTGGGAGACTCCTTGCTGAGGCGTACAGAAGCAGTGGTTTGTGGGCCTGACAAGATATCTCAGGAGGTGTGTTGTCTCCCTGGGGCAAAGATCCGTGATGTGACAGAGAGGCTGACAAGACTCGTCAAGCCTACGGATCATTACGCCTTCCTTTTGGTCCATGTGGGAACCAACGATACTGCAAGGCACAGCTTTCCCAAGATCAGAAGAGATTATGAGGCTCTGGGGAGGAAGCTGAAATAAATGGATGCACAGGTGGTCATCTCGTCTATTCTGCCACTTGAAGGGCATGGTCCAGAAAGAGAGAGGAAAATAGCCAACGTAAACAACTGGCTCCGTAGATGGTGTCGCCGAGAACAATTTGGATTCTTGGATCATGGCCTGCACTTCCATGAGCGGGGATTTCTGGCAAGAGATGGGGTGCATCTGACGACAGTTGGCAGAAACGTTTTTGCCTACAGTCTCAAGAATTTGATCAGGAGGGCTTTAAACTGAGTCATATGGGGGAGGGAGACAGTATTCTGGAAGGCAAAATGGCTGGAGAAAATAGTCAAACTGTCATAGAGGGAACAAGGCAAACAGCGCAAGGACCCAACAGTGGGAGGCAAAAAAACTTGCACAGGGAGCAATTAAAGGGAACACATGGTCTTAGATGTCTCTACACCAATGCACAGAGCATGGGAAATAAACAAGATGAACTTGAACTCCTAGCACTACAAAGCAAGTATGATATAATAGGCATTAGTGAAACCTGGTGGGATGAGTCTCATGATTGGAATGTAGGATTAGAGGGGTATAACCTTTATAAGAGAAACAGGAAAAACAGGAAAGGAGGAGGAATAGCATTATATGTCAGGGATATTTACACCAGTGAAGAAATCTATGACATCAATACTGGAAGCCAGGTGGAGAGCATCTGGATAAAAATTAAAGGGGAGGGAAACAACAGGGATGTTATTGTGGGACTCTACTACAGACCCCCAAGTCAGACGGAGGAATTGGATGATGCCTTTTTAGAACAGATGAACACACATGCAGAAAGGAGAGATGTAGTAGTGATGGGTGACTTCAACTATCCTAATATTTGCTGAAAATCTAACCGAAACTTCAAGGTCTAGCAAATTCCTGACTTGCCTGGAAGACAATTTCATGGTCCAAAAGGTGGAAGAGGCAACAAGAGGGTCAGCTGTTTTAGATCTGATCCTAACCAACAGGGATGACCTGGTTAATGGGGTGCAAGTGGTGGTAAACGTAGGTGAGAGTGATCATGTTCTCCTGGAGTTTATTATACAATGGAAAGGAGAAGCCAGGCATAGTCAGACATGCATTCCCGACCTTAAGAGTCCTGATTTCAACCTCAGGGAAACACTGGGGGTGATCCCATGGTCAGGAATACTAAAAGAGAAGAGACCTCAAGATGGATGGAACTTTCTCAAAAGGGAGATATTGAAGGCACAATTTCAAACAGTACCATTGAGGAAGAAAAATGGGAGGTGTCTCAAGAAACCAGGATGGATGATTAAAGAAATTTCAGCGGAGCTAAGTTTTAAATGGAACATGTATAGGAAATGAAAAAAGGGGGAAATCACCAAAGAATTATTCAAACAGATAGTGAACACGTGTAGGAGTAAAGTCAGAAAAGCTAAAGTGCAGAATGAGCTCAGGCTTGCTAGAGAGGTTAAGAACAATAAAAAGGGGTTTTTTGGGTATGTCCACAGCAAAAGGAGGAAGAAGGAAATGGTAGGGCCACTACGCGGAGAAGATGGCAAAATGGACAGAGAAAAGGCAGAATTACTCAACACCTTCTTTGCCTCTGTGTTTTCAGAAAAGGAAAAGGGGGACCAACCTGAGGATAAAGGAACAGAGGACACAATAGGGGAAATCCAGCTCAGAATAAGCAAAGAGGTAGTACAGGAATACCTTCTTACACTAAATGAATTTAAATCTCCAGGACCAGATGAACTACATCCAAGGGTATTAAAAGAGCTGGCAAATGTAATCTCAGAGCCATTGGCAATCATCTTTGAGAACTCCTGGAGAACAGGGGAAGACCCAGCAGACTGGAGGAGTGCAAACATTGTCCCCATCTTCAAAAAGGGGAAAAAAGAGGATCCCAACAATTATCGTCCAGTTAGTCTGACATCAATACCAGGGAAGATTCTAGAGCAGATCATTAAACAGAGAGTCTGTGAACATTTAGAAGGCAATGCCATCATCACAAAAAGTTAACATGGGTTTCAGAGAAACAAATCATGCCAGACTAATCTGATCTCTTTTTTTGATAAAATGACCAGCTTGGTAGATGAAGGGAACACTGTGGATATCTTGATTTCAGTAAGGCCTTTGACAAGGTTCCCCATGACATTCTTGCAAACAAGCTTGGAAAAATATGGGCTAGGCAAGTTAACTGTTCAATGAATTTGTAATTGGTTGACTGGCCGAACCCAAAGGGTGCTCAGCAGTGGCTGCTTTTCATCTTGGAAAGATGTGACCAGTGGAGTGCCACAAGGTTCGCTCCTGGGCCCAGTGCTATTCAACGTCTTTATCAATGACTTGGATGAGGGAATTAGGGGCATACTTATCAAATTTGCAGATGACACCAATTTGGGAGGAGTAGCCAATACCCTAGAGGACAAGATCAAAATTCAAAATGACTTGGATAGATTGGAGGGCTGGGCCAAAGCTAACAAAATGAAATTCAATATGAGAAGTGTAAGATACTGCACTTAGGGCAAAAAAATGAAATGCATCAATATAAGATGGGGGAGACCTGGCTGAATGAGACTACATGCGAAAGGGATCTAGGAGTCCTAGTACATCACAAGTTGAACATGAGTCAACAGTGTGATGCGGCAGCTAAAAAGGCCAATGCGATTTTAGGCTGCATCAATAGAAGTATTGTGTCTAGATCAAGGGAAGTAATAGTGCCGCTCTATTCTGCCTTGGTCAGACCTCACCTAGAATACCGTGTCCAGTTCTGGGCACCACAATTCAAAAAGGATATTGACAAATTGGAGCATGTCCAGAGAGGGGCAACTAAAATGATGAAAGGTCTGGAAACGATGCCTTATGAGGAGAGACTTAGGGAGCTGGATATTTTTAGCCTGGAAAAAAGATGGTTAAGGGGCGATATGATAGCCCTGTTTAAGTATTTGAAGGGGTGTCACATTGGGGATGGAGCAGGCTTGTTTTCTGCTGCTCCAGAGACTGGAACACGGAGCAATGGATGCAAGCTCCAGGAACAGAGATTCCACCTCAACATTAGGAGGAAATTTTTGACAGTAAGAGCTGTTCAGCAGTGGAACACACTCCCTCGGAGCATGGTGGGTTCTCCTTCCTTGAAGGTCTTTAAACAGAGGCTGGATGGCCATCTGTCGGTGATGCTTTGATTAAGATTTCCTGCATGGCAGGGGGTTGGACTGGATGGCCCTCGTGGTCTCTTCCAACTCTGCAATTTTATGATTCTATGATTCTATCACAGGGTATTCTTGGCATGATTTGTTCAGAGGATGGTTTGCCTTTGCCTTCCTCTGAGGCTGAGAGAGTGTCACTTGCTCAAGGTCACCCAGGGGGCTTCCATGGCTGAGCAGGGATTTGAACCTTGGTCTCCAATGTCGTAGACCAGTGCTCAAAGGCATCAGTTTCTTGGGAGAAGGAGGTCTGTTCTGTCACTGATCATGGGTGAATGACATTTCCATCAGGTTTTGTGGAGTTGGGGCAAGAGAGGCTAAGTGGTTAAATATACTTAACTAAGTAGTTGATAACAGGATTCTGACCATCGTTTACTTCTCTTCAGATGACTGTGTCATCAAATGCCTTTCTCTGAGGAATTTTTTGACTTCTGAACTCTGGGGGGATGAAGTTATCCCCTTCAATAGGGTGAGAGTTTTAAACCAAAGGTGAACAACTGTCAGGTGTTGAAAGGCTGCATTACCTCCTCCTTGGCAGGCCTCACCCCACCCCAACCCCCCCACCTCTCATATATATATATATGTATGTGTGTGTGTGTGTGTGTGTATATATATATATATATATATATATATATATATATCTGATTGTGTATATGTGTATGTATGGCTAAAATAGTTCCCCATGCCTCTTAAGATAATTGAGGGACTATTTCATCATTGTGGGAGGGGAAGGTAGCCATTTTAGACCAGTGAAAAGTCTTTTTCTACCCCCACCCCTGGTTTGGACATTGCAAGAGAGACTACTATGACTCCTGCCAATTTTAGTTTTATCTAGAGACACCTCCACATCAATCTCTCTCTGGCTTTTCTTCGCAAACGAAGATTCAGGAAGGACTCATCCCGCGCTTTCTGCAAGCGCGCTGATGACTAAAAAGGCCAATCCGAGATAAACAAGTCCGGTTGCAAAAAGCACAGCAGAAGGTCTCCTTGGGTGATGTTTTTGGGTTGTGATTCTTTCTGCGTTGTCGTTTCTCTTCAAGACTTGTTCATCGTGAGTTCTCAAATAAGGCTGCAGCATTGTGGATAGTGCGTCTCCATGCCTCCCGATGTGAGGCCAGGGCGGACCACTGTTGGTGATCAATTTGGCCAAGCCTGAGATGTTGTTTCAGGGAGTCTTTGTATCGCTTTTTTGGAGCGCCCCTCTTACGCTGACCCGTGGCGAGTTCACCGTAGAGTAGTATTTTTGGGAGGCGATGGTCCTCCATCCTAGAAACGTGCCCTGCCCAGCGCAGCTGTGTTCTCAATATCATGGCCTCAATGCTGGTGATCCCTGCTTGCTCAAGGACAGCAACATTCGTCACATAGTCAGTCCAGTGTATATTTAGGATTGTGCGTAGACAGCGCTGATGAAAGCGCTCAAGGAGTCGTAGGTGGTGGCGATAGGTGACCCATGTTTCAGATCCATAAAGGAGGATTGACAGTACGATGGCTCTATACACACTGATTTTTGTCCTTTGCCTCAGGTGTTTATTGCTCCAGACTCTTTTGTAAAGTCTTCCAAATGCACTATATGCCTTTGCTAATCTGTGATCGATCTCTTTGTCAATCTTGGCATCTGAGGAGATGATGCTTCCCAGGTAGGTGAACTGCTGAACGGACTTGAGCACAGATTTGCCGACGGCAATGTGGGGATGGTGGTGTTCGTCCTGTGGTGCAGGCTGGTAAAGAACTTCTGTTTTCTTCAGGTTGACTTCTAGCCCAAACAGCTCTGCAGCTCTTGCAAAGCAGGATGTTAGGCGCTGCAGAGCTGCTTCTGTGTGGGCCACAAGGGCAGCATCATCGGCGAAGAGCAGCTCACGGACTAGATAGTTTAGAGTCTTAGTGTGAGCCCTCAGACGGCTTAAGTTAAACAAGCTACCATCAGTACGGTAGCGTATATAGATGCCGTCGTCTTCTTCAAGCTCTGCCATAGCCCTTTGGAGCATCGTGCTAAAGAAGATTGTAAATAAAGTTGGTGCAAGAACACAACCTTGCTTCACTCCATTAGTTATTAGAAAGGGCTCTGAAAGAGCATCGCCATATCTGACTTGACCACGCTGGCCCTCGTGTAGCAAGATAATCATTTTAAGGAATTTGGGGGGACATCCTAATCTTTCCAGGATCTGCCGCAGACCTTTTCTACTTACAGTGTCAAAGGCTTTGGTGAGGTCGACAAATGTTACATAGAGACCCTTGTTCTGCTCCCTACATCAATAAAGAGATCAGTAAAATACCAACAACAATACCTCAGACATTTCTTCCCACATCTCAGAGGCTATTTGAAATAGATAGATAGATAGATAGATAGATAGATAGATAGATAGAGATATACCTCAGGTATATCTTCTCATATGCTAGGCTGATCCTGAGACACACATGGAGCTCCAATTTTACCTTGATTTTCTTGAAATCCCTGAATAACCCTGTTCTCCCTACTGAAAACTTTTTAAAAAAATATTAAGCAAACAGGAAGCTGCCTTAAAATTTGGTATCAAGTTGATTATGTTTGAGGAAGCATAATAATAAGCAGAAGCATTTCAGGAGATATATATCAATGGGTTCCTAATATTTCCTTAACTCTACATTCACTGGTTCTAGATACTATCAATCAGAGTTGAAATCTGTAATAAAATAGATTACACAAAATACCAAATCATATAATCCATCTGGGGCTGTGTCCAGCAGGGGTTGACATTATTCTGCTCATCCCAGCAATAATTCTCTGCCAAGTATCCCATCTGTCTTCTACACTACTCTCTTCTAAAGTCCAAGGGACCATTGAGATATAAGCCTTTAAAAAAAGATAAAGGATGGAGGTGCTTTTAAGTTCTTATTTGGGAAAAAGTATCAGTCACGAGAAGGATATATGTATTCACCAAATATGGAGCAATCCAGGTGGTTATGTAGACAAGCAAAAGCATTCTAAATTGCACTTCCCAAACATTCTAAGTCAAGAGATGCAGAAAAATATGAGAATAAAGTTAAATCAGACAGTATACTAGGTATACATGCCAAAGGCATTAAACCCCTTTTCTTAAAACAGAGGGTAGGAATGATGTATCTAGTTTTTGCATGCTACAGAGCACCCCTAAGCAACATGAATTGGGGTAATATGAGAACTGTGTCATAAATACAAGTACTGGTGCAACTTAGAGTTGACACACTAAATCTGTGGTCAACATTTCAGTAAGCTCCATTGATTCAATGGGTTTACTCTAGGTGGGGATATAAATTGGGTTTAGGTTCATGCTTCCATGGGGCACAATTCTTTTCTGAGATGAATTGTGGGTACCCCATGCCATTTTTAAGCAGAAAACATCTGTTTTTATGAACTTTTAAAAGTCAGAAACCACCTTCTTGTCACTTCCTAGTTCATTTGGAAGGGCAAATGTAGCCACAGAGGACCCTGGTGCCTGAAAAATGGACTCTGGATTACTTCAGCTTGAATGACCCCTGTTTTGATTTTTGTTTAACAAAAGAAAAGAAATGGTGCTCTGTGTCTTGAAGATATGAACAGTTCTCCCCTAAAGTAAGGGAAGGAGGATATGTGTGCAGCAGTCTACATGACAAGCACATGGCCAGTGGAGGAGGTAGTGTGCACCTCTTTTAGGGGGGACCTTGAAAACCACTTGGTATCTTTCTCCTTTGGCACTGGAGCTAACCAGAAGTGTAGCTGGGGGACAAAATGAGGCCGCTGCCCCAAAGAAGAATTATGCCCCCCATGAAATTTTCCTTCAATACACAAATTTCTAACATTGTAGTAATTTAAGATGTCAGATGAACATTTAGAAATATAGTTTAGGCATCTAAAGGGGGGGCAGATAACGAGACCAAGGAAATGTGAACTCAGCAAATAGAAGAGTTTGGGGTGTGATGTTCTATGGAGATTATCAGACGTAGTGACACACATGTCCCAAGCTGACCATGATTAGAATATGGCCAAATATGGCACTGCAGCCTCCCAGCTCTTCTGGAACAGTATTGGCAGGGGGACAGCGTCATCTGAAATGACCCCCCTGCCACGCAGCAGCCTCGCAACAGGGATGAGCCTGCTTGTTCTACAAATAGTGGTCCAAAAAAGTCCTGTAATCTGACAAACTGTGCTCAAAGATAGAGGGTAGTTGTAAAAGTAGCATTTCTGTGTTAGTAATGTGCACAGTCTTAATGACTCACATTCCTTTCCTCCCTTTTAACATCAGGAATAGGACACTGCAATGCCTTTTTTCCCCTTGTGATGAGCATATTAATAACTAGGGTTGCCCAAGCTAGTCTCACTAGCTTTAAAAACACAGTTTGGTGGGGAGGGGAGGAAATACAACATTTCATTAAGTAAATCAGGACAGAGTGATTGTGTGTGGAAAGGCAGCTGGCTTGCCCCCAAGGTTTTGAAAACCTGGCCACTCCCCTTTAGTCATTACAGAAAGGGACCTGCCAAGATGAGAAATTACAGCAGGAGGGTGGAATATTAGGATTAATTGTCTCGAACCAGCGCAGTGGAGCAGGTAGGCAAGTGAAATCAAGGAGCAGATAATGAGCGCCAATGAGCAGGTTTTATTGTCTTCTCTCATAAAGAAAAGTATTTAAAAGAACCTATTTCACATCTTTCAGTGCTGCTAAAATTGAATTTTTAAAGCTCCAAACCTTTCCAGCTATGTGATAATTAGAAAGTTTAATAAAGAAGGTTTTCCTTTAAGGCACATCAGCTTTAACAGTGATGGCCTGCGGACCATTAAATGCTCTTACATTTATGTGTTTGGTGCCATCTTTTCTCTGTACCTGGTAAAGCTGCTTTTTAGTAATTTCTATTAACATTAGTTTCCAGATTCTGCAAATGTACCTGCAATGATGTCAGAAGCCCAGATCTGTGGGAAAGGACCTCCTCATACCAGTGCCGTTCCAGTTAAATTTAAAACAAGAGCTAGTCTACACATTACACATAACACAGTGTTAGTCTGGTAGGATTCTGGACTGTATCAATTCAGATTGCAGCGAGTAGAGTTCTAGTTATGAATGTGAAGTCGAAGGCTTTCACGGCCGGCATCCATAGATTTTCCTTGGGTTTTTTCCCAGGCTGTGAGGCTGTGTTCTGGAATAGTTTCTTTCTGATGTTTCGCCTGCATCTGTGGCTGGCATCCTCAGAGAATGGTTGGGTAGGAGTGTATGTGGAGTTTATATGCTGTGAACCCCTGTTGGGGAGTATATGTACATTTGTGTAATTGAATGGTTAGTTTCTGGGTATAGAAATGCAAGGCTCGTTAGTGTCTGTTTGGCTAATGGTTGGTTGATTAGCCATCATCTGCTGGGAATCCCCCAGTCCACAAACACCTGGACAACTTCAAAAGGAAAGAAGAAACCTTAAAAGTAAACAAAATGTGGCTCCCAGTTTTGAAATACAATAGAATCAAAACTCAACACTTACAAAAGAATTCCATCCAGAGAAAATAATTTTTCCATGCAGAAATTTTAATTTCTGCACAGAAAATGCTGTCTTCTATGTAAATCAATCATGTTTAAATTTTATGCAAAATAAATCCCCAATTGCAGCTGTTTCTGTGCAGAAAACAGCATTTTCTGCTCAGGAATTACTATTTCTGCACTGAATATTATTTTGCTTACAGAAAAAGCTGGGTTTTGTGCAAAACAACTATATTCAAATTTTGCACAGAATTAGTCCTGAACTACAATGATTTACATCAGGCCAGGATTCTTCTAGTCAGGATTTGTCAACACTTGTAAAACATATATTTCAACCATTTTTCAAATATTTTTGAATATTCTCTCCATCCCTATTTTTTACTTGGGAACCGATAATTGTGAATAATCTTTCCGTCCATATTTCCTCCAGGTCTAGCCAAAAAGAAAAAGGCATTAACAAAAGCTTCATCCTCAGTATTCAGAACATACATGCCAACACAAAATATAAAATGCTCCATTAAGGGCTGAGAAAATCTGTTTCCCTTACTATAAATTTGTGCATTTATTTAAGCACACATTCATTCTGCCATGTTTCTCTATCAATGATGGTATTATTATTATTATTATTATTATTATTATTATTTAAAAAGTCTACATGAAAATTTGTGTGTATTTTTGTGAACACATGAGCATACATGTACAATTTGTTCATACACATCCCCCCCTCCTTTTATACACATTTTTGCAAGCAATTTCCCCCAAACACTTGCCTTTTTTTGTATTTTCCAGAACATTCATATTACAAAATTCTGAGCGGTATAAAAAATAAGGGAAAATTGTTTTCTGATTCATTTATTAATTCAAGATTTGTAGATTAGGTTGGTTCTGATTAAAATGTAAACTGCATAAATTCTACCCTCCCATCCTTACACTTAAGACTTGCATGCTCTTGTTTTTAGAAATTTAGGAGATAGTTAAATAACAGTTTTTTAAAAAAATAAAAATAAACTATGACTAAGACTGCCATGGGTAGTTGAAGAGAAGGAGATAACAAGGAAGATATTACAGATTACAAGCTGATTATGCTTTGACACCTATGTGAAGTCCTTCCAGTCGTTCTCATGTTGCAAAAGTCATCAGGTTATCTTTTCTGGATAAGGAAGTACATTCCATTATCAGTCAGGTGAGTAGATGGTGTTTCTGTTTACCAAGCTCAGCTCACAGTGATAGATTGCATGAGGGGGAAATTCCATTTTGAACAGTGGAACCAAAGTACTGAAACACAAAAGCCTTTTGTAGAAGAACAGCAGCTCTTTCCATCCTTATATACGCACAAAAAACTTTTCTAACTACCTTATCATGAGTAGCTGATTTAGAGGATGAAAGTCTCCCACAGTTCCAAGCATCCTACAGTCATGGGCTATTTCAATCGACAGAGGTCAGGCAAGGGAGAGGGTTTCTGAAAGTCATCATAGCCCTTTTGACAAGTCTGACTGTGCACCAAAAATCAAATCACCAACAGCTGAGTTATAGTTCACATGACATCTCCTCTTCAGCTTAATCTTTCTTTACAAAAAAAAAAAAAAAAAAAAAAGCTGAAGAGTTTTAAAGCATGCCTTTGTAAATGTAATATATATTCCATTATGCAGGATGACCATGATAGAGTGGAGGAGTGTACCACTCTTGGAGATGGGGTGTGTGTTTCAATGTCTAAGCCTGGCATTCTGTTAATGAGACACACACGTAAATTGTGCTACACATGTGGGATTAATAATTTGCCATAGTGCAACAGATGTTTTTTTCTGTTGACAGCAGCAGAAGTGGAGTTGCTGAGCCAATCCTGAAATAAGGAGACCAGACAGCAGGCTTTGGGTTAAATAGGGCTACTTTTATTAACTATTCAAATTTAAATAGTGTGGTGGAGTCTCATTCTTTGGAGGTTTGTAAACAGAGGCTGGATGGGAATACTTTGATTGTGTATTCCTGCATGGCAGGGGATTGGACTAGATGGCCCTTGTGGTCTCTTCCAACTCTATGATTCTATGAAAATCTGACCTCCTCTGAGCCTTTCAGGCTAATTTAGCTGCTCACCAAGTTTCACACATCTCACCAATGTTGTGAGCCAGTTTTCAGCAGCTAAATACATCAAATACCAATTTTACTCATACTTGTTTAAATGTTTTTAAGCACAAATTACATCTCAATATACATTTTGGGGACAGAGGACCTGAATATCAGTGTAATTGCTATTGCTGTTGTTGTTGACTGATGAGCACTGAAAATGTTCTAAGAGAGATAAGACAAATTGACAAATTCATCTATCCCTTCTATTGATAGAGGGGAGAGTCTGTATATTTATATGACACCTATTCCACTTGTGCCATAGCATTTTGAAACAGAAAAAATAATACAAAACACACACACACACGTGTGCATAGGCACACACATACACACACACACCTACAAAAGCTAGTAAAAAGTCAACATGTAAACTTACGTATATAACCAATGGAATTAAAATACAGTTTACAAGGACGGACCAAACTCATTCAGAAAGGGGTGTTACATTCTCAGTCAGTGAAGAAGGAGCCATCCAAGACATGGTTAATTCCTGGAACTGCCCAAGCTAGACAAGGGATTACCTGTACTTTTTGAAAAGTATTTACTATTGGACCCCTTCCTCCTCCTCAGATCTTTTCCCTCACCTCACCCAGCAAAGGTCATATGCTAGTTCCTTCACTTTCTCTTGGCTTTATTTCATTGCTTTCCCTCTGTTTTCCCTATTATTTCTCCTTCTGTTCATGCTATCTTTAAAAAGGGGGGACATTTGTTTTTAACTCCATTCTTTCATTCCCCTCTTGTTGTATCTTGTTGCATCTAGGCCATTTAGGAAAACGGAAGCATTTTTTGTCTCCTTTTTGCCCACTGCTCTAGGAAAGAAGGTCTCTCCATCAACACTGACTTGATGGATTAAGGTATATGTATTTCTAGCCTATGAATTCCTTGGCCTACCCAAACCACACAGTGTAACAGCATACTGTACCAGGTCAGCAGCCACTTCAGCGGTCTTTTCAACTCATGCTCCCCTGTAGGAAATGTACAGAGCTGCAATGTGGGTTACTTCTACTTTTACAATGCCTTACAGACTGAACAAATTTGCCTCTGCTAGGACATCCTTTGGAAGCACTGTGCTCTAGCAAGTCTTGTCAGATTGATTGAAATTCTAGCCACCTTCCCTTCCAGGATATATTTCTGCTAGGGTAATTCCCTTTCTTGGCTGGCTCCTTCTCCGCTGGCTGAGAATGGCACATTGGGGAACTAACTATGAAGTCAATTCTAGCCAAGGAGAAGGAACCCATCAACCCCCACCATGGATAGCTAGTCTATTTTTTGGGGGGAGGGGTTCTTTCTATTTTCTCTTTCCTTTTTTCTCAGCTTGGGAATAAACTGAGGAGGGGCTAATACATATGATCCCTTGTTTAGCCTGAGTGGTGACTGGAATTAACCCTTTTTTGGATGGCTCCTTCTCCTTAGCTAGAATAGACCTTCATGGTAAGTTCCACACTGTGCCAACTATCAAGATAAAAGAGACTGAAATAAGAAATACCTAATTCCAATTACCAGCCCTAGCTAGAATAGATCCATCAGATCAGATGTTGAGGGGTAAATCAAAACCCATGCAATTCTCATTGGCTCAATGAGACTTCAGTTAAGACTAGTAGTTGGATTTAGGCCAAATATTGTAAAGGACTGGTAGAAAAAGGAATTTTAATAAGGCAATGGAAAGAAAAACGCAATGCTTGCACAAAGTTTTTAAAAAATGTACAGAAAGCATCCCACATAATGAATGACTACCAAATAGGCCTTCTCTTGGATAGCCAGCTTCTGAGTTTCAGGAGGAGGGGATGGACTTGAAAAGAGTGGCCCAGGAGGAACTGTTCCATCAGATACCAAGTTCTCAAGCTATGAAGAGCTTTATATAAGCCTCAGCACTTCCCCGCACACATGGGGGGGGGGAGCACATGAGAAAGAATTATGGATTTAATAAACAAAATAATTAATGAAAAACAAGCAGTGAATTTTGAGTAAACATAAGCAAAACTGAGAGAAGTCACAAAGTGGATGATGGGCAGATATGAGGGGGTATAAGAAACTACTTGTGCCATCATGACTTATGTAATGCCAGGGGGTTAATCTAGATGACCATTGGAATCCCTTCCAGTTTTATTTTTCTATGATTTTATGAACTATTTGAGAATGCCAGAAGCAGAAAAGAGTATATCCCACCCCCATATGTTTAAACCTGAGGAAGCTTCAGCCCTTCTTGTTTCAGTATCTCAGGCCAATTTTTTTTCATAGAATCTTAGGACATTTTCAGATGCGATTTTCAGCACCAAATACAGTTGTCCCTTGACATTCGCGGGGGTTACGTTCCACGGACCCCCGCGAATGTAAAAAAAACCGCGAATATGGATTGCCCTCCCCGGGGCCTTCACGGAGCCTTCGAAGGCTCCGTGAAGGCCTCCGCGGCCTCCCCCCACCCTCCCCAGGCCTTCACGGAGCCTTCGAAGGCTCCGTGAAGGCCTCCACCCATCCTCCCCCCTCCCTCCCCAGGGCCTTCACGGAGCCTTTGAAGGCCTCCGCGGCCTCCCCCCACCCTCCCCAGCCCTTCACGGAGCCTTCCAAGGCTCCGTGAAGGCCTCCCCCCACCCTCCCTCCCCGGGGCCTTCACGGAGCCTTTCAAGGCTCCGTGAAGGCCTCCGCGGCCTCCCCCCACCCTCCCCAGCCCTTCACGGAGCCTTCCAAGGCTCCGTGAAGGCCTCCCCCCATCCTCCCCCCTCCCTCCCTGGGGCCTTCACGGAGCCTTTCAAGGCTCCGTGAAGGCCTCCGCGGCCTCCCCCCACCCTCCCCAGCCCTTCACGGAGCCTTCCAATGCTCCGTGAAGGCCTCCCCCCATCCTCCCCCCTCCCTCCCTGGGGCCTTCACGGAGCCTTTCAAGGCTCCGTGAAGGCCTCCGTGGCCTCCCCCCACCCTCCCCAGCCCTTCACGGAGCCTTCCAAGGCTCCGTGAAGGCCTCCCCCCACCCTCCCCCTCCCTCCCCGGGGCCTTCACGGAGTCTTCCAAGGCTCCGTGAAGGCCTCCGCGGCCTCCCCCCACCCTCCCCAGCCCTTCACGGAGCCTTCCAAGGCTCCGTGAAGGCCTCCCCCCTCCCTCCCCGGGGCCTTCACGGAGCCTTTCAAGGCTCCGTGAAGGCCTCCGCGGCCTCCCCCCACCCTCCCCAGCCCTTCACAGAGCCTTCCAAGGCTCCGTGAAGGCCTCCCCCCACCCTCCCCGGGGCCTTCACGGAGCCTTTCAAGGCTCCGTGAAGGCCTCCGCGGCCTCCCCCCACCCTCCCCAGCCCTTCACGGAGCCTTCCAAGGCTCCGTGAAGGCCTCCCCCCACCCTCCCCAGGCCTTCACGGGGCCTCTGGGGGGTCTCCAAAAGCCCCGTGAACGCCTAGCCGGCCCTCCCGGCTCCTTCCCACAGCTTTCAAGGGGCCTCCGGAGGCCCCTTTTCGCGGTTTTGGGGGGGCCCGGGGGGGCCCTCCCAAAACCGCAAATAATTAAAACCGCGAATGCTGAGTTCGCGAATGTGGAGGGGCAACTGTATCCCAAAACAGCTCCGTTGCTGCCGCGTGGCAAGGGAGCGGTTTTGGATGATGCCATCCCTCTGCTGAAAGCTTCTGTGTCACTTCTGTGACAGAATGGAGGAAACCATATCATATTTCACTCACGTGAATGAAATATGACATGGCTTCCTCCATTCTGTCATGGAAGTGACACGGAGGGTTTCGGCAGAGGGACGGCGTCATCTGAAACTGTTCCCCTGCCGCACAGCAGCAACAGAGCTGTTTTGGGATATTTTCTGTAGAAAATCACGTCTGAAAATGTCCTTAGAGTTGGAAAGCACCACAAGGGCCATCAACTCCTACCCTCTGCCATGAAAAAAAAAAAAAAAACCTGAAGAACTCCTGAAAGATTGCCATCCAAACTCTGTTTAAAGAACTCCAAAGAAGAAGAGTCCACCACCTTCCAAGGTAGTCCATTCAGTCTAATAATTGTTCAGCTGTTACAGTAATAAAGTTCTTTCTAATGTTTAGGAGGGATTACTTTTCTTGTAATTTGAATCTATTGGTTTGTGTTCTAGTCGCTGGGGCAGCAGAAAATAAGCTTGCTCTTTCTTCTTTCCCTAGTCTCAGGAAACTTGCAAACAAACATCCTTTGAAATCCTAATGAATACAACACTTCAAGAACATTTAAAAAGGCAGGTTTGAAAGACTGTGGCACTGATGTTAAATATGCATGTGTGTGTGTGTGTTTAGAAAGAAATAATGTGCACACGCCACTAGAGTCAAAGGGTTCTTCTGTCTGAATTTTGTTTTCTGCCACTGGTGAACACAATACTGAAAGGCAAATTGAAAATTGTTTTGAATTCTGACCCTCCAACTCTGATAACAATTTTCTTTAAAGAGTAAAACGTGAACATGCTTTGCTTCTCACCCCCTTCCTCTTTAGTTGTGTCTCTTGAGTGCTTCAAAAATGACCTTGAAATCTGTGATCATCTTCAATGTTCCTTCACATCAGTCATCATCATATCTGCAAAAGCTGTCCTTCTCCTTTGGAGCCAGCAAAAACCACTCCAGGCTTAATTACATTTGACTCATTCTTATTGCACACACTTGACCATGTTTAGGAAAGCAAGGCTCTCAGTCTGCTTTTTCCCTTAGCACAGAACTGAATTTATTTATCTGTCATTTGGGCATGGAGGTTGTCGGAGGCATGAGAGGACCATAGCAAGTCATACCCCCCCCATCACACACAAACACATGTACACACACTCACACAAATGCACTCACACTCCACATATAGTAAGAACTCTATCAATCTCTTGACCAAGGCCCTATTTGCATGACAGAATTACAGTCATGGCTGCACTCAATCGAATCCTGGGGTTTGTAGTTTGTAGAGCACACTGACTGAGAATTCTAATTGCCTCTCCCTAAACTGCCAATTCCAGGATTCCAAAGGTTGGAACTATATCAATTAAAGTAGATTTAGCTGTACCCAGTGTAGCATACACCATTAAAAAACTCCCCCCAAAATGCCCAGCAGACCTCACAACAACTCTGTAAGGTAGGCTGGTGGATTTTTAAATCCCTCCCCCTTCTCAGGATTCCACACTTTTCCTGTAATTGCTGAGGGTGAGTTGTCCTGCCACCACCACCGCAGCCAGTTGTTTGCCTGTGTCCCATCGCAGGTGGCCCACCACTGCCACCAGTTGATTGTATGAATCCTTTCACAGCAGCAACAGTGGTGTCCTACCACCACCAGTTGGCTGTCTGACTTCCACCACTAGTGGCAGCAGCGGCATCTCACCACCACCACTAGTTGACTGCCTGGGTCCCACTGAAGGTGGCCTATCACAGGCAGCCCATTGCCGCCGCCGCCGCCACCAGTTGACTGTATGGGTCCCAATCTGGGCCACAGATTGAGTGGCAGGAGTGGATTGTGAGGTGGAGAGGGAATTTTACATGTGGGTGATGATTGGTTGGGTGTGTTTCCTAATCAGCCAATCAGCACACTGGGAGAGGAAACATACCCAAGAGTTGGAATCATACCCAGGCCTATTGTACATACCCAAGCCAGACAGACAGACAGATAGAAGCACTATAAATTTTTAGCGTGAATGGGCCTGGCTTTCTCAGCCTGAGTGGCTGATTTGGGGCCCACACTTCTTAGTTTATACTGGGTGTAAGGAACTTTAGGCCCTTGAGCTGGATAAGCTCCTCATAGCTTCCCCAGATGGCCATACCTCTTCCCCATCATGCCATCATTGAGTGGTTTCTCAACTTTTATATACATTTTTCCCCAACCCAAAAGGCCAAAAGGTTTCTCTGAAGACTTACTGACTGTCATTAAGAGCTTGAAGCTCAAGTAGGCTGGCATTTTTCATGGTACAGTTTTGTCTTTGGCCCTCCCCACTGCTAGAAGGGCCACACACACACACAGAGAGAGAAGAGAACTTTTCAGAAATTTAATTTGGCTGGAAGAGATCTTGTGCCCTTCAGTTATACTGGGGATGGGGAAGCACCACCCATATAGAGACCCCAAGACTTTTGTTGCAGCTCCCAAATCTGCCAGGACCCCAACAAATCCTCCTGACCTCCCAAGAAATATATCAAAAATGGTCAAGTGGGGGGGAAGGCCATCTAAAATTGCTCAAACTGCCACAAAATGGCTTAAAAAGTGGCATTTCCCTTAGTTTTGACAGCTCCAAAAAAGTGAGGGGGGGGGGAATGCAGCAGATTTGAGGTCCAAGATTAAATGAGAAGTTCAGAATTTAGAAAACTTAGGGAATTACTGGGGGTGATCCAATGGTCAGGAATACTGAAAGAGAAGGATGGGAGGATGGGAGTTTCTAAAAAGTTAGATATTGAAGGCACAACTTCAAACAGTTCCAATGAGGAGGAAACATGGCAAGTGTCTAAAGAAACCAAGATGGATGTCAAAAGAATGCTCAACTGAGCTAAAACTTATAAAGGACATGTACAAGAAATGGAAAAAGGGAGAAACCACCAAAGAAGAATTCAAACTAATAGCTAGCTCATGTAGGGGGAAAGTAAGAAAAGCTAAAGCACAGTTGGATCTCAGGCTTGCTAGAGAGGTTAAAAACAATAAAAAGGGCTTTTTTGATTATGTCTGTTGCAAAAGGAAGAACAAGGAAATGATAGGGCCACTGCATGGAGAAGATGGCAAAAGGCTAACAGGGGACAGAGAAAAGGCAGAACTACTTAACACCTTCTTTGCTTCAGTCTTCTCCCAAAGGGGGAACAGTGCTCAACTTGGGGGAAATGGAGCAGATGATGCAGTAGGGGAAATACAGCACAGAATTGGTAAAGAGCTAGTTCAGGAATTTATACCTGGCCAGTATAAATGAATTCAAGTCTCCAGGGCCAGATGAACTTCATCCAAGGGTATCAAAAATCCTGGCAGAAGTAATCTCAGAACCACTGTCAATAATCTTTGAGAAATCCTGGAGAACAGGAGAGGTCCCAGCAGACTGGAAGAGGGTATATTCTCTCCCCATCTTTAAAAAAAAAAGGGGGGGAGATGAACCAAATAATTATCACCCAGTAAGTCTGACATCAATACTAGGAAAGATTCTAGAGCAGATCATTAAACAGACAGTCTGTAACCACTTAGAAAGGAATGCCATGATCACTAAAAGTCAACATGGATTTCCCATAAACAAGTCATGGCAGTCATAAACAAGTCTTCTCTCTCTCTCTCTCTCTCTCTCTCTCTTTTTTTTTTTTTGATAGAGTTACAAACTTGATAGATGAAGGGAATGCTGTGGATTTAGTATATCTTGATTTCAGGAAGGCTTTTGACAAGGTCCCCCATAATATTCTTGCAAAGACGTTAGTAACCTGTGGGCTAGACAATGAAACTGTTAGGTGGATTTGTAATTGGTTGACTGACCAAACCCAAAGAGTAGTCACGAATGCCTCCTCTTCATCCTGGAGAGAAGTGACCAGTGTCGTGACACAGGATTCTGTCCTGGGCCCAGTGCTATTCAACTTCTTTATCAATGACTTGGATGAGGAAATAGAGGGTATGCAGATGACACCAAATTAGGAGGGGTAGCTAACACCCCAGAGGACAGGATCAGAATCCAAAATGACCTCAACAGATTAGAAAGCTAGGCCAAAACTAACAAAATGAATTTCCACAGGGAGAAATGTAGGATACTACACTTGGGCAGTAAAAATGAAATGCACAGATATAGGATTGGTTACACCTGGTTTCATGGCAGCACATGCGAAAGGGATTTAGGTGTCTTAGTGGACCAAAAGCTAAACATGAGTCAGCAGTGAGATGCAGCAGCTAAAAAAGCCAATGCAATTCTAGGCTGTATCAATAGAAGTACAGTGTCTAGAGCAAGGGAAGTAATACTGCCACTCTATTCTGCTTTGTTCAGGCCTCGCCTGGAATACTGTGTCCAGTTCTGGGCACCACAATTCAGGAAGGACATTGAGAAGCTGGAATGGGTCCGGAGGAGGACGACCAGGATGGTGGGAGAATCATAGAATCATAGAATTGTAGAGTTGGAAGAGATCATGAGGGCCATCCAGTCCAACCCCCTGCCACGCAGGAAATCTTGATCAAAGCATCCCCGACAGATGGCAATCCAGCCTCTGTTTAAAGACCTCCAAGGAAGGAGAACCCACCACGCTCCGAGGGAGTGTGTTCCACTGCTGAACAGCTCTTACTGTCAAAAAGTTCCTCCTTATGTTGAGGTGGAATTTCTGTTCATGGAGCTTGCACCCATTGCTCCGTGTTCCAGTCTCTGGAGCAGCAGAAAACAAGCTTGCTCCATCCTCAGCGTGACATCCCTTCAAATACTTAAACAGGGCTATCATATCGCCTCTTAACCATCTTTTTTCCAGGCTAAACATATCCAGCTTCCTAAGTCTCTCCTCATAAGGTATGGTTTCCAGACCTTTCACCATTTTAGTTGCCTTCTCTGGACATGCTCCAATTTGTCAATATCCTTTTTGAATTGTGGTGCCCAGAACTGGACACCACAAACTGGGAGGTCTGGAAACCATGGCCTATGAGGAGCAGCTTAGGAGCTGGGCATGTTTAGTCTGGAAAAGAGACGGTTCAGAGGAGACATGATAGCCATGTTTAAATATTTGAAGGAATGGAGCAAGCTTGTTTTCTGATGTACCAGAGAAAAGGACGCAGAGCAGTGGGTTCAAACTACAGGAAAAGAGATTCCACCTAAACATTAGGAAGAACATCCTGATAGTAAGAGCTGTTCAGAAGTGTACTACATTGTCTTGAAGTGTGGTGGAGTCTCCTTCTTTGGAGGTTTTTAAACAGAGGCTGAATTGCCATCTGTTGAGAATGATTTGATTGTCTATTCCTTCATGGCAGGGGGTTGGACTGGATGGTCCTTGTGGTCTCTTCCAACTCTATTATTCTATGTGACAGCACATCCAGGTTGGTGTTGGCTCCTGATCCATCATAGTTGCCTAACCCTAAATTACATACATCTTCACAGCGGCTTCTAAAGTTATTTAGAGCACAGGCACTTTCTCAATTGATCATCTCAAAGGTGTTTCAGATTCAACCCCTGTCTCCCATAGTAGAAAATCAAATACTTACAGAAGGTCCACAATTAGGCTAGGAAAACAATAGCTTTTTCCATTGTAACTCTCCAATGAGGTGTAAACATACTGCCTGTGACTGTTCTCATTATTCATTCTTATTTAATAATCCTCCTTTCAGTCCAGTAGCACCTACGCCAACATGCATTACACAGCCATCCTAACTTCAATTTAGCAACTTAGAAATACATACCGTACCCCATTTGAACCCACCAAGTACCATAACCAAGGAAGAGACACTAATCAGATGTAAGATGGTGGCTTGCTGGTTGACATGAAGACATCTGGGGATAACATTTGCTCATCAGTGCTATGCAGCAATAGCTGTGCTGTCTGCATGAATGTTGTGAGTTGTAGTTCCCAAATCCACTAACTTTCCAGAGTTCTGGTTGTAACAGTGAACACCAAATAAATTGAAGTCAGGATGGTTGTGTAATGCATGTTCCATTAGAAATGCCTGTCAGGACATGGCTGGATCCATGGGTAGCCTTACCCCAATTCTAGACATAAAAATTCTATCTTCTTCTCCCTCTCCTCCTCAGTCACAAATCAGTTCAATCTAGGATTTCTGGGAGCATGGACAAACAGGAGTTTTGGAGCAAGGCTGAAGGAGCAATGACTCACGGAAGAATTTGACTGAGAAATAATGAGATAAAACTTGGAGCAGACCTAGCAGGGCTAAAGGTGATTGGGGGGTGAGGATGTCTGGGTGACAGTAATGGCAGGCTTTCATCCCTTTATGGAGCTCTGTGAAAGGGAAAGCTGAAGCAGTGATGATCACCAGGATGGAGGTAAGTTCCAACTGATTATTCTCTCCCTGGAGAAGAGGAAATTATAGAGATTGCCCACATGGGCCTGAGAACCTCACCTTATTCACAAGCCTTTTTGGGAATGTGAACTTAGAGAAAATGCTTAAAACAATATTAAGGTTGATTCATATGTGTGCTGGAGGGCTAGATAATTAGAAGGGATATTAGCACTAGAGAGGGGTGTTTTGGAAATAGTTAAGGAAAATTAAGGGAAAAAAAATCTTAAAGGTGAAGGATTAAGTATAATTAAACTTTCCTGTAGTAGGCAGTTGGGAGACACAGCTGGAAAAGAGTCAGAGGGGAGGGGGAAATAGTTGGATTTCTCAAACAAATGCATAGTTTTGCACAAATGTGTGCATGTTTTTGTACTGCAAAGTTCAGCAATATACAGAATTCTAAGGCAATTTATACTATTCTGCTGCTCATGTTGAGAGAATGGCAATGGATGTTTCTGCATGGAAATGAAAACCCAGTACAATTGTCCCTTCATATTTGTGTATTTCATATTCATGGTTTTGCATATTTGCAGTTTGTAGCTGCTGCTCAACTAGGTCAAACTCCAAGACCCCACCCTCCTCCCCTCTCCTCCTGTCCTGGCAACAAAACACTCCAACTTGCTTTCTTACCTTGTACCAAAACATCACTGCCTGTTACTTTAAACCTTACTGTTTTAAATGGGCAGCACTGTTTTGGTGCAAGGTGAGAAAGCAAGCTGGAGTTGTATTGTTGGCAGGGCAGAGGGAGGGAGAGCTGGTGGGGAGGCATGTGTGGGTGAGGGGCATGGTTTGTGTGCCTGGGGACAGGTATTGCTACTGTGATGGCATGTATTGGCAGTCCTGTTGGTGGGAGAGGAGTCTACAATACTGTAGTGTAGTATGCATGATAGGGGCAGGCTTAATTTATTTGTGTTTCTTCGTTTTTGCAGTGGTGCTCTGCCTCTAACCCTGATGAATATGAAGGGACAACTGTAGTTTCTTTTCCATCCCTAATCATAGTGATGCCTTAATTGGCCAAAAGGTCTTATTTACTGGAGTGTACATCATAGAACTAAGGGTGGCATAGCTGACCTTCTTTTTCACAGCATGTTCTAAAAATAGAAAATAGAATATGATATGCCATGTATTTGTTTAGTGTCAACATATTAATATCTCTTCCTCCCCAGAAATATTTTGCAAATCACCTTTTTATTACCATGAGAATAACTCTGATGAATCAACCAAATAAGTTGTCCTCTCTGGTTGAAGCTGCAGAGAAGCTGCCATGCAGGAAATGAACAAAATGGGAATGCAAATGTTTGTGTAGGTTTTAAAACAGAATTAGTGATTAAGGTGGAAATGGGAATGAATGGGTTTACAAATACACACATGCAAAACTGATATTGAACAGAAATAGATGGATCTATTCACCCCTAATAGTTCCATTTTATTCATAACGTTCTGTGTGTGTGCGCGCACGCATGCACGCAATAGGTAATGCCATTTTTAATGTTTCTTTAAGTAACTAACTAAATAAATAGATCCAGAGGCACATTGATAACAAAGCAATTAAAAATCCCACATCAGAGCTAAATAGTCTATTTCATCTCATTATCTTATGTGCTGATTTTCTGGACTGAAGAAGTTGTGGAAGTTTGTTTGCTTGTTTGTTTAAGTAAGGGAGTATATGAAACATGTGATCCTCCATGTATACCCTTAAATGACAACTGAAAACGTCCTCATTTTGCTGCATCTATAGACTAGTTGAGTGTATCTCTATGATATTGTTATAGTCAGGGCTGTCCTAACAGAATTATAGACCCCCAGGCAAAGTAGTGCACTGGGCCCTGCCTACACAACCAGTCATAGGAATAAAAATGTAAATTATTAATAAAATAAACTTATATTTATTGGTACCTCCAACAAAATCAGTGTTTTGAGCCTCTCTCCAGTGTACAGCTTCATTGGGAGCAAAGTCCCTTCCCATCCAGACTTCAGAATCCCTGATGTGTAAAACAGTAAAGACAAGAACAAAAGAGAAGAGAGGAGAGAAGTGTCTTCCAATGTGGGAAAGGAGGGAGGAAGCAAAAGCAATGTCCTGGAAGGGCATCTCCCCAGCGACCCAGCATCTCTGCTTTGGGCCAATAGGAATGGCAGGAAAGGGAAGAGAGGCAGGGCATGGGTGGGCAGCCTCCACCTCTGGAAGAGGAAGAGAGCACAGACAGGAAGGCTGGAAGGAAGCACCCTCTTGGTGGGGCTGTTGGAGTGAGAGAGAGAGTGGGGGAGAGCTGCTTGGTGGCTCATGGCTGCATGGGCAGCTGCTCCAGGCAGAGCTGAGGAGGTGGGTCAAGCCTCCCCTTCTCAGCCACCGCTTGCCTTTTCTGCCTCTTCTGGCAGGATTTGTCCAGTGCTCCCTTGCTTTGTTCCTCAGTCAGGACTCCCCCTCCAACTGCCTGTTGTTCCTCCTCCACCTCTCTTTTCTATTTATCTTCCCCATTCCCCATTTTCGCAAATGCAGACTTGCCTACTCTCCGCTACAAGTCATATTTTTTCTCCTAACCAGTTAGTGGGAGGTTTGAATGTTGAGGTGGGTGATTGGAAAATTAGTGTTAAATTCTGGTCTGTGCATAAATTAACATGGGGTCGCTATGCTCGTTGGGCCTCTGTGCAACTGCCCAGCATGCCCAGGCATTAAGACAGCACTGGTGATAGTAGTTTGATAGACTTCAATTGTTTTGAAGTCCCAAGTGCATGTACCATCACCTCTCCACCAGTCCCTCAACTTCTCTCCTGGGCTGTTTGATGTATTGGTGTTGCACAGTCACAGTACACAT
Source organism: Gambelia wislizenii (assembly GCA_030847615.1). Taxonomy (NCBI): domain Eukaryota; kingdom Metazoa; phylum Chordata; class Lepidosauria; order Squamata; family Crotaphytidae; genus Gambelia; species Gambelia wislizenii. Next base: position 17,033,052 of record JAUMIR010000009.1, on the reverse strand, counting down.
ATAAACAACCTTTGTCTTGAACCATTTTGGAATGGGTGGAGACTTGTGGCCAGGCTTTAAAGCCATCTGGCATACAAAATCAAATGTTCTCCTCCTCCACTGCTGGTTGCCTTGAGATTTGTCTCCCAGCCTGGAGGAAGACAGTAGGTCTCTGAAGTTTCAGCCAGCACCTTGAGACCTGGCAAACCAAATGCTGGTTCAGTCCAAAGCCCCATCTGGGCAGCATTCTCTTCACACAGTGATCAACCAATTGCCTATGGGAAGCCCAGCAACAGGACATGAGTGTAACCGTACCTTCCAGCTTGTGTTCCCCTAAAGTGAAACACAGGGACATCCTTTTCAGGATGCTAGATGTAATACAGAGCAATCCAGACTGGTAGCCATAGATTTTAGATACTAGAGGTAGTAGATGCTAGATGTTAGAAGCTAGAGGTACTATATAACAATCTAGGCTAGTAGCCAAGATTGGGGGCGGGGGGTCTGGCATTCTTTCCTAGTAGGACAATGTATTCTGCTTCTAACACACACACTCCATTCAGTCTTCAGCAGGATTTAGGGCTGGTCTAGTCATCAATTAATGGCATAAATTATAAGTGATAGATTAATTAATTGATTAAGTCTGGGACCACATGAAGAAGAATTTAAAAACACTCTGAAGAAGCAAATACTTTATTTACACATGATGTGTGTGTGTGTGTTGTAACCACCATATCTTATAATAGGCATCCTGTATTATTTTTCAGAAAAGAAGGACTTGCCTCTTCTAAGATTCTGCTTTTTTTCATTGTTTACATTATCATCATCATCATTCTTTATTTATGATCATAGATCAAAATATTAAACAATGCATAAGATGCAAAAATACATAAAATGCATAAAATTTATATAAATTACATAAAAAAAGTACACAAATACAACTCAGATATAAAACACCTACACAGAAGACTAAATGTTGACAATACCCAAAAGGTAAAAACTAAGGAAAGCAATATATATATTGTTTACATTGTTTACATTGTTTTTAAAAAAGAAATCTGGTTCCTGATTAATTTAGATAGCCTTTTTGAAATCAACCGAAAGGTTTTTAATCAATGAATCTCATCAATTAATGGAACAAATGTTGCGACCTTATTTGAATCCTCTCATGGCCTGCCTTTCTAAGGATACTTTGAGATTTGAAGCCTCCTTCTGAATGCTGTAGACATGCCTGACTTGCAAGAAAGGTGATCAAAAGGACTCTACCAGCTAGGGTGCCCTTTATCTCTAAGGAAGGTGATGCTCAGCATCTGGAGATGATAGAACGCATGATTAACAATACCACCGAGGATGATTAATATCTTCTTAAAGCACCTACTTCCAGATTATCCATCATTTCATTAGAGAAGGAAAAAGCCCTCTTTTTGAAAGGCGGCTGGGCCCCTGAACCATGAATAACTAACCCACCTCTTGACATGTTTACTAATTGAGTCACAGAGTATGCTGACTACTAGGGTTATCTTTTGTGTTTTCTGAGATGAAGGGGAAGAAAGGAGGCAGTAAATTTGGGACATTAACTCAATAAAGCCATTTTCCTTTGTATGCATGGGTCTCTGATAATTAACCTTTGATTCTTAGAGCCAACATTTCACATAGGCATCTTAATGGGGCATCTTTATTGGATGCAAGTGATTTTAAACATTATTTTTTAATTATTATTATTATTATTATTATTACCATTACCATCATTGTCACCATCATCTTCATCAGAAGATTACTAAATTAGATCCAATATGCCTGTTACCCAGAATAAGATATTAGACTTGGGTCAGGAACTTCTGCTCCTCCAGATCTTGTTGAGTACAACTCCATTGTCCATGACAATTGCCCGTGCTAGCTCAGGATAATGAGAGTTGGGATCCAACACCATGAAGGGAGCACATGTTCTTCAGCCCTGTGCTAGACTGAAGTTCTCACACCAGTTCAGTTTGTGGGGGGATTTTGTAATATTTTTGTCTTCTATGTCATGAGGAGAAGGAGACAGGGAGAAGTCAGTGACAACTGCAAGGTTGTGATCAGGAACTCATGAACATGGAAAGTAAACCTGGGTCTTTTGGTGTAATTGGTGGCCACTCTCTGTTGGAGGAAGAGATTTGTGGTCAAACGGCATGCAGGCCCAATAGGAGGTCTTAGAAGGAGTGCTATTTTCCTGGTCCAAGGATCCAAGATTTAACAGGCAAGTTGTCAAGACTCATGATGCCCACCAACCATAACAACTTTCTTCTGATCCTTCTGGGGGGAAATGATACTGCTGGAAACAGTCTTCAGCTAACTTTGAGGCTCTCGTGAAGACCCTTGAGTGTTATTTAATCACTCTTAGAATCATAGAATCATAGAATCGTAGAATTGCAGAGTTGGAAGAGACCACGAGGGCCATCCAGTCCAACCCCCTGCCATACAGGAAATCACAATCAAAGCATCCCCGACAGATGGCCATCCAGTCTCTGTTTAAAGACCTCCAAGGAAGGAGACCCCACCACGCTCCGAGGGAGTGTGTTCCACTGCCGAACAGCTCTTACTGTCAAAAAGTTCCTCCTTATGTTGAGGTGGAATCTCTGTTCATGGAGCTTGCACCCATTGCTCCGTGTTCCAGTCTCTGGAGCAGCAGAAAACAAGTCTGCTCCATCCTCAACGTGACACCCCTTCAAATACTTAAACAGGGCTATCATATCACCTCTTAACCATCTTTTTTCCAAGCTAAACATACCCAGCTCCCTAAGTCTCCCCTCATAAGGCATGGTTTCCAGACCTTTCACCATTTTAGTTGCCCTTCTCTGGACACGCTCCAATTTGTCAATATCCTTTTTGAATTGTGGTGCCCAGAACTGGACACAGTATTCCAAGTGAGGTCTTCTTCATCACGGTGTAAGAAGAGAGTACTAGAATGAACAACTCTGGGTTCCCAGGAATTCCAATTTGTACAAAATATCCAGTATTCAGGATTCTAAAGTCAGGTCTCATATTGAGGTGATACAGGAGCATCAAATGCCATTTCTGAGAGTGGGTACCAGCCACACTCCCACCAGAATGACCTCTGAGCACTTAATATGTATTCAATGACCAGGCCTTAAATATCAAATTCCATGGGTCTGTCTGCTCGCAGTGCAGCTGGCATGGTGCCACTCTTCCTACTCTCTATCCAGCCAGACTGATGGTGAGGAACAGAGTAAAGTTCTCATCTTGAGATTGTTGGCCTGCTGCCACATGAGCTTCATGGGTTTTGAGGTTCCCATGAGATTTTAAATCTCACAGGAGCCCTGAGATCTGACAAAAGATAATCTTCTTGAAGGACTTGAGACAGCCTTATATGGGCCTGCCTCATAATCATGTATTGCTCCTCAGAAATCCTGCCAACCCAAGAATATGGCTGTTAAGATGGGTAAGATTTGGCTTCTTGGATCTTTGAAGAACAGTCTATTGTTCCATCTCTCTGAGTCCTCTCTACAACTGGGATTCAAGACCTCAGTCTTCCAAATGTTGCTGAACTGTAGTTCTCAACATCCCTAATCATTAACCATGCCGGGTGGAGCTGTTGGGAGTGGAAGCCTGGCAATGTTTAGAAGATTACAAGCTCCGCTGCCCTGGTCTAAAATACCTAGACTTTACACTGACTGACAGTGTTTCTCCAAAGACTTCACTAGCTCCTCCTGGAGATGTGACATGATACTGAGCTCCAGCCCTCCCCCCCATAAATACATGATAAAATGAAGCTGCTTTGTACAAAATCAGACCCAGTGGTAGCTGGTGGCTTCCATGTTAGTGAAGCAGCAAATCTACTCTTATGTTTTAGCCTCAGCTTTAAAAGAACCCTCTACGGTGCTAAAACCTGCCCCCTGAATAGGTTCAGCATGTTCGAAAGCTCCTTTAATGTTTAGACTGGGACCCTGAGCCTGCGACATTGACATGACAGCTGGTCTTTCTTTAGATAGGTTTATTTTTGCTTTCCCCAACCCATGGCCTTCAGATGTGTTGAACAATGGTTATGCTGGTTGGAGATTATGGTTGGAGTCCTGCTGTGTAGTCCCAGCTAGGGTACATTCATTAAATCAGTTGTTGAAGGGTGACTCAACCTGTAGGCAAATCTACTTGTTTCAATGGTTTTGCTCTAATCAGGGCTAGCAATAGGATTTAGGTATATGAGAGTTATAGTTTGACACAACTGGAAGACACCAGTTAGGGAAAGCTTGTCCCTAACCAGTAATGGCTCTCTGGCCTTTCAGAAAGGAATCCTTCCCAGCACTACCAGGAAGTTCCTATGGCCTTTTGCATTGAAAGAAATGCTCTGCCACTGAGCTAGATTCCCCCGCCTTTCCACAACACTATGCCTTATACCTTTGGCATCATGATTTAAACAATTCTAAGCAAACTAAGTTAAAATGTGCCTCTTTTGCACACCAGAGTCCAATCATAAGACAGTGCGATTTCTGCAACATCTGCTTGCAAATCTCTTCATTGATTGGGGTTTATTTTCAATATCATGAGTTCAACAAAGATGGGAAGAGGATCACCAGATCAGGAAGAAATGAGCTCCCCACCATCAGCAGCGAGGGGTGGGGAAAGAGAGAAGAGAAGAGAAGAGAAGAGAAGAGAAGAGAAGAGAAGAGAAGAGAGATAGCTCAATTGCTTGAATTTGCAGGAGGAAAATTTGCCAGCAAAATCTTGGCAGTGGTGTCCCTGTTTACCGATATTACATGCCTCTTTTGTTAATGGTGTCCCATGTTTCCAGGGGTCAAATCAATACTTCACTGCTTTTCATGTCATGCTTATAATATATAATATCTTCTTATGTTAATCTTATATTCCTGAGGTTTTGACAGGCAGTGGTGAGGGAGAATACTAAGCGGGTGATTATTCATCATCGGAGGTATTGCATTTCAATGCAGGAGTCTTTCCAATCAATGAAAATCTACCAGAAATTTAGGGGTCACAGGAATGATTTAGATAGGGGCAGTAACAAGTGTTACAGTTGGACAATTCTGGGCAGCCATCTAGGTCAGTTTCCATTGGGCTTCACCAATGTGTCCATGTATTTAAGGGTGAAGAGGCACATTGCACATCAATCCTGTATTTATCCTGCCATATTAATAAAGGGGCTGAGGCCAGTGTGGAATAGTGGTTCCAATACTAGGAGGTATCTACTCTGGGTTTTAGTCCAAACTTTAAAGAAGCTACTCAAAGGGCTGAACCTATTTGGGGGATATTTTAGAGTGGTGATAGCTCTTCTTCTTTCACTCCTTTTTCTTGTATGACTTCAAGTTATTTGCAGGTTTTTATAAGTGTTTCCTTGGCAAGATTTCTTCAGAGGGGTTTTGTCATTGCCTTCCTTTGAGGGTGAGAGAAGTGAGTGGTCCAAAGGCAGCTGATGGGGTTTCCATGGCTGTGGAAATTCAAATCTGGGTTTTCATGAGTGCTAGTTCAATGCTCAAAAGACTATACTATATTGGCTCTGTGATGGCCCCAGGAAAAGCAAATTCCACTAGAACTCTTGACTTGAGAAGTTTATTTGAAAAGAAATTTCATGCATATGCTGTAATAATAATTTAAAAGGTAATGTTCTGCAGTTACATCATATTTTATAGATATGTAAAGAATGATATTTTAGAAACTAGATTTTGACTTTGGGGATCTGATTTATTATTATTATTATTATTTTAAAAAATTACATTTCTATCTCCCCTTTTCTCCAGTGATCTAAAGGAGAGAGATGCAGGAAAGTGTTACTGGCCCAAGGTCATCCTTTAGCTTTATTCCTTAGAGGGGATTTCAGCCTGGCTCTCGAAACTTGTACTCCATGGATCTGTTCATTGCAACATGCTGATGCTCTGAACTAGCCTTTTACATTTTGTTGCATTCATTTGATTCATCACTCTGCTTTTCTTGTACCTGCTTATCAGTCAAGGTGGCTTACACCAATTAAAACCACAGGCTAACAATAAAACAACAACTTTAGAAACACAATGTTCGAATCAATGCAAAAGCCTCTAAAATAGAAAACTCTTCACTGACTGGTAGAAAGAAGCAACTGAGAGGGACAATCTAGCTTTTAGGGACCAAAGTTTGGGTGCTGGAACAGTTAAGGCCCTGCAGAAGCCCAGTGGTTTTAATATTAGTGGGAGGGCATGGATCTGCTCTAGGTTTTAGTCAGAACTTTAAAGGAGCTGAACTCTGTTTCCCAAATAGCTTCAGCACCTTAAAAGTCTAGACTCAACCCGCAATGGATTCACCATTGCACAGATATGGTGAATCTATTATGGGTTCAGTCTAGACGTTAAAGTGTTGAAGGTGTTTGGGGAAAAGGGTTCAGTTCATTTAACCCAGCTGCCGCCAGAGAGCCATTTTCAGTCACAGGACTTTTTCAGATGCTGTAAAAGCCCTCTGCAGAGGTCGAGAGAAGGACACAGCTGTCCTGCTCCAGCCAGTCAGTTTCGCACAATGCCATCCTTCTTCGTTCTCCTTCCATGCTGGATTGATGGAAAATGCACTGCTTTTTACTGACGAAAAACTTCCATCAGTAAAAAGCGGCACTTTTCCCATTGATCCAGTGCAGAAGGAGAATGAAGGAGGACAGGAGGAGGACAAAGGAGGACAGGAGGAGGTCAGCGTCATGTGAAACCAACTGGTCTGAGCTGTACAGCTGAGTCCTTCTCCCAACCTCTGCGGAGGGCTTTTACAGCATCTGAAAAAGTAGTACAGTAGTGCTTCTATTGTAGGTGGGATACAGAGAAAAGCATCTCCACTATCTCTTAGTTAAAAACAAACAGATATGGGAGAAGATATTCTGGATCTCTATCACTTAGAAGTTGAACATCAATTTAGGGCAAAGATGGGACCTCAATGTCTGAGACTTCAATTCCCAGAAGCCTCAGATAGGATGGACCACACCCAGGGATTGTGGGAGCGGTCCTTCAAAAGATCTGGAAAACCATAGGTCTCCTAACCCTGATTTAGGGCTTGAAAGATATGTGCCTGACACTCCATAGTGCATATAAAAATAGACTTGCAACCAGTAAAGGCACCACAGTATGACTGGTATAAGATTGCCCTGCAGACAATGATCCACTAATTCAGTGATGGGCAACCTTTTGAGCTTGGTGTGTCAAACTTCGCCAAAAAACTGAGCATAACTCAGGAGGTGTGTCACTTTGAGGAAAAAACATTATTTCACGATATTTATAGTTTATATATCTATATAAATACAATTATATAGATATATAATTGTTATATATAATTGTATTTAATAAACTAAAAACTAATTATTGTCTAATAGGGGAGGATGAAACATTTCCAACTAGTCTTAGGACATTTTCAGACACAAAAATGTCATCCTGAGGGCTCGGGAGAGATACGCACCTGTTTCGTGGCAGGGGACCAGTTTCTGATGACACTGTCCCTCTCACGTTACCTTCCATGTTGCATGGAAGGAAAAGGCACCACTTTTTATTCATGGAAGTTCTTCATGAATAAAAAGTGGCACCCAGGGCCGGTTTAACCTGTCTGCCAAATCAGCATTGGCAGGGGGGCCCGAGGTCAAGAGAGGGCCCCGTGTTGGCCTCCTTAATCTGACGAAGGAGACAGCCGGGAGACAGCCGGGAGGAGCCCCCTCTTACCCTCCTCCTCCAAAAACCTCCTGCTGGCTTAAAAAAAAAACAATCTCTCCAAAACTAAAGAGAAAGAAACAGTAGCCCTCCGTGGCAAAAGCTTAAGGGAGAGGCACGTCGGAGAGGGTGAGTGTGTGTGTGAGAGAGAGACAGGGAATTTGAGGGTTGTCTCCCTCAGAAAGGGCCTCTTTCTTTCTTTCTTTCTTTCTTTCTTTCTTTCTTTCTTTCTTTCTTTCTTTCTTTCTTCTCTTTCCTTCCTTGCACATAGATCCCCTCCAGCCCATCTCTCCAGCTGCTTTTAACCTGTCTTGGTTCCTCTCCCCTCCCTTTCCCCCTTGGTCTTCTTCAGCTTCCTCCCCTTGCTGCCAACTGAGTTCACCCTGCAAAAGAAATTTGTGTGTGTTTGTCTATGTGCCTTCAAGTCATTTCTGAGTAAGGCCAACATACCATGGGGTTTTCTAGGGAAGGTTTGTTCAAAGGGGGTCTGTCTGCCTTTGACTTCCTTTGAGGCTGAGAGAGTTTGACTTGCCCAAGGTCAGTCAGTGGGTATTCATGCCTGAGTAAGGATTCAAACCCTGGTTTCCACAGTCATAGGGCAATGCTGAAACTTTTACAACACTCTAGCTCTTTTAACAGAAGAATATAAAGAATATAAATTAAAATTTGGAGTAATATTACTGGGAACAATGGTTTTACTGTTGTCACTAAAACACCAGTATCCCATTAGTGTTATGTGAGAGGCATTGGCCTAGAGCAGTGGTTATTAACCTTTTCTTTACCAGGGACCCCCTTCAAATATCTTTGTTCCCCAAGACTTAACTCAAGATTTAAAACCCTAATAATAATAGCTAATAATAATAGCTAACAACAACAACAATACAATTACACCATTCATTAAACTTTCCCTCAGAGGCACTCTTGCTTCTTCCTGCAAGTTTGTGGCTGGAGTGGATTGAATGGCAATGTGCAGGCCAAGCCAGCCAGCCTTTGCCTTGGTTCCTGTAATGTGGCTGCTCCACTACAGGAAGGAGGTGGGCCAAGCAGTCTTCAAGCCTTTGAGGACCCCCTGTGAGGACATCGTGGACCCCAAGTTAAGAACCACTGGGCTAGAGAATGCTGGAAAAGGAACAATGCAACCAGACCTTGAGAAGGGTGCTGGCAGGAGGATTCTGGGAGTTGTAATCCAAGAGTAACTTTCCCAGGCTCTGAATGCAGCCTAGAATCATAGAATCATAGGGCTGGAAGGGACCCCAACAGCGATCCCATCCAATCGGCTTCTGCCCTGCAGGAACACACAATCCAAGCATTCCTGACAGATGGTCATCCAACCTATGTTTAAAAAAACCCACAGAAGGAGACTCCACCACACTCCAAGGCAGTGTATTCCACTTCCAAACAGCTCTTACTGTCAGGAGGTTCTTCCCAATATTCAGGTGGAATCTCTTTTCCTGTAGTTTTAACCGATGGCTCCGTGTCCTAGTCTCTGGAGCAGCAGAAAACAAGCTTGCTCCTTCCTCAGTATGACATCCCTTCAAATATTTAAACATGGCTATCACGTCACCTCTCAACCTTCTCTTCTGCAGGCTAAACATACCCAGCTCCCTAAGCCGTTCCTCATAGGGCGTAATGGCTTCCAGACCTCTCATGATCCCTCTCAGTATCTTTCTTGAATTGTTGTGCATTTTGGAATTGGAAACGGTATTCCAGGTGAGGTCTGACCAAAGCAGAATGGAGTGATACTATTACTTCCCTTGATCTATACACTACTCCTATTAATGCAGCCTAGAACACACTGGCATTTTTTGCTGCTGCATCACACCGCTAACTCATGTTTAGCTTGTAGTCTACTCTTTATTTTCTTTGAGGAAATCTACACCGTTACATTAATTGCTAATTAACAAAAATATTATGTTAGTGCCTATAATATAGTTTTTAAACTAAATTATTGGTGGCAAATTATGTAATACAGTAGGCCCCTCTTATCCACTGGGGATTGGTTTGGGAGGGGCGTGGATTCTGAAAACCATGAATAATAGTGAATACCATTGAAAATAATGGGACTTCTGGTTTAAAATACCATAGAGTTGCCTTGGAGGGCCTAGAAAAGGGCTAGGGAAGACACATTTTCTAGGAAGACTCTATGGTAGGTGTGCTGTTTTGTGTCCCACGGATAATGAATCCATGGATAAGAGGGTCCTACTATAATCTGAACATCCTGTAAGGTGAATAGGTTAGGTTACATTGACCTGAGATAAACATATGCCCCCCCAAAAAAATAAAGCATTGCAGGGGCCCCCAAAATTCCTTAAACCTGCCCTGGTGGCACCTTTTCCTTCCATGCAACATAGAAGGAACAAAGAGGGTAACATGAGAGGGATGGTGTCATCAGAAACTGGCCCCCTGCCGCGAAACAGGCACGTACCTCTCCCGAGCCCTCAGGATGACTTTTTTGTGTCTGAACATGTCCTTAAGAGTTAGACTCTAACTCCAAGACTCTAGTTGCAAATGTTTCATCCTCAAGAGCAGCAAATGTTTTATCCTCGGCTGCTGCACTTAGCCATGCAGGAGCCGAGGATAAAACATCCTTCTCGGCTTGCGGCTGCCTCAGCAGCTGCGTGTCATCAAAATGGCTACACGTGTCAGTGCTGACATGCATGTCATAGGTTCGCCATCACTGCACTAATTGATGGAGAGATGCAACTGTCAGAAGACAGCATTTGGTGCCAAACTTGGTTGCATGCTACCAGAAAAGGCTGTTTACTTAAAATACCAGCTGATTATTTAAGAAAGGAACTAAATGAGCTTGTAATTTCAAGTTCCCAAGTTTAATTGCTTTGCGGATTAGGCCTCAAGGAGTCTTGTTGAATAAAACAATGAGATTCAACTGGCTTAAATCCAAGGATTCTATTTTAACTTAGCTGCCAGTTCTTTTGAAATCCATGAGAGTTACACCCAAAGCAAGTGTTGAGGATAAGAGTAGAAAACAAGACTTGTGCCAACTCCTGGCACCCTTGGGTAACTGCTTGGAGCCTGGGGGTCTTGGCAGAGCTGATTGATGCTAGCTATGAATCACCATTTTCAATTTCCCTCAATCTTCCACACTATCACTGCACCAGAGCATTGTGGGTAATTACAATGGCAGCTGTCTAGCATCCACTAGGCAGGTCCAAGGATGTAAGAAGGAGTTCTAAGATAAACTATACCAATCTGCCCCCACTCCAAAGCAGAGAGCTGGCCCTAGTGAAAGCCAGAAGTTCTAGAATGTTATGAAATAACACTTCTTTTGAAACTTTCTAGATCTCTCCACTAAGGATATAAATTATTGTAAATTTCATTCTTGCATGCAAGAATCAATAGAATCATAGAATCATAGAATTGCAGAGTTGGAAGAGACCACGAGGGCCATCCAGTCCAACCCCCTGCCACGCAGGAAATCACAATCAAAGCATCCCCGACAGATGGCCATCCAGCCTCTGTTTAAAGACCTCCAAGGAAGGAGACCCCACCACGCTCCGAGGGAGTGTGTTCCACTGCCGAACAGCTCTGACTGTCAAAAAGTTCCTCCTCATGTTGAGGTGGAATCTCTGTTCCTGGAGCTTGCACCCATTGCTCCGTGTTCCAGTCTCTGGAGCAGCAGAAAACAAGCCTGCTCCATCCTCAGCGTGACATCCCTTCAAATACTTAAACAGGGCTATCATATCGCCTCTAAACCGTCTTTTTTCCAGGCTAAACATACCCAGCTCCCTAAGTCTCTCCTCATAAGGCATTGTTTCCAGACCTTTCACCATTTTAGTTGCCCTTCTCTGGACACGCTCCAATTTGTCAATATCCTTTCTGAATTGTGGTGCCCAGAACTGGACACAGTATTCTAAGTGAGGTCTGACCAAGGCAGAATAGAGTGGCACTATTACTTCCCAGATCTAGACACTATACTTCTATTGATACAGCCCAAAATTACATTGGCCTTTTTAGCTGCCGCATCACACTGTTGGCTCATGTTCAACTTGTGGTCTACTAGGACTCCTAGATCCCTTTCGCACATAGTCTCATTCAGCCAGGTCTCTCCCATCCTATATTTATGCATTTCATTTTTCCGCCCTAAATGCAGTACTTTACATTTCTCCGTATTGAGTTTCATTTTGTTAGCTTTGGCCCAGCTCTCCAGTCTATCCAGGTCATTCTGAATTTTGATCCTGTCCTCTAGGGTATTAGCTACTCCTCCCAATTTGGTGTCATCTGCAAATTTGATAAGTATGCCCCTAATTCCCTCATCTAAGTCATTGATAAAGATGTTGAATAGCACTGGGCCCAGGACAGAACCCTGTGGCACCCCACTGGTCACATCTTTCCAAGACGAAGAGGAGCCACTGCTGAGCACCCTTTGGGTTCGGCCAGTCAACCAATTACAAATCCATTGAACAGTTAACTTGTCTAGCCCACATTCTACAAGCTTGTTTGCAAGAATGTCATGGGGAACCTTGTCAAAGGCCTTACTGAAATCAAGGTATGCAATGTCCACAGCATTCCCTTCATCTACCAAGCTGGTAATTTTATCAAAAAAAGAGATCAGATTAGTCTGGCATGACTTGTTTCTCTGAAACCCATGCTGACTTTTTGTGATTATGGCATTGCCTTCTAAATGTTCACAGACTCTCTGTTTAATGATCTGTTCTAGAATCTTCCCTGGTATTGATGTCAGACTAACTGGACAATAGTTGTTGGGATCCTCTTTTTTCCCCTTTTTGAAGATGGGAACAACGTTTGCCCTCCTCCAGTCTGCTGGGACTTCTCCTGTTCTCCAGGAGTTCTCAAATATTATTGCCAATGGCTCTGAGATTATATTTGCCAGCTCTTTTAATACTCTTGGATGTAGTTCATCTGGTCCTGGAGATTTAAATTCATTTAGATTAAGAAGGTATTCCTGTACCACCTCTTTACTTATTTTCAGCTGGATTTCCCCTATTGTGTCCTCTGTTCCATTTTCCTCAGGTTGGTCCTCCTTTTCCTTTTCTGAAAACACTGAGGCAAAGAAGGTGTTGAGTAATTCTGCCTTTTCTCTGTCCCCTGTTAGCATTTTGCCATCTTCTCCACGTAGTGGCCCTATCATTTCCTTCTTCCTCCTTTTGCTGCGGACATACCCAAAAAAACCCTTTTTATTGTTCTTAACCTCCCTAGCAAGCCTGAGCTCATTCTGCACTTTAGCTTTTCTGACTTTACTCCTACACGTGTTCGCTATCTGTTTGAATTCTTCTTTGGTGATTTCCCCCCTTTTCCATTTCCTATACATGTTCCGTTTAAAACTTAGCTCCATTGAAAGTTCTTTAGTCATCCATCCTGGTTTCTTGAGACACCTCCCATTTTTCTTCCTCAATGGTACTGTTTGAAATTGTGCCTTCAGTATCTCCCTTTTGAGAAAGTCAAAACCGTCTTGAGGTCCCTTCTCTTTTAGTATTCTTGACCATGGGATCATCCCCAGTATTTCCCTGAGTTTATTGAAATCAGCTCTCCTAAAGTCAAGAATGCGTGTCTGACTATGCCTGGCTTCTCCTTTCCATTGTATAACAAACTCCAGGAGAACATGATCACTCTCACCTAAGGATCCCACCACTTGCACCCCATTAACAAGGTCGTCTCTGTTGGTTAGGATCAGATCTAAAATAGCTGACCCCCTTGTTGCCTCTTCCACCTTTTGGACCATGAAATTGTCTTCCAGGCATGTAAGGAATTTGCTAGACCTTGTAGTTTTGGCTGAGTTAGATTGCCAGCAAATATCAGGATAGTTGAAGTCACCCATCACTACTACATCTCTCCTTTCTGCATGTATGTTCATCTGTTCTAGAAAGGCAACATCCAATTCCTCCGTCTGATTTGGGGGTCTGTAGTAGAGTCCCACAATAACATCCCTGTTGTTTCCCTCCCCTTTAATTTTTATCCAGATGCTCTCCACCTGGCTTCCAGTATTGATGTCATGGATCACTTCACTGGTGTAAATATCCCTGACATATAATGCTATTCCTCCTCCTTTCCTGTTTGGCCTGTTTCTCCTATAAAGGTTATACCCCTCTATTCCTACATTCCAATCATGAGACTCGTCCCACCAGGTTTCAGTAACTCCTATTATATCATATTTGTTTTGTAGTGCAAGGAGTTCTAGTTCATCTTGCTTATTTCCCATGCTCTGTGCATTAGTGTAGAGACATCTGAGACCATGTGTTCCCTTTACTTGCTCCCTGTGCAAGTTTTTTTGCCTCCCACTGTTGGGTCCTTGCGCTGTTTGCCTTGTTCCCTCTATGACAGTTTGACTATTTTCTCCAGCCCTTTTGCCTTCCAGAATACTGTCTCCCTCCCCCATTTGACTCAGTTTAAAGCCCTCCTGATCAAATTCTTGAGAGTGTTGGCAAAAATGTTTCTTCCAACTGTTGTAAGATGCACCCCATCTCTTGCCAGAAGTCCCCCTGCATGGAAGCGCAGTCCATGATCCAAGAATCCAATTTGTTCTCGGCGACACCATCTACGGAGCCAGTTGTTTACGTCGGCTATTTTCCTCTCCCTTCTTGGACCATGCCCTTCAACTGGCAGAAGAGACGAGATGACCACCTGTGCGTTCATTTCTTTCAGCTTCCTCCCCAGGGCCTCATAATCTCTTCTGATCTTGGGAAAGCTGTGCCTTGCAGTATCATTGGTTCCCACATGGACCAAAAGGAAGGGGTAATGATCCGTAGGCTTGATGAGTCTTGTCAGCCTCTCGGTCACATCACAGATCTTTGCCCCAGGGAGACAACACACCTCCCGAGTCATCTTGTCAGGCCCACATACCACTGCTTCTGTACCCCTCAGCAAGGAGTCCCCCACCACCACCACACGCCTCCGCTGAGGCTTCGCAGCTGCTGTTCCTTGCGGTGGTCCTCTCAAGGTCCCCTGCTCTACCCCTGAAGTCTGTCCATGCTGTTCTTCCTCGTTGTCCTTGATAAGGGAAAGGGCTTCAAATCGATTCTGTAGCTGCAAGCTGCTGGAAGAATCCCTGGATTTTCTTGTTCTGTGTGTGACATTCCTCCAGCTGTCTACTTCCTGTGTCCGTGAAGTGACCCTCTCCTCCACAGCCACTTCCTCTGTGCGGTCCCCATCCAAGAGTGTTCGTTCTGTTCTGTCCAGGAAAACCTCTTGCTCCCGAATCTGTTGAAGTGTAGCTACCCGTGTCTCCAGCTGCTGTACTTTCTCCTCCAAGAGGGCTACCAGCTTGCATTTGGTGCATGTGAAGTTCTCCACGTCTGTAGACAAGAATAGAAACATCGCACAAGTGTTGCAAGTGACTGCTGCAGTCCCCTCAGTGTCCATGATGAGAGCTTTTAGGTAATCTAAGAACTCTTAGTTAACGCTGATAATGCTAAGCTGTACTTTTAGGTCTGCTGTATTTTTGTTTGGTTACTGAAATTCAGCAACAAGCAGCCTCTCCCAACAGTTTATTAAAAAAATTCAATCTCCCCAGTCAGAATGGCTGTCCAGAAGTTGCTTCCTTCTTCTCCCTGGCAGGAAACTGGCAGGAAACTTGCTGTCCAGAAGCTGCTCTCCTTCTCTCTGGCAGGAAACTAGAAAAAATAGTTTTACCATTTTTTCTCCCCATTGTGAGAAAGTCATTAAAAATAAACCTGTGCAGTTTTCAAAGACTATTCATAGTTTGGGACTTATTCTGTGCCAAAATGCAGGTAGATATTTTTGTGCAGAAAAAAGCAATGCACAAAACTTTTTTTGTGTGTGTGTACAGAAATGTATAGTTTTCTGCAGAAAAACCCCTTATGTATTTTTAATGTAGAATATATCCTAATGAGAAAGATTCTCAAACATCTGAGAGTCTCCTTACCAGGGTTTTCAATATTCAAGAAACCCATTTCCCAACCATTTTTCAAATATTCTTTCCCTCTGTATGGAAAGACCCATTAAGCTCCAAGAACTGTTCAATTTCTATATTCCATAATCTTTCTTTCTTCACCCATCTTACTTCCTTCTCTGCATTACTTTATCTGTAACTTGAGATAATTGCATCAAAACAATGTATACCAGAGAGAGTGTGGTGGAGTCTCCTTCTGTGGATGTTTTTGAACAGAGGTGGGATGGCTATCTGTCAGATGTGCTTTGATTGCGTGTTCCTGCATGGCAGTGGGTTGGACTGGATGGCCTTCATGGTCTCTTCCAACTCCATGATTCTGTGAAAACCACTTAGAGATTTCTAGTTCCACCCCAGACAACTTTTTAAACCTTACAATTCTGACCACCCTGAATTCACTCTTTCTTTTTAGACATTTATTAGTGAGCTTGGAAATAACACATTACAAGTAATAACACTACCTGTAGCACATTTCTTGGGAGAAGAGCAGTTTAAAAGGCATAAACATTCCATATCTGCGGCTACAGTGCTTACCTTTATGATGAAGGAGCTATGATGTTGACTTGATAAGCAACCATGTTAGTGAATTGTCATGGTGCACAATAGCACACCACACAAGATGTCCCATTACACAGCAGGGGCTTACACTGTGCAACGTGCAAGCAAAGACCAACAAAAAGGGGGTTTTCCAGATACATTTGAGGCAAGAGTATGGCCATGGAGACAGTGAGGTCACTGTTCAGCAAGGGTGGTAAAATGCTAACAAATCACAATGAAAAGGCAGAACAGCTCAAGACCTACTTTGCTTCAGTTTTCTCCCAAAAAGAGAACTGTATACTTCCATGCAGCAACAGACACCTTGGCAAGAGATCTAGGTGCCGTTTACACGATGAAAATGTCCCAGGAAGAATTCATGTTGATGTACAGTTTACACATACATCGGGTCGGGTACATGATTTTTGGAAGGGGGGCCACCTTTTATCCCTCAACCTGTGGGACTTCCAGTCCCGTGGGTTGTGCCGGTTTTTAAAAAAGTCACTGGACGATTCAGAAAATCGGAAATGTAAACAGCCTTGGACAAAATATCTCTACTAGGGGATGACCGGAAATGGTGACTGGGGGCGGGCTTAGAGATCAGCGACCAGAAAAGGAGGGGTCAGTCACCCGTTCAACAGATTCAGCCTAACCAGCTGAAAACAAAGGCATCACTTCCAGCTGCATGAAGGTTTGTGTGTGTGTGCGTGTACTAAATCACCTTTTAAAATGGATTTCTACACTGCAAACCCTTCAGCTTTAACCTCTTCCTCAACTGCATGTTACAAAGAGATCGTGGTGGGCAGAAGGTCACCCATTCCTCCCCTGCATTGATCACCTCCCTGGGTCTGAACGGGCACAGTAAAATATTCCAGCATCTGGGCGAATGAACACACTTTTATCCCCCCCCCCCAATGCACAGTAAAAAAAAATGCCAGCATCTGTGTCTTTCAAAATGTCTGTCTGTCGCTGGCTTGAAATCTTCACTCTGCAGCTAAAACTCTGCTTTAAGGGTTAACATTTTAAAGAGACAAGGGGAATACCAATCCTCCCCCCCCCCACCTCACACGGCTTGATTTCAACAGGAAAGCACTCGTTCCTGCGTCTGAGTGAAAGATCACATTCTGGGTCTTTCAAAATGCCTTCTGCTTAAAGGGTTAACATTTTAAAGAGACAAGGGGAATCCCAAGCCTCTGCCCCCTCTCTCCCCTCCCCAGCCTTGATTTCAAAAGGAAAGCACTCTTTCCTGCATCTGAGCAAAAGATCACATTCTGGGTCTTTCAAAATGCCTTCTGTCATGAGTTCAAACTGAGAGCCTTCACAGATGACCTTGTCTTATTTCTAGAAGATCCACTGGAAAATATTGAAGCAATTATGAGAACGATAGAGCAATTTGGAAGCACTCAGGTTTTAAAATTAACATGGGGAAATCATCCTTACTAACAAAAAATTTGACAAAAAAAGAAGAAGAAGACTTAATTAAAAAATCAAGATGTAAAATAGAAAAAAAGGTAAGATATTTGGGTCTTTGGATAACTAAAAGAAATTCCAACCTATTTGAAAATAATTATATAAAAATTTGGAAGGAAGTTAAAGAAGATTTTGAAAGATGGGGAAAATTAAATTTAACTATTATGAGAAGGATTTCGGCATTTAAAATGAATGTGCTCCCCAAAATGCTATATTTATTCCAGAATTTGCCAATATTGATTAATGATAGGCCATTTGAAATATGGAGAAAAGACATTTTGGAATTTGTGTGGGGCAAAAGGAAACCAAGAATCAAATGGTCATACTTAATGGATACATGGAAAAGAGGTGGCTGTGAGATGCCAGAATTAAAAATGTATTATTATGCAGCAGCAATGGTGTGGATATTAGAATGGGTAAAGTTGAGAGACGAAAAATTATTGGCCCTGGAAGGACGTAATAATAGATATGGGTGGCACGCATATCTGTGTTATGGAAAAGATAAAGTAAACAGGGATTTTAATGATCATTATGTAAGAAGATCATTACTAGCAATATGGAAGAAAATTAAAAACAAATTTTACAATAAAATTCCACTATGGACATCCCCTCAGGAAGCGTTTTTTGGAAGGTGGTTGGATCGAGCACAATATCTAAGATATAAAGATATGACCGTATTGGATGATAACAACGACTTCAAACTAAAACCTAAAGAACAAATAAATTACAAAGTTTATTGGGTTACATATTTACAGCTGAGGGAAAGGTTCAAGGAAGATCAAAATAATGGAGGAATAGAACTGTAGTTTAATGAACTAGACAAATTAATGTGGGAAGATCAAAGGAAGAAAAAAATAGCTAAATTATACAAGTTATTGATGACCAGATATTTAGAACCAGAGGCCATAAAAGAATATACCATAGAGTGGGCAAGAGATATAAAATATAACTTAGAACTAGATGCATGGGAAAATGCAAGGAATAAGTCATACAGATTCGCAGCTTGTCAGAGTTTAAGGGAAAATTATGTTAAAATCACACATAGATGGTACTTCATGCTGGTCAGATTAAACAAAATGGGAGCTAGTATATCAAAAAATTGTTGGAAGTGTCAAGCAAATGAAGGTTCCCTAATTCACATGTGGTGGAAGTGTAAGGTAATTAAAAAGTTCTGGTTAAGTGTACATAATATGATCAAGAAAATCTTACAGATAGAATAAGAATTTAAACCAGAACTTTACATTTTGAACATGACAAACGTACTAGGAAAAGCAGAAAGTCAACAATGGAGAATTATGTTATACATGGTAACTGCAGCAAGGTTAGTAATTGCTAAAAAGTGGAAACAGAAAGAACCACCTAGAATTAAAGAATGGCTAAGTAAACTTATAGATATGATAGAATTAGACTGTATGACTAATAGGTTGCAAAACGTTCAAAGTAAAAAATCTTTAAATACCTGGTTACCTTTGATAAAGTTTTGGAGAATAAATGAAGGAGGGGAAGAGATACAGAATCTGTTACTATAATAGGAGACAGCATGGATGTTAGTGCGAACATAGAAGATAATTATTAGAGGGAAAATGGAGTGTTGCAGTAAACAAGTAATGAGATAAAGATATTACATATGATGAAAGAGAAGAAAGGTTAGTAATTAAGAAGGTTGTATGTACTAAAGAAAATTGTTAACCTTGGCGCACTAGGGAATAGTGAGAGGAAGTTAGAACATGAAGATGATAAAGAATTATGTGTAAGGATGAGATGTTTGAAAATGTATAAAGAAGTAATATAAGAAGAAGAACAAAGAATAGAAATTTTAGAGCTTATATTGAATAACGAACAGGAGAATAAGTGTATAAAATAAATCAGAAAAATAAATCAGTATCTTTTTCTTTTTCTTTTCTTCTGTGTACAATAGAAATGGAATGTGTATATATTGGCATTATTCCAATAAAAAATAAAAGTAAAAAAAATGCCTTCTGCTTAAAGGGTTAACATTTTAAAGAGACAAGGGAAATCCCAAGTCTCTGCCCCCTCTCTCCCCCCGCCCAGACAGCCAATAGCATCGCTCATGGCGTGGAACTCTAAAGGAAGTACATCACCGAGGTTGTGAAAACATGACTAATCGCATCCTTTTTTGACAGCCAAAAAAAAAAAAAAAAAATCCCGGTAAGCTAAGCATGTGTAAACAGCAAAAGCACGGGATATAAGAGTGCGGGACCAATAAAAACTTTTGTCGTGTAAATATCCATCACGGGATCTTCCAGGATTTCCTAAAGAGTGACAAAAATCGTATAAACTGCGAGGGACGGGTACGGGATCAGGAAGTCACGGTAAGCCCCGCGACAAAACTTGTCGTGTATCTGGCACCCTGGATTGCAAATCAAGATTGATAGGGAGTTAGTTAGGAATCACCTAGCTAAGTTAAACAAGTTCAAATCTGCAGAACCAGAGAAACTGAATCCCAGAGTACTGAAGGAGCTTGCCAATGTACTCTCTGAATCCCTTGCCATCATTTTTTTAAAGAAATCTTGGCGAACAGCTGAGTGCCGAAGGACTAGAGAATGACAAACATTGCCCTTCTCTTCAAAAAAGGCAAAAAAAAAAGACCCAAGAAGCTATAGACTAGTCAGCCTAACCTCAACACAAGGAAAGATATTAGAACATATTGAACAAACAGTCTGCAAGTATCTTGATGACAATGCAGTAATCAGTTGGAGCCAATATGGGTTTGTCAAGAACAAACCCTCCCAAACTAATCTTATGTCTTTTGTGAAGTTGAAGGTTTTCATGGCCAGCATCCATAGATTTTTCTTGTTTTTTTTTTCTGGGCCATGTTCTGGAAGAGTTTATTTCTGACGTTCCTGTGGCTGGCATCATCAGAGAATGGTTGGGGAGAAGTGGAGGGGGGGTTATATACTGTGAACCCCTCTTGGGGTTTCCACCAGTGACAGGGGGATTTCTGGCAGATAATGGGGCACCAACCAACCATTAGCCAAACAGACACTAACCCTCTTTGCATATCTACACCCAGAAACTAACTGTTCAAATACACAAATTTACATATCTTCCCCAACAGGGGTTCACAGTATATAAACCCCACACACTCTCCTACCCAACCATTCTCTGAAGATGCCAGCCACAGATGCAGGCGAAACATTAGAAATAAACTCTTCTAGAACACGGCCTCACAGCCCAGAAAATAAACCCAAGAAAAATCTACTTATGTCTTCTTTTGATCAGGTCATTAGTTGGGTAGATGATGGGAATGTTGGGAATGTCATTTGTCTGGATTTCAGCAAAGCCTTTCAAAAGGTCCCCCATATAATTTTGTTAGCAAACAGATTAAATGTGGAATAGATGGGAACCCTGTCAGATGGATCCATAACTGGTTGGAGAACCATGCTCAGAGTCACCATCAATGGATGTGCTTCAAATTGGAAGGAGGTCTCAAGTGGATGGAGTGCCTCAGGGTTCTGGCCAAGCAACATCCAAGTGTGGTCAAGATGCCAAAGGTTATCAATGAAGAAGAACACATAATCTAGAAGCAGCTGCAGCAGCTTGCTTTTGCCTGAGCCTACTGGGAGGGGCAAGATTTCACCCTTCCTTCTCCCCCCTGCTGAGTTAATTGAGTCCAAATTACTTTCACACCTTGAACCTACTTTGTAGCAAGTTAAGTAAGCTGAAGACAAGTGGGAGGAAGTGAGAAAACTTGGGACATCTTAAAAGCAGCTGAAAAAGTGGGATGATAAAGGATTAATCAAGACTGTCCCGTCCAAATCAGGACAATTGGAGGGTACAGAAGCTGCATCCATGTCTGTCCTAGCAGGACCAATGGCAAAGAACAACTGCCTTTGAAAGCTACTGCTGTCCTGCATATTCCACGGCACAGTGAACTCTGACACATCCATAGCCCTCTTGTCCTCTGAGTAGCTAAGGCACTGAAGCCTCAGCTGTGTCCTATAAACACAGTCGACAGCAGCCAAAGGAGACCTTTCACTGGCTCTGGCCTACTTCTCTTCCTGTCAGTGCTTGGCACTCCCACTGACTTGACTGCTTGTCCTACTCTTTGCCCTCTTTGCTCCATTGCAATTGTCCTGGATTTTTCCTCTCTGCAACTGCTGTCCAAGCCAGCTGCACCTACTACATCTTCAGCAGTGGACCGAGGAGGGTATTAATCATATTTTTGAGGAGGACACTCTGCTATTTATCTCCCTGACATCTCTAGCATTTTGGAACCTGGTGCTACACACAGCCCATTGACTAGTAATATTACCCATTACCGTGCTCCATTGCCTCTCCCTGCCCTCTTCATTGAGTGGCTGTTGAACAGTGGAGTTGTGTTTGTTCAATCAGACATAATTTATACCTTTTCTTTTCTTCCTGGAGAGCTGTTAATTCCAACTTTAAGTATGATACTCTCCAGAACATTCTGCGCTTTGCCCTCCAAATAACTGAGGGAGATAAACAAAAACACTGTGTGTGTGTGTGTTTGTGTGTGTGTGATTTTAACTTGAGCAAACCAACTGGTTTGGAATCACCCAGTACAAAATATTCTGTGATGTGGTATGTTCTATCAGAAAAAAAAAAATTTGAACCCAGTAAGGTTGGCCTTCAAACAGCCATACTGAGCCAAAACTATATTAATTTTATCAAGGATCAGCCCCCCCCTGTGTGTGTGTGTGTGTAAGAGAGGGGG